>OZ038391.1:53813991-55013991 GCA_964036045.1 Eutreptiella sp. 'Long Island Sound 2002' | reverse complement strand
GGCTGCTGCACAAGATGCTGCAGGTGGGGAAGTTCGATGGCCGGAAGGGGAGCAAGAAGAAGCTTGCCTGGACCCCTGAGGCTCAAGATGCGTTCAACCGCCTGAAGGAGCGACTCCTGGGGCCGTTGGGGCTGTTCCTGGTGGACCCGGACAAGGGATTCGTGCTACGGACAGACGCCTCGGACTATGCCGTGGGGGCAGTCCTCGAGCAAGTCCGGGACGACGGGACTCATGTTCCTGTGGCGTTTTGGAGCAGGATTTTGGCCGAGGGCCAACGCCGAACATGGACCGCGAGGGAGAAGGAGACATACGCCATTGTATGTGCGCTCAGGAAGTGGTCTGGCCACATCGGACTGCAGCCGGTGGTGGTTTGCACGGACCACCAGTCCCTACAGAGCTGGCACAAGGAGCATGTGGACACCCCCTCAGGACCAGCGGCTAGGAGGGCCCGATGGCACGAGACGTTCGCCAAGTTCGACCTCAGCGTCGTGTACGTCCGGGGGAAGGACAACACTGTGGCAGATTGCCTCAGTCGCTGAGCCTACCCCGCGGGCAAGGCTTGGATGGACATATCCAGCCATGGCGACGCCGAGGAGACCGAGGAGGCCAAGCGCATCATCGAGATGGAGAAGGTCATGGAGCAAGAGGGGGTCAAGTGCTTTGTGGTGATGGCAAATCGTACAGACCTGGCCAAGTTCCGGGGTGCCCGCGTCCAAGCTATTCGAGAGGAAACCCTCGAGCAATGGATGGTGGCCCCTGTAGAGCTAGTCAGGTCGGTGCTCACAGAGGACTGGTCGGATGACTACGCGGCATCCGAGCACTGGAGCAAGTACTGGAATGCCGTGAGCGCCCCGTCGGACGACGAATGGCCCGAGGGCTTGACCGAGGATGGGGACAAGTTGTTCCTCAAGGACAAGCTGCTGGTGCCCGAGAACCGAGTGGAGGAGCTCATTGACCATTGGCACAACGCCCAGCTCATGCATCCTGGCCGAGACAAAATGCAGCAGGACCTGGAGTGGCGTTTCAAGTTCCCTCCCGGGTACTACGCCATCCTGGATAGGTACTGCAGCGACTGTGCCGTGTGTCGGGCCACGAAGAGCCCTAACCACTCCACAGCGGGTAACCCGGTGTATACGGCTATACCGGAGGCCCCTATGCGGTCCGTGGCCATGGATGTATTCGCCATGCCTGAGGTCACCGTGGAAGGAGAGACCTACGACTGTGTCATCCTGGCGGTGGACAGGCACAGTGGGTATATCGTGGCCGTCCCTGGCAAGAAGTCCAAGAAGAAGGACAAGAAGGACAAGCATGGAGTGGGGCTGCAGGCCAAGACCGTCGCTAATGCCATGATCAGGCATTGGCTGACGATTTTTGATGTCCCGGCTGTCATCTGCAGCGATCGGGGCAGTCAGTTTGTGGGGACGTGGTTCAAGACGATGTGCAAGCACATGGGTATTCGGCACGCCAAGACCGTGGCATACCACAGCCGGTCGAATGGCCGGGCTGAGGTGGCCGGGCGACAGATGTTCGAGAAGTTCCGCCAGCTGCACATCGACGAACCGGGCTGGAATTGGTATGATTCGCTGTGGAGAGTACTCCAAGCGTATCACGACCTTCCGGGACCCACTGGACTGTCGCCCCATCGTATCCTGTTCCTACGGGATCGAGTGTCACGCACTCTCCCGTGGATGAACCATGGCAAAGTGGCCCGGGATGCGAACGCTATGATGGCTGAGGCGGACGACACGGCGGCCAAGGTGTTCAAGGCACTTCAGGACGAGCATGACAAGAGGGCCAAGTACTTCAAGCAGGGAAAAGTCCAGAAGTATGCTCTCCAAGACACCGTGTGGGTGGAGCGGCACCACAAGGATGTCCTGTCCAGGCATCGGCAGGCATCTTGGTATGTGCCGGGGGTAATCGTGCGGAAGGTCGGGCAGGATGTATATGCGGTTCGTGTGGGGGATAACAAGATCCTGGACCGCGACCATACCCAGCTTCGTCCCCGAGCACCAGACCCCAGCGGACGTCCCGTCACCTTCGAGTTCACGGCCGGTGAGGACGACGACTTCACCGCCGAGAGAATCCTGGCGGACAAGCCGGACCCGGGGACGCCCTGGGGGCAGGCTTTATAAAGTCCGTTGGAAGGGATTCGCCGCATCCAGGGATTCGTGGGAACCTCCGAGCAGTTTCGTGCCGAGGTATACCACGGTCTGGATGGACTACCTAAAGAAAAAGAATATTTCTTTGGATGTCAAGGACGTGTTGGTCCATTTGGTCGCTGCTGTAGCACCGTAATGGATCCCACCTTGGCATTTTGTTTGTTTCTGTGATTGAGGAGACGGGTGAGGGCGTTCATCCGGGGATTTTTCGGCCTTGATTGGCCATCTAACCCCTTCACTCGATCTCCACGTATATATTTCATCGTGGTATACGTATTTAGATCGATCGACGACGTTTTTCTATCTTTGATCCCCTTGGTCCATGTTGTAGATCAAGAGGAGACCGGATATGGCGTAGGGCACCGGTTATCAGTGTCCTCACCCCTCCCATGGGGCATGGGGGACGCCTACGACGTGTGTGGGGCCTCCATGTGTCCTTGGGACATGGGGGAGGGGGTTTGGAGCCCATTGGGGTCCTCCCGTCCTCTCTTCAATGTCTTCCGAGCGGTAACAACGCTCTGAGAAGGGGGGTGAAGCCGGTTCGGACCCCCGTGGCCATCGTGGGGTCACTTGGGGTGTGTATCTATGTGCCGGCAAGCCGCCATTGGCTGATATCATACTCTCCTATCCACCTGACCTAACCCGATGTGATAGTGTGATAGGTTTGGCCATTCCGGCTGTGAGCGGCCATATTCAGTACCGAGGCGCCGCCAGCGGAGATTTATATATCGGAATATCAGGAATCAACAGGGTTCTATTATCGTAATGTTTCCGTAATTTTTCAGCCTTTCGTTCTGATGGTCAATGTATCGGCGACCGTCAGTTGGCTCGCGATTTTGCGTTAACCGATTGGTTAACTGTTATTTCCAGATATTTTGGCGGATACTTCGTTGAAGGGTCAGATTTCATCAACAAAGGGTTCGTTGCTTCCGCAATTTTCTAAATAAGCCCTCGAAATTTTAATCTGAATTTTTCGCGATGTCGAAATCGGATTTTCGACTTCGACATCGCCGCACTTGATTTGGACTTCTTCGAGTGGTCGTACTCCTTTCCCTATGTCCGAATCAGGTTTCCCTTATACTTGCCACCCATTTGACCTGGAGATATAAGGGAAACAAAAGCGAATCGTGGGACCACTTTGAAGGATAATATCTACGCGCGAGTGTGAGGAAATAAAATAAGGAAGGTTGGGTTGTAAGCGCCTTAGTCTCAACTTAATTTAGGAAGCATCAAACGCCTTTGGTGTGTACACATGCCGGGTGTAGCAAGGGATAATGGTCAAGATGGTATAAAGTGATATATAACTCTTGGACCGTGCAACCGAATATTTTAATGTGACTTTCGAGTGTACCGCATGAGTGTTGGGGTTGCATAGATACTTTCCTTGGGTTCCTACGTATTTTTAACGTGAAGTTATGCCAATGGAGGGACATGGCATATCATGGTGGGAGCCACTTTTTGAGGGTTTTGTTATATGTATGGTATGTGCTTCGATATGCTCACGCCCATGTTATATATCTTCGTGTGGCCGAAGAGATGGGGAGCCACACGTGACAAGGGCTTTGCCCATGTCCCAATTGTGGGATTCAAAGCGCTCGACTAAGTCTACCGCATATGTATTGCTCATGGTATGTTTGGAAAAGGGATCCATGAGTGCACTCCCATTTTCATGGGGCATGTAGATATGGGTGGCGAAGGTATCTCCATGCGCCCGATTGGGGATCCAAGTGGAAGAATTGTTCGCAAATGGTTCCAATCATTTGTGTATTGAACCATGAGCGGATATCATGGGTGAGCATAGAGATATACTATCATGACAACTTTGTATTTGGTCATATTTTCATGTTTTTGACCTCAATTGTTGCTCATTTTTGCGTTTTGTGTACTTACCTGGTCGGTAAACAGCAAGAAGCCTATGGAGAGTCGAACCATGGTATGTTGTTCATATGTTGGCATATGCTTTGGAGTTGAACACCACCATATGCCGGATCGCGTACTCCATTTGGCCTGGCGCACGAAGGATCACAAGAATTGGTCTCAAGATCATGGGCTGACTTGGGCAGTGCGTTGCGCCCATATCCGAAGGGGTTTCGAGGGTAATATAGGGATGTACATGGGCATTGGCCTTTGGTCTCTATCCTCCATGAATACTAGACTTCGATTCCATGCATGCTTTGAGCCTTCGGATAAGTGGTAACCTCAATTTTGAGCATATATTTGATATATGGCCAATATGGTGTGAATTGGCAGTTTTTTGGCATGTTATGAGTTCAAACTCATGGGGCATATCTCCAAGCCCATTCGACTCCAAGTCCAACCAAGGTTATGTCAGGGTAGGGCATGGTCCTGAGTGCTACTCTAGGCCATGACACGCCACCTCCCCCATTGGGCTAGGATTTAGAGGCTTGGGAGTGAACACATTTTTGGGGTTTGTGTAATGACTTGTGACACATGGCATTCAGCCATCTCATTTGACCTGGTTCAGGGTAATATGTTGGTGAGTCAAGGGAAGGTCTTGAGTCCAGAGAATGAGGGGTTTATGGCTGTGAATGTGTATGTTTACCTCTTTCCCCAACTTTGCTTTATGTGTGTTCATATGCCAATTTCAGGGCTTTCTTCCTTGGTGCAATTCTTGTACATGCCCGCCATCGTGAGACCATCGATGTGCTGAACGAAAGCCCGCCATTTGGATTGCATTGTGGATTGGGTTATTGCTGCATTTGTGGGATCTGGTTGCTGTTCAGGGTTGAAGGAGGACTACATTTTCTATATTTTTGGATTTTGGACCCTGGAAATTGAGGAATGCAATCGTTGATCCGGAGTAAATCAGCAGGGGTAACAGGCGGAAGGGGCACAGCGGGGGCCGGTCCTGGTAGGGACCTTCTCTAACCCTAACCTTCTCCCATACGTCCTTGCTTCAGTGGCCATGAGCTGCGGGTAGGCTTCGCGTAGCATAGCTTTTTTGCCACCAACTTCCTCTTGGAATCCACATACTCCCTGAGCCTGGATCGAGGGTCCAGCTCCTCGTCCACGGGGTCTTCCACCCTCATGGAGAGCAGGGGTTTCAGTGGGGCGACGTACTCGGCGTTCTCCACTTCTTCCAGACAGGTCTGTACGAAGAAGGCGTCGTGCTCAGTTTCGTCATCTGAGTGGATAGAGCTAGGTAGCTCAGATAGTCCACACTCAGAGACTCCATCAGGAACAGGTACATGACAGGGAGAGTTGGGGGCGTTGGTGTCAGTCACGAACTACTCATCTCCTCCGGGTGTAGTCTCAACAGCATCTTGAGGTCGTAGGCGATCCTTCAAGTCACCCAAGGAGAGTCCATCGCTTTCTCGTTGTATAGCCTGGACCAGAGTCGGGTCCAGGTCCTCCCAGGGGATGGTGGTAAGACTGCCGTCCACCACGCTGAGCATACTCCCCCATCCGGGGTTCCCAATAGGCGTTTTGCGTCCCAGAGGCACGTAGATGGCCTCATCAGGCAAACGAACAGAGCTGATAGTCAGTCTGTCCAGGAGGTTTCGCCAGTACTCGTTGCCCCCATGGGCTCCCCAATCGGGGGAACACAGGACCATACGGGAACGTTCCAAGGCCACCTTGGTCAGCACCTTCCCAAGTTCACTGAACCTGGGGTTCCCGTAGGCCATCCCGAAAGAGGGCCAGTAAAATTTGTAGCTGCAGTTCTTCCCCTTGCTGCAGTAAAGGTCCAGTACATGCTGCTTGTCGCTGGCGAACAGCTCCACACTTAGGTCTTCTCGAGAGTAACCCAACTCCTCCAGACCTTGGTCTAGGACTTCCCCCAATATTTGATAGTCCTCAGTTTTGGAGGCCACCATCATGTTCGAGGGCTCCTCCTTCGATAGTCTCAGGTAACTCGAGGTATGTTCCGACTGCTCCAGTGGCACAGACTCTCTGCCACTGCCGTGGTCCACGTAGAGGAGGTAGGGCGCTTGCAGCGTCAGGGATTGTATCTGGGAGTGCTGTACGAAGAAGTCAGTCCCCAGTACAAAGTCGAAGGCCTCAGTGTCCATCACATAGAACCGATGGGCGATAGTCCTGGAGCCCATAGGTACCTCCACTTCACAGTCCCCGCAGCTGTGCACCACATGCCCATCCCCCATGCGTATAGCGGCGGTGGTCATGGTGTTCTTCAGGCTCCCACAAGGTAAAATTTTCTTGGCCACGATACAGATGGTGGCACCAGTGTCCAATACCCCCAGGTATTCGCGTCCCCCAAGTCGGATACGTACCCAAAACACCAGGTCTTGGGTGCCACCAGAGCGTCCCCGTCAGAACTCCGCGGAATAGGTCACCTCGAACCCCTTGTTCCGCAATTTGCGGGCCATCCTCATGAAACGGCTCCTCTTCTTAGCGTTGCCGTCATCACCACCTTCATGCTCACGCTTGGCTCCTTATTCTTGCTGGGCCTGCGTTTGTGAGCGTGTGGTAGGTCCAGACTGCCCTCCAGAGGGCTCGGAGTTCCCCCCTGGATTAGGGTTGGGGTTGCCTCCGTTCTTGTCCTTGTTCTTGTTGTCGGGCTGGCGGTTAGCGCCTCCTCCTCGTCCACCTTGACCCTTGTCTTGCCCTTGACCACGTCCTTTCGACTTGCCCTTGCCGGAGTCGTTGCCTTTGCCTTTGCCTCCACCTTTGCTTGAGCCTTTGCCAGGATCTTCCCCTTTAAGCTTCGCCGATAGGCGTTGCTTATGGTAGCACTCATCCTCGTAGTGCTTCCGCTTACCGCAGAATGCACACGTGATGGTGCACCGGTAATGATCCGGCAGCTTCGCTTTAGCGCCGGTGTTCTTCTCCTGCTGCTTCCCCTGGACTACGAAGCAGTCTTGCTGCTCGCAGTCAGGGGCGTGCTGCAGGTGGCCCTGCTCGTCTCTGGCATCACACCAGAATAGCTCCTTCACATTCTCCATGATGCGGGCGTGGGCGTGTTTGGGGGTAGTCCCCTGCCCAGGTCGGGACCCTTGGTACCCTTTGCCATGGCCTCCAGAACCTCCACCACCACGACGGTAGTTGTTCAAGTGCTGGTCGCTCTCCTTCTCCAGCGCCATCTCCAGGAGCAGCACGCATAGATCCTCGTAGCGGAGGGATCTAGCCTTGCGCTCAACCGTCAAACGGCACTCGTCCCATAGCTCTCGGGGGAGCTTGGCCACCAACCAGAACAGCAGGTCGTCGCTGCTGTAGGAACCGGGCGTCAGACGTCCAGCCCAGTGATCCAGGTCAGCCAACAGCTCAGAGACCCTGCCAGGTTTGGGGTTGTTGGGCAGCACGGGCAGGATCTGGATCTCGGCCCTGATGGAGAGGTCGGTTTCGTAGGTCGGGTACTGCCTCTCCAGGGCAACCAACACATCGGCAAAGTTGGCGGAGTTAGTCAGGATCTGCCTGACCTGCTTTTCCAGGTACTTGGTCTTGCAGCACTGCAGGAGAAGATCGCACTTCACTCGCCCACTAGCGTGGGTTTGGCCGGTCAGTCGTAGGAACCGGCCAAAGTTCTCAGTGAACTCGCTGAGGTCCTTGCCTGTGAACTCAGGCAGGTTCACCACGATCTTGGAGGTGGCAATAGCCTTCGCCTCCTGAGTCCTGCGTCCTTCAGGGCGTCGGGTCTTCTTCTTCTTCTTCTTCTTCTTCTTACCCTTGGGGTCCTCGGGGTCCTCAGGGTCATCGTCATCTGAGGGCGAAGAAGAATCCATCGACGGCGGCTCGTCATCGGAGGGGTCTCCGCCAAGATCACTAGAGCCATAAGGCTCTACGTCCACCATAGCTCTTAAGGCTGTCAGCCCCAGCTGGTCCAGCTCGGCCCTCGTCGAGTTCGTCACGTGGCTGTAGGGCGGCTGGGCCGTTCTCGGCACGAAGGGACTTCTCGGTATTGCTGCAGGCGTCGGCATCGGTCTGCTCCTCAGGCTCCCCAGGGTATTTGTCAACCCTGCCGCCAGGTGGTTAGCCTGTACTCGGTGGGGTGGCATTCCCACGGAGATTGGTGACGTTTGGGGCGGGATCATCAGGGGCTCCAGCTTCTCACGGATCTCTTGTGTGAGGTCGCCCACGATTTTTGAAGTGGCTCCTCGGAGCACCTCGTTGATCTCCGACCGCGTCAGGGACCAGTTGGAGGATCTCCCCGATCCTCTACTCCTGCCTCCAAGGGACTCAGGTCCTCTCCTCAACCCACTCAAGGGTGCATACCCAGGTGCATACCCAGGAACATCCATACAGGTTCCAGTAGCGGGTAGTGGATGGGGATATTCAGCCGCATACCATCGCGGCGCAGAGCTGGAAGCCACCGGCTCACTGGCAGTAGTTGCCTCAAGGAGCGCAGTGGTAGGTGGGCCCATGCCATAGGCGGGGTAGGGAGGCATGCCAGTAAAGCCTGTGCCCTCTGCCATAGGCGGGTTGGTTGTGGAAGTGGATGTTGCAGCGGCTGGGAGTGTGGTGGTTAAAGGAGAGGGTGATGTGTGGAGGCCAGAAGCGCTTGGTGCGCCTTCGAAGGTAGGGACATTCGTCAGGTCTTGCCCTTGCTCCTCTCTTTCGTCTGCTCCTTCTCCAGCATCCTTCTCGCTCTCTCTCTTCCTCTTCACAGGCTGAGTTGTGACCACCTCCTCGACAGACAGGGCCCCGAAGGCCGTCTGGAGTCCATCCAGGGAGTCCTCAGCCGCATCCACCGGCCCATGTAAGGGCTCCGCCGAAGGTACAGCGCCAGGCGCCGGCCTTGCCGGCGCCTCAGGCGCTGGCGCTGTCTTCGCGTCGGCGTCCTCCTTTCTTGGATCCATCTTCTTTCACCCTCCTGCTTATATTTGCCCGTACTCGGCGCACTGGATGTACGGCACGGGGTTGCTGCCGGTGCGCAGAGACAGGCTGCCTCTTGCTACCAGAAACGTTTATAGTGTTTTCAGCACTGTGTTTTTGCTTCTCCTGCTGCTTGCTGTTGCTGTAGGGTTTCCTGCTGCTTGTTTTGGAAGATGAAAACCTTTTGTTTGCAGAAATAGAGTCAATCCAGGATAACCCAAGCCAGAAGTGTGCAAGGAGAAGAGAATCAGGATCAAAGCATGAAGGGCTGCAGTGTAAACAGTGAAAGGTGATTGGACATTCACAGAAACTGCAGCTCAGGTCACAAATGAATGCATATTCACAAAGATAGCTGAAATGTTTAGGAAAAGAGTTAGAGAACTGCCTCATGGTCACTCTAGCTCCATAGTGCCATCTTAGGAGATGTGCACTCTTTGTTTTGGGTCCCATATGTGCTGAGGTGGCAGGGCATGTGGCGATGAGGTCACTGCCATGTCACATGGGATCTTCCTACTTAGCTAGGCTGACCAGGAATTGAACCCAGGACCTCTCAAAAAGAGGTGCCCAGCCCCCTAGGGTGCATACCACTAGGATAGCTAAGAATTCATGGAAAAACATAGATAAATTCATAGGCTCTGCCTGTGATATGTCAGTTCTCAGTCAACTCAGGAAAAGATGAATAGCTTCACAATGAAAGGGGATTAAGGGGTCCACTCCATATCCTGATTGGGTGTTTGGTTCCGTAGGTCAAAATGTGTTATCACCAGTTTCGGTGGGACCAATACTAAGATAGAAATGCATGGATGCTCAGTGCATCTCTAATACAACTAGAGTATGCCTCAAAGCATTGGAAAAGCACTTTTTCTTACTCTCCTTCACGCCCCTACCCCCGCCCTCCGGTGGCATCGGCACCGGCGAACTCAGAGCATGAGGTTCGCGTCTGCATAAGCCAATACAATGCCGCATATATCGCGGTACTGCACAATGATTTGATTTCGTGCCTACCCAAGCCCATGACCCGTACGGCCGGGGCAAGTTTGAGCAGCCCGCAAGATGAAGGACGAGCTTGCCCGCCCCCATGTCATGTCTTGACCAGCCCTGTCTGCCCGCACAGCCCAGGGTGCATGCTCAGTGTAGTAGCGCAGCGCTGTCATCGGAGCTTAGGTGGCTGTGTGAGAGGCCCACTATTGGAAGGGTCCGCTGAGCAATCACTAACATAGGGTATGAAGGGATGGACCCCCCCATAGCCGGCTGAGGACCGGCCTCCGCTGACCAACCAAATAGGGTTGGCTTTCCCCCTTTGGGTTACCCCCCACGGCATCGGTCCCAAGACCGATCCAAGCCCCCCACACACACAACATACCCTTGGGGTGGGATGCAGTAGATCCTAGGGGTGCTGAATTACTCCTTTTCTGGCCTGGTGCGCGCGCAACACAAATCGCGATCGGGCGTGAGCCTACTGAGTTTTAATGTTCCAATTCTGATTTCTGTGGGTCTGAATTTACGGGATCGTAGATTTCTGTGGTTTTAGACCCATACAATTTGATTGGTGCTCTTGGTTTGGTGTGAGGGCCTGATTTTGCCGTTCACACATGTTAGAGGTCCGACACACACGAATCTTTGTCGCCGTAGCGTTGCTCGTGGTGTAGAGTACTCAATTGTGTCGCTTTGGTATTAGTAAAAAACTGAGTGTCTTTTTGTTGTGCTCTTGTTTGTATGTTTACTTATCTATTTCATAGATAAGTATAAGATGACATTATGTAAGGGTTATTGTTCGAATGTTATGTGAGACTCAATGTGAGAGAACTTCAACAAGGATCAAGACCAAGTTTGGAAAGTGTGTTTGCTCGCCTTTGTCATTGTGCATTTACTTTGATTGAGGTTTGTGGTGTCCATCCATGTACCATGCTAAAGAATAGACATCCTTTGTCATTGGCAAGTTGGAACTTTTGGATTTTGAGTTCAAAGTCTTTCAAAATATCATTGGGAGAAAGTTATTTGACTTGACCAACATGGGAGATCCTTACAATCTTATACTTATCTTATGGTGGAGATGGATGGAATCGACTTCTTGCTCTTTGCCAAGACAACATTGGTTTGGTGAAGGTTATCACTCCTTCTTGCACTTCCCCCAATCCATTCTTGGCAAAATATTTAATTCGAAAAAATTCTTGAAGGTCACCAACACCCTGTTTGAAGGTCACTCGACTCGAATTTACATGGGTTCGAATTTATTTCGACCTCTATGACGACCTCATGCTCTTTGCCAAGACTACATTGGTGTGGTGAAGGTTAATACTCCACTTAACCATTTCTTGCACTTCCCCCAACCCATTGTGGGCGACCAGTTCAATTCGAAAAAAAAATTTTCTTGAACCAACTCCCTATTTCGAGGTCGCTCGACTCGAATTTGCATGAGTTCGAATTTATTTCGACCTCTATTGCACACATTGTTATGCTTTTTGTTGGCCTATTTTTGCCTTTTTGGCCATTCTGCATGTGTGCACATTATGCATGTTCCCCCAAGTGCTACAGGTGAGGTTGTTGAGTTCGAAAAAATTATTTTCAAACACCCACACCCTATTTCGAGGCCGCTCGACTCGAATTTGCACGAGTTCGAATTTATTTCGACCTCTATTGCACACATTGTTATGCTTTTTGTTGGCCTATTTTTGCCTTTTTGGCCATTTTGCATGTGTGCACATTATGCATGTTCCTCCAAGTGCTACAGGTGAGGTTGTTGAGTTCGAAAATTTTTTTTTCCAACACCCACACCCTATTTCGAGGCCGCTCGACTCAAATTTGCATGAGTTCGAATTTATTTCGACCTCTATTGCACACATTTTTATGCTTTTTGTTGGCCTATTTTTGCCTTTTTGGCCATTTTGCATGTGTGCACATTGTGTGTGTACCCCCATAATTATGAAGTGTGTACACCCACCCTATTTGAGAGTCACTCCACTCAAATGTGTTTGAGTTTGAATTTTTTTCGAATTTTATTGCATACTTTTTTGGGCTTTGTTTTGGTCATTTTTGACATATTTGGGCCTTTTTTAACACTTCTTCACGTGTCACTTCCCCCAAATTTTTTTGGGTTGGGAAACTAAGCCCAAAAAAATTCGACAAAGGGGCACACACCCTATTTCGAAGATGCCCCACTCGAATATGCATGATTTTGAATTTACTTCGAACTCAATGGTACATATCTTTGGGATTAGTTTTGGCCATTTTTGACATTTTTGCCCGTTTTTAGCATTTCCTCACGTGTCACTCCCCCCAAATTTTTTTGGGTGGGGAAACTGAGCCCAAAAAAATTCGACAAAGGGGCATACACCCTATTTCGAATATGCCCCACTAAAATATGCATGATTTCGAATTTATTTCGAACTCCATTGTACATATTTTGAGGCTTTGTTTTGGCCATTTTTGACATTTTTGGCCAATATCATTATGTATTGATATGCCACACCCCCCAATCTTTTTTGGAGTGGTGCACCAAGCCCAAAAAAATTCGAAAAGGGATCATGCACCCTATTTCGAATGTGCTTGACACAATTGTGCACATGGTTCGAATTCATATGAGTGCATTGACCCATTTTTTTAATGATTGTTTTGGTCACATTTTGGCACTTTTTGATCAACATTTGGGCCATAGTGACCAAATTAACATATCAAGGTATCCATTGCCCCTATTTTGAGGATGCCCGTCGCGATGAGAATAGTCGTGAGGCTTGAAAGAATGCGAATGACCCTTGAATTTTGATTTTTGTGTTTATTTCACATGCTTTCTCCTTGCCCAACCTACTCACCGCATACACTCTTTGTGGTTTTTTCCTCAACCTACTACATGCTCAAGGAGAGGTTTTTTTGTATCAACAAGGACTTTATATTAGATGATGACACCTTGGTTGAAGCCTTGTATGTACATGTGGGAGTGTGGTATGTGTTTGGACCTAACCTTTCCCAATTGCCTCCAAGTCTCGCGAAACCTCCTGTTTGTCACTATTTTTTCCCCCTATCTTTCGCAGGTAGGGCCCATCCTCTTGGGATGTGGGATTCCACACTTAAGTTGGTCTTCATTGATTTACTGGCGCGACTTGACTTTTCATGGACTCTACTCTCCCCTCAGAACACACACACACACATACTCACATACACGTGTGTTTGCCCCGCCTAATCTTCTTGTGAGATGTCATTTAAGCTTGATGGCCCTCTTCCTCTTTGCCTTCTCTGCATATGTCCAGCACCGAGCACGGGGCTTGGTGACTGCACGGCGCGTTCGGGGAACGCCCACAACCTCCATTCCTACGGGGACCGGTGCTAGATGGACCATTCCTGGTGTCCCCCTGTTGAAGCCGATCTACGGGCACCTGACGTGCGGTATATGCCGGTTACAGGTGGTCATTCACCCCTCCTACACTTGAGCTGTCTGTAGAACAGGGTCAGGGGATCCGCTGCACTTTGGCCGTGATGTGATGTGGAGCCGCCGACACACAAACAAATCAAGTCTTGGGTGTGCATTTAGCTTGTCTGGTTTGGTGTTTTCCTTCCCCCCCTAACCCCCCATGTGTCCTACGCTCTTCTGCTTGGTCACATCCACACCGACCTGTATGGCCGTAGCTCCATACCAGCCCAGAGAGAGCCATGGCCCATCCTCACGGCCATAAAAGATATGAGGTTATGTGAGTTGTTGTCTTTTGGGTCCTAAGGGCCCGGGAGGGCAGGTGCGGGCCACGGGAGCTGTCTGTAGGAGCTAGGGAGCGCACTGCACTTCGGCCGTGAGCCGTACCCCCCAGCCCCCATGATGCGGGGTCAATATTTTTTTCCCTCACTGGGTACCGCCGCAGCAGGCCCCCACCAAGACGACCCACGCCACTGTCTTAGGGGCAAGGGGCTTGCCGGAATGTGCTGTGGTGAGCCCTATGGCGGGATGCAGCGTGTAGGTGAACAAGACCCCCCCACCCGAACCTTGCTTGGTGTGCCGTTGGGCCGAGAGTGAGTCTTGTGGCCGGTACCCTCCCCCCCCCCATGGTATGCGACTGAAGGTAGTACTGCTGTGCGAGCTCTGTTTTCTGCCACGTCCATTTTGGTTGCCGACGGGTAGTCAAGTGCGGCTACGAGGGCGATGCAGGTAGGGTTGAGTTGGGCCCCCATGTGTGACCTGCGGCAGATATCCCGCCAGGAGAAGGCCACGTGGTGTTCAGCTTCCGCGGGCCCATAACACCCCATATATTCAGGTGCAGTGGTCGCTAAGGCCGTGATGGCGTACTTGGGGTAGCACTGGGAGGGTGTGTAAGGAGGGTACACCTGCGGGTTGTGTTGCTGATTCCTGATTTTTGGCTTTTCGGGTGTTCCCGACGCCTGGAGTGCTGAATTTCTGTCACTCTGGACTCCTGGGGTCCTGAATTCTGTGACTGCTTGCTTTTGTGCTTGCCTGATGGCTGAATTGTTGTCTTTTTGTCTGAATTTCTGCCCTGTAGGGACCCAAGTGGTGCTAAGGCACTTGCGGTCTTGAACCAGCCCTACCACACCCACAACCACGCCCACAAAGGGACACATAACCCCCCGGCATCACTGTTTGTGGTCAGCCAATCCTATATGGTTCTGGTTTCAGCCCAAACTTAGGGTTGCACCCTAAGTTCGGTCTTGGGAGGGGAGTGCAATAGGGTTGGCTTTCCCCCTTTGGGTTACCCCCCACGGCATCGGTCCCAAGACCGATCCAAGCCCCCCACACACACAACATACCCTTGGGGTGGGATGCAGTAGATCCTAGGGGTGCTGAATTACTCCTTTTCTGGCCTGGTGCGCGCGCGACCCAAATCGCGATCGGGCGTGAGCCTACTGAGTTTTAATGTTCCAATTCTGATTTCTGTGGGTCTGAATTTACAGGATCGTAGATTTCTGTGGTTTTAGACCCATACAATTTGATTGGTGCTCTTGGTTTGGTGTGAGGGCCTGATTTTGCCGTTCACACATGTTAGAGGTCCAACACACACGAATCTTTGTCGCCGTAGCGTTGCTCGTGGTGTAGAGTACTCAATTGTGTCGCTTTGGTATTAGTAAAAAACTGAGTGTCTTTTTGTTGTGCTCTTGTTTGTATGTTTACTTATCTATTTCATAGATAAGTATAAGATGACATTATGTAAGGGTTATTGTTCGAATGTTATGTGAGACTCAATGTGAGAGAACTTCAACAAGGATCAAGACCAAGTTTGGAAAGTGTGTTTGCTCGCCTTTGTCATTGTGCATTTACTTTGATTGAGGTTTGTGGTGTCCATCCATGTACCATGCTAAAGAATAGACATCCTTGGTCATTGGCAAGCTGGAACTTTTGGATTTTGAGTTCCAAGTCTTTCAAAATATCATTGGGAGAATGTTATTTGACTTGACCAACATGGGAGATCCTTACACCGGCCTTCAGCCGGCTAAAACAGCGCGCCAACCTTACGGAAGCTGTGGGTGGAAGAGGGGCGACCATAGTCATTCACCCCAGCCGGTTTTATCTTAGGCGGCCGAAACTGGTACATATTTGTACCAGGGTGGTTAGAAAATGAACACAACAATATGGTGCCTAAATGCTACTAACCACCCACTTTTTTTGTCAACGATTTTTGGAAGCGGGACTTTGTCTCCAAAAAGTCACTTTTTCAACAAGGCTGTACAAGAGGGGTGCCTTTTCACACTTCCTCATCAGGGATTGCAAGGCCTCGCAATCCAAAAATCATTTTTGTGGGAAAATGGAGCAATTTACCCACTTTAGGGATTGCGAGGCCTCGCAATACACTCGATTGGCATGTGTAAAAGGCCCCGTTTCAACAATATGTGGTTGCTGTTCAGTGCAGCTATCAATGTAAATAGGCTTATTTCTAAGTATGCATTCTGAAAATGGGGGTAAAATAGCCAAACTACCCAGTTTGGAATGCGAGGCCTCGCATTCCAATTCAGAATGTGGGTAATTCAAGGGATTTATGTACTTTTTTAATTTGTATTGCGAGGCCTCTCAATAAAAATTCAAGATGGCATCATTTGTATACATTCTTCAGTCAGTGAGCATGAAAAGGCTTAAAAGAACATCACGACAAAACGTTCTGAGGTACGAAAGCAAAAAAGTTCCGTACCATACTCAAAATACCCCAGATTTTGTGCCTCTACCAGAAAAATATAGGTCATTTGCCAAAACCACCATATGCTTTTTTGGGCGGACAAGATGCATTTTTGTGGGTAATTGGACCAAAAAGCTGAATACTTAAAGTTTCCCTCGCAAAAAGCAGGTAAATGAGGCAAATTACCTGGTCAAAATTTGCAGACACCCCGGTACAAATGTGTACCAGTCTCGGCCGCCTAAGTTTATGCCCCCGCGGCCTGACAATGGCCAGCTGCGGGGAGTCACTTTCCACTGTTGCCAGCACGCGGTTGGCTAAGTGGGTGGAGGAGGATCACAACAAGCCCGTCCTCACTTCAGAACGTCCTTCATTGTCTCCAATGCTGCCCGTGGCACCGTGTGGGAGGACCTGAGGAACATCCAGCCGCCCACATACAACGGGAACCCCCTCAACCTCGACCGCTTCCTAGTGAAGGTGGACGACTGGGGGATGACCGTAACTGAGGACATGGATCCCGCCAAGGGGCAGAAATAGGTCTTCAAACGGTTCCGCTTCCGGCTACCAGAAGTGCTCCACGAGCTGTACTTCATGGCAGCCAAAGAGGGGAATATCAAGACCCTCAAGGACGCCAAGAGGCTGCTCAACGAGCAAGAGCGGGTAGATGCCCCGCAGGTTGCCGCCAAGAGGTGGAGAGCCATCAAGCTCCAGCACGATGGAAAGGATACCCGCCTGCGGGATAGGCACCACTTCCGGGGACAATACGTCCTACACCGCCTAAACAACGAGGACTGGAACGAGGGAGCAGTCCCGCCAGCTCAACCTCCTCCAAGATTCCTGGATCAAGGGGGTCACTGAGGAGGAAGCGATGAAGGCCCTGAGCCATCATACCATCAAGATGATGCTCAGCAAGGAGCTGCACAAATGGTTGATCAATTGTACGACAAGGAATGTGGCCCGGGACTTCAAGAACCATTCGCTGCGGAACGCCCTCCTCATCACCGTCACAAGGGATCGCGAAATGCCGCTGATCTGGCGACTGGACGAGAGCGATGTGGGCAGCCAAACAATCCGTCTGCAGGCCATCCTGGCGCGGATAAGCTGCGATGACGTGCTGGAGTGTGTCACAGAAGAGGTGCTCAAGGAGGTAGGTAGGTAGGTATCTTCGGGAGCCCGGGATGCCTCCCTTGACAATGTGCTCAAGGAGAGGTGCTCATAAAGTACTAGAACCTCCACAACAACCGCAGGTTGCAATGACAGGGCGACAGCAGTGTCAACTACGTGGGCCACGGTCCCAGCACAGAATTCGCCCTAGACATTACGGGAGGCAAAGGTGTCAAAGCCCCTGACAGGGATGACAATGGGGACGAGCCAGCAGAGTCCGCCAATCCGCCTTCGTGGCCAACAACCTGCACAAAGGTGGCAATAGGGACTCTTGGAAGCGTCTTCCGCAGGGGTGGATGAAAAGGGAGAAGAAGGAGCCCCGCCGCATGGGCGATCTGCCGTTGTATTTTCACTAGTTCATTCGAGCTCATCTTCAGTGCTGCTATGTGTGCTACAGGCGGAGTGCTCCCTTCTAACATGGCCACCGCACGTGTCCCATGCACAAGGCCAACACAGAGGCTTACAAGTCCAGTCACCATCAGTGAGAGACTTGCCGGCCCCTCTTACAGCCGAGGATACGGCACACACATACTCCTTGCTGAAGGACTATATGCTCAGTGCCATGCAGGAGGTAAACCAGCTGAAGCAGCCCCACGAAGCAGTGGTCACAGACGTGACTGATTCGGGAATGGTCGTCCGATAGTTCGCCAAACAACCCAAACGTCGGTCCAACGTGTTCTATCGGCGCTTCAAACACACACTCTTCATACCCCCCGCACAATCCACAGTGCCCACCCCCACAGGGAAGATACAACGTATCCTCCAACGGAACACTCCTTGGTCTTCCTCTGCTCTTGATCTCATGCCCCCTCTCCCACAACTGCCCGCCCCCCCCCCCCCCACAGTGGAGGACCTCAGGTCTTCAGCCCCGGCACCTGGGAAGAAGTCACCGGGCCGCGACGGCGTGCCACCGTACCTCATGGCATCCCTCTGTTAACCACCACAAGTTTTACACCCTCACCCATTCAGTTCTTGCACTGGTGCACAAATGTGTCGTCCTGTGCTACAACCACAGCCACATCCCCGAGCCGTGGCCTGTATCCGAAACGTCCTGCCTGTTTAAAAGAGACGTTCAATGGCAAGACCCTGATTGGTGGCGGCCCATTGCGATGAGCAACTCGGTTTACCGACTGCTCATGCGGTGGATTTACCAAACCCTCTACCCGCTTATTGCACCCCAATTACATCAGAAACCGTTCGGTGGCCGCCAAGGGTCCTTGAAGGCACACACCACGTAAGTTTTCCTGAATAATCTGGACCTTCTTACAGATACCGAAGCAATACTCGCTTTTGACGTGTACCATGCTGTGGCAAGACCCCCCAAATACTTAATCTACCACAGAGTGCAAAGGATGGGCACACCCACCAAGCTACTGCTTCTCATTTTTCTGGTCCTTGAACGAGGTGCAACATTGCTACTTGGTGCTGAGGATGTGTTTTTTACAACCACCCACGGCGTGAAACAGGGTTGTCCCCTATCTTGTTTCCTTTTGGTCGTTGTCTTTGACATCCCCCTACGTTACCTCGCCCAGCGGGGGATGACCTTTTCGGCATATGTTGACGACATCACTGCCCCCGTCCCACAGCATGGTAGTCAAGCCCTTGCCTCCCTTCCCCAGCACTCTCTCAGCCTGATAGCCTGTCAGGTGAATGCCCTGAAAAGCGAATCGCTGCAGTTATCCAGGAACCAGCCTTTTCCCTATCATGGGTAAATACTATAACCCGCCTTGCCCTGAGCAGGCCAATGGTACATCAATTGTAGAATACATCAGCGCCCGCGAACCTCCGGTTTGGAGTGACCAGGTCCAGTGTCCCTTCTCGCGCACATCATGCCTCATGCACCTGGGCCAGTCCATTGGAGCACGACACCAAGTTGGCTCAGCTGTTGCCGTCTTGCTTTGTGAGCTGCGCCCCCAGCTCAACGAACTGCACCAGCAGCCCATTCAAATGTTCGACCACGTACTGCTCCTAAATTCCATGGTTCTGCCGCGGTCGTTCTACAAGATTGAGTGCCTTCCTGTTACTGATGAGCAGACCGTGTCTTCTGCGAAGGTCTTGGAAACTTTTGTCTTCGGCGTAATGGGCCTCCCCCTGATCATTGCAAAAAAGACACTGTACTCCCATCGGTCACACGGGGTTGGCCTAGGGTATTTCCCGGTCCTGCACCCTACGCGAGTGTTAGATGTGCTGCATCGAAATCAACAGACACCGTCTCTGTCCACATCCGCGCGTGCTACCATGTTGCCATACACCTTCTTTGGGTCAGCCCTGTCCAAACTTGGTCCCACCACCACGCCCTCGATGGTCCCTTGTCGTCTGCTGGAGAAGCGTGTCCATGCTCAAGGAGGCCACATCAGTCCTCAGCGTAGCTGCGCTCACTGTTTACATTATTCCCTCCCCACACAGACCAAGGGACACATTCACTGATGGCAGCAAAGTCGGCTCCCCCCTTGCATCAGACGCTGCGGCCCTATTACCCAGCGAAGACATCGCTGTGTGCAGCGTCCCAGGAGTTGCAAACTCCCATAAAGCTGAACTAGCTGGAGTGCTGCTTGGTTCCGAATTTTCCAATCAGGCGTGCACAATTCATTTTGATTGCTGGGGAGCCATTGCATCTGCCATAGATTTGAAACGCCCTCTGCGTCAGGCTGCATGGGTGTGTGAAGTACAACGTTCCATCCGAGAAAAGCGGCAATCCGTGGAGTGGGTGGAGGGTCCTACCGGCCACGAATTCAATGAAATGTCTGACAATTATGCGGAACAGGCATCCACCCTACCCAAACCAACCCCGCCCTTACCATCCTCGAAGTGGGATTCAATATGCCACGGTGAACTGGTCCTTGTCCACCACAAAACGTGGACACATGACCATGTCCCATCCAACTCCCATGAGCAATTTCCACCCCCTCTCATGGAGAACAATCAAGTTCAGACGGCTTGCGTGGCACAAGTGGCTCTTCAGGCTACAAGCCCGTGTGGGTTATGGTCACTATGCGGCATTCTGGGCAGACCGCCCTTCGCCTGATGACTGCCCGGTATGCTCCGGCCGCCACAATTCCAGTATGCACGGGATATTGGTCCACAACTCTCAGGAATACCCCCTAGTTGCCGCTTGGCTGGCATCCTGGCCCTCCCTTGCGGTGGTGTCCAGCTCGCGTGCCACAACATACTGTCAAGACCTCCGCGTGACAGGACACCTTGCAGTGCCAAAGACCTTGTATGCGCATCTGCGCTCCCACCAAGGTGGTGTCAAGGGCCCTAGGCAGATTGTCAGCCGTTTCCAGGACACTGTCCTCGACAAAGTCACTGCAGACCTTGCCAACACCGTCCCTCCTTTGTCACCCCGCCTTCTGTTTTTCGCCAGCAAGACTGGCACTCACCCACCTTGCTTTTGTGACACTGTGTACGCTCTCCTTTGCTGCTTTTCTTTCAGGCCGCGACGCTGCCGCAGCTCGGCTCTCGCTGACATGCATGTTGTCCTGTATGTCCCTCCAATTATTGTTACCTCACCACTTGAATGCCCCTCCCCCCCCTCCTGCAGCTAGGGCACGTGCCGCCTCCAGAGCAGCTTCTGATGGGAGTGTCTTAAGAATTGATTTCGACCCCCAGAGGCTGCACTAAAGAGTGCAACCATGAGAGCCGCCCTGCGTTGTCAGGTCCCGGTTTTGCTTTGGTTCTCATTGCTCCCCTCACGCCACCCCCGTCCCCCGCTCACCTGTCAAGTCCATCAAGCGAATCGCCGACACGCTGCAAGTCCGTCCCTTTAATTTCAGTTACACCTGCTGCCATCAGGGCCCTTTACATATTCAGGAATGAGCACATGTGCAAGACTGTAGTGGATTCCGATGCGCTGGGTTTGCCGCCCTGCTGCACCCCCGCCCCCTGTACCACGGCTACCCTACCACTCTGCCAGTCTATTTGGCATTGTACATGTCATACCAGGCCACAGAGTTTGTCACTCTTCCCCGTTCGCCCTACCCCGCCCCGCCTGCACTCGATCCCCCTCACTAACCTCATGGGCATGCCTGATGTTTCACAGGTCACCCGTGACCTGAGGGCTGACTGCCCACGTACAAGACAGCGGGCAAGGACAGTGAGCCCACCCTTTTCTATTTTTTGTTTGAGGTCTGGACCTGTGTGGCCAACCTGGCTGTAGGCCATGGCCTGCATAACTCCATTAAGGGTAGGTACACATCTAAACCTGCACCATCTCCGCCTATTTTGCACACCCTTCTACACACACACGTCCTCACCTAGCAGAGGCATGTGGTAAAGGTGAATGATTGGGTTTCTGACTGCCAGCAGCCAGCCCACCACGTTCCCCTATCGGGTGTGTTACCCGCGGGAACACCAGCAGGGCAACCACAAGTGGTGATGCCAACTTTGTACACGCTTACAGTTGCACTAGCCGCGGACTAAACTTACGCTGACCGCCCGCCGCTACCCTGCAGCAGGACGTGGGTACAAATTGAATGATGGACTGGCCCACCTGTTACCATTTTGCTTTGAGACATGGCGGTTTCCCGCCCGAAATAACATCACAAACTGCTCACCATGCGAGGTTCCTCGAAGGACAGCCACGGGTATGAAACCCATACAAATCGATCATGCCACAGTGAATTTCCCTGGGTGCAAAGCACTGCCAAGAGAGGCACCAATAGCCTAGGGAGAGAGACAAATGGCAGTCAAAATTTTGAAGCTATCAACAGGTGAGGAAACAGTTTGAAAAAGGAGCTCAAAATGACTGAAATTGATCGTGACAGGATTGCTTTTACAGTTCCACCACTGCATGATCTGTTGATCTGTACTTGATGCAAGGCTGGTTAGCAGACTACACTTTGTTCTATGCATTCAAAAAAGATTCAGTGCTCTTCACCAGAAACTGAAAACTAAAAAAGAGTGATAATTGCTAAAGCTGGACCGTGAAATTGGGCTCCTGAAAAAACAGGGCTCATAAAAGATCCAATGAGCGTCAGCATAGCAACAAAGCAATGCAGAGAGCAGGTAGAAGTTGAGTTCTTTCCGAAGTCTTCCAGTGCAAGGTGCAACAAAGTGACTCCTGAATTTAAAGTGTACTCTTCTTCTTTAAGCTCATCTTCATCGTTGTTCTGGATGCAGATACGTGAGGTCATTCAGACGCATTCGAGGAAGTCGATTGCAAGTCTGGTGGATCAGAGTGCATTGAGGAGGAACATGAAGGTTGGTATTTGAGTTTGGCTTTGTAAGACCTTAGGAAAGTTTGTACAAATATGAAAGACATGTGCTTAAGCTTGACATTGGGGTTTATGAGTTTCTCAGAGCAGCACTGAGTGAAAACTTCTTTTGCCAGGGAATGGTTTACTGGGTTGGTGTCCGGGTTTAGGATGGAATTTGCCATCGAAATGGATTCATCTAAGCTGTTTGGTAGAGTGAGAATTGATGATGCAGAGCATACCGTGCTGTGGCTCATTTCGTCAGCCCATAGAGTGTTCTTGGTGGATTCTTGGCTGTCGGCATCTTCTTTGATATTTTGCTGAGCACACGGGCCCACCTGATACCAGTTGTCCGCAATTTTGGACTCTGTATCAAAAAAAAAGGATGGAGGCATTGGTTAGCGTTTCAATGTAGTGGATTTATTCTGTCGTGTAATGTACTCTGTGGGTCTCCGTGTTTCACCAGTTCAGGGACCTTCTTTCTCGGGGATGGTTGGTGAAACAGTAGTGAAGCAGCCTTTTTCTTCTTGGGAAAGAATGAGCACCAAGGGCTGAGATCAGAGTTGGGTCCGTTGGCATAGGTGAATCAGACACTCCTATGAATGAATAAGTTAATCATTGCACATCATTTCACCTCAGTGAATATGGCATCAGGGTGTTTAAACCTTTGAAGAGAAACAACGTCAACATGCATAGATGCCAAAGCACACTAAACACGAAATGATATGTCAACAAACGAAGGCTGCGAACCTACCCGACGTCAATAACGTCCGCCAAGTAGTCGGACAGCTCAGTGCAAAAGGTCATCTTTAGTAGGCTGCACATCTGCTGGGAGTCACGAAACATCCAACCACAATTATCCGGTATCCTGCCTTGCAAGGCCGGCCCTAGTGGCAGAACTCCAATGTTTTTGTAGCACAGAAATCAGTAATATGACGTGACGGATTGGTTAACAACCCACACCATTGTCATCAGGATCGTAGGACGTGCCATGAAAAGTGTGGTGGCAGCTGACAGGATGCAAGCTTCAGAACAACAAAACATATTTATGGCAGCAGTTTCCATGGCTACCAAACACCATCAATCAGGTGGCTGACACTTGGTTAATCCCGGAAAAATGTCTCATCCCAACGGCAACTCACCACTCTATGACAAAATGCGCAACTGATATCAGAGTTCCCTAAGACGGCGTCAACGCTTCTGTACCAAGCTCACCCTGGCCGGATAATGTAACTAGATCCGCCTAGTCCTTGATGACCAAGCGAACTGATCTACCGGTAAACTTCCGGGCACCCTCCTGTCCGGTGCTCCCTCCCTCATGCCGTGCAAGCGGCCAAAATCAAGCATGATGGACGGCTCGGAAACGTGGTGTGACACGTTGTGAGTATGCAAGATCCCGAACTACAAATTTGGGCGTTGTCTAACTTTTAAAGGCTGTCATAATACCACTATAATGACATTAGAAAGAAAGCGGAAATTTTTTTAAAAATCCGTTTGTCCAATTGGGTCGGCTGATTTGGCGACACACCGCCGACAGAGGGGGACCTCAAGTCCTGGTCACAAAAAATATTCAACTGCTCCACAAAAAATGACGGGAGTGGAAGATTAATGCATACTATATTAGGCGAAGGTCAATTTGGTCTAGTTGACGGCCATGACACTGCCCCACAGGAGCACACCGCTAGTGTGCCTCATTGTCTCGTGCAGAGTTCAGCAAGAAGCACCAGACAGTTACAGATCTACGCCGGATTGAGGTGATGTGAAGAAATTTGAGCGCAACAGCACTAATTTCGAGCTCGCCGCCCCAACTACTGTCAAAGAGACATACATATTGTGAAAGTGTGGCGTTTGTCTATCCTATATATCCACTTGAGTACGCGAAAATTGTAAGTTTTGCGACGCGTCAGTGAGGTCCCCCATTCATGATGATGATCATGATGATGGATTGGGGTGTCAGATCTGAAGCAAACCAATGTCCACAACGGGAAGGAAGGTTTCAGATGTGTCGGGCGACCTTAAAGTATGGTGGGGACAATGTCAAAATAAGAATTAAGGCTGTCGAGATATACAATGTGGGAGATCCAGCTTCACTTATGTACAATGCTGCTAAATCTAAGCTAAATTTCGCATTAAAGGGGACGGAATCCGGGTCAACAATGCTGATGACCCATTCTCAGGCGCATTGAGGATGTCTTATTGTATGTTAAATGAATTTTATAACGCATTTTTTGGCTTCACTCAGGTGAGATATGTACAGTATGTGCCTTGATGACAATGACATTGAGCAAATTGGAGCTAAATCCAACACAAATGGAGTGCATCATACCCAGAATCAGGGAAGTGAAACTGCATACTTGACTTTCAGGGTCCCAACAATGTTGAGATGGGGCCTCGATGTGCCAAACGTGGCACAAAGCGTGTAGTGCTCCTTGATTTCTAGCCAATGCAGCGCCATTACGCTGAAATGCAGCAGGTCTGGTCACGTGTGCAGATGGAGAGGATCCTAATCTGTTGCAATTATTTCAGTTTGCACAGACGATTGTGCCTTTTGCTATGATGCTCAATCGGGATTGTGTTGCAGTCCATGATTATTGATTTTTTCTCTTGCACAGGCTCCTGTTATCGCTTTCTGACGAGAATGCAGTACAAATCCAGCTTTGATGCTCTGCAGTGATAGTGGTGCATGGTAGCAGATCCACGTGAGATCCTGCGACACCTGCTGACCACTGTCGAGATTTCAGAATTGACGAAGTTCGACGGTATTATTGGTGGTTTTGATAAATCGACATCATTGCCGTAATTTTGCATCCATTGTTGGATCTCTTCCATTCCGATTGACGTGATTTTGAATTTTCGGGTCGCCTCGTACTATAGCTTCGGTGGAGCGCATGATCATGGATGGCGATGGACAAGTTGCACCACTACAATTAGTACCTCATTCCGAAAGTCCGAGTCGTGAACAACGCAATCAGCATCCACGAATGGAGCATGCAGCTTGGGATTTTGGGTCGGCTAATAGAATGGAAAGAATTCGGTTCGTGCGCCCTGATGGAGCGGCGATCGAGATTGTTCGTGCCGTTCGTTCGTCGGATAGTGAAGGCAAAATACCTCAACTCGAACAATATGTTCCAGCTTTGGGTCAAACTCTATCATCTCTCTATGAATTCAACGTGCAGGTTGATGAGTATTTGGGGAGTTCAGAAGGCCGTATCAAAACCATTGTTTATGAAGGAGATCGCCTTGGGTTGTTCGCAATGGAGACCAACAATAAGGTAGAGAAAGCCATGGACCATTCGGTTTCAGTGTTGTGTAAATTGGAGAATGTTTCTCGCGAAGTGAATGCATTAAAGGATCATTATAAGCAAGTTGCACGTGATATTCTCTCTTTGCATGCCACTATAAAAAATGCACATGAAAAGCTTGATTCTCATGAACAAATGTTGGTTGACATTCCTAAGACCATTCAAAGTGAATTTCAAAAATATCTTCGTCGCCAAAAAATTCTTCCCACACTTGAGAATTTGCAATCTAGTGTGGGCGAGTTGAGCGATCGTTTGACTCTTCAAGAGAGGCGTTTATCAACAATTCAACAAGAGGTGGACGCTCTTGCTAATTTATTGCAAAATGAGAAACATCGCTCTACACAAGAAATTACAAAACTACACTCCGTGTTGAAAGATTTACAACATGAGCATACTTGTTTGCAAGGTGAGATCCGTAGATTGGGAAGTGAGGGGCCGATAGGTTCCCCAATGCCCGATCTCTCTCGCCTTGTTTCAGAGTGTGTTCAAAGAGAGATGGAGAGGTTTCGGCGACAAAGACTTTTGCATGAAGATTCTTTGATGAAGCGAGTGAATTCTTTGGAAGATGAAATGCGGCAAATTAGGTGTGGGTCCTCCCCACGCCTTGATGAGTCGAGTTTGGCAAGCATTGAGGACCGAGTTTCGGTCTTGGAACAAAAATTTGAGTTAGCCGTCGGTGAGCGCAAGTTCTCATTGCAAAAAAATTTTCAGTCGGTCGCGGCACGGCTCACTCGTGTTTTAGATCAAGCAAACAAACATGAAGAGCTCAAACGTCGTTTGGGCTGCTTGGAGAACGAATCGAGGTGTGGCGTGTCTCCACATCCAACATTTGATTCAACATTGATTCTACAAAGGTTGGGCGACTTGGAAAAAAATGTGAGTGACTTGGTTACGCGTAAACAATTGTGTGGTGAGTTGGATTTGCTCAATGATAAGTTGCAATTGATTCAAGGGATCGGACATCCTGTGAGCGATTCGGATGAGGGAGTACTTGCTCCAATGGGTTCATTTGAATTAGCTATTCAGGCTTTGAAAGGTGAATTCCTTCGTTTGGAGTGTGCTTTCAAGGCACTTTCATTGCGGGTGACCCAACATGCAGAGGCAATGAGGGATGAATTTTCTAGATCGGCGCCTTCCAATGAGGTTGTACGCCTTGACAATAAGCTTGAGCGGGCCATTCAAACATTCCGTGATCAATTGAAATCGATTGATTCAAGTTTCAAAGTAAAGGTTGAAAACGGTTCGATTGATGTTGTGTCGTCGGACTCACATGTTACGATGACGGTTTTGCGAGATTGCATTGACAAGGCGGTTGCTCCACTGCAGGAAGCAATGGCCGAAGTCATGGCAGTACTCGCAGACACAGAGGAGACAGAATCCGCAGCACACAATGATGAAGGTGTGCATGGCTTTAGCCTTATAGAGGATGAGGATGCTCATACAGGTCACACAGGTGATACTTCACTTTATCCGGCTGGGGCATTCTCCAAATGAGTGCCGGTCCACTTTCATGATAGTGATGAGTCCATTTTTGCCAAGGGCGAGAAGCTGTTGAAAGGGGGGCCGATAAAGAAATCGGCTGGTATGGCTATGACCTCCTTGCAGCAGCGAGCGAAGTGGGAGGAGGATGAAACCCCACTTGATCCTCCTGGTGAACATACGGATTCTTCTTCCACTGAATTGCATGCATTTTCCAAATCGTTGGAGGACGAGGTTTCTCTTAAATCCGCCCAAACAGGAGCCGGTAAAGGGCGGGTGCATCAAATTTCTCGGGCTTTTGTCTGGGGAGTTGGATGAACAGGAATTGAAACTCATGGATGACACCACCAAAAAGGACATTAAGCGATTTATCACACGACCGCATTGGGATGGGAGCTGGAAAACTCTCCATATTTATATGCGTAAATGGAAGTTCTATATGTCCTATTGGGGTCGATTTTTGTCACCTGTTTTGAAGGCTCTAACGTTCATTTCATGTTTGCCTGACGAGCATGCTGAGTTGTATTTGGAGTTAATGCATGAATTAAATTGGACGTACCAGGACATGTACTTTGAGTTGCTCGATGAGGCACGGGAGTGTGCCGATGAGTCCTTTGTAGAGGATGAATGGGAAGAACTCACTCCTAGCAGTGGTGATTATCGGTCGTATCGCAAGTGGTACTTGCAATGGCGTGTTTTGCCGGCTAGAGTAGGTGAATGCACTGCATCTCATGCGAAAAAGTTCTACATGCAGCACTAACACGTTGTGGGTTTTCTGATGAGTTACTTGAAGAGATGGTGGAGGCCGAGATTGAGGCCCTCAAGGAATTTACTTTTCAGGGGTGCAATAGGTGGTTGATACCTAAGCTCCTCACACAGTACAGGGCACAGGCTGTGCGTGGTAGATACCATAAACGTGAGGTAGGGGGTGTAGGTGGGGCACCAAGAGGTGGCTCAGCCCCCCCATCTTCCATTGTTTGTCCACGCTGTAAGGGTCCACACACGCTGGACAAATGTTGGGCAGAACATCCTTCTCTCTGGCGTAAATGGCTCAAACATGGAGCGTAGAAGGCTAACCTGAAGGTAAGTCAGATTCAGGGGCGGCTGAAAGCAGGTAAATGCCCATGGTGTGGAGGTGACAAACACACTGATGGTAAGCGATGCCCGAAGAGGCCGTCACAGAAATCGGACACAGGAACACGTAGGTCAAAGCCACGAGCACAGGCTGACCCCAACACTGACAGACGGAACAGAAAATGTGAACACTGTGGTAAGTCTGGACATCTCAAGGATCAATGTTGGGAATTGCATCCTGAACTGAAGCCTGCCTCAAATCCACAGGGTAAAGGTAAAGGCAAGGGTAAAGACGAATAATGGGGTCAGGCATCTCCTGGCATGCCTGTAAATCCCCAAGTTCCAGGCGCAACAGGCCCCCAGTTGCCGGCGCCAGCCCTACGAGTGCTGAGTCGCACGCGAGTTAGGGCTCTGCCTCGTAGGAAACCTGATGTGAAGGTTGAATTGGTTTTGGGTGCACATGTTCAGTTTTTATTTGGTGGTGAGTTACAACAACTCAGTTTGATTGACACTGGGGCCGCTATATTTGCTGCAGCCCCACGGAAGTTTTTTCCGGCAGGGGTATTGGAGTTGGTGCGCACTCCACTGTCACTGTCCACAGTGACGTCAGGGAGTATTGAAGGTGGGAAGTATGGAGCATGGAGTAATGTTCAAATGCCCATATGCAGTGAGGCTGGAGGGGAGTGGGTGATGTGCCCACGAGTCTTCATTTATTGTGCAGAAGTTTCAGATGGTTTGATTTTTGGGTATCCCTTTTTGGAAGCCTTCAGGCTAATGGTGTGCCCGGTTTCTGCATGTTTCATGCCGCAGGAATGTGTCTCGGTGCATCCTGGACGGGTGCTGCTGAATCGGGGCACTGAGCAAAGTCCATTCAAAGGATCTGTGAAGAACATAAAATCCGTTGCTGATTTGTCGGGCAAGCTGGAGGCTCCAGCCTGTCTGAGCCATTCTGGCTGCATGCAGGGCTCTGCACCAGGGGCGCAGGTCCATCCTGTCTCACGCGTGCCACTGCATCTTCATTTGTCCTCCTTTCCCTGTATTTTGCATTGTTACCACTCCTGTTTCGTGTGTTGGTTCACCAGGCACTCAGTGCTGAATCAACCGCGGAGAAGCAGGAGAATGTCAACGCATCCCAGACCAACTCAGGTACAGTTATGGTGTGCGTGTGTTCACCAAAATGTACATGTTATCGTGAGTGCTCGAAACAGCACTTACAGCCTTTGTGGCATCCACTGCTGGAGGTGGGACGCAAAGGAATCCATACCGCTGCAGCCTGTGGAGTCTGTCCCTGTTCCAGATGGAGAGAAAAGTTTTCAGCTCAGGCAGATCAGCTAGGATCCAGTGTACATGCGTCATCAACAGGTAATTCAGTGACCCCTTCTCACCGGCCGGGTTCATCAATCTGCCAGCATCATGAGTGGCTGTTACAGGTTGCCCTGGATGAGGTTGATGGACAGGGGGGGGGTGAACTGGAGGTGCGTGCTTCTGATTTGAAAATCATGAGGCTCTCTGAGCAGGCAGTACTTCCAACAAGGGGGACCCCTGGTGCAGCAGGACTTGATTTATCCGCTGCAGAATCGGTGGTCATAGATCCATGGAGTCGCAAATTGGTGCGTACACACCTGGCTATTTCCACACCTCCTGGAACCTACGCCAGAGTGGCCCCTAGGTCCGGAATGATTTTGAAGAACAGCATTGATATTGCCGCAGGTGTCATTGACCATGATTACCGTGGGAATTTGGGTATCATACTTGTAAATAATAGTTCTGTTCCTTTCTCTGTGAAGGTACATGATCGTGTAGCCCAGTTGATGGTGGAGCGTGTGTGTATGAGTAATGTGGTGGAAGTGCAGTCATTGCCACCCACTGAAAGATCTGGACAGGGCTTTGGAAGCACTGGAGTGGGTGCACATCCCTGCCGGTCTGGAGACAGACAATGTTGTAGTCACCAAGGGGGGTGTTGTTATGCGTCCGTAGTGAGGGCATTAACTACTGACGTACTAGGCCCGCTACAGGACGTATCCCTCCCTGGTGATGAAGCCCCCTTTGAGGTATCTATGCCCACGTGTGTCAATGCTGTACTTGGGTAGGACACTGATTCCGAGTCCCAGGGTCTGTCTGACGTTGAGTCAGAAGGTTGCAATGAGCAGCCTGTTCCTGATTGTTTTGCGGGAGGCTGGGGGTACAACCGGGATAGCGACCAGGACGTTATTAACGGCGTCCACCCTGAACACCATACCCCTGACACATACGTCCCCCCCAAAGGTTGTGAGCCGTCTGCAATGCATCAGGTTGACACTTTTCCTCAGATGCGTAGGATGCGTCAGTTCTCCTCCTCACCGTTGCACCGAAGACAGTCGAGAAAAACTGCAGGGGTGATGTCGCGAAGGGGAAAGTACAGTCTCACACCATCTGTATTCTCGTCCATTGTGAAGTGGGCTGGGGAGTTACCAACAGTTGATGTATTTGGTACCGCACAGACTAGGCAGAAGTCTGTTCGTAAATGCTGGGGCTCCAGACCTTTCGATAGGTCCTGGGCTGATCAGTTTGTATATGTTCATCCCCCGTTCGGTAAGTACCGTCAGGTGGTTGAGAAAATACTGATCTACCAGGCCCGAGGCTTGGCTATAGTGCCTGTTGCCAAAACAGAGTCCTGGTTTTGGGCACTCGGTGAGATTGCAGCTGACTGGTGGGACCTACCCAGTGATTGGAAGATATTCCAGGACCCATCAGGTCGTCAGTTTTCACAGCGAGGAGCCTATACCACTAGAGTATTGTTATTCGATGCCCATTCCAGCTCTGAGTATGCGTGGGGTGATACTGCGTCTGGGGTCGTTGATGATGTGTCTCCTGTTGGGGAGCGCACTACCAAATTGCAATCTGTGTTTGTAGGTTCGCCGGGTAAGACTCCTATTCATATCCGGAACCGAACGATAAGATCTGTGATTGAGTCTGACATGGAACATCCAGACTGTGCCAGGTATGGTGAGTTATTAGAACAGGAATTTGCGGATGTTTTTCAGTTTAAAGCCATTAATCAGGAGGATCCTGATGATCTAAAGTTGCGAGGTGATTACGGTGTTTGTCATATTGAGCTCGTTGAAGGTGCCACACCAAAGGCGGTCACGCCGTATAGGTGTGTAGGAGTTCGGGCTGCGGCTTTTAAAGCCCTGATTGAAAGGTTTAAGGGGTGTGGCATGTTGTGTACAGCCATGGAAAAAAATCCGCAGTGGGTTTCAAGGGCATTTGTAGTTCCTAAGCCGGGGGGAAAGTGGAGGTTAGTCATAGACTACCGTCATCTTAACTCTCAAATTAAGGATCTGCATTTCCCCCTGCCCAATATTGAGGATCGTCTGGTGGAGGAGGGGAAAAATGTCCTGTGGACAATTTTTGAATTGGAAGATGGCTTCCATCAAATGCCACTTTCCGAAGAGTAAAAGAAGCTTACAGCTTTTCTGACTCCTTGGGGGGTATTTGAATTGGAGGTTCTTTCCATGGGGCTTAAGACTGCTCCGGCAGCGTAACAGAGAATGGTAGACTGGTGCCTATCCCAAGATCCAGATATCAGGGCTCGTCCCTATATCGATGATATTCTGGAGGGGACCAGAGGTAATGAACAGGGTCAAATTGATGGCTCAGTTCTGCACCACCATTGTGAGTCGCTCCGAAAAATTTTCACATGCCTTCGTAAATACAAGCTCACTGTTAAACGGGACAAGTGTCATATGTTTATGACACGTGTTAAGTTTTGTGGCCATGTTTTGGAGGCCGGAACCCGAACAGCAGCCCCCAGTAAAACGGAACCCTCTGACCGATGGTCATGGGAACTGTTAGCAGTAGGCAGCAGAGTACAAACTCCGGCGATCGCGACTCATCTGCGAGGTCGTTCGCGAGCGATAGGCCTGACAACGTAATACAGACGACATCAATACTACAGAGTACAGACAGAATCACGACAGAGCACAGACAGAATTACGAGAGAATAATTAGCGATTATTGAATAGCATGGTGATTGCATTTTACACATCGTGTATGCATGTGCTCTGTAAAGTATTCTGAGACTGGACTTCTGTGTGTTGCACAGGGTCTTTGTGACCATGTTGACTGTGGATTCACGGACAAGTTCAACAATTACGACATGTATGAGCAGTGCGTTGCTTTGAGGGCAAAGGTACAAGTGTGGTCTGGATTTTGAAACAAAGTTCACGTGTTTTGCAGCATCGGTCCTGTGCAGGAGCCTAGTGGCTTATCAGTTGGTAGCATCATCGGGTGCTTGCAGCGTGAATCTCTGACTTTCTGATCTAAGACTGAGTGCTGAGTACATCGTCTCGTGAATCCATGGTTAGCATCCGTGAACCTGAACTGTTGCGGCTGCAGCTGTATGAGTCTACAACACGGCAACAGGCTCCGGCGGAGCCAATGATCCTCTCAAGCCCTGTGAAGGCAGCAGCGTTTGATCCACAAGAATCAATGCCACCGACCCTGTCTGCAGCTCGCGTGCTAGTCAAAGTGGAGAGGCATCGCTGGGTTGATCAACATGGGTGTCCGCACGAGTGGCAAGCCATCAGCCACAAGGGTGACCACGTTGAGGGCTTGCATCAGGTAGAGGACGGCGTGACGGAGCACCGTGAAGCTATGACTGCTGTCACGGAGGCGCTGAGATCGGGACTGAACGGGGATCAGCAGGTGTTTGATCTGTTTAAAACCCACGATCATCACTTTGCAGGCATCACAGTCGATCTAGAGACCATGAGAGGAGACACGGCGGCGCTGGGCAACGCCGTCACGGCTGCACAGCGCGACATCGGTGACCTATGGCGTGATCATCCAGGCCTGCAAGAGGCCCACAACACCGCCTTGTCCACGGTGGAGCGCAGCGTCAACGAACTGCTGCAGGTAGCAGCAGCGGCGCGCCTACGGCGCTTGGAGGAGTCCTCAACGCGTGCGGAGGCAGGCATCAAGAGCTGCCACGCGGCCATCGAAGGCGTGCGAGCCTCAGTGGACGCCGCCGGGCTGCACCTCAGCAGCCACATCCACAACGTGTCCTCCTCCCTGGACGACATGGGGCAGCGCGTGGGCGTGTTGGCACGCCAGGAGGCCACCATCGCGAAGGCCTACGAGCGCATCACGCAGGAGACGGCGGAAATCAGGAGGGTTACAGCCCCTGTTGAACAGGTCACCAGTCTCCAACGTGTGGTCAATGGATTAGATCCGAAGGTGGGAACGTTAGAGGGTCATTACCAGACCTTAAAAATCCGGCAAACAACGGTGATAGAACAGTTAGACAGGACACCAAGCTTGTTGGATGAGCGCACCATCACAATCAAAGCGACGACGTCGCGCCTGAACTACTGTGAACAAACTTTGCAAACAGCGCTCAACAGAATCACCATACTGGAAAAGGGTACCGGCGCCTCCACAGAATCTCCACCTCCTGAGCCACCCAATGACCCTCCTGCTTCTCACTCATGCTCTGGCAGCGACGGGTGCTGCCCCTGGTGTGCATCTAAGGTGTCTTTGTTGGAGGACGCCAATCAAGCCCTGGAACACGAAGTGGCCCGGCTGAACACACAGGTGGTTGACCTCAAGGGGTCGGGTGTTACACCAGAGCGAGGACAAGGCCTCTTGGAAGGCGGAAGTCCTAAGTGAAATGAGGGAGAGCCTCCAAGCCATCCGGCGCCAGCACCTTGAGGAGATCAGGGACTGTCACCATCGCCTGATACTGGCGGAAGCAGGTTCGGATCGCCTGCAAACAGAGGTCGTGAATCCGTTAGCCAGGAAGGTCCACGAAGTGCACAGGCAGTGTGCGTCTTTGAAACGACAAATCCAACACAACGCCCAGGAGTTGGCGCTGGTAAAGGGACGGCAGCAAGTGCCTGGACCACCGGCCCAACTCCCGGACGTATCCACCTCCCTGAATTTTGATGTGGCGGCAGTGAAAGCCCGAGTGGCGGAACATGACACCTCCCTCCGGGCTTTGGAGACGCAGCTCCCAGAGGTCGTGAATGGTATGGAAACCCTCGCGAATGCGATGGAGCAGTTAAGGTGAAAATTACAGGAGTGGGAGGATGAGTATGCGGATGACGGGGAGGATGGTCGAGACACCCCTACCCCTCGCCAGAGCGTGAACCCCGACTCCAGCCTTTCCCATCCCGCTTACCCCGTCAAGGCCGAGCCTGGGGCTCCGCCACATGTTTCGGCGGGAGAGGGCACTCGTTTTTCCCATTGCCCGTATGGCGAAACTACGCCTGCACCGGGGGTTGGGCAGTTTTCTGGGTTGGGGGACATCCTGAGGCCGCACACCAACCCCTCCACCCCGAAGCCGCCGGCAAACGCCCCCACATTGCTACATGAGGCGGGTGGCGCTACGTTTGACCTTCCAGGGCTGGACATGAAAGTCACCACCCGTGATGGGGAGAAGCACGTGAGTTTTTCCAACGTGCAGGAATTTTTCAAGAGTGACCCCCTCTCAGCTATGGGTAACTTGCCTTCGTTTGGGGGGGCGGGTAAGTCCCCAGTCCTGGGCACACCCGACCTAGGGTCTTTTTCTGTACCTGATGGCTCCGTGCCCGGCGGTGCCCCCGCCCACAAAGACCCGAATGTTCAGGTCAGGGCGCTGTTCGGCACCGACCAGCTGGAGTTAGAAACCCTAGACCCCGAGACTAGGCAAGTCATTAAAGACCTCCTTAAGAGGCCGGTCTTCCGAGGGGACTGGGCCACCTTTGAGCCCGAATGGGACCGTTACAGGGGATTTTGGTGTAAGCGCATGGCGCCAGATCTCCTAGCATACGTTTTCTGCTCGTGTTTCCCAGACGAAGGGAACTTATACGCCAGTCTGGTTCGGGATGCCGGCTGGACATACGAACAGATATACGGCGTGGCCTCTACTATCGGCCAGGGCAGGGTGTCCGGCGAACTCCTGGAAAAGCAATGGATCGCAATGGACCTGCCCCGCCCGAAAACTGTGGCCAACTACAGCCTCTTGATAATCCAGTGGGTGGTACACGCTCGCCGCACGGCGCGCAAGTGGGCCATCAACCCACAGCGTGCCAAACAGGTGTGGCGCCAGGCGCTTGAGCGTCATGGAGGCTACGGGGCGGAACTTGACGAGCTGGCAAAGTTAGAGGCGCTACACGGTGAGTTCACCTGGGAGGCTGCGCACTCCCAGGTGGTGTACGAACTCACCTGGCGCGATAAGCGCAAGTGGCAACAAAAACGTCATTACGAGGCGCAACCGGCAACTCCGGTGCAGACGCGCAGCGCCTCGGCACCCGCAGCCTTCAAGGGCGCATGCCACAACTGCGGTGAAAAGGGACATCGGGCGGCAGACTGCCCCAAGCCCAAGAAGGCGGATGACCATCGGGACCGCACTCCTGGCCGTAAAACTGGCAAGGGGAAGGGCAAAGGCAAGGGTAAGGGCAAGGGGCGGCGAGGCGACTCTTCCAGGGGTAGCGGGTCTTGGGGAGACCGCAAGCCTCGCCAGGGGGACGACAAAGCCGCCGCCCAAGGCTTGACCCCGAGTCAACAGAAACAGGTTGACTGGGCCCTCCGACATGCCACTAAAATGGCCAAGGATGACAAGTGCATGTGGTGTGGGGGTGACCACCACCCTGCCCAGTGCCAATATCATGTGAATAAAAATGTTGCCCGTGCCCGGCAGGCCCAAGCCGATACCAAAGATGGTAAGCCTGCCGAGGCAGCCTCTCAGGGGGACGCCAAAGGGGAGGCCGACGGAGACACCGCGGCCCAACCCGCGGCAGCCAACACGCCGACAAGGGGCCGCTCCAGGAACCCGCGTCAGTAGAGACGTCGGGGGTGGCTTACGAGAGGCGAGCGCCGCGCTCGCAAGAGAGTAGCCAGGCTGCGGGACGCTGACCATACTGCTGGCACCCCGCAGGCTCGGCCGGCGTTGACGGATCCACCCGCTGTACGGAGTCCGTCGGCGCTGAAGGTCATCATTTCTACTGCAACCATACGGTCGGTGCCGGTGAGCCCAATATACGATGCTCGTGCGCGCCGTACCCTCCGACGACCCCGAGTATGTGCGGTGCGTCGCCGGCGCGCGCCTGGTTCAACAGGCACGCACAGGCTGTATAGTCGGCTACCCATTCCTCAAATGCTATGCGTTACAACTTGATGCCTCTCGGGACTGCCTAGTGGATACATTGGCAGAGTACTCCGAACCCACTGTCCTGCGGGAAGTGGGGACCGACCCTAATCTCCCCTCTCTATTGATTGAGGAGGCTCCCGGCGAGGAAACTCCCAGTATACAATGGACGACATGGGCTGCCGCCATCACGCAGACGTTGGCCTCTTTAGGACAACAAGTGGCGACAGTAGCTGTGGCGGTGCAGCAAGTCACCACAGTAGCCACCGTCATGTCAGCGACACGCAACGCTAGCTTAGGAGGGGAGCAGCCGTTACCCTCTCCTCCCAAGCAGCAGTTGGTAACCCCGCCCAGACAGCCCGTTACGGTCTGCCAGTGTGTCTCCGTAGGTTTAGTGGCACCAGATAGACAGTTTGATTGTGATGATTCGTACTGTTTGGTTCAGGAGTATGAGGACAGCATGGGGGACCCGCAGTACGCAGATTTTCCTCCAACCGGACCCCCATATTCTATGGAGTGGATAACCATTGCTCAGGATAGGTACAAGCCACCACAGTCCATACCCCTCCCTACCGCCATGAGGGAAGCCGGGGACGGAGTTCCCCGCTTCATACCCCCCCCCCGAAGTCGGGCCACAGCGGTTTAGGTGCCAGTGCCTGCGGCAGTGTGGGTGTCATTTAGCCGTAGATCCCAACAGCGGTACCGAGAGCGAGCAAGGGTTATCCGAGGCCGAGTCAGAAGAGGGCGAGCCTATTTTAGCTCGGTCGATCCAAACCCCTCCCCCGTCCACACCGCGCTCCCAAACAGCTTCGCCGGGGGGTGGGGATACCACCAGAACCACAACGGCCAATGTAGGGGAGAAACCCTTCCAGAACCCCCCACAAGACAGCCCAGGCTCTCCGGTACGGACCCCCCCACGGACAGGCATGTCGTCCAACGGTACGGTCGCTTCCCAGGATCCAGTTCAGGTACCACCTCGGTACGGCCCGTCCGCATTTCTAAGAAGGCTCAGGCACTACCAACCGCAGCTCGGCGCAAGGAGCTACATAAGTCAACTAGTTGTACTTATAAAACCAAGGCATACGCAGTACTGCCGAGTCTCAAGCAAGAGATTTTGGCATGGGCAGGGGTTTCGGGAAGGGAGCAGCAGTCCATGGTTGATGCATTCGCCCAAAAATGCAATGCCCAGTTCCCACGGTATTGGACGCAGGCCCAGGATGCCTTCTCCAAGGACTGGGGCCGGGACCACGTATGGATTAATGCCCCCTTCTCTAGAATGCAGGATGTCGTCCTCAAGGCCATCATGGACCAGGCCCAAGGGATAATGATTGTCCCTGTGTGGAAGGCACATGATTGGTTTTGGGAGCCGGAGGAGATAGCCCTGGATTGGTGGGACTTGCCGGCGGACCAACCGGTCTACCAGGACAATGCGGGTTTTGTCCTCCCGCCATCCAGAGGCTGGACCACCAGGGTGGTTCTTTTTGATGCATTCTCCAGCAAGGTCCGGGACAGTGCCTGCGACGCAGTTGCTGGTGGGTATGAGGGTGATACTGACACCTCTCCCCGGTTACGGGACCTCGTTGAACATGACGCCAAGGGGAAATACTACCGCCCACGGTCTCAACGGTTGGTGCGGGCGGCAGTGCAGGCGGACCAGGAGGACCACCGCTGTGCGGAAATAAGGGCCCAATTACAGGAGTCCTTCAAAGAAAAACTTTTTCAACACACACCCATCAAGGAGGTCCCGCGGGATCTCCGGCCGCACGGGGAGCATGCCATACCCTTTAAAACCGCCACCCCACAGCCGCAGAAATTTGTGCCATACCGCACGTGCGGCATACGAGACGCGGCTTTCCGCGAACTCGTTAAGGAGTTTATTGCCCGAGGCTTCTTGCAGAAGTCTGATTCGGTGTGGGGTGCACGGGCCTTTGTGGTCCCCAGGTCGGGGGAAAATGGAGGCTGGTAATTGGTTACCGCCACCTGAACTCCAAGGTCAGCGACGACCCCTTTCCCCTTCCGGTCATAGAGGATATGATGCTCTCGCAGGGTAAAAATGCACTTTGGTCCGTCTTTGACCTCGAAGACGGGTTTCACCAAATGCATTTAGCGCCTGAAAGCAGGCAATATACGGCCTTCGTGACACCATGGGGGGTGTACGAATGGCTGGTACTCCCCATGGGCCTAAAAACGGCACCCACGGCATACCAGCGCATGGTGGCGGCCTGCCTGGATACCCGGTTTGGGGACAAGAAAAGTTTCACAAAACGGTTTGGTACAAAGCCGTACATTGATGACCTGCTGCACGGTATCCCTGACCGGGACAATTTGGAGAGGAACGAAAAACTCAGTCGTCTCTGCATAGAGGACCATGAGCGTCAGCTACGGGAGTTTTTTGAAATTTTGGCACACTACAAGCTCTCCCTGAAGCCCGAAAAGTGCAAAATGTTCGTCACTCGCGTTAAATGTTGTGGACACATACTCACACCCGGGGGTAGGTACAGGGACCCTGAAAAGGTAGCCGCCATTGAACGGTGGCGGTGGGAGGACATTACCACTCACACCCACCTTAAGGGATTCCTCGGGTTTACACAGTGGTATAGCGTGTACATACATGACTACGCGCGCATGGCCGCCCCCCTGCAAATGGCCTTGCAAGGTAGTGACGTCTTAAAAAAACCTCTTCAGTGACGTCTTAAAAAATGGCCTTGCAAGGTATGTGCCTCACAAAGGCCCAGAAAAAGGCCCAAAAATACCAGCGGCAAACTGATTTGCTGCCTGGTACTGGTACCCGCCAAAGGGCCCATTTTTCCAAAATGAGCCAGGAAGAACTGGTACAACATTACAAACTCCAGGGGAAGATTTACTGGACCCCCGAAATGAAGGAGGCGTTTGAGGAGCTGAAACAACGCTTCCAAAAGGAGGTGATACTCCAATTTCCTGATCTCAGCAAGGACTGGTGGATCACTGTTGATTCCAGTACCTCCGCGTTTGGGGGTACACTGGAGCAGGAGGATGCTACCGGCAACCTCCGCCCAGTGGCGTTTTTTTCGAAAAAGTTACAGGGCACCAGGACCAAATGGCCTGACGGGTCCTACCACAAAACGGGCCAGTTGAACTGGCACATTTCGGATCAGGAAATGTACGGGATTGTCGCCACCCTGTACAAGTTTAGAAGCTGGTTGCAAACGGGGGTAAAAATCAAATGCCGCACGGACCACAAAAGTTTGGAGTCCTGGGTCAAAGGGGACTTTGACCGCATGGGTGGTCCAGTGGGTAGGCGGTCCCGTTGGCACCAGTTTTTGGCAAGGTTCCCCCTGGAAGTTGTCTACATCAAGGGGGAAGACAACGGGGCAGCAGATGTGTTGTCTAGGTGGGCATACCCTGCTTACCTGGCCAACCCCGACACCAACCTGCATGGGAGCGATGCCGACCAAGCGGGTTGGGATGCATCGGAGCGGGAAACTGCGCAGTGGGTCGACGCAGCACTGGCACGGTCGGCCCCTACGGTCGACCCCGAGCCCCACCATACCCCCTTACCACCTCGCACATGGAACACCCCGGATGGAGAACGGTTGAAACACCTGGACCTTAGTACCGACCAAGTACGGGTCTACGGGGTGGAAGTGAACTGCACATTGCCAATCACGGGTCAAAGCCTGGCAGGAGCAGTTTGTCAGTGGCATGCGGCCTTATGGCCCGTTAGTCATAGTGACGGGACCTCAGAGTTCTTTAAGGACAGGGAGCTCACGGAACAGGCCAAAAGGGCCCGCAGACAGCAGGCATTCGTCAATGCATTGCCTACGGGACCCCGACGTGCTACGGTGCGCCAGCTAGCACACACCATGTCCGGTGACGTAGTCAGTTTGCGCCATGATTCGTGCAAGTACGCACGCAATGCCCCGGATGCACAAGGGTTGCATTGGAGGTCCAAGCGACGCCAGGCTAGGGCGTATATGGACGCACAATGCTGGTACCAGGGCGCGGCCGCCTTGATGCGCCACACCCTTCCTGCCGACTGTTGGGACGGTCCCAATACGGCTATGCTGCGCGCGCTTACCGCTTACTATGAGAATGCACATCCACAAAGTGAGCCCCCCACGCACGTACAGTGCTACCAGGCCATGCAGGCGTGGTGTAGAGCAGGGCGCAAAAAGAAGGCAGATATGCCTGATAAGGGCACCGTCATGATGCCCCCTCCGACTGAGTTCCTGTTTCACAACTGGGCCCCGCACTACGAGACTGACCCTGCCCTGAAGGGGGAGTATGCGGCCGCTAGGACTGGCGTGGCGGAGCACCGACGCGCGGACCGGCATGTTAACTTCCGAGGGCAACTCCTTGAGCACCATTACGTGATAGTGCCCAAAGCGGTGGCCTCTAAGGTCATACAAGCGGTGCACTCCTACAGTCACCCAGGGGTGGATAAGACGCTGGAACTCCTACACAGACGCTACAAATTCCACGGATACACCCCTACTCGGCTGCGGGAGCTCGTGGAGAATGTAATCCAGCGCTGCGACACGTGTCAGACGTGTAAGCCGCGATGTGGTCGGCACCCTGAGACCCGCCACTACTACCCCATCCCCAAATATCCGTTTGCCTCAGTGGCAATGGACATAGTCCATCTCCCTATATGCGAGGTGCGCAAAGGTTCCACTGTGGACTGTTGCTTCGTCATAGTTGACTGAGCGACTGGCTATGTTATAGCCATACCAGCTACCCTCAAGGGTCTCGACGCCCGCAAATTGGCGGAATTTTTTTTGGAGAAGTGCGTGTTTTTTACAGGCGTTCCCAATGTAATCCTGCGGGATAACGCCAAATATTTCAATAACAAGTTTGCGACCACTCTTTGCAATTTGGCTGGCATGTCCACCCACGAGTCCGTGATCTACGATCACAAGACCAATGGGAGGGCCGAAAGGGCGGTAAAAAGCGTCGTTGAAACCCTTAGGGTATACCTGCAAGAGACCAACACACCCACCAGTCAATGGTACTGGAAATTGCCTATGGCACTGTGGGGTCTCAAGGACCTTCCGGGTGCCATAGCGCCGTACTCTCCCCAGCGTCTCTTGTTCGGGAGGGATCCAATTGGATTCAGGGACATGCCTCCCATTGTGGAGGAAAACGGGTGCGAAGACGCCCTTGATTTTTTCTTGCGTCTCGGGCGTGAGCGTGAGGAGGTTCAGCAAAAGCTGACGGCCATCCATGAAAAACACGAGCAAGAATTTCGATAGACGCACCCTGAAAAACTGTGGGAAGTGGGTGACCGCGTCTGGGTCCGCAATTTGCCCAAAGGCGAGGACCGCCATTTTGACAAGCTGGCCCGCATTTGGTCGGGACCATATGAGATCCTCGAAATTATGGGCGGGGGTCGATACCGTGTGGCGACCGCCCAGGGACCTCAAATTTTGGGGATAGGCCGTCTCAAGCTGGCCCTGCCGCTGTTGTCGGGGGTTAAGCTGAAATGCGACCACCACACGCTCCGTCCCTCCCCCGAGCACGACGACAGCCAGGTGGTGGAGGATGTGGTGGATTTCAAGGAGGTGCCTTCCACTCGGGGTAACGGCAAGGTCCAGAAGTGGCTGGTCAAGTGGAAAGGTCACCAGGAGTGGACATGGGAGACCAGGGACCAATGTTTGCACCACGTCTGCGACCCCTGGCGGGCCTACAATGCCAAGCATGGCATTCAGGTCCCATTGTGACCTCCCGTCCCTCCCCGCCACCGTTAGGTCCCCTACATTCACTACGTGTCACCTACATTGACTACATGTCACTTACCTTCGCTACATGTCACCTACAGTATCTCAAAGCAGTGCCCATTACGCCTCGGCCCACCGCCATGCGGTAGCGGGCCCTAGTGCACGGGTTGGTCGTGCTCGGCCCCCAGTAAGGCCCTGCACTGAGTTTTTGTGTTGGGTTAGGCCCCCAGACGGGCCCTGCCCTGAATTCTTGCTGTCGGGTTCGGCCCCCAGAAAGGCTCTACCCTGAGATTTTGCCGCCGTTTTCATGTCGGGGAAATGGCTCGGCGCGCCTCGGCAGGGCTCTGCCAGTATACCCATGTCTGAGTTTATGGTTAGACCCTGAAGGGGTCCTGCCTGTCATTGCATATCTAAAACTGCTGAGACACGTGTAGCACCCTGGACCCCTGCGTGGCGGTCCTGGCGAGCTACATGGGGAGACGACCTCGGCCCGCCCACTGTGGCAGGGGCCCTGCGAGTGAGCCCGCGTCCAACCCATGCGTCTGCAATTTGCTTTTTCCTTCCTGTGCTCTCTCTCCCATCCTGCCATGCTTCTGTGTTTGTTTTTAGGCTGCAACCTGAGGTCAGAGTGCGGGCGCAGACCAGCCGCCACCAGCACCGAGCTGAGCGACTAGCCAGTCATTTCTGCGCTAACCCTCCGCTTCTTGCCCAGCACCCTGTGTCTCAGTGTCTCGGGCGGCTCTCTGGCCTTGGTGGCTGTCGAGGGCTGCCGAGCAGCATTTTGCAAAGGAAGGGGAGAGGGTGAACTGTTTGCCAGTGATTCATTTCTGAGCTTACCCTCCGACTCTGTCCCTCCATCCTGGTTCAGCAAGCGTGTGCCCAGAGGTGGAGCGCAGTCCAGCTGGCCTCTACCTGGCCTCTGCCTTTTTGAATTATTAATTAGTATAAACAGTGAGCACGTGGACCTCAGTGCAGACCCTCACGGACGTCGTCGTTGCGTCGTCGGCGTGTCCTGCACGCGTCCCGGTGTGTCGCTGTGCTGCCGCGCATACGTCCACAGCACGTGTCGTCGTCGACAGCAGTCGTCGTCGTCGTCGTCAGCGTCGTCGACAGCAGCAGTCGTCGCCGTCGTCAGTGACGCAGTCGTTGCCTGCAGCAGCCGTCAGTGTCGCCAGTGTGTACTGACGTGCCGTGCGTTGCCATCTTCCTTCAGACTGGGGTCCTGAGCCCATACCCAGTCGCTCTGCTTGCAGGCGACGCATTCTGTGATCCTTCCTTCTTTTCTCGAAAAAAAAAAAGGCTGTCGTTGTTGCCCGCACCCCCCCCCCTCAGAGCTGATCCTCACTGCTGGCTTTGGCCTGATGGGGAGCCCCTACCCGCCGTCGCTGCTAACATTTTTCCAAGCCGGAGTGCGCTACAGGATTTTTTTTCTATGCAGTAATCCTGTCAGCGACGTCCGCTGCCTCCTACTACGTAGATCTACCAGGCGCGCCCCTTTTCTGGCTGTGTTTTATCGCCAGGGCGCTGCCTTAGGAGGGGAGTGTTAGCAGTAGGCAGCAGAGTACAAACTCCGGCGATCGCGACTCATCTGCGAGGTTGTTCGCGAGCGATAGGCCTGACAACGTAATACAGACGATATCAATACTACAGAGTACAGACAGAATCACGACAGAGCACAGACAGAATTACGAGAGAATAATTAGCGATTATTGAATAGCATGGTGATTGCATTTTACACATTGTGTATGCATGTGCTCTGTAAAGTATTCTGAGACTGGACTTCTGTGTGTTGCACAGGGTCTTCGTGACCATGTTGACCGTGGATTCACGGACAAGTTCAACAATTACGACGTGTATGAGCAGTGCGTTGCTTTGAGGGCAAAGGTACAAGTGTGGTCTGGATTTTGAAACAAAGTTCACGTGTTTTGCAGCATCGGTCCTGTGCACGAGCCTAGTGGCTTATCAGTGGAACACATCCGAACCCCCACCCAGATGAAGGACTTTTTGGGCCTCTCTCAGTGGTATTCCATCTACACGCCCAATTATTCACATCACGCAGCCATCCTGAGTGATGCGCTTGCGGGCATGGAGAGTAACACTAGGGCAAGTAAGCGTAAAGTCCAGCACAGGAAAATAAAGTGGACAGAGGAGATGAAGGAGGCTTTCAAAGCCATCAAGCTTCTCATGCGTGATTCTGCAGTATTGCAGATACCTGACCCCGCAAAAGAATTTCTGATTCGCACAGATGCATCTAAATATGCAGTTGGTGCATCCCTGGAGCAGGCGGATGCGAACGGTGACTATCGTCCAGTAGCCTTTTTCAGCCGCAAGCTCCAGGGCAGGGACAATCTTCGCCAGCGAGCGTGGTCTACCAGAGAAAAGGAGACCTACGCGCTGATAGGGGCCTTGCAGAAATTCAGGGCATGGATTCAGTCCAGGGTATTGGTGCGGTGTATCACTGACCACCAGGCACTGATCTCCTGGTTCCGTGAGGATTTGGGTACAATCAGTGGCCCGGTGGGCAGGAGAGGACGCTGGCACGAATTTTTGTCCCAGTTTAAAATACTGGTTGAGTATACTCCTGGTAAGGGACATATAGTGCCAGACACGCTTAGCCGCTGGGCTTACCCAGCGTGCGAACATGCAGGGGATTCCACAATGCAGGGTTCTGTAGAAGATGCTGCGGGAGTCGCAGCGGATGAGCAGAAATCACGTCGGTGGGAGGACCAGCAGTTAGCTGCAGATGTTTTACGTCGCCTGAGGGAGGAGAGGGCAGAACTGGGACGATTGCGCTCAGTTCGTGTCTCTTTCGTGTCGTATCAGGCAGGACAGACTGAAGGTGCTGCCAGAGACCTGTCCTCCGTTGAAGAGAGATTACGGAAAATGTTTTCTGAACTTGTTCCCGATGAGGATACAGTGATGGATAAAGGGAATGTACGTGCACAGGGTGTTTTGCGACGCATGCAGCATCAGCACTGGGGTCTACAGGCAGCCTGTTGGCCAGCCAGAATTAGTGGTGTGTCCACCAGGTCAACGACCCGCGAGAACGGAATCAGTTCTGAGGCTGCAGGTGAAGCTCATCAGGTGTCAGGTTGACATATGCGATTGCCTCAGCAAGCTGCAGGTGATGCTGAACAAGCTGTGCATGTGTCTCAGATTCCCCAAAATTCCGGTGATACTTCCCTACGTGCTCATTTGGATCAGGTACTTCACACAGTGGTTTTACCTGGTTTAACCCGGTTGAACTCGGAAGGGGCGCAGTTGAACCGCTGAACCGCGGTTGAACCGCGGTTGAACCACCGCCAGCGCTGGTGGCGGCGGCTGCGCCAGCGGCGCACGCTTTTCTGAACAAAATATTTGCATAACCACCTGAAACTGACGCGTGACAAACCTTTTTTAAAAAATGTCCCACCACTGGCTGCAAGTGGTGAACGACCACTACAGCGGGTGGGGGGACCAACAGCTGGTGGACGACTTGTTCACCTTTTCTTGCACAAACGGCACGACAAAACGCCTATGGAAACAACTTGCTGACCGAATTGGTAACACACAGAGGGCTTCCAAACAGACAAAAAGGGCTGCAGGAGCTTTCACAGGATCCGAAGCTGTGCGCCTCATTTTGGACCTTGGGATGCCGAAGCGAAGGTATGTGGCATAATGCACACATGCCTACAAGTGCTTCAACGTGGTTCAACGGTGCGGTTGAACCCTTATCACAAATGAACAATTATGATTGTGATTCATGACAACGTTTGCACGGCAAAATAATCGCTTAATGTTGCCCCAAGCATGAACATATGAGTTGCAATGTGTTGCCCGCGTCACAAATGTGAACACTTTGGGGTTTTTACCATTGGACGCTTTTTGGTGCCATGACGGCAACCCATTCAACCGCCTCGAAAGCCGGTTACATTTTAGTGCAATCCATGAGGAAACAAGCTTCTGACAATCAAGTGTAGGCTTGCATGTAATTGTTGTTCACTAAAAAGGGTCCAAAGTCCTGAAGGGAATCCAAACAAGGCGCAGGGTTGTATGTCACCACGCCTAACGAAAAGTTGATGGTGAAGCCGTGCGGTTTCACCAATACACCTACACCACCACCGCCGTGAAATATGATCCAAGAGAAATAGGTCTCCAGTGTTTTGCACCAATGAGGTAAGAAGGTGTTCAAAAACATTCTTTTTAGGGGGTGTGGCATCTCTTGCAGGGCTGAAAAATAGCGGTTTTCAGGTTGCTAGCTAGCAATTTGTTGCTGTACCACGATAGGGGTTCAACCGTGGGGAAGCCGTAATGAAAGTGAGCGGTTGAACTCGGTTGAACCACGGTTTCACTTGGGTAATTCAAGGGTACCTGATCCAAATGAGCACGTAGGGTTCTGTCCTTTTCGCAGATTGGACAGAAGCATATAAAGCAGATGAACATCTGAAGGAGCTTTACGAATATCTCAGTGCAGGTAATTCACACCCAGGTTTTGGGTTGTACCGTGGAAACATTAGGAAAAATGGGAAGATCTTGGTGCCCAGCAGCCTGGTGGACATGGTTGTCAAGGCGATGCACAGGTTTGCGCATCCAGGGGTCAGTAAATTAAGGGAGCTTTGTCTCCGGAAGTTCGCATTCCCTGAAGACCTGGACGCTCAGGTTCAGGCACTTATTGCTGGCTGTGCCACCTGTGCAATGTGCAAAGCAAGCAATCATCCCTCTCCAGATACCATGGAACATTACCCAATACCAAAGTACCCCTTCTCGTCATTAGCTATGGACTTCACCAAGTTACCGCTAGTCTCTGTAGGTGATGAGAAGTTTGATTATGCCTTTGTCATCGTCGACCGACTAACAGGATACACCATGGCTATTGCATGTTTGGAAAAGGGCCTAAATGCTGAAAAGGCGGCTTCACTGTTTTTCGAGAAATGTGTTTTTTTTACAGGATTGCCGCATGAAATTATGTCCGACAATGACAAAGTCATTTCAAAAGACTTTTTCGAAACCCTCTGTGCTCTGAGTGGAATTGAGCAGCACAAGGGCGTCATTTACCGCCCTCAGTCCAATGGCAGGGCTGAAGTGGCTGTTAAACTGGTGGTCAACAGTTTAAGGCGGTATCTGGCGGATCGGAAGGGTAATTGGGTGCATGCATTGCCTGTGGCATTGTGGAGCCTCAATGATCTCCCGGGGGTGGTGTCCCCCTACTGCCCCCATAGGTCAGTCTTTGGGAGGGACCCGGTTGGGTTTGGGGATTGCCCCCCCTATGAGGTTGAGGAGGGTCACGAAGATGCACTGGAGTTTTTTGACTGGGTCAGCAAGGAACGCCAGTTGGTTCAACAGCGCCTGACCAAAATTCATGAGCGAGAGAAGCGAGCTTGGTTGAAAAAAAATCCACAGTTACAGCTGCAGGTTGGCAATCGAGTGTGGGTCAGGTTCTTGCCCAACGAAGCTGGTGTTCACAAGCTTCACAGGTTGTGGTTCGGACCCTGTGAGGTGCTGCAGTGCCTCAATGAAACACATTTTCTGATTTCGACGCCCAAGGGTGAGCAGATCTTGCCTGCCACGAGACTGAAGCCCTACCTGTCCCCCTTCAAAGGACAGCCCGTGCCGTTTCATTATTTTGTAGATGGTGACAGTGTGCCTCAGGATGATTCATACACTGTTGAGGCTGTGACGGGCTGTATATGGCAGGGTTCAGGGCAAAACCGGAAGCGCAAGTGGAAGGTGAAGTGGCGTGGACATGAGGAAGAAACTTGGGAGACACAGGATAAGTTTGTGGGACATGTTAATGATGTATGGGTCAAATATAACAGGGATCATGGCATCAATATCTCTGTTAATGATTTGATTCGCACCATACAAGGTGTGCCCCTGTTTTTGCTGCTGTGATGGTGTTTTCTCAATTCTCACTTCCTTGTGTTTTCAGGACCGATTTCAGTTTAAGAAGATGAACAACAAGCAGAATTTAATTAATTTCTCACGTCTTGAGTTCTGCATGGCAGGGCCTGGCCAGATTTGTCATGGATCATTGGTGTCTGTTTTCGTTTGGCTGATTTTCTCTATGTTTGCATGATTTTAGTTGTCCCGATACAGGGTTTCCCTTGTGGAATTTGCAGATACTGAATATGCAGATAGAGGTGGCATTTTGTTGCACGCTGTAAGACATCTTGCGGCGTACTGTGATGTACTGCATTGTATTTGTATTTGTATTGAGCCCATTTTTGCTACCTGTGTGTTTTCTGCACACCAGACTGCCCAATTATCGTCAGTCACCCCAGATTTGATTTTCCTGAGGATTGTCTAGCCTAGGAGGGGGGTGCAGCAGGTCTGGTCACGTGTGCAGATGGAGAGGATCCTAATCTGTTGCGATTATTTCAGTTTGCACAGACGATTGTGCCTTTTGCTATGATGCTCAATCGGGATTGTGTTGGAGTCCATGATTATTGATTTATTCGCTTGCACAGGCTCCTGTTATCACTTTCTGATGAAAATGCAGCACAAATCCAGCTTTGATGCTCTGCAGTGATAGTCGTGCATGAAATGGTCATCAAGCAAATTTTGACAAAATGAGCTGCATCAAACCTGCATTGGGCAGATAGGCAGCTGGTAAACTCCGAACTTGTGTTACTCGCTCCATTGCGAGAGCCCTTTTCCCGTAGAAACATTGGGTTTATGTAGTATGGCCAGAAAGGTATGCCAGATGAACTCCTATTTAAGTCAAAAAGGTAAGATGGAGTAGCAACCAAGGTACATTTTGTAAATCTGGTGTTGATGCGCAGACGTGACCATTTTCCGAAGTTAAGTGATTGTGTCGTTTTAGCACTTGGTGACGACGGAAACAAAATTTGAATGACGATCATATAAGGACCGGTGATGTGGGATAATGATGATGATGATGATGATGATAATGATGATGATGATGGTGATTATGCATTGTTTCGATGATGCCACAATGTGTAACAATCTGTTCTACTAAAGCCATAAACCTGCTTCAAGGCAAAATGCACACAGGAAAGCCGTTGCCTGATGTAGGCAGAGCGCCGTTGAGGTAGTTCTTGTTCAATCCCAGTTTGAATCTAGATTCTTTGATCTCTGGGCCTCATTGGAACCCCCTTATTTGATTGAAGGTGTTCTTTCGTGGCGCATTTTATGAGCTTGAGGTCTTTGGCGACGTCTTGCTGTTTCTTGAGGAAAGAGAGGAAGTTGCGCGTGCACCTATGTACAAAGTAGTCCAGTTTCTCTTGTGTTGTGGTTGAGGGCATATCCCTTCCATGAGCACAAAAATTTTCAATTGCCGGAACCAACCTTCTGCCATTCCAACACCTTGTCAAGATCGTCCTCGTCGGGTCCATAATGCAGAGTAAGAAAAGGTCACTGCCATGTCTTTCTTGGAGGGCTTGATCCAGGTCAAGCCCCCCTTAAAACCCTTTTGTTGATGCTAAGACAAACTTAAGTGTTTTTCTCTCTCTTTTGTTGCCTAAAGTACACTTTCTCAAAGTAACTAGGGTTATGACCCTAAACCCCCATGAAGTTCACCCCTACCACTCAACTGAGCGGAGATACCTTCCTTCATGGAGGATATACCGAAATAAAACAGGCATTTCATGCTTTAGGCCTTGGAGGTTAAGCCTAGTGGTCTCCCACCCCAAGACCCCTATACTCAATTGTTTCTACCACTTATTGTGGTCCTACTTTGTAACTGTTTCTGAATTCAGTTGCTTGGCCAAGTCATTTTCTGTGTGGTCCTGACATCTATGCCCCACATTCCTAACCAGCACCATTACACCCAAAAGAGTGCACATGAAGTGCCTAATGCAACCTCTGAGGCAAGAGTCAGACCAATTTTCATACAAAATCTTTTGTATTATCCATTTGTGATTGAATCTATGTGTATAAACCTGCTTTGTCTATCTGCAGCCCTTCTGTGTTACACTGGATTCCAAAACCAATCATTGATTCGATCCACATCCTGTTCTTGCTCTACTTGCTGCTTTGGTTTGGGTTTTCAACTACAAAACCTGCAGGACATCATCAAAATATCTAGGGCATAAATCAAGGACATCTTTCTGGTAGCAGAGACAGTCCCTTGTGACCTTTTGAACCGACCCTGAGAAGAAGTGCAGCACAAAAGCTCAACAACAAGTTCATCATGTCCAAGCCAAGCGTCAGGACCTGGCCCACCAGAACTGTCCAAGTGCAAATGGGCAGCATGGCCCACCCTATGAGTGAACCACCTTACCGAGCTCCACAACATCTCAGTGGCGCATCTGGGTCCCAAGGAGATCCAGAACGCAGAAGGGCCGAAGAAAATAAAGGCCTTACCACCGAGGCCTTAGCGGCACACGGTGGAGACAGCTTCAGTCACCTCCACAGACGTGTAGCTGCCTCAGTATCCAGATCCAACTGTCCAGCTTCATCCTCAACAGCGATTGAAGGCCCTGAGGAGTATGAGGAACTGAGGAAGAAGATGGATGAGTACATCCTACATGAGGAGTACTACAAATCCATTCGTCGAGAAGATGGAGAGGAGCCATTGGCTGTACATGGATCCAGACCACGTACAGACCTAGGGTCCTACGGGCACTCTGGTCCGCCGTCCGACAGAGCCGAGACTGCATCCCTGCCAAGACGACCAAGACCTGAGTATCCAAGACCATGTTGTCCAACCCCAAGGGCTCCCAAAGTGGGCCCGACTCGAGTCGAAGAACAACATCATCCAAGGCCAACCTACGGTGCCCTGGATCATACGGCCGAGCTGTTGGCCAAACTCCTGTCTGGATCAGAAGATCCAGATGTGACGGCCCTATCGGAGGCCATTAAGGCTAAACTGGGTATTGCAGAACCCTTACCCAAGCCAGAGTTGCCCTCTCTCTCCCCAGGACTGAGTACCCTGGCCGAAGATCTCAAGAGATCAAGGGTCTCAAGGCTGTTGCCTAAGGTCACCTGCCCCAGCCCCTTTCACCCCCGTCCCAGGACAGTGCCTATGGCTGATCTACAGGACGTGCCTGTCACAGAGATTGAGAGAAGAGGGCTGTCAGCCCTGGCACCTCTTGCCGGCGTGTCGCCTTCAGGCCTAGCTCCGGGGGGTGGGAAGACGGGCAGACCAATTGCCCAGGCGAACATCCAGCTGGAACTGCCGGAGTTCGACCCCAAAAATCTGCCCGAATGGGCAGAAGAATTTGCAGAGTTCCTTTTGTTGACTGGCCAATCCCATGTGGATGTGGCCACCAAATGTTCACTGCTAAAACGCTCCTGCAAAAAGAAATTTTTGCAAAAACAGGTGAAACAGATTGTGAAAACCTGTTCTACCTGGGCAGAGGTACTCCTGAGGTTGGAGAAAACATTCCCAGTCTATGAGACTGACCTCAGCGTACGCACACAGATCGAGGAGCTACCTATGCTCCCTGAGTTTCCATCCGCTGCGCGAATTTCTGAATATGTGTGCGACTTGGAGTACTTGTTTTCGAGGATGAACGTGGGCTCCTACGGAGCCACTGAGCCCCACCTGTGGCTCATGAGTAAGATCCCCCAACGTACGTGGGATGATTGCCGCTCCACCTCTGAGAGGAAGAGCAGGACCCACTCGTACGATGAACTGGTGGATCTCTTGATTGAGCTAGCTCTTGAGAGAGAGAATGACTCCCACATGGAGAAATTCCTCAAAAAGCATTTGGGACGAGGTGGTACCCCTACCCCCGAACGTGGCGAGGGGAAAGGGCATAAAAATCCCACTAATACCAACCAGGGAGGTGGTAAAGGGAGGGGTAACCTACGTGCCATGAATGAGGTTAAACCTGATGCAGGTACACCCCCCCTGTTCTACTGCAGACTTGTCAATGACAAGGGGGGAGCTTGTCATGCCTCTGACTGCGATCTCCGCAGTGGCTGTATGCTGCAGATGAAACGTCAGCAGCATACCAAAGATGGGAAAACTGTGACCCATCAGGACCATTTCAGGTGTACCATCACCTGTGGTTACTGTGGCAAAGGTCGTCACTACGAGGACGAATGCCACATCAAGAAACGCGAGATTGACAAACTCAAGCGTCAGGAGGCGGAACGCCAGAAGACCCAGACGCCCGCCAGAAATCCCCCGAATGGGGATAAAGGTGGTAAAGGAGGTGGCAATGGGGGTGGCAAAACTGGACCCCCTAACCCCCAGAGGCGCTCATCAGCGCCCGTTGCTACACCCACTCCTGCTGCTACACCCGCTCCTGCCGCAGGTGACCCCAAGAAACGCCCCCAAGGGGATAACGCTACCCCTGAGGGGAATAATTCCAAGAAGAGGCGCTTGGCCTGGATGGCCAAGTCCCTCATGGCTGCAGGGGTGGATGTGAAGTTCCCTGATGAGGAATAGGGGGGCGGCTCCGAAGAGGAGGACTTGGTTTTCTGGATCCTCGTGAAAATCGGGGATCAGGTTTTTCGAGCGATGCTTGATACCGGTGCAACACTTTCCATAGTGGCCCGGCGCCTGCTTGAGACTTTCAAGAAAACTAAGACCGTGGCCATAAGAGTAGGGGATGGGCGTACCATCCATTCCTTGGGGGGGGTCGATGTGACTATATGTCTGGGCGACGAAACCGTGACCCAACACTGCAGAGTGTTGGACACTGACGCCTTTGACATCGTCATTGGCACCGACTTTCTACGAAGAAACCCCCAGGTAAAAATGCTGTCCCTACAGCGTCCCTATTCTTTGCACTGCGACTTTGGCAGTGGGCTATTCTCCGTACCTTTGGAGCTGTCAGGACGAAAAGAGTCTGGGCTGCGCTACGCAGCCAAGACGAACTATCGTACTGAAAACTACCAATTGGCCCGTCACATTCTTGAAAATTGACTGGCGGCCCTTCAGGTAAACCTGCATGAGATCCAGGTGGAATTGTTTGCGAGCCAACAACAGCACATCATGCAGTTGTACTGCTCGAAACAACTGAGCAACGCTTTCCGTTTCTTCTGAAAAGCAATGGGCCTAGCGTATGCTAACCCTCCCTTCTCCCTGCTTGCGAAGGTTCTAACCAAAATCGCTTATGAGGGAGGAAGGGTTGTCATGTGCACCTCTGACTGGGGTTGCTCTGGTGTACATGCTTACTGGCGCCGTATGCTAGATCAAATGACGTGGGAAGAGTGCAACTCCCCGACGGCCCCATCTCTGTGCCTGAGGACTCAGACACAGCTATGCAGGCCCCTGAGTGGGCCAGTTTCCTGTCCATCGTCGATGGATCTCTCAATCCTGTACCCCTGTGTGACCTACACCAGGTGCTACTGAAAGAGGTCATGGCCAAAAATCGTGGCCTGACCCTTTATGATCTCAAAAATCGATCTCCTGAGCACCTATCTGCCACACTTACAGGGTGTGAGTCTCCCGATGACTATCTGGAACCTGCAGCTGTAAAAGAGGATGCTGACGACCAACTGTCTGAGATCGCCAGCACTATTCCCTCTGTTGATCCCAGATGTGTTGACCTAAAACATAGTGCTTTCCTAGCCCAGCTGTTGCTAGAGGAGGTAGATCTAGAGTCAACCTCTGAACCCGCTTCCCCTGTTGGGAAGCCAGTGCTACAGATGCAACCTGTGCACACAGGTGAACCCGTGGCCCGGAGTGCTGATGCTCTGGCGCGGCCTGCTGCTAATAACATGCCATTGTCTGAGCATGACACTCAAGAACTCCGGCGGCTGTTGTACCTGAGTGCCGAAGGTATTGAGCGTCAAGAGCGGCTGCAATACCTCAGACAGACCTGGAAATCCTCCATCTGGTCTGAGGAGGACGATGAGTCCTATACGCTGCCTGATCCTGAGATACCTCTAGTGTATTCTCTACACTATGGGCAGCAATGTCCCCCTGAGTGGGGCGATGGTACTGTACCTGCCGAAACTTCTGATCGGCAGAAAAAGAAAGAACATGGAAAAAGCAACCTCCATGCTGAGGAGGATTTCCTTCAGAAACTCGAGAGTCTTAACCTTGACCCCCGCCTGAAGAAACTGCTGATAACCTATGAGGAGGTGTTCGGCGCCTTGCCGCCTCCCCTTTCTTATATAAAACTGGTCCAGATGGACCTGAAATTGAAACCAGAATTTGAAAAGACGCGAGTGAGGCGTCGTCCCTATCCCGCTCCACAGGAAGAGGTTGAAGAAATCGAGCGCCAGATCCAAGAATGCATTGATGCTGGCCTCGTTGAGGAGTGTAAACACGGGGACTATCCCCATCACTGCAGTCCCTGTTTCCTTGTTGCCAAACCAGGGTCGACTGCCCTACGTCTTGTTGTAGACTATGGTGAGGTCAACAAGAAAACCCAGAACCACTCAGGGAGTATTCCTAACATGGAAAACACCCTGGAGCGTATTGCCAAATGCAGGTATAAGACCAAAATGGACAAACGCTCTGGTTTCTGGCAGGTGGACCTAACCGCCGCAGCTCAGGAGCTGTGGCCTTTATAACCCCTAAGGGTCGTTTCTTCAAGTGGAAGGTTATGCCTTTCAGGGTGGCTAATGCCCCAGCGCTCTTCCAGGAGCTTATGAACAAAATTTTGTACATACTGAGGCGCAGGCCTCTAGTACAAGAGTTGATTTCTCGGGTCGCAGAAATGGAGGGTCACATCAAGGACGTGAGTTTGGGTACTAATACCAAAGAGGACCACGTCCTTCTCCTCCGTGAATTTTTCATTGTCTGTCAAGAAAACCATCTCCGAATCAAACTCGAAAAATGTGAGTTTATGAAAGAGGAGATGGAGTATTTGGGTTTCGACGTGGGGTATGGCTGGTGGAAACCAGCCGCGTCTAAGATGCAGCCCCTACAGGACATGCAGATTCGCGATGACCCTAAGAAGGGTCTACACGATGTGAGGAGTTTTGTGGGCGCCTGTAATTTCTATCGGCGTCACATCCACAATTTTACTTACTCCTCTGCACCCCTCACTGACCTGATCAAGAAAACTACTCCCTGGAGGTGGACCTCCGGAGAGGAAGAGTGTTTCCAGGAGTTGAAGAAGAAGATTGCCTCCTCCAACTGCCTGGGGGTGCCCTGCCCTGGGGGCGAGATAGTCCTGATCACTGATGCCAGTGATGTAGGGGAGGGTGGTACGATCTACCAATGGCAGGAGCTTAACCCCGCTGAACTAACCCACTGCCATTATCGTACTACTGGACTGAACCGTGATGGTTCGTTGAAACATGACTATCCTACCAGTGAGTGGCGACTGGTACCACTAGGACACTGGAATTGGAAATGGGACCAAGCGCGTTCCAACTACAGCACCTATGACCAGGAACTCCTGGCCGGTATGTTGGTGCTATCGTCACAATCCCGACTCCTGGGATCTAACCCTATTGTCTGGCTGTGTGACCGGGAGCCTGTGAAGCTTTTTCAGAAGGGCCCACCACCAGAAAAAGCAAAGCTAAAACGGTGGTGGACTTACCTGAGCCAGTTCAGGCTGACAGTGCATCATATCCCCGGGATTAAGAATGAACTGTCTGACTATATTTCGCGCAACAACTTCGATGCGCTTATTGGTGAGAGCTCTGAGGCGCTCGCCAAAGATGCTTTCCAGCGTATGGATGTCCAGCTTGACCTGTCCATGCGCACTGCTGGAATCCTGGAGGGTTGGAGTCTAACCGACTATCAGTCAGAGTATGAAGAAATTCTCCAAACCCTCAGCACTGGTCTCGAACCCCGTGTCATTGACGGGCACCAGTGGTATAAAAACAATCAGTACCTCTTCTACGAGGACCGCATTGTGGTGCCTGAGGCACGACTGGATGGGTGCCTACAGTGGTCCCATCTCAGTTCTGGTCACACTGGCGCTAATCGCTCAGTGGACCTCTTCCGTGAGTGTTTCTACTCTAGTCTAACCCTGACTGAACTGAGGTCGCGTATGCAGACCATTGTGGATGCTTGTGGCTGTCATGCTAGCAAGCAGAGCGACAGTAGGGATAGGGGCCTGACCTCAAGCTTACCCATACCCTATTGTGCTAACTCTCTTGTCTACGTGGATTTCATCCACGACCTACCACGCTTTGGCGGCTATGATAGTTGCCTCGTGGTCACCTGTGGTCTATCTCGCTTCACCCGTGCGTTCCCTTGCAATAAGAAAATCACAGGTGAGCAGACTGTGAAAATATTGGTCGAACAATGGTTCGAACCCTATGGAGCACCTAAGCAGGTGCACTCTGATGAGGATGTACGCATCCGCAGTGACACTGGGTGGTACAAACGAGTGCTAAATGCCCTCAACGTGGAGGTAACCACAGGTGTGCCCTATACCCACAGGTCTAACCCTCTCCGTGAGAGACAGAACCGTGTGGTGGAGCAAAACTTAAGAATCCTGATGAAACAGGAGCGCACCAAGGACTGGGTACGCCTAGTGCCCTGGGCAGTGCTATCCATGAACTCACAGCGGAGCTCTTCTACGGGTTTCACCCCCCACGAACTGTTCCATGGAGGACGACCTGCTTGGTTCTTCAAAACCCCCTTTCCTGAGGACTTCAAGAGCCCTGTGGGAGATTGGCTGGAACACAAGCAGTCTCTGGCTAACCAGGCTGGTACTAACCTAAGACACATTGGTGACCGTGAACAGAGCCGACAGAACCGCCTACGGCGACCTGCCAGCTTCAAGGTTGGTGACCTTGTTTTGGTACACCATTCACGCCTACCCTCCTGGCCACGTAACTGCCTACAGGACCCTTACTTTGGACCCTATCGTATCATCAGGATAGATGGATCCAGGATCCATGTCAGGTGCAGTCCACGTCTAGGTGGTGAACTGCTGTGTGCACCTAAGCAGTTGAGGCACTATCACTCCCCTGACGACTTGTCTTGGGATGAGTGGCGCCTCAGCGACAGTGAGGTTGAGCGTATAGACCTAGAGAACGCTGCCAGTCCAGAGGAGGCAGACGAACTCGAAGAGATGAGTGCCGATAAGATGGCAGTCGATGGTTACTACGTGGTTGCAGGTATTGCTCGCCACGATTATAAACAGGGATGGAAATTTCCTAACCCTGTGGGATGGCTATGGGTTATCTGAGGCGACCTGGGGACCTATGTCAGCCTTCATACAACCAGATGGGAATATCAACCCCATCTTCCGCACTTACCTCGTTGAGAACAACGAGGGGCAGCTCCTGACCCGTGCTGAGACTATGTCCCAGCGTAAGAAGCGAAACTAATGTCCCTGTGTCAGTCTACTGACAGGTGCAGTGAGCACTCTTCTGCAGACGTGCCTGTGTATGGATGTAAGAGCAGTTGTCACACTTGCCCCGCATTGCATCGCAGGACAGGACCGTTAGCCCCCCGTGACAACCACTCCCTGGCCGAAGGCCATCGGTTTTTTCACAGACTACTGCTTACTGAGCACTGCACTGACCCTGTCTGTGCCCTGCAGACCCATGCTTATGGTTTCCAGCGTGAGCCAGGTGGCCGCTTATCAGGATTGCAGCCACCCAGCGAGTGTGTGCCTTGTTGACCATGTGTTGCATGGGTACTGCCCTAATGTAATGACCTTGGAGAGCCAACGAAGAACGGTGGCTTACTACACCAGGGGGGGACGACAAGCAAGGTGTTATGAGGCAAGGTGTGCCTTCCCTCCTTGGGGACAAGCGAGCCCACAGTTAGGACCCCTGACTGGTCCAGACCCATGGGGTTCTACCCTTCCTTACAGGGTTTACCATACCCCTATGTGTGCTACGTATGTCTGTGTGTGTCTCACTTCTCTCCCCAGCGTGGCTCCCGGAGACCGGGCTTGGCTGACGTCGGACCGAAGGTCCGGATCAGGTACTATTACCACTCCTATGGCGCCCAATTTCTGTGCTGGCGCCTATCCTTGGGGTAAGACGGCAAAAGTCCTACCTACTAGAGGGGAGGGGTGGCCAAGTGTGCTAAGGGCATACAAAACGCCCATTTTTGCTACAGGCCAAAAGCTAACGCACTCCCCTGCCCACGAGGAAAAGCACGCGGGACAGGAGACACCACTACACTACACTCACTAACGCCAGCACCGGCCTTCGCAGGCAGGGTGAGTACTCATCACTTGCACTAAACTCCTGCCAGGCCTGCTGACCCTAACCCCTACACACGCTACTGGGTGCTGCTGTCGAAGGTCACTCAGGTCCTAATGACCCTCCTGTGAAGAAGGCAAGGGAACACAGCGCTGCTGAGCAACTGTGGCCTAACAGGGGACGCCACAACGCGTTTCCCCTGCTAGGGCTTGGAGGGAAGGGGTGCTCTCGTTGCGTGCACAGCGGTGATGTGGTTGAAGTCGAACTGCCCTCGCCAGTCCTGGCTGAGGCACCGTCATTTGATTTGTGATCAGCGCCCCTGTTTTGCTGGGGCAGAAAAATGGATAGCCGGCGAAGGCAGCTGCTGCGTGCACCAATCACCCTGAACCTCTCCCACCTGTACAACAGAGGCAAATGAAGGGGTGTTTGCGGCGGAGGAACCAAGCCACACTCCACGTATTATACGCTTCTCAGTGTGACCTATAATACACTGTCCGCAAACACGCTGAAGGATCAACTCCCCTGTCAAGCAAGCAAGCGTTAAGAGACTCCTCAGGTTCTCTTAAAGAACGTACCGAGGAGCCTCTGGGTAACCTAAACAAGGTTTACCGTGCGCAATACGCGTTGCCTACCCTTTAATGCATCATGTGCACGCAGGGAAGGGAGGCTTAACCATATCCACACTGACTCAACCAGGAGGTGAGCTCCTCCTGGGCTAACCTACCTTACTCACCATGCATCGTGTGAATGCCGAATGAAGCGGACACAAAACAAGCCTAAGCGTTTTAAGCAACCCTACTTTAACGCCACGGCCACACACGAACAAACGCTTTCTTTACTTACCTGTGAAGAAGAAAACAAGGGTGAATTTGGGGTACAGGTAAAGCGTCACAGCGTGTGAATGCCTCGATTAGGCACATGCAACGCGAGCACAGCGCATATTCTAACCCTACGTGCGCGCTGCGCGCTCCATTCGCATAGCATACCTTTCATTCCTGTGCAGACCTGTGCAGAGCACGAGGAGGAACACCCGACCCCCCAACGAACACAGCGTTGACAACCCTAACGTTTTGACGAAACAACCAACACGAACACAATGCATGCGTGTGAGATGACACTGACATACCTGAGAGGTGGGTTGTTGACCTGCTCTGTGGTGTGGGTTGAATTTGAAGACTTTTCTCTAAAGTTTATAACAATTTTGATGCAACTGTGCAAAAATTTCCTTTGGACTTTAAAAACTACGGCTCATACCTTCTTTTTCAAAAGCCGTTTACGCTTGGGCAACCCTTTTCTTGGAGTCCGCTTCCTTTGCGCTTGTCTGCGACTTTGAGTTATGTGTAAAAATGACGATTTCCCGCGTGGTTTCGTCGTTTTTTAACGATTTCACTTGCTAAATCGCAACCCCTTCCGCTAAACCGCAGGAATCACTCCCTGCTGGTTACATTTTCTATTTTTTCCAGCTCCTGGAGGTTTGTGTCCTCCATTGGGAGTATTGCTCCGCCCTGGCCCTTGGTCAGGACGTATACTAAAACGCTGTTTATACAGCAATGGCCGTCCGCATTAGAGCGTGCGACTGTACCCTAGTGGGCAAGCATATGTGCTCCAGGGAGGGAGTCCTGGGTTCAAACCCCACTAGCCCGGAACCTTTTCCAAAGGTTTTCGTCGCACGCTGGCGACTTTTGAGGAATGCACCATCGAAGGGACATCATTCACGGTACATTACACTGTTTTTCAAGCGTACCTACAGTGTGATAGGCTTCGATGAAGTGATGAGGATGTTTTTGGTAAGTTTAATGCATTTTCTGAGTTAATTTTGGGAATATTTGAGCCTTTTTCCTTGGTCCTACTAGCTTAGCTAACTAGTACTCCAGGGGGGAGTAAGAAAAGGTCACTGCCATGTCTTTCTTGGAGGGCTTGATCCAGGCCAAGCCCCCCTGAAAACCCTTTTGTTGATGCTAAGACAAACTTAAGTGTTTTTATCTCTCTTTTGTTGCCTAAAGTACACTTTCTCAAAGTAACTAGGGTTGTGACCCTAGCCCCCCATGAAGTTCACCCCTACCACTCAACTGAGCGGAGGTACCTTCCTTCATGGAGGATATACCGAAATAAAACAGGCATTTCATGCTTTAGGCCTTGGAGGTTAAGCCTAGTGGTCTCCCACCCCAAGACCCCTATACTCAATTGTTTCTACCACTTATTGTGGTCCTACTTTGTAACTGTTTCTGAATTCAGTTGCTTGGCCAAGTCATTTTCTGTGTGGTCCTGACATCTATGCCCCACATTCCTAACGAGCACCATTACACCCAAAAGAGTGCACATGAAGTGCCTAATGCAACCTCTGAGGCAAGAGTCAGACCAATTTTCATACAAAATCTTTTGTATTATCCATTTGTGATTGAATCTATGTGTATAAACCTGCTTTGTCTATCTGCAGCCCTTCTGTGTTACACTGGATTCCAAAACCAATCATTGATTCGATCCACATCCTGTTCTTGCTCTACTTGCTGCTTTGGTTTGGGTTTTCAACTACAAAACCTGCAGGACATCATCAAAATATCTAGGGCATAAATCAAGGACATCTTTCTTGCAGCATGCCAAGTACTTGGACGTCCAATGGAGAAGCTTGCTTCGTTCCTTTGCATCATCTTGGACTTTCTTGAGTTTTTGTTGATATACTTCCACTTGAGTCGTGGGGCTGGCTCGGACCTTGTAATTGGTCTTACTTGGTTGATCAACGACTTTGAATGATCCATCCCACAGTGGGAGAATATTGGAGTCGCCGAGCACAATGTCATGCTGTCCTTTGGCCAAAGGTTGGGCCACATCTCCGTGAAAATGGGCAATTTTCAGCCATCTAGCTTGCTGCTTCTTCTTGGCGAACGGGCGTCGGTGATACTTAGCCCACGCAAACTGCACCCTGTTTTGCGCGCCGAACGCGCAAAAAAGGACCGGTTCGCAACAGGGCAAAAAAACTATTTTTTTGGATGTTTCATGAACGTGATTTTAGACGTAGTGAAATAAATTGCTTTTTTCGTGTTGTGCAACTCCGTGTTCCTCAATGTGACGTTTTTTACATTTCTCCGGCGTTCTGAGTGCGCGAGGCCTCGCGCACTCAAGATAGCGAAAGCAGAGTTTATCACGAAACGTAACAACCCGTAAGGACTGGCTTTTGCGGAAATACGCAGCTCCCACACGGTATTAAAATTAGGATTGTGTTGACCAGGGAGCATTGGAAGTGTATGGCTGTCGGACTTCCCATGTTAGGGGAAACACATGTACTGTAAAGTGAAAATAAAATACAAATTTAAGCAACCTGAGTGCGCGAGGCCTCGCGCACTCAGGTCACGTTATGTATTGAATTTTCAGACTGGATGTGACGCGTACAATTGCAGGTACAGTACGAGACGGACAAACACGTTTGATTTTTCCGGTGTATATGTGTGTAGACACCATGTTGATCAGATTCAACACGGTATAGAACATTGTTTCCCCGGAAACAATCAGTGCGCGAGGCCTCGCGCACTTAAATGACAGAAGAAAATGAAAAAGCGATCAAGCTAGGCTACGCCGGTATTTACATTCCCCTTCACGTCTACCACCTGTGACAGTCGATTATACATCGGTAACCTTCGTCATATTTTTCAGGGGATCAGGGGAATGATTTGCTTTTTTCCAACAGCCACTCGATGGTAGACGTGTCCGGTTTTAATAGCGGCGTAGCCTTCGTTGACCGATAGACATGGTTTTTTTTCCAACTGGGTTTAAAGACGGACGCAGAACAGGAAATTGTGGTTGCGAAAACAGTTTGCGGTTACTGGGAACGGAGCGCACGCAGACACCAAATCCAATTTGCGGCGACAGCACACGCACCAGAATGACGACAGGAAAAGGCCAGATGTTTTCTAATACATTTTTTTTAAAGGTCGCTGTGCGAAACGATAACCAACATATGTGCGCAAATATAATTCCACAGAGAAAGACGCAAAATGCCACTTCGAGCCAGAAAATCCGTAGAGCAACGCATGATTGCAGAAGTAAGCAAAGGAGCAGCAGCACTACGAGAGGCATGCGCGGCAGAACCAGCATACCAAACAGCAGGTGACCTATGGAAAGGACTGAAACGGAACGACCTGGCGGCGCAACTGGTGTTAACATTTGCACAGCGACTCAGGTTCAACAAAAGAACGCGCCACAGTTTACCAGCAGCTAAACGACAGGAGGACAAGCGCTGGGTGCGCATTTTGCAACAGGAGGGCTGGAACCTGTACCTGTTGATGCGTCAACGGGCAGTACCAAACAGGAAAAAACCGGGAAACACAACAGGGTACCTGACGCAAACAGAAAGACGAACAAAAGTACGACTCGGGCAAGCAGACGCTGCCGCAGACACAGTGGACGAACAGGCAGCAGCAGCACTTAAAGCAACTTGGTCACTGGTGCTTTCGTCGTGTTGCGTGCTGTGGATAGACAACTGGTACCGGGCACAATACACGACACACCCAGACGAAAGTGACCGGTCGCAAAACTGTACTGCAATGGCAGTACTTCAACTGAAACAGAGGCCCACGTATTGGGCAGGACATCCAGCCATTGAGGAACTGGCAGCACGGATAACGACAGTACTTCGCTAAGTGCCGTGGATTAAGTCACAACAAAGACGTTTGTGGAACAGATTTCCGAAAACGACCTGCAAAATACCGTTTCGACTGATTTCAGAGTTCAAATGACCGTGTTTCATGTCATGCCATTTGCCCTTTTCAGGTATTGTTTGGCATCATGAGTGAACCAGGGTCGCCAGAACGTCCAGTAACAGACGCAGAGGCCATGGAGTCGTCACCAGGGACCGACCACGGGGACACGCCGAAGAAAGGACGCAAGAAGAAGGGTGAGAAGAAAGCAATACCGGAGATGAAGCTCACAGTCGAAGTGGCACAGTGGCTGCGGCAGGAGAATGGTAAAGCCGTGAAGGTAAAGATTGCTGATTTGAAAATTGACAAGACCAAGGAGCGCGGACAGATCCGATCCATCAACTATGACGACGTTGCCAGAAAAGTGGCAGGATACCAAGCACTGCCACCAGCTGGACCGTTGCGCATAACGGCGTGGGAGGATGGTGGTATGACTCGCTTCGCTTTCGATCGAAGACGGTTCTTCTTTTTGCTTCGGTACATGATTTGCTTTGCAGATGGCTCCCTTTACGTTCTGAATGGTCAACATGGCACAGAAACATGCAGAAAGATTCAGCAACAGCGTCTCGAAGAAGGCAAAGAATTGGAGGATTGGCAGGAGTTTTGCTACGTTGACATTCTGAAGTACGAAACGCCTTGGAGGATCCGTGCCAAGGTTGCAGGATTGCAACAAGCTGGCAGCCAGTCTGTGACGTGGATTCCGCTGTCCGAGGCGCTGGACAACATGTTGTTGTACATTGAGGATCAGAAGCGGGAAAAAGAGCCACAAGATTTCGAGAGGTTCAAGATTGCTGTTGTCCAAGCTGCCGTCAACTCTGCGTTTCTTGCACCCGAGGCTTTGGAGGAAGCAGGACATACAGTATGTATTCGTGTATCGCACGGTTACAGTGCGCGAGGCCTCGCGCACTCCATGACACTGTCTCCCCCCGCAGGACTCGACATTCAAGAATTGGAGGGACATCTTCTCCCTGGCGTATTACTGCGGCCGTGAGGCGGTTACTGGTATGAGGAACCTCGAGAGTAAGAGCAAGAAAGAGGACGTTACAAGGAATGCCTTCAAGAGGCTGGAGGGGCTGCATCTACCGAGCCTATTGCAGAAAGTCTGTGCGCACATGAACCTGAAGGACTCGACCTTGAAGACCACCCAGAACTACATTGACGCGCAGATTACGGAACAATGGGTTATTTTCCATCTTGACCATCCGGACAATACGCAGCATGTCAACCAGACCGCAGGTATGCGTCAGTGTCGCAGCTGCAGTGCGCGAGGGCTCGCGCACTTCACCACGTTTGTCACATCCGTACAGCTGCCGATGCGAAGATCCGAGCAGAAGTCGCAGCACTGGGCACGCCGCAATTGAAAATTGGGCTTGGAAATTGGGGTTATTGGGTGGACGCAAAAAGTACGAAGTTTCGGTCGCCCTGGCCAAAATGGAAGACGTTGCTCACTGCACCTCTGTGGCGCACTGGGGACAAGGGCGCACCTCCATTACCACAGACGTTGGCCGTGCGGAAACAACTGCAAAGGAAGGTTGAGGCACCATCATCGGCACCTTCACAGACACAGCTCAGTAATGGCGATGTGATCAATGTCTCCAAGTCGGACGAGCAAGGGATCAAATACGCTTTGACAGCCTGCCGTATTGAGAATATTGAAGAGACACCGCCAGGCCGTTTCCGGGATCTGCAGTACCCGTTGTGGATCATCAACGCTGACCTTTTCATTGAATACGACTCTCCAGGATTTGTTCCGAAGTGGCTGTTCGATGTGATGATGCTGGGGAAAGACGTCATTTTCTATGGCGAGGCTGATGTTGTGCACCGTATTGGCCGCGAAATGCAGAGGCTCTGGCGTATGGAGAAGGACAAGGATCCAACCACAGTGCCATTCTACCATGTTCGGTTGCCGGTGTACTCTTGGTTATCGGGTCCCGTGACCAGCAGTACGTATCAGTTCGACGAGCACTGTATGTGGATCGGAACAACGAGTCGCTGGGATAAGCAGGTATATCTGCTTCTTTCGATTGTTACGATGCCGTTGTGTGCGCGAGGCCTCGCGCACTGCTGCCTCCGTTATTCGTCTATATTCATCACATTTACAGTTGCCGAACTATGTGTCGTATTCCGCTGGACATTTCGAAGAGATGCAAGAGAAGAACCTCGGCGGTTTCATGCCTCTGATTCACGTGCTGTGGTACCTGGACAGATACGTTTTGTGCAGTGGGCTTCCTGATGCAGTGGTTGTTGTGGACGACACGCCTGCCATGGCCGCAAAGATTGCGATGTCTGACCTCAAAACTAAAGTGGCGTTTCTGGCTTTGTCAACGATCAAGCAAAAGGACCTAGGGAATGCCGTTGGAGGTGCTCTGCAGCATGCAATCGTGATGCGGTACATGCTGGAGGCCGATCAGACGGAGCAGGGAGCAACAGCTGCAACTTGGGATACTCAAGAAGAGTGGCTCCAGCGTGGCATTCCACTGTGGGTTTTGGACAGCAAACGAGGGCATGAAGGGCACCAGCAGGTGCATGCTGCAGAAGCCGTCCAGCAAGATGTCGTGACTGAGGCCCCCGCTGAAGACACTGAGCCTGGTGCGCCTGCACCTACCTTGCCAATGCAAGCCAAGATGAAGAAGACTGCCAAAGTTGTACCAACTCAGGGTACTGCAGCCGGAAAAGGAACACCCTCGAGTACCAAGAAGCAAGGAAAAGGGAAAGAGAAGGAATCGGACAAGCCCGCGGAATCAGACGACGACGATACTGACGAGGAGTCAGAAGAAGACGATCTGGAGCAAGTACTGGAGACCCAGCAGAAGCGCAAGCGGGCATCCGCCTCTCACTTCGATGCAAGCAGCCCCGACTCTGGTAAGGAACAGTCCAAGAAGAAAGCGAAGACTGCTGCCAGTGCTACTGCAGAGTTCAAGCCGCCCTCGCGTTCTGGTACCCTGCCGTCTCGAGGTACCGTTGCCTCTCCAAGTGGGACAAGTACAACAGCAAGAAGCCTGGGTTCCAGGTTGGCTAAGGTTGCTGGACCGAAGAAGAAGTAAGTCACCATTAACCCAAGTGTTACGCCTCTTTTTGCAGTCATGAGTGCGCGAGGGCTCGCGCACTCGCCTTCGACGCGAATGCAATTATATGCCCTTAAAGGGTTGTACATTTTTGCCAAGCTTTTATCTCAGTGTTTGTACGTTGTGCACTTCGTGTCCTGTTTTTGTTGCCCTCTGTACACAATTGTTTCCATGACCTTGAGTGCGCGAGGCCTCGCGCACTCAGGTACACAAAAAAGCAATTTATTTCGCAGGACAAACATAGGTGCAACTGGAGACCCGCAGAATGTCATATTTTGAAAATGAGCTCCCGAACAGGCACGCACCAGTTGGCTTTTGAAATACAAAAACGACAAGATTGGTAAAACACACCCCTCAAATCAGACAAAATAATAGTTTATTTTGATAAGCAAAAAGTGGAAAAAAGCAGTAAATTGGGTAAAATTGTATTTTTTCGGTGGCATCTGGGCCATGTGTGTTGCAAATGTCCAAAAAAAATAGTTATTTGGGCGGTCATTTTTTAGGTCCTTCTCTTCCAAAAGGGGGTGCAGTTTGCGTGGGCTAAGTGATAGTGAAGACAAAAACAGAACGTGGTCACAGTGGCCACCAACCTGAATATCCGTAGAATCGTCGGTCACTGCTGCTTCTGGTTGTTGTTGACCATCATTGTGATGCGTTGTTTCTTCTCATTTTCCGCTCACAATGATGGTCAGAGGCAGCAATGAGCCAAGACTCCACTTGACTTCAGGTTGGTCGCCACTGTTGCAATAATGCTGTTGTCTACACTGTCACAGGCGCCTATTCATTTGTGTGGATGTGTAATGTGCCTTTTTGTTGTGTTTCTTTGCATGTTTGCAGGCCCCATCAAGGGAAAAAGCAGAAGAAGCAACGTTCTGTTGATTCGGTTGATACTTCTGGTGGTGCGGCCTGCAAACAGGCAAGAAAATACAGCGATGGAGGATAGTATACATGCGAACAAAAGAGTAGCCAAACAAACGAACGGGCATACGGCATTGAATATGCAACAATCGGTTGTGGCTCGTCTAATTGAAAAGTTTTCCGGAAATCGGCCAACGTTTGGGGAGGAATACAAAGTAGACCATCCTCCGGCTTCAAATATTCTCCTCTGCGACCTCCTTCACCTGAACTGGTGGTGAACCCAATCTGTTAAGGCTTGAACTGCTGCAGGTTCAGTTTCTTAACCTGCTTAGAAATGTGTTCTGCCTGCCCCACCCCTCCCCCTGGACAAAGCAATCAGGACAGATGCACTATTCCACGGACAGCACCAGTGATAGCGTAACATATGAAGGGCTGTCCTTTCTTCACCCCTGGCAGGCGCCGGGACAAGACACAGGGCGGGCGGGTGGGTCGATGTACCCCCGCCTTTAAATTATAAAAAGGCTAAGGAGGGGAGGAGGGAGGAGGGGAAGCAGGACAGGGGGGGGGGGGAGTGCTGGGGGCCTGGTAGCAGAACTTTCGTTACCCCGCTGCGCTATACTAACTGCAGTTCTGCCTGCCCCACCCCTCCCCTTGGACAAAGCAATCAGGACAGATGCACTATTCGGCGGACAGCACATTTTGCCGCGCGACTGCGCGTCCATTTGTCCCCCGTAACCGTCGCGTCATCAGTCCCCCACCTCCCCCTTGAATCTCCACGGGGGGCGAATCATCTCCATCAGACCCATGTACTTCGTGTCGACGGCTCTTTCCCACATCTCACGACGCCTTGCTGCTTCGGCAACGGCCTGTTTCCGAGACTGGAAGCCTGTCTCCCTACTCAGGGGGTTGGCCGCGTTTAAAAAAGACGGCACCCTGTAAAGAAGGTCCCTACCAGGACCGGCCCCCGCTGTGCCCCTTCCGCCTGCTACCCCTGCTGATTTACTCCGGATCAACGATTGCATCCCTCAAATTCCAAGGTCCAAAATCCAAAAATATAGAAAAAAAAATCCTCCTTCAACCCTGAATAGCAACCAGATCCCACAAATACAGCAATAACCCAATCCACAATCCAATCCACGATGCGGGCTTCCGTTCAGCACACCGGTCGTACCAGGGTGGCGGGCATGTACAAGAATTGCACCAAAGAGGAAAGCCCTGAAATTGGCATATGAACACAAATAAAGCAAAGTTGGGGAAAGATGGAAACGTACACAATCACAGCCATAGACCCCTCATTCCCTGGACTCAAGACCTTCCCTTGACTCACCAACATGATGCCTTGAACCCAATCAAATAAGATGGCTGAATGCCATATGTCAAAAGTCACTACACAAACCCCAAAAAGGGGTTCACTCCCAAGCCTATAAATCTTAGCCCAATAGGGGAGGTGGCGTGTCATGGCCTAGAGTGGCACTCAGGACCATGCCCTACCCTGACATAACCTTGGTTGGACTTGGAGTCGATTGGGCTTGGAGAACTGCCCCATGATGTTGACCTCACAACATGGCAAAATCAGGCAAATCACACCATTATGCCCAAAAGTCAATTATATACTCAAAAATGCATATGGCAAATACCCAAATGCTCCATGCATGTGTCAAACCAGAAAGTAATATACAAGGGTGATATAGACCAAAGGTCCATGCCCAAGAATATCCCATCATTGGCTCCGAAACCCCTCCGGTTATGTACACGACATGCTTCACAAGTCAGCTCATGAGTTTAAGACCTAATTTTGTGAGGCCTCGTGTGCCAAGCCAAAGTGACCACGTGATCCGGCATATGGTGAGGTGCAACACCGAAGCATATGCCAACATATAAGCAACATACCATAGTTCACGGATCTCTAGGCACTTTACTGTTAGCCGACCAGTTGAGCACATAAAACACAAAAATGAGCATAAAATGAGGTCAAAAACATGAAAATATGTCCAAATACAAAGTTGTCATGATAGTATATCTCTATGCTCACCCATGATATTCGCTCATGGTTCAATACACAAATGATTGGAACCATTTACCAACAATTCCCCCACTTGGATCCCCAATCGGGCGCATGGAGATACCTTCGCCACCCATATCTACATGCCCCATGAAAATGGGAGTGCACTCATGGATCTCTTTGCCAAACATACCATGAGCAATACATACGCGGTAGACTTAGTCTAGCCCTTTGAATTCCACAATTGGGACATGGGCAAAGCCCTTGTCACGTGTGGCTCCCCATCTATTCGGCCACACGAAGATATATAACATGGGCTTGAGCATATCAAGACAATACTACCAATATCACACATAGCCCTTAAAATAGGCTCCCACCATGGCATGCCATGCCCCTCCATGGTCATAACTTTGGGTTAAATGGACGTGGGAACCTAAGGAAAGATGCTATGCAGCCGCAAGACTCATGCGCTACACTCGAAAGTCATAATATCAAGTCCGGACACATGGTCAACAAGTTAGAAACAAGTTTCTACCATGTTGACCATGATCCTATGATACAACGAGTGTGTGTGATGACCCAAGGCGTTGGACCCTACTAAAAATGAGTTGCGACTGAGGCGATTGCAACGCAACCTTCCTTTTTCTCTTTCCTCACACTCACGCGTAGATATGGCTCTTCAAAGTGGTCCCACGTATCACTTTTGTTTCCCTTATATCTTCAAGTCAAATGGGTGGCAGGTGTAAGGGAAACCTGTTTCGGGCATAGGGAAAAGAGTATGACCACTCGAAGAAGACCAAATCAAGTGCGGAGATGTCGAAGTCGAAAATCCGATTTCGGCATCGCGAAAAATTCAGAATAAAATTTCGAGTGCATATTTAGAAAATTGCGGAAGCAACGAACCCTTTACAAATGAAATCTGACCCTTCATCAGAGTTTCCGCCAAAATATCTGGAAATAACAGTTAACCAATCGGTTACCGCAAAATCGCGAGCCAACTGACAGTCGCCGATACAGTGACCATCAGAACGGAAGGCTGAAAAATCACGGAAACATTATGATAAAAAAACCCTGTTGATTCCTGATATTCCGATATATAAATCTCCGCTGGCGGCGCCTCGGTACTGAATATGGCCGCTCATAGCTGGAATGGCCAAACCTATCACACTATCACATCGGGTTAGATCAGGTGGATGGGAGAGTATGATATCAGCCAATGGCGGCTTGCCGGCACATAGATACGCACCCCAAGTGACCCCAAGATGGCCACGGGGGTCCGAACCGGCTTCACCCCCCTTCTCAGAGCGTTGTTACCGCTCGGAAGTCATTGAAGAGAGGACGGGAGGACCCCAATGGGCTCCAACCCCCCCCCCCCCCCATGTCCCAAGGACACATGGAGGCCCCACACACGTCGTAGGCGTCCCCCATGCCCGAAGGGAGGGGTGAGGACACTGATAATCGGTGCCCTACGCCATATCCGGTCTCCTCTTGATCTACAACATGGACCAAGGGGATCAAAGATAGAAAAACGTCGTCGGTCGACCTAAATAATTATACCACACTGAAATATATATGTGGAGATCGAGTGAAGGGGGTAGATGGCCAATCAAGGCCCAAAAATCCCCGGATGAACGCCCTCACCCGTCTCCCAAGCACAGAAACAAACAAAAATGCCAAGGGGGATCCATTACGGTGCTACAGCAGCAACCAAATGGACCAACACGTCCTTGACATCCAAAGAAATATTCTTTTTCTTCAGATAGTCCATCCAGACCGTGGTGTACCTCGGCACAAAACTGCTCGGAGGCTCCCACGAATCCCTGGATGCGGCGAATCCCTTCCAACGGACTTTATAAAGCCTCCCCCCAGGCGTCCCCGGGTCCGGCTTGTCCGCCAGGATCTTCTCAGCGGTGAAGTCGTCGTCCTCACCCTCGTCGTCCGAGTCCACATCGCCGGCCGTGAACTCGAAGGTGACGGGACGTCCGCTGGGGTCTGGTGCTCGGGGACGAAGCTGGGTATGGTCGCGGTCCAGGATCTTGTTATCCCCCACACGAACCGCGTATACATCCTGCCGGACCTTCCGCACGATTACCCCCGGCACATACCAAGATGCCTGCCGATGCCTGGACAGGACATCCTTGTGGTGCCGCTCCACCCACACGGTGTCTTGGAGAGCATACTTCTGGACCTTTCCCTGCTTGAAGTACTTGGCCCTCTTGTCATGCTCGTCCTGAAGTGCCTTACACACCTTGGCCGCCGTGTCGTCCGCCTCAGCCATCATAGCGTTCGCATCCCGGGCCACTTTGCCATGGTTCAACCACGGGAGAGTGCGTGACACTCGATCCCGTAGGAACAGGATACGATGGGGCGACAGTCCAGTGGGTCCCGGAAGGTCGTGATACGCTTGGAGTACTCTCCACAGCGAGTTATACCAGTTCCGGCCCGGTTCGTCTATGTGCAACTGGCGGAACTTCTCGAACATCTGCCGCCCGGCCACCTCAGCACGACCATTCGACCGGCTGTGGTACGCCACGGTCTTGGCGTGCCGAATCCCCATGTGCTTGCACATCGTCTTGAACCACGTCCCCACGAATTGACTGCCCCGATCACTGCAGATGACAGCTGGGACATCAAAAATCGTTAGCCAATGCCTGATCATGGCATTAGCGACGGTCTTGGCCTGCAGCCCCACTCCATGCTTGTCCTTCTTGTCCTTCTTCTTGGACTTCTTGCCGGGGACTGCCACGATATACCCGCTGTGCCTGTCCACCGCCAGGATGACACAATCATATGTCTCTCCTTCCACGGTGACCTCCGGCATGGCGAACACATCCATGGCCACGGACCGCATAGGGGCCTCCGGTATAGCCGTGTACACCGGGTTGCCCGCTGTGGAGTGGTTGGGGCTCTTCGTGGCCCGACACACGGCACAGTCGCTGCAGTACCTATCCATGATGGCGTAGTACCCCGGAGGGAACTTGAAACGCCACTCCAGGTCCTGCTGCATCTTGTCTCGGCCAGGGTGCATGAGCTGGGCGTTGTGCCAATGGTCAATGAGCTCCTCCACTCGGTTCTCGGGCACCAGCAGCTTGTCCTTGAGGAACAACTTGTCCCCATCCTCGGTCAAGCCCTCAGGCCACTCGTCGTCCGACGGGGCGCTCACGGCATTCCAGTACTTGCTCCAGTGTTCGGATGCCGCGTAGTCATCAGACCAGTCCTCTGTGAGCACCGACCTGACTAGCTCTACAGGGGCCACCATCCATTGCTCGAGGGTTTCCTCTCGAATAGCTTGGACGCGGGCACCCCGGAACTTGGCCAGGTCCGTACGGTTTGCCATCACCACAAAGCACTTGACCCCCTCTTGCTCCATGGCCTTCTCCATCTCGATGATGCGCTTGGCCTCCTCGGTTTCCTCGGCGTCCCCATGGCTGGATATGTCCATCCAAGCCTTGCCCGCGGGGTAGGCCCAGCGACTGAGGCAATCTGCCACAGTGTTGTCCTTCCCCGGGACGTACACGACGCTGAGGTCGAACTTGGCGAACGTCTCGTGCCATCGGGCCCTCCTAGCCGCTGGTCCTGAGGGGGTGTCGACATGCTCCTTGTGCCAGCTCTGTAGGGACTGGTGGTCCGTGCAAACCACCACCGGCTGCAGTCCGATGTGGCCAGACCACTTCCTGAGCGCACATACAATGGCGTATGTCTCCTTCTCCCTCGCGGTCCATGTTCGGCGTTGGCCCTCGGCCAGGATCCTGCTCCAAAACGCCACGGGAACATAAGTCCCGTCGTCCCAGACTTGCTCGAGGACTGCCCCCACGGCATAGTCCGAGGCGTCTGTCCGTAGCACAAATCCCTTGTCCGGGTCCACCAGGAACAGCCCCAACTGCCCCAGGAGTTGCTCCTTCAGGCGGTTGAACGCATCTTGAGCCTCAGGGGTCCAGGCAAGCCTCTTCTTGCTCCCCTTCCGGCCATCGAACTTCCCCACCTGCAGCATCTTGTGCAGCGGCCCCGAGAGTTCTGCATACATCCGGACATATCCCGAATAGTAATTGCAGAACCCCATGAAGGACCGGAGTTCGCTGATGGTCTGGGGCTTCTCCCAGTGGTGCAGGGACGCCAGCTTCTCAGGCATGGGACGGCGTTGCCCGTGACCCACCACGTGACCCGCGAACTCCACTTCCTTCACGAAGAGTGAGGCTTTGGTGGGCTTGCACACCATATTGTGCTTGTCCAACTCGCTGAGCACTCGGCGCAGATCCTTCTCATGCGCGTCGATGAGCTCGTCCTCAGTCATGTTCTCCGTGCCGGACCCGATGATGATGTCATCCACGAAGGGATCGGCACAGTCCCGGACAGGACCGAGTAGGTCCTCCATCATGCGCTGGAAAGCGGCGTTGCCATTCTTGGCGCCCATAGGCACCACTGTCCACTGCATGGGCCCCAGCGGCGTCGACATCGCTGTGCAGGGCCTGGAGTCCGGGTGTAGCGGCATCTGGTGATAGCCGTGTTTCAGGTCTAACACCGTGAAAATCTGCTTTTTCTGTTGTTTTTGAAGGATGGAGTCGATCAGGGGAAGCGAGTACGAGTCGTGCTCGGTCTGCTCGTTCAAACCTCTGTAATCAACCACCAACCTCCACTCGCCCTTCTCCTTCTTGGGCACGATGAAGGCTGGGCTGGCCCACTCACTGTCGGAGGGTTCGATCCATCCCCGTTCAATGAACACGGCCAACAGCTTCTTCATGGCATCGGCCCGATCGCCCTGAAGTTGGTACTCCCGATGACGATAGATCTTGGGGTTCGGCTTCAGCTTGATCTTCGCTGTACCAAACCTCCCAGGATCTGGAGGGTTCTTGTTGGCGACGCCACTGAATAGCCTCGGATAGGCATTGATCAGCCTCTCCTCCAGCTCGGCGACCTTCGGGTTCTCCCGAGCCTCTTCAGCCGCTTGCTTCGGTATCGATACAACCGACCGCACTGCGGTATAGGCCTCTTCTGGGTCCGACTCCGACTTCTCCTCGTCCGATATGCCGTCTTCATCGTCGTGGGTCGCGATTCCCACCGATAATCTTCGAAAATTTGCGGCCTCGGGCTGGTGATCGTCGCTACCGGTTCCCACTCTTGGAAAACCCCACGTTGGTGGGTCCGACCCAACCGGACCATCGTATTGGTCCGCGATGTGATCCATGACCCTCGCCACGAACTCATCCTTCTCGTACTTGCCGGTGACCAACATCTTGTCATCCCACCAATGCGGAGATGTGACCATGGCCCGCCTCTTCTTGGCTGCCACACGGTCGTGCATCCCCATCCGCATGTAGTTGACGACGTCGTCGATCCCGGCGTGGGACAGGACGTCAATGCCATCGATTGGCTGATCCGTCCCCTCCTTGGCCTCAAACATGACCTTCATGGGCACCGCCTCCACCCTACGGATGAATGCTTCATCACCCGTGGGCTGGACTTGCGCCCCATCCACCAGGAAGGCCTTGGTACCCCACGCTTGACCCGGGGAGGGCATTGATACACCCTTGGCGTCGATGAACAACTCCTCCTCCGGCCCGAATGACTGCTCGTTCAGGGTGATGGAGTCCAGCGTCGACTTGAGACCCTCCAGCGGACATGGGGTGGATCCTATGCCGGTTATGACCAGGATCCCCTTCGCCCTATCCGCGACGATCTTCTCCACCGTACGTCTGGTATTGTCCAGGGAGCCATGCCAATACATGGGCCCCCACTCCTTCAAACCCCAATGCCTATGCCAGGCTGAGTCTCCTCGATGCCAATGCCTCCTACACTTCCGCAAAAGTGGGGCATCCCGGGAAGCGAAGACGTCCGTCTCGGGCGCTTCGGCTCCCAGCGTCTGTATCATCCTGGCATACACCTGCGGCGCCATACCATACTCCGTGAGCTGAACTCCACGGTCTCCTCTGGACTTGGCACCCACAGCTTGCACCGCTCGGACGATCCGATCCTCTTCCTCAGCATTCCATTGGGATGATCCGCATGCATAGTCCGTGGACAGCCATGTAAGGCATTTGTCATCCTCCCGGACCAGCGTTGCTTGATGGGGAAGGGCTCCAATGGCGTTTGCCACCATGAAGTCATACCCCATGATCATATCCCAATCTGTGATGTCGGCCACATAGAAGTTCCCGGATAGAGTGCTTCTCTTCGCCAGATCAGGGCGGTTCAAGCGCTCATGTTCCCAGAATTCCATACTGATTGTGGCCTCATGGGTGCCACCACCCATGATCTCTCCATTGGCCACCTTCAGGCGTACCGGTCTCCGGCTGGGCTGCAGGGATTCCTCCTTGAACAACCCTCTCCGGACCAGACTCACCTGGGCACCCGTATCCACCAGAACATCCACCACCAATTCCTCTTGTCCGCACCGTACACGCACCTTCAAGTGCAACTGCCGCTCGTCGCCATGCGGTGTATGGACGACTCTCACGGCATGCAACTCTAGCACATCCGGGTGCATCAGGACTTCGAGGGTATGGTCACGGAAGTAAGAAAAAGTGCTTTTCCATTGCTTTGAGGCATACTCTAGTTGTATTAGAGATGCACTGAGCATCCATGCATTTTTATCTTAGTATTGGTCCAACCAAAAGTGGTGATAACACATTTTGACCTATGGAACCAAAAACCCAATCAGGATATGGAGTGGACCCCTTAATCCCCTTTCAATGTGAAGTAAAACATCTTTTCCTGAGTTGACTGAGCACTGACATACCTAAAGTAGAGCCTATGAATTTATCTATGTTTTTCCATGAATTCTTAGCTATCCTAGTGGTATGCACCCTAGGGGGCTGGGCACCTCTTTTTGAGAGGTCCTGGGTTCAATTCCTGGTCAGCCTAGCTAAGTAGGAAGATCCCATGTGACATGGCAGTGACCTTATCGCCACATACCATGCCACCTCAGCACATATGGGACCCAAAACAAAGAGTGCACATCTCCTAAGATGGCACTATGGAGAGAGAGTGATCCTGAGGCAGTTTTCTAACTCTTTTCCCAGAACATTTCAGCTATCTTTGTGAATATGCATTCATTTGTGACCTGAGTTGCAGTCTCTGTGAATATCCAATCAGCTTTCACTGTTTACACTGCAGCCCTTCATGCTTTGATCCTGAATTACCTTCTCCTTGCATACTATTGGCTTGGGCTATCCTGGATTGACTTGGCTTTGCTGTATTTCAACAAACAAAAGCTTTTCATCATCCAAAACCAGCAGCAGGACACCCTACAGCAACAACAAGCAGCAGGAGAAGCAAAAACACAGTGCTGAAAACACTATAAACTTTTCTGGTAGCAAGAGGCAGCCTGTCTCTGTGCACCGGCAGCGACCCCGCGCTGTACAACCAGTGCTCCGAGCAGGCAAATATAAGCAGAAGGGCGGATTAAGATGGATCCAGGAAGAGTGGACGCCGACGTGAAGACGGCGCCAGCGCCTGAGGCACCGGCAAGGCCGGCGCCTGGCGCTGTACCTTCAGCGGAGCCCTTACATGGGCCAGTGGATACGGAGGAGGACTCCCTGGATGGCCTCCAGACAACCTTCGGGGCCCTGTCCGTCGGGGAGGTGGTGGCGCAGCCTGCAAAAAGGAAGAGAGAGAGCGAGAAGGATGCTGGAGACGGAGCAGACGAAGGAGAGGAGCAAGGGCAAGACCCGACGGATGTCCCTACCTTCGAAGGCGCACCAAGCGCTTCTGGCCTCCATGCATCACCCTCTCCCATAACCACCACACTCCCAGCCGCCGCAACATTCACTTCCACAACCAACCCGCCTATGGCAGAGGGCACAGGCTTTACTGGCATGCCTCACTACCCCGCCTATGGCATGGGCCCACCTACCACTGCGCTCCTTGAGGCAACTACTGCCAGTGAGCCGGTGGCTTCCAGCTCTGCGCCGCGATGGTATGCGGCTGACCATCCCCATCCACTCCACGCCACTGGAACCTACATGGAAGTTCCTGGGTATGCTCCTGGGTATGCACCTGGGTATGCACCCTTGAGGGGGGTGAGGAGAGGACCAGAGTCTCTGGGAGGCAGGAGTAGAGGATCGGGAAGATCCTCCAACAGGTCCCTGACGCGGTCGGAGATCAACGAGGTGCTCCGAGGAGCCACTTCGCAAATCGTGAGCGACCTCACGCAAGAGATCAGGGAGAAACTGGAGCCCCTGATGATCCCGTCCCATGCGTCACCTACGACGGTGGGAATGTCACCCCACCGAGTACAGGCTAACCACCTGGCGGCAGGGTTGACAAATACCCTGGGGAGCCTGAGGAGCCGACCGATGCCGACTCCTGCAGCAGTACGGAGAAGTCCATTCGTTCCGAGAACGGCCCAGCCGCCCTACAGCCACGTGACGAACTCGACGAGGGCCGAGCTGGACCAGCTCGGGCTGACAGCCCTAAGGGCTATGGTGGACGTGGAGCCTTATGGCTCCAGTGATCTAGGCGGAGACCCCTCCGACGACGAGCCGCCGTCGATGGATTCTTCTTCGCCATCGGATGACGAAGACCCTGAGGACCCCGAGGACCCCAAGGGTAAGAAGAAGAAGAAGAAGAAGAAGAAGACCCGATGAACTGAAGAACGCCGAGCTCAGGAGGCGAAGGCTATTGCCACCTCCAAGATAGTGGTGAACCTGCCTGAGTTCACAGGCAAGGACCTCAGCGAGTTCGCTGAGAACTTTGGCCGGTTCCTACGACTGACCGGCCAAACCCACGCGAGTGGGCGAGTGAAGTGCGACCTGCTCCTGCAGTGCTGCAAGACCAAATACCTGGAGAAGCAGGTCAGGCAGATCGTCACTAACTCCGCCACCTTTAACGATGTGTTGGTTGCCCTGGAGAGGCAGTACCCAACCTACGAGACCGACCTCTCCATCAGGGCCGAGATCCAGAACCTGCCCGTGCTGCCCAACAACCCCAAACCTGGCAGGGTCTCCGAGCTGTTGGCGGACCTGGATCACTGGGCTGGGCGACTGACGCCCGGTTCCTACAGCAGCGACGACCTGCTGTTCTGGTTGTGCGCCAAGCTCCCCCGAGAGCTATGGGAGGAGTGCTGTCTGACGGCTGAGCGCAAGGCTAGATCCCTCCGCTACGAGGATCTATGCGTGCTGCTCCTGGAGATGGCGCTGGAGAAGGAGAGCGACCAGCACCTGAACAACTACCGTCCTGGTGGTGGAGGTTCTGGAGGCAAAGGGTACCAAGGGTCCCGACCTGGGCAGGGGACTACCCCCAAACACGCCCACGCCCGCCTAATGGAGAACGTGAAGGAGCTATTCTGGTGTGATGCCAGAGATGAGCAGGGCCACCTGCAGCACGCCTCTGACTGCGAGCAGCGAGACTGCTTCGTCGTCCAGGGGAAGCAGCAGGAGAAGATCACCGGCGCCAAAGTGAAGCTGCCGGATCATTACCGCTGCACCATCACGTGTGCATTCTGCGGTAAGCGGAAGCACTACGAGGATGAGTGCTACCATAAGCAACGCCTATCGGCGAAGCTTAAGGGGGAAGATCCTGGTAAAGGCTCAGGCAAAGGTGGAGGCAAGGCCAAAGGCAACGACTCCGGCAAGGGCAAGTCGAAAGGACGTGGTCAAGGTGGTCAAGACAAGGGTCAAGGTGGACGAGGAGGAGGCGCTAACCGCCAGAACGACAACAAGAACAAGGACAAGAACGGAGGTAACCCCAACCCTAATCCAGGGGGGAACTCCGAGCCCTCTGGAGGGCAGTCTGGACCTACCACACGCTCACAGACGCAGGCCCAGCAAGAACAAGGAGCCAAGCGTGAGCATGAAGGTGGTGATGACGGCAACGCCAAGAAGAGAAGCCGTTTCATGAGGATGGCCCGCAAATTGCGGAACAAGGGGTTCGAGGTGACCTGTCCCGCGGAATTCTGACGGGGACGCTCTGGTGGCACCCAAGACCTGGTGTTTTGGGTACGTATCCGACTAGGGGGACGTGAATACCTGGGGGTAATGGATACTGGCGCCACAATATCTATAGTGGCCAAGAAAATTTTACCTTGTGGGAGCCTGAAGAACACCATGACCACCGCCGCTATACGCATGGGGGATGGACATGTGGTGCACAGCTGCGGGGACTGTGAAGTGGAGGTACCTATGGGCTCTCGAACTATCGCCCATCGGTTCTATGTGATGGTAATTGAGGCCTTCGACTTTGTACTGGGTACTGACTTCTTCGTGCAACACTCCCAGATACAATCCCTGACGCTGCAAGCGCCCTACCTCCTGTACGTGGACCACGGCAGTGGCAGAGAGTCTGTGCCACTGGAGCAGTCGGAACATACCTCGAGTTACCTGAGACTATCGAAGGAGGAGCCCTGGAACATGATGGCGGCCTCCAAAACTGAGGACTATCAACTATTGGGGGAAGTCCTAGACCAAGGTCTGAAGGAGTTGGGTTACTCTCGAGAAGACCTAAGTGTGGAGCTGTTCGCCAGCGACAAGCAGCATGTACTGGACCTATACTGCAGCAAGGGGAAGAACTGCAGCTACAAATTTTACTGGCCCTCTTTCGGGATGGCCTACGGGAACCCCAGATTCAGTGAACTGGGGAAGGTGCTGACCAAGGTGGCCTTGGAACGTTCCCGTATGGTCCTGTGTTCCCCCGATTCGGGAGCCCATGGGGGCAACGAGTACTGGCGAACCCTCCTTGACAAGCTGACTATCAGCTCTGTGCGGTTACCTGATGAGGCCATCTACGTGCCTCTGGGACGCAAGACGCCTATTGGGAAGCCCGGATGGGGGAGTATGCTCAGCGTGGTAGACGGAAGTCTTACCACCATTCCCTGGGAGGACCTGGACCCGACTCTGGTCCAGGCTATACAACGAGAAAGCGATGGACTCGCCTTGGGTGACTTGAAGGATCGCCTACGACCTCAAGATGCTGTTGAAACTACACCCGGAGGAGATGAGTACATCGTGACTGACACCAACGCCCCCAACTCTCCCTGTCATGTACCTGTACCTGATGGAGTCTCTGAGTGTGGACTATCTGAGCTACCTAGCTCTATCCACTCAGACGACGAAACTGAGCACGACGCCTTCTTCGTGCAGACCGCGGTGGAGGAAGTGGAGAACGCCGAGTACGTCGCCCCACTAAAACCCCTACTCTCCATGAGGGTGGAAGACCCCGTGGATGAGGAGCTGGACCCTCGATCCAGGCTCAGGGAGTATGTGGATTCCAAGAGGAAGTTGGTGGCGAAAAAGCTATGCTACGCGAAGCCTACCCGCAGCTCATGGCCACTGAAGCAAGGACGTATGGGAGACCTATCCCAACTGAAAGAGGACCTCGAACAGAAGATCACCTCCTGGCAAAGGGAGGTAGATCTCAAGCTCATGAAGAGCGTGTGGGGCGCCCATGTGAGGACCCCAGAGGAGGACGACCTCTCGGAGGAATGTGTATGTGAACCCCCTCGAGCGTGCCTATGTTGCCATCGTCCACCGGAGATGGTCGAGCAAGACCTTCTATATGCCTACCAAGGGCTGAAGGATACTACCTCGGGCGAAGAGTCGGTGGAGGACCACCTCCCGACGTCTATTCAAGGGGCAAGCAACTTACACTCTGACAAGGACATGGAGGACAAGATCAAGGTATTGGACCCGCGGGTACAGAAGCTGATAAGGACCTATCTGGAGGTGTTCGGAGAACTACCCCCTCCAGCCTCATGCGACAAGCTGGTACAGATGGACCTCAAGCTGAAACCCGAGTTCGTGGGTCACAAGATCCGGAGGAGACCCTATCCAGCTCCTAAAGAGCAGGCCGACGAGATTGAGCGACAGATACAAGAGTGTATTGACGCTGGCCTAGTCCTGGAGTACAAGGACGGGGACTACCCCCTACACTGCAGCCCCTGTTTCCTGGTGGCTAAACCTGGGTCTACAGCCAAACGGCTGGTAGTGGACTATGGAGAGCTGAACAAGAAGACGCTGAACCACTCAGGGTCCATTCCCAATATGGAGTCTACCCTGGAGAAGATAGCCTCCTGTCGCTACAAGACCAAGATGGACAAGCGAAGTGGATTCTGGCAAGTGGACCTGACGCCCAACGCGCAGGAACTACTGGCCTTCATCACCCCTCAGGGGAGGGTATTCAAGTGGAAAGTCATGCCATTCGGCGTGGCTAACGCACCCGCTCTGTTCCAAGAGCTGATGAACAAGATCTTGTCCATCCTACGAAGGAGACCTAAGGTGCAGGAGCTCATATCCCGTGGGGCCCAGATGGAGGCTCACATCGACGATGTATGCCTCGGGACCAATACCCAGGAGGATCACCTAATCCTCTTGGGTGAATTCTTTGCGGTCTGCCAGGAGAACCACACACGACTCAAGCACCAGAAGTGTGAGTTCATGCAGGAGACCATGCAGTACCTGGGGTTTGACGTTGGCTATGGCTGGTGGACCCCAAGGGCCTCTAAGGCCAAACCCCTGATGGATGCCAAGGTACGACACGAAGACCCCAAGAAAGGACTTCATGATGTACGCAGTTTCATTGGGGCGTGCAACTTCTATCGCCGCCACATCAAAAACTTCACCTACACCAGCCCTGTACTGACTGACTTGATCAAGAAGAGTACTACGTGGCGCTCGGGCCCACAAGAGCAACAAGCGTTTGACGAGCTCAAAGACAAGGTAGCCAACGCTAAGTGCTTGGGCGTGCCTAGGGCACAACGGGAGATTATCCTGGTGACCGACGCCAGCAATGTGGGCGGTGGTGGAACGTTGTTCCAATGGCAAGCACTAGAGAAGGAGGAGTTCGACTCGGCCATTTCCCAATGGGGGACGGAAGGTCTCAACCGAGATGGAACCCTCAAGCACAGCTACCCTGACGACAAGTGGGTCCTAGTACCTCTGGGCCACTGGAACTGGAAGTGGAACCAGGCCAGGGGGAACTACTCCACCTATGAGCAGGAATTGCTCGCGGGTATGCTGGTGCTATCCTCTCAAGCACGACTGTTGGGGAGTAGCCCTGTGGTCTGGCTATGCGACCAAGAACCGGTCCGCAGTTTCCAAAAGGGTCCCCCACCTGAGAAGGCCAAGCTACGTCGCTGGTGGACCTACCTCAGTCAACTACGGCTGACGGTACACCATATCCAGGGAGTGAAGAACGAGTGCGCCGACTACATCAGCCGCAACAACTTCGACGCCCTGATTGGTGCCCGGTCTGAAGCGCTGGCTAAGGAGGCGTTCAGCCGTATGGACGTACACCTGGACCTGAACATGACCATGATACGCCCCCTGGATGGACTCCAACAATCGGAGTACCTACAGGAGTTTGGGGATATCTACCGGCGCCTGGAGAAACGCCTTGAACCCCTCCTGGTCAACCAAGACCAGTGGAAGCGGGACAAGAGCTACCTCTGGCACGAGGACCACATCGTGGTGCCTAGTGACCGAGTCCCAGCGCTGCTGAAGTGGACCCATGAGTCCAGTGGTCATGTGGGTGCTGACCGTACCCTGAGGCTGTTCAAGCAGTGGTTCCACACTACGTGGACTGACGACCAACTGCGGAAGACGCTCCAGCCTATCGTGGACAAGTGCCCGTGCAGGTCCTGTAAACCAGGAGATATCAGGGACAGAGGTCTCTACTCGACCCTGCCCATCCCACACTGTGCCAACAGTGTTCTATACGTGGACTACACGGAGATGCCGAAGTTCGGGGGCTATGACTTCGCCCTCGTGGTAACCTGTGGGTTGACCAGGTTTACCAGGGTGTTCCCATGTACCAAGCACATTACCGGAGAGGAGACTATCAAGATACTCCTGGAGGAGTGGTTTTGTGTCTATGGGGCGCCCAAGGAGATCAACTCCGATGAGGACGTACGAGTACGCTCAGATACTGGCTGGTACAAGAGGGTCCTGAGATCCCTCAATGTCCAGGTGTCTACGGGGATTCCCTACTCTCACACGAGCAACCCCCTATGTGAGCGACAGATTCGTGTCCTGAAGGAGAACGTCAGGATATGGTGCAAAACTGAACGCACCAGAGACTGGGTGAGACTACTCCCCGTCATATCCTTGATGATGAACTCCCAAGAGAGTTCAGCTACTGGCTACTCGCCACATGAGCTATTCATGGGGCGCCCGGCATGGTTCCTACATGCCCCCTATCCAGAGGACACCCATTCTTCTGTGGGTGAATGGGTCCAAGAGCAACAAGCGATGGTGGACAAGGCCAAGGCTATGCTCCAGAGAGTGAGGGAGCGTCAGTGGAACAAGAAGAACAAGCACCGTGTACCGGCCACCTACCAAGAGGGGGACTGGGTGCTGGTGCACCACAGTCGACTACCCGCCTGGCCACGCTCTACCAGCGATGACCCATACTTCGGGCCCTACAAGATCCTATCTGTGGACGGTCACCGTATCACTGTGCGGTGTTCTCCCCGACTAGGGGGGACCCTGGTGTGCGCTGCTCAACACCTGAAGCGCTACCATGATCCTGAAGACCTCTGTGGGGAGGAGTGGGAGCTGAACGACGAGGAAATCGCCGCTCTACACCTACAAGGGGCTGCCAGCCCTATGGAAGTTGAAGGTGAACTCCCAGACATGAACGCCGAGGAGATGGCTAAGGAGGGCTTCTACCTGGTGAAGTCTGTCCTACGCCACCGCTATCGCCAGGGTTGGCGCTTCCTCACCCTCTGGGAAGGGTTTGGAGTCGAAGAGGCCACCTGGGAGCCCTTCTCTGCATTTGTTCTACCTGAGGGACGCCTAAACTCAGTTCTGGTTGACTACTTGTCCCAGAACAACCTTGGTGAGTTGCTGAGGCTCGCTGAGACGCTTGCCTCCAAGACTAAAGCTAGGGACTGAACCTTACCCTTACCTGCCAAAGCGTATGTGTGAGTGTGCTAGTCCTAAGGTCCTGAGAGCAAGCCGCAGAAGTGGTGTCCTAATTATACCCAAGTCTGCGCCCTTGCTAAACCTGGAGGGTTGGCTTATTGATGCCACGGGGTACGCCCCGGGTCTCCCCCCCCCTATGCGCCCAATTTCTGTGCTGGCGCAAAACCTTGGGGGAATACCCAGCGTGCTAATCCAGGTATTGTTTTCCCTACCTATCTGTCTACTACAGGGAGGGGTGGCCAAAAGCTATGAAGGCATGCAAAACGCCGTTTTGCTATGTGGCCAAAACACTGACCCAACCACTGCCACAGCCCACCAACCCTGCTAAAATTGCAGGAAAAGGGTGGGACAGTGACACACCCCCTACAGGTCCTACACACCCTACAGTGGCACCATCCTGGTGGGCGAGCACTGGGCAACTGGCTCTAGCCCCCACTCAGGACTACCACTCCTACACGCACACTCTACTGGGCGTTGCGAAGGTGAAGGTCTCTTGGGTCCTAGCGACCCTCCTGTGAAATGGCAAGAGAACACAGCGCTACTAAGCAACTGTGGCCTGACAGGGGACGCCACAACGCGTTTCCCCTGCTAGGGCTTGGAGGGAAGGAGTGCTCTCGCGTGCAAGGCGCAGATGTCGATGAAGTCGGACTCCCTGCTCTGCCACAGGCGGAGCGGAGTTACTTGTGTGTGTGATCTGCGCCCTTGTTTAGCAGGGCATAAAAAAAATGCTGCTGCACCAATCACCCTACCTGCCCACCTGTAAAACAAAGGCAAATGAAAGGGCGTTTGCGGCGGAGGAACCAAGGCACACTCCAGGTATTATACCCTTCTCAGTGTGCCCTATAATACACTGTCCGCAAACACGCTGCAGGAGCAGCTACCCTTATCAAGCAAGCAAGCGTTAAGGGACTCCTCAGGTTCTCTTAAAGAACGTACGGAGGAGCCCCTGAGTAGCCTAAACAAGGTTTACCGTGCGCACTTCGCGTGGCCTACCCTTTAATGCGTGTGTGCATGCGCGAGTATGCACGCCTTTCCAGGGCAAACCTGCCCATCTCAGCCACGATCTTGACTCCACCAGGGGGTGGCCCCGCCTGGGCGTACCTACCTTACCTACCGCTGGGAAGTGAAGCAAGGTGAGAGGACAAAAGGGGCGCACGCGAAGAACGTTGCAATGCACTTGTGTGTATGTCTAATCACCCTGATCTCACCGCTAATCAATCCCTCTATCGCGTTCTATCTTTGTTAGCGCTGCTACAAGGCTCGTTCACGGAGACACGAGACGAGCAATGTGTATGCGGCATGCGAGACGAACATACCTGTAGTTTATACCTGATTCATTGAAGTCTTCTTTGTTGGTTTTCGAATTCTTGAATTTTCGAATCTTCTATTAGTGTGGGTGGAATCTGTATGTTTGTTTATTAATGTGTGTCTCGTCATTTTCAAGACTACGTGATACATACGTTTATAATTCCATTATTTTTCCATTTTCCGGCGCTTCGCTAGGAGCCGCTCCTGCGCGCCGCCATTTTATGCGTATGAATTTCTGGATTTAGAAAATCCAGAGATGACTATAATTTCTATAAAAATGTGCTTCTGATGCACAATTGGATTCTGCTCAGGTGTGTCGTTTCAGAAAAATTCTACGCCGTCATTTGACGGATTTTGGTGTCGTCGCTTCGTTTTTGCGTGGATTCGTCCATAATTCTCCCATTCCTGCCTCTGCAGATACCCACGCGCAGCCTCGCTGAGTAGGCCGTGTTCGGGCCGAAACGCAGGTGCCTGGAGAGACTGAGCAGAACCAAGACCCCACCAAGGGGCAATTTTAATTTTCTTTCGACTCCCTTCGCCCTAAGACAGGTCACAGGTTGCCAGCAGGTTTACGAGAACCCATGCGAGTGTGTATAATGTGTCTTGCGTTTGGGTTGTGTCGACGCTGCGTCTTGGAGGGAGGGATGCATATGCACATGTTTGGCATGCTCCCAATCTAACCCAACCAAGCCACAGGAGCCCCGGCAGCGCCATGAGCGCTGAGTCTTCTGGAGGAAATGATACAATCAGAGCAGCAAAAGGACGCCAGCCATGGTGAGCGCCCATTTTTCAGTGTGAGGGAGACTGTAGGTATTTTAAAGTAGGTGTGGAAACCAAGGAAAGGCCAAGAAAAATTCCCTTTTTCCTAAAATGCGACAGTGGTGGCCACCACAGCACAAGGGGGGAGTAAGAAAAAGTGCTTTTCCATTGCTTTGAGGCATACTCTAGTTGTATTAGAGATGCACTGAGCATCCATGCATTTTTATCTTAGTATTGGTCCAACCAAAAGTGGTGATAACACATTTTGACCTATGGAACCAAAAACCCAATCAGGATATGGAGTGGACCCCTTAATCCCCTTTCAATGTGAAGTAAAACATCTTTTCCTGAGTTGACTGAGCACTGACATACCTAAAGTAGAGCCTATGAATTTATCTATGTCTTTCCATGAATTCTTAGCTATCCTAGTGGTATGCACCCTAGGGGGCTGGGCACCTCTTTTTGAGAGGTCCTGGGTTCAATTCCTGGTCAGCCTAGCTAAGTAGGAAGATCCCATGTGACATGGCAGTGACCTTATCGCCACATACCATGCCACCTCAGCACATATGGGACCCAAAACAAAGAGTGCACATCTCCTAAGATGGCACTATGGAGAGAGAGTGATCCTGAGGCAGTTTTCTAACTCTTTTCCCAGAACATTTCAGCTATCTTTGTGAATATGCATTCATTTGTGACCTGAGTTGCAGTTTCTGTGAATATCCAATCAGCTTTCACTGTTTACACTGCAGCCCTTCATGCTTTGATCCTGAATTACCTTCTCCTTGCATACTATTGGCTTGGGCTATCCTGGATTGACTTGGCTTTGCTGTATTTCAACAAACAAAAGCTTTTCATCATCCAAAACAAGCAGCAGGACACCCTACAGCAACAACAAGCAGCAGGAGAAGCAAAAACACAGTGCTGAAAACACTATAAACTTTTCTACGGATGGTGTAGATCTTGGGCTGGTCCTGCCCGTCCACGGGGCTCTCCGTGGTCGCTCCTTCCTTCTTGCCACGTCCCTTGCGCACATAAACTTCCCTTGGCAGGGCGCTCCAGGGGTTGGGAGTTGCGAAACTCAGTGGTTTTGGCTCTTCCGGAGCCTTCTTCGGCACCCGATGTGCCTTCGCTTTCTCTGGGATTCCACTGATTTTCGCAGGAGAGACCTCCGAGGTCCCACTCCCGTGGGGGCTCCTCTAGACTTGACTTCCCGCAGCCCCTTCCGGCTGCGATCCGCCAGGACTTTGTCCACCACGTTGCTGGGCTTCGAGTTCCTCCAACGTCCTCAACATGTCCTCAGCAACTTCCTCGATCGACCTCACTCGTCGGTCTTGGCCAGGTCCACCACCATAGCCTCTTCCTCCGCATTTTCCTTGGCCTTTGCCTTTCCCTTTTCCCCCGTCTCCGCCCTTCGCCTTCCAATCGGAAATCCGCTGCTCCTTGGGCTTCTTCTCGGGGTGGGCGGCGAAGTAGGCCTTCTTGTCCGCCTCATACACCTTGCACTGACGGTGATCGTGTGCATGGTTGTGTCCCTTGCCATAACAGACCCAGCACCCGTCGTGCTGAGACCTGTACTCCCGGAACGAGAGCGGTGGGTTCCCGATCCTCCTTGGCGCGTTGCCCTTCTTGGGTCCCACCCGGCTCCATTTGGACCGATCCTGCCCGTGGTCCCTCGCGTTGTGCGCCACAAACGCGAAGAAATGGGCCTCCTCGTGATCCTCCGGGGACCAGTGGTCTTGGCCACTTCCACTACCATCCTCCGCGGAGTTGGCCGTGTCCTCCTGGATCTCCCGATGATGGCGGTCTTCTCGGTGGCCTCGTTGTCCATGACCATGTCGATCCTGCAGTGGGCCTCGTTCTTCGCATTGAGCTTCAACTCCACCGTGATGTACTTCACGATCTCGTCCAGGCTCATGCGGGCGAAGATGACCTGCATCCTCAGCGGCTCCCCGCGCCTCCACTCCACGTTGTTGAGGCGCAGCAACCTTTGCCCCATGGAGTCTCCAAATACCTTCACGTACACGGCGTTCTTCAGTCCCAACATCCGGTTGGGCTCGCCCAGGTTCCTCCTGAAGAACTCCATGATACCCGCATGGGTATCCTCCGCCGCCATGATCCTCACCGCCACCCGCTTCTTGGCTCTCTTCTTTTCCTCGTCCTCCACTCTGCTCTTCCAGTTGCCGGGGAGGACGTCCTTCAGCAGGTGGCGGATCTCGCTGGCCTCATTCCAGTCCTCCACCAGCTTGAGGCATTTTCGGTACTTTCGCAGGTACCGGTTCCACTCCCGGACCCGCAACTCACCGCGGTCCAGCGGCAGCGGGATGGACCACAAGTCCTCCAGCTTCTGGTTCGGAGCGTCCACCCGCTCCTCATCCTCCAACCACTGGAGGCAGGCCTGCTCCGTACGGATCAGTCCTTCCCGGATCTGATCCCGCAGCTCCTCCTTCAGGTCCTGCGCCAGCCGGTGTGGGAATGTCCGGCATACCCACTTGTCCCGCGGCGCTCCCCGCATCTCGCCGACGACCTCCTCGGCGAAGTCCTCCCAATCCAGGATGAAGTCGTCCAGGTTGGAGGGGTTGCCATCATAGTAGGGGATTTTGATTCCCCTGAGATCGTCAATCCTGATGGCGTCTCCGACGTCCCCAGCCACCACTCCACCGAGACGGATACCACCTGTGGCCGGGGGGTGTGAGTACACTCCCCGTACATCCCTCTCCTCCATGGAGTGCGGTCCAGTTGGGCCTGAACCCATGGGGTTTGGAATGCGGGAAGGACTTGCTCCATCAGCCGTCCATATCCCCGTATTGGGGTCCTTCGCCCACCGGTTTCCGCCTGGATGACCTCGACCATGTCCGTCGGCGCTTCCCATGGTTCGCCCCTGCATGGTCTGGCTCTGGATCTCCTCTTCCGCATAAACTGCATGGGCAGTCGTAGTGATCGGTAGATCCTGGGCGGCGTGGGACATCTGTACCGTCAGGCTCCTCGGGTCCGTGGTTACGTGCCCTTCCCGCATGGACCCAGCCGGTGCCGTGTGTTCCCCGAGCATTGTGGATTCGCTGAACACGGGAACAAACGGCAGCGCACCCGGGTCAACACGCGGAGGCGCGTATGGTGCCTCTGCAGGGCCGCCCATGGGTTTATCCATGGCGCTCCTGAGGGTCTTAACCCGCTCCACCAGCTCTGCCGCGGCCGGCTTTGCCGGGAGCTCCGGACCCGAGGCGAGGGGCTGTAGCTCCTCTAGCCTTTTCAGGCGTCTCGACATGTCCTCCACCAGGTGGAGGAGGCTGTCCACCACTCGCTGCTGCTTCTCCAGGGCCAGCTCCAGATTCTCCCGGTACCGGTCCCGTTCCGCTCGCAGCTCCTCCATGTCTTTCTCCGCCGCCGACTGGTCATCCAGGATCCCGGCGACGTCCTCCTCTAGACCGTCCTTCGCGTTGTCCAGGCGGTCGAGACGATGCACGATGGCGTCCATCCCCATCTTTGGGTACTTGCCCATGAGGAAGGACACGTGCTCGCAGTGGCACTCAGCGTGCCTTCCACCTGATCCAGCGCATCCCGCGGTTCCCGGCGCCTCAGACTCATCACCCATGGGCGTATCGCGTATGGCGTCCGTCTATGGTCCCGTGTGCCGGGGCACAGGTGCCGTCCTGGCCCTGGCTGGCCTCTCCAAGCCCTCGGCGTCGTGCTTCAGGGCGGGCTCGGGGGCCGTATGCGCCCTGGCGGTCGGCGCGGACATCTCCGACTCCGAAGGTTGCTCATAGGCTGTCCGATAGCCCTCGGAGTGCTCGGAGTCCCACAGCCCGACCGGGCTGGGGTCCGTATCCATAGCCCCGGCGTCCCCTGCCGCGGGCTTGGGTGACCCGCGCTTCCGGCAGCGCCGGGCCCGTCCTCCACTGCTGCCTGAATGGCAGGCCTCATCAGAGTCCTCCGCGGCGAAGCGGAGGTTGCATGCCTTGCGGCAGCGACGCTCGCACATGGAGACCAGGTCCTCCATGTCAAGTCCTCCTCTTCCCGAATGTCGCACTTCTCTTCGGGCTTCAACTTCCGGAGTTCGCCATGCTCTTGAGCGTCTCGGCTCTTCTCTGGCTGCAATCTCCGGCGTGGTCTCCACCGAGTCCACAGTACGCACCCGGGGCGTACTTGGGCAGGGCTCATAAGGGCCCAAGTCCCCGGGTCGGCGGTAGGTAGGGGCAGCAGGTACGCCTCTGCTAACATAAAGAAGGTCCCTACCAGGACCGGCCCCCGCTGTGCCCCTTCCGCCTGTTACCCCTGCTGATTTACTCCGGATCAACGATTGCATCCCTCAAATTCCAAGGTCCAAAATCCAAAAATATAGAAAATAAAATCCTCCTTCAACCCTGAATAGCAACCAGATCCCACAAATACAGCAATAACCCAATCCACAATCCAATCCACGATGCGGGCTTCCGTTCAGCACACCGGTCGTACCACGGTGGCGGGCATGTACAAGAATTGCACCAAAGAGGAAAGCCCTGAAATTGGCATATGAACACAAATAAAGCAAAGTTGGGGAAAGATGGAAACGTACACAATCACAGCCATAGACCCCTCATTCCCTGGACTCAAGACCTTCCCTTGACTCACCAACATGATGCCTTGAACCCAATCAAATAAGATGGCTGAATGCCATATGTCAAAAGTCACTACACAAACCCCAAAAATGTGTTCACTCCCAAGCCTATAAATCCTAGCCCAATAGGGGAGGTGGCGTGTCATGGCCTAGAGTGGCACTCAGGACCATGCCCTACCCTGACATAACCTTGGTTGGACTTGGAGTCGATTGGGCTTGGAGAACTGCCCCATGATGTTGACCTCACAACATGGCAAAATCAGGCAAATCACACCATTATGCCCAAAAGTCAATTATATACTCAAAAATGCATATGGCAAATACCCAAATGCTCCATGCATGTGTCAAACCGGAAAGTAATATACAAGGGTGATATAGACCAAAGGTCCATGCCCAAGAATATCCCATCATTGGCTCCGAAACCCCTCCGGTTATGTACATGATATGCTTCACAAGTCAGCTCATGAGTTTAAGACCTAATTTTGTGAGGCCTCGTGTGCCAAGCCAAAGTGACCACGTGATCCGGCATATGGTGAGGTGCAACACCGAAGCATATGGCAACATATAAGCAACATACCATAGTTCACGGATCTCTAGGCACTTTACTGTTAGCCGACCAGTTGAGCACATAAAACACAAAAATGAGCATAAAATGAGGTCAAAAACATGAAAATATGTCCAAATACAAAGTTGTCATGATAGTATATATCTATGCTCACCCATGATATTCGCTCATGGTTCAATACACAAATGATTGGAACCATTTACGAACAATTCCCCCACTTGGATCCCCAATCGGGCGCATGGAGATACCTTCGCCACCCATATCTACATGCCCCATGAAAATGGGAGTGCACTCATGGATCTCTTTGCCAAACATACCATGAGCAATACATACGCGGTAGACTTAGTCTAGCCCTTTGAATTCCACAATTGGGACATGGGCAAAGCCCTTGTCACGTGTGGCTCCCCATCTATTCGGCCACACGAAGATATATAACATGGGCTTGAGCATATCAAGACAATACTACCAATATCACACATAGCCCTTAAAATAGGCTCCCACCATGGTATGCCATGCCCCTCCATGGTCATAACTTTGGGTTAAATGGACGTGGGAACCTAAGGAAAGATGCTATGCAGCCGCAAGACTCATGCGCTACACTGGAAAGTCATAATGTCAAGTCCGGACACATGGTCAACAAGTTATAAACAAGTTTCTACCATGTTGACCATGATCCTATGATACAACGAGTGTGTGTGATGACCCAAGGCGTTGGACCCTACTAAAAATGAGTTGGGACTGAGGCGATTGCAACGCAACCTCCCTTATTCTCTTTCCTCACACTCACGCGTAGATATGGCTCTTCAAAGTGGTCCCACGTATCACTTTTGTTTCCCTTATATCTTCAAGTCAAATGGGTGGCAGGTGTAAGGGAAACCTGTTTCGGGCATAGGGAAAAGAGTATGACCACTCGAAGAAGACCAAATCAAGTGCGGCGATGTCGAAGTCGAAAATCCGATTTCGGCATCGCGAAAAATTCAGAATAAAATTTCGAGTGCATATTTAGAAAATTGCGGAAGCAACGAACCCTTTACAGATGAAATCTGACCCTTCATCGGAGTTTCCGCCAAAATATCTGGAAATAACAGTTAACCAATCGGTTACCGCAAAATCGCGAGCCAACTGACAGTCGCCGATACAGTGACCATCAGAACGGAAGGCTGAAAAATCACGGAAACATTATGATAAAAAAACCCTGTTGATTCCTGATATTCCGATATATAAATCTCCGCTGGCGGCGCCTCGGTACTGAATATGGCCGCTGATAGCCGGAATGGCCAAACCTATCACACTATCACATCGGGTTAGATCAGGTGGATGGGAGAGTATGATATCAGCCAATGGCGGCTTGCCGGCACATAGATACACACCCCAAGTGACCCCAAGATGGCCACGGGGGTCCGAACCGGCTTCACCTGAAGCACTCGACACTAACAGTACTCCAGCAGGTGAGCCAAAATAGGCGCCGGAGTAATCGTTGCTGAGAATCGGCATGCACCGACGCCCACAGCGTATTAATCTGAGACCTAGCTACGTTGCTGTCTGAACCCACACGAATTCTTTCAGAACCACGATAGGATGCCTCCTTAATAACGATGTACAGCGCATACAGCTCCGCCTGCTGTAGGGAGTCCACCCAGGGCGGACACATATCCGATCGATAGTAATCCCCCCCCCCAACAATTCCCAGTCGAAAAACTTTGCCCTCTGGAGCCGCATCCACGAACACCTCCCAGGCCCCTCGTCCACCAGGCCCTGGAGGGTCACACTGCTGAGAGCACAAGAAAACAGGAGCACTGTCGCCACCCCTTTGCAGACCCCCCTCCCAAACACCCCTTTCCCAGTCTGCAAACCTCGATATGCGCCCGCCAGCAAGGCGCCCAGACTCGCATTGGGCCTGCTCAGCCAGCACTGTTTACCCAGGAGGCGTTCCATAACCTTTGAGGGCAGGCGCCCCCTGCCCACCCCCCTGATGCACGCCCTGAAAGCAACGACCAAGGCACCCACCGCATTGCTGATTGTCCCAGCTTTGGTATCAATTTGCTTACCAATAAAACCGAGGCGCTCAGTTGGTTCCGGCTCGGACTCGGCCCCCACAATAAAACCCGCACGTCTCAGCCTTCCAATGCAGTCCCTCACAGCCCCCCTCAGCCTCAGCCGACTCTTGCTCCTGCACGACAGTAAAATGTCGTCCAGATACACCCAACCCCGCACACCATGTCTCGACAAGGCCCCCCAGATAACAGAGGATACCAGCTTCTGACATATCACAGGGCTATAGGCCCGTCCGAAAGGCAGCCTTGCATATCGAAAACGCCTACCCGACCGCCCCCCCACCACAAAAACACTGCGGCATGCGGTGGGGAGGCGGATGCTCCAGTAAGCATTCTGCAGGTCCAGTTTAGCCAAAAAAACACGGCACCTGCCTGCCCCCACACGCCGAGGGCGCGCACGTCCCATCCAGTGGCGGATGGCCTCCAGCCCAGGGAGTCTGAACTTTGGGGGCTTCCGGGGGTCGCTTGTGTTGACTCCCCGCGCATCAAGAATGGCTCGGCATTTTAGTGCATTCTTCCACGTAAGGAACATTTTGGCCGTCTCGGGTCGCTTTGTTCTGCGCAGTCCCTTAGTCTCAGTTCTGAGGGATTCAAGCATTGCATCCACAGGCCCCGGTCTCCCCCCCTGTGACTTTTCAACCCCCGCACTGTCCTCCCTCAACTGCCTCCGGTACACCCCCAGAAGGTCACGAGGGACCAGGCTGTTCCAGATCTTATCCCACACTGTCACACAACCCGCTTCCCCCACCCCCCGAGCAGCCATTTCCTCGTTAACCACCCCCTTCCGTCACTACTACTGTAGTACCCATCGTCCTCCTCGTCTAAGTCCCCCTCCCCAACTTTTGTCAACACACTGCACAGCGTATCCAGACCCTCCTCTCCACACTCAAGTCTGAGCACTGCCTCACCCATCCCCGTAATGAGGTTAAACACCATCTCTTGCCTGTGCACCTTGACGCTCCGCATTTCGCTTATTGCCCTCGCCGCATCTCGCAACTGTCCTCGCAGCACTCGCACTCGGGGACACTGCCCTTCCTCGTTTGCATGCATTCTCACCCCCCTCAGGCGATCCCCCAGCAAGTCGGGAAGCTTCCCCGGCCGCGAAGGCGATTTCCCGGCGTATCCATGACGGCCGAAAAGAGAGTGTGGAGCCCTGCTTTGTGCAGTAGCCTGGCTCTGCCCCCCCCCCCCCCACATGGGCCATGGGATTTTTCCCGAGCGGGCAAACTTCGACCTGGGGGGGGGCTCGGTATACATCTGCGCGACTTTCGCTGACTTCCACCCCCCCCACAGCATGATTGTTGTGAGCGGCGCCCCCATTTTCCAAAGTTGTGCTGCCCCCATCCTACGGAAACTGTGCCACCGGACAGTTTTCTTCCCCTCCCCCCTCTCCAGCAGGCTGACCAACGTCTTCCCCAGCGCTTCTTTGGACTCGTGCCACGCCCCCCTGTCGGGGTGGAACCCCTTGAGTGCCCTGAGTTTCGCCAGGAACTATAACCATTCTCGCACCCAGGGCCCCACTTCCTGTCGCTGGACCCCCCTCCTGGACTTTGTTCCAAAAAACCGCACTCCTTCATCTTCCTGCCCCACCCCACCCCCCGCCTCGGAACCCCGCAGGCAGTGTCCCACCGACACGCACGCCAGCGCCACCGCCTCCCATTCCGCAAAGCTGGAGGCAGCCGCACACAGCCTGCACAGGTCCTCCAGTTGCGCCCACTCCTTCGCCTCCGCCCGCTGCTCTTTGCACCGCCGCTGTTCGACAGACATAACCAGGTACCAATCAGACTTTCGCACCACCGGGCCAAGCCACTCCATTTTTTCGGCCAGCCTTGCCGCAGCCAGAACGATTTTTGCGGCGCTCTCTGACAGGTCGCCCTGCACAACGTGCATGAGCCTGGCCTCCAGTATACCCCGAGCACCGTCGCCTGGTCGCATCCGCTCCAGCGTGGCCAGTCGCCTAAGCTGCCGCAGATACCTGTCGAGGGTACCATGCTGCAGGCCCCGCACTGTCGTGGCATCAAAAGCCGTCCCGTACTCGTCAGCCATCGCCGCCTCGAGTCTGTCGCGCGTGGTCGCCCACGGCCACTCGCCTCGCACTCCTCGTCCCCCCGCGTGCCTCCTGCAGCCCCGTCTCCATCGTCATGGCTCCGCAGTCACTTCCTTTGGCCTTTACACCCGTGCTTCTCCCTGTCAAACCACCAATGGTGGCCACCACACTCCGGGCATGCCGTTTTTGGAGGGTTTTCGCAATTAACCCAGTCTCCTGTTTTCTTGCTGCGGAAGTGGCGCTTTCCGTCTATCCACTTGAACTCCGGCTGACTCGTGCTCCCCTGCGTGCCACCTCTGCTTTTGCGCTTTGAGTGGCGCCCCGATGAGCTGGAGCTTGCCGAGGATGATGTATCGGACGCACTGTCGCTGCTACTGTCCGTGGACGACGAATCCGGGTCGGAGGACCTGCGCCTCCCTTTTCCCCTCCGAGATGATCGGCGCTCCTTCATCTCCTCCTTTTTCTCCTTTCGCCTCTGTTTTTTGGCCTTCTTCTTGTTCCTCTTTTTAACCTTCTTTTTTTTTGCCTTGACCGCGTCCTTACGTGACTTGTCGCAATCAAGGAGCAATTGCCAAACATCGTCAATGATCGTGGACACCTCTGTCGCAGTCTCAGACTCCTCGGCCTCCATTAACCTTTCAACCAGGCGGCAGAGTTTGACCGTCCACCGCGGGGCCCCGGGCCTCTTTCTCATCCACCTGGCATTTTGGAAGCCGGGCTCCTTGTACGTCAGTTCGTCCTCCTCGTCCTCCTCAGCCGCGGCTGGCCCCCCACCTCCTTCGCGCTCACCGGCTCCGGCGCCCGCCTCCTCGTCCAAAGCCATACCACTGTTGGTCTCGGGCTTTGCGTTCTTCCCCTGAGAGTGTCTCTCACCCTTGATCCCCACTCCTCCTCTCCTTCTCGCCGACTTTCGAGGCAGCTTGGCGATTAAGTTGCAAACAGCGAACCCGACGGCCGCCTCTTCCGCAGACAGGCTGAACGCAGTCACCTCTACTCCCCAGGCAAGTGTCAGCCCATACAGCAGCGCGTCGACGTACCGCTCCGCATCAAGGGGATTGAAACGAGATCCCCAGCGTCTCATGGAAGGTCCCGGCCAGCTTCACCGCACTCCAGCTGACTCCGTCCCGAGACCATCCTGCCACGCCCGCCACCAGTACCTCTGTACGATGCTGAAGCGGGATCATACGAGCCATCCAGGGCGTCTGAATCAGGTGGGCCCATGCTGTTGACTTCGCCGCGGGGTCCTCGTCTTTTAGACATCTCCAGTCCCAAGCCCCATCATTTTTGGCCGAGCCCATTGGATGACCCGATGTACCCCCGCCTTTAAATTATAAAAAGGTTGTTGTTGACCATCATTGTGATGTGTTGTTTCTTCTGATTTTCCGCTCACAATGATGGTCAGTAGCAACCAGAGGCAGCAATGAGCCAAGACTCCACTTGACTTCAGGTTGGTCGCCACTGTTGCAATAATGCTGTTGTCTACACTGTCACAGGCGCCTATTCATTTGTGTCGATGTGTAATGTGCCTTTTTGTTGTGTTTCTTTGCATGTTTGCAGGCCCCATCAAGGGAAAAAGCAGAAGAAGCAACATTCTGTTGATTCGGTTGATACTTCTGGTGGTGCGGCCTGCAAACAGGCAAGAAAATACAGCGATGGAGGATAGTATACATGCGAACAAAAGAGTAGCCAAACAAACGAACAGGCATACGGCATTGAATATGCAACAATCGGTTGTGGCTCGTGGGTTGAAAAGTTTTCCAGAAATCGGCCAACTTTTGGGGAGGAATGCAAAGTAGATCGTCCTCCGGCTTCAAATATTCTCCTCTGTGACCTCCTTCACCTGAACCGGTGGTGAGCCCAATCTGTTAAGGCTTGAACTGCTGCAGGTTCAGTTTCTTAACCTGCTTAGAAATGTGTCCGGCGGACAATCACTTCCTATGGGGGTCACGGAGCACCTTCAGCGAAACGTACTTCACATTGTTCCATTCACGATAGTCCTCCATATCACGCAAAAAAATCAAAAGTGTGATTACCGGGGGCACAAAAAGGAAAAGTATGGCCCCCACACATCTTTGCTACTGAGCAATCTAAACCTCCCCCATTTGTCTCCCACTGTCCCCCCATTTTTCCCCATTTCCCCCCATTTTTCCTCGAGGGCTTTCGGCAATGCGCCCCCCCCCCCCCCGAGCCTTGCTGCCAATCTAAAGCTTGATCTTTGGCCTTTTCAGCCCCAAATTTCCCCATTTTTCGACCAAACAATCTGAATTTCCCTGATTTTCCCTCGGCCCATTTCTCGGATAGTGTTCCGCTAAACGTACCCAAAGTGGGTACTTTTGAGCCCCGCCGCAGCGCAATGCCATGCAGCAAGTATTACTGGACACCATCTCTCAACTACTAAACCAGCCCAACCACATCTGGCTCTCTTTGGACAACGTTGTGTTGGTGGGAAATGTAGCCTACAATGTGGGACTGGGCGCATTGATGAGACACGCTCTTGATGTCAAATGTTGGACCCCCCCCCCCCCCCCCCCCGCAGCCCGGAGACAGTACCCTCAGATTCCTAGTACCCTCAGCAATCTTTGCAGAAAACTTCAGTTTTGGGTCATCTTAGGGGAGGAGGAGGGGGGTGCTTAACAACAGGGGAGCCGCAAAATAATATGTTTTGGTGATTGCAATTGAGTTGTGACAATGGCAGGAAACGGTGGGGTAGGGGCATTGATGAGGCTGAAACCTGCATCGGAGCTCCGCAAAACATTTTGGTTTTGGGCCCAGCGGTTGTCGTTTCAAATGGTTAGGTGGGGTTTTTGTTTCACCCCGGACGGGATTTTTTAAACCATTTTGAGGGTTTTAACAGTTGCGTTTTTTTTTTGCACTGTGCATCCCCGCGTTATCCCTGGGGTGCTAGGGGGCTGAGGGTTGGGGGTTTTGTCACCCCCAAGGGGGGGTGGGTTCTCCTGCGGATATAAGACCAACCCCCCGCCCCCCACCTGGTGACATTCCGTCTGGTTGTTTCTTTACAGGGCCCTGGACAGTCACCCATTCTTCCCTTTGCATGTTGCGTCGGGTTGCTGCTTTCTGTCGGCCGCTGCAGCCGGCACTCTTGCTAGTGTCGTTTCCGCATTCGCAGAGCCCAGTGGTTGGTGTGCCAGGGCTGTGCTGCATGTGGCATGGTGTGCCATTTGCGCGTCAGTGGCGCCCAGTAGTTGGCGTATTGAGGTTGTGCTGGTTGTTGCTGGGGTCGGTTGACTGTTTTTGCTGGCCACGCGCCTCTGACCACAGGCCATCCATCACCTGCCTCGCTTTGTTTCTGTGTGCGTGAGGCCCAGGTGCCCTGCTCCTCCATGCATTGTCCCAACCGTCCACCATATGTCCTTGTCCCCCTCACGGCTGGTGTGCCCCTGGTGGGCTCCTGCTCCTGTTGCGCAAACAGCCCATCTGGGCTGCGGGAGCCACCCCCCACCTGATGCTGGTTGCCTGGGGGGTTCTCCCCGTTTGGGAGGGGTTTTCTGCCATATTTCAATTGCCCCAGCCCTGGGAGGGGTGTGTGTGGTCAAGATATAACCTACCATGGAACCTGTCAAAACTTGCTGTAGGCTTAAATCTGGAGCTGGGGCACCAGAAAAGAGAAAATGGGTTCATTCTAATGGCACAATGACCTTCATGATTCGCCAATCATTGAGAAACCATCTCAAAGAAGGATGATGCATTCTTAATATTGATGAATTATAGATGCCAAGCAACCGCTACAATGGAGAGGAATTGATTCTGGGACCTGGGGAAAATCCTGTTGCTTCCATGGCCAACACCAAAGCTTATCTAACAGTGCACTTGCCTGAAGTATCCACATTCCCCAGCACAATAGCACGAAGCGCACAACAAATTCAAGCATCATGAGCAACTTTTGCCAGACCATTTGTAGAGCATTTTCACTGCTTGTTCAGGCTGTTGATACCAGCCAAACAGTGTTTGGCAATGTTGGTTCACGATTGCGTTGAATATGCGCCAATCCAGACTGGTGACCAAGCCAACTGTCTTCTGCCATGGGCCCCCAAATGAATAGAAGAACACTGGCAGGGTCCTGGGTCGCATATTCAGGTAGCTCTAATCAGCCACTGGAACAGACTTAGCCATTTGCAGGACAGTATGGCTGAAAAATCGCGAGTGTTGGTGAGGTTTGACAACCTGGGGCAGCCTTGTGTGAGTCATCATTTCATTTGAATACAAGCACATGCAAACCCGTGCAGCTGGGGGCCTAAAGGACCAGAGAACAAATGCATGAATGTTTTGTGTAAGGGAGGCAGTGCAATAATGAAATTGTACAAAAGATGCAATTGCCTGGGCCCCATGGCGGGGATGATCGGGAATACCCAGGAACTCCCAGCATTGGTTTGGGGGTCCATGTATAAGAAACAAATTGAATTGGACCTGGAGTTTGGGCCTCGGAAACAAGTAGCCCCCCCACCCCCACCTCCAGAAAAAAAATTTCAGTGCGCGGGGTCCCCGGCCAAAAACTCGTTGGGGATGCTTTTCTTGGACAGGGTTTTACAACGCATTTATCGGACAGGGTCTCAATCTTTTGACTGCCCCTCCCCAAGAAATGGTTACCTGGTTTGGAGGCTTGGGCAGGCCAAATTTGATAGAAAATCGGAGGATTTTTGTCTCATACACAAAGGATTTGACAGAAAACGCATTTAATTGTAGAGTTAAACCCTTAGGGTATGCCACGCATATACCCCGCAAAATGAGGGTATCTGTCAGTTACGCCTGACATTGATCTAACAATCTCTCTCTGAAGGGTTTGCTCCAGACCACAACGTCGAAATCAGCTGGCTGTTGTGCGATTAATCTGCCATCTCTTTCCCCACCGGTGGTCTAACGTTGTCATACTGCAGTAGCCTGTACTGAATGAAAGCAGAGGCAAAAAAGCAGTTTCCATCTTGAGTTTCAGAAATTTGGTTGAGGAGTTCTGGGACCTTTGGGTTCATCTGCACAAAGTTATGCCCAATCAAATGCAACAGTGGATACTACTGCCTGCGTGGGTAGGTTTGACTGCAGAGTAATGAGCTACGTACACATCGTACACATTGTGCAGGAGTGTATCATATCACAGCCCCCCGGCTGATGACAACATCGGTGCTCAATGGCAACAGTGGCCTTCACGTCAGGCAAATGCCAGAGGCCTGGTCCGAAGGGCCCAGAGCCACCCCCTGTCCTGTCCGTTATGGAAACCCTACAGCTCTGGCGCTTCTGCATCCTCTAGTTCACTGAGTTTGGTATCTGCCGAGGGATCCTGGACACCATTGGGTTCCAAAATGTTCAGCCAATTGCGGCGGGTCGTGTCATGTTTCTCCATCACAGCCTCTGCGAAGGACGGGACCCTCCGACGCAGCGTGTAGAACTTGTAGCGCTCGCCTGGCTGAGGGATTCGAGTTTGACCACTAGGGCCTGACCAGCCGGGAGGTCTTTCCACCACCGTGTACCAATGGACATACTCGACTGGGTATACATAATCCTTCCATGGCATCGGCTTCATCACGTTCGCAAGCTCTACGTCGCACACATGGTGGCGGTCGATAAACCCGGGTTGTTTCTCATGATCAGCACTGTGGCACTCTCCGACAACACCATCGAAGATGATCTCTGAAAACTTCTCCAGTTCAGCTTGGGGTCGTGGAGGGAGTGCTGCCTGAGACCCAAGGAGCAGCATGATTGCAGCCAACAAAGACAATGCCATCGTCAGCTAACAGTCAAAGCTGATCTAAAACAACAGTGGAAGCACCATAGTCCAACTGCTGAGCTGCAGGTGCCCGCAGCACATCTGTCTTTGCCAACCTGCACTCTTGGCTGAACATGGTGGACTCCATCAAAACTGCACAGAGGGTTCTTTGCACCGGGGGGTATCTGCACCGTGCGCGCGCCGTGCGTGCACCAGGCTTTGTTTTTAAGAGGGGATCTTTCGTCTCTGAGACCCGGCCACCCAAAAAAAACCTTGACCCTAAATTTGGCTGAAGGAAAATCAAGTTTGAATACCCAGCCCATTGTGGGACCCTCCCAGACCCATCCCCCCTTCCCGTGCCCAGGAACCGGCAATGTTTGACCGCGGTGCGCACACTTTCCCCCCCAAAATTCGACCGTGGAACCAGGGGTTGGTTCTTGCGCATGACCGTGGGTAGCCCCGTACCGCGGAAAAAAAAATTCCGGCGCATTGCGCCAGGGCATGCGCGCCCTCTCCTTTCCCACAATTAACCACATTGACAAATGAACACCAAAGGAGTGAATCTCAGCTGACTGGGCTGTAGTGTGCCTTCCAAATGTTCAACTGGTTCGGACATGTTTAACTGACTTTTGTTTGTTTCCCTGTCATGGGCTGGTTGCTTCGGGGGAGGGGTTGAGAGCAGGGGGGAGGGGTTTAAGGGGTATGTGCTCCTGGGACCGACTAATAGGGTCCCCCCTGATGGGGGGACCCGTAGCAACACACATGAAATGTTGTCTAGCACACCTGAATAGCTGTCCTACATCCACCAGAACCATGAAAAACCTAATACCATGGGTAAAAAAAGTGGTGCAAGAATTCGACCGCGGAACCAGGGGGCGGTTCTTGCGCAAGGCGGTTCCTAGGCACGGGGGGGGGGGGATTCCTTACACATAAAGACTGGCATGCACCACGCACCCACCGTGGAGAGTTTTGGGACCAAAACCGGGCCAAATGGTCCCCAGTCATAGGCCCTCAAAATGACGCCCTTGGAGGCCTCTGCAGTGCGCTGCAACTGTCACAGAAAAAACTGGGTGTGTAGGCTGTACCCGCTCCTCCCCTGTAGAACTGACCACAGGACGGCACTGTGAGTCTCGCTGTGTTGCAAGCCAAAGCTCATTCCAAAGGAACCAGGTGGTGATGCACAGCCTAGTGCTTGGGAAATGTGCAGGACTATGGAAAAGAGCCAGAACAATGGAGATTTGTGGTTCCATGTTCCAGGGACTATGTGACGTGTCATCATTCCAAATCTCAATCCATGAAGCAATCTGTGATTTTGCGAGAATATTGTTGTCCATAGGCTGGTAGGAGCCGCGGTATGACTACAACATTGGGATCCATCCACTAGCACCACCGGTCAACGTTACGGTCTGGCATCGGCAGGAGATCATTTGAATGGCACTGTGTTGTGAGCTGAAATTGAAATAACTTGAATACACTACATTGAGGATCAACACATTATTCTGGGGGTTCGCCCCCGGTACTGGGTTTGGCGCTAGGAGACTCAACTTATGTTTTCCAAGTGCAACTGCCAGTAATTAGCCCCACAAGGAAACACGTTGCCCTAGAGTCTTGCAATGTGCAACCTGAGACTTTTCCCACTGTGGATCAGTGGTGATGCAGAGCTGAATTAGGTGCAAATTAGTATCCCCATGGACAAATTGCATAACGGCATTCTCATTGTGCCTGGGCGTATCTGTGTCTCCAACGCTCGGCCCTAACAGCCAAGCAGTCCTGGCAACAGGGATAGATTGCAATCCGAAGGTGTGATAAGTTGCCAGCCACCAGGCACAAGAGTGCCATTGGCCTTGAAACCGGACAGTATGGCTGTTCAGCCCCGGTGTTGAGCAGGGAAGGCGGCTGCGACCTCGGACCCTGCTCCCGTATGAGCTCTGTTCCAACCCAAAGCAACCCAAACCCCCCTTCACCCCTCACCTTGCCCGCTCATCTTACGCCTTAACCCTGTTCTTCACCTTTTGCCCCTCCTCACATCATCTAGCACCTCTCACTTCCGCTCACAGGTTCACATGGAGGAGTGCCTCAAACCCTCCAAGAAGTATAGTATTCCTACGGGGTGTGCACATTTAGATTTGCAGTGGGGCAGCTGCTATGGTCACAGAGCAAAATCCTTCCATTAGATGTGCTTTTTTGTGTTTAAGTGGATAATTCCCCTGGTTTCCTGTGAAAGGCAGGCACTGCCAACCACATTGTGTGCTGCGCAACTGTGTGTGTTTGTGTGTGTGTGTGTGTGTGTCTATATGTGTGTGTGCATGTGTGCCCCCCCTGACATGCTCCTCCTGCCAGTTGCTTCCGTATGCCCTCCTCACAGCTCAACTCAGGCCGCCCACTGAGTAGATGGAGCGGCTCTCGCAACTTCGAAGCCCTGCCCTCGGCACTATGAGGGTCTGGTGCAACCCTCCGCCCTCGGAAAAGGGGTCCTGGACCTGCCTCTGAATGGGACACCCTAACCCTACCCTGGTCAGGGGTGGTGGGGGTTGCAGGTGGTTTCCCACTGACCTTCATGAAACTTGTGTGTGTGTGCGCGTGCGTGTGCCCGTATGCGCGTGTGTGTGCGTGCTCACGTGTGTGTGTGCAGGCCATAGTGCCGGGGCTTCATCATTTGAAGGAGGACGCGGGCCTTCTTAAGGTCCTGGGCGCTATTGCGAAGGGGACGGGAGGGGGGTTAGCGGGCCAGAGCCTTCCTGAAGCCTGCCCTAGCCCTCCCCCGCCTGCCCCTCATTTTACAGAGGACACTGGCCGATTCAAGACTGCCTGTCCAACGCCACATGATGGTTTGATTCTGGCTACACGTACATTTGCTACCCATGCACATGTCATTGTTGGTGCTATTGTGGTTGATATAGCCCTTGCAACTAAGCAAAAGACTCCAGCAGACAAAAACACAAAACACAACAACCCTAACACCCAGCATTCCATCAAGTGGTGGGCACTGGAACCAAGATGCTCCTTGAATTTTATTGCAGTGACAAACACGGACAAGAAGCTTAGAACCAATGACACAAAGCTGGCGAAGCAAGGCTACACCAAGCGCAACCCATGAATATCACATAACGATTCACTGCAGTGATTCCATGAAAAACACCCTTTGTCCCTTACCCCCCAACATCTGAATTGTTGTGGCGTTCAGGGACGCGGAACGAGATGAGGGCTAGGGCTAGAGAGTGGGAAAGGTTCTGGTTCTGGTTTAGGGGGACACCGGGCCCGTCCCCCTGCGCCTTGTGTGGCGCACAGGGCCTAAGATCATGGGCGGTAGCTTTATGGTGCCACTCTTGGTCGCGCACAAAGTCGCAGGATCTCTCGGGGCTTTCGCTGGCTCCGTCAGGCGCAATTTTCGGACTCCCGCTGCGTCTCCCTGCAGCGGTCTCGGCCTGCAGTAGTTCCTGCGGGATCCAGGGGCTGGTCAGCAGTATCTACGTGTGTACCGTGCGAATCCTAATTATTTGCGGAATCCTAAGTTTTGCGTTGGGTGTTTTGAATTTTATTTCAGCAAAATTTTGCGGCAACACTTAAAACAGGGGAAAAAATATTTTATTTTTGCGATTTTTTTCTGCGGAACCCATTTTTGCGGAGCGTATTGAGACAAAAGTTTTTTTTATTTTTGCGTTTTTTGTTGCGGAACCCAGTTTTGCGAAGGGCCTGGGGTACCTTGGACTCTGGGATTGCAGTCCAATCCTACACAGGCATACAAATGTTGATCATTTAGACTCTGGGATTGCGGTCCAATCCTACGCAGGCATACAAATGTGGATCAGTTGAACTCTGGGAATGCAGTCCAGAGCACAGACAAGCACCAACAAGAAAGTGTTTCGGATGCTTCAACCTTATCAGTCCATAATAGTGCCCCTGGCACATGAAATGTGGAAACAGCAATGGAATTTGCAACATGGCCCGACGACAAGCAGTGGGGCAAACACTGCATCCGTCCCGCAATTGTGGTATTTCTGCACAGGGGGGCAAGGGCCAGAAATATTTTTTTGGTGAGTTTTTTTCTGCGGAACCCATTTTTGCGAAGGGCACAAAGCCAAAAATTAATATTTTTTTTGCGTTTTTTTGTTTTGCGGCAAAACAACACCTTGGACCGGGAATTAATTATTTCCGCAAATAATTGAGATTCGCACGGTAGTACCCGCCCGCGCGCAGCGGAGTCTCGCCACACGAGTTTCTGCGTGTCCCAGTCCCTCCCCTGTCATCAGCCATCTGCGGCGTATGGCCGGTTCAGCCAGCAGCAGCCCCTGTCACTGCTGTGCCCACAAGGGCACCAGCACTCCATTCTCTCTTGCTGGCTGCTGTGCCTCCTTGCGGCCGCCAGTACAGGGCTCTGGTTATCCTCCCTGTGGCTGTTACACCAATGTAGTACCTGTCAGACACTGGTCTTCCTCTTGGCCAGTCAGGGCCGGGGCCTCCTCGCCCATATGGGCGGCTCTCTCTGTCCTGGGCTATGCAAGTGCCCCTGCAGTCCACAAGCTACCATCCTGAGGGTTATTACACGGGTGCCAGGTGCGAAATAGGGTTGCTGGAGAATATGGGTGTCCGGAAGCGGCCATGGAAATGGGCACGTCCCCCGAACAAGCTGAGACAAGGGTCTGATCAGAGTCTCCATTGCTGCCTTCGCCTGTGTCCCTTCTGCCCTTTGGTTGTTCTGATGTATGTCTTGTGCCGCTGCGCTGTATGTGTCGCCACTGCCAAGCATCCCCCTCTGATTCAACCGGAAGTCCCTCATACACGCGGACGGCACCATCACTCGGGCCTGTGCCGCTTGTTTTGGAAAGAGTCTGTTGCTACGGGGGCCCCACAGGTCGAGCAGGAGAAAAAGTCTTGGTTGTGGACACTGTTTTCCAACTGCTCCCAGGTGAGGTGAGGTTGCGCGAGCGACCTCAGGTCCAGCGTAGCCTTACCCTTTGTCCCTCGCCAGCGTTGCATCTGGCCCACAGGGTGACCGACAGCCTAACGCTTAGGTTTTGCTTTCCTGCTTATGCCTGGGGCTCCAACCGGGGACCTCTGGTTCAAGCGTCATCTGCTGTGACAGCTGAGCCACGGGACATCATTCAGTGCACCTGTTGAAAACCAGAGGGAAAATGGGCCCACTGGACCTCGCATCACTTAATAATAACATGAGACATGCCCCTTTCCAGAGCTCCCTTTTGCACGTGTTCCAAAAGGCGACATACAAAAATCGAACACGTCATGTTGGCGATGTTCACGCGGATATATAAACGTTCTCACTCGGAGTCAGCGAGGGTATCCCGAGATTGAGTAGGTGTAACACACAAGGCCAACATCAGATGACCAAGGACCACCCTCCACTGACCCCCCCCCCCCCCCCGCCGTTTCGCCCCTTCCTCCTTGGCTAACCTCTCCCCGGTCCACAAAGTCCTGTCGTGGGCAGCCCGCGCCTTTCTAACCCAACTAACGGGGTGTGGGCTGGGCAACCTCCACATTGTCAAGCACCAAACGCATACGTACAATGGCAACGGCCGAACAGGCGTCCAAGCACAGCACCAACCATCGGTCCAAGATGCTACATTCGAAACCCCGAACCTACACTTTGCCATCCCCATTGCTACTTGCTGTTGTGCCTTCGTCAGCTCCCCCTTTCTTGTCCCCTTCTTTGAAATGCAACGACGGAATTTCTCCAACGGGATTCACAGGCTGCTCATCGGACGGTAGACACGTAGGCTGCAACCGGCAGAGGCTGAATGAGGGCTCCTGCCATGTCTTCTAGATTCATCAGCGAAGAACTGCTCATCCCAAAACACTGTGATGCATCCAATTGCACTAAATGGAGCTCCTTCAACAGCTCAACATCGCGCTTCGTACCGTCCTCAGACCTCTGCTCCCTAGCCTTCTCGGTCACAGCAGCACAGCAGCACCCAGCTCAGATGGAAGAGTTCACCGTGCCATCATCTCCGTCCCTCCGCTGTCTCCCTCCGCATCTGGTCCTTCAGTTCATTCCTCTGCCGAGGCCTTGCTCTGCTCCTTCCGTGGCAGCACTGTGTACTTCACCCACCTCAAATCCACACCCCCTGACATTAGCAGGTGCTGCTCGTCCTTTGGAATCTTCAAATATTGCCTGGTTTTCTTATTGCCAGACAGCACCCATGCGGTGAGCCCGCCACCTTCCATAGGGCCTGCATGCCGCTTCAGAAAGTCCCAAAGCTTTGTCCAGACCTCTTCCAGGTAACCGTCGCCACCCTGAACAAAGGCAACACAGACAATCATGAGATGACGAGGACATCAGACAACCACACAGCGCACGATTCCAGCAACGAAGAAAGCCCCCCCCCCCCCCCGCCCCACAAGAGCCAAATATGTTCGGAACAACCTCCGTTTGTCCTGCGGCCCAGTGGGCAAGGGATGGGCAAACGCCAAGCAGTTCCGCGTGTGCCATATGGTGGCGAAGAATAAATGAAATGCAGAATGCACTGAGAGAAGAACAACACAGCACATGGGCATGGTAGGAAGGAAGTGAGTCAAGTAGGATCACGGTAGATGCGGATGGGGGAAGAGTAAGACAGGCAAAACAGCTCAACTCAGGTTGAATTTGTGTGTGGGGGGGGGGGGGAGGCCATGGTGTTGGATGGCATGTAGGTAGCCATGTGTGGTGCGTGTGTCTTTCCCCCTTGGACCGGACATGACGAAGGCACCAGAAAGAAAATCCTGCCACTGGTGTGGACTGGGATGGGGCTGTGCCCAATGCCGTGTGTGTCCCAAAACAATTTGCCGACGTAGCACGCAGGCCACAAAGGGAAACTTTTAGGGTTAGGATGCACAGAGCAAGAAACTCACTGGCCCCAGGCAGCCCTTCAGCAAGACTGCCCCTCATAAAATACAGATCTATTTCCCTACTTTGCAGTCCAAAATTGGTACCACTCCCTTCAGGTGGGCTCAAAGGACCTGGAAGAATTAGTACAGTGCAGAGCAGTGTGTACAAAAACTGCCCATTTATCATAGAACACCCTGAGACAACTGCCAACAAACGTCCGCTGGTCATCGGTTGACCATCAACTGTCGGAGGTTGGCGGTTGGGGCTATCTGCCACCAGCAGCAGGGCGGTGATCGCGGACTTCCCGCGAAAGAAAAAACAAGTCCAGCGAACACTTAAAGGACACCTTCCCCCCCCCCCCCACACCCAACGGTTAGCACAGCCACCACCCGATAACTGCAGGCTACATATCTCAGCCGGATTGGCAACCCCAAATGGATATGGCCACACCCGCTTGACTGCCTTGCCACTTGAGAGGCCTATGAGCACCCCTTCCATTAGACCAGTGGCCTCTGCAGACGAGCCCCATCTCAATGGACTCAATGGACTCAATGGACTGCGCCCAAGCCCCGGTGTTGTGCTTTTTCTTGTCTGCTCAGCGCACAGCTGCCTCCCTTGTGAGCTATTAACGGTACAACCCACAACGGCGACACCGCGGAGCTCACCTGAGGTTGGTCTTGCACGAACATCGACGTGGGCGATGGATGCCCGGACCAGACGCAACCTGCGTCAGCCACAGCGTGTACGCCATGAAGCAGTAGGACCCCCCCCCCCCCCCCCACCACACTTTTCCCCTGGAACTGGCTCTGATCTGCATCCTGATGCACATCAGGGCCCCGACGGTTGTGCAACAGCGGTCTCCACGGGCAGAGGGTAGGCACGGAGTCCAGCCCCAAATGCAAGGCCGGAGGCTGAGGGACAACACCTGCAGCCGCAGATCCCAGGGCGGATTGGTCACCACAATGGATGGGGTGCACGGCGCGGTGTGGTCCGCGACATCGTTGACGGACAACTCCACCAGCGGGGCCACCATGGCCTCCTCACAGGCATCTATGGCCAGGCCCAAAGCCCCAGGATGGATGTCGTTGCCAAAGATCTGCACGTGGCCTTGGGCTGCAACCTCCTGGGCAGTGATGCCACAATCCAGTGAACGTCCCCTCACCGTATGACCTCCTCAGCTTGCGGCCTATGCTACGTTGGGAAAGAAACTGCTCCCTGGGGGTCTCAGGCCCATTTCCCGACCCCCCCCCCCCTGGCAGCTGTGTTGGAGCCCTGCCAGCCCCGCAGGGGGCTCCCGGTGGGGGGCGGGTGTATGAGTCAAAATGATTCCCATGACACACTGATCGGTTTGAGACATGTATCAAGGGAAAACCCCAAAACTGTTTGTCCCAGCCACTTTGTTTCCCAGCCACTTTGCAACCTGATTTTGAGTCACTGCTGGACCTCAGAAACCCCCCGCCCCCTCCATTGTCCTTGGGAAGGTCCCCTAGGCGGGCCTCCATGAAGGCCACTTGGAGGCGGTCCATGGCCGTGCAACAATGGAGGATGCATAGGAAGACCAAGCACCGCTCCGCCACAATGTGCGGGTCTCCTACGCACCCCCCCATTCTCCAAGCTGAGGCCTGTCTCCCGATAGTGGCGACGGGCCACCGCCTCCCCCTCCAATGTGCGGCGGACGTCAGCCTTCACCCACGCCGCCGCAACCTTGTCCCACACACCCATATTGTAAATTGAGCCCACCATGGGCGATATGGAGAAGCCAATAAGGCGCCTCACGAAGGGTTGGTCACCCCCGATGACCAACTCAGCGGGCACCCACTTGGTGCCCCAGTAGAACTTCTTGCAGTCGTGGACGGACTGCAACACCTACGAACAAACGGGGATTAATTTTTCAATTAATTTTTCGAGGTTAATATTAGATTATTTTTCAGTTTGCGTTAAGTTTTGCGAAATATTAAGTATTAACCTCGGGAAATTACCGCAAAAACGAAAGCGGAACAAAACGATTGTATACCTGCAGATTCTTGGACCATATTGTCGCTAGCGCGGCCATGTCCTTGTCCCCGCATACGGCCATACCAATCACCCATACGTAGGTGGGTGATCGGCCCCGTGCACCGTGGTTGAGGAGCCCAATGGAAAGTCTCCCTACCACGCAGACACTCGCATGCTCAGAGCTATCGGGCGCCGTGCTCCCCGCTGGGCCCCGTCTGCACCCTCACCCGGCTCGGCCAAAGGTTGACCGTTGTGTTTGTTTGTAGCACCGGGCAAGGGCGCGTCAGAGGACACCGGCACGACGCCCAGCTATTGGCAGCCAACGGCCCAAGGACCAAAAGCACGGCGTTACGGCGCGTCAGGCAGGCTTCCGGACCTTCATGCCCACATGACCCTGCAGCTGTTTTATCACCGGTAGCTCCAACGTCCATACATGCTGGACTAACACCGTGGGGCCGCCCATAGCCAACCTCAGCCGACGTGCGGCCTCCTCTTGTGCTGCGGCATAGTCCCCCCTCCACCCCGACTGGATACGGCTGAAAGGATCCGCCGGGTTGCATTCCCCTGGGACCCAGCACAGATACCACGACCTACGCGACCGCGTGCACGCGTACACCAGCCGTCGCAAAATTTTATTCTGCACTCGCAACCCCACACTCGCTTTTCCTGCCGCAAAACTTTGCAGTACCGAAAAGTTATCTCCAACCAGACCTACTCTGTCCCACCCCAATGCGGATACGAAATGCACTGCATACTCTAATGCCGCGAACTCTGCAATCTGCTGATTGCACAACACCTCATGTACGATCCCTGCCCTTCCGCCCATCGTGTACCCCCACAACGCCATCCTCCAGGTTTTCCCATCGCAGGCTCCATCAAAAAAAATGTACTCAGCCCAATCGCGCGGCCTCTTAAAAAAAACCAACGGCCTCCATGCCATCAGTCCCCATGGCAGCAAGCCCGCAAGGGTGTGCAACAAACGCAAGGGGGTGTCCGCCAACCACTGAGGCAGCCACAGTATATGCGCCCACACCGGCGCCACGAACGGCAGCACTCCCCAATTTGGGCGCACAAACCACAGCAACCTGCCCAAAAAGCGTAGCAAACGGCGGCGTGTACAAGGGCCTACAGCCAGTTGCCACCAGCGCGCCATCAAAGCTTGCCAATTTCCGCGCGCCGTGGACACAGTGGTAGCCTGGAAATCGAAAAACTTTCCAATCCATGCCAAACCAACGGCGGCCTCCAAGGTGCTTTTCGGACTGACAATGGCCCCTTCCTCCCTCAGGCGTGAAGCAACAACACCCGCCTGCATACTAACCCACTTCCTGCCATACCCAATGATAAACACATCGTCCAGGTAGACAAGCACCAAGACCCCCTGCACCCTCGCGCTCTGCACTAGCCTGACCATCACGGCCTGGCAAATGGCTGGACTGTGGGTCCACCCGAACGGGAGACAATCAAAACTATACAATACTCCATCCACTGAAACTCGAAAGGCGTCAGTAAATTCAACAGGGGTCTTCAGAGACCAAAAACAATTACTAAGATCGATATGACATGCACACAAAACAGGTTCTTCCCCCACACAGGGCGGGTCAGCTTTCAGCGACGCCATCTGGTGAAGAAGAAAAATGACATTATCCCCCACCACCCCCGCACAACCGGCTGGAACGAAATCCAAATGTATATTCCAATGCACAATCTGTAAAAAAGCGACAAGCTCAACGCTGGGCAATCGCAAGGGGGGGCTGTCGCACCCCTGGGCCTTGTTGAAAAGGACCATGTTGCAAATACAGCTTGCCTTTTCGCTGTTTTTCGGGATAGCGAAAAGGGCCCCATTGGGGCCCAAACCGTCCGCAAGACAGGGGCGCAGTACCCCTTGCTGTACCAATGCCCTGGCCAGGGACGCAGACTGGCCCGTTACAGGCGCCAGAGAAGAAAAGGACCGCCTGCTCACCTCGCCAAAGTTACCCGGCACCAATGTCTTCCAAATATCGGGGGGGATGCGGACATTACCCACAGGTCCCACCCCCCTTTCTAAAATGGTCGTAGTTAATGGCACCACAATTAACTTTGGGGAAGTGGAGTCTCGCAACCAGATCAGCCACGCGTCCCTCGTGAGCTGCACAAAAAACTGACCGATATGTACCCCAGGGTGCGGTATCCCTAACTCTGACGAATGCCTCCACATCCTGAGCACCAGCACCAGCAGCCGTCCCGGGACCCAGCCATCATCGCCTCCGCTGCTTGGCGGGAGGTCGATCACTTCCCGCAGCTTGCTGCACCACTCCCGAACCGCTCCGTCCCGTACTCGCTGCAGGATCCACTCGGCCAACTCGGGGCCCCAGGGCTGCCGATGCCACGGGGCTGGCACTGCCATGTCTACGCACCTTGACGGTGCGGCGCACCGGGACTCCAGGTCGCTGAGGCGTGTCATCATCCGACAGTACAATGCACGCTCGCTTGGACCCAACGTCAGGCTGCTGCTCCACAGTTTGCTGTCCGTCCCGAAATAACTCCGAAATCGCTGCAGGCCAGAAGTCGTGCCCTCGCACCGTGCGCTTAACGAACTTGGAGGGTCCCTCTGGCCATGGTAGTCTGATGGAGGTCCAGATTTTATACTCTTCAGGTGGCTGTGCGTAGTCCTCCGCCACCCTCCGTGATTTCCATCGTCCCCACCATTGCCGGATCTCCGCAGGGAGGGCGAGGTACTTCTGCAGGGCAGCACCCCCGCGTTTCCAACAATGCCACCTGTGATTGGCGTACTCTGTTCCCCTGAACCCGAATTCCAGGAATGACTCCAACCATGGCGATCCGGAAGGGCACATGATGGGCGACCTGCGACGACCTGTGGACCCATAGTCACGGAGCCACCTCGCCCATTTTGCGGAGTACGGGCCCAGTTCTCGCTGAACAACCTTGTCACCGTTCTTGTTGCATCTGAACCATATAGCCTCGTCCTCGATCCCGCGTCGTCGAACCCCGGCCGCCTTCCCCACCCGCCACAGACAGGTGAAGGAGAGGACGGCCAAGGCGAACCCGGACCACTGCTCCTTGGTTCGATAGGATTGGGCAAGTACGGACAGTGCCTCCAGTCCTCCACTTAGGCGTCACAAGTTGCCCACCCCCCACCTGGCGCTATGGCCCACGGAAGTCCATGTTGTAATGAGGGGGAAAGTATGTGAAAAGGGGTGTTATTTTTTGGGTACCCAAACCCCCCTGGTGGCAACATGCAAAAACAAGGTGTGTATTTCAAATATATGCCATTATTTGCATTTCTGGAAACACACAGATTTTCAAAATAAAGACATTCAATCACCAAAATATAGTGTTGTTTTACATTTAGACCACTGCATTCCAGTGTGTGGGGGGGGGGGGGCTACCTATTTTTCTCTCCCCTTTGTTCGAGGTTGATCACAGAACCCCCCTATACACCACAGATGAGGGAACCCCAAACATACCTTTCATTGAAGCACACAAAAAACTATCCCAAAGCATGTACTTGTATTTCCTATTTTAACCAACCTGGCCGAAATTTCGGCCAGCTCTTCGAAAAAGTCCAAACACATGGTCCTATTTGACAGACAGGCCTAAGCTGGCCGAAATTTCGGTCAGGTCCATCGAAACTCCGAATATGATCACTGAAATGGGTACCTAAGACAGTAGACATGAGCAAGGAACACAGGAGCAGTGACATTTGAACAGGGTGTGCAACATAATATACTCAATTACAAGCAAATACTTGCCACCTGACGAATCAAAGCAGACTTTTGCAGTGCCTATGGGGAAACACAATAATAAAAGGCTGAAGAGGCTGAGGACTGCATGCTGGCCGAAATTTCGGCCAGACTTCATGCTGACAGGCAATATAAGCAGCAGGACTGGCATTAGCGCTTGCGCAGACCAGATGCACGGGGCTTCTTAGCACCTGTGTTAGTAGGCTGCTTGGCAGGGGCTGCAGCACCAGACTTGGCAGTGGCAGAGTTCTGTGGCTGTGTGTTTCCACCCTGGGATGATGAAAAATGATTCACAAAAGTATTCATACCTTTGCCAGTAGGGGCAACAGTGCCTGAGGAGGAAGCTGGGGTGGCCTGAGCGCACTGCGTGCCACTGGGTGAGGGGGCAGGGGCAGTTTTGGGTTTCTTCTTTGGAGTCTGTGTCTCTGGTTGCGACTCTGCCTCCCCATCTTGCTCCTCAGGATCCTCATCTACATACCTAACCCCAGAACAATCCACAGGAAAACCTGCCCCCAAGTCGTGGTACACATCCTCCCATGACTTGGGGGGGCACGTGTCGGCGTTGGTGATACCTGCTCTGATGAGCTGAACAAAGTCATCGGGCACAACAGTCTCCTCACCCAAAAGGGCACACACAACATTACAGTCCTTGGAAAACCTGGTAGACATCATGCTTGCAAAATACACAGACAGAGTCCCCAGCAAAAACCAGTTGCCTGCCCGTTCTGGGACCGGAACCAGGCTCAAAAGAAATGAGAATATTTCAACAGGCATCACAGACGACATGGGTCCTTCAGTAAAAGCCACGTAACGGGGAAGCCTGTTATCAAAGGCAGTGGCAGAACAAATGGAAACCGGATGGGACGTAGAAGTGTACAGCGGGGTCTTGCTTGACAAATTGTAAAGTGCAACATCACACTGATACATATCCTCGGCCACAGTGGCCTTCAAAGCAGCAACAGTGGCTTTCACATCAGCAGACTCACCCGCAATGAACACAGGCACACCGGACAAAAGCAGCTGCGCAACCAGGTTATGCAAACCAGCTGTATAGAGGCGGGGCACCTCAATGACACAAGCAGCAAAGGGCAGTGAACTAATGATACTGGGAACAGGGACTCCACAACGCATTGCCATCAGTTCCACACGGCCTGACTCTGCAATGAGTTTGCCTGTGCTTGACTCAACGAGGGACTCCCTAGCACACTGGATACTGACCAGACCAGTATCAGATTTTTCACAAACAGGCTTAGCAACAGGCTTCTGCAACAATCCCCGCAACCCCTCATATTTGGGTTCCTTCCAAAGAGGGGCCTTAATTACTGCTGACCACGGGGGCCAGGGGTTTTCTTCAGTCCAGGTCCAACTGCCATAGGCTACCTTCAGGTGTGATGCAATAGCGCACTGCCTTTTGGCCATCTCGATAGTACCAAGTGTAGCTGCAGACAGGTGGTAGCACAGGGTGGGCTCCTATTGTGCATTAATTGAACGACACACAAGCTGGCCGAAATTTCGGCCAGGTCGGTCGATTTATTCGAATACAAACCCCTGTTTGACCAAAACATACCTCTGGTGTTGTTCACAAGCCCATTGGTAGCCGCCTCGGGATGAAGAATGTGCCAGGACCACATCTGGGCCTTTTTAACATCTTTTATAATTTTTTTGAGACCAGGTAGGGCACTTTTTGTCCCATCCATGTAACCTACGATCTCGCGAAGTCGGTCAGGCGTGATGCCTTCCACTTCCTTGAAGGTACCCAGTGCGGGATGTAGTCCACGCTTTTCCATGGCTGCCATGGCGTCTACTGAAGGAAGACCCACAAATTTCACCAAACGCCCAACGCCACCCCACCGTTTGGCAACAGCACTCTGCACAGAAGAACATGTGGAACACAGAAGCTGGCCGAAATTTCGGCCAGGTCGATCGACAAAACCGAATTAATAAATGAAACACACCACAGTGCCTTCCTCGGCAGTAACACCACACTCTTCAAGCATAACAGTAATGTGATGGTACAGGGTGTACTCATTGGCATCCTCATCCTCAAGCCTATCCAGGAGTAGGGACATTCGCTCCGATGTGGTGGATGCTGAGCCAGCAGTGGTCTGGATTTGATGTAAGCCTGCAAGCCGGCGCCTAGTCCGCAGGGGGCAGTCCTGTTTGACTTCATAACCATCAAATACCAGGGTCCAATCCGGAGTCTCCATATTTTTCATCTCAAATTCGGTCTTGTGTTTTTGGGCAGCAGTGTAAACATGCTGACCCCCCAACAGAACCCAGCGAGTGGCTGTGCAACAGGAATATTCGTAACAGCAGGGTCGAAAATTCAGACGCGAAAACGGTACTATCGAGAAGAATACCACAACACACATACGAGTGACTTTATAAAAAAGAAGATCCTGGATGTAATCCACAGGCGGGGCTGCCTTCAGATCGTCGTAGCGGCGTTGCACGCGATCATCCGAAATCCTACGGACCTGCCCAAATTTTCGGTCGTGGTCGATAATAATCTGATCCCACCGAACCTTTATTTTCGTCGTTGACGTAACCAAGTCGGATAACTTGATGGAGGATGATGAATTTTTCTTTGGTGCGGCCTTAGGCTTCTTTTGAAGTCCCTCTGTGCTCGCCTGGTCCTCTTGAGACTGGGATTGCACTTGAGATTGCCCATTGTCTGCTGCAGGCTCACCATCTGGCGAAACAGCCATGTCCTGCGATACCCCTCCAGGCTCAGTCATAAAATAAAGGGCTACAAGGCAACATTTCATGAAGGGGAGAGTTCCCAGATAGCAAATAACAAGCACAGATCAAACAAAAAAGGACCAAAACGGACTGCCTGACAGGAAATTCGGATAACCTGGCCGAAATTTCGGCCAGCACTGCTCTGCATGTCAAACCACTGTGTACAAATACCATTCTGAGAGGCTGGCCGAGATTTCGGCCAGAACCTTAAGTCATTTGTGTTCTGGGGGTAGCCATATGACAAAACAACAAGTCTGGCCGAAATTTCGGCCAAAAAAACATGAAACAGCAAATAGACACACCAAAATCACTGGCAATGCGTGGCAGAACCCATACCACAATGACAAACACAGCTGCAAACAGAAATCAGTCCCAATCCTGGGTATCCACACCGATGTGTTCCGCCTCATCTAGGGCTTCAAAGGAGGCAACGCTGTCTGCATCACAATCAATATCCTGGTCACTATCACAAGAGTCGACAGCAATGGAATCATCAAGGGCGGGGGGGGGGTACTGGGCGGGGGGGGGGGTCCGGGGGGGGTACTGGGGGGCCTCTGGCTCGGGGCTTCGGGGGTGGCTTTGGGGGCAAGGCAATTCCACCAGGAGCAGCAGCAGCAGCAGCAGCAGGCGGTGCACGGTTGGCAGCGCGAATAGAAGCATGTGCAGTACGCAACACCCCTTGCTCGGCAGCAGTGCGGGCAGGTGCATTTGTCTGTAAAAAATCCTCAACACCCTCAGGAACCCTGGTACGCGCAACCAGATTTTGCATTGCATGCAACAGAACCACTTTTAAACGGTCTGTGGTGATTCGTGTCCTAGACATGGTACCGGGGAACGTCAAATCCTCAACTGCATCCAGTCTTCTCACCTCAACTTTATAGTCCGGAACGGGAACACAAATGGGCAGGCTCTGTGTATGGGCTGTCAAGATGAATTGTTTAAGATTGGCAGAGAACATTGCCACGGATCTCTCAGTCAGCACACCACGCAAAACTTTCTCTCCGGGTTGGATAGGGGGAAGTGTCAGAAATAAATCAGACGACTGTTGGACACTAGTACAGGCAGTGTTGCGGCGACAGTGGGCTGAGAACCGACTCAGAAGTGCCTCACCCAGCTCCTCAGAGTGGATACACCCTAGGGAGGCGGAATGCCACTGACTCCAAAACAAAAGAGCAACAGCGGTGGTTTTCACATACTCCGTGGTTAACTGTTCCTCGGGCTTTAGGATGTTCAGCATGAGCAGTAGGGACATCTCAAGTGCCTGCTTAGCTACAATACCGGAACCTGCCCCCCGTCCCTCCCAGTTGCACTCACGAACCAAAGTCCCAATGCTGAAAGCAGCTGGACAGTATGTGTACAGCAAAGCCTTAAGGGCTAATAACATACGCAAACCCTTGCGCTGAATGGGTGTGGCCTTCAACTGTGTCAGGGAGTGCCGGCTCCTGCGATTCTTCCGCAACAAGAGGCAGAATTGCAAAAGCTTTTGCAGAGTCCCACCACGTAATGCATTTCGCAACAGCCCTTTGGCTGTAGTAGCAAAAGCACCAGTAACTGCAGCATGTACAACATTGACAGTAATAGCAGAAGACATTAATGCTGAGACAAGAAAACAGTTATGTAGGAGTGTATGGTGTAATACTCATGAACAACGACAATTGCAAGCTGGCCGAAATTTCGGCCAGGTGTGTTCAAAGGGGAAATAATTGCTTACATGTTCAAAAATAGAAAAAGCTGGCCGAAATTTCGGCCAGCCCACCCAAATACCAGAATATAAGTGCTTGAATAGTGAACAGACCAAAAAGCTGGCCGAAATTTCGGCCAGCCCTAAGAAAAATGAAAATAATCATGCCTATTCACCAAGAAACCAAAAAGCTGGCCGAAATTTCGGCCAGAAGGGTCAAAAACTGCATATACACATAGTTGTTTGCAATGTTACCCAAAACCTGGCCAAAATTTCGGCCAGCTTCAGAAAAACGTCAAATACAACACACTAGAAGACGGAGATACACAAGGCTAACACATCAACACGTATTTCAACGGGTGTCACACAGCTCTGCCAACAACTTTGGTCACATACGTCAAATAACATACTCAAAGTAGAAATGTAGAATATTGTCAAATCGCGCGTATACGGGGTCCTAGAGGGTGGGCAACTTGTGACGCCTAAGCTCCATACGGTCGCTGCTCCTCCGTGTTTCGGATGGTGGACTTCGCCATGCGCCAATGCCTGGCCTGGACCACCCCAGCGATCCATCCCAAGTCCTCCAGGGCCCGTACCGCGCTGATAGCCCCTCGCATGTATGACCTCGACCTGCCCTTGGCGAAGAGCGCACGTAAGTATCGGTCCAGCAATTTTGACTTATCGACATCTGGCTGCGAGGCTGCGAGTGACCCCAATGCCCGGATGTGAACGGCATAGTTGCTTCTGGTGCCAACGCTCCATGACATGGCGACAAGCGCATCGGAATACTCTGCCGGGTCCTGTCGATTGAGTCGCTTCCACGCCGCCCACCACGATGACCAGTCTGCCGACTCTCCCAGTACTCCCTCCACCTCTCCCGACGGCGTCTCACCGACTGTCCCCCTCTCCTCCTGTTCTTCCCCCCCTTTTGGGTACCGTCACTCGTAGTATGGGCAGGCAAAAAACCAATGCTTCTTGCCCGGCGCTCCATGGCTCTTGCACGTGCGGCAACCCGTAGCCGGCGGATCCGTCATGTCGGTCCTCTGCTGATTATTGTTCTTCGGGATCCAAATCCTACGCCCGTTCTCGTACGAGAACCTGCTCCGTAGGCTAGCCGGACGGCGACGGACTTCCTCCACAAGGACCGTAGTGTCCCCAAAATTTTCTGGCGGCTCTCCCACTTCCTTTGGGGTCTCACCCCCACGCCCACCTCCGGTGTGCTAATGGTATGATTCTCCGTACGTCCCCATCGCCGATACCAGCAGGATCCACAGCCCCTCCACGTAATTGGCCACCAAGGCCGGAATCGGGGGGGTTCCCCCACCGTCCGACCCATCCATGGGGGCGGTCACGGCCTCCAGCCAAGCTCCGGAGGTCCAGACCTCTTTGTTCTGCGCCTTCTCCGGAGACATAACCAACTCTTCTTGGAGGTCAGACGATTTCCAGGCTGAGGTGCACTCCATCAGTTGGGGATCCACCTTTTGCCCGTCCAGGACGGCCTTAAAAAATACCAATAAACGGCATACCCACTGCGGTTTATGATCCATCTCCATCGAAATGGATAGCTCCTTGTGGCTCAACTTGGGGATCTTTCTGGAGGGCTCACTCTTCTCCAGCTGCACCTCTTCCAACCGCTGCTCCAACATCTCAAGCTTTTTCAGGACCTCGCTGATACCACTCTGCGACTGCTCGTTGTTCTCCTCCACCGCCTTAGCGAAATTACCCGTATCCACGTCGAATCGCAGGTCCTCCAACAGGCAATAACACGCTATGTACTCCACCAACTCCACCGTTGTGAGCTCCAGCCCATGCGCCTTGACAGCCTTCTCCACCCACTCTTCCTTTCGATCACCCAACCTGTTAAGGTCAGTCTGGATCTCCATGCGCAGTCTCATAAAGTCCTTCTGAGGCGCCACCAGGCTCCATTGGGCGTGCAGCCCCGACTGCGAATACTCCCGGAAAGAGATCATCTTCTTTCCTTTTCCTTTATCCTTCTTCACAGCCTTGGCCCCCGACGGGGTGCCCTCCCGCGCAGTACCCTTGCGCTCCGCCTCCTCCCGCAAGGCCTCCTCGATTTCGTTTGGGGTAGCAAAACCAGGGTGCATACCCCCGACTCCACGCAAACGTACCTGCACATGACTCCCGCTCTGGGGCACCTTCATGTCGTCCGCGAGGGCACGCCCCTCGCACAACATCCAAAAATCGTCGTCGCCACAGCCCCACAGCCTGACAACTGCACAGCGCAGCTGGCGTGCTCCTTCGCAGGGAACCTGCACCCAACCCCGCGGGCTTTGTAACCAAACGTGGGGGGGGGGGGGGCGGGGCGCGTGGCCGATCCGCCCGTGGCAGAACCATCACCCCGTCCCCCTGAGCTAACCCCCCTGGTTCGGCCAAAGATTGACCGTTGTGTTTGTTTTGGACACCAGGGGGGGTCGCCCAAGGTTCAAGGGATCCGGCGTCCAGATGCCGCGTCCCGGCAATCCCCGCCCCCCTCTTGCCACGGCGTAGGGCTTCACTCAGCTCAATCGATTGCCCGGCCTTTGACCCGCTGGCCGGTTTCCCCCCAACATGTGCTCCTCCGGGCTCGCCCTGTCGAGGCACCAGCCCACGGGGCAATTGGAAAGCATTCCCCATCGACATACAAAATATAAAAGACAACTGAGCGGACAATCAGTGCAGACACATATACATTCAATCTTGCACAGACCAAACTTGGGTTTGCTTATGGCAAACCTCATGTTGAGGAGCCCAATGGAAAGTTGGGTCCAACTTCCACCGGCGCACGGGTAGGCATCCCCACGGAGGAGGAAAGTGAGCGGCCGCTTCCAATCGATGGTGCCCACAACGGGTGGACGCGATTGGATGTAGCGGGCCCACGATTGCAACGGCCAAGAGCGGCCGCTTGTGGGGGGATCCGCCACGGACACGGGTCGCTCTAGCGCAAGCGGCTTGACCAACTCCTTCCATGTGTCCATGAAGCGGTCACGTGAAGGGATGGGGCGGGGGAATGGGAGACCCGTTGCGGCGGTGTACGCGGCCCCCCGGCGGGTCATGAACTCCGACACATGCCGGAAGCCGCCCTCGGGGACATTCAAGTCCATAAGGAACCCGATCAATTCGGGTGCGAGGAAGAGGACGGAGGCATGTTGCTTCACGGCCTCTATTTGTTTGTTGCGGATGACGCGGAGTTGGGCAACCTCGGTGGCCTCATACCACCGGGCCTTGGACAAAGTGATGAGGCCACCCACTCACCAAGAAATTGGGAGACCAAAGGGTCCCGCAAACTCCTGGGCCCACTCAAACGCGTGAGTGTCATATTAAGCTCGAGAACGGTGTCCCGAGAGAAAGGCATAACAAGAGCTACAAAAGGGAAAAAGGAGGTTGGGAGAGTAGGGTGAGTGGGGGGACCGGAGAGGGCTTTGTGGGGCTACATAACCACCTATAGGACTATGCAACCCCTGTAGCAACCCGTTGGGCACCCTCTGACCACCCGAACACTTCAAATGGGCATGGTACACGCACAAGCAAAGCGGGGGATGTGCCAAAATTGGGTTAATGTGTTAATATGTGACAGGTTAATTTTTACAACCTTTCATTTATTAAAAATTGTAATTGAACATATTGTTTTTAACGTAGGTCTCTAGGGCTCGTAGTCCAAGGCCAGTTCTGCCCACGACACTTCCGCCGGCCCCAGCCTCCGGGCCAGCGCCCGTGCCCACCGGACCAAATCCTGGACAAAATCCCGAGGCCACCGCCAGCCTGGCGGGGCCCTTGGCCGAAGGTGCGGCTGGTTGCGGACCGCATCCCCCGGAAGGAGGCCGACAAAATCGTCCCAGGGGAAGGGGCTGCGGGGCCGCGGTCGCGGCTGGTCCGGGAACAAGGAGTCCTCGTGGCCCGCCGGATCCCCGCGGCCCACGGCCATGCGGGCGGCAAGGACCGCCAGGTACATGCGGATGGCGGTACAGGAACTCGTGCGGGAGCGCCCGCTCCACCCCCTGCGCCAGCCGGAGGGGGAAGAGGCCCGCCTTCCGCAGGCAGGCTAGCCACTGGTCGAGCGGCCCCAGCTGGGGGAGGGCTAGCGCCGCGTCTCATAGCCACGGGCTCCATGTCTCCCAGGCCTACTCCGACTCCAGACAGTCCCACAGGACGCGGACCTCGCCTTCATGCGCCTCCCACAATAGGGGCACCCGGAGTGGGTCCGCATGCCGTGGCCGGACACCCGCGCCGCCGTCCACAGGCCCCCCGCCATGAGGCCGCGCAGCAGCGGCTTCTCCGGCTCCGTGGAGGCGACACGCATCACCGCGCAGCAGGCCGGGCCATCGGCCCCGTCCCCCAAACCCCCGAAGGTGACTGGGCCAGCGCCTCTAGCTGGCGCGAGGAGTGGCAGCGGAGGCTGTCCCATATCCGGTGCTGGATCTGGCAGAGGGACTCCTGCACAAAATGTAGCGGGTGCTCTTGCCCCGGTACGTCCCAGCACCACCAGCCCTCGCAACGGTTCCCCCCCAGGGTGCCCTCGACCGGCTGGTCTTTTACCTCAAGTTGGAGGGGGTGCCTGAGGACTGGCAGGGTGTCCGGTTGGGCGCCCCCGACACCCGCCTCCTTGACCGCCTCTGGGAGGGGACAGCCCGCAGCTCCCGCCGGGGGCACTACTAGCCGGTGGGCCCGAGGGCCTGCATGACGCGCCCGGAGGGGTCGAGGGGGGGGCAGCAGCCGCAACGGTGGTGGCGGCCCCAGACCACACGGGTGACCTAGCCATGGCCCACGTGGAGTCGGCAGCGATAGACATGGATGAGGAAGCCCACGACATCATTGAAAGTCCTTAGACCTCCACATCCTGACCCTCTGCCTGCGGATGGCAGCCTGCCCACATTGGCCGGCACCGGCGCCAGCGGCGCCGGGAAGAATGGGGGGGCTGGCACCACAAGCATGCCCCCTGGAGCCTCACCGGTCACGCCCGGAGCTGGTGGTGGTGGTAATGGCGGCGGTTCCAGGCGGCCTTCCCCCTGGTGCGGCCTCAGGTACCAGACCCTTTCCCCGGCAGGAGGGTGTCGAAAAGCCCATAGCCCACGAGGGCGCCCCGGGGCGAGGTGATGGCCCTGGGTCCCTCCTGAGGGGGTGGTCAAGCCCGGGCGGTGGCAGGGGGCCCTACTCCGGAGTGGGGCGGTAGCGGGGTGGCAAGGGACTCAGCGGCCGCGGCACTGCAGCTGTCGCTCGCGCCGGGCGTGGCCGGAAATGTGTCAAAGGGCTCCTTCCCCCTCCCCCCCCCCCCCCAGGTGGGGCTACGGCAGGAGACCGGACAAACAGAGCGCGCCGCTTGACCAAGGAAAGGCGGGGGGCTAGGGGGGGGGGGGGAGGCAGTAGGGCTCAACCCCCTTCCCCCCCCTTTCCCCCCCTCCCCCTCTCCCCCCCGCGTTGAGTGCCAGCAAGGAAAGGAGCCAGCACTGCGCCTGTGGCCGTAAGGACCGCGGGGCACCGTAGGAGGGTAGCGAACTGGGTGGCCACCCCCCATGGATTGTCCATCGTGCTCAAGGCGCGCAGGCGAAGAGAAAGGGAGAGGTAGAAGCGTCAAAACAAGAGATAGGAAAGTTGTAGCTCAGCTGGGCAGCCTCACCACGTGCAAGTTCACAACAAGAGGCCGGAAAAACGCACAAAGAGGGTCTACAACATGCTGTACATAGCATCTTTCATCATTGTGAGTGGTCAGAATTTTTTTTGCAAAAAATTCCATTTTTGACCCGTAGAGGGTGGAAAACTGTTGAGGCACTTCATGCACACATCAAATGTCATTGAACCACCTACAAACAGTAATTTTGAAGCTTTTTGGGGGGCCCATAGCTCGGGCTAGATGGGCCAAGTGGCCGCTATGTGGACCCTCATGGGCGCTCAAATACCCGTATTCTCACCAAATGATCACCCAAACCCATCCTAGGAGCAACGAAAAGGTTTCGGAAAAGTTCGAAATGTGAAAAAATCTTCAAGTGTTATTAAACAGCTTACGCAACAGCAATTCTATTGCCTTCGGCAAATCCACCTTGCAGAGAATCTACGCCAAGCAACACACACCCAAAATAGGGGAAAAACTACATAAATACAGGCAAAAACATGCTTTACATATTTTGGATGGTCATTTTAGGTGATCACAACATCAAAAAAATAAGTTCCGGAAACTTCGATGTTTGAGCTGTATAAGCTGGAAAAGTGCAAAAGCAAAAGTGCAAGACTGCATGAGCAGGTTGTGTGCCAATCCCTTGGGTGACCCCCCAGCCCGGCACCCAATACCCAAATAGGGTGAAAAACACATAAATATGGCCTAAAACATGCATTACGCATCTTGGATGGTTATTTTAGGTGATTAAAAGTAAGTTTCGAAAACTTCGATTTCTGAGCTGCCCGGGGTTAAGATTTGCATCAGCGGGGTGTGTACCAATCCCTTGGGAGACCCCCCCCCCCCCCCCCCGCGCGCCCAATACCCAAATAAGGTGAAAAACATGTAAATACGGCCTAAAACATGCTTTACATACCTTGGATGGTCATTTTAGGTGATCACAATGTCAAAAAAATAAGTTTCGAAAACTTACCCAAATAAAGTGAAAAACACACAAACATGCTTTATATACCTTGGATGGGGATTTTAGGTGATCACAACATCAAAAAAAAGGTTTTGAAAATTTTGATTTTTGAGCTATCTAGGGTGAAAAACTGCATAAGCAGGTTGTGTACCAATCCCTTGGGAGAACCCCAACCCCCCCCCCCCCCCCCGCGCCCAATTCCCAAATAGGGTGAAAAACTACATAAATACGGCCCAAAACATGCTTTACGTACCTTGGATGGTCATTGTAGGTGATTACAATATCAAAAGAATAAATTTCGAAAACTTCGATTTTTGAGCTGCCAAGGGTGAAAAAGTGCATCAGCAGGTTGTGCACCAATCCATTGGGAGCCCCCCCCGTTTGGAGTCGTGTGGTGTGCTAGTCACAAGAGCAAGCACACGTCAGCACAAAAAAATCCTCATCAGTGGTACCATAGGCGCCTTTGGGTCTGGAAGGAGAGTTGCAGATATGGCAGCACTCAGTCCAGGTACTGTAATGAAGTCCAGCGGCCAACGCCCACCTACAGAGAACACAGTGTCCAGTGACACCGTGCTCTTTCCTTTACACAGGCTTCATGTCGAAAAGCATATGGCATGCACTGCAGATTTCAACCCTGTCCCTGTGCAGCAGTATTTGCAGCCGCCAAGCAACAGTTACATACGCATAGCATGACCATCTACAGGCTGATATCTATCAACGGAATCTGACCCCCCTCCCCCCGCCATTTGGTATCACGTACACTGTCTGCTGTTATATATGCGATAACATATGGTAATCACTGTTCCATGCAGCACAGTGTTCACTGCAGGAGCCCTCATGTGGTACATGCCAACAGGCATACTTTACAGCGGACCAATGGGCTTGCTGTTGGAGCCACCTCTGAAGCAAACCACCAGCGTCTTTCGGTGAGGTAGGTAAGTTCCTCGCCTGTACCACAGCCCATCCAATCGAGGCCTCAACACACCACTCTGAGCGGCTGCAACATTTATGCACGGCTGCTTTCATGGCTCTGAGAATCACCGACGCTGAGTGCCCACACAAAAATGCAAGTTGCATCCAACTGGACACACTCAGTAAGAAGCAGGACCAGGAAAACTGAAAAGGCATTGAATTGATTAGGGAACCTGTGAAAATATTGCTCAGGCTGGCTGCATTCATGGCCCAGGGGCTGTGCAAACTTGGTCCCCACTTTAAAATCCATTGATTGTTCAGTGCTGATGGGGTTGAGTAACATACCACAGTCTCTCCGACATGGACAATCAGTCCTAAAATGCGAAGTCGCTGAGACATGCATACACCTGTGCATTCCTCCCCCTGACTCAAACAGTCACACAGTACAGGCAGTCCCTAGCAATCGCTCAGCGCTGAACACACGCGGGACATTTCCTGTGGCGCTGTGGGGCCTTTGGCAGCGACGTTCACGTTATCCCTGAATTGGGAAAGCGAAACTGTATTGCCTGCAGGGGTTTCCCACAACGGGAATGGGACCGTTCTCACAAGTTTCCCAAACTGTTTCATGATATCTACGTTTCTCTTCATAGCCCAGATGCTATGCAGATCTGCGCACTGCGCACTGAAGGACCCCCCCATAGGTATACCCCCACTCCTTTTCCATAGGGACCCAGCACACCAGACTGTGTTGTCCTCAGTGAGAGAAAAACGCACCATACTCTCTAATTCCTCGTGGCTCAGATGCCAGAATGAGGCTGACGCCGCCTTTCCTGCCCTATCCAATGCCTTGCAATCACGGTGTATGCTCCAGACAATGTCTGTGCTCCCCCAGCGACGCTTCTGATATAAAAATTGAGACGCCTCTCTAATCTCCTCTAATGTAGTGCTGGGCTTAATGCGGTTGAAGTGCTCTTTGCAGTCCGCCTCACCAATACAGGTTGCTCCCCAGTGACTTAAGTCATTCAACCAAGGGGCTATATCAGAAATTCGTAGGGCTAAAATAGCCGCAGTCACTTCGGTGCATAAACATCTCAGAAAAAAGGTAAAAGCACGCGCTGCAATGCGCAACGTGTTCCTGCTAACAAACGGCCTGCTGGCCGCCGCTATAGGTCTCCACAGAATATCTGGTAGTCGCAGGGATTTGGCTTTCCCCAACAGGTACATCAGGGCGATGCGTGCATTTGTCTCCGCTTTCCATCCATGCTCTGACACCCTCTCTTTCAGTATCCGGGACACCTGCAGCACTGATTTATCAACAGGCTGATATCCCTCGTCTTTCACAAACCTGATATGCTCATCCCAGGCCCATCGTCTACAAAATGCCCACATGGCAGACGAGTGTTTATCCACGATGCGCACATACGCCACAGAACAGAGATTTTCCACAACATGGCAAACACGCTTGAGATCGGACCCAGATTCATTGAAAAGATTAAGGGGTAAAGCAGACCGCCAGGGTGGGTGCTCGGCGTGCAGACTACCAGCCAACCGTTGTAAGCCTGCTACCGTTTCACACCGAGACTTCTGCCCCCCCCCCCACCCCCGCCACGCAATACCCAAATAAGGTGGAAAACACGTGAATATGTCCTAAAACATGCTTCACTTACCTTGGAGGGTCATTTTAGGTGATCACAATATCAAAAGAATAAGTTTCGAAAACTTCGATTTTTGAGCTGTCCAAGGTGAAAAATTGCATTAGCAGGTTGTGTACCAATCCCTTGGGAGACCCCCCCCCCCCCGCCCCGCGCGCCCAATACCCAAATAAGGTGAAAAACACGTAAATACGGCCTAAAACATGCTTTACATACCTTGGATGGTCATTCTAAATGATCACAATGTCAAAAAAATAAGTTTCGAAAACTTACCCAAATAAAGTGAAAAACACACAAACATGATTTATATATCTTGGATGGGGATTTTAGGTGATCACAACATCAAAAAAATAAGTTTTGAGAAATTTGATTTTTGAGCTATCTAGGGTGAAAAACTGCATAAGCAGGTTGTGTACCAATCCCTTGGGAGAACCCCCCCCCCCCCCCCGCGCGCCCAATTCCCAAATAGGGTGAAAAACTACATAAATACGGCCCAAAACATGCTTTACATACCTTGGATGGTCATTGTAGGTGATCACAATATCAAAAGAATAAGTTTCGAAAACTTCGATTTTTGAGCTGCCAAGGGTGAAAAAGTGCATCAGCAGGTTGTGCACCAATCCATTGGGAGCCCCCCCCCCCCCCCCTCCCCCCGCCACGCAATACCCAAATAAGGTGAAAAACACGTAAATATGTCCTAAAACATGCTTCACATACCTTGGATGGTCAATTTAGGTGATGAGAATATCAAAAAAATATATTTCGATTTCAACTTCAATTTTTGAGCCGCCCAAGGTGAAAAACTGCACAGTCGTGTGGGTTGTGCACGGGCCAATTCATTCATGTGAGCCATTATTGGTGGAAACAATCATTTCGCATCTTTGGGACGGGTTTTGACCGGCCCTTGGCAGGGCTAGAGACTGCAAAAAACGTCCTTTCGTATCCTAGTAGGTATATACACTCACAACATCCCCACTTAGCACGGGGTCACCGAGGTCGCCAAAACCGCCAACATAGCAAAAATGGCTGAAAAAGCGCTCGTCCCACTCCGCCCCATACAAACCCCATGGAGTCGGGACCCGGAAACACTTTTTCGGCTCAAAATCTAAAAAACCAAAAGATTCATGATTTTCGACCCAAAAAAGGGGGGGTCATTTTTTGACCCCCCCCCCTCCCTCAAAACCTCAAAAAAGTGGGTTTCAAGTGTGGGGGGGGGGGGGGGTGGTCCGGACCAAAAACTCATTAGGGGATGCGTTTATTGGACAAAATAATGATCTCACAAGGGGTTAAACCAACAATTCAACCCCCTGGGGCAGGGTAGGCGAATAGGCCCAAAAAGGCCAAAATGGGGGGGTATGTGGCATTTTCCCCTATAAACGCCTGCCTGGCTTTGATCTAACAACCTCTGCGAGGTGATTTTCGGGCTTTTGGAGGGCCCATGGCATCGGCTAGATGGGCCTAGCGGCCACTACGCGGGTCCCCATGGGTGCTCAAGTACTTGTATTGTCACCAAATGATCACCTAAACCCATCCTATTGGCAACGCAGGGTTTCATGAAAAATCAAATTTCAAAAAACTTTCACGTGCCACTAAGCAGCCTACCCAGTGTGAAAATGGCTAAGTCCTCACTGGCAAGGGGCCATATGGGGGGGGGGGGAGGGGCAACTGGGGGTACCTGGAGTTGGGACCCGGGACCACCGCCATGGGTTAGGGGGTCCATATACAAGAAAAAAATTCTTCGGAACCCAGTTCCAAATACACACACAGCGGCCGACCCCCCCCCAAAAGGGGTACCCAGGTGAGGGGGGCGGGGACAGGGGTCAAAATCCAAAGAATCATTGGGGGACCATTTTTGGTCCTAAAATGATGATTTTACAAGGGGTTAGACGTCAGAAGCCATACAATGGGGGATGCTGCGCAAACGACCCCCAAAAAGGGGGGGTATAGGGGGGGCGCTTGATCTAACAACCTGTTTTCGAGGTGATTTGGCCAATCACGTATGAGGGTGTTTGGGGGATGTGCAGGTCCAGGGAGGATGGGTGGATGGTCGCCCCCACCACTGGTGCTGAGTGGTTAAGTGGGACTGTGAGCCCCAAGCCCCTGCTGTTGGAAGCAGATGCAAGCATTAGTCCCTGTACCACTGAGGCACAAGACAAAGCACAAAGCAAGTGATCAGAAATGAACAGATCTTCAATGACCGTGTCATACCATTCACTGTAGAAGATGGATGAGCCTGCTCCAAGAATGTTACGCCCGCTATTGTCCTAAGGGCAGAGGTAGAGGTACAACACCCAGGCACCAACGGGCCATTACTATTTCCCTCCGGCTCGCGGGTCACGGAGGACACCCTAGTGCCTATGCCTGATTGTGTGCCCCATCAGGGACTCGAACTCGGTACCTCCTGGTCAGGTATCATGTGCTATGACAGCTGAGCCACGTGACCTCGTCGCTATGCCCTACACACCTACGCCCAGATAGTGAAACAGATGAGCCCCCCCCCCAATAGCCACCCTGCCCCGCTGCTGGGCCCGGAGCACCGGGCAAATACAGCCCCCGCTAAACGCCAACAGGAGGACCGCAGCCCGATGGAGATGAAAGGTGCGCTACTGTGTCCTGATCCTCCCACAGGCCCTGGCGCACGTGACATACGGCAGTATCTCCCTCTCACCAGCGCCTTGGTGAGGTTCGGGAATCGTCACCAGTCTGGGCGGCTGTGAGACCAGACAACCAAGGTGAAACCCAGTCAAGCCGGTGAGGTAAGGTCACACTGGCTGTGGGGCACTGCCTTTGGCACGAGCCAAGACCCAACCCACCCAACCACCCCACTCGCCAGGCCCCTGCCCCACCCCTTTTCGGGATAAATTTCCAAATCGCTTCACTGTTGCCAGATATCGCCATCCCTGAGCGCTTGTAGAGGAGGAGCGGTGCGCCGTTGCACAGCTGCAGGCGCTCAAGGCCACCTGGTCCGACCACCATGCGGAGGAACTGACAGCCGTTACCACACTGCTGCAAACGCGGGACCTGTGCTCACATTGCGAGGCGTGCAGTTGCTGACGGAGTGAGCCAGCCCAGCCACTAGTCTGCGTGCAAGCCTCCAAAAGCAGCCACCGTGGCATTACAAGCATGGCACGGACCACGGGCCTGCCAGGCCTGACCCATGATGCTGTCCCATCGGTCCCGGATGGTGCAGCAGGTGCAGGCTGCTGATGCAGAATGCCCCACCATGACTGAGTGATCCGTTCCGGGAAATGTCGTCTTGGTTGCTGTATTTGCCCTTCCACTCCATTCACCTCCCAAGTAGTCCTGGTTCACCGAGCCCGATGATGCCTCAGAGGAACGGCAACCACACCCCATCTGCAGCTGCTGGTTTAGTGCAGTTTTGCACGATGGTGTATTGGCACGGCCCTGTGATTCAGGCATTTTGGAGTCATTCGTTGTCAAAGGTTGAAGTTGGGCGGTGCCGCAATGCAAAGGGGTGTCTGGTGTCTGGGCACATCCTCCACGGGAGGGTCCAGCAGCTGCTCATCAGAGCGAAGCGAGTGGGGGATGGCCATAACAAGCCAACACACAACAACATGCACAAGGAGAATGGAAGGGGCAGCGGTCAACTTCAAGTGCACAATCTAGCCCTCAGGCAGGGCGCTGAAGGAGAGGCAGGAGACGGAGGGTATTGGAAGAGAGGCAGGGCTGAATGAGTACTGCAGCGCAGTGAGAGGAATGAAGGCGAGTGCCGAAAAAGAAGCAGCGTATGGAGCAGAGTCGCAGTATTGAGTCACGGCGTAGATCGTCGCATAGAGTAGTGGTAAACATCGCGGGACACTGTCGAGGTAAACAGTCATGGTACAGAGTAGCGTTTAGAATCGCAGTATAGAGTCGCAGTACAAAGGCGCGGGGACAGAATCACGGTACAAGCTGCGGTACCGTGCAGGGTACTGAAGAAGGGCGAGCGCACTGCATGAGGAGCATTCTGAAGCGGAGCAGGGTACAAGACGCAAACCTGCGCCGGAATCCGGACGCTTGTGGCGTCCTGCAGCACTGCCGCCCACGTTCCCGGATCGAAATCGGGCCAGGTCTGGAAGCAGAGCGCCGCCCCGGGGCCGTCCGGGGCCGACCGCAGCAGCCCCGGGGCCGTGCGCGTGGCGATCAGCGCCGCCTCGACGGCGAGCGTCCCCGACCCGCAACACGGATCGCAGAGGACCGCGGGATGCTCTCCGTCGGCCTCCGCTACAAGGCGGTCCCAGCCCGCCAGCAGCAGCAGGCCGGCCGCCAGGTTCTCCCGGAGCGCCGCCTTGTGGATGGGGCCGCGGTGGTACCCGCGCTTGTGGAGGCTGGACTGATGCCCCCCGAGGCTGCGGTACAGCCAGGCCTCGCCGCGGTGCAGGTGCAGGTACAAGGGCAGCAGCGGCATGTCCAGGTCGACGGAGGGCCGGGCGCCGCAGCGGCGCCGGATCTGGTCGGCGATGGCATTCTTGACCGTGAGCCCCGTGAAGTGGGAGTGGCACAGGGCGTCGGGCACTTGCCCCAGACCCACGTCTACGGCCAGAGTGCAGTGCTCGACAGAGGCGGGGTCGGAGGGGTCGGCGGGGAGGTACCGCAGCCAATCAATCTCGTAGATGAAATCGTACAGATCCTGCGGATGAGGGGGCATCCAAAAGGGGCATCCCCCGGACTGTGCCTCTGGTGTCCGGCAGGGGCCATTGAGGTGGGCCAGGAATCAGCCTGCACCACACGGTAATGCCGCTTATGGGGGGGGGGGGGGGGCAGTGAGTGCAGTTCTGGACCCCAACACCCGCGGCATGGGCAGGAGGGGCGCACCTTGTATCTAAGCTTTACCTGCGTTCTTGGGTACCATACCCATGCCTCACAAGGGCAGTAGTTCTGAGGACGGCGGAGTCCGGAGGGTTGCCATAGCTGCTGAGTAAAAGTGCTGATTGGTACTTCCGGATGTATGCGCTGGTTTGAGTTTTCAGGAGGAGTTTGTCTACATTGTTTGCTCCCAAGCCCCTTGAGGGAGAGTACTTCTGTTGGGTGAGAGTGGGACAGTCGTCCCTCTGCTGACAAGTGCTGCCTTTACACCTTGGCGTCCCTCCCATGCCCAGTCCGGCATGCTGCACATTGCGTCATTCCCACGACAGTAAAATTCTATTGCCTTTGGCAAGGCACCTCGAAGAGGAGAGAGGTGCGAGAGGGCAGTTTAAGAAGTGAGGAGCCCCCCGCACACCCAAATAGGGTGAAAAACACATGAAGAGGGGCCAAAACATGCTTCAGTTAGAATATTTGATCATTTTGGATGGTCAAAGGGTCAAAAAAATCAGTTTCGGAAATTCTATTGCCTTCGGCAAGTCCACCTCGCAGAGAATCTACCGCGAGCAACACACACCCAAAATAGGGTGGAAACTACATAAATACCGGCTAAAACATGCTTTACATACCTTGGATGATCATTTTAGGTGATCACGGTATCAAAAAAACAAGTTTCGAAAACTTCGATTTTTGAGCTGCCCAGGGTGACAAACTGCATAAGCAGGTTGTGTACCAATCCCTTGGGAGACCCCCCCCCCCTTGGACCTAATACCCAAATCGGGTGAAAAACACGTAAATACGGCCTAAAACATGCTTTACATACCTTGGATGGTCATTTTAGGTGATCACAATATCACAAAAACAAGTTTCAAAAACTTCCATTTTTGAGCTGTCCGGGGTGAAAAACTGCATGAGCAGGTTGTGCACCCGTCCCTTGGGAGACCCCCCCCCCCCGACCTGATACCCAAATAGGGTGAAAAACACGTAAATACGGCCTAAAACATGCTTTCCATAGCTTGGATGGTCATTTTGGGTGGTCACAATATCACAAAAACAAGTTTCGAAAACTTCGATTTTTGAGCTGTCCGGGTTGAAAAACTGCATAAGCAGGTTGTGCACCCGTCCCTTGGGAGCCCCCCCCCCCCCCCGGACCTAACACCCAAATAGGGTGAAAAACACGTAAATACGGCCTAAAATATGCTTTGCATAGCTTGAAATGTCATTTTGGGTGGTCACAATATCAAAAAAACAAGTTTCGAAAACTTCGATTTTTGAGCTGTCCAAGGTGAAAAACTGCATAAGCAAGTTGTGCACCCGTCCCTTGGGAGACCCCCCCCCCCGGACCTGATACCCAAATGAGGTGAAAAACACGTAAATACGGCCTAAAACATGCTTTGCATAGCTTGAAATGTCATTTTGGGTGGTCACAATATCATAAAAACCAGTTTCGAAAACTTCGATTTTTGAGCTGCCCAGGTTGAAAAACTGCATAAGCAGGTTGTGTGTACTGGCCCATTCACTAGGCCATTATTGGTGGAAACAGTCATTTTCGCGTCTTTGGCACGGGTTGTGGACGGCCCCAGGCAAGGCTAGAGACTGCAAAAAACGTCCTTCCGTATCCTAGTAGGCATATACTGTCACAACATCCCCACTTGCACCCCTCAGAGTAGGTACCACGGGGTCACCGAGGTCGACGAACATAGCAAAAATGGCTGAAAAGTGCATAAACTGCATAAGCGCTCGTCCCACTCCGCCCCATACAAACCCCATAGAGTCGGGACCCGGAAAAACTTTTTCGGCTCAAAATCAAAAAAAACCAAAAGATTCATGATTTTCGACCCAAAAAAAGGGGGGGTCATTTTTTGACCCCCCCCCCCACCCCCACCCCCCCCCCTCCCTCAAAACCTGAAAAAAGTGGGTTTCAAGTGGGGGGGGTCTGGGGGGGTCCGGACCAAAAACTCATTGGGGGATGCGATTATTGGACAAAATAATGATTTTACAAGGGGTTAAACTAACAATTCAACCCCTTGGGGTAGGGTACGCGAATAGCCACAAAATGGCCAAAATGGGGGGGTATGTGGCGTTTTCCCCTATATACGCCTGCCTGGCTTTGATCTAACAACCTCTGCGAGGTGATTTCCATTTTTGAGCTGCCGAGGCGGGAAAACTGCATAAGCAGGTTGTGTGCCCTAGACCCCTTGGAACCCCCCCCCCCCACACCCAAATAGGGTGAAAAACACATGAAGAGGGGCCAAAACATGCTTGACATAGGATATTTGATCATTTTGGATGGTCAAAGTATGAAAAAAATCAGTTTCGGAAATTTTCCATTTTTGAGCTGCCGAGGCGGGAAAACTGCATAAGCAGGTTGTGTGCCCTAGACCCCTTGGAACCCCCCCCCCCCCCCCCCCCCACACACCCAAATAGGGTGAAAAACACATGAAGAGGGGCCAAAACATGCTTTACATAGGATATTTGATCATTTTGGATGGTCAAAGTATGAAAAAAATCAGTTTCGGAAATTTCCATTTTTGAGCTGCCGAGGCGGGAAACTGCAGTTTGTGTGCCCTAGACCCCTTGGAACCCCCCCCCCCCCCCACACCCAAATAGGGTGAAAAACACATGAAGAGGGGCCAAAACATGCTTCAGTTGGAATATTTGATCATTTTGGATGGTCAAAGTATCAAAAAAATCAGTTTCGGAAATTCTATTGCCTTCGGCAAGTCCACCTCGCAGAGAATCTACCCCAAGCAACACACTCCCGAAATAGGCTAAAAACTACATAAATGCGGGCTAAAGCAGGCTTTACATATCTTGGATGGTCATTTTAGGTGAAAAAGTGCATAAGCAGGGTGTGTACCAATCCCTTGGGAGACCCCCCCCCTTGACTTGATACCCAAATAGGATGAAAAACATGTGCATACGGCCTAAAACATGCTTTGCATAGCTTGAAATGTCATTTTGGGTGGTCACAACATCAGAAAAACAACTTTCGAAAACTTCGAGTTTTGAGCTGCCCAGGGTGAAAAACTGCATAAGCAGGTTGTGTACCAATCCCTTGGGAGACCCCCCCACCCCACCCCATACCCAAATAGGGTGAAAAACACGTACATACGGCCTAAAACATGCTTTACCTACCTTGGATGGTCATTTTAGGTGATCACAATTACAAAGAAAACAAGTTTCAAAAACTTCCATTTTTGAGCTGCCCAGGGTGAAAAACTGCATAAGCAGGTTGTGTACCAATCCCTTGGGAGACCCCCCCCGCCCACCCAATAACCAAATAGGGTGAAAAACACGTAAATACGGTCTAAAACATGCTTTACATAGCTTGCATGGTCATTTTAGGTGATGAGACTATCCAAAAAATAAGTTTCGAAAACTTCCATTTTTCAGCCGTCCAGAGTGAAAAACTGCATAAGCAGGTTGTGTACCAATCCCTTGGGAGACCCCCCCCCCTCCCAATGCCCAAATTGGGTGAAAAACACGTAAACGCGGCCTAAAACATGCTTTACATAGCTTGCATGGTCATTTTAGGTGATCACAGTATCAAAAAAGTAAGTTTCGAAAACTTCCATTTTTGAGCTGTCCAGAGTGGAAAACTGCATAAGCAGGTTGTGTCCCAATCCCTTGGGAGACCCCCCCCCCTTGACATAATATCCAAATAGGGTGGAAACTACATAAATACGGCCTAAAACATGCTTTACATACCTTGGATGGTCATTTTAGATGATCACAATATCAAAAAAATAAGTTTCGAAAACTTCGATTTTTGAGCTGTCCAAGGTGAAAAACTGCATAAGCAGGTTGTGTACCAATCCCTTGGGAGCCCCCCCCCAGCCCCTCCCCCCCGGACCTAATACCCAAATAGGGTGAAAAACATGTAAATACGGCCTAAAACATGCTTTACATACCTTGGATGGTCATTTTAGGTGGTCACAATATCAAACAAACAAGTTTCGAAAACTTCGATTTTTGAGCTGCCCAGCGTGAAAAACTGCATAAGCAGGTTGTGTGTACTGGCCCATTCACTAGGCCATTATTGGTGGAAAGAGTCATTTCGCGTCTTTGGCACGGGTTGTGGACGGCCCCAGGCAAGGCTAGAGACTGCAAAAAACGTCCTTCCGTATCCTAGTAGGCATATACTGTCACAACATCCCCACTTGCACCCCTCAGAGTAGGTACCACGGGGTCACCGAGGTCGACGAACATAGCAAAAATGGCTGAAAAGTGCATAAACTGCATAAGCGCTCGTCCCACTCCGCCCCATACAAACCCCATAGAGTCGGGACCCGGAAAAACTTTTTCGGCTCAAAATCAAAAAAAACCAAAAGATTCATGATTTTCGACCCAAAAAAAGGGGGGGTCATTTTTTGACCCCCCCCCCACCCCCCCCCCCCCCCCCCACCCCCCCCCCTCCCTCAAAACCTGAAAAAAGTGGGTTTCAAGTGGGGGGGGTCTGGGGGGGTCCGGACCAAAAACTCATTGGGGGATGCGATTATTGGACAAAATAATGATTTTACAAGGGGTTAAACTAACAATTCAACCCCTTGGGGTAGGGTACGCGAATAGCCCCAACATGGCCAAAATGGGGGGGTATGTGGCGTTTTCCCCTATATACGCCTGCCTGGCTTTGATCTAACAACCTCTGCGAGGTGATTCTATTGCCTTCGGCAAGTCCACCTCGCAGAGAATCTACCGCGAGCAACACACACCCAAAATAGGGTGGAAACTACACAAATACCGGCTAAAACATGCTTTACATACCTTGGATGATCATTTTAGGTGATCACGGTATAAAAAAACAAGTTTCGAAAACTTCGATTTTTGAGCTGCCCAGGATGACAAACTGCATAAGCAGGTTGTGTACCAATCCCTTGGGAGACCCCCCCCCCCCTTGGACCTAATACCCAAATAGGGTGAAAAACACGTAAATACGGCCTAAAACATGCTTCACATACCTTGGATGGTCATTTTAGGTGATCACAATATCACAAAAACAAGTTTCAAAAACTTCCATTTTTGAGCTGTCCGGGTTGAAAAACTGCATAAGCAGGTTGTGCACCCGTCCCTTGGGAGCCCCCCCCCCCCCCCCGGACCTAATACCCAAATAGGGTGAAAAACACGTAAATACGGCCTAAAACATGCTTTCCATAGCTTGGATGGTCATTTTGGGTGGTCACAATATCAAAAAAATATGTTTCGAAAACTTCCATTTTTGAGCTGTCCGGGGTGAAAAACTGCATAAGCAGGTTGTGCACCCGTCCCTTGGGAGACCCCCCCCCCCCCCCGACCTAACACCCAAAAAGGGTGAAAAACACGTAAATACGGCCTAAAACATGCTTTCCATAGCTTGGATGGTCATTTTAGGTGATCACAATATCAAAAAAACAAGTTTCAAAAACTTCCATTTTTGAGCTGTCCGGGTTGAAAAACTGCATAAGCAGGTTGTGCACCCGTCCCTTGGGAGACCCCCCCCCCCCCCCCCCGGACCTAATACCCAAATAGGGTGAAAAACACGTAAATACGGCCTAAAACATGCTTTGCATAGTTTGAAATGTCATTTTGGGTGGTCACAATATCAAAAAAACCAGTTTCGAAAACTTCGATTTTTGATCTGCCTGGGGTGAAAAACTGCAGAAGCAGGTTGTGTACCTCCCCATTCACTAGGCCATTATTGGTGGAAACAGTCATTTCGCGTCTTTGGCACGGGTTGTGAACGGCCATAAGCAAGGCTAGACACTGCAAAAAACGTCCTTTCGTATCCTAGTAGGCATATACTGTCACAACATCCCCACTCGCACCCCTCAGGGTGGGTACCACGGGGTCATCGAGGTTGCCAAAACCCCCAACATACCAAAAATGGCTGAAAAGTGCATAAACTGCATGAGCGCTCGTCCCACTCCGCCCCATACAAACCCTATGGAGACGGGACCCGGAAACACTTTTTCGGCTCAAAATCAAAAAAAACCAAAAGATTCATGATTTTCGACCCAAAAAAAGGGGGGGTCATTTTTTCGACATTTTTGACCCCCCCCCCCCACCCCGCCCCCCACCCAACCCCTAAAAAGTGGGTTTCAAGTGGGGGGGGTTTGGGGGGGTCCGGACCAAAAACTCATTGGGGGATGCGTTTATTGGACAAAATAATGATTTTACAAGGGGTTAAACTAACAATTCAACCCCTTGGGGTAGGGTACGCGAATAGGCCCAAATGGGGGGGTATGTGGCGTTTTCCCCATATATACGCCTGCCTGGCTTTGATCTAACAACCTCTGCGAGGTGATTTCCATTTTTTGAGCTGCCGAGGCCTGAAAAGTGCTTAAGGAGGTTGTGTGCACACACCAAAGGCCACTGAACCACCTACAAACAGCAATTTTGAAGCTTTTGGGGGGCCCATGGCTCGCGCTAGATGGGCCCAGTGGCCACTACATGGGTCCCCATGGGTGCTCAAGTCCCCGTATCGTCACCAAATGACCACCCAAACCCATCCTAGGGGCGACAGAAGAGTTTCGGAAAGTGGCGAATTTTCGCAAATCTTGCTGGTGTCACTAAACAGCCTACACAACGGCAATTTCGGGGCTTTTGGAGGGGCCATGGCACGGGCTACATGGGCTTGGCACCCACTACGTGGGTCCCCATGGGTGCTCAAGTACTCGTATTGTCACTAAATCATCACCCAAACTCATCCTAGGAGCAACGGAAGGGTTTCATGAAACATCCAATTTCAAAAAACTCTCACGTACCACTAAACAGCCTATCCAGCGTGAAAACGGCTAAGTCCTCACCGGCAAGGGGCCATATGGGGGGGGCCGACTAGGGGTACCTGGAGTTGGGACCCGGGACCCCGCCATGGGTTAGGGGGTCCCTATACAAGAAGTAAGTTCTTAAGGATCCAGGTCCAAATACACACACAGCAGCCACAATACGCAAAGAAGTTTTGACCCCCCCCCCCAAAAAGAGGTACCCGGGTGCGGGGGGGTACAGGGGTCAAAATCCAAAAAATCATTGGGGGACCATTTTTGGTCCTAAAATGATGATTTTACAAGGGGTTAGACGTTGGAAACCATACATTGGGGTATGCTGCGCGAACAACCCCAAAAAAGGGGGGTATACGGCGCTCGCGCCCGCGCTTGACCTAACAACCTCTCTTCGAGGTGATTTGGAGGGTGCTCACCGCCACTGATTCGGGAAATGCAACACAGGGCCGAGGGGTAAAGGGGAGGGGGTCGAAAAGCTGTCTGGATTTGGGGCCATTTGAACTCCCCAACTAAAGCTGAGCATTCTGATTGCACACAAGTGGCGGGTAAAAACCCGTTTCTGTTCTCCATCCATGAAAATGACACAAGGGATTCCGGCTACACAACCCCTGCTGTCTCAGGGCCACGGCCAAAATGAGTGTGGATTGGGGTGGCATACACCGGATTGGAAAAAGCTGCTCATCCAAATCGGGGCGCCCGGCATAGGTTTGGGGCCCCACACGTAACTGCCCTCTGTGCCTGGCATACCCAGAGGTCATCAAGAAACAGCTGCATCCAGTGCACAATGCTGTGGGACCCGGCGCTCTGTGATCATTTCTGAGTGGGTGGTCGCTGGGTGGCAAGCCTGGCATCGCCCCTTGTGTGCACACTTTGTGGACCCTGTGGATTCCTGGTCCGGGCGTGAGGTGTGCTGCGTCGGGGTACAATCACCGCAGTCCATTGAGTCCATTGAGATGGGGCTCGTCTGCAGAGGCCACTGGTCTAATGGAAGGGGTGCTCATAGGCCTCTCAAGTGGCAAGGCAGTCAAGCGGGTGTGGCCATATCCATTTGGGGTTGCCAATCCGGCTGAGATATGTAGCCTGCAGTCATTGGGTGGCGGCTGTGCTAACCGTTGGGTGTGGGGGGGGGGGGGGGAAGGTGTCCTTTAAGTGTTCGCTGGACTTGTTTTTTCTTCCGCAAAGTCCGCGATCACCGCCCTGCTGCTGGTGGCAGATAACCCCAACCACCAACCTCCGACAGTTGATGGTCAACCGATGACCAGCGGACGTTTGTTGGCAGTGGTCTCAGGGTGTACTCAGGGAGGTCAGTCGGCCCCAAAGCCCGCCCTCCCCCATTCCTCCTCCCAGGTTCCCCTTCCCGGGACACATACAGGCGCAGCAGCATCTCCGGGGGGGCTGTCCATAGTCCGCTCAGCCAGGGGACAGGGCAGTCAGGCGGTTCAGTCCCCATGTCGGGCAGAGAGGGATGACGCCCTGGGAGTCTGCCCTCGTGTAGAGGCCCGTCCCAATGCAGTCCAAGCCCCTATTCGGCGGCTCGGTCCAGACATTGGCTCGACGGAGGCACTAACTTTCGCAAGCCCGCGGCGGCAGGAGGGTGGGGTTTACAGCCACCGACCGGGCCCCGCCGCCAACACCGTTCTGGAGTTGAGACGATATTTCAGTAATGCACCAGGTTTCGGACGCAGCAGGTGTATCCCACAACATTGGGCTGTAGCGGCGGGGGGGTGCCCATCGCGGTTCCTGCGTACCGAACGGTACATTCGCAAGGGCATACCCTGCGGTGCGGCAGGAATGGGCAGCGAGACTCATCTCCGTCCTCAGCGGGACTGTCAAACACCAGGCAATGTCGTCTTCAAGGAATGGAATGTGCCCGTGTCCTCGCACTCCCTCCTGCCCACCTTTCTGGTTGAACCCCCCCCCAAAAATAGCCACAGTCCTCTAGCCAGCCAGGCCACTTCTCCCCGGGCTAATGTTAGCAACAGGTCAAACCTCCGGCGAGTTCACACAGTCGTCCGTGGCAATGCACTCCATGACGCGGTTCGCGGTCCGCAGCCACAGAATGGCTTCGTAGCCGACCCGGCGCCCACCGCCGAAGCTGCAGCCCCCCAGCCCCTCCTCGACGCCTTCCGCGCCGATGCCCCGCAGCTCGTCCGCCAATACCCGCTCCAGTCCCTTGGGGCATGCGGCAAAATACGCGTGATGGGTCTGGGCCTGGGCTGGGGCTCTTGGTGCGCGGTGGCCTCGGGGCTGTGCGCGTCGGTCGGGGCTCGGAGCCACTGCGGACCGGGCCCCAGCACGGCCCTTAGTCCGCGCCCGGCGCAGCGGCGCGGCGTTGGCGTCCCCGGCATCGCGGCTGCCCGACCATAACTCGTCGCGCCCGCCTGCGTCCGGGCCCCTAGCACTTTGGCGGAGGTCACGGGGATCCGGGCGTGGGCTCCGGGGTCTGGGGCGCCCGAGGATACGTCTGCCGGCAGACCCGCGGCGGAGCTCGACGGCCCCCACATCGTCGTCCAGGATGTCCCCCCACGACACGTCCATGTCTTGGGGGCGGGTGGCACGAACCACCCAAAGCGGCAGGGTAGGCTCCACAGGGGCCCGGGCGCTGCGTGCGCGGCGCCACGCAGAGAAGACCAAGAACACCCCGAACACAACAGAACCCAGTGCGGCGGCAGCGACACGAGGTACCTGAGAAAGGTAAGAAGTGCCACAAGGCCTGCACTTGAAGGGGTGTTGCCCCACCCCCCCATTTCGGGGCTGTGCTTCGGCGATCAGAGAAGTTTTGCACTGCAGGCCGCCTCGGATTTCTCCTGACGTCTGGGTGCGAAGCAGGGAATATTACCGAGTGGCACATGGTACAAGGTGACTCTCACCAAAACTCCCCGCTGCCCTTCAACCGTCATGCAACCGCCAGCATGAGTACTGAAACCGCTTTCCAGTCGCCAGTACCCGCTGTTGTGTCCGCCGGTAACCGCTATTGCAGCCCCTCTACAACCTCCCCTCAGCCTCCCTCCCCCTCAAGCGCAGCCGTGCACAAGGCAGACACTTCACGAGACTGAGGTGCTGCTTGGCGAATCCCTACCCTGCAGGAAGGTGATGATCTGCTGCCGCTGGAGTTGGGCCGAGGCAAAGTGCACCTCAAAGAGGCGCTCACCGACTGTCCTACTCAGTACCAAACTGATACACAGATGACAAACCCACTGGTCTGGGGCACTGTCAAGGTGAAAGCACTCAGCATGATCCTGGCCCGCACACCCAACAACAACAACCCATTGGGAGGATGGCCACATGCTGTGGACCAGCCGCCAAGAGACCCACATACGCTGGCACGAGCAGAGCAGCATTGCGACTGTGCCGTGCCATCCCGTGGTATGCGACAGGTGATCAGGATGAGCCCCCCCCCCAATTGGGCCCCAGGTGCCAGCGCGGCAACCAAACGAGGGGAGCGAGGGGAGAGTCGCAAGCCCTCCACGGTACGCTGTGCTCCAAGCAGAGCAAAAAATCAACAGCCAGAGCTCCCGGAGAAACCAAATAACAGACCCACCCCGTGGCCCTTGAGGGGGACTGCCTACCCCCAGAGGGATGTTTGGGCGAGGCGCAGCGGCGCGGTGCTGCGGTGGACCCCCTCTTACCTTACGTGTCCACCCCCCCCCCATGGCAGTGGGCGAGCTGGCAAGCGTAAGCAGGCTCGTCGTTGCCGGGGCTCAGGCCGTGGCGACCAGCCGTCGGGGCCATGCCCTGCCCAGGGAGTGTGGACCGGGGGTCACAGAAGTGGTGCAGCCCGCCCAGCACCGCCCAGACACCTGGTATGTGTCTGCCCCGCAGGGTCAGGGACGCCATCATGTCCTCCTTTTGGCGTGCTTTGTGCCTCAGCATTGACTTCCAAACCCATACCCAACTCAGAGGTATGGTGGGGGGGCGGGGGGTGCCTTTGTGCCGTATATACCTGGGGTCCAGTCAGGCCTCTGATAAGCCACTGCCCAGAGGTGCAATGAAAAGGGTGCCCACCCACTTTTTTGTTTTGTTCTGGTCGACCGTGCAGCCCGGTATGTACAAACAATCAGTATGTTAAGGCACCGAGGGAAGGATTCCTTGACTCGACGAAAGCAGCATTGCCCGCCACACCCTGTGTATATGGAAGATCCATTGCTACACAAGACTTGAAGCCAAGAGATTGTGGACACTTCTGGAATCGGATGCATGGGATTGCAGCAAAGAGCTGCTTTGCCGAAGCAAAATCAAGAAGAATACCTCACAACTGCAAATCATACAAGCAGGAAGATCAGACAGCCTGACATACAAGGGAGTTGTAAACAGTTGCACAAATGTGGACGTAGCATGCTGAAATTCGGAATATCCAACCAATGCCGACCACGCAAAAGAAAGGCCTGTTTGTTGATCACCATCATACATGAGCGTTGAGGCAGGTACAATTTCGCCATTTCAAAGCAGACTGATACACTTCAGGGCTGATGTGGTTGCTATTGAGCATCACATGTCAAGAAAGGCACCCATCCCTTTTCACAGCCCTTGGCCTACCCCCCCCCCGAGGAGGGAAGGCAGGGGCGAACCATAAAAAGCAGAGTAAGTTTGGTGGTTGATACTTCCGGTTTAAGTGGATTGGTTGTATTCTGTAGAGGCGTGCCTCCAGCTGCAGAAGGCTGATGCTTGGTGTGTTTTTGCCGCTCGCGGTTTAATGGGTCTCAGTTTGTTTTGTGTGCCAACTACACGCACGATGCAATCATTAACGCGTGCGAGTGGTGTCGTCAGCCCACATCTTGTGACGAGGGCTTCTTGGGGGGGGGGGGGGGGGGTGGGGGAGGTCAGCCCAGGAGGCACCCACCCACAGACCGTCCAGTAAAATGTAAAAAAAGCGACCATCCCCGCTCTTGGCCACGGTGGGTCCCGGTGGCAGGGGGCACCGACTTTCGCATGAAAGGCAGACACCCATACCCCCCGCCCGTCTCTCTCCATAGACTTTCCACTCCACTCAGAACAGGAGGCCTAGCCCAGTGTGGTGACTGCTGCGTGCTGCATAGTAACGGGCAAAAGCACAAAGTTTCCTGGATGCGTTGTGCGTTGCTGTCATCACCATTTGCTCTGGTCAGAAAATGCTCACTTGACACTTGACACTGTTGCATGTTCGTGTATGTGGTCATTCAGTGAGCAGTACTGTGCGGACAGTGAGTCTAATGTCTTGAAAACCTGTACCTCGTTGTCTTTGGTGAGTGAGTGCAGCCTGAGGGGTGAGACCGTTGGTTGTTGTTGTGCCCTGGGAATTGGAAGGGAGGGGATGGACATGGCGATTGGGTGGTGGTCTGTTTGTGTGTTGCGGTGCATAATGTGGCAGCTGGAGGGTGGGTGTGCTTTGAATAAGGAGGGGGATATGCGAATGTGGTCAATGCATGTTTGGTTGTTTTTTGTGTACAGTGCGTTTTACGTTTCACTGTTGGTGAATTTGTGGCTTGTATAAGACCGTTTGAGGGGGTGCACTGTGCGGAAAGTGTCCAGGAGTTTGGGTTTAGCGGGATAAACAGCAGACGAAAGCCACTGCCATTTGGGAGCATGCAGGACATTTTCAACGTCAAGAGACTGAAGGGTGCAGTTGAAATCTCCCATGAATATGCAATAGGCGAATTCTTTCATGAGGGACTCCAGAATGGTTTGTAACTCGTTCTTCAGGGTAGGGTCTTTGGGTGCATATACCGATGCGACCAGAAAATTAGAGAAGTTTGGTAGAGAGACAAACGCCGCCGCGAGCATCCCTTTGTGGTTATGTTTGATGATGGGAGAGACAAACGGTGGGCTTTGAGAATGGATTCATCCCCTGTGTCTAGAGCAGGGCCGAGAACCATTGCAACTCCGGGCGGGGGCCCTCGAAGCCTGTCCTCCCCCTCCCCGCTGTTAGGCTCTTGGGGCTGGGCCCACCAAAACGACCCCCCCCCCACACAGTTCAAGCATGATCCCTAAAATGTGCAGTGCTCCCCAGTTGGGAAATGGCGCTGCACCCACCGGTTCAAACCATCTACCCCCTAGTTGGGGGAGGGAGCTGCCCCTTCCTGATGCACCCTAAGAAGAAATGCTTTTGGAGGCTTCCTAATGGTTGCGCGAGGCTTTTGGAAGCTTGTTGACCGGGGAGATTGGGGGCATTGAATATGTGCGAAATTTGGAGTGGAAAAAATTGGTGCAGATAAAATTTGGCACCATTCTTAATTTCTTAAATGCCACTGAAAAACTTGGCATGAAATTCCCAGATTGTGGCACAACAAGCGTGGACAGTGAATGGTGGTTGTTATTTTCTGGAGGCCTCTGGATGCTTGTTGGCTCCTATGAACATATTGCAGCAACTCCAACTGGCCTGCTAAAGTCCCTGTAGAGTACCACGCCTTTGCTCTCAGCCAACCTTTGCGGGAACACATCATTATGGGAAATGTACAGCTTGGCCCTTCGAGCCTATTTTCTACAACCACTCCCTTATTTGGAGAGGGTTGAAGCCCTTCCAGGTTGCAATAGACCGGCAGCCCACTGCCTTTTGGGATACATTACTATGCTAGGCATTCGGAGCTTCCATTTGATTGGGACCGACTGCCAATTGCTCCAAACATTTCCAATTTTCAATAGCAGTCAAAACACCGTCTGTCAAACGCCGTCCACCCTTAGCAAATTGCCAATCGCCATAGGTGAAAGGCACGGTCCTTCAGCAAACAAAGAATTGTAGTGCACCCAAATACTCCCTGTGCTGCCAAATAGCAAACAAAGTGAAGGAAAGGAACGTCAAGTGAATCTGAGTGCAAGACGCTCAACGCTGTGCACATTGTGAAAAATGTATGACAGCACCCTTTTGACAAATACAACTCATGCACAGAAAACATGCAAAGTGTCTCCTACCACAGATAGACGGCATATGCGTAACACATGTACGCAACACATGCACAACACGTGCACTGCAGCATCCTGTCACACAAGCACCACTGGATTGCCTCCTGTCACAAAATAAAACCCAATACACCAGCATGGCATCAACATACTTCCGCAGATGTCTCTCTTCGAGGCGCTATGAAGCGTTCCTGAGCATCTTCAGCTATGTCTGTGGCTCCTGTGTGGTACCAGCCTTGTGCAACATAAATCGGCACCGGATCATCAGAAATCCTCTCATACGGCACCCGTCTCACAGCCGCCACCGTAGGCTTCCGCAAAGCCAGCTCACTCACAGTCCACACGAGGCGATTGCTCACATGGTCACTGGCGCTTAAAGCGACCCCAAGCACTGTCAAAATGATGATACAGATGCTCACAACATGGCAAACAGGATATGTGCCACGACGCGCCGGCTGTCCATCATAATCACTGCTCAGCGGCCTCGCATTTGCATTCATTGAACAAGACTAAAAAGACAAGCAATTTGCAGCCTATTTCATCCCATTTGTAGCCATGCCCATCCCCATTCACAGCACAGCCACCAGACACGATGCATGAATGCATCAGGGACCACATCTGTCATGAGGGTGTCATCAGGACCCCTTGGGATCGGGCTCATTTCCAGCCATCCCCTGTCATTGCGCCCCATTAAGGCCTCCCAATGGGGAAATCCTTGCACTGTGCGCACACTGCGCGCGCACTGCGCGCTACTTTTAGACTATGTTCCCCCCAAAGAGCCCCTAGGCACGCCCCTTGGAAACACCCTTAGAATTAGGCGACCCAAACTGGACTGGAGGGGACCTTGAGGGGGACCTTCCCGGTTCTTGTGGCATGGCAAAGGACCACGTTTTTCTGGTGAACCCCCAGGCTGCATCAGCCGAAGCATTTTAAACATTGGGGAACAGCCTTTCATGGATCTCATCGCACGGGTGGAAAATGCCACCCACACTTCATACGTAGAGTGATCAGACAAATCAATGACTTTACGATCAGCCAGGTGAATACGGTCACAATGCATTGGAACATTACTTGATAGACTAATCGCACGTTCCAAAAATGACCCTGTCTCTTCCTCCGATTGAAACAGAACAAGACCCACATTTCCCAGATTGGGGATTGTGTGTAGAACCCGGCGCGTGTTTTCTTGGACTTTGTTGTAGTCCTCCATGAGAGCCACAAACAGCACCGATGGACTAGAGCCGTAGAAACCTTCAGTCCATAGAGTCGATGGACCATGGAAAAAGGAGTGACATATGTGGGCAGCGCTTCAAAACATGCGAGTGGTCCCCCGGCATACAACAAAGGGAGCAATGGCAAACTGAGCATTTTGAAAGAGAATATACTCCGCCATAAGCAACTCCGCCATAAGACAACAAACTCACATCTGCAAATCCTGTATGGAGGAACCTCATGTCCTCCACCACGATGTCGAAGCCGCCAAGCATGCCCTGGCATACTATCTGATGGCTCTCAAAAGGGAGAAGGTGATCCTTCCCCTTTGGAGCGAACTTCTTGAAGTGGTCCCCGACACTCATTTGGTCAATGGGACGGTTGTCACTGGGGATTTAGGCAGCCGGGACGCTGCAACCCTATGACGACTACTCCGGCGGCGACCCGTCACACAACCCCCTGTCGGGAGCTTTGCATGGCAGAAGAAAAGACACCGAAAAAGCATACACACTCAGAAAGTCCCTTGGGGAGGGGGGGGGGGGGGGTTGGATTGCTCCCTCTCGTCTGGCTTGAAGAAATCGCTAAATCGGCGTTAGTGTGATCTTGACTGTGGTAGCTAGGAAGGCTTCCTCCGACAACGGCTGCCAAACAGCTGTAGTTGCACCTACTTGCTGGAACGTAATGTGTTCACATAAGATTAACCATCTAGTGTTTTTAACCGCGCAGCCTAGCCAACCCTGGTCCATAGTCAAGGATAGAACACTGTGTTTGAGGCAAATGCGGGGGGGATGGTTCCACAGACACATTTTTATGCACCACGGCCCCCTATGCCAACGTGTTCCACACTTGTCCGCTCTGTCTTTCCTCTTTAGAGCATGATTTGGCCCCAACTCGCCGAACCCGAGCAAACGACCACTGCTCCAACAATGGGAGGGTGAACTATGAGCCATCCCCCCTCCATGCTTGTGCTTTGTCCGTCAATTCAATCATGTGCTCTGCGTACGACACACGATAGCTGCCAAGACATTGGAATAAATTCTGTCCTCATTTGGCTGGCCGGCGTCAAGCAGTCTTGCAATTTGCCCTTCCGGGCCAAACGAGGAGAACAGTAAGAACGGTCTCACATTTCCGTGGCCCTGCCATAAGTGCAATTCGAGCCATTGCGGCCCCGAAGGCTCCGTGCCAGAAAAATCCTTCTCCAAGAAGGAGTATGCTATTGAGGATGTCACTGTCAGTGGCTAGTGCTCCTGCGGCAGTGTGCTCCAAGACAAAGGGTGTAGCCGTTTGTTCGTGAGTGGCAGTGGCGTGCGTTGGGATACCGAGGCCTCTAGCTCCTAGAAAACGGCCATTGTTTTCGGGTGCAGCCTCCCAATTCTGAAGATTTTCACGACCAAGAGAGAGTGAGTCCACGGCATGGAGTCCCCTGCCGTCCCTAGGTCATCCACCCCCCCACCCAGTCTAGGGGTTGTTGCTAGCAAATACCAGCAGATCCCAATTCCTCACTTGCAGCACTCTCCTCATTGCCATGTTCGCCTTGCCAATCACTTGCACGGTCGCAAAAAATTGTGATGCAGTTGGACAAATTTGTGATGCAATGTGCCAAAGCACGAGATACGCCCAATTATGGAGTGCCCGCACCTCTTGTGACTCTGTGAGAGGTATATTGGCTAAGAACTGTGCCTTAGCTTTAAGCTTTGACAGTGGACCCTGAAACTGGGTGATGATGGTGGCGTGCCCCAGCCATGTTCCCAGGTATCATACTTTTTGTTGCACCACAAATCCTGGGATGGGAATCTTCACCTTTGGCCATTCGTGACCCTGCAACACTACCCCGCATTTTCAAAGGTTCAACGGTTAACCTGAGACCTCTCCGTACTCCTCCAGCAACTCCCTTGGACTGGGGGTCCCCCAAGCCAGGAAAAATTGCGGTAAAATTGGGGGAAATTGCGGAAAAATGCGGTATAATTGCGGTAAAAATTGTGGTACATTTCTTTTTGGTCCCCAGACTCTATGCCAGCCATGAGCAGCAGTGGAGCACAAGATTTTTTGCAAAAAGGTTTGTTTGACCAATTACGCACCCAATTGGCAATTTCAGCACATGGCATGCACAATGCACCACCCTTTTGGCCACCCTGCCTTTTGCCACGCTTCACTGGCCTTTTGCCGTTGCCACAATCACCGTCCCCAGAAGTAGACGACATTTTGGGAACACAAAAACAGAATAGTGTCCTGCCACACAAACGACATGTAGGACACATGAGAACACAGAAACATACAGTGTGCCGAGTGACAGCAAACGGAGAGAAAGATTTTTCCTCGGGGGAAAATTGAAATTTTTGAATAGAGGCATTACTAAAAAATTGCGGTAAAATTGCGGTAAATTGCGGTAAATTGCGGACCTCAATCCCCCCCCAGCCTTGGACCCTGCAACTTATGCTGAACCTTCTGCAATGTGCCTGGGATGAACACAATTGAGTCATCGGCATACCGTAAGCTCCGCATTTCAGGAACTCACAATTTCATTTTATGAACCAGAAACACAATCAACAAAAAAAAAACACCGTGCTTTATCCCACATCTTGGCACCAATTGTGTGGCAGTGAGCCGATTCCCCACCGGGAACTAGATGGGTCCCCGCAAAAACTACTCTAGAATATGTACCCGTGCTACCGGGATGCCTATATCAAGCAGGAAAATGGACAGGGGGCTAATACTCATTGGGCCGAATGCCTTGCCGAAATCAACGCCGAGCCACTCACCTTCTTCCTTTCCTCTCCACAAAGAAAGAACTTATCGCAAATGGTATTCCATGGCCAAGTTCTTGCACTGCGTGCGCACTGCGTGTGCACTGCGTGCATGCTGCGCACGCAAAGGCTGAGATACTCACCCAAGAATACCTGTCACCTGTCTAGTAGCACGGTGGGGCGGCAAAGCCCACATGAGAACAACGAAACTGCCTTCAAACTTGGTAATCAATTGTCGTTATGAACAAGCCACTCAGCCTTGTAAAGTACAGCTATGCCCTTGAACTCCGCTGGCCGTGGGACCTCGCCGACTTCTCCAGCCCTCAGCCTTACATAGGCTTTCAAGTTAGACACGATAAGTCTCATCCACTGCGGCTGGGGTCATTCGAGGGCCTTGTTCAACTCCGGCACGGACCTGGGAGGGAGGGTCGGGCCTTCCTTGACTATGCCCTGGCCAGCTGCTCGCGTAGCTGCTGAATTTCTCTGGCTTGTTCAGCAATCTTCTCTTCTGCTGAGGCGTGAGGCTGATGGGAGTCGGAAGGTGGTTGCGTGTCATGCCCGTCCATGGCACTCATTGAAAAGAAATTGACCGAAAAACTGCCTAGGTAGGGAGGTGCAGGTGGTTGAAATCGGCAAAAATGGTTGACAATTCCAATATGCCTAAATGCTAAACGCTAAACGGAACCAAAATCTTGTGAAAAGGGGCCGAAACTAGGGTTCGTTTGCCAGCATCCAAAACTTCGCACTGCGTGCATGGCATTCCCCATACAACGACCTTTCATGAACCCCTTCTATGCTCGGGGCACCACCAATTGTACCAAATCTTCGAGTCATAATTTCAGTGCCCGTGGAACCACTTGATTTTGCCATTCAGCAGGGTGATGAGGCATAATGAGTCCGATACTAGAATAACGGGTTCCTTCGGTATGCATCGAGTCATAACTGGGATCCATTCTTGTCGCAGTGCGAGTTGTATTGCGGCGGTTTGTATGAGCTCCAAGAGAACTAGTGCCAAGTACCCGTTGTACATGCAATAAAAAACTCCTGTAAAACCATATGGGCCTAGGGCCAACGATGGGTCCAGTTCGGATAGCGCGGAGAGGACCATTTCCAAGGTGGATTCGCACCACAACACTTTCCCCGCCCCCCTCCATTGCCTGGGCAAGTTTGAGACATACTGCTTCCTATCTTTTTACTTTTTTTTTATCAAATAGGCCGAACTGAGAGTGCCGAAGTCCGAGGGGGAGTTCAATGTAAGTACAGGTCTTGGCAGTGCCAGGGTGTGCACACGGGATCCAGCTCTGGTCTGGTCCCCAATGGGTTCCTAAAGTACAAAGAATAGCTGGGCTGAGGTGTTGCTGAGCTATGGGGAGTCAATACCCGTGTCGGTCGTCAAGAGGATTTCCCATTCAATGGGGCCCCATTGTGCGTTGTGTCGTTTAGGCAAGGGTTGTAGGGGACCTTCCAAGGTAGACAGGTCCCATTCCCTTGTGGGTCGCTTACGCTGCATATATAGGACTCCAAGTGGCACCATTTGCGTTGTGAGCATGAGCCTATCACCGCACAAGTGCGTGGGGGACGCGGCAAAGGGGTGTTCAGCGGATGATGTGGCGGTGCTACGTTGGGAGCCTTCAACAAGAACCAAAACCATGACACAACAAAGGAGCCGCACCAAAGAATAAGATGCGAAGTTTATAATCAAGAATGAGCAGAATTCTAGATCCCAAGGGGGAGTATTTGAGTTGTGCGCGCCGCGCGGTACTTTTGCGGTAAACCTAGGCCAAGTTCTTGCACTGTGTGCGCACTGCGTGCGCACTGCGTGCATACTGCGGACGCAGAGGCTGGGATACTCACCCAAGAATACCTGGTACCTGTCTAGTAGCAGGGCGAAGCAGCAAAGCCCACATGAGAACAATGAAAATGCCTTCAAGGGCCTTCAAGGGCGCCAAACATCCACATGCAGAACTACGCATCTACACATGCATAGGTTCATCAATGTGTAATTGTACCTTGCCATTTGTGTTTTGGGAGCTGATCTCGGCGAGCATCCTCAGAGCTTTCAAACATGGTTTCCTTCAATGCTTTCCATCTCTTGTCTTGCGTGGTGCAGCCACATCCTAAATGCTTAGGAAGCTAAAACAACCCTGGTACGGAACCAAAAACTTGTGAAAAGGGGCCGAAACTAGGGTTCGAGTATTTGTCGACATCCAAAACTTCGCACTGCGTGCACTGTGTGCGCACTGCGTGCATGGCATTCCCCCAGACCAGTCTATTTTTTACCGCGTCCCAAAAATGGCCAAAGGAATTGCATTAACACCCCTCCTTCCCACATACATTGCACAATCGAGCAGAAAGGGCATGTTGAAGGGGAATGCGAGGAACATACATGTGCAAATTGAGACATGCCGCCGTGTCAAGTGCTCCCCCCAATACCTACAACTGCGGCTGGTGGCACGCAAAGCACTTGAATTCCCCCAATTTACACCGAATTTACAAAAATGTATGGAAACCTACTCCATTTTACGCAAAATTTACAAAAATGCATAATCTACAGTCTGAATTGCCTTTGCCCCCCCCCCCCCCCACCACCACCACCATTTACAACCAGCTTAGGGTCGTGTTTTTTTTTGCTGAGCCTACCCTGTCCAACCGACACCACCCTACACTGAGACCCAAGCAATACGCACCTCATTTTTGGGTTTGAGGCCCTGGCGGATAGTTTGTTGCATTTCCATTCAATTGTTTTCATTCTTTCATTCTTTCAATTCCATTGTTTCCATTCAAGATGGCTATGCCACTTGATGGTCTTATGTGAGTGGCGCAAGAATAGTGCGGGCAATTGAAATCCCGTTGGCAGTGCTACAGCAACAATAACAAAGCTGTGATCAAAATGAACATCAACACGAACGACAACATGTGACCCCCCCCCCCCCCGTGCTAAGACAAACCAAAGTTTATTGCTAAACGTAGAATTGTGGCTGCAGCATCCTCTACTATTTTAGGGCAACTTTGGGGACAAACACTGGATATTTTGGCCCTACAGGTGCGGTGTTACACCGTACCAAATGTGGTGGCTGCAAATTGCACCTTACGCTGTGGCGGTTCTTTGTGCAAGATTTCGAGGCTGTGCATTGCACCAGATCTTGGGTGGCTGTGTGCTGTGCTAGATGGTGTGGATCTCCTGTGTACCGAGTCTTGTGTCCCTCCTGTGTGCCACATGGGGTCTACAGTGTATCTGGTGTTATGGCTATGCATTGTACGAGATGTTGCGGCTGTAAATTGTAGCAGATGTCGTGGCTGTGCATTGCGCCAGATGTTGTGGCTGTGTGTTGTCTTTGGTAACGAACAGTCATGTGGTATGGGCACGCACTTCAGCGCATCAAGCCACAAGAGACAGAGTTACTCGCAACATAAATAACTCATGCATCCAAATGTCAATCTGACCTTTGAAAGATAGACAATGGTCACCGGTCTGGGGTCCAAACTGGCATTTGCAATTGTGTTTTTACAGTGCCAAATAAGTAATGAGCACCATTACTGAGGAATGTTTCCTGCTGGACATTTGGGGACTGGTATGTTGGTTTACACCGAGGTAAGCCAGCGAAGCCTGCTCACCTGATGGTCCTCAAGACAACTTCTGGTTTCAAGGATCAGAGCTGGCCAATTGTGAGATTGTCCTATGGAACATCATAGTGGTGGACGTAGCACGTAGCAAGGAGAAGCAGGATCTGGTACCGAGAAATGCAGTGCCACCACGCCCATTGGCATCCCAGTGTGCTCTGACACACAAATAGCCTCAACTCTGAAGGCTAGGGAGGCAGCTGGGCCATAAACACATCCAGTCATAAGCAAACTAAATTGCCGAATTCAGCGCACAGTTGGAGTGACTCTACACAAAGCACAGGCCCCCTGAGTGACACTGGGCACTTTATAAGCATTTATAATCCTCACAGTGACAGAAGAAGCGGAACATGACACAGAAATCCAGTGATAAAGGTCACTGGATTCTGTACCAGTGACAAACTGCCGTTGTTTTTGGAACGGGTGCATTCATCCCAGTTTCTTCCACAGTGTACCCAGACCACCAAAACATTACAGAGGATCCATTGTGTTTAGTTTAGCAGGTATATTGGTATATTCTTGAAGAAAACGCATCTTGGCCCCAGACTGACGATGGTCGTCAATCTCCACAATACATGTCTTGATCTGCAGCCAAATGAAGAGACGAGATAGGGCTGCCGTCTGAGGACGATTTGGGTGGCTCATCAACAGGGTCCTTGTTAGAGAAAGGCGCCCGCACCGCGCGCGCACCGCGCAGGCGTTTCTAGCAACCCTCTTCTGCATTTTTCAAGTTTTTTTCAGGGTGGCAAGGACTCGGTGGCCTAAGGGGTACGCATACAACAATGGAGGCCTCCACTCCAACCTCCTCACCAAAGGTGGTTGTAGCTGCCCACACCCCATGCCAGGGGAGGGCCGGAAGAGGAAGAAGAAGATGTAGAACTCTCCGGTACGGCCGCTCGACCAAAGAGCCTAGTGCCCCACAGGGTGCCCAAGCCTGTGGAGCCATTTCGAACGTTTCGCGTTTCGACGTGTTGCTCAATGGGGTGCCCATTCCCATGATGCAACCGTTTCGGTGTGCTCGTATCGGTTCGTTTCGCATTTCGATTGTCACGACGTCAGCTACGAGGAAGCCTCCTCTTCTTCTTCATCTGCGGACGTAAGTGACGAGCCTGACGGGTGATGGCACCCGTGGCAATTGTCCGCCATCGCGACAGCCATCGCAACCTAGCTTGGCGCGCTATCCCGCAGCCACGGCACACGGGCTCACCACAAGGGAGGGGCAAATAGTGGTGAGGTGCAGAAAACAGCACAAGGGGAAAGAAAAAGTTGTCCGTGCACGTGCAAAACACCTGCACCGCGCGCACCGCGCGGGCGCCTTTCTCTTAGATGACATGAAGGGGGAGGGGGGATGTGTTCAGCACAGATGTCAGTGAGTGCGGGGCACTTTGACAGCAGGGCACTTCGATAGTGAGGAGTTTAGCACAGATATTGGACAAGGCGGGAGGTTACTTGCAGGCTGGTGGTGTGGCCCTAGGAATGTTTGTGCACTGCGTGCGCATTGTGTGCAAATTCGGCAAATCCCACCATTACGAAAACCCACCCAAACCACCCACCACCTATGTACAAAAAGGCAAAGCAGAAAGAGGAACATGATAAACTTTAATGTATCTATGAAGAATCCAATTAGGCACCCAAAGTACAACTATGCAAGGGCATACATGATGTATGCATGTTCAAGTGGCAAGTGCCACACTTAGACATATCACATGGACGGTGTCCACACAAGTAGCATAAAACATTGTCATCATTTTCTTCTTCCTCTGTGGAGGCTTGTGTTGCGGAGGCTTCCTTGTGTGTCCACACAGACTTAGGCACATGAGGCCATTGTCCATCGGCCTAGTTTGCCTCTACTGAATCCCGCCCCCCCGTGCCTAGGAACCAGCAATGTTTGACCGCGGAACCAGGGGGCGGTTCGTGCGCACGCTTTCCCCCCAAAATTCCACCGCGGAACCAGGGGCCGGTTCTTGCGCATGCCTGTGGGCAGCCCCATACCGCGGAAAAAAAATTTTCCAGTGCGTTCCGCCGGAGCATGCGCACCCTCTCCTTTCCCACAGTTAACCACATTGACAAATGAACACCAAAGGAGTGAATCTCGGCTGACTGGGCTGCAGTGTGCCTTCCAACGTGCATAGAATGATCTAATGTTCAACTGGTCGCCCAGGCGGGAGGGCAGGAGAGAAACTTACATGTTTTTATCTTTACATTCCCACCCTGCTCTCTTGGACCCCTTGAGTGCCTGGGCGTCCTCTCCCTCCCCCCAGAAGGTGAAACCTGCCTGCGCAGGCACCCAGCCATCAAACAGCACCTGTCTAACTAAGAAAGGATGGTTCGCCAAAAATGAAAAAATGAAATTTGCAAAGAGGTGCTATCAGTGGCCCCCTGTGTTTAACTGACTTTTGTTTCCTTATTAGGGGCTGGTTGCTTCGGAGAAGGGGTTGAGAGCAGGGGGAAGGGGTTTAAGGGGTATGTGCGCCTGTGACTGACTGATAGGGTCCCCCTGATGGGGGGACCCGTAGCAACACACATGAAATGTTGTCCTGCACACCTTAATAGCTGTCCTGCATCCACCAGAACCATGAAAAACCCAACACCGTGGTAAAAAAAAGTGGTGCGAGAATTCGACCGCGGAACCAGGGGGCGGTTCTTGCACAAGGCGGTTCCTGGGCGGGGGGGGGGGGGTGTGGCAAAATACGCACATCGCTATGCAACTCTGTGGCATAACCCATCCACACATTGCAGACGACCCTCCATCGCCACACATGAGCAAAGAGGTGCTCCACCCTTGCAAGATAGAAACTATGCACATCATTATATTCTTGTTGGGCTTTGGTCAAAGGCTTATGCCCAATGTAAAGCACAGTGGTATGGACACAACCGGTATATGCACCATCATGAGCAAACACTTCATAATCAAGGAAATACCTACGCTCTTGCCAAGGACCATGTTGGTCCCAAATCGGAGAGAACTAAAATGGGACGCAAACCCTATTGCATTTGGGAAGTTCAAAGCGGAGAGAAGTGAATATACTCATCACCGGGTGATTCCCCATCACCATAGCCCAACCTGGTACAGAGGAGTAGAAGGGGTGAAGAAGCGGAGAGTAGTAACGTGGTTGCAAAGCACACTGTGTGCACATTCATTGGGCCAAACCAACTGTGACCAAGCACCCTTTCTATACTCCTTTTCACACAACCTCCAATGAAATGCATGGCATCAATAGAATCAAACTCATTTCACACTAAAAACCCAATAACTTGTGGGGAAAAGCCAAAACTAGGGTTCAAGTAATTGTGAGCCCCTTTGCCATGCCTTTAGGGCTCTGTGAGCATGTATCTGTGCAAATGTACCCTCAGACGAAAATGGGCTGCTGAAAATGGGCATTGTTTTTCGTAACTGATATCATGATGGGAAGGGGGGAGTTCCAAGCAAGACCCATCTGGTACCGGGTACCTGGTGGTGCTGCCAAAACGATTCATTCAAGGGAATGTTGTTCAAGTAGGTCGCAAGCAGTTTGCTGGTAGTGCAAAGTTTGTCTGTCAACAGAAAGAAAAGGAAGGGAGAATTTATCACTATAACTATAGTACCATTCACTGTGACTGTTGGTGTCCTTCGAGACCTCATGACGACCAGAACTACTGCTTGTTCACTGCAGGGATGGGGCGCGGAGGGGACGAATGGGAAAGGCTGTGCTGCTCAAGGTGCAGTAGGGGGCCCTGAAATGTGCACCTGCTTGACGCTCACTGCTGATCCAAGCGCTCTGCATTACAGTTCCGCCGTGCTGTCTGATGTGTCTTGAAAACAGGGGCATATAGGCGCGCTTCGCATGCTCTGCATGAATCAAATGCAGGCAATAACAAGCTCCTGATCAATGAAACCACCATGTGCAAATGATATATGCCAAAAGCAAGCAGAGGATTGCATATCCAGTTCCTTTTAGGATTCAAAGCTATGCCGTCAGCGCTGGTGTAGTTTCCAGACCTCACAAACTTCCTATTGGGCAGTGACATGATTTTGGTGCATGTCAAGCATCAGCAGCCGCAGCATGCTCAGCAGCCGCTCTCTTCACCCACCTGAGCACCAGAGGCCATGCACGTGCACAGGCACGGCAAGCGCCCAGCATGGGCGATGAGACCAGGTCAGGTGAAGGCTGCTTGAGGGCGAACCATTCCCGTTCACAGGAGTCATCTCAGACAGCCATAAAAATGGGGGGGGGACTTGCGTCTGTCCCCAAGGGGGACGGCTGGGTTGTGTGGCCTGCCTAGACGGAAGTGTGTTGGCTGTTGAAGGTGGTCGCGCCCAAACAAGAAAATTCGGGCGTTAGTTCTTTTTTTTTTAACCCATAACAATTGTTCCACCATTCGGGCGTTAGTTCAATGTTACGTCTCACACAAGTACAAGTGGCGTAGTAGTGAGCAAGACGCCATGTGTGCATGTCAGGAAATATGTGTGCAGGAGACACATCTTATTAAAAGGAAGAACACCTGGATGGGTCAGCGATAAGTGGGGAGTGTGGTGAGGGCCGGACCTGTTCAAAGGCGCGCCAGCCGGGGCCAGTGGAAGGCCGACCCCCACATATATGAGTCAACGTGATACCCATGACGCGCTGATCATTTTGAGGTATGTGTCATGGGTGGAAATGTTGTTGCCAAAAATGGACCCTTCATGCCACGGTACTGAAAGAGGCTGGCCCGCATGGCACGGAGCTTGCCAGGCGCGCAGGAACGCTGCAAGCCCGCGAGCTGAGGAATCCCTTTCATTTGAGGCCGAATGGACAAGAATGGCCTTAGTTTAGTTTATTAGTTTGGACTATCTTCGAAGAATCCTGAAGGATCTGAGGTACTGAACACTGGAATGCGAAAACATCAGGGCTGGGGGCTCAAAAGGATGCAGGCTGTACACTGCCTTCAAGGAGAAAAATGAGGACATTTTCCTCCTAAAAAAACCAAATTAGTGTGTACACCCCGGGCACACTTAGCTGTTGCGCTTCTTCCAATTTCAGCAATAGACAATCGACACTATGCCCCGCACATCATCGGAAACGAAGCACTAGACACGAGGCAGTGAGCCCTGGGACGAAAACCTAATCGCATGCGTTTGGGCAAGGCACCCAACACTATGAACCATGCATCTCAGGCAACCTTCGTCATGCGCTGGGCCCATGCAGCCTCATGGACCATGTTGTACCAGGAGGACCACAGCTTCGGCCACAGTCGGACGTGGCGCGAGGAGGCCACGGGATAAATCGGACCCTGGCCCTTGGCATTGAAAGCCGAGTTCAGATATTTGGAGCGGTTGGCGTCGATCAGTGTCCAGATGGACAGGGTCTTGCATTTGAGGTCCACCTGTTCACGATCTCGTTCGCTGTTCTTCAGGAAAGTGCCAAACCAGCCGGAGGAGCAGTGCTGCCACACAACATACAGGAGCTCTTCGTTGAACTCAAAGGCATGTGGCATCTGCTGCAACACTTGCCACACTGTCTCCAGGAACTGCCGGAAGACCGGGGCGCGCTGCTCTGGAAGCTCTCGGTTGTAGCCGGCGCGCGTCTGAAACTCATGGCCAAAGGACAGCCATTCCTTCTCAATGAGGATCACGAAGCCATCAAGCATCCGGAAATATGGGTCGAGGCAGAGCTGCACAATACTTGTAATGGTGGCGGTGTGGTCCGACCCGGAACAGCAGTGAATCAACACCGACTGTTCGTGGACAGATATGAGGTCTATGATGTACAGCACGCAGGCCAAAAGGTGGCGTTGATGCTCCACCCACCCGTTGGCATGCAGCTGCGTGGTGTAGTTGCCGTAGCGCTCCGTGTTGTCTGCACCGCAGTGGAAGTCCACCATCTGGTCATAGGACTTGCGTGTCAGCCCAACGTTCGCAATCTCAAGGTACTCAACGGACACGACATTCGGGTAGGCACGTGACGCGTCCTTCACGAACAGCCGGCCAAACTTAGAGGCTGCCGCCTGCCTGGAACGGCAATCTGCTACCACTAGACAGGCGCTGCCAGTAGGCGCTACATTCGTCGGAGGAGTATGCCCCTTTGCTGTACGCAGAGAATCGGTTGTACTTCCTGTCTCAATGTGCGCCGGCACGTCAGCAGCTCCTAGTGTAATGCCTGCCACTAGTTTTTTGTCCCCATCAGACCGCTCGGCCCCACTCAGAGGCTCGGCGGACCGGCAGAGCACGACGCCGTTTGTAGCGTTGCGCCACACCATGGTCGGAAGACGGCCATTATGGCGGAATCTGGCGGACTCGTCCACAGTCTTGTCATCAGCAGATCCCGGGACTGCCAATACGCAGGGGTAAGAGGGAGAGGTCCTGTATCGTCGGTTTATGTCCGTGATCCTCCACCCCTGGGCGCCCTCTGCACCCACCCCAAGTCGTTCCAGTTCTTTGCGGATGTCATACTTCTCCCAGGCTGCCATCAACCGGTCGTCCTGTTTGGCGCCCTCGTCTCTCGCGGCTCTGGGACCCTCTGTATCTGCGTTGGTTGCAGGCTCGGGTGTTTTGGCTTTCCAGCCCATGGTCACCGGGGCCTTATTCACAATGCCCTCATGGGCGTGTTGGGCAAAATGCTCCGTGTACCATGGGTTATTGACGTACCATGACAAACGGCTATGCATCCGCACTTCAGGGGGACCCTCCTCCAAATGATGCTGATCAAGTGCCTTCATGGTCTCTGCAAAAAGGTTTGTAGCCATTCGGTTGGGCAGTGGCTCGGGTCGACGAGACCCGAACGCGGAAAAAGCCTGCGCATTGGCACTTGGGGACGAGGCCATGGCGCGGGAAAACAGTACCGAAAAAGAGAGGTTTTGCACTTCCTCTCTGTTGATGATGAACTGCAGGCTCCTGCCATCCGACGTGCGGACAGTCAGAAAAGGAAACACGCTTTGCCCGTTGTCGAACGCGCCCACCTCCGCATTCAGCACATTCCCAATGGGCACCTGGATTGCAACGGCATCCGTGGCAGCGGCATTCTCGGTTTTGGCATCCAGCAGCCCGTCACCCAAGAACAGCACACGATAATTGGTGAGGAGTAGTACCCCATTGAAGTGGGCGATCTCGTTATCTGCGACTCCGCGCAACGTCACCTCAAAGGCCACATCCTCCAAGAGCTCGAGGTTGGGCGGCGGTAGAATGAGAGGTCGTCCAGCAGGAGTCAGCCCCAGATTGAGGTTCAAGCCTGGGATACTCGACACCTTCGCCATCACACCCCGCGCGTACTCTACCACCGGCACATTTGTGAAGAGCTCTACCAACACGTCCCCAAGCTCGCCCTTGGTCTTGTCTTTACTTCGGAGCCCCAAGGGGTACCAAGCCCGGACGCGTTTGTTGGCGGGAAGCTCCATCAGGGGAATCTGCACGCAGCCGTGGAAGTCACCGGCAGCGATACCTCGGTCAAAGACGTCGATGTGAATGAACCGCATGTCACGATCAAAGGCAAACGTGAACTCGTTTTTCCACACCGGGTGCAGGTTCTTGCTCACATAATTGGTTTGACACCTGGTCTTACCCACAGCCACCACGGCATAGGGATCCGAAAGCCTCTTGCTATCCATAGGTACCAGATTGCGGGCCTTCAGCATAAGTACTGACAAATATTGGTACCCTGCATCTTGTGTCCTGGAGGATTGGTGTTCAGACATAATGAAGGCTGCACGTGACTTGGGCACCTATGAAAAGTGCAAATGCCGGTGATGATAAAGCAAACAGTCCCACAAATAAGGGAGGTCAGATAACAGCTGTGGCCCTTTCTGAATAGGATGGAGACAAATTCAAAAGCTACTGATGCACAGCGAGCGGTTTCTTTCAAGTGGGACAAAGCACCAACTGCATTCCATTTGTTGATAGTTTTTTGCATTGCTGGATTGCATTTTACACAATTTCGGATCCAGGACACAAAATGGCTGCAAACACATTTGCTTCAGATTGGACCAAATTATCAACTCCTCAGCAACAGAGCCGTCTTGTGCAAATTCTACGAACAAACCCACAGTCTACTGCCGCTCAGACGCCTTGGCCCTTTGGGCACAGACCTGAGGCCATATGGTCTGAGCCGCAAGCAGTTCCACACAGTGCCCACAAAGTTTGTACCCCTTTGTCTAAACTCAGGCAAACTGGAGGAAGACTGCATAATCCTGGGGCCGCTGGGCTCAAACAAGGGCATGCGTTACACAGGGCCGTAGTAGTTCATGGTCAGGAAAACAATGGAAGCCCGGGGCCACGGGGCTTGGGCTAGGACAAGGGGGCAGTGACTGTTTGAGCAATCAGTGCAGGCCATACCATCTGATCCATGCTCTGCTCACAAAAGTCCATATTGTTTGAGCGGCACCGTAGGGGACTGTGCACTGGAAGATTATAGCCGAGAGAATGATCTTGCTGCACATTCTCTTGAATAAAACCCTGCTTTAATTTTTGCAAACTCGACAAAACCATTTCTGAGCCAGAAAATACAGAAATGGAGAATATTGATTTGTCCAATCTAATTCTGTCGAATCCTTCTAATTGTTGCTTCCCCCAATGGTATTCTGTGCAAATTCACGAAAACTTGAAATATCTTACAGTTACCCAGGGAGCCTTTTAAGTATTTCGTTGACAACTTGAACTTGAAACACACAAGAACATACAACCCTTCTTGCCCCCATACAAAACAAAATAGCAGGCAACAGCGCAAAAAGGACCAAACAATGCAACTGTGTGGTTATTTGAAATTGATGAAAAGAATGTCCCATGCGCTTGAAAGGGGTAGTCCACCGCAAAAAGCACAGATCATCAAAAAATCCAGAAAGATGGATAGATAGATAGATAGACAGACAGAGAGATAGACAGATAGGCAGATAGACCAACTATGAGACCGACAGATAAACAGACAGGCGTGTGGGCATTTTCTCACCCGTGCATCTTGTTGAGGCATTGTTTGGATGCATCCCTTCGAGGGCGCACATCTTTTGAATGGTCATAGGTCTCACGTCCTTCCATTTTTTGGCTACTCACCTTTCATGCATACAAAGCACTCTCTAGTTATCAGCATCCCTAGGTAGCTCCTGTATGGGCAACAGACACGTCAGCTCTCTAGGGTTCCCGGGCCCAAGCAGCTCCAACATGGGCAACACGCAAAATGCAATGTTGTTGAAACAAAGACCACAAGCACTTCCATCCCTGATATACTTCCTTTTATGACCAAAATAATCTTGTATGTCCAACTGGTAACACTTTGCAGCCACAAAATAAGCCAAAATCATGGGATTCTTCAACCAAAAAACCCTTCGGGGAGCCATGATTCTTCGTTCCCGAAAGGGGGGGCCATTGACAGCGCGGGGGCATGATTCTTCATTCCGGGTGGGAGGGCCATTGGCATTGGGGGGCCATTGGCAGGGGGGGGGGGTATGAGGAAGAGTGATGCAATTAGTACCGCATGTCATGTACACTTGTAGAGCATGGCTCCATGGGAGGTTGCATTCTTGCAAATCCTGACACTTGACAATTTCAGTGTGCCCAGAATCTAAGCCACCTTTCACCAGTCTCTTTGGTTCTCCTTGTTTAGCGGACCAATCTGTCAATATGCCAGTGGTGAGGGCAAAATGTGGGCTGTGCCATGATGGAACACATTGAATGTGGCTGCTGACACTGTTGATGTGCGGCATACCCATGTGGGGGCTGAAATGGCCCTGGGTTGGCCAAAGGGCAGGCCGATTTGCCATCACCCCTGCAATAATGTTTCCATTTTGACCGAAAACGATTTGAGTGCAATCGGCTTGGTAAACAGCTTACGACAAAGGGGTTCCCCACATACCCATATGAGGCTGAAATGAGGCTGGGCTGGCCATATGGCAGCACCTGATTTTGCCATCACGTGCAGCGTTGCAACGTGCAAAAACGGTTTCCATTTGGGTTGGCTTGGTAAACGACGTATCATAAAGGGGTTTTGAAATTATCAGGCAAACTGGATTCCCGACGGTGCCAGATCCATGTGGGACTGAAATGGAGCTAAGCCCCCCCCCCCCCTTTTCTGGCAATAGTACCTCCCTCATCCAAGCCATTGTTTAAAATTCATGGTGCCAAAGGACATCAGTTTCAATTGGCACAACCCTGCCCCAGGTATAGGTGCCTAGTTTTGCTAATGCACACACACTGCACGCGCACTGTGCTCAGGGCACCCTGGGAAATGATACGAGACACATACTGTGTTGCAGTGCTGCACCCTTCTTATGTTTAGTTTGCCCAATTGCCCCAGGAGTCCACCCATGCGTATCAACACTGCAAAAAACTTTGCCTGTACTTTGGTGCTGTGAAATGTACCATGAAATGGGCACAGGGCTGTGGAGTGATCCCATGGCATTGCCATATGCTAGGAGGGATTTGCTTGATTTTGTTTATTGCAGTTCGTTTTGTTTTTGTTGCACTAGTGAATGAGATTAAGAGAGAAGCCACCAAAGGGGCCCAGAAAAAGGTGGCAGGGATCTACACAAGGGTGTCAAGCAGCAGCTGGACAAAATCGTTTGGTGACAGCAAAGGCGTGCAAAAGCGCTGATCTTCACAAATTGTTCTCCTGCAGTTTGGGGTTCATTTCCAACACGCCCCACTTCAGTGCTGCGGCAATACATGAGAGCAACAACCCGCAAACGGCTTCACTACAATCCAGAACAAGAAACAAAAACGAGACTGTACTTTGTACGTTGAAGAAATTGCTGTTGTAGACACACAAGGAAAACTTGTGTGGCCCTCACTGTGTGATACACACAGATCCCCAGGCCCACAACCACATATAATGCAACGTGTCAGAACCACAACAGGGCGTTCATAAGCTCCGCAATGAGCCGCAGCTGCTGTCCATTACCCACCAACTAGCCACTGTCATCTATTCAATGGTGCATAGCCACGCTTCTGTCACCCAAACCATTGGCTATCCTCAGGGGGACAGCAAAGGAAACCCCCACTTCAACAACACAAATTTAGCAACAAAAACTGTGAAGATGTGTACAGACGCCCCCAAATCCAACATAGAACATGTCATGTAGCCCCACAATCAGTCTTCATCACAAATTGCAACGCCGTGGACATTGCCCTTGTATCTTGTCTCATTGCATGTTCATGCAGACCCACATGCATACACTACCTCATGCACGCATATCCTCTCACATGATTGATCACTCAGCCACCCCTGAAGCGCCGCAGAAAACCCTCGATCAAGGTTGAGCATACCACAGGTTAGACGTCCCTGAAAGCACCCGTGCCTCCTCACCTTCCTGATCGGGTATGAGCCTTTCACAGCCGGTGCACGTGCAGATCTCTTCACATATCGATTGCAGTTGGCAAATGGGTATACTGCACACGTGCACGACTATCATCAATTTCAACAATGTAAAATCACTGCTGTCCCATGCCCACCAAAGGAAAAAGCACACTACTCAGGGAGCGGTGATTAGCCTCATGTACCATCTATTACTGTTTGCGTCAGCCACGTCACCAGATTTAAAAATTGTGAAAAATTGTGGACAGGAACGGTGCAGAGCCACATGGCACTCAACCCCACGACAAGACCCTCGACAATGGGACATCGGCGACCTCCATACATCCATCAGTCCTCTACCCGACAACAGGGCGGCAGCCCAGAAAAAGACTCCGTGAATGGTAGAGCCCCAGATGTGGAGGATGATTCATAAGAATCTGAGGGAAACGGGCACACCACCACAACACCCCATTTGGTCAGCCCCAACAATCGCCAGAGATTGTTTTTCGTTTTCAGCCGAACACCCGAAAATGCAGAGCGGTAACAGGGGCCAGTCTTCCCGAGGCCCCTTTCGGTGGGGGGCCAGAAAAATGTGCTGTTCAGGCCAGAAAGATTCAGAAAAAAAACACTCCTGCGTTGGAGGTGAAAATGAGGGGGGTCCATTTTTCAATCAATCCAACCTCATCCAAAGCCCCCCCTCCCAAGGGCCATGGAATGACCACAACTTGGCCAACACGAACGTGGCGCGTTGGATGCACATTTCCAAGCTCCAAACAGCTGGCAAGGAGGATAAATTCGCAACAAATACGCCTGTGCAGAGAATCTGTGGTGTCCTGATTGTTCGGCCCAAAATGGCCAGGAGAAAAAAAGTGCACAGCACCCACAATGACTTCCTCCCCAAACCCCAAGGGCCAGCGGCTGAAAAACTTTCTTTTCAGGTCAAATTGAAAAATTCCAAAACACACCCCCATCCCGAGCCGGCGACATGCCAGATCTGCGGCATGCCGGCGAGGTCTCTGCTGCAAAATTGCGAATCCACCCTCGTGAGGCTGCCTGCCCGAACAAAAAAAAGCCCCACACCACTAAAAGAGACAGTATTATACGATAATTGATGGGACCGCACAAATGCCCGAGTGGCTTTGCATGGCCAAGCGGCAACATCGGGCAATGCGATCTCCCACACACTGTGTGCATCCCATACACCATCTGCCAGGGCCAAGTGCTCATAGCCAAACAATGTTGAACCGCCTACCACTGCTTTGAGGGAATCACAGGAGGTGAGCAGGCTGAGAGCAAAAATAGTGTAGAAAATGAGGAATGGCAACAAGGGAGAAACCCGCGCAAGAAGAAAGTATACAGAAATGGAAGATAGCAGAGGGGGCTAAATGAACAGCTTAAGTTAAGGAAACCTGCAAAGATGTGGGAAAACAATAATACTACAGTATTGACGCCCGTTAGCTCAACCTCCCATGAACCGGATGTGAATGGCATGCGTGGAATTTCAAGGATGTGATGTATTAATGATAGGGATGGTGCGGATAGGATGGGTGATATCGAAGGTGTGGGAGGGATGGATGACATTGATGTCCCAATTGGGTGGTACGGATGATGGCAGAAACAGATAACTGTCTTTCCGTTATCAACCCTTGGAATCCGTATCGTACAGCAATGCCAAAAGGTTACAGATTTGTGGCAGGAAGACATTGCACGTGTGTGTCACGAACCCTATCATAGCAGCGCATGATGCCAGGGGTGGGGAGCTTACCACTGCTGCCAGAAACAGTGCACCTGCATCCACACATCCATTGGGCGGCGTCCAGATGTGCAACTGATACCGACGTGGCGGTGGACTGCACCGTTTTCTCTTCCATACACCCTTCGCCCCGCCATCTTTGTCTGCCCCAGCATAACACCCCTGAGCACTGACAACAACCCACTGCCCCTGACATTTTGCCAAAAGCACCACATTCGAGGAAACGGCCACAGAGCAGAGATACCCAATATCTTCCGGTGCGTATTGGGTTGAAGAGGTCAAACACTACATGAAAAAAACCTTGTCGAGATGCTGCAGAAAATTTTCTCAGTATTCAACAGCAGGGGGCGCAAGACCAGGTTCTGATGCGTTCCCCCCCCCCCCGGCTATCCGGCAAAACTCAGGGGCGAGGGAGGAGGGGCGAGATATGACTCAAAATGATCGCCTCGTTGCGCTGATCACAATGGGCCATGTATCATGGGGAAGCAAAATGCTGCAGGCGCGGTCCCGAAATAGGCTCCGCGGCGACATTAACTTTCGGAAACCCGTGGAGGAGAGAGAGGGTGGGGGTCAGCGTGCTTGGACCGGGCCTCGCGCCTCATCCGGTGCATCGGGCAGGGGGCACTCCCCATGTGAGCAAATATCAACCGCCGATTCGTCAACTTGCTGTAAACACGTGCTCTCGACCAAAACAAAAGAGAAAGCAGGTAGAGGGACGTCATCCACCACGTTTCCTGCTGCTGGAATTCATGGCTACTCGGGATGTCCACCTCTGATTTTCCGCACCTCGAACACTTCCTTGATGGCCAGTTTGAAGGTCTCAAAATTGTAGTTGATTAACCCAAATTTGTTGAAGTTCTCCTGTGGAGGGAACATGGAGCGTACAAAAGGCACTGCACCACGACAAGGCTGCTGGAACAAGGTGCAGTGCGCACAACACCGCACAACACCACTGCATCTGCAGATGCACCTGGTTAGCCATGCCTCCTCCTGGGCAACAGGCTGAACAAGCCCCAAGTGCACTGCAACAAACCGGACACACCTGAGCACATGCGGCACAAGAAACAGGATTCACGCTGGCAATGGCCCGCACCCTAGCATTCTCTTGCCCCATGCGCATCTTCCACGCAGACCACACATCTCCACTCTGCCTTCTGCACCATGCAGACTAAGAGTGCATGAAATTACATCCGTGCCCAACGAGGCTGATTCAGCCCAACGAAGCAGCTCTGGGAAGAAACACAGCAACAAACCGATGCGGCTTCATCATGCCCACCTGAAATGAATTCCAAGGCCTGGGGCGTGCCCCCCACTGCATCCCCTGCGCCGGGGGGTGGGGGGTGCTAGGGGTGGGGGGGGGAGAGGTAATGGATGAGAGCCAGTTCCCACCAAAATGGCTGTGTGATCCACCAAGAAAATGAGCCAAACCATGAAACCTACAGGACAGTGTTCAAAGATGTGTTGTTCTCGTCTGTGTATTGCAGTGCACATCACTTGATGGCATTGGAGCATATGGAAAACAGAAAAGTAGAGTCCTGCCATGCAATATAGGTACATGGAAACTTGCCCAGACTAGATATTGAATCTAGTACCCTGGGCCTGAAGGCAAACCAACTCAACTATCTCAAAATCTGATTGCTGAAGGCTGAAGTGGGACAGATAATTCATGCTTGTTTCCAAAAACAAAATTGGCGGCGCCTTCAGTGCTGACACTGGATGTTGACTCCACCCCTCAACCCAGCCCCACTAGGGCTCCAAGGGGGGGAGGTCCTTGGGTTGACTGTGCTGGGATTGTGTGGTGCATGCGTTGCGCAGGTTGTTTAAAAGATATGTACCAGGATGTCGGGGTCCCCAGTCCCACTGAAAGGAAAACAACTCAACGACTTCAAAACAGAATATTGGGTACCTCTTTGGGCCCTCTGCGCCAATGCCATGCAAAATAGGATGACCAAGCAGCAGCAGCAGCAGCAGCAGCAGCAGCAGCCAGCAGCATCTGGGGACGGTAACCAGTAGCAGAGAGGCAGCTGTGAGCAACAAGGTGGCTGCTGTAGTCTGCTGACTACTGGCTGCTGCTTGCTGCTGGCTACTGGCTGCCTGTTGATGGTGCCTCTCACTAGCACCTTCAGGCCGATTCCTCGCTGCTTGTCTGCTGCTGCTTCTTTCTGCCGATGGCCTGCTGCTAATGCTGCTGCTGCTGCTGCTGCTGCTTGCCAGGGTGTGTAACCGTGCATCGACGATTTGCGCAAGCATTCGTAGTCGTGCGCGCACGGCTATAACCACAGGTCTGCCCATTGGCTTCGAACTGTGAATAAACATGGCAAACCTGCACTATCCTACCATCAAACAGTTTTTACCACTGGACTTCCACCCATGAAGCCACCAATCAGCGTCTGCACGGTTGCACGGTCGCACGGTTGCGCACAGTTGTCTGATTGGTGCTGGTGGTACTTCTGTTTAAGGGTACCGTTTGTTTCCCAACAACCCCTGGTCAATTCCAAGCTAACATCGCTGGAACGTGGGTTGGTGGCGGGGTTCTTGGGGCTGGGTGCCTGCGCACTGGTGCTGCTGCTGCTGCTTGCTGTTTGGGTTTCTTGATCCAATTCGCCAAAATGTCACTAGAATGGGTAGTCCAAGTATCCAAGAGGAAATAATGCATAAACAGAAAATGGGACCACAAATTCTGGCGAAACGTCACTTGCTCACCGACATGTGGCGACATGCCTCGGCTGAAGGTCCGAGTGTCTACTGCTTTCTGACAAGCACACCACACTACCTTGTGGCCCAAGCAACTTCTGACTTCCACACCCACGGTAGCACCCAATACCCATCTTTTAATACCATAAATGCTATCAGAATATTCCACTTGGTGCTACATACTTGCCTCTCCGCGGTGTGAATGATATCATGTTATGGGTCTGCTTCTACGTTCGTTTCGTACGGCAGCTTTTGTTGGCCAAGATGTGGACCTCAATAAAAAAACCCCACCCCTCTGGTATTGTACCAATAAACACCATCATCGGATGCGGCTGACACCTAAGGGGCTCTCCGGTCAAAAAAGTGCTGTTACAAGGTGGCGCACGGTTACGCACGGTTGCACACATCGTGGCTGCACGGCTACGCACAGTTGCAATCCTAACCTCTACACGGTTGCGCACGCTTGCACCTTGTTAGTACGCACAACTAAAACCACACGCCTGCCAATGGGTGTGAGAGTACCAATTCGTTAATGGAAGACGCTCAGGCTAGTGCTGCATAGGACTGCTGGCTGTTGTGTGCTGTTGCCAGCTACTGCCTCTTGCTGCTGCCTGCCTACGTGCCTGCAGCTACTGCTTGCTATTCACTACTGCTGCTTGCCAAGGGCAGTGGCCGTGCTGCTTCGCTGATGCTGTTGCTACTTGGCTGCTGTGTGCTGCTCCTTGCTGCTCTGTGCTGCTCTTTGCTGACACATGCGGCTTGTTGCTATTTGCCGCTGGCAGCTCGCTTACAAAAGCTTCAACTGCCAATGCTGCTGCCCCATGTGGAACTGCGGTACTGGTCCATGTACAAAATTTACGATGCAATCCACACAACACGACACGATACTACTAACCATTTGAAAATTTGGGTTGAGGAATGTAACACTCTACTCTACGAGAACGCTTTCTGCGCGCCGTAGGCGCCGCAAGGTTTGAGAAACCCATTTTATTGTTCCGGAAACAAACTAGATAACTGAGAAATAGCACACGTTGATCTTTTGACACCATCGCTCCATCAATGTGAAGACTACGGCCCCGGCTCAACGTGTAAAGTGCGGTAGGGAAGTCTCACCCTTCTACTACGCTACTGGGGAGAAATCAATGGCTTCCAATGCTCAGCGCGGGGACAAAATCAGAAATGGCCCACATGTGGGCATAGTGGCTACCTAACCCCTGCCCCCGGGTTGACACCCCATAACATAACTCATGCCTTCTCGAGGTCCCCATGGTAGGGAGAGATCAACATGGCTACATAAAAGGGCCATACTATATGGTAAAACCGGCCCCATGCCCCTCGGGAGCACAACAAGGTGAAATCTAAAAAGCTCCACGAATTAGGCAGGTTTCCCAAACTGCGCGCCGCAGGGCGCGCCGCAGGCGCTGCAGGAAAAGCCTTCTCTACTACTATTCTACTGGTCCCACGCTCAACATGAATAAACAAATTATCAATGTGGATAGGTTTGATCCAACCAACATTGAACGGCCATTTATGTGGTACACGGGAGCCATAAATCAGACATGAACACAACATAACTCAGGACCCCAAAAAATCAGGCCGTGGCATTGCTGATGCTGCTTGATGCCTAAATGGTGCTGCCGTGCTGCGGCTGCTTGCCTTGCTACTGCTACGGCTGCTGCTATGTGATAGCAGCTATGCGACAGCTCCTACTACTGTTGCTGCTGCTTGTTGCTGCATGCTGCCTTGCTACTGATGCAGGCTGTTGGCTGCTGACTGCTTGACTGCTGGTTACCGGCTGCGTGCCACTGCTCCTGTTGCTTGCTGCTGCTGCCACTTGCCTGTGATGCTGCTGGTGTTTGTTGCTGTTTGGTGTGGTTCTGTTGCCTGTTGTTTGCTTGCTGTTTGCTGCTGTCTTGCCGCTATGGCTGGCGGCTGCTGGCTGCTGCTGGCATCCGGCTGCTGCCATGCCACTGCCTGCAGCTGGCTGGTGCTTGCTGCCACTTCCAACAGAAAGGAGACTGAGGAGTGTGTCGCAATGCGCACCATGCCACGAGACACGGGAAAACTGCTGTACATGAGGTGTGAATTTCGTCTGAAATACCGTGAGACATGGAAAACCAATTTGCCTCTCAGGGATCAGGATGGACCGCAAACCAACGCCTCTTGGGACGCCCCATGAGACACAAGCTTGGGGTGCACTACACGCACAGATACAGCCGTGAACCCCCAAACCTAGGGCGCCGTAAAAAATACACACTTTTGGAAAATATGTGTGTGAGAGGGCTCTAACCCCCTCAATCACCAATGGGGAACTAACGGAAAATTTACGGCGCCGGCGCCGTAAACATTGACGAATCTCAGTCAAATTCTATTGCCTTCGGCAGTGCACCTCAAAGAGAGGTTGACAGTCAGCCAATCAGTCCCTGAGCCAGGCCAGCAGTCAGTCAGACAGAAACACACAAATAAATACAAACAGTCCTGCCCCGGAATGCAAAACATATGTTTTTGGCAAAACATTGGTTTTTTTAGCAGTGGCAGATGCGGGCCCAAGCAGTGGGGGACCTCTTCAGCGCAATTCAAGCAGTGGCCGAATGGTAGTGCAGCCGACGCGCAACGCTTTGGGCGGCGGTTCGAACCCCGGCAGGGCAAATTTTACGCCGCCGCCGCCGCCGCCGCCGCCGCCGCCAAAAGTCAGTGGACCAAGAATCGAACCGCCGACCGAAAACTTTACGTCGGCTGCGTTACCATTCGACCAGCAGTTGTGTGATAGCAATCTGCGTCCCCACTGCTTGGAGCCTTTTCAGCGAAAACTTTTGACCCCCCACCCCACCCCCCCCCCACCCACCCCCCCACCCCCCCCAAAAAAAGTGATATCCAGTTTTAGGGGGTAGAGGCCTCAGAATCAAAAAATCCATTGGGGGATGGTCTTTGGGCAAAATAATGATTTTACAAGGGGTTGGACATCAAATATCATGCCTTGGGGTATGCTACGCGAATGACCCCAAAAAAGGGGGGTATACGACGCCCGCGCCTGCGCTTGATCTAACAACCTCTCTTCGAGGTGATTTTCCATTTTCTCCACTCACCTGAAAAACACAGTTCTAGCAACGTGTTGTACCAATATGTCAAACCCTGGGCCTTGTTCAGATACAGGGGAGGGGAAAATTCTGTACGGGGATTTTTCCGCAGGGGAAAATTCCGCATGGGGAAAATTCCGCACCTGTCCCAAAAAATCAAGGGGAAAATTCCGCACCTCCCAAATCTTCAGTGCATTGGAAGCAAAAGGGATCCTGGGATTGCGATCCCCAAAAGACACACACTACAACAAAGCAACCATCAATGATTCTGCAGATGTCTGAATTGTCAAAGATTTGAACTCCACCAAAGGCATCTGCTTGGTGAGCATCCTGTTTTTGCGCCAAAGAACACAAATAATTCCCTGTTGGTTGACAACACCTGCAGAAGAGCGGGAACAAAACAAATGGGAGCACGCGGCGAAGCACAACGCATATGGTGGTACGGTGGCTTACATGGACAAAATTCTGCACGGGGAAAATTCCGCACCTCCCCTCGAAAAATGAGGGGAAAATTCCGCACCAAGTTGAAATACGGAATTTTCCCCGTGTAAAAATCCCCCTGCGGAATTTTCCCCCGCCCTGTATGGTACGACGGTTCATTGGCAGCCCCGAAGGAATGTAGAAAAAGAAACGAAAAAGAGAAGGATAGGTGCAAGATCTAATTTGCAAACCAGACAACCAGACAAGAAGTGAAAGAAATGCAGATCGCGGCTGTCGCAACTAGATGGCTCGTTTTGCCGGTGCACGCAAATGAGATGGCTGTTTGGGGTCACATCTGGTTGGACAGTACGTCAGTTCAGCCTTGAGACATTCAGATATGCACACAACTCTGCAGAAGGCACCAAGTCTGGCCATGAAGCCAGTAGCCCCAAAGACTGGACTACCGCGAACATGCGCGCAGTTGGATGATGCCCCAATGACACGCTGAGAACCTGTTGTCATTATGAGCCCTGGTGAGAAGCTGAGTGCAAATGACGTAGGCACGCAACACAATTGGTGGAGACATACATCGCGCATCAAGCAAACCAATGCAAGGTAGCGATTGACTTGCCGGAGGTACAGCACCATTCCGTTGTTAAGTTTGATGACACTTGAAGACTGCTGATCATAGGGGAACACACTGCTGTTCATGGCGGAACCCTCACCGTCATCGTCATGGTGCGTCACCAGGGAGCCAGGATCGGGGGAAGGATCCGCTGCACCGTCTCGTTTTACACCGTAGATAGAGGACACATCAATGACCACGTCGATCATGTCACTGCACAGCTCGTACGTCTGGTTGTCTACCGGTGACGAGTCTGCAACATCAAGAAAAGAATGAACTCTGTGTGCAAACAGTAGCTCAGCAGAAAATATGGATGGTCAGCAGCGGCCAGTGTGGGCATTAAATTGGGCTGGCTTAACGCAGCTCACCACAGCATGCACATGGCTATTCCCGGGGCTTGGGGGAAGGGGTGTTTGGGTGGCCAAGGCTTGACCCGAGCACTGGTATTACATGGGAGCCCTCAAAAACGCTCTACTGCTACTGCTCAATGCCATTGGGCAGCCATAGCACAGGGCGAAAGGAAGAAGGTCATGGCGCAGGCTACCCTCAACAAGTCTCAGCACCCACACCCTGCCTCCTATAACACCTCTACCTACTCCTACAAAACCCCCAATGAATGCCCTCCCAACCCACCGATCAACAATTATCAACCCTTGGCAATCCTCTCCAATGCCCTGAATCTTGAACCCTCCTCCATGACGATCATCAACCTCAACAGCGCAGTAAAGTTTTTTTGCTGGTTCCCACAAAGCCCCTGCAACTTGTGGACACCCCAACAGTCCCAAAATGCTTCTCATACGTAGTCGACCATCAGACCAATGAGGGGGGGCTGCCCCCATTTCAAGTGCAAGCCTGCCTTCAGCAGTGTACCCTAATCGGCGATGGATGAGCAGGGCGTCTTTTCAATGGGAGGGATGAGGGGGAGGGGGTTTTGAGGGAAGAGGGGGATCCTGGGAACACGCCCCACCCTCTCCGTTTTGGTGCACCGAAGGGCTGGAACGATTTTTTTCCAGCAGAACTATTCGCGTATTTTGGACAAAAAGAGGCAGTTGTCCGAACTCTGCAACGGCCTGCGGTCTGTGCAGTCGAGGCAAGAACTGCTCCCTGGGGCATGGCAGGCAAGAAATTGGGCCCTGCCCATCTATTTGCCACTACCATGATGGCAATGCAGATGCCAAAAAGGAGGAATGGAACAAACACTCACGAGGAGGATGCTTGATTACAAATGATGACTGGGCAGATTGCAGGGCCAGACCGAAGCCTCTGGACATAAATTCGACCTATACCAACCCCAAACTTTGCTGAATTTTGGACGGAGAGGAGGGGCCTTGTGGGAAGGGAGTGAGGGGGTTGTGGGACCACAATCGGTCTAAGGACGGCCACGGGGATGGGGCGGAGGGTTATCAGGGTCGGTCATTTCATCCGGCGCACCCCTTCGTGAACTGACCAGGGAGACGTGCACATCAGCAAGTACATAGGCACATGGAAAGACGTTCTTTACGCAGGCCCACAGGCGAATGGCCCATCATCACCATTCTCAGGAGAACGGGGACCCTCGAAGAACCTGTGGCGATGTAGATTTTGCTGAGGACATCAAAAAGGAACGCCTTCTCAATCCGAGAGTTGGAGATGAACATGTCTAGGAGGTTCTCAAGCGTCGGAAGCTGCGGTATCAGCTTCTGGATCACTTTTGAAAATGCCTGAATGCAGCACATAAGACAGCTCATCTTGTGACCTCAACATGACAAGGGAGGGAGGACATGGAGCCTCCTTTCATGCACAGATATCGCACATTGTGTCAGCAGCGCTGCTGAAAAGCAAAGAAGGCAAGAATCAGCACAGCTACGAGCAGTGCATACCTCGAATACGGAATGGTCATAGATCGATGTTTGATGAAATGACAGATGGGTATTCGTGTGCTTCTGCAACACAGAACAACGGGGTGAAGATTGGACAACCCCTCGATCGCCAACTCACATCTCGCTCTAAAGGAACCGTCGATTGTCATTACCCGTCATACACGTATGAACCTGCATTTTGTGTAACGGGCCTCTCTATCGAGATCAGGCGAGCGTTGTGCTGCTGGGGCTGACTGGGCCTGATCTTTGTATGCCAACCCCCCCCCAGTCCCCAGTTTTTGACAGATAGTGGTCCTAGGGTCACAGCACTGTGGTGCCTAGCTCAAGGGGTAAATGTGGGCTTTGCCCCCCACCGTGTGTATTCAAAATGCTCAGGATTTAATGTGAAATTTAAACATAAAAGAAATTAAGGAAAATTCATTTTGACCCACTTTGTCTTCTTGGTCCTCTCCGCTCTGAGATACCCTGATATGTCTTGTATGGTCAGTTCCTGTCCTCTCCGCTTTGGAGAACCACTTGCCATTGTTTGCAGCATTGGCTTGCCACTTCTCTTTGTGTTCCTTTAGTGCAGCTGAGTGACACACCATGGATACAAATGTACTAGAGATGTGGACCAGAGGCAATTTTGCCGTTTGCGGGAAGAAACTCTGGTAACGAGCATGTGTCCAGTGCCTTGTGCCCTGAAACACAAACACCACCTACCTCCTGTGACCCCGCCCCCCTACCTGCATACTGGAACCCCTCGTAGCCCTTCAGGGCTCAATGCCCCCCGTCCACTTCCCCCCTCCTCGCTGCCGGCCCCTACAAGACCCCCACAGCCCCTGCTCCCCCAACCCCAGCCCCAAGTACAAGTGCGTACACCTGACCAACCGGCATACTCACTCAGCCTTGACGACCCCCTCCCCAAAAAATTCGGAGAGGGTGTCCACACCGTGTCCCCTGACATGCTGGTCGGCCAGATGTTTTACCTAGCCACAGAGTGCGGAGGCAATACCAAAGATTGATCTGGGGTGTTGTACGCCCCACCAAGTTGCACTTGCACACACGACATTCCGGACGCCGGTGCCGCCCCCCTCCCCTCAGCCCAAGAAGGTCCCAATGACAGCCTGAGTCATTGGAGCTGGTGGCAATGCGGGGCAACTTTGTCAACAGAGACCGGACCCCTGGATGTGCGCCCAACCGCCTCACCCAGTGGCGTCCTGAGAAGCCAGCTTAGCTCCCCGGGGCGGGGGGGGGGGGGTACTGCGCAGAAGCCTGGACCCAACATAAATGTCAAATCGAGTGAACATCAGCACCGGCAGTGGCAGAGATCGTGCAAACGACGCTTGGCGTGAGGGTGAGTGAACGTTTTTCCTCCAAGTACAATGATGAGCTGCTGCTAGCGGGCAAGCGGTGTGACAAGATTTGTGTCAGTCAGCATTCTGGACCCTTGTGTTGTTTGGTACTGCTACTGCTGGTGGCCTTTGGTCGATCCACAATGTGACCCTTGAAGCCACACAATGGGCATGGCTGATCTTTGCTGGCAGATTTGTCCTGCTGCCCCAAAATGATGACCACCCCCAGTGCACCATCCCCTTCGGCTTCTGAACGACTACCTGGAGGGGAGGATTCGGTCACACCCAGATTTCGTTGTCGGCATGATGCTAAGAAAGCGCTGAAAATATGTCAAAAACACACGGATTGACAAATGGACTCACCCTTGCATAGCATGACACTCACGAAACCAAAACGTTTGCCGTCCTTCCAGCGATGCCGTAAGCCACACTACACCAGCTCAATGCATATCACCACTGCCCGTCAAAGCCCATTAAAACGAAAACCAATGCTCCAAACAAGCATAATAATTCCAGCTTCTCACATTTCTGCTTGATGGTGTCGGCGACCTGTTCTCTACGTGCACTGTTACCACGACTGCCTCACCAGAGTGCAGTGTATCGATGACAAATCGTGGCACTTGGTGCGTGCGATGCACCTGCACATTCAATTCCTCCGTCACGCGCTGCTGCAAATTTCGATGCAAATCAATTTTGTGGTCGTCAGAGAGACCATCCACTTTATGAATGAACACCTGCAGAACAAATTGCTGAAGGGTTAATGCCCGTATGAGCGCTCTCCAGTAGTGGCACTGGCACCGTTCCAACCAGCGTAGAAACAGCGCAAAACTGTTGAGGAACAGCGTGGAGGTTGCTCACAATGCATGGTGTAGATATGACTGACATCCAAACACTCTTGGAGCAGGGAAGGGGTTGGGAATCAGGGGCGACCAACCTGTCAAGTGGAGGGTGCAGGGTAGGAACAGCGTAAAAAATTGTAGGAACAGCTTAGGAACAATGTAACACAGCTAGAGGGACAGCGCTAGTGCCACTCCTGGCGCTCACGCAAAGATGCACTGGGCCTGCGGCAGCCTAAAAAGTGTGCATGGTAAACACAGTGGAAGAATGTAGATGCGTTTCCCCTGACCCATGTCAGAATTCTTGCTCTTCACCATGAGGCTCTGCACGTCTATGCGCCAATCCATACTCTGAGGCCTACTGTGTGTATGCATACCACACATGAGGGGGTATTGCCATTTTTACCAGGTCTCCCGGATTAGCCCGTATGGCCACTCTGGCGTCCTCGGGTCGGGTCACTCCCATCGAAGCAGGCCCACTGTACGGGCTCAGGGTGCCTCGACCAGTGTGATATGCACTCTGGACCAGAACCTGGCTCGCTGCCCCAGGACCACCCTGGAAGTGAGGGTGGTAGCTCCGTGGCTTCCGCCGGGCCAGCTCCACGGTATTAGTTCAACGAGCCCGTCATGGCCATGTTGCCCCGTGTGTTGTGTGTGTGTTGGGGCAATCACAGCTGGTGGTGCTCGCGGCAGCGAGGCGGCATCCATGCCTACTCATTCAGCGACTTTTCCAGAAAGGGGGTCCTTGACGCACGCCCACCCCCAGGCACGCCCACTCCGGGAATCGAACCCACGACCTTTCGGGTGCGAGTCCTACGCTTAGCCCCGTTGAGTTAGCCGGGGATCCGGACATTCCACACATGAGGTCATCTATGAAAATCCACCCAAACATCACACAACCGCAAGTGGCAAACACCCTATGGACTACGGATCTAAACCCTGTCCCTCAAAGCACCTCAAACACAATCTTCGGATTGACTTCAAACGCTTTGATTACGGTGTCCACTAGTTTCTGCTCAGCATCCACAGTGTCGTCCTGTAACGGGAAAATTACAACACATCTGTGAAGTATGTTTCGAGGGGTCGGTGGCTTTGAGGTTGGTTCCGGTGAAATCACCCAAATAAAGGGCGCTGTGCGCAAACTCTCCCTTCGTTGCTGGAGGATAGGGCACCGTGCACAGGCCAAAAACTGCAGGTCAATATCACAAAGCAGTTCAGCAACCCTGTCAACTTTGTTGTGTGAACTTACCCCACCCTCATGATGCAGGATCGAGGCACGGCGAAGCACGGGACAAAACTGTACATGGCAGTGTACAACACACGCAACACTGTGGTTGTGCAACAGGCAATGCATAGTGAGAACAGTTCGCAACAAACAGTGTGGCATACTCCCAGGGTGCCGACACTTTCAAAAAAAGAGGGCGATTGATGTGCCAAAGTGCACTTCTGGTGGCCTATGCTCACATCACTCTGCAATTCTGGTCAGTTTGTCCAAAACGGCTGAATTTGGGCACAGCGCGCGCACTTCGCACGATGCGCCCCAAAAATGATGAATGCTATGAGTACTGCGATGACTGTGAAACGCAACCACCGCATGCCCCGCTGTCGTACCTGTGAATCAATGATGAAAACAAGTGACCCACAATTGCTGAAGATCGCCTCTGCATCAAAGGTCGGGTCGAACAAATCGATCTGGACAAGAAATGGAAACGCCATGAAGAAAGGTCCGGGAATAGCGGCATGTCCACCGGAGGAACAACTGAGCGTCAATGTTTTGAACAACACTTTGGTCACAAATGGAACGCCACGCCACCTCCCAACGGACCCCTTTCCCGATGATGACTGATTACAATATCAGGTCCGTAAAGGGTGTCTTCCCAGTGACTTTATGACATCAGCAGACAGTGCCTCCGATAGGGACTGGCTGCATGCATTTGTCCACATGCATGCGTACCCCGTCGGTGCCGGTGCTACAGCTGCGAACGCACCTGGGCTGAAATCCTAGACCAAGGCCTTGTGCTGGGTGGTACGCACGCCGCACAAGAGACGTCGCACTGGACACCGGTTGTACCAACCTTTGCGGAAAACCACCACGTACACCTCCCTCCAGCCGGCCCCTTGCCCTACGCTTCGCAGGGAAAGCTTGGGGCGCAGAGTCCTTTGGGCGCCTAAAGTGCCATGCGCTTTAGGCCAAAACAAATGGGCGAGACGATACCCCTGCCGTCGGTTGTGTTCGGAAACAAAGGGGTGGGCACACACCTGCCCAGGGAAATCCCAGATTTGAAACTGAACAAAAGAGTTGTTGCTTACGTCGTGTTTTTGAACCTGATGAACAAGGGGCAGTGGACCGTCTGCACATGAGTGGCCTTGGCACCAATGTGTGGTCGAAAGTGATCCGAGTAGACTGCCACTTACGCTTTCGATTGCGCAGTTAATGGCAACTAGAAAAGGGCTGCTGGGTGTAAGGGCTGTTGTCGGCACACAACTCAACAATGGTGCAAGAAAAGCAAGGACCAAATGATACAACAGACATCTGTCACACAGGCCTAGTGTTGTGCATGAGCGTGTCAGTATGCAAACGCTTGCATGGACTTTGGTAACATTGATGCCATTTCAGCACATCCTCCAATATATAAAGTTAAAAAAAATTGGTAACGCTGGCGTTTCCCAGCGTGCGCATTATGTGACTTCGAGCATGTTGGAATGCCCCACGTGTAAGGGTTTGGTTGCCTCATACAGAGCGCAGTTGGGGCATCACCGACCTGAAATACGCAGCGTATCAAGTGCGGGTGAAATTTTGTCTTTGAGACATAGAGCACGAACAGATCGTGACACTTCCGACATTTCAGATTCCCATGCTTCGCTGGATAGTCAAACACACGCAGCACTGGCACACCTTGGTACTACTCTCCAGAAACAAGGTTTCGTGTGGAGACATTTTTTGAAACACGACTCTTTGTATACTTGACTTACCAGATCGTCGCAAACCCTGAAGGTCGAGGGAGACAGCAGACGGGGAAAAGCAGGTGCGCTTTTGTACGTATATTCAAACGCGCAGCGTGGCCAAAACAGAAAAACGCCATGCCCGCACAAATGAAGGGCATACCATCAGCAGAATTTTGGGCTTCAAATTTGTATCGGCCATGGAGGAGGAACAGCCATTCATATCTGGACCGACACTCGATGGAAAAGGTGGTTGGTCGTCACCATAATAGTCCATTTGTGCAGACAAATTACAAAAGGTGAGCTGCAACGCATGACATCAAACGTAGGAATCAGATATAACTGATGATATGTACGCCATGGGCCTTGGCAGAAGCCCACACCTGCGAATTGTGTGTACCGTTCAACTGTGGCACATGGGCCGTGAAACTAAAGTTTGCTTTTAAAAAAAATGTGATCATCTTCTTCAATGGGCCTTTGTACCCCCGCAAGGCGTGACAGTGTCCCCAACCCTGCAGGAAATTGTCACCAGATGATGGTGCCCAAGGGGACTATGCGGTAGCAGCTACACAATGCTCTTGGATGCCTGTTCATTCCTGGGGGCTTCTGGATGCTTGCTGCTTACACAATCGCACATGTATGACAATATCTCTTGGGGACGTTGCTGATTGCACCAACTTGGTGGGTTTTCGGGGTCGGTGCCATTGTTGCCTCATTTCTGCCCACTGAGTGTTCCGGAGGTAGGGGTAAGTGGGGTATATTCGGAGAGCCCTTGAAAAGGGCTATTTGGAACACCCTGGGTCTGCATGCTGTACTGACGACATGTTTGAGATTTTTGTCCGTTTCGGACGGTGCATGTGTGACCAAACAGCGCAACGTGGACCTCACAACTGACGGTCTGTGGGCCATGTCTCTCAACACAGGGTGGGTGCTGGTCAAGGCACGCAGGCTGCAGGATTGGGGAAAATTGAAGAAATATGTTCCTATTCACAAGCAGGGGGATGTGTGCCCCAATGGGGTCCCTGCCCTTGTGGGAAGGGGCAACAATGAGGACAATTCGTATTCAGAATAATCAGTGATCCCTCAAGCATTGCTCCGTTCTGTGCATCATCCAATTTGCAGCTCTGTGCTCAAACATGTGACCACCTACCCCCCCCCCCCATACATTTCTGATACGGCCTTTTCTCACAGATTTCAAAAAGTATACACATACCCCCCTCCAACGGAACGAAATTTTGGCGCATGGGACCAAAAAGTCACAAACCCCAGGAAAAGTGCCAAAACCCACCGTGTTGGCGCATAACGAATGTGCAAACACAGAAAATGGTCCCCTCTCTCCAGACATCTCTGCAGACACCAACGCAATGCCAAGATACCTGTACCCCAGCCCACAAACACATCAACAACCCTACATGCACTCTTAATGTGTGAATTACAGTGGATCAATTGGCAATTAAGGGGGAGTGTTTGCTTGGCGCACGCCCGGCGTGCTACTTTTGTGCCAAGTATCTTAGACTTTTGGCCCTAGATTTCCCCTCCCCTGCTGCCTTTTCGAGGTCCCCAGGGCAGGAAAGTCTTGGATAGCGCCTGGTGTAGTGCTGGTCAGGGGCATTTGGGCCTAAAAAGATGCTTGCGCACGCCTGGCTCACTAATCTTCCCCCTATGAGATGAAAAGACGAACTCAAAGAAGGATGGGAGGACGGTAGGCCAAATTTCTACACACTGCGAAGGGAGCCCTTGAAATCAGGGAGCTGAACGCATCCATACAAAGCCAAAGCAGCTCCCCGTGGGTCCAAGGAGTCTATGCACTCACAACTTAGGTCTCCAACTATGTTGCTCATGGCTGTTTCCATTTTCTTGTGATGCATTTGACGAGCGTTTTCGTCCATGAGCTGTATCTAGGTGCGTGGGTTGCTTGAGGAGACTAGGGCTGCAAGTAGGCAAGCAGCAAACCATGATCGCTAAAGCGTTTGTTCTTCACAACCAACCTCCCGAATTACTACTGCTTGTTATGTGGTATGTGTCCATCTTTGAAACCCGGAAAAATCTTATTGCTGCTGAGGTGGTGTATATTTTGGCAATACATATATACTCTGCCAACACCTTCCATTTCGGCAGAGGGGTTTCATCAAGGGTAGTCAATTTTGAAACACGTGTACCGACCAAACCATGAAATTTTGCGAACAGTGAATTTTTGCATGTGAAAAAAGAATTAACATTTTGTCAAAATTTTTGCGTGACAGGGCAGAAGGTCAAAAAAGGTTTTTTTTGCGTTTTTTCTTAGGAATTAGTGTTTTGCGACCAGAAGAACACCGAGCCCGGGAAATATTTATTAAAATTTTCGCAAAAAAATTTGTTAAAGTGACAATTTTGCAAAGTGTTCTTGAGGCCACTACCATGTCTGCTTTTCTGCTTCCCACCGACCTAGATCTCTGTCCCCATTCCCAAACACACCTTTTTTGGTGGTTGCACAATTCACATGGAAACCCACATTCCCTTATTTTCCAAAAAAATTCACCACCCAGCTTGTACATAGTCCTTGATCAGGGTATGGGAACGAAGCTCAATGACCTAGTGGTTATAGCATTAGGCTTTCAAACCGGGGACCTAGGTTCAAACCCCATTAGGGGCATGCATAGCAACTGCCCAAATGTAGTCACCTTCCTACAACAGTTGTTTTTCATGCACAAAGGATTGTATATGGGATTCCCAAAGGTGACCAAATTTGTGCGGGAACATGACTTTCAAGATGCTTGCGGCCACTGTGTCACACCCCTTTCGATCGGCAAATTGAATGACAAGCTCCTTCTAAGGATCCTCCCACTTGCGATATTGTCTCGTAGTTGTTGGGACCTTTGCCATTGACATAGCTTTTTCCACAATCCCGATGACAATACCAGGTGCAAAGATGCGCACATTCAAGGACCCAATCTGTCATCCGGGAGGGCGCGCACGGGTGGTATTGGGAGTACCGACCATTCCCATCACAATGTTGCGGCAGAACTGTTCAACATCTGCCCGTTCAAGACGCGTTGCACGCTGCGCAATGGCATCCTCCGGGGGCAAAGAAGAAAAATATGATTGCAAAGTGAACATCTGTCAAGTGGAAACAACCAAAGAAAACTTGCATGGGGAAGCACAAGACCAATAATTAATTATTTTTCTAAATTTGCGAGGAATTTGCCTATTTTGCGAGGCAACACGAGATAATTAATTAATTTTGTTTGCGTTTTTGTATTTTTTGCGAACGGCACCTTTACAAGGCAAATCAATTCCAAAACAACCTACCCTCACGAAATTTGACGGTTTCTACAGTATAGTGCACGTGGTGTGCTGGAAACCTTCAATGAGGGGGCACGACCGAATCACGACCGAAGCGGGACCGCTGTTCTTGTTTTGTTTAGTGTCCCCCCCCCCCCGTCCCCCAATACCTAATACTGAGGCCTTGTGCCAACCCCCCCCCCCTCCCCAGAGACTGTCACCAACTCTGGGATACACAAGAATGGTCATGCGTAGCACTGCACAGCATCAGCACTGAACACAACGGAACTACAACTCAATCAACCACTTGGGGTTTTGTTCTTTTGGCTTGTAGCGAGCATGATGGAGCTAGAAATGGCCCAGCGCCTGTCACCGGGTGCCATTTTTTCAGCGCCAAACGGGTACTGTGCGGTGTGCATGCATGCGCGACGTGAGCAATTGTATTTTCCACAGGCGGCAACAACCATCTAAGCTGAGGACAGTGGTGGCAAGCCCCCATTGCTAGACCTACGAACTGGCAACCCCCCTGGAACACAGTAGTGTACTGGCAATCCCCACGCCGTGGCTAAACTTTTGTTTATTGCTGAACATGAGTTCAGCCTTTCATTTGCCTTCTCAGGCTACCCATCATCTTTCACTTACACATGGCACGGTAAGGAAGTGCACAGCGTTCATGAGCCTCAACAGCACGACATCCCCAGCAGCCTCTGTACCTTTGAATCTATGGTCCGCCTCACCTTCGGGGGTGCTATTCAGTTGGACGATTAACTTTCGCCGAAATCACCAAACGGAAATGAAGTGGTTGCACAGTGCTGTTTTTTTTCATATCTCTACCCTACCCGTGGCTCCCCACATGACTGGCAGGCCATGCTAATGGTATGGCTGGATGCCGAAGCCTCTCTCTTTGATTTTTTATTGGTATCCCTTAATTTGCAATGTGTTGGTTGATCACTGCTGCTGCCGAAAGATGCCGCAAACAGGCACATGAAGATGGGTGAAGATCACGGCCAAGATACTACGCCTGGAGGGAGGATGATGCCCCAATTACTTGAGCACTATCATCAGGATGCGGTCCAATCCAGCAGACTGCGCAACACCAACAGCCATGATGTAACAACTCCCACCTAATGGATGCTTCCACGAACCACTCCAACCAGAGATAGCACCAGTAGAATTAACCCCCCCCCTTCCCATCTTCACAACATGCAGGACAGTCCATACATACACATACGTACATATATCTTGCAGGACATACCAATTGCCTACCTGCACAACCACGGCTAAACACAACAAACACAACCCAACATGTACTCCAGCAACAACCTCCACGAATGCTAGATCATTCTAAACAACCATGGGTGACATGCAGTGACCAAAGGGGGGATGTTTGCCCGGCGAATGCCCGGCGCGCTACCTTTGTATTAAGTATCTTATCTCTAGCCCCAAGTTTATCCTCACCTTGGGAAGTCCCCCAAGTAGACGGCACTAGACCGCAAACCTTCTCTGCAAGGCACCTTGTATAAGCCGAAATATGACAACTCAACAACACAAAATGTCACTCCCACCACTTCCAACCACCACCCTTGCCATCGTCATGAACTGGGTGCAAAGGATGGGCCCAATTCTTAGACACGGCGACAAAGTACTGCAAATTGTTTGGTGAGGTGAAGGCAAAAACAGGCACGAGTGGGGAATGGTAAAAAAAAAAGATGCCCGGCGCGCTAACGCTCCCCCAAAGCCCTGTGGCCATCCGGACAATTCAGCCAGAACGCTTGAACTCTTAGGAGGCGTTTTTGTACAGCGTGCGCACAGCACCAATTATTATGGTGCTTATCCCGGGAACACCCCTGAAAACCACCCACGTACAGAAGCGTGCATGATCAATTCAAAACTGTAAAAAACCGGGTATTGTGCCTTTTTCTTGTCCCAGAAATTGAGATGGGCTGTCCGAAATTCTTTTTGATACACCTCATGCTGCCTCTCTCCACACTTAAGAATGGTAAACAGCGGCAGGTCAGAATGTGGAAAATGTGCCTCTGCTTGGGCAAGAAACAGCCGACTTTTTTCGCACAGTATGCACACAGCGCACAGTGCGCCCTTATGGCATGTCTAGTTGAAATCTTCCAGGTGCTAAAACCACATCTGCTGTACGGACGAATTCGTGCCGAGAACTAACAACGCCCACATGATTAAAATGCAACAAAAATAGCAGAGACCACATCATTGTGCATGGACCCGCCCGCCCAGCCGAACAATCTCATCTGGGGTCGCAGTGTGCACGGCGTCCAAACCTACACAGATGACATTTTCAAGCTGCAATGCATTCCCAAAGCCTGGGGATCAGAAGATACTTCGGCGCGCGTGCAAGGATGGGAGAGCGCCTACATGTATACACTGGCATAATAAAATGAAGCGGCAAAACACGAAGCTGAGTGTATCATGCTCGTCAGGCCACAATCATGAAAGCGACTTAACAACTTTTCGGCACCACGGCAGAGCAGACTGGCTTGGCTTGGGGAATAAAACTTTTGTCAGGGGCTGTAGAATGTGAAGCTTGCCCGAAGCTGAGGCAGAAAGGCATGCATTGTCATGAGCTCAAACTCTTCAGGCCTGACGTCATTGGGCCCTCCTCGCTTCCAAAGCTGCATGCAGGTTTGCATTGTTGTGCAAAGAGTTATCGGGAGGGGCAAGCGCTCACATGCATAAATGTGGACTGCCTGTCAGCCAGTCCTTTTCATAGTCACCCAACAGTCCTGTTCTACATCGCACCATAAATTTTCTTTTCTTTCCCACTGCCTTTGCAAGAAAACCCCAAAGACACAATCGAATGTGGGAGAATAACAAGGCGACACCCTTTGTCATCCTCTTCCCATCATCCCACCATCAAATTTCTTTGACATCATTGGTGCTCAAACACTACTGCACAGTCTTACATGCCACGTGTCGCGGACACTCAGCTTCTTCGGAAGGTGGAAAGACACGAAAAAATTCATCAAAAGGCAGCGAGAGAGCGCTTTCTGGAATCTTAGCATCGCCGCTTGGAGATTCACATACAGCGCCAGGTGGTTCAGTTGCTCAAATGAAAAGACTCATAAAGTCCTGCATTTGCATGCAGGCATACAGGCCACACAGAACATGACACACGCAATGCATAATCCCCGTCCCGATTGTGCCCTTTAAAGAGTCAAGATTGGAGTTTTGAAGGCACAAAACTGGGGAGCGGGAGCATGTCAGAAATGCTGTTTCCGGTTTTAAGAGTTGCTTAATTACAGAGCAGCCTCGCTGTGCCTGTCAAGTGCATGGTGCGTTGTTCAGAGGTGCGAGTGTGAGTGAGGTGGAGACCCAAAGAGATCGGCAAAGAGAGGTCGCGCGCTTCGCTAGAGACAACCGAGAAAAAGACAGGCGAAGTCCCAGTGCCTGCATGTACCGTGACAGATGGCTGCACTCATGCAAAAATGAAACAAGCTTGAGCAGAGTAACAGAAGAGTGTCACGACTGAAACAGCGTAAAACAGGATCCTAACGGATCCCTCAGGATGTAGGCGTTGAACAGGAAAATGGGGCGGGCTGTGGAGGGGATTAGCTGTGCACATTGGGGATCTGGAAACACAGTTGGTTTCAGGCGCACTTCCACCATTGCCCACCCTGCAAACAGAACAAGCACTGTGGAATGCGCGGAGGATGGAGTTTGCGGTCACCGGAAACATCCATAGGCGTTTTGGAGAGGACATGAACACAAATAGCGGCACAGGCACCGGATCAGAGAGAAAGTGAGTCCTAAGGAATCCCCTCGTCGCTTGGAGTTGTGTAGACATTGTTTATGGACCACGGCCCACCATGAACATGCAACAGAGGATTCAAGGGGGACCACACCCCAGTGGACTCGTTTGCATGTAATAACGTCAGTTTGACACTGTAGCTCAGTGGGTAGCAAGAAATGCACCAGGAGCTCGCGGCGGAGCAAACAACCAGGCCAATCCTTATGGTGGTCATCAATTGCATTGCTCCTTCAACGCAGGAGACCCCCATGCACAAAAAACACATCCGACACCGCTTTAGTGACTCTCACAACTGCGAATATCTCAGAGGGTATGGCAAGGGTTATCTCGAGTGTAAGCAGAACGATTCAGGGAGGGGGTTTCCCGACCCATTGCTCTCGGTCATGTCGCATCTTTGTCGTTCAATTGTTCCCAGTGTCTGAGTGCACTTTCGAGAATCTCGTAGTTCACAAGTCAGTAAAGCCTAAGATAGTGGCCCACCCACAACGGTGTGAATGTATTCCCAGCAGGAGGCCCACACTGTTTCATCCCCAACATCTGAAAGCTGCATCAGCTCTCAATGTAAGCATTACGCCCTGAGCCTTGCATCAAAATAATGATCAACAGGACACCAACTTGCAAAGAATCTGGGAGAGACAACCATTTAAAAGAAAACCCAACCCCACGAAAACCTTCTGGGGCATCAGGCACAGTATCGAAAAAATACTCGTTTTATTGGGCAGTTTTAAGCGCATGCACAGCAGGCTGACCTCTGCCCCAGGGCAAAAATGCCTTTCCTATGCCCTGCCAAAGACAACTACGATGGTGGCAAGGTACGTATCACAGAACTGCGTGAAACGTCAATCCAACGCCATCATGAGTCGATTGCAAAAACAAAATGTCCTTGGACAAGACGCTGCATTATGACACAACTTCTTCTGTTGTCCGCTTGTTTCTCTGGAAAACAATATTCTTTCAATTTTGTGCGTACCTGAACAGCACTACCAGATTCAGGAAGGGATCAGTTCGTGAGGGTTGAAAAAAAAAACGCTGTTATTTGCTTGCTCGCAAACAGCTGAGAAGGTTTAAAACCAGGGGCAACCGGCCTCTGCAGTGTGTGTACTGTACAACGAAAGCAAAAGAGCAGGCGCTGAATTGTATGAGCACACCTTCCGGAAAGCAACAGCTCCGAACAGTAGCTTGACACAGACACGCATATGACATTCAGCACAAAATATAGATTCCCCGGGTCAGAAGGCATCAAGACCCAAAGGCATTTCTGAGCCTGGAAGCAAGGGGCTCAAAAAGAGGGGGGGGCGCATGCATTCAGCGAGCCCGAATATGCAGTGAGACCTGCTCACCCTGCAGAAAACTTGTGGTTTTGCCCGGGGGGGGGGGGTGGCTGAGCCACAAAAGCAGAGGCCCGTGAGGCGACAATTCCTCCGATTGCCATGGGTACTTACCTGTTGCAACAAAACCCAACCCTCTGACCTGGCAGTACCTGTCATTCAAAAGCGAGTCTATGTCAGGGAACGTGGATCACCGTATGACAAGCAATTGTGCAACAGGGAGCAGACAGGCAAAAAAGGGAGACAGCGGGTCTGGCAATTCAATTTTTTGTGCTTTATATTGCTGATTGATGCTGATGTGAAGCAGCACCCAGGGGTTGCATGTGACGTCCAAACACTATCCACCGCCAACAGAGCATACAGGCCGAAACCGTGAATGTGGGCTGGTCGCATCAGCCCACAGTCGTGAGCAACGGTCCCTCCGCTCGAGTTTCCACAGGAGCCAGTGGGGACCTAAATTTGCGTTTTGCACTAAGCAAATATCAGACATGGTGATGCTGGTGCCGCACGCACCAGAGTAACTGCAATGGGGGTTGCATCTCAGACACGGTAACGCGGACTCTGGAGAGGTTCTCGGGTTAAACGCAGAGGCACCAATTCTCAACAAACTCCGTAGCAATTGATTGCAGAGGAAGGACATAATTTTGAGGGAGAGGCGGATGAAATATCTGAAATCAGAGGCACACAGATGCTCGAGCGCTGTGCACTGTTCCGAGCAACGAAACGCGGATTGATTGCATGGCCAACCACGTGGCTGAACCCTAGCACCGAAGGGGCCAAGGGGGAGCTACTGAAAAAGCAGGAATAATCGGATCGGATCAGGCAAAATGGGATGGAAGCAGTTCAGCCGCTCTGATCTCCTGGCCCGGGCTGCTCACCCTGCCCTTAGTATAAACAACCCTTTGCACAAGCAAGAGCCGGATGCTGCCCTCCGTCTTGTGGATGACGTACTTGGGAAGAGAAACGAGTCTCTCCCTCAGTGTCAATAAATGACTTTTGGGTTTGAAAAAAATCAGAACTTTATGGCCTTGGGTTTGAACTTATCGTTGCTCACTAAAAAAACCTTCGTACCCCGAGGCCTACCGAGAGCCCACCATCCGATATCCTGCAGACTCTAGATTGAAGTATCCTCTGATTTGTCGGAAAGCCACATAGGTTCGCACGTGCTGCAGCCATTCCGGGTCAGCAGTAGTCTGGGAGCCAAGTACAAGGGATAAATAATGGCCGTCGGAGAGCACATGGCTCAAAGGGACGGGGCTTCCATCGACCAACCCAGATTCGGCGCGTAGAGCAAGCTCGGGGCTGATGTGGAAAGCCGCATCGAGCACGGTCGCCCCTTTTGCCAAATCCAAAGTGGTATCATCGGGCAGCAGCACCGAAATGCGCTCACTCAACACTTCGTGTTGAACAAGGGACACAAACTGCGCAGCATCGGGGACCTCCTGGGCCCATTCTTTGATGGGCTGTAACCAAGGCACTTCATATGATGAAACTCTCAATGCATGCACCGCCTCCTGCATGGACGTAGGGTACGAGGTCATAGGATCCATCCAACTGCTGAATATCACGACATTCAGTGGCTGGTGGCTCCACGACTCCTTGTTGTTGTTGTTGGGCGCGGGACGGATAACGTGCTCAGCGATATCCACAGGAAAAGGCAAATTGTGCAGCACTTCGTAGCATAACAACTCGCCTCGGGAGAAGTAAGGGGAGAGATCCTCCCCCGGTGCGGAGCGCACCTCCAACACTACTTTCAAGCCCAACATAGGCTTCTGGTTCTGCAACGGGAGCTCGCTCTTCATGTGCCGCCAAATCCTGTACATCTCTGTAGGGGCTTGCACGACGGTTATACCCACACGCTGCAGTACCTCGTCCAGCATCAACACGTCTTCGAGAACGTCAGTAGCCTTCTTCACCAATTCCTTGTGTTGTTGCACCTCCGCCGACAACTGCCGATACGCCTCAGGGTACACGTACTGAAAGCTCAGATTCTCAAGCTCCACCTTGACGTCTGTCAGACCCAAGCGGTCAGCTATCGGGACAAAGATATCGAAGGTCTCTTGGGCAATCTTCTTCTGCTTCTGTGGCTTCATGTGCATCAGGGTGCGCATGTTGTGAAGGCGGTCAAAGAGTTTCAGGATGACGACGCGGTAATCACTCGCCATGTGAAGCAGCATGCTCTGGATATTGTACACGTTTTTCGTCTCTTTATCCATCGGAATCTCGTAATCCCGAAGTTCAGTAATCTTTGTCACGCCCTCCACCAGCGACGAAACCGTATGGCCAAAGATTCGCCTCACCGATTCCAAAGTCACGAGGGTATCTTCAACGGTATCATGCAAAAGGGCAGCAATCAAGAGGTCCAATTCCATGCGATGCTGAGCCAGCATTATTGTCACTGCCACCGGATGCGAGATGAACCATTCTCCACTCTTCCTTTTTTGCCCGGCGTGAGCAGCAACGGCAACCCCCAAAGCAGTCTTCACTGCCTCCTGCGCATTCGGGTGCAAATACTGCAAGTGTGGATGTAAAGTAGCCCACTGCTCGGCCGCAAGGGTACTATTTTCCAACGAAAGGATCTGTTGATCTTTCTTACTGAGCATCACGGTCCTCCCTCCAAATGCTAGGCGCTTGGTGCGTGGCCCTAGGTGTTCACGTCTCGGAACTATGACAGGGGTGAAGTAAGAAAAGAAGTCATTGATGACCCTCAGAGACGCAAAAGACACTTGCTGGGTGGCACTGTCCGCCAACTGCGTCACTTGACTCGGAACAGGAAGATCATAGGAGGTCGAAGAGCTATGGCCATGCATCGCTTGGCTTGGCCTCGGTCCCATGCGCGACCCGAGGGATGTGGATCTTGTCGATGGAACTTGGTTGACCATGATGAGAGACTGAATAGTTGAGGGCCCCATTGCAATCAAGAGCCACAAACCCAACGTCATCGTTAGTAGTAGCCCCAACATTGGAAGGCTCCATAACGAGGGACGTTTGGGGTTGGTGCGGAGCTCTGGAAGGTCTACGGAGCAGTACTGTGGTCCCGTTGTGGACAAGAGCAAAGCTGCTGTTGTGTTGGAAGTCATGATACACGTCGAAAGAATAGCAATAGACAAACTCGGTGCCTATCTGTTCAGATAGACATACTTCTAAAGAAGACAAATTTCGAGAATGCCCCATTCAATGTTTTGTTCATTCTTTCCCCTTGTGAAGCGACACCATGAACCACCACCCATTCTTAGCCGGCTTCCCATTTTCCGCACCAGCAAAGAACGATGGCATGTATGCCCCCCACACAAATGCATGCTAAACACGCGGAAGTCTACGCGTCTCACATGCATACGTTTCAATCATAATTCGACATGCACCAACTCAACGGCGAAACCGGATGTAAAAAGATTCACGCATCGCCGCCCGTTTCAACATCCAAGCCATGTGATCCAAGCTAAACATGCTCCAAGGCCGCCGAAACATGTTCTCATCTCGTTTTGAACAAGTGCATGAGGCTCGTGCAAACAAGGCGCACATGCTGAGCGTAGCCTGCCATGGTTGGCTCACGTAGGTTTTCCTCACATTCATTGTGCCCGTTCCTGTAAGTGTATTAGTTGAAAACTTTGGCCGATATGTGTATCTAAGGCGTTCTTTACCACTTTGCGCGCTTGCCTCTGCACCCTTTTGCATCGCGACGAAATGGATGGTGGGCAAATGATAGAGCCCGGGTGTGGAGGGAAGTTTAAATCCCACTTTGTTGATCCGCCATCACTGTTTTGATCGAGCGTCGCGTGGGAAACGCTGCGCAAACGAACTTCTTGTCAATTTCGTACGTCGACTGAATGATCTTCTTGTGATGAAAGTGCCACCGCTTCTATGAAAGCAAATTATCAACTCTGTATGTGCTCATCGGCTACATACCTCGTGCATTCTGTGGAAATCGCCGTCCTGTCGATTTCCGCACCTGCTATGCCAACTCCGCCAACGTATACTCCGTTTTTTCTCTTCATAATTTATGTCCCCGCCCATTTTGAACTTGAACCCGTTTGCATTTCCTTGCACGAACGCATTGCTCAACCGTAAAGCGCTTTACAATCCACACTTGCTACACAGAAAACGACATCCGTTTCCCCGGCACTGAACGCAACGAGTGGACAAGAACATCTTTGGTTCCGTTTGTGATTAATGAAAATATCCGGCAGAAGTTAGGTTCGGCAGCAAATGCATCGTCAGCAAGGGGCTACTCGTGTGCGACTATGTGTTTTCTAACGCGACACGCTAATTGTTGGGCCCAACTGTTGTACAAATCCTCCTTGTGTCGGGCATACACGATTCTTGCACGATTCATGCCTCTCCCCCGACCACGCCCTACCCCTTCAGTTGCACCATCGCCTTTGTCTTCATGTGCACTACAGTAGCTTTGTGCTTGCACCGCATCGTTGCAATTCGCGCCTGCAACATATCTTGGCTTATATTTGTTCATGAAAACACCGGCGATTTTCAACCAAGCACGGTACATGCCTAACTCGACACTCTGCTGACACCCTACCTCGAACCTGTAGAGCGAGTTGTGGCATGCAAGTGAAGAGGAGCAAGGGTCCAACGAGGCAAACATGTTCTCGATAGCTCCACGGAGTCCCGTTGATCCGGTCGTATCTGATTTATGGAGGTTGCTATGAGCGTGATGGCCGCACTTGCGTATTATTTAGGCAAGTAGTCGGTGGATGACTGAGCTCTTTAGTGCATGTGCGTTCGCTTGTCTTGCCCCCAAAACTCCTAGCCGTCTTGGCATGCAAAACCCCATCCACAAACATCGTTTTGCAAACCCTCATGGGTGGTACACAACCACCTCGGCACACACGTACACAAGCCCACATGGAAGTAAGTTGAGGGGTGTGTTGTTAAATGTGATAATGTTTCGGATAATTTGTAAATTGGCACAAGCCCATCTCAATGACCTTGTCACGAAACGCAATATTGGCCTCACTTGAGCGTTCGCAGAAGTGTTCGTATTTGTCATGCGTGGTAAAGCAAAGTAATAGTGCACAAAGGCACCGTGCTCGTTCGATGAACATGGCACATACGTGCCCAACCGCACCTAATAGGCACACATGTTTTGCGGCCCATGCTTTGTGGATGCTAAGCGACAACAATAGGGACGTACCATGCACCTGCCTATCACATCCAGTTAGTGCACCAAAGAAATTGTTTGCTTTGCCCTACAGATGTGTTGGCAACATCTTATGCTCCGCCGTGCTTGTAAGCCCAACTGACGAGTTCACCTTTGTCGCCCGATTTAGTTGCGAAACACCATCTTTGTGTGGAAAACACGCATGGGGGCAAACCTAGGGAATGGAGGGCCCGGGCAAACCTAGCATTTGCCGCACACCAAAGGTACGGATAACAAGTGCATCCTATGTATAGTTGCTTGCGGTTTAGTTTACGGCACTATGTGCACTCTACTTTCAACCAAGAGTATAGCGAGAGGTTGGGAGCCCGTTCGTGATGCCACCGTGACAAAGCCCAACCCGCTAACATCACGACTTTGGGGGTCGCATGCAGCGGCAAAAAATCCGCACCCCACGGGCACATATCTCATTCGCCTGCCCTTTATGGGTCCTCCCATGGTCACCCATGCGGGACGAGGCCATAACATATGTCAGGAATCGCGAAACACAAGCAAGCTCCCCCTTACGCTCAGCAGAGTGTGGCACATTGGTGTTGCCAACCCAAGGCGCCGGGTACCATAGCTTCACCCGACCACTCCACTTAAAAAACAAAAGACAAAAGACAAAAGAAACTTGCACCGTCCGAGTGAGGGCCGGCGTTCGCACCTGTGCGAGCCGGTCCGAATGAGGGCTGTGCAAGACCCCCACCACAAGGGCGGGGGTCGGAAAATTCATGAAATTCAAGAAATGAACAAAATTAGTTTGCCACTAAGACTTTCCCAGGAAACAGCATGAACACACGGTGTTTGTCCTGTAGGGAACATGTTCTTAGCGTACAAATAACATCATTCCAAACCAAGCAAGAAACCTCACAACCGGCTCTCAGAGAGAGCTTACGGGTATCTTGGAGCTCCTGAAGTGGGGTTCTTCTTGTCGGAACCCAAATATAATACACCACATCGGAAACACACCACACATCGGAGCTACTGGGCCACTGACTGTGCGTCCAGATCTCGCAATTTAGTTTACGGCACTATGTGCACTCTACTTTCAACCAAGAGTATAGCGAGAGGTTGGGAGCCCGTTCGTGATGCCACCGTGACAAAGCCCAACCCGCTAACATCACGACTTTGGGGGTCGCATGCAGCGGCAAAAAATCCGCACCCCACGGGCACATATCTCATTCGCCTGCCCTTTATGGGTCCTCCCATGGTCACCCATGCGGGACGAGGCCATAACATATGTCAGGAATCGCGAAACACAAGCAAGCTCCCCCTTACGCTCAGCAGAGTGTGGCACATTGGTGTTGCCAACCCAAGGCGCCGGGTACCATAGCTTCACCCGACCACTCCACTTAAAAAACAAAAGACAAAAGACAAAAGAAACTTGCACCGTCCGAGTGAGGGCCGGCGTTCGCACCTGTGCGAGCCGGTCCGAATGAGGGCTGTGCAAGACCCCCACCACAAGGGCGGGGGTCGGAAAATTCATGAAATTCAAGGCAAACAACACCATATGAAGGAAGGAGATTTTATCGGTCCTTGTGAAATTAGACGTATTTTTGCAAAGCTCTGAGGCGGGGTTCTACACACGCCGATTTGAAAGCGGGGCTAAAAATATCAAACGAAACCTGTGTCCAAGAAATGAACTTTGAAAAGTAACAAGGTTTATGAACCTTCTTGTGTGGTTCAAAAGAGGCCATTCACGAAATTGCACAAGCCCACCGAGTGAAGGCAAACGATTGTTTTCACTTGTTGCGACATCACTATCAATACGGCATCGTGAACGCTTTCATGAATGGTGCGTCGTATACTTTCCATACCATCATCAATTGATGGTTTTCATCGCTTTTCCAACACACGTAAACCTTCATGCATTCGTGAGCAGTTTTTCTTGCTTTCGCGGTGACCCCACATACATTTCGGGTGGAAACAACCTGTCAACCCATTTTGTCTGCCAAGATAAGAGCCGGGCAATTAATCCGGGATCGCATGCATGTGTTGGTCATCTTCATCCGAACCGTGTTTTCATGTCCCACGGTGTCCCTTGCCCCTCCCATTCAGTGACGGTCCTGTTTGGGGTCAACGCCAATTGTTGTCCTCAATTGTAGCAAGAGCTGTGGGTCCCTGTTTTCCCATTTGGGGCTCAGAGGGTTGAACCTTATGGTAGTCACGGCCTTCAACGCATGAGGTTTCCGCTTGGCTGTGGCGTTTCCGTGCTTGTGTCTTTCGCCTTCGTCGAATACTTGCTCCATGGTGCAACTTGGCAGGTTAGACGATGGGGAATCACCGCCAAATTACTACGCGCTTAGTTTGCCATACCATACTCATTACTCCATGTAGCCTTGGCGCATTCGCAACTTCAAAGATGATTCTCCGTGACCGGGCTTGAAGGCATACCAATCCAATCATACCAACCCGACCATGAGTTTGATCCAATTAGGCAATCGTGTCTCATCGCGTTTCTTTGCCAAAGAATAGTATCGCCTCAGTGTGCAGCTTTCACGGTACACAGGAGCAAAAGACGATGCCGAAAAACTTTGAGGGCGCACAGCGTGTAAAGATTGGGATCTGGTTGTTACTGTACCAAGGTCCCTTACCTTTGGGACCCCCCAAAGGCCCGACATCAACTCTGGGTAGGTGTGTTCTGTGTGGACAGTTTTTGGCGGTCGGGGTGTGGGTCAATCTTAGGGAAAAGGGCGTACCCACCGGAGCAATTGTGACCCAGGTGGGTACACTGTACTTCAAAATGACCACCATTGCAGGGGGCAGGGGGCAGGAAGAGAACAGGTGTGGGCGCACATGAGCAAGCTCATTTGCAGACATTTCAGACACATGCAAGAATTCGGACAGCAGTCGGCTTCAATGCCCTCCACAGTTGGTACAGCCAATGCAACAAGAATTATGGTGCTGTTGCATCGGCACACAAGCACACTCGAACCGCCATGACACGGTCTTTGAAATAGCGGTAGGGAAGCCACAACCGCCGACCGTTGGCATGTTGGCTTTCCATGGGCCCTTCGTCGGCGAGCCCACAAAGGCCATGTCAACGAATGAACTTAATGGCCTGTGTGGCCTTGATATATTCCTTTGGGAGGGGGCAATGCCACAGGAAATTCGCACCCATGAAACCGGCATATGAGGCGGTTCGCATGACGGCCGCATCTACTTGTTGAGGGTGTTCGACAAAGTCGACACTGGCACCCATTGGCTGTTGCACTTGGCCCCGCTTGATGAATCTTTCCCTCCATTGCTGTCGAAATCTATTGGCAGCAACAAACCCAGGGGTGCGACGGCTAGCTCTATCTCTAAAGCGGAGGAGGGGGGAAGCAATGACGGCACTCACCGCAGCATAAGGGCACAATAGTATACAAATTTTGCCAACATAACCGTGCCGATTGTAGCAAATCTTCTTGATGGCTAAGTCACTTAAAATGAAATGCAATATAAATGCTTTGTCGGCTTTGAACTTCTTGTGGTTCGTCTGCGCAGACTGCAAAGCGCGTCATGCCCTGTCAAACTGGGCCGACAAGTTGTGCCCCTTTTGCTGCAACTCATGCAGTTTGGCCTGTAACTTAGGCGGCTCATGTCGCATGGTCAAAACGAATGAAAATGTCTCCTGAGAAAAGTAGTTTTTTGGGTAGACCGCTCAAAAAGGGTCTCAGAAATTAGCAAAAAATCTATTACATGAACTATATTGGTCTGTTTTTGATGAAACCAAATGCAACAAATGATTTATGTTGACCAAAATTCTCTGCTTTTTACTTAAAACGACGTGTGTTATGTCTCTTCTAGCATTGTGATTTTTTTTGTAAAAACAATCATATACCATTAATTGCTTGCGTCTAATTTTCCGAACTCTGTGTGGCACACATCGCCGCTAAAAACATTGTTTCACTTTGTTCTATGCCGGAGGCCTCGCGAAGGAAGCAACAAAGGAAGCACACAAGACCGCAATACATGGTGAAATATGCCGCACAAAGTGACAGCAAGAAGGTCGTCGAAGAACAATGTCTTACGCGAGCCCTCGGGCATCATATATCCCAACAAACGAAGAAATTACTTTTTCTTCGGAGCAATTGCCCACTTAGCGCCCAAGGATTTAGCTACTGATGTCTTACCTTTCGGAGCCAGCTTTGTTGGGTGTTCTCTTGGTCTGTTGGTGCAGACTGACGGGCTGGCTGCTTGAACGGAGCTGTGATGGTACTCCGGACTTCTTTGGACCCCGATTTCTCTGCTGCCTTCTTTGGCTTCTTTGATGGTGACAGTCCTTCTTCGTCCTCTTCCTCTTCATCCTCTTCTTCTTCATCGTCTTCCCGTTCATCGCCCCCGTCACCATCTCCACTTGTGACAGCTTTCGCGGCTCGGGGCCTTGCAGCAGTCTTCTTTTCCTTTGGAGCAGGTTCCTGACCAGTCAACTTCCGCTTGCGAGGGGCTTGCGCGGTTTCTGCCTGCCCCTTCTCTTCCATATATTCTCTATATATTCCGTCCCCTCTCATACAAGACATTATCGGGTAACCATCCAATTCGGAACAAGCTGGAGTGCGCTCCCACATCCAGCAGCCCTTGCGCCTGCATTTCCACGCCGTTGTAGAATTGTACCCTCAGTGTTTTGACGGTCTACACTTCGGCGTTGAAGTTGTCTACTGTCGCATGTATGGACATGGGCACTGTCTGTTCGACTCTTTGCGTCGACCCATGTTTTACCGCCATGGAGGACCATTGCTCCAATACCCTATCGCACACTCACCCACCTTTTCCGCCCTTTCCAGCACCTTTACCCTCACTTTTTTCTTGACCTTTTCCCTTTCCCGGCCTTGCCTTTACCTTTCCCTTTTTTTCCATCCGATGGGCTTCCTTTTCTTTTTTTCAATCTCCGCTGAGCTTCCTTTTCCTTTGCCTTTTCCTTTCCCTTTCTCTGCATTCCCGGCCTGTGGTGAGGCCGCGGGCTTGGCCGCTAGCTTGTCTGCTTTTGCAACCGTTGACTGGGCGCCACACTCTTTTCCAACTTGGGATATGTGCACATCTCACCCCCCTTGACTCCCGCATGTAGCAAATCCGACAAACTGCGTTTCTGGTTGTGTGTGTTGCATACGTAGGATATGTTGGCCTTCTTCTTTTCTGGCCCGTGCGGCGTGCTTTGCAGGTTTCCCCGTGTTGTGCACAGCCTAGGTGATCGTACACCCATTCGGCCACTCGGTCGCTCCGCGCATACCAATACATCGTGTACTTTCAATTCTCCGGCATTCCATATTCGCTGATCGGATTGGTGCACGAATTGTACGCTGGTGGTATCTTTCACACGTACTTGCACCCGTGCTCCTTGTCCATCGTATTCCAACACCTTGACATCTACCAATTTGTTCTTGGAATGCACCTGTACGGTTGTCAGGGACAATGTGGGGTCCGCCCGTCTCAATATCCAAAACTGGCGTTTACCCCTAGCCCATGAAGCCATCTTGGTGTTGATCTTGTTGCGGCTCCACTCCATGATGTGCTGCAACATGGCCTTGATGACTTTTTCGTTGCACACTTTCATTTGTGCGCTTCGAAGTGCTCGCCGCAGCTTTGAAACATATTCATTCCACTCTGCGAGTGTCATCTCATCCATCCTCTGAGACGGCACAGCTGGCTTCAGATCGCCATAGACAGCGCCATGCGTGGGTAGCTCCCATCGGCTCCACATATAGTGCTACAACTCAATTGTTGTAGGTACACTGGGCCTTCTTCTACGCGCACCGCTGGTTTTCACCAACTTTTTGAGTTCGGGTTTATTCTCTTCTGGGACTGCATACCACATGAACTCATTCCATTGTGGTACTAGTCGCACATCCACGGTATCCGCAAACTGAAGTCATTTGCGTTTGCATGACGCTTAGCCCGCGGCATTCCATTTTAGTATCGCGGCAATTCCTTTTCCCACTGCCAATGCGGCTTCTGCCTTGTTGGTGGATCCTGCAACTTTGTTGAGCAGCTCGATGAGATGCTCACTTGCATCGGTGTCTTTCTTCTTGTGGTTTTCATAGTCATCATTACGATTCCGCATGTCCTTTAGTAGGATATGTTTCACCCGGGCTCATGCGAGTCGAATGCAGTCTTCCTTTGCTTTTTCATCATCATCATTCCCAGTGGAATAGAAATGCTTCTTGGCCTTGTTATCTACCAGTCTTTCATCATCGTCACTGGACCGATCCTCCATTCGGTGGCATTTCGTCATCGGAAGGATCATCATTGTCGTCGTCGTCGTCGTCCTCCCATCCATATCCTTCTCCGTGCAAGGGAACTCTTGGTCCCATTTCCTCAACCTCATCGTCCTCTTCCGCCTCTTTTTAATCTTTGGTCGGTGGTGGCGGCTCACCACAGGAGCCCTAGGGTGCTCCGTCGCTTTGGACATCTCTGTTGCTGTTTTCCTCTCCACTTTGGACTTCGGCTTGGGAGCTTCTTCGTCCTTGGACCTCCTCTTCTCCTTCTCCCGGGCTTTGGTGGGGTCCGTCCCGTGCGCTGCTCCCAGTGTTGTAGACGACGTTGCCTCCTCCTTCATGGTATGTCCTCCTTCATCTTCTACATGCCTCTTCATATTCCTCCTCCATTGCCTTCCATTTGTGGTATGCATTGTGTTCCTTCTTCAGCCATGTCGGCCCAACATTGCACGCAGTTATCATTAGCCATCTTGGACGTGTTGATGCACTTCTCCCACACTTCCACGTTGTCCGCGCATGCTTGCACAATTTTCTGGACCTTCACCTCAATCCACAGTTCCAGATCAATTTTTCTTGGAGGTGCAGTTCCTTGATGGCTGCGGCTTGTCGCTCCTATGCCCCCTTCATGGCACGCATCAAGTCGTTGAGGACTTCGACGTGGGTTGTGGTTCGGACCCCTTGGTCGTCCTCAGATTTTGCACACTTGGGTAACTTTATTTCCAACCCCTTCAGTTGTGCTTGCACAATGTCCTGCTTTTCCTTGAGCTGTTGATTTGCTGGCCTCGTTTCAGCTGCGTCGTGCATTTGCTGTGCCTGTTGAACGAAGCAATGTGGCCGACAATTCCCCGAAGCCAGCACACGCTGCAGTACTCCATCATGTGCCATGTGTGCCACTTTATCTTCTAACGTCCCCACTGTGGTATGCATGTAGGTTAAGTTACGGAGTACGGGCCCTAGGTCAGGCCCGTTTCCGCCGGCTGTATTTTTTGGTTCATGTGGGCTTTCACCACCTCCTAAGCCGGATATTCGGTTTTTTCCAAATCGTGGACATCTTCTTGCACCCTCATCACCTGGAGGTGCATAGTCTTGTGAGATTCTTGCAATCCCTGGGTCTATCGTATCACCCTGATGCCAATGTCTTTCGGGCCTTGTATGCCCCCCACGCATGTCATCATGTCCTCGTGTTCTCTCTTTTCTACTAGGGCCAATTGCTTGCGCATGGTTTGGTACCCGTGCGACGCTTCGGTGAGTGTGGTCTCAACTGTCGTCAAGTTCCACTCCGTGTGCTAGACTTGGTCTCGTACACTTTGAACCGAGGTTAGGGCCACGCTTGCTTGATGTCGGCCATCCTTTGCCGATCCCGACATGTTGTTGACCGCTTCCTCCATGTTAACCTCTCTCTGTGGTATGTTCATACCTTCACCAAGTACTTTTGTACCTCTTCCACGAGCGCTCCTTGAGTACAACGGGATCCGCTTTCAAGAACTTTCCTCTTGTGTCGTCCATGAATTTGTTAAGAGTTGTGATGGAGTGCCGCTTGTCCTTGATCAGACCTTTGCACTCCACGAGCTCCTCCCCATGCTTGGCCAATGTGTCTCTAACTTCTCCTTCTATATTCGGACAGCTCTAGATTTGTCCGGTGAGCCCCCCCTCCACTTCAGCAATAGGCTCCTTGATTGCTCGTCCTTCTGCTTGATGTATTCCCTTTGCCTTATCATAGTCATGATGCAAGGCCGCTGCATAGCCTTGTACGCCTTCTATGTTCTTCATTATTGCTTCATACTTGTTGTGGAGTGCCTCCTTACCTTCTTTCTGCACCGCAAAGATGTGCCACTGGAAGTCTTCATACCTCATGAGCACGTGGTCACCGATTGTATGAGGATTGCGGTCCAAGGTGTCCAAGTGCTCCGTGTCGCAACACTCTGTAGTGGAGCAGATTGGTGGCAGCGCCAGTGCTAGGATGATATCTTGCCCTTGCCTTCTCTTCGGCTCTGGTTCGGGCAGCTCCGGTCTGTCCCCCCATTTTTCTCCATTGTGTGCCGGACCTTCCAAAGTTGAAGGTTCAGTTGGCTGTTGGGGACTGGCGGGTTCCTGTAGTGGGTGGTGAGGCTCTAAGACGGCGTCCATCCACAACAGGACCACGTCTGTCTCCCAGTATGCAGCCGAAACAATTTTTCCCAACCTATCTTGGCTGGATTTCAGCGGTTTTGGTGTGCCGCCTACGTCCCTTGCTATCGTGTTGTGCAAGTCCGTGCAGGAGCTTCTTAGTTGGGAAGCCCCTGGCGCAGATTGTGCTGTACAGGCCCTGATTGTAGCTTTTGCAGCGCGGCTTCATGGCCCGGCGTTGCCGTGCTGTGTGCCGCCTTTGGACGGATTTTCCCACTTCAGCCTTGGATTGCGGCGGTGCTGTCAACGGACTGGGCAGGAGCGAACGCGCAAACATTCCTACCCTGTCCCCACCCTGCTCACGTAGGCAGAGACTCTCGTAGCTCGGGTTGAGTTGAGGTAGTGTCACTGGCCTACCCACCTCCCGTGTGGCACCGCTGTTCTGTAAGCAGTCCTTTGTGCGCAGCAGGGCGCACAATGTGCTTGTGTTGGGTGTGTTCACTCCCTCTTAGTGCGCCAGAGGTGCCAGTCGGGCCGCCTCTAGTTCTAGGGCATATGGGTGGTGTGCTCCTTGGTTGAGGACAAAATTTAGTGCTAGCGGTACTACTGAGGGGTCGTTTCTCCTGGAAACTGTGACCCTCTCGCAGTCTTTGGTGGTTTCGCCGGCCGTCCCGATTTCTTCTCTGGGCAACTTTGGATTGCAAGGGGGCCGGCTACGGGATTTCTCCGTCTTTTGGTGAGGACGGTGTCCCACGCTGGAACTGTGTACCTGCAGCGTCCAGCGTTTTCAACGGCTACGTGGTTGCAAGTGTTGCTAATGTGGGCAGCATTGACGTTTTCTTTTCGACGCTCCGCCGTTTCCAAACCGGCGGTGTTAGGTTTTCCGTTGGAAACAAAACCCTCTCCACCCCCTCCACCGTTCCTGCCGGCGTTGTGTACCAGAGACTACTGCTCGGCGTTGCCTCTGTCGCCAACGCTGTGGTTGAGCGCTGCGATTCCCTCGGCCCTCTGAGGCTGATTCCTTGATATTTTGTTGGTCCTATTGGCGTCCTAAACTCCACACCTAAACTGCTACCATATTGGCCAGGTTGGCCAACATCTCTAGTGCCCCTACCTAGAGAATAACCCACTTCCACAGGATCTATGGTTGTTGGAGTCTCGGTAGGACTCCTTGGGACCCTATTTCTCTCACTATCCTGCAGCCGTTTTGGGGCTGTTGATTGTTCCAAAACCTTGCAGTTTTCCGCATCTGCCAAAAACGTTGTTTCTGAAAAACAAAAACACAACCCTGCCTCGCAACCCTTGTATACTGGTGACACGGGCATCATTGAAGTCCGCACTTGTGTGACTCTGCTTCTTGAGTTCGGAAAACAGACAAACACCTATGATAAAATAAAATACAACCCGTGCTGCGATAAAATACACATCCTGATGCTGCATTGTTGGCCGTGGCCCTGCCTGCTCGGTGGCTTTAATTAAAACATCTCTTTATCGAAATCCCCCGGCCATCCCACATATAAGCCGGCCTTCTGGGGGGGTTTCCCGGCCCTCTGCCCTTGTCCCTACCTGCCGCAGGTAACACCCCCCCACACACATACACTGCAGTTTTCGACAAGCATGACCTGGATACCTCCCTTGCTTTCTCTATCCATTTTTTCACTTTTTTCAGCACTTTACTCAAGTCTCTCCCACCTTGAGAAGTGTTCAGGTTTCTATCTGGCCTTTGGTGCCAAGTAGGGCAGTGTGCAGCACCCAGATAGAACCACACACTAAGCCCAAACCAGGACACGAATAGGTTCTTACACAATTTATTGTACATACTCTGTTCTTGTTTTTGACTTCGGCTCGCCATGAACGCTGTTGCCCGTGGTTAGGCCGCTTTGAGTATTGCTCGCCGGGGGGCAACCCCCATGCATAAAAAAAAGGGGTAAAGAAAGTATAACACATGCACCACACGCCCCACCGGCACCACACACCAACACGGCACCGATCCTAAACTTTCAAAACCATTGTCTTAGAAGCAATCTAAAATAATCATTTTTCAACACTAAATTGGCCATTGAACAAACAGGATGGCTCAAAATTACATGAAATTTGTTTAACGTGATGTGTATGTGCTCTGCGGCCGTTTTGAGGTACTTAGATGCCGATTTTGAGCCACATAGTCCCAAAAACACTTTTTGGATACACCTACTGTTGTTGCTTTGCTCACCTTGGACCCCGTGTTGTGAAACCTTGACAAAAAGACTCAGCTCGGTGAAAATGAGCTGTAAAACCTCCACTACGAATGGTTCCAATTCGTAACCTTTTTCGTAATGCATAATCTATCTTTAAGATGGAAAACAGCAACAAAAAAAACCTTCAAAAATTGAATCAAGACACCGATAATTTCAGGCAAACTCCAAAAGGCAGATACCGGACACTCCTCCCGTAACAACCTATCTAAATTGAGTTGCCCCAAATTTAATATAAATCAAAAACGAAGGCCAAAAAAGACAGCCAACCCATCTGCGTTGAAAACACCTGAATCAATAACTACCCTGAAACCCGACCCTGCATTCCGGAGAAAGGACATGCACAGACAGCGGAATCCAACAACACTGAGATGCACCACTGAGACAGCCTTCTGTGATGGCTACAGCACTACAAAATGGAAGAAATGAACCAAGCAATCACTGCTAAAAAGGCAGCTGGCAACCGCTAAAATTGAGTTAATCGCATCTAATAATGAGACAAAACCTTTGATTGTGTACTAGAGGGCATACACGAGGAGTCCTGACAACCTACGGTGTCCTGAGGGTTACTCAGGTACCCTCAATATCCAAGTTACCCTCAGAGTACCCAGCACATTGAGGGTAATCCGAGTTGAGCCAGCCCGGCACTGCTAGGGTACCTCTGGTGTGAAATACCCCCACCCCCCATTGTACCATACCCTTACCAGTAGCACAAAAAGGCCCCTACCCATACGGTAGAACCCCCCCCCCTCTTCCACCTCTGCAACCCCCCCATTGTGGACACCCCCCCACCTACCCTGGCATGACCCATAAAACCCTTCAATTCAGTACCCCACTGCATACTTCAGGTGCCTACATCATCGATTTTGGCTGCTGAGGCTGGGACACTGGGCAGGGAGGCATTGTCTGTCTCCATCTCTTCTTGATCCTCTTGTTGCCCTCATGCCCATCCATGTGCCCCAATGCGGGACCACACCCCAGCGTTGGCACATTGCAAAGCAGGCGCAACAGGCGTCCAATTGGCATGATAATCTTGTCACATGTAACGCAGTATGATTCATGTTCAATGGTACAATCAGGGAGACAGAAATTTCAGCAGTCAGCATGCATTCTGATCTCCATTGTACACACATCTGTTCTGCATGTGTGATCCTAATCCCATTACAGTCCCCGTACAGGACCTTGCTCCCCTGATAATGCATATGCATGGGTTTGCAGCCCCTAAGAACGGCTAACAAAAAGCTGCTTTCCGATATAGGATAGCATGACAAAATCGCTGCCCCCCTCTAAACCATGGGCTGCGGGGAAAAGGAGGGGAAACTCCCCCGCGAGTGCACCCCCCCCCCCCCCCGACCCCCCCAGAACACCCGAACCCCACATGTGGACAAAAACCCCCATAACGGTGATAAAAAACCCACGGGTCTTTTGTCCTTATCCGGGGGGGGGGGGGGGTTGCACCCTACCATAGGGTACCCCTGCGGGTCATGACACAATACCATACATTTGAAAGACTTTTTGCTCTGCCAAAATGATCCCCAGCCTTGCTAGACGTTTCCCTCCTTTGCCCTGCGAACGTTCTTTTTGGGGGGTGCTACTGAAACCACAGCATAATGAGGCGAATTGGAGGGGAGTGGTGCAAATGACACAGGACAGGGTGCTCACGGACATGGACTAGATGAACCTGTTGAGCAGGCGAACCACAAGCAATTCCATCGCCCAGGCAAAACAGGTGTAGTGCATGATGAGAAATTGGGGAGTGCTGACATGCGTGATTTGCAATCAGGCCACGTCGACCGAAGGTGGCGTGATGAGAAATTATGCCCTGGTGCCAAATCAGGGCATGGTGAGAAATCCAGGCATGGAGCGGGAATGCACAGTGCAAAAACGGACAAATCATATCTCTTCCCTTCACCTCCCAAAATTTCATCCCAAATACCTGAAAATTGGTACAAAATTGAATGGGGTACCAGCTTAACTTGGTTTGATCACCTCGTGATCGCTATACAAAGACGCAGATTGGACACAGGGGAGTGGGGCAACACTCTTACCAGACATCGTTTCTAGGGGGGGGGGGGGGCAGAGGGGTTTTGAGGCACCCACCCAACCAAGATTAAGGCCCAGAGCCCCCCCCCCCCCTTGAGAAACCTTTTTTTGGGGGGGGGGGGTTGAGGCGCTCTCCCGGGGTGAGCATTTGTCTTCTTGTAGCAGGCTTTGTTTGTGCATGAAAAGGCCATTTTTCCATCAGGTTGACCACTCCATGGCAGGTGATATAGATTGTTGACAGCGGGAATTGAATCAGCATCATTCAACTGCAATATCAATACTCTGACCAATGGGATACTGATTGTGCCTGATGCAGCATTGCTCAAGGACCATATACAGAGTGAAGGGTGAAAATTTTTTCGAAAATTGCTCTGTGACCACCCACTCAAAAGATAATTATCAGGAAAGCGGGGGTCCTAGACTGCAGACCCACGCACCCAAGCCATAATTATAAAGGGGGGGGGTCCCAAACTTTTGACCCACCCACCCAGATCCCCCCCCCCCCCGCCCCCTTTGGCAATAATTCCTTATACACGATGTCTGGCTCTCAACGCAGAAGATATCAAGTGGGTTGTTTAGGCGCACAAGGGCAGAGAAAATATCAGGACGCATGAAAGTCTTCTCCTTTCGACCTTGGGCTGCCTTAAACGAGCGTATCTACACCCAAAAATCAGGCACGCCGAAGAACCATAAGCCCCCCTCCCAAAAGGCTTTGAGAGGAACGACCTATCAACCACTCGTGGTCCTGCTTACCTAGCAACTACTGGTGGTCTTGCCTAACCATGGCGGGTGGTCATGTAGCCCTGGGAACTGTGCACACCATCACTACCTTGCAACACGTGCACGCTATGAGCACTATCACCGCCCTGTGCAACGTCAGATTGGCCCAATCAAAACATATGGTTGGAACCAGAGGAAGGGCGGGTGCAGGTCAGGTCAGCAAAAAATGTCAGAAAAATCGGGGTAGAATGCGGGCGTGTCAAGGGAGTTTAGGTCCCATGAAGAAATGAGCACAGGGGGATGCCCAAAGGGCTGAAGTGAGAAGAGGAAATTGTGACGGACCTTTTCAGACTCATGGGCCACAATCACCATCTTTTCCCGTGACACTTCAGAATAGATCCAGGAAGAACCAAACACCAGCACCAGTCTTCTTGTGGGTCTTTTGCAGCACCTTTTGGACAGTCTCTCGTGACGAGTCGCATGAAATGAGCGCACATGAAGCAGAAAAATGCCGTTGGTGAGAATATACTGGCAACTATGTGCAGTCATCCTCCCAACGAAGCGGTTCAAACCCCAACGTCAAATACCATGGATTAAAAGACCCCCCAGTTGCAACTTTCGAAGAAATTGCCTGACGATCATCACCCATAATCCCTACACTTCACTGGAAGCCGAGTGCGACATGGCGCATCTTCCAGGCCTGATCTTCGGCACTCTGCCATGTGTGTGATACAACTACTTGTGCAAAAGTAAGATGATTTCTGTACTGGTGCCTGGCCCTGGCTATGCATGAGAGTTTGCAATAATCTTTCACGTGTTCCGCAGTGGTTCGCTGTGCCTCAATACCCTGGTGGTTCACACCCATACTGTGCGAGATGCAGAGCAGAGCATGTGCAGCATGTGTGCTACTGCATGGCAATATCATGTAGAACAAACCAGCAATCCCAACACCAAAACGCTATGCAAAACTGGCATATTCAATGCCCATGTCCAAGATGCATGCAGCGACGATGTGTTTCAAGCTGTACCACTCTTGAAGGTCAATTACCAGCAAATTGGTGTGGTACTGCGGCTCGCTCCCTCCAGATCCTCCTTCTCCTGTCTCGCCCCCAACAATGATCAACCGTTGCCCCCACAGCACACTGGCATGCCCTCGCAACTTGGGCGGCGACTCTGCAATCTACAAATAAGAAACATGCAGTGAATGGATTGGCTTCAGGTTTCTTTTCGCGTATTCCTGTCACCAAACGTGACCAGACCTCATCACAGTGGGCCCAAAGGGGATTCCGTCTGCGTTCGCTGGAGCTGGGACCTTGGACCTCCTCCATCGAAGGAACATCTGGCTCAGACGTGGGATGTGGGCAGAATCAACGCAGGCCTACCACTGTACAAACGGCCACCAACCGACAGCTGCAGCTGGAGGCCCCGGCGAGGCCACTACCCCAACACTTCAACATTCATTGTAATGTCATCAACTTCTGGAGTCCCCTCGACGGAGATGTCTCTCTGCAATCATCACCTCAAAAGCGGTTGTTTTCGGTTCATAAATGGACCGTGGAGGATCCCTGATTGTTGCATTTTCCGCAGATCTTGACCCCCCTTTTCTGTTGGATGAGCGATATGTCGGAGTGCAGCATGTGACGGCGCGTCACCTTGTGTTAGGATTCTCTTTTCACACGGTTGACGACTGTCCAACGCACAACATAAGCCCGGCCCCCTGGGTATGACGATTCGTGACCCCCTACCCCAGCCCCGCCCCCCATGCCTCTGCTAATCTTCGGATGGGACAAACATGCCCAAAACCTCCCCCAAAAACCTCCGACAACCGGTGGTGCCTTTCTCTGACTTCTCTCTTGGTACCCAGCGGGATCTCGCGAGCCCTGTAACAACCCAGTACCCAGTACCCAGTACCTAACCAGAATCCCGCTGGTCTGCAAGCGCTTCATCTTGTAGGCAAGGACTCTTGCCAACCTCAGATTTAGTGATAGCATTTGAAATCAACTACTATTCTACGCCAACTGCTGCCCAGAGACACGCAGTAATGAAGGAAGGAGACCTTCACGACTTTCCACTGCATGTGTACGCAATCAAACACATCCAGCGTGTCCAGCTTATCGTGCGGCCGCAACCCGCCGTATAATGCTGCCCACCGATCAGAAATCTGTTTAAACATTGGGAGACGGCCAAACACAGTCAACAACTCACTCAATGCGCATGCGTTTTCGGCATGAATCGTGCCTTCGCAACTGACAGTATTCCCGATGGGCCCCAGCGTATTCCGCACTTCACCTTCTTGGCAGTAACTGACTGAAGAGCAACGCAATTTTGTCTGTCGAGAAGTCAGAAACCCCCCTGAGGTTGAGGTGAAGCGCACTCTCTTCAGGGACAACTGCACAGTGCTCATTTTGGATGGCCATTAGTGGCCTCGGCCCACTCGCGGGCTGGCAACCGCGTTGGGCTGCAGCGAGCAGCCATCCACGGCCTGATTGATCGTCTAAAATTACACATGCAAATGGCAATAAAGACAAAGCAAAAAGCTGCGAGGTTCAGAAGATACTCTGGCCAAAGTGCAAGACTGACGATTAGTCGGTACGTAATGACTGTAAATTCGCTCCCACCGCTGGTCATGAATGTGAAGCAGCCATGTGTCGCTCAAGAAACTCGGAGACACATCTTCATTGAAGCCTGAAAGCAGAAAGCAAGCAGCGGGTAACAGTATGTTTGGCAGAACAGCAACTTAGAGCGCAGGTGCGGCCATTGCATCAGGTACAATGCACAATACCTCCAAAGATTAGCACTCTACCAGCTCCAATGTATGCTGCTCCATGGAAGCATCTGCCCTGAGGTAGTGCACCCGGACCCTTTGGCATTTGAGCGCCCACATTGACCCACTGGTAATGCCCTGCGAATGTAAACAGAATGCGACGTACTATTGCATAGGTGCCATGGCTGTACACTGCAGTGTGGATGACCGCACCGCCCGTGCTGTCGCACACCTACTCGTACTCCTGCCATGCGAAGGAGGGGTTGCAGGCGTTGTGCTTGGAGCAGTTCCAAGCACATGCACATACGTGTGATGGACAGCTGTGCAAATTCTCAAGTGAGACTGCAAGCGTCACTTCGTATAGAATTCGGGAAGCTGAAATTCGAATCCTGCTGGGGATCGGAATCACGGTGCAGGACTTGCGGGCTAAGCCTCAGGAAACAGTGCAGTTGTTGGAAACACTGCCTCCATTCTTTGGGTTTCGATTTCCAATTGCCAAATACAGATCCACCTCAGTCCAGTATCGATAATGCAATCCCTCACTAGGGAAGTGCCATACCTTCGTTGGAGTAAAGGTAGAAAAGATCGTTGCAATCCTCTGTAGTAAAGCCTCCAAACATGACGGCAAACGGGGCTTTTGGATCTGCAGTCGTATCTGTGCACCAGGGCAAAGATACTGCAACATCACAATACCCCTTAGAAATGTTGAAATGCATCATTGACCAAGCAGAGGCAGACCCCTTGTTGACAACTCCGAGACAAAAAAGGCATCCGTTGCAGAAAGCAGGAAACCCCGTACTGCGCACCACACATCCTTTTCAGAGCGGAAATGGGTGTTCTAGTATTTTAGCACCACAACCATACCAGAAACAGCAGTCAAAGACTGCCCAAATCTGGGTTTTGGAGAGGATTCTGACATCTGCACTTCGGTCCATTGGGCGGTACCTGCAGACAGATCAGCACTGTAGTCACTTGCTGTCATGCAAATCCCCTCTTTGAGACAAGATGGATGAGACAGGGTGGCTTCAAAATTGGGGGGCTATGGCTTGTCTGCATGGGTCCCCCTTAATGGGGGGATTGGTCGCACCTCAATCAGCATTTGACTTGCACTGCACGCCTCAGAACGAAGCTGCAACTTCCTCCTTACACAAACGACGAATATGAGAACTCCACGCCCACCCCTTCCCTCAGGGTATGTTCTCAGGTACTCCCGGGGCACAGGGGGATGGACTGCGCACAGTCCAGCACTTCCGACCGCAACGGGAGGGGGGGGGGGGGGCGTGTTTTTGTGAGGGGGCAGCCTCAACAGCAGGTCCCTGTTGAGAGGACCACCCTCAGGAACATCAAGAGAATTGACTCGCATCGGTCCCAATATCACTTAACTTCAATGGGAAGGGCTTGGGGTGGTTGCAGAGTAATCACCAGAACCGGACCAAGTGGCGCATCGGGCGGTCCGTCTCAGGAAAGTCGCCGAGGCCAACCTTTTTCCTCAGACTTTCCGCCCCTTTGGTCAGGTCCGACGCCTCCTCCCTCCACGACAAGAGACATGCCTAAGTCAAATTCATGAAGCTCTCCATATTGCTCCACCCAAAAGTCCGTCTCCTGGAGTCCCCCATACAACAACAGTCTCGTACCATCCGGACTTTGCAAAAGAGACTGCCCTCGAGTGTGCGGAGGTGGCTCGCCAGTGCAAGGGACCTCACGCAACTCGTGCGCCATCAAATCATACGTCCACATGCGGTTTGAACACGCATTGCACGATCCCGGGGCAGAACCCGGCTGCCATCCTGCAACACGCAACGGGGGACACACGTTTCACAGCGGTGGGCCACATCCCTCAAATCCCTCAGATCCCGAAGCGACAACGTTTGCTCGTTCCTGGACGACCGAATGCGGCCCTACAAACAAAACGCGAGCAAAATCATGCACGCACCTCCGAACACGTGCACCTCATGCGCCTCTGGGCTGAACGCTTGCCCGATCCGTTGCATGGCCCGGCCAGGGACGCACCGCCAATTATGCTGCAAAGCAGCATGATCGGGCCTTTTTTTAGTGGGGGGGGGGGCTGGGATCCATCCAACCCCCCCCCCACAGCTGACCACTGCACTTCATGTCACGCCACAGTCATGTACTCTCGGAAATGGCCCTGGAATTGAATCCACAGCATCCCATGGTTTGGCCTGAATGGCCCACTGCCTAACCACTACGTTCCAATTCTGCTGTATTTGTGGAAATCAGTGACCTCTGGTCCAGACATGCGACAAAAAGAATTGACCTGACCAGCCACAAACCACCTACCCACTCATGGCATACCACCAAAGGGGGGGGGGGGTTGGTTCAAGTCTCAAGGACCCACCCGCCCACTGCAATCCCCCCCCTCAGGGTATCCGCAGGGCAACCACAACGGCCTTCTTACCATGCGCTGCATAGCCCCCCCCCCCCCCCCTTCCATTTCCCCCCTATTGCCTGCCCACTAGTTTTGGGGTGGGCCTTGTTACCGCCACCCTTCCAAATGGTTTGCTGCGGCGAAAAAGCATAGGCAAGGGAACACTAGTGTCGCCGAATTGGAACATAAAACCAATGAGGACATGTCAAAAGCCACACTAAGAAAGGAGATTGCAACAGCCAATGGGAACGAACACCGACCACACCTCCGAAAATATACAGCGTGTTGTCGATCAGAACGACGGAATGATTGACAAATCGCACCTCCGCAGGGATCACATGCCACGTGCATCTCATTGAGCATAAGTCTGTAGCAACATTTACATGGTCCACGTTTGGCAATTGAATACTCCATGGGATGGATGAACATCAATGCCCCGACATTCAAGACATGAGAAAATTCAAGTTGAAATGGGCGATGGTTATCCTCGTAATTTGCAAACCCATACTGACAAGTACACAAATGCTCTTCAGATGGCCATGAGCTAAGCTGCTGCAACACTGAGCGCACACAAATCCCACAAGGAGGGAGTATTTGCACCGTGTGCGCACCGGATTTGCACTGGACTGCTCTGTTACTATCCAACAAGATTTTGTGGTGCACCGTGGTCTCCCTGGAGAGTTTTGGGGTCCGGTGCTGTTTTGGTTGAGGGTTTGTCCTTCATCGGTAATATCCTGGCTCTTGTCTTGGCACAGCCCCAAACTGTTGCACCGTGCGTGCACCGTGCGCACACCGTTCCTGATACTCCCTCAGGGGGCATTCGTCCAAGGAACAAACACCCGTGCCCCATGCCCATCATGCATCTATGATTGGCATTTCTTGCTTTGCACTGTTTTGCGTCACCCTCTCATTGCCAAACTGCAAGGTTGCCGAACCAAAATGGCCACTCCAATTGACCTGTGTGCAATGGAGGTAGAGACCCAGAGATCAATAGATTATGCACCTAAAATTCCCAACATAAATAAGATCAAGTATGAGGTTTCAGGGGCTAGGAAGATTGGTGTTCAATATAAATGCCAACTCAGCTGTAGGACACCAAGACAAGGTACGGTGTCTGGTGTGGGGGGGCACAAGAGAGCCTCAGACCTTGCTTGCATACAACAAAACATTCCCAACAACAGGTCACGGAATGGGTCCTGCAAGGGGTTTAACAGGGGATATCCCCCATACCCCACCAACCAAATACCATGAAGTCAGGTTTTTGTGAGATTGACTGCTTGCACCGTGTGCATTGAGGTGGTCCTACCAGAAGCATCCATACGATTGCCCACTATGGGGGAGTGTTTGCCCTGCGCGTGCCCTGCGTGCTACTTTTATTATGACTTTTCCAAATTCAGTCCCCAAGTTCACCATTACCCGGTGAAGCCTCGGGATGAGGAATGTGATGACAGTCATGTCGGGGAGCAACCGCGAACGCAGCTTCCATCAACAAGGGGGTCCAAAGGAACTTCCCGAGAGACGTCAATTGCGGGAATTGATGGGGATGGTGGTGGAGACTCGAGACTGGGGATACCAAAGGAGATGGAGTCCATGGGACATCGATGATTGACGGCCTGCACACCACCTTGATCATGCTCCAACTCCACATGCCCATCGTGCAAAAGGCCAACCACCTTCGTGGGTACCTGAAGCCCAGTAGACTTGGTGTACAACACCCTGTCCCCAATGCCCAACTCCATGACAAATAGCAAAAGAGGTCTGAGGACACCACGGGCCAAACTGATGCTCCACAGCAGACACGCTGAATGTATCACCATGTACCCAGCTCAACATGCCTGTTTGACAATACACATAGATGCACCTTGTAGCCCTAAAACGCGTCAACCTAGGTGAACTGGGGGACAATAGGTGAGGGAAAGGGGCCGGTCCATACCCCCAACCAGAAAGGGGCAAGTCCATGACGAGAAATCATCCCAAACTGCCGCATCCCACCCACACACCCACTCACCCATCCAAGGGGTAGATTCCACCCCAAAAGCAGGGGTAGGAATTAGAAGTAGCCCAAAAAGGTGCCCTAGCCGCGCCCTGTGCACTAACGCTCCCTCTATCATTCACCATTGTTTCACACTTTCCACCGCACTCTCGTCCACTCCTCCTGTGTTGTTCCAACGTGTTGTTCCAAGGTGCCCTAAAATGTGTGCAGCACGTGCATTGCACCGGGGACTTCATGGCATCAAATGCTTCCCTTGTGAGTATGCACTGGATCAAGCCACACAACCTAAGCTAGGATGACGTTGGGGGGTTTGAGCGGTTGGCTTGGGCAGCCTACCCAAATGGACACAAAACCGCAAATCTGCCCCCCCCTCACCCCCCCCCCCAACTATACAAGTGTTTGTGATTGTGTTTGTGCTTATGGTGGGTGTCATATTTGGGTCGAAGCCACTGTGGAGACTTATTTTGCCGTATGTCTCACTGGTGGCTGGGAGATTTGGCACCTCTGACCAAGGCCACGAGCCTTGTTCATCCCTCTATCACCCAATCCCCGTGCCTGGCGAAAGGGTCTGAACACCAAATTTTCGTTGGACATAGTGTTATTGTACAGTGACTCACGGCGAGGGGCGAGTAGAGAATCAGTCATGATGTGCAAGAAAGGTCTTATCATTGAGGCCCTAAAATTGTGGAATATTGCTACTTCACATGTAAGACCACTATCACATTCATCAGTGCAAGACACAGCACATGAACCCCGGATGTTTGCAATCCTTGAGCATGAATCCTGTACCTAAAACTCGAAACCTTATTGAGTTGGGAACCAAAAAACTATGGTCTGAACAGCAAGCGTTCATTGGACACGGTTTTTGTCAGACAAGGTGGTATAAAACAACAACAAAATGAATCACTGCCAAAAACCGGATACAACAGAAATTGAACATCTACTTAGGGAAATGTTTGTCTGCATACCCACAGCATGTGCCACTGACCTATCTCCACATCTAGCAACAAAGACCAACAACCGACATAGAGTCCGGAAGCAACCTGAAAAGAAGATACGAAGCTGTGCCTACAACAAAATTCTATTGCCTTCGGCAGTGCACCTCGAAGAGAGGTTGACAGTCAGCCAATCAGTCCCTTAGGCAGGCCAGCAGTCAGTCAGACAGAAACATACAGTTTGGGTTTTTTGTCAGTGGCAGACGCGGCCCCAAGCAGTGGGGAGACATTCCGGACCAGATCCAGCAGTGGCCTCATGGTAGCGCAGCCGACCGGAGTTTTCTTGGTCGGCGGTTCGGACCCCGGTCGGATGAATACCGCGCCATGCCGCCACCGCCGCCAACAGTACGCGGACCAGGATTCGAACCGCCAACCGAAAACTGCTCGCCGGCTGCACTACCATTCGACCGGCAGTGGTCTGATCGAAACAGGCTTCCCCACTGCTTGGAGCCTTCTGAGCGAAAACTTTTTAACCCCCCCCACCCCCACCCCCCCCTCAAAAGAGTGATATCCAGTTTTAGGGGATAGAGGCCTCAGAATCAAAAAATCCATTGGGGGATGGTCTTTGGGCAAAATAATGATTTTACAAGGGGTTGGACATCCAATATCATGCCTTGGGGTATGCTACGCGAATGACCCCCAAAAAGGGGGGTATACGACGCCCGCCCCTGCGCTTGATCTAACAACCTCTCTTCAAGGTGATTTTTCATGGTACTACCATTTGGCACCCTTTGGCTACCGAATGGCTGCTGCTCTGGTACCCTCTTCTTTTGCTTGCATCTGCCCATTCTGCCCCCCTTCTGCTTCCTTTTTGTGCCCTTCTACCACTCTTTCTCCATCCTTTTGCCACTAGCTGTCATCAAGGATGTTAGGGTTGGCGTCAGAGGGCTTTTGGGAGGTCTTTGGAAGGGCATATCATCACCAACCCTAAACCCACCACCATCACCGCCAGATGACCACAATACCAGCCACTAGGACTAGCTTCCCACACCCTCACCCAATCCCACCCTCACCTAATCTCATCACCACTGAAGAAACCAATGGCACTTCCATCAGACAACCCACAGCCCTCTAGCATGCCCTGCCCCATGACAATCCGCAAAGAATTACAATCTCGTGGACCCCCGCCTAGGAGGTAGGGGTGCATGGGGCAAAAGGGAGGTGGTGAGCGCGATATTTGGTGCCTTGGATGGGGCTTGCAAGGTGGTTTGCAGCTCCGCATGGCCATGTTGGTGTCTGAACTGACATGGTCTGATTGCAACCTACCCCTGCAATGTGCACCCACTAACTCACCCCATGGAACACGACGAAACATGACACACAAAACCAGGGAGCAAACTAAACGGACCAACCCCACAAAAACCCCACAGCACTGTGTCACAGAGACGGCCAACCCCAACGACAGCATTAACACTGTGCAACCACAACAGCTTTGTTTTGTGCGTGCCGAAATGCATTTTAGCACCGGTCCACAGTCGCCGCGAATCGGTTGCCATGTCCTAATGCCTCCTTTTGTGCGGTTCAACGATGTTTGGAAACCCAAACCCCAGCACACACCTGCCCCAATATGGCTCTTATTGCTATCTCATCACCTAGCTTTCGTATCAGTGTTCTTAGGCTTTTTTTTTTGTGAGCTAGTTTATGTACAAACCAGCCGGACGATACATCGAGGCACCAGGGAGATGTTAGCAGACTCTACGTCCACAGGTATGTCCTCAGAACTCGCTGCATATGGAGGGCCCATTGCTACTCAGGAGTGGCCAACAGGTTGTGGACATCATTGTGCTCTGAATAATGTGATACCTGCACACCAACCCGGTCGCTACTAGCCCACCAGGGGCTCTTAGATTGCGACCATCGATGACGCCATTCACGACACCATAACCCACCAATCATGATGGCATTCCATATCGTGTGGGACAAAAACACACACGGCTGACACGTGTAAGACTTCGCCCTTCCTAGGCCAGACGCATCTGCACCAAGGCCTCACGGCAGGCAGAACAGCCCCAGACAGGGCCATCCGTAATAACAAAAAAGACAATGGCAAGAGGCTCACAACAACACAGCTAGAGAATCACAACAAACTCAAGTGCTCAAGTGCATAATCCTGCGCAGGACGGCCCAGTGTGTACTGGGATACACCACGTTACCCTGGATTCTCTACCCTGATGCCCTCCCCTCAAGCCATCCGCCAACCTTCCCCCCTCGTCGAATCATCCTCTTGCTCAAACTGCCGACCAAGCCTGCCAACTCCCCACAATGCCACTGACCTCCATTGACCACTTGGTTCCTTCCCCAGTACTCAGCTCCTCTTCATCAGCACACAGGGGAAGTGGCGCCTCTGATGTGATGATGTTACAAATGCAACACAAATGCTTGATAACCAAGAAAGGGAAAAATACGATACGAAGAAATAAATTGAGGGGAAATGGTGACGTCAAATCCGCACACGAAAACAAGCTCTCCACTGGTATCCTGGAGAGCATATACGATATGTATGCAGTGTCCATTTGCGTTGCGTTGTGACACGTCTTCAATTGGTGAAGGAAAGAATCTCCTCGAAAACTGTGTCGTAACACACCACTTTGCATGTGGTCAGGACAAGTATCCGAGGGATTAATATAGAACAATATCGCAATGTCACTGACGCCCAGCTCAAGCAGTGCCCCCGTGAAATGCACACTTGATACCATGGCTCCAGATTTGGGTGCATCAATGGTGAATATGCATCAGTGAAAAAGCAATAATTCGTATCTGTCCAAGAAATAGGCAAACAGCACCACAACATTTCGCTGCGCAGTGAACAGCCCCATATGTTGCCATGTTCCTGAAATCACTGCCTATGCGGAGTTGTTGCACCTACGCGCACTGCACTGCATATGATGGGCTAAGCATCGGTGAACCATTGGAAGCACCCTCCCAGAAAGCCCATACAACAAAACCTAAGTTGTGGTAGTTCCTAGAGGCTCGTGGAAAATTGCTGTCATTTCCTGGTGGTTTCTGGATGGTTGTTGTGCCCTCCCCTTATAAGCCCTGCCATGGGCTCCAACTTCGTAATCCAAAGACTGCCCCTCTGTCCTAGAGGGCACATCTTTGTCCCAGGCAATCACATCATAATGCACCAACATCCTTCCCATACACAACCAATAGAAACACAAAGCAACCTCAAATCTACCTTTCTTGTTCAAATTAAAAAGTCCAGGTGAAACTTCTCCCCCCGTCCTGAAACGTACAGAAACTGTTGAGAAAACAGGCCTCAAGTGAACAAGAGGGGGAAATTGCACTGCGCACGGAAACCGTGTGCACCGCGTAACGTTTTGGAACAAACCCCAGGTAAATGGTTTGCTTTTGGCAGGCCTCTTCAGATGCTGCAGGCTGGGCCTCCGGAGGAGGTGCGGGTCTTTTTCCCCGAGGCTGACTCCACGGAACAACCCCAATACACTCACCGTATCACCGCATTGCGTGTGGACCGCGCACAGTCCAGGCACTCAGGCACAGCACAATAAACCATCCTCATCAGTGGTACCACAGGCGCCTCTCGGTCTTTGCCCCCACCCCCCCCAGTGAGAATCAAGGGCAACTACTGCGCATGGGGGCAGGGAGGGGGGTTAATGGAGTTTGGGAATATCCGAGGATCGTGCAGGGCAATACTCAAGGGCCCACGGGAATAACGGACAGCATCTTCACTTTCTGTAGTAAGCAGGCCCATTATCCACAGGATAAGGATATGGAGGAGCAGACATGTATGCTGGTGGATGCGGAGGCATGTACGGCGGATGCTCTGGAACCTGATAGGTAGCCTGACCAACAGGAGGTCTGGGATATGATGGGACACCACTGAGCAAATAGTCGTTATACCCGTATTTCCGATTTTTGGGCCTCTCGCAGTCGGGTGCATAATTTGGGGGATAAAGGAGGTGGTATGCACAAAAAGCAGCACCCGTCCCCAACACAGCACCTCCCAAGATGTCCACTGTCCGGTGGCGATTGTCAGTCACACGGGTGACGGCTTGTGCGACGGCCAATGTCATGGGGCAGATCCATGCCAAGAAGAACCGCCAGAGGTTGCCACGCGATGAGTGAAACACGCGCAACTTCCCGGACAGCCAAAATGACAAGAACCCGAGGCCAAGGAAGGCCATGACAGTGTGGCCCGACGGAAAAGCCTCGCGGCCCCTTTTGATCTCGTCAACATCACCACCGTTCAGTCGTTCCCAGAAGTCAGGCCGGAACGAGCCCGTGGATTTGTTAATCGGGATCCAGGCAAAATAGCCGATGACGAGGGCCGTGCAGATGCCAAGAATGGAATGGTGGAGGTCATGGACCCTGGGATCCTTCCAGAGGAAGCGCTGCACAAGGTAGTAGGCGACAAAGATGATAATCGGTATCAAGAAGGAGACGACAGCAGTGGCGGTGATTGAGAAAGTATCCTCTTTGTGTGGAAACTGGAATTCATTGTCATTGAAGCTGTAGATACCTCCAGATAATGTGGCCATCTGGTACGTCCTCACGTACGGGTCCCAGAGGGTCACCTCCAGTAGAAGTCCAATCCCCAGGATGACCAACAGCATCCAATCCGCCAGGTAGGATGGACACCACCAGTGGGATTTAGACCAGCTCTTGGGGCAGCATTTTGCGAAAAGCGCAGTCGTTGGATCCGCATCGGACATCATGATGTTGTCCACAGGATGCATTTGTGGATTGTGCGGGTGTTGGGCATGTGCGGGGGTGGCTGATGCTGAAGCTGGAGTGCTCATGGGGGTTGTGCCCTGGTATGGGGGTAAATCCTCCATGTAGGGCTGGGGTTGCCAATTCATCATCACTCACTGAAAATGAGAAGGGCAGACAGTCGGGCAGGATACAGGTTGCTTTGGCACATGCTTGCCCATTTCTCTCCGTAGATCACGGCTGACACTCAATACTGGGTTCAGGGTGACCGAAGCTACCAGACAGGCCCAATTGAAAGGAGAACAACTAAGCGCAACCCAGTCCCCATGTATCTGTCGGTTTAAGTTTACAGACAGGTGCTGCAAATCTGTCACATGGTATAAATAGAATCCATTGCAATACACGGAGGACTGCGCTCTGTGATCAGGGTTTATAGAGTGCGTTGTTTGCCATGCATATTGGCTCATGGTTGTGCTTTCCTTCTCATCCATGGGGTCAATACTCCAGCACTGCTCTCTTTTTTTTTTGACTGACTCCAGAAGTTCAAAGAGTACTCAAGACTGTGCTTGGGAAAGTGGGCGACTCTAGCATATCTCTCGGGGACGTCGCTGATTATGCCAACTTTCTGGGTTTTCGGGGGTCGGTGCCATTGTTGCCTCATTTCTGCCCACTGAGTGTTCTGGAGGTAGGGGTATGTGGGGTATATTCGGAAAGCCCTTGAAAAGGGCTATTTGGAACACCCTGGGTCTGCATGCTGTACTGACGACATGTTTGAGATTTTTGTCCGTTTCGGACGGTGCATGTGTTGCTTGCTGCCTCTTTTTTTCAACAGGCAGCTGCCATGTCTTCATACAAATTCACACCACGGGCTGTTGTTTCCCCGGATGCACCACAAAAGCCGTTGACGCGCAAAAGGGCTCGCTCTGGGGGTGCATCTGCAGCCCCATCCTGGTTATGTATGGTTGAAATCAGGATACATTGACTTAGACGGCTGAACCCCTACCTAGATGCAATGGACTTCTCCAGCCTGGAAACCTCTGCCGGAGAATGAATTGAAATGGGGTTTTGCACACGGTGTGCGGGGGAAAAAAAGATAGAGGGTATATACCAATGCAGGCAATAAAAATCGCAGAGTTACATGATAAAAGCAATATTAAAATTTTATGCCAAGAATGGGTAAAATGCAGAGCAAATGCAAAAAAGATGGAAACACGTTTGTTTTCTTCGAACACGGTTTTATCTGAAAAGGGAAGCAAAAATACTACATGTGCTACTGGTTGCAGACGGAGCTGAAGAAGTAAGTGTGCTGGACTAAGGTGTGCCTAACACTTTAGAACGAAGTTGCCTTCCGAAATTTCGGAAGGCGAAGGTGCCTTCTGAAATTTCGGAAGGCGAAGGTGTCTTCCGAAATTTCGGAAGGCAACTTCCTTCGCCTTCCGAAATTTCGGAAGGCAACTTCGTTCTGAAATGTTAGGCACACCTTAGTCCAGATCACGTACTTCTTCAGCTCCGTCTGCAACCAGTAGCACATGTGGTATTTTTGCTTCCCTTTTCAGATAAAACCGTGTTCGAAGAACACAAACGTGTTTCCATCTTTTTTGCATTTGCTCTGCATTTTACCCATTCTTGGCATAAAATTTTAATATTGCTTTTATCATGTAACTCTGCAATTTTTATTGCCTGCATTGGTATATACCCTCTATCTTTTTTTCCCCCGCACACCGTGTGCAAAACCTCATGTCAATTCATTCTCCGGCAGAGGTTTCCAGGCTGGAGAAGTCCATTGTATCTGTGTGGGGGTTCAGCCGTCTAAGTAGAACGTTGTTTTACAGATTCCCTGTGTGTATACTACTTCATTCCACTGCTTTACACTCGATATGGCTTTGCACTCTCTTCGATGCTATTTGTGCATAGCACCCTCAGGGTCTTGTACGATAGTTCCGATATGCTCCCGCACCTAGCATTGGCAATTGTAACATTGTTCTCTTTTGTAAATGTGCCATTACCCATTTTCACACCAATTTCCGAAATTTCGGTTTTAACGTTTTTGGGGTTGTATTTTAGGGTGGGGTTGGGCCGTCTAAGATTGAGGCCATTCCCCGGCGCAAGGTGGGGTTGATCAAACAACGAAACGTGGACCTCACAACCGATGGCCTGTGGGCCATGCCCCTTAACAAAGGTTGGGTGCCAGCGAAGGCACGGAGGTTGCAGGATAGGCAAAAATTAAAGAAATATGTCCCTGTCCACAAACAGGGGGATGTCTGCCCTACTGGGGTCCCAGCCCTGCCTGAAAAAAAGGAATGCTGACGATGACAGTGATTGTGAATAAAAATGGATGAACGGTGCAGTGCCATGTTTGTGTGCACCGTCCAATCTGTTGTGCTACGCTAAAAAATGGCAACCCCCCCCTCCCCCAACCCATACATTTCTGAAATGGCCTTTTCTTGCAGATTTCAAAAAGTATACACATCCCCCCCCCCAGGTGACGACATGTTTGCACATGGAAGCAAAAGTTGTAGAAATTGCCGAAAAGTGCTAAAAACCCAGAAAATTGGCATATTATGAATGTCCCCGAGAGATATGATACAGTAGATCCCCGCAACGTGGGGCACATGGCAAAGACCCGGAGTTCACATGCGTATACTAGAGGGCTCTATTATGCGGCAGGCAAACCGCCACGCCATAAGGCAAACCTATAATGTGTTAGAGTCAAGAGGAAAAAGCATACACAGGATCATGTGTGTGCCAGCCCCCACAAATCCTCAAGGGTGACAAGCTTTCGTCGCTTTCCAGGGGCCATGTCCGGTGGCGGGCGTTGGCCCAGGATGCCGGGCCTTGTGCGACATTGGCGCTTAGGCCGAGGCGACTGCACTCGGTAGGTGGCGCGCTCAGATGCCCACAACTGGCTCATTACCGAAAAGAGCTCAACCCGTCGGGTATGCCGCTGGCCGTGCCGGTCTGCGGAGGTTGTCCACACCCTAGCACGCCGCAGAAGGGAGTGCTAGTGCCGTGATTGCCGCACCAGATCATCTAGGACGTCGCGGTATGCATCCAGGAGTGAGGCACCGAGAACGGCACATTGATGCACAAACCAAGGCTGAGCCAGATACTGCATCGCCAAGGCCACCTGCTGTCCGTTCGGGTCTGAGGCAGTGGGACAGAGGCACTGGTTGAGATATTTCACCGCCCACGACCCGGTGGGTGGTACGATTGCGGCCGATCCCATGTGCGCACCGCTCTGCGGTGAGATGCTTCTTGAGAGGCGCGGCCATCCCGCCGCGATGTTCTCTACCGGGGCCCTGTATACCCTACTTGATTGCGGAGGACAAAGTGCGTGGGGTTAGGCCGTACGGCTCGTGGGCGCAGCTTTGTGTACCATGCCGGCACCGCTGTGGATGGTGTGGGCGGCACCTATGGGTCACGCGGGGGTATGGTGAGCTGGCCGCGCAGTTGGCATACGCCGTGTAGGGCGTGGCACCAGTGCTAGGCCACACGCTCCCTGAGGTCTACCCGCAGTGCTCGGGGGATATGGTCCCATAGGGACTGTAGAATGCGGAGGCAGGACACATGGTGTCGGTCCGCCGCCAACGCCCTGTTCCACCATTCAGTTACCGTATCTTGCCACGGTCCCCAGGTGTTCAGCAACATGTTGCGAAATGCGACTTTCCAACGCATGCAGTGTATGAGGCGTTTGTGGACAGTGGTACCGTGATGGAAGGGAGAGAGGGGACATTTGGGGGTGGTATGGTCCCACGGCGCGCCCGTGCCATCCCATCGTACCTGTCCCCAGAGCCATTTAACCCAGAGCATGCGTCGGTCCCCGCGCATCAGAAGCCAAGACACCCAGTGCGCACCGTCGAAAGTGGCTCAATACTCCAGCACTGCTCTCTGGGCCACTCTTGGACCATGTCCATTGCGGTATGCAGCTATCCTCGAAGGCAAGCAACCGTACAAATGCATGAGCATTGCACATCAAGGTACAGTGGTGGTGTCAACCTCTTGCTGCCAACTGGAAACTGGAGCTGCACATGATTACCCCTCCTGCCCCTTGATCGAACAACGGTAAAAGCACTGAATGACGAAACAACGTCTCTTGTGGTTTTGACAAGGGCGTTGTTTACAAGCACTGTGAGAAGACACACACAGTGCCCAATCCATGTATGACGACCTGCACGCCTGGACAACCAAACATGTGGTAATAATTGGCTACACGACACTAGAAAATGCAACCACCAAATTCCATGGTTTCCAAAGTTCCACAAACAACAAAGTAGTTGAGGTCCTGCACGCTATGCATACGAGGGTTAGCTTAGAGGCAGGACGGGGCTGGGCCGCCATGCCACCTCCCTACGCCTCCCCCCTTGTGTACACGCCACCAAAGGCTTAGGTCTCCTCCTCACTGGCCCGTCCATGGCCCATGCCGGGGCCGGTGTGACCTCCCCGGTGCGGTGACGCCTGGCCGTGGCCTTGCCCCCCTGTCAGTGTCCAGCCCTTGGTGATGCCCAGTGCAAATTGGCCCCTTGCCGCCGCTTGCTTCGGCGGCACCGCAGTGCTCAAGGCTGCCACCGTGCCCGTGCCAGGCACCGTTCTAGGCGTCGACCTGTCCTAAAGCCTGGTCTGGCCGCCGCCCCCCCCTTCCCCAGGGGTCGGCGCGGGGGGGTAGCATAGTGCCGTCGGCTGCCCACGTGCCGGGGGGTCCCCTAGGAGGTCCGTGCTCCACATCCTAGGGGGCCGCAAGTGCCCACCCACCCCCCGTTCTCGCCCGCTTAGTCTGCGCACGAGGCCTCCACTGGCTATCCCCAGGGGACTAGCCGTTTGTCCCCCACCACAGTCTCGCTCTGGATCGCTTTGGCTGCCTTGTGTAGGGGTTGCTCGTTGGCCCCTGCCCCATTTTCGTCGTCGTCCTCGGGCCAGGGCCGCCGGGGCCACCTGTGCATGCCTCTTGCCGGTGCAACCCTATCCGTTTGTGCCACCTTCCTCATGCCGACGCGTGATACATATTGCCCGCGACTGTAGGGCGCTCCCACCCGTGGGTAGCCCTCATGGCCGTACCTGCAGCAATCTGCCACTCCCTGCCACTGCTCCAAGCACCGCCGGCACGAGGGCGCCCCGTGCACGGGACACGGGCTGCCCGTGGACCCGCGCCCCTTGTCCAGCCCACACGTGCTGCTAGCCACCATTGCCGGGTGCGCTCGTTCTGCCGGGCCCCCATCGTCGCAGGTCGCGGGCACCGGCAGGCAGCACGGCCCGCCCACCGTCGCTACTTTTGAGGGATAGGAGGCCCACTGGGACCCGAACCAAGGTGAGATGTGCCGCCACCACGGGTGCATGACCACTCGGCCACCACCTGGCGTGTTCCCAAAGTTGCACGAACAGCACTTCGTGTTGTTCAAAAAAGGGTGATCTGCTTGTATAGGGGGGGTAAACTTGAGCTAAGGGAAGGTGTAAGTGGAACCTTTGGAAGGTGTAGCAGGAACTTTTGTTCTCCTAGGGGCGGGGGCACAGAGGGAAGAATCCACTGCCACTTCCAACTGTCACATCACCCCGGCCAATTGCTCACTGGCTATCTCCAAACGAGGTCAAGGACTGGTTGCCAGGATTGGTTGCCAGCTGTAGGGCTGGTTTATGTGGAGGTGCTGTGCTATTTATGGGTGTTTCCATGGAAGCAGGGGGATCCAAACCATCCACAAACCAGTTTTCCTCTGTTTGGTATCAAGATGAGAAAATATTGTCCCAGAGGAGAGCAAAGCAACAAGAGAGTCCCCTCCACTTTTCAGCAAGAGGCCCATGCACTCACCTTCCGTTGTCTAGAGCTGAGTTGCAGGTGGCTTTGATGGAGGGATGGGATCTCAGCATGCTAGGATCTGTGTAGGGCCATGATCTGTGTAAGGCTATGATCTGTGTAGGATTGGCATCTGTTTGGGGCCGTGTCCATGGAGGGCCGGGATCCGTGGAGGGCTAAAATATAAGAGGGTTGGGATCTGTGCTTTGTGGAGACGTGCTTGCAAGCTGTAGGCGGCCTATGTTCGGCAGTGCATTGTTTCCGCTACCCGCGGTTTGATGAGTCTCGGTTTACTCTGTGCTGACTGGGCTTGTTACACATCAGAGCATGCTGCTGGCATTGGAGGTCCGCTCACAGAGGAGGAGGGAGGTGAACACAATCAAAACTCGCAGATGGTGGGAGGTACAACTGTCACAACTGCGGTTTCCGATTGTGTGTCGCACTTCAAACCTACAAATTGATCCTGATGTTCGTGTGAAATTAGGCTTCGGTTGATACGACGAATTCATCATACGCTCAAGTGGGTCAAAGAAGGATTCCTCGGCGTCAGGTGAGGGAAATTGCTTGGCTTATTTTGGCTTGCTTTTCCATATTTCTGACTAACAACCAGAGCGAGAGAGAGCGAGAGAGCGAGAGCAAGAGCGAGAGCGAGAGAGAGCAAGAGCAAGAGCAAGAGCAAGTGTGAGGGCAAGAGCAAGAGCAAGAGTGAAAGAAAGAGAAAGAGAGTGAGAGATAGAGAGAGAGAGAGAGAGAGAGAGAGAGAGAGAGAGAGAGAGAGAGAGAGAGAGAGAGAGAGAGAGAGAGAGAGAGAGAGAGAGATTGGACGGGCCATTGAGCCATTTAGCCATCGAGTATAATATGCTTCTAGCCTAATTCCCATTGCAATGCACTAATTCCTCTACCACACAAAATATCAACAGATGGCACCTCACAAATCTCCATCTTGTGTTTCAATTAACAAAAGGACTTGACCACATGGAGGGGGGATGCTTTACGAAATCCCGCCCCCTACAGGGTGGGTGGCAAAAACATTGTGATATGGCAAATGAACAAGTTTCATGCATCCTTCTGTTTGTCCACGTACAAGGAAAAAACTCTCCATGTCGTATATGCCACCATGTTACATTTGGGTTTCCCTCCACACAAAGGATGTGCCAAACAGGCTTACATTTCTGGCGCCACTAATAGGGGCTATGGGGGGGCCCTCGGCTGCCAATTGAAAATTCGCTAGGGACATGTTGTCCCAATTGTGTAGTGGGATGTCAATCGCACCCGTTGGGCCCAGGCCTTTAGCAGCAACTTCCATTGGCACTTGCAAACATGCCCTAGGCTCTTTCCTCCTTCTGGGGCTCAAGTCCGGCGGCATATGTCTGATGCCGCTTCCGCATTCGTCGCCGATTCGTGCATCACCGCCCCCAAGTGCTTGTGCACCAATTGTCCATTGCGGCCCCATTAGGACAGAGTAGTGCGCAGGAGTCCCTGAGAATATCCCTCCTCGTGTTCTGCCGGACATTCAATCTCATGGCCAGCTTCATCGTCGCCTCCATCCAGTGAGCCGTGATCGGACCGCTACACTCTGGGCACTCCATGCCCACCAAGTGGACGCATTTGCAAAGGTCTCCAAAGGTATTGTGGTCCGTGCCTAGGCGTTGTGACAACATAACCAAAGTGTGGGGCTAAGTCAGTGTCGGGGTCCCACACATCAGTTTCCGCGCTCTCTAGGTCCTCTCGGATGCATGGTTGTTTGGACTCCCCTTGTTGCTCGTCGTCTCGCTTCCGTTTGGACCCGGCTTGAGCCAAGGGTATTCCGCCCACCAGCAGCAACTCATTATTGCCATCACCCACCGTCAACCACAATGTATGCAATCTCTCACACCAAAGGTACGACATCCAAGCATGTACTATGATCAACATTGCTTCGCTCCAAATCGGCATCAGCAGCAGTTGGCTCCAGCCGGCTGCTCTCTAGTGGCTTCTTCACCTCCTCAGTGACCGCTTGAAAGTCCGCCAAAAGCTCGACCAGTCCCATGACTCCCGTCTCATCAACTACATCTTCCTCCTCATCCAATGTCGGCACACTAGGCGTGTCGGAGGCCTGCTCCTCCGGTTTTGGGTCATCCTTCTCTCCCTAGTGGAACATAGGAGCTGGGATTTTGGGAATTGTAGCCCAAGCATCTTTTGGCCATAGTGTCTTTGGTGAGACTAGTTTGCTTTGCACGCCCCAAGGAATGCATCCACTCCGTCCCGTGGGCCATGGGACATGCACCTATGCCGCTAATGTCCATCTTGGTGGTGTCTTCCAATAGTGTCGTGGATGAGCCTAGTTCCACCACTTGCCCCAGACCTGGAGTCCATGGGGCTTTCCTCCTTGATGTCCCCACGACACTGCACCCAACTTCTTGAATCCGTGCCACGCCACCTTTGCCGGGTCCCTATGCTAGACCACTTGTTGGAGGATGTCCTACAGCACGCTTTCTCATCCCGAAACTAACGGTTGTCGAGGTTGGACGTCCCTTGGTCGGTGCTTCAATAAGTATGCCCTCTACGTCTCAAGGAAGTCGGAAGCGGGTGTGTGGTAACCTTCTTGTTCCGCTTCTCGTCCCAGATGCCTAGCATGGATATCCACTCCCAGGTGACGCTAGCCGCATCACCCACTCTCCAGAAAGACGATGCTGCAAACGGCGAGGAAAACCAACGCCCCCCAAATGCCCAATGCCCACGGCATGTTGTGATGGCCCCCACATGGTTCCACGTTGCCACCGGCTTTGGCTAACTTTTCTAGCCCATCTCTTACCATCCGCCCGAGTGTGCATCCAATGAATGTCGGTGGTGATCAGCCGGATGATATGTAGCTTCTCCATGAGTTGGACCCCTGACAGCAATGCCTTTGCACTCAACCCACTCTTTGCCTTGGCTACCAGCACGTTGAGTCTCCGCTCCACTGCCCATACCAGGGGCTCCTCGGACCATCTCACATATAGCACCAATGACACTGCGCTGGAGTACATCTCCACAGTTCCACATCTTTGATAGCCGTTGCCCGTGTGTTGGCTCCTGCCTTTGCCTCCACAAGGTCGCGCACGAGCTTCATCTCGAGTGTCATGGACCGTGGGGGGTTGGCAAGGGACTTCCTTCGGCCTTGGTTCCAGCCCCCGAGTATCCAGATAGTGAATCGCACGACCGGTGCATTTGTCCACATTTGATATAGGGAGTCGACAGTGGTTTGCTCATATCCCATGCGACACCCTTCGCCGACACGCACACTCCATTGTCTCCAACTTGTTGAACACCTCCACTGCCACCCTTCTTGGGACAATGTGCTGCCTAGGGCCCCTCATCCCCACCGCGGAAACACTTACCTTGCTTTACTGGAGCGTGGTCACCAGCGGTTCTCATTGTTGTCTTTGGTGTCTGGGGTGTTGTTGCATGTTGCCGTTGTGCCATCGAAGCGCCCTGCGGTTTTCTCGTGCCTCGCCGTGTAGCACTTTCCACACCGCCAAGACAAATTCATCTTCCTTCTAGTTTTCCTCATTCAGGGGCCTATGCTTGAGCTCCGCCGTTGCCCCCCATGGTCATCGATTGGTATGGGACAGGTTGCTGCATCAACACCTCCAACCCCGATGTCGTCACTATTGGTACGAGCTACGCTTTCGCCTTCGCCATCTCCGATGCCGCATTTGCCAGCTTGGCCTTGAGCTCGGCAATGCAACATTTGTCGGCTTCAGGGCGTTCAGCAGTGTCATCCCTCACAAAAATACCTTCGTTGAATTCCGGTCCAAGTTTCTTTCTGCCTCGGTATACCCCCAGTGCTTTCACCTCAGCGGCCTTGCCGCCAAACTCGCCACCAACGGGGTCCGCAAAGATTTAAGACGACTCATCGGTTACATCTTGGTCCACCTGCATGAGCTGCTCCCCTACATCGTTGTTATGTGCCACACTCTGCAGTAGTACCTTGTACGGTCATAGGATCCATTCCCGCCAGTCCTACTCTCTCCACTGCTTCTATAACTATAACCATGCCGTGTGCCTGTACCTCGGGCCCCACTTCTACTGAGAACGCGTTGGATGCTAGGCTAGCCACCTATGCCCCCACCCCCACCTGTTTGTCAAACCACTCCATTATGTGTCCCAGACAATCAACTGAGAAAATATAGTCGGGGTCTTGAACTATAGTTTCTATCCATAAACTAAGGTTCGAAGCTGTTGAGTCCGGCGGTCTTTTGTATCCTCCTCTTTGCTCCCATGTGTTGCGGCATACATTGGGGACCCCGGTCCGCATTCACACTCGGTCTGTGTTCATTTCTTGTTTGATAAGTGACTAAAGGCTATCAAGGGGGGAATGTTTGCCCGGCGCGCGCCCAGCGCGCTACTTTTAGACTATGTTCCCTCCGAAGAGTCCCCAAGCACACCCCTTGGAAACGCCCTTAGAATTAGGTGACCCAAACTGCCCCAGCTCAAGAAAGTTGCAAACTGGGGTACACAGTAACACTCTCGCTCCTTTAAGGGCGATCTGGGTCAACAGCTTAGCAAGTTGGGAGAATGGGGGGTTAGGATAGCACAACCCCATCGATCTCCAGTAGAAGCAACATGCGTTATTGAGGTATCGCGAACAGTAGAGCTGCATGATAACATTTTTTTTCTTCCAACACTGGTGAGTTCGGCCATCAAGGCAGACAGTGTACTTAGGCAGCAACGGCCTAGAGGTATGTACAGTAAAGTCAGCTTAACCGATGGGTGGGATGCGGGTAAGGCAGTTCTCCACAGAGGGAGAGCCCAATGGGGACGCAGGACCTGTATGTACTGTACACTCCATGCAGGTGGTGGGGCCTGCCACGACCACAGAGGGTCAACACCTAGAAAACTGTGGAGTTGTGACTAGATCAAAAACTAACATCAAAGAGCAACTAACAGTCAGGAACTACAGGGAGCCCCTAGTGCAGAATCGAAAAACTCATACAGTGGGGTGGAAAGTGGTTGCAGGGGTGTACCCCTCAATGCAGAGCCGATACACTGGGGCGGTATCAGAAGTGGATCTCCCGAATAGGGGACCCAGTGGGTTGAGTGAAGGGGAGGTCAACGCCGTCTCTATCGGGTGACCCCGTAAGCTGGACAGGAGCCGGACTAGGGGGGTGCAAGCATCGCCGTTTACAGACACGGACATTGGGGGACAGCGGGCGCCGACGCTTTAACTGTAGAACGCGCAGGGCCACCAACTCGCCCTCCAGATACTTGCCCTTCTCTCGCCAGGCTACCTCCTGCCAGTGTTCAGTGACTGTGACCCAGTCGCCCCACTGACGCGCCAAGAGGCGCCCAGTGCTGAGGCTGACGTACTGGGAGTGTAGCCGTCGCTTGAGGGCAACTGCCGATTCATATGCCTCCTTGTGATGGGAGTGAATCAGTTCCACATATGAGGATCAGATAGACCGGGATGTGCTGGAGAAAGCTGCCCTATATAAGCGTTCAGCCTCCCCCATGCACGTGCGGAGCCACTGCTCGTGGGCCCTCATGCGGTAGGCCATCATGGAGGCCCATGTCATGTATTTCCGATGGGAAATGGATGCACGGTGCAGAGTGGCACCCCCAATGGTGCGTGTCCGGCGCTGATATACCGCCAGGAGGGTGGTGGCCAGTTTGAGTGTAGGTAGGTCAGAGAGGGTGTAATTATGATATGTGAGCAGGGCACGAGCCATGTTCATCTTGGCATGCATGGCACCCCGGAAGCAAGACGTGCGGAACAGGGATCGGGCTGACAGTAACGGAGCCCTCCACGCCGAGACCATCGCGCGCAACCAGACGGTGGTCTTGCAGGCCATATGAAGTGGAAGTGTGCAGGATCTGTAGTGCACCTGTAATTCACGGCGTATGTCTCTCCGGAGGGTGTGTAACTGAGCCACAGACCTCATGAGGAAAACTTCCCCCGGGAGGCCCCGACGGACCAAGGGAGGCCGGCGGGGGCCTAGATTTGAGGGGGTAGACGGGTTTGACACATAGTCCTGGGACCTGGCCTGAAGTGGCGGACTCAGAGAGGAGAGGAGACTGAGGAGCGTAAAGGCCGTGCTGTTAGAGTAGGGTTGCTGCAGGATGTATGACGCACGGGCATCAGGGGACGACCGCGGTCGCTTGGGACCGCGCTTGTTGCGCCCTCCCTCCCGTGGTTTGTAGTGTACTTGCGCCCGCAGCGTGGTATTGTCGGGGTTCAGGGAGACAACTCGGCGACGGAGTTTAGTATACCATATCGGCGTGCTGCGGCTGTCAGCATTCAAGCGAATGCTGTGCGTGGGGGCATGGGTAGTGACTGGCGTAAAAGGGTTGTGGCATGCATCATATGATACTGATGACATGCCACGCGGTACCGGAGTTCGCGCAGCCTTTTCCGCGGTACAGTGTCAATGAAGGACTGAGGGATACGCAGTTTAGAAATGTGGTCCAGATCTTCCGGTGAGGCCTGGTCAAGCCACCGTTGTGCCACGTCCTCCCAAGGACCCCATGTGCGGACCCACTCGCGGAGGAAAACCGGGGACCATGCACTGCACTGCACAAGTCGTGCGTGTGGGGTGCCTCAATGCCACTGAGAACATAGGGGGCAAAGGACTTTGGTTTTTTCCCAAGGGGGGGAGCAACCCGCCCATCGCACATTACCTCACATCCACTGGACCCACACGTGCCGGCGCAGTGCCCGTAGAGGGAGCCAGGTTGCCCAATGCAGGCCCCAATACACGTGATGCGGGCGCGTGGCAGCAATCCATTTGCTCGCGGGGGTCGGAGCCTCAGTCCCCCCCACGGATATGCTGGACGGACCTGTGGGATTGTGGATAGGTAGAGGAAGGGACGTTGCCAGTTTGGCGAGAAGGTCCACTTCGTTGTTACGTTGGATGTCGTCCAACTCCTGGGCATCACGAGCAGATGAGGTTTTCCGGTGCCCTGGGATCCAGCGTACCCGAACATTCTTTTCCCCCAGGGTGGCCGACACTCGGGAGCGTAGGTCCATGTCGGAGGCCTCTCGGTGGGGTTCCACGGGGCAATGATCCACCACTCCCTGATTGTCCAGGGTGATGGTGGACCCCGGGGCCGCCAGGTGAGCAGCCACACACAGTCCCATTAATTCAGCGCGATATGATGTCTGGGGCCCATGGACTCTGGCAATGCACTGGAAAGGGCCACAAGTCAGTGCCATTCCCGCTCCGGACCCCTGCGGTGAACCCTGACAGTCTGGTGTCACCAACAACTTGCTCCCATCGCTGTGCCAAGAATTGCCCACTGGGGGTTTTTCATTGGTATATACCTCAAAACCGCAAACCTCTGTCCTCTTGAAGCCGGTCGGCGTGTCTCTGTGTTCCTGTATATGCCACACGGGGGATGGGGAACAGTATTTTATGGCAATATCACGCTGTCCCACTGTAGGTTGTTGGGCAGCCAATAGCCGACCGTCCTCTGTGTCCTCGTTGTCAAAGAGCTCTGGACCACAGGGACGCCGCTTCATGGGTTGGAGGGATATCCCGGGGATGGCCCCGAGTGACTGAAGCAGTGAGACATAGGCCAGAAGGGGCGTCTGAGTGCGAGGGACACCTTTGTCCAAGGGAAAAGGAAAAAGGCCAGGGTGGGCCCCGAGAGTGTGTTGCATGCTGGTAATGAAACGCCTGCGGCAAGCCTCGTAGACGTATCGTAGCCCCAGACCTCCATCTCTCACTGGTGTACCCAAGAGGTGGTGGTTGCGGGATGTCTCCATACCCTTGGGCTGGCGGACAAACTCAGATACCATAGTGTCAATGCGATGGAACTTCTTGTCCGACGGGAGCAAGATCAAGCGATGCATCCAGCGCGGCATGAGAACAAAATTCACCAATTGTGCCCATCCATTCATGGGGACAGAGGCATACTAGGCCAGGTCTGACTGGACCAGGGCCACGTAGTCCGCCCGGGCCTTGTGGGCCCACTGTGGGTGGGCCAAATGTGCCCCAAATATTGAAGAATGGGGGGGCGAACTTTGTTGGACACACCACCCCACACAAGCGACTCGGTCACATGACGCAGAGTCCAACGGTAGATTTCGGTCTTACTCGAGTTCACTCGAAAACCCAAGATCCGGCCAAGTTTGCTGACCCTGTGCAGCACAAGATGTGTGGTTTCGGAGTCCGGCGCTATGAACGCACATCATCCATATACACAAAAAATTTCATTTTTGGGAACTCCTTGTTGAGGGCCCGGTGAAAAATTTCGTATACCACACAGAACATCAGCGGGGAGAGGGGACAGCCCTCCTTGACTCCCCGCTGCTGAAAATAAGAATGCTGTCTGCCCCCCGCCCGGAAGAAACATCGGGTTTGCCCATATGCCTGGCGGAGGAGAGAGACCATCGACGCCGGGACACCCAAGGTGTACATGGTCTCCCATAGGAGGGCATGTGGGATGCTCGGGTAGGCCTTGGCGATGTCGAGGAGGACCACATATGGTTCTCCGTCACACTGGAGGACACTTGACCCAAGGGTCATGGCTTGGGTTATTGTGGTGTATCCTTTCCTTCCTCCCCCTTGGCACGGAGACAGCACGCCGGTCAGCGGTGCCTTCAGGCGCCGCAGCATGAGCTTGCACAGGATTTGGTACATGCAGGAGGACACCGCAATGGGGCGGCAATTGCCAGCATCGCCCGGATCTCCTTTTATATACAGGAGTGAGACCCTCGTGTCCGTCCATGATGTGGACACGGATCCCAACTCCCATACTACTTTAACATGCCGATAGAGGATCCACTGAGCCGTCTCCGGCAGGTAGGAGATGAGATGTGGGGGGACACAATCCATGCCCGCCGACTGTTTCTTCGGGACTTTGACTGACTGCAAAAACTCGTGCCACGTTGGGGGGTCCGAGCATATTTGAGGGGATTCCTGGAAAGTCTCAGCCAGTAGGGTTGACGCCGCCGCTGGATCCCACTCCGGGTTTCCCGCAAAGTTCGGCAGCTTGTCCAGTGCAGATTGGGGGTCGGGGGAAACAACAGACCGTTCAAAAGGACGTGTGAGCCAGTCACACAATTCACGGAAGAAAACTCCTGTCGCAGTAGTTGCGGATTTGCGAAATCGCCGCAAGCGGCGCAGAACGTCCCTGTGCCTCTTCTCATGAATGTGTGCTCCCCACTGCTTCAGGGCTTCCGGGTCTCGCGGGGAGGCCCGTAGCTTGGACTGGAGTTGCAGGAGTGCGGGGTCCTCGCGAGGTAGGGGCTTCTGCCGGAGGATGACATATCGCTGAATTTCACTCAGAATTCGTGACAATTTTTAGCACAGAGGCAGGTCTGGCGGTAATTGACGCATCCAGCGCGCGAAATGTGTGCTAAATTTCTTAAGGTCTCTTCCTCCCCAGTGGCAAATGTTGGGAATGGAGCGGTCCAGGGGTTCAACAGTAGGAAGAGTGATGTTTGTATGCATGAAAACACCTGCATGATCCCCTGCAGACGGGAAGGTCTGCACATGGTACGACGTGGGGCTCAGAATGTCCCACAAAGTGGCAGGGACCAAAAATGCGTCCAAACACTTTCCACCGCGAGTGTGGGTGGGGCCAGTGGGGAGGGGGACGATCTTGTACAAAGGATCGTACAGAAGGGCATTTTGCAGGTGCTCGTGCCACGCGCGTCGGCGCAGTGTGGGGTTGGGCCAAATGGCGTCATTGAAGTCCCCACTGAGTATGGCAGGCGTAGTCAAAGAGGTAAACCACACGTCAAATGTGTTTCGAGCGGACACCGAGAATGGGCCATGCTGATGTACTACCAAAAAATCAGGAACTCCCGCAAGTGCAACTTCCAATACAATGGCATGCTGGGTTCTATTGTGGGACAGGCGGCAGTATTTGTGCACACGTTCATGGATCAGAAAATTTTGGTCTGGGGCCTGGTCATTAAAAGACATTGGCACATACCGCGGGCATGCACGGGCCATGTAGGCCGTGTGTGCAGTACCCTGCCGGAAACGGACTTGCAGACAGACAATCATCGGCTCCGAGGCCGTGACCTCCTGGAGCAATTTCCCCCATCGAGTCCTACTCAAATGGGGTCCTCCCACATTGAGAGTGAGGAAAGCCGCATGTTGAGGTCCCGGGTTCATTTCAACATCGTTGCCCAGTTGTATTACACGGCTGGCATAGTAATCCAGACCGTGAGACACCAAGATCGCATGCGTCCCCTGCCAGCGAGGGTTGGGGTGAACATCATGGGACAGAGTAATCTAATGGGACGAAATATCCCATAGTAGCTTTGAGGTGTGAGACCCCTCCTGGGGTGGATTGTAGTGGGAGTGCTCCATGCGGCCCTGTATGGTTGGGGGGTTCTCAGTTTGGTTCCCTGGGCGGGGGAGCCAGTAGCCCCAGCCTAGCATGAACACATGGATGTGCCAGTGTAGGAAAGCAACATTCCAAGGAGATGAGGGGGAGGGACGATGACGCGAGTGATGACGCGTCTGTGACCTATTCATAGGGGGTGGAGACGAAACATTCAGAGAGGCTGCAGTGGATTGGGTCTGGCAGGCCAAGAGAAGAACAGTCGCCCGCAGAAGCCAGTGTCGGCGGTGTCCACAGAGGGCAACTCGCCGGGCGGGTCTCTTTAACAGAAACCAAATCATTGCAGAGGCCAGACATGTGCTGGCCGCCGTCAGGGCACGCCCCAATAGCAGGTAGGCAGCCGAGCAAACGGCTCGCGTCATATGCAGTGCAAAGAACAACAATGCCGTGATCACCCTGTATGCATAGGGGACACAGAGGGTTATACACAGCCATATGATATGAAGTTCCGGACAATTTTCATGCATGCTCCCTTGGTCAGGGGGCCAAGGGTACGAGGCTGTGCCTGCGCCGCACGGGGCTGGAGGGTCAATAGCCAAATCTGCATGGGGCGGGGGATGCGGGGCTAGGTTGTCATGCATGCATGACGGTTGCTGAGAGGAGTCACACACCAAGTGTGATTCGGGGGAGGGGGGGGGGGGGTGCTGCGATTCATTCTTGAGCCGGGTTCAAATTCTCGAGTGTGAGGCGTTGGCTTTCAGCCTGAAGTGCCTCCTCCGCGCCCCTGACCCTCCCCAATTCAAACCGCCACTAATCGCTCATCTCATCGTCGCACGGGTGGGATTCTAGGAACTTTTCTCGGATCATGGACACGTCTGTACCGGAACATTCACTCCTACACGTGACTTCCCCAAGCTGGGAGTCCAGTGTCACCTGGTGTGCTGCTATCGAACTGTCTGGAGACGCATATGTTACAATGTAGGACGACTTTCCAAAAGGAGTGGTCGTCGATTCTCACTGGATCGCATTGAAAGATCCGAACAAAGTAGCATACTTGCGAAGCACATTGGCTGACAGCCCTGCAGGCGCAATGATCCGTGTCTGTCCTTCCAGCAGCACCGCTGGTGGAGTGTCATTCTTGCCTTTGGAGTGGGATGATTCTCCCAAAGACGCAAATCGGAATCTTCAGAACAAACCTGCCACCTTGCCAGAGCCTCCTGGCTAGGTCCCCTATCTAGGATTCATCGGCCAGCGTGACGAGTCTCTGGTATTTGAGGTGGGGCACCCCAGTTAGAAAAATATGTTGGAGGTGGGGACCTCGAGGCAAGTCCTCCTCATCTACCAACTCCTCGTCGAGGGTGGCAGCGAGCTCTAACGATAAATCTTCTGGCCCCTGTACCGCTGTGTTTTTTCCACCCCCCTTTCGTGGTTTCGCCTGCAACAGCACAAAAACCTGTTCTGGGTCTGCTAGTGATATCCATTGCGTGGCCACGTCTTCGGACGTCAGAAACTTCTGAAAACGTTCGGTGAGTTCTATTGGGACTGCATATTCCCAGAGCTGGCAGGTGTCATCCGGGCGGGGCAGCCGACTGGCATTTCTCCACGGGAACGTGCTGCTTTGCTTTGCCGCTGTGGTCGAGGACTCAGTGCAGCTGTTGACGTATCGGTAGAATGCTGGCTTTGTTTCAACCTCTTTGGGAGTTAGCAACCAGTACATGTGGTGTGGCCGATCTAGACCGGGGTCGTGGACCATTGGTCTTTGGACATGATGGATGGGTACCGTATGGAGTGGCATCCATTCCGCACCACTTGATAGCAAGATGGCAAACATGGTTGCGGACCAATGGGACGTGGGGGAAAATGACAGCGCCTCAGACCCAGTGATGGATGCACGCAGAAATTTTCCAGTTTTATCGATCAAAACAGCAATCATGCGCCTACGCAATTGTCGCACTACCGCCCTCCCATCAAGCTGGAACATCAGAGAAGGTGTGTGGAGCGGGCTCTGCCGGGTCTCAAGCACAACCCACACCGACCGTGGCGCCAAGTGTCTCTCTCCTGCAAATGAGTCTAGTATTTCATTTATGTTTTTGGCCACCAACATTTGATTCCCAGTAAAGGGAATCTGGCGTCCCTGGCTGTCAAACGATTCTTGTTCGGGTCCCGTCCAGTCTGGGATGGTCCAGATGGCGGTTTCCCCGGGTGCAAGGGTGCGCAGGGATGAAGCTACTGGTTGCTTAAAGGACGCTGGGAAGCTAGAAACCAACATGTGGGGGGAGGTAACTGCATCTGACAACTCATGTTGCCAAGGTCGAACCGACCACATGTCTGCCATAAGTTCCGGTCGGGGCACGCGGGCCAGGATGTCGTTGTACGTTTTTCCATCGTAATTTACACCTCGTGCTTGGGGGTTGGGGGTCCAATGATGCAACGTGGAATGTCCTAAGGACATGTAGTACTCACACTCGGCTAGTTCCTGCACTGGTTGATCCTCTTCCAGGGGTTGTGTCCCGTCCTGTGTGTCTTGTGCATCCCCATGCTGGTCCCGACCAAAAAATCGCTTTATGGGAGTCAAAACTCTATCCATGTTACAATTTTGCATGTGCATCATGACATTCCTGTTTGCTTGACAGACAGCTTGCCAAGAGTCACTGGGGTTCTGACCTGACAAAGGCACGAGCAGGAACACATGCAAACAGTATTCTTTGCAGATCGCACTGTTTTTGATGTCTGGACTTTGACTGTCCCAGGAATAGGTGGACGGGCACGTATCCGTCACAACACGGGAGGCCATCATGTGCATGACAGTGGCCTGAGAACCCGTCCTCTCACTGGCAGTGGTGGTTAGACACATAACATCGAAGACCCTTTCGCCTCCCTGGTTTCTCGTCAGCAAGATAAGAATATCGGCCAACTCGGCATCGCCGGTGGCCGGTACATCCACTAGCACAAGAGGACCGGTGGTGCTGTGTGGCAACAACCTTGTTTGAGAGGGCTTGGTTGAAAGACAAGCACATTCCTCACTCTGTGGGGAGCAAGCCAACGCAGACGTACTGGTGGCGCTAATTTCCATGGCAAGGGATGGGGGGCAGCCCTGTGATCGCGGGGAAGTGGGGCAGAAACCCCATCGATCTCCAGTAGAAGCGACAGGCGTTATTGAGGTATCGCGAACAGTAGAGTTGCATCATAACATTGGTCCCACAAGTGTGGGTGTCAATACATTCAGTTCAATAGTGCTCCTTACACTCATCACAAACTGCGACGGTGGAGCGTTCTAGCAACACAACACACACACTTCTGCCTCATCCTCTGCCTCATCTTGTCTGCCACAACCGAGCAAACAGCTGCTCAATGCGTGCCCTATACCACCCGTGCACGTCATTGCAACATTGTTGGCGGGCTATCAAAGTGCCATTCTTTCTTCCAATGAATGGCACAATGACATGAATCCGGCCCTTATAAGCACCATCATGGCCCCCAACTACGAAATCAAAGAAATCACCTTGGGTACGAGAAGGTCCATACCCATCCCAAATCAAAACATCTGCTGATGTCCCGGGGGCCAAGGGGCAAATCCATATAATGTTGCCCAACATATCAACGGCTACAATCCACCGGTAGGGCACGGGTCACAAAAGATGCCCGGCGCGCTAACGTTCCCCCAAGAGACCCGGCGCCTTCTCTCACTACGTCACAACGTCACGATGTCTCCTTTGTTGGCCAGTGGCATCAATTTAGGTGCGACCACGACGTGGTGTAGGTTAGCAGCCTATGACGTAGCACGGGCCAACGCCTATTCTTATTCCCTCTCTGTGCCCTATTGTCAACACTCTCAGAAGCGAAGGGTGCTCTCAACGCATGAGGAGGAGCGCCAATGGAAAGTGATGATTTGACTCCAGATGGAGTTGATGACCTTATGGCAAAGGGGAAGTACTTGCAGGTGTGTGTGGTCCTCAAGGCACTCAAAAAGCAAAGTTGCAATTGAAAGAATGGCGCCAATATCAAGGGTGGCAGGTACAACTTCTCCAAGTACACACTTGTAAAAGTGGTGGGTGCACTACATAGGCACTTTGTGGAGAAAAGTGTCCGAGAACTTCTTCGACATGATGCTCCTTGATGTTTGATCCTTCCTACAGTATCACCACAAACTGAGGAAAGCGCCCGGATGGGCAAGAAGCAATGCAAGTTCTCTCTCTCCTCTCCCGCCCCCTCTCCCTCTCGCTATTTTTTTTGGGGGGTAGACCAAGACGAGTGGCCTAGCCTACTCGTTGTATAATGTCCGAGGTAATTCTCAGGATCAAGGTTCAGAGCTATCCACTTCTACGGTGATCCCAGAAATGACAGCGGTAGATTTGTAATACGTAGTAAGAAAGAAGTGTGTTTGATACCATGTTATGCAGTTCTCTCTCGCTCTCTCTCGCTCTCGCTCTCTTGCTCTTGATCTCTTTGCATGCAGCTTATTTTCCCTTGTGATTGCCGCATGCCCACATGTCTGCATACACACTTATCCAGGGGAAGGAGTGTCCGCAATCCATGAATTCCTCATCGAACAAAAAGAAGACATACATCACTCAGGAAATAGGGTCAATGCCACAAAGCAATGGGATCATGCATGTCACACCGTTTCCCCTGGAAGTAGAAAACCACAGTAGATGGAGGGTAAAAGCACTGAAAGCTCTTGGATTGGGCCATGGGGATAAAACTACCTTCCCCCCCCCCCCATGTCCATCCCCCCCATGGACGACAGTTCCCCCCCACCCCGGGGGGAACCGCTGCCAAGTGACCCCCCCCCCCCCCCGGGGGGGATAGACACCATCGCCAACGAACACATTACCGCCGCATGCTACGCAAAATTTATGACTGGTCTGTTGCTTGCTGTACGTCGCCCAAGGCTCTGAAATATACACTGACATACAGGGATTGAATGGTGCCATGCAAATGATGCAAACAAGCAAAATTCTCAATACAATGCATTAGTCCATCAGTTTGCTGCATGCCCCTACTGCTGAACAGGGACTGTGTAAAACTTCTTTTTCCAGGACCACATAGCCTTGGGGGGCGTGTGTGCACAGCGCGCGCACAGCGCAGGCACATCGCACACAGCGCGTGCACGGCGCAGGCACATTGCGCACATGACAGGAAGAAATTGGGGGTTTTTGCTACAATTGGCAATATTCTTGCCTATGCAAACCATACTACACCCCCACAACGTTGGACAGCCTGATGTTTGCAAAGGCGGAGCACAAGAATACAGCAACAGAACTTGGGACGGCAATGACTTAGTGTCGCCAAGACCGGACGAACCGGTAGTAGTACAGACGGGTGCGGTAACTTCCTCTCCGCAAGCATGCGGGACCCCACACAATCACAGACCCGCAACGAAAACCAGGAAGAATCGCTGCAACACGGTTAGCCCAGCCCTGTGACACGCGGGCAGGCCGGTTTCAAAAAAGGAGAGCAGCTCCACGGTGAGGCACATTTGCAAGGACCTGTTCCACCACTGGCGACGGGGGTGGACGGGCGGGAGAAAACAGAAAAACTGCCTAAGTATGGAAGTGCAAACAAAAATTGAACAAGTCGAAAAAGATACCACGAACTTATAGGAAAGGATGCACAACAACACATACCAATGCACTAGAAATGAGGGAAAAGCATGGATGCAACTCATATAAATGCATAACAAGGCTCATTGTTACGGGTACTAGGCACTACTATGTACGTTGGGCATGGTTCTGTACCAACTTTGTGCACAGCGCGGGCACAGCGCGCAAAACACCCCCTTGAACAGCTGCACATGCTGCCCATCAACCACAGGGATGGATGAACTGGCTGCAGCAGGCTGTCAAACGTTTTAGGGAAGCGCGGTCATGCACAACTTCTGTGGCACCGCGTTTGTACGTTATGGTTCTGTACTGATCACCATGAGGAGAAGGGCCTTGCACAACAGCCAGCACAGGCTCCTTTGTGAAACGAACATAGCGCACAATAGTGCCTTCAGGGAACATTTTGAGAGGTCTGAGGAGTGCAATGGATTAGCACAAAGGAGGTACACATAAGCTCTAACAACGAGCTCTCATAATTATGCAATCCTGTGCAATATGACACTGTTGCGTTTTTTTTTTGGAACCAGCCGGTGACGGTTCCCCCCCTTGGGGGAGGGGGGGGATGGACACGCAGGGGGATGGACACGGGGGGGGGGGGGGACAATGAATAATGGGGCAAAAGGGGGCTATTTGTGCCGCTCAAACCGTTGAAAATGATCATGACGGGGCCGGCTCAAATAATCCGCCCGACCCCGCAAAAACACACCCAAAGGGGCATCAACAACGAGCACGTGTATGTATCCACTAGTTGCCTGCCCCCCCCCCCCATGGCACCGCATCAAATCTTCAAGGAGCGGCCAAGGGTGAAAAACTACCAGCAACATCCAGCAAGAAGATGTCTTATGTCTTGTCGGTATCATACGGACGAAGAGAATACACCCCCCAGCCCCCTTGTAATCCCACCCCTGATGTCAGGCTGGCGCCCCCAAGGGGTGGGGGGGTCATGAAGTTACGGTCCCCCTAATGGGGGGCGGGAGGGGTTGCACCACACATTTGTAGCACAAACACTGCAGCAGTTCCCATATAACGGAAAGAAAAAAATGTCCGGCGCCTTCAGCACCTAATATTTCCTCTGCTTTTTTGTCAAATTGACGGTTCCCCCCATGGGGGGGAGATTGCAAGGGGGGGGGGGGGGTTACAGGGGGGTGTGGGGGGGGGGGGGCATGTCTGCAAAGAGAAAATTCTGGGACTGGCCCACATCCTTCATTGGCCCACATCCTTCATTGCAGACAGGTCCTTCCAACTCGGATGTGCAACCCTGTCTGTCCTCCCCTCCTGCTCCCTCTGTCCTGTGTCTATGTGTGTGTGTGTGTGTGGAGGGGAAAAACAATATTAAAGAGGGAGGCCCGCATGGGTCCAGGGCCCCCAGCGGTCGCCTGAGGCGCCAGCTTACAAGACAAGTGGTGTGTGTGTGGGGGGGGGGGGGGGGGGGATACCATATTAAAGAGGAAGGCCTGCATGGGTCCAGGGGTGGGCGCCCAGCGGAGGGGGCCTGTGCCAAAAAAGGATGTCTGATGAGAATCATTATGTGTGTGTGTGTGTGTGTGTGTTCGTGCATCGTGTGCTAACAAGCTCATGAGGTTCAGGAACAGAAATGCACAAGCAGCTTAAGCAAGCGATCCAGGAGGCACACACGGCTGAAAGGGGACAGAGGGCCTCACATTCACAGCTGTTTTTGTTCAGGCCTACATACACCAGAGGAATACCCCTTTGGCAATGTGGAGCTCGAGATCAGCGTGGAGAAGCATAACAAAGTCACTCAATTCACTGATAGCCCTGCACGCATGCGCTTTAGTTGCATCGGCACGCAGTGAGAGTGGCTGTATCTGAAATAATGAATGGGAACTGCCACGTCAGTGGGAACTGCCACGTCCGAAAACAACCCAAGAAGAAAAAAGATAACTCATACAAATACAAAAGCACATACCGAAGCATGTAAATGCAAGCATAGGGCGTCGCAGTAACTCCAGCGAAAATGGTTGACAGACAGGTCAGCGGGCTGGGCATCATGGGGGGGGGGGGGATAACACAATGCGCGCATGGTGCGCACTGTGACGGAGGGATTCCAGCTCTTTGGCTCTCAGCAACAAATGTGTCTCATTCAGCCACTGGGCTCTTCAAAGGCGCGGTTTCAAGTCACAACTTTGTGGCATTCGATGTTGGACCCCGCATTGTGCACTGTGGGAGCACCGTGCAGCAGCTTTCTCGATGTAAAGCTGGACATCGGGTGGGATGGATCGTCGGATGGGTTCACTCCATTGCAAAATGGCCAGCAATGTTTTGCCATTTGGCCAGAGTGGTGGTTAGAGTGTTTTCAAGGGTAAGACAATGCCAGTTTACCAGTGGGTGGTCCTTGGACAAAACCGCGGACGAGCCCGGGCCCATACCTGTTCTGGCGGGTTGCTCCGGACTACTCTGCTTGCGGACAACCACATTGAGAGACAATATGCATCAACACAGTGTCAGCAGAGCAGTCCAATACACATGCAAAGGTGCTGTGGTGATAAGAATTCATATCAAACAGCTGAACTCGTCACCCCCCCCCCCCCCCCGGGTCAACAAGAGCAAGAGGCTCCCCTGCTGACCTCAGGCCACTTCACTGCAAAGGTGCCATCGTGTCCTTGAAGCAGCCAGGAACTACCTCGCAATTCATGATGCTGTGTACATGTGTACGTTGCCGTTGGGGGTAAGGGGGGGGAGAGTGAGGGTGCCACAACCCGCCATTGAGAACATGGGCCACTCCCTGGCTGCATTTGCTCCCGTGATATCACTGTACTGATCATTGGCGAAGATAATGACCATCAGACTGCTCAGTACTCAGATTTCCTCCTGCCCACCTTTTTGACAACAAACTCGTCCCACTTCCGTCAAACTTCGGTTCTTTGAGGAGGAAAAAAAAGCATTGTCGTAAAACCACCAGTCGACCAGGGAATCATTGTGCAAGGTGGTCGTTGCGCAAAAGGGGGGGGGGGGCATGCCACAAAGGCAAAATGTAGAAGCCATGTGCACACTCGGCAAGAAGCAAGAACTTGGCTGTGTTCAGGCCTGCGTACAAACCAGCGGCATGCTACAGCCCAGTGCTGAGGAGAAGGTTCCCGGACAGTCGTGCCCGCAACACTCTCTGTCAATGGAAGATCTTTTGCAACAAGAGGAGCATGAGGCGAGAGGTCGCTGTCACAAGTGTGTGTCGGACAGGAAACTTTTTGCCGCTGCAAAGCGGACTCTTACATCCAGGCCCTTATGTGGTGGGTATTGAGCATCAGATGCGGAGACAACCAGATTGCCCTCCCCAATTACAACAAAACAGCAAAGCCAATGCACAAAGCAACTGAATTTAAATGTACATCGACAAAGAGAGTCGCACAGGGTGGGTGGGTGGGGACCCGTATTGTCACCAAATGACCACCCAAACCCATCCCACGTGCGACAGAAGGGTTTGGAAAAAGTCGAATTTTCGAAAATTCTCAAATGCCACTAAATAGCCTAAACAACGGGAATTGCCTAAACAACAGGAATTTCAGGCACAACTCCTTTTAGTGTCCATAGCCTATGTACAGAGGTTGAAGGGCGGAAGGAGCTGTATGATCACCAAATGATCACCCAAACGCATCCCAGGGGCAACAGAAGGGTTTCGGAAAAAAATAGATTTTCGAAAAATTTCAGCCGATAATTGGCTTGTACACTGCAAGCGCCAGTCACCACTACCCGGTGAAACTGTCAATTTTGGTGACTTTGGCGGTGCATGGTGGTGTTGGGGGGGGGGGGGGGGGAGCATTGGATGGATTGCAAGTAGTCCAAGAAATGGGCTGCGATGATGGACACCTGCACACCAGTTCGCTGTCAGTGCAGTAAGACGGCGAGCTTGGGCGCCGGTGCCAGACCATCTCAAACTGTCTGCCTGTCCTACTCCTTGTTGAGAAACAAGCTTGTACTGTGTGTGCGTTGCAGCCACACGCCTTCACATAGTATGTGGCTACTCTTGAACCTCCAAACCCCATGCAGACAGTGGTTTTGGGGTCCACATGCCTTCCTGCCCCCAGCCTCCAGCCCCCCTTGAATAATAGTCACCTTTGCACATCCCTTGTGGGGCAAGGGACCCACCGCCTCGACTTCAAGTTAAAGTAGAAGAAGGAATTTCAGAGTGTCCGGTGCACAAGGGGGGGAATTTTGAATAGGCAAAATAGGACATGGTTCTAAAAATAACGGTTTCACCGGGTAGTGCTGACTGCGCAAGGCAGTGCTTGCACAAGAGGGGGAGGCGGGGGCTAAACGGATTGCTACTACTGCATGGATACTGCTGCTGCAGCTGCTGGTGCGTAACCTGAGCGAAAGATGGACAGAGGCGCATGGCTATTAGTGGCTCGTGTCCTTCTACAGCTGCTAGTGGTTGCTGGTGGTGACTGGTAGTTGGCGGTGGTTTGCCGGTTGAAACTTCGAAAGCAGGACAGGGCTACTGGCCGAAACACAAACAGTTACGTTCCACTCTGGGTATCTTATCCGGAGGCATACTGCTGGTGCCTCTCAATTGCCAAGAATTACTGCGGCCGGAAACCCAAGCGTTCAACCAAGCCCCGACCTGTCTTGGCAAAACTGTGCTCTCGTGCATCCTTCCCTTGCGCATGTACAGCCCACGGCCCAGAAAACGACTGTGCACCACGCTTAGACAGAGCTGTGCTTGCCACAGGGACACACACTTTGTTCAGGGTGGAATATATGGTATCTGGGCTCATGAAAGCGTTCATCGTGTCAGCCCAAACAGGCGGAGAGGCAATCGGTAAGACTCATGCAATGCGTATTACCCTGGAAATGCCCTTGTACTCCGTGTTGCACCATAGCTTTCTGGTCCTAAGAGAAATCATACAAACTGTGCACACATTCGGAAAAACTGAGCACACGCCTCACGCCAAGTATCTGACAAATATTTGGAGTACCTTAAGAGGGAGGTGCGCTTGCCGAGGGCAGCTTGCAGGTAGCAGCCAGCCTTCGTGGAATCAGCTTGTATCAATGTGGATGTGTGCACATCCGAGCCATTGTGCATCAAAGCCATGTGCACGGGATTTGTATGCTGCAAATGCGTGCCAAGCATACAAATGAAAAAATGCTGTCATTGTTGGTATTACTATTATGGCCATCCGCCAAAGAAGAGAGTGCCTAGGAGCCACATGGGCAAGCCCACCTGGTCTACCGCCAGCTGCGCCCCCTTGTAGTAGGTGGGGGCAGTGACAATGGTGGGTCTACTCGCCCGCGGCAATCACCACAACGCACCCGCTATTGTGGGCATGGCACTCCGCCAAGTAGGCCCCGTGGGCCCGCCGGAAGTGGTCCTTTGCCCATACCCCTTGGCGTAGCCGTGAGGCAACAAAATGGATATCCCCAACTGTGCGCCGGTGGTCTGCATCCAGGATGCAAGAAAAAACAATTGATTCTGGGCGGTTGCCCAACCCTGCCCATTTCATATGCATAGGCATACACAATGTCCGTATGCATATCCTGGGATCTACCAGTTCGTCCATGCGGCCAGCCAGACATCTGCCAACCCACCACAAGCTGAATTGTGCAAAATGCTTGACTTCATCATTACAGTCAATGACATCTTGGCCCAGCCGGGCATCAAACACTCAGCTTGGCATTCAATGCGAAGTGACTGCCGGGAGAGCCGGAGCGTATGCCACGCATTCATGCACGAGCCAACTAGTTCATACCCCACACCCCCAAGGGAACCGTGCTACCACCGTACATGCACATTGTGGGGGACAGAAATTGCAGCGGAAACGAAAGAACAAAGCATAAGAAACATTGGCATGCAGAGATTGTCAAGGTCAAAACACAATACATCGGGCAATTCTTCTGCAGAAGTCAATCTCGCTCTGCCTGGGTCGAGGATGAAGCAGCCGAGTAGGCAGAGCAGGGTGGAGAGCAAACATGCGGCGATGAAAGGCGATGGGCAGATGCACAGTTTTGCAGCACCGTCTTGCCTTCAGGCTGAAAGGTGATGCGGCGATATGCATCACCATGCTCAGAATATCTTACAACCTGCACCACAGCAGGCGCCCCTGTGGAGCGGATGAATATCACACTGGTCCCAGGGGTAAAACATGTTTGTGCTATAAAACTCCCGGAGAAAGTGATTCAAGGCGTCCTGCCAAAATACAGGGGATACAAGTGGCAGTGCCTCAAAGCACACTGACCCTCAATATAACACAGTGGCCCGCAACAAAATTTTGGTGTTGAGCAAGTGAGGTCCCCCCCCACACCCCCAGGGAAGGACAGGGGGGGGGGGCGGGGGCTAAAATACAATGATGATGAGCTGCATGTAGCGACAGTGGCCACTCCTTGCACACCTGGTGAACCCATTAAGTCCAGGGTGTGCCATCACCCACACACACTCAATAACAGAAGAGGTGGCTGGCCATGGACAAGATAGCGAGACTGACGCAGAAAATGGCCACCGCGGGCTCCGCTTACCTGTCGCTCTGGGTTCTATACAGAGACATAAACCTGTCAATGCATCCACTGTTTGCTTGTGGGGATCCTGCCCAATGCAGCTGCAGTTCTAAACAGAGTCACATCGTGGCGAACTGCAGGAGGAACCCACGTTCCAAGGATTGATGTATACAATCAAGGGGTTTATATATCAAGTGTGACCGCTAAATCAAAACAAACGCACACGTACATAGACAGGACACATACACCAACACACACCCCGATCCGCACATAATGAGAGTGTCCAGCATGTCCCAGCTCTCTCTTAAGCATCGGTCCCTTTCAAGCCCATTCATGCACGCAGCCTCCAAGAGACATGGCCCAGTTCATGTCAAATTGTACCAAAGCAATGATGGTGGTCGCAAAGAGCCCCAATACTTCCTATTGACATTGACAATTGTACAACAAAACTTTGAGCATCAGATTTCGAAAAGAAAGAAGACAGCCACATTGCGCGGAGCCTCCCAGGCCACCTCTGCCCAATGCAATCAACGTTTTTTTCATAAAGGCCTTCACACGACACCATGCAGTTTGATGAGAACAACCGATCTCTGTGCTCAATGAACCTTCCCACCATGTGCAAGAGTGTGCGCGCGCATGCACCGACACGCCCGCACGCGCACGGAGAGAGGAGGGGGGGGGGGGGAAGAATGTGCGCTGAGAGTGAGAAATCGGTCGCAGATCCGGGATGGCACGCCATAGTGGCAATACTTAGCATACCACTTCGCACCGCCGACCTGACATCCAACGAACATAATCCGAAAGCGCATCGTATCTCAACACAATGCATACACCCGCAGACCTATGCAATCCAGTCTGAAATCTAGAAACTTGACCCCCAAACACGAACATGAATGGAAGTGGACAACAAGATAGGGTTTCGCTTGAGAAATATGCTGGGTACATGAAAAAGCTGGTCTGCCTCGAGCAGCAGCATTCAAAGAAAGAATTGAAGGAATTGGAAGATCTTCCTCCGGCTCCACTTTTCGAGCTCTGCAAATGCTTGACCTGTGACCAATGAATAACATTAAATCTGGAAGCTGACAGATCAGAGTGCACCCGGCAAACCGCGTCTCCTGTACCGCGTGCTGTGCCACAGTGAGGCAAACGACACAAAACACACGGATACAAAGGCACATACAAATACACAGAACCCGTAATGTACAGAAAACAGCAGCAGGCGAGGCACTTGTGTCTTCATCATTCGGACGACATCACATGAGGGAATGCAGGCTACATGCCTCTCCAGGTATAATGTGGGTGATGACGATGCGGTTACTTTGCAGTGTTGCGGCTGGGCCTGAGGAACGTGCATGGTACGTGTGGTGGCTGTAGTTTGAATGAACAAGGGGTGATTCGAGCAACAATTGGAAGTCGACTTGGTACCCACGCATTCAGCGGCACACAGAAAACAATTGTTATTGATTTGCTGGTCAAGAGCTCTGTGTGTGCAGTAACTGGAAGTGATATTATTCCCCAAATCCGAACCGCAAGTAACATTATTTGGTTGATAAAAAGGATTGGTGATGAGAATAATACTAGTAATGTCGGTCACCATTACTTGCTACTCGCAGATACAAGTTTGGGTGACTGGCGGTTACAGTGTTCCCACCAGAATGGCATTGTTGGTCAACGACAGGCAACCCTACAGTTGTGCAGTGCCTTGTGGAGCACCTCCTTTTGCCTGTTGCCAGCCAAAATCAATTGGTAACCCAGCAAAGCAGTTGTTCGCTAACAGAGACCTAATTAAATTAGCGAACGGCGGCTGAGTGGGCCAGATTTTCTCCACATGGCTACAAAGCTCGGTGTGTCTTTTTATGCCTCTCAGTGTGTGCCCGTGTGTACCTCGGTGTCCCTCTGTGTGCCACTGTGTGCCCTTATGTGCCTCTGTGTGCCACTTGAACAAAGAGGTCGTCGTTTGTAAGGCAGGGAACCATTCCATGAACACCCCCAATGGCTCGGTCAATTATGCGTTTAGCTGGCAAAGGCAGTTGCTGCAGGTTGGCATCAAACTTTTCTGCCTCATCTGCATCATATTAGAACTCTTCCCAGCCTGGAATTTTCGAGCTGGGACTGTCTCGTCTCTCACACCCAAGGTGTACTGCACAATCACAGACATTGAGGTTTGCAAGAGCCTCACACAAAGGATGGGTGTTTGTGTGCGGTGTCAGACCATGCTGTTTGGCACCAAAATCAGGCCATTAAAGGGGGGGGGGGGGAGCCCCCCCTTTCGTACGGCAACCATATTTTTGACCATCCGGTGTTCTAGGCTGCCCTGAAGGCACTAGGGGGGAGTTGTCGCATGGTGCGTGCACGGTGCGTGCACGGTTCAACGTTTTTGGAATATTCACCCAGCTTCTACCCTGTTGAACAGCCCCCACAGAACCACACCCAGGGTCCCAATTTCTGCACCCTGCAGCCCTTGCTGGCATACCAGGAATTTTTATTTTTTGTGCTGATGCTTGTCACAGGAACCAGGGCCCTAATTTTTGCACCTTGCAGCTCTTGCTAGTATACCAGAAATTTCTGCTTTTCATGATTTTCAGTGCTTGTCACAGGTCCCAGGGTCCTAATTTCTGCACCTTGCAGCTCTCACGAGCATATCAGAAACTTCTACTCTTGAGCCTGATGCAGTTGAAAAAGGACCTGTAAGTGTGTGTCGCCTTTTTGCGGCCTCCTGGTCTTTCTGGTGCTCTTTGTTGAAGGGCAAATGCTCACTCTCTGGAGCTGTAGTGCACAGTTTTGGACCCCCCCCCTCTTTTTTCTGGATCCTTGGGTTTGTGGCGACCCCAGTTGCAGTTGCAGCACCTCAGGAAGATCAGGATATACACGGTGGCATTGCTTCCAAAAATTGAGGTGTGCTGTTCTGAAATTCTCCATGAAGACCGGGTGTTCCAAAGGTCAGGTTGCAAGCATTTTAAGTTTATCTGGTTGTACAGAAACAGGGAAATATGCCCTAGCCTGATGCATAAAAGCCTTCCCCTGCACAGTGAAGGGTGGTGCCCAAGCGGGAGGGGACGAGACGCACAGAGAGGGGTTTATTTTCAGTGCAGTCTCCACCACGCTCTCTCAGACCCTGTGAGTGCCACGGTGTCGTCTCGCAGCCCCCCTTCTGGGGGGAACCCCTCCCCTCTTACCGCAGCACTCAGCCAACAGATTGCACCGTTTAATAGAAAGAAAGGAAATTTTGGAAAAGGAAATTTTCAAAAGGAGGGCAACCAATGGTCAACCAACAGCTGAATAGTTGTCCTACATGCACAACAACCATGAAGAACCCAATTTTGTAGAGAAAAAGTAGGCATTCTGGATCTGGGTAATAAACAATACCCAAAAGTATGCACCGTGCGCGCGCAGATCAAGCAACACCCCCTAGTAGTAATGTTGTCCAATTCTTGGGCATGGAAATGTACAAATAGGCCAGATTAGGCAAAGGGGGCTACTATTGCACGCTGCATGCCAGGAACAATTCTCTTACAACCCCAAAGGACCAAAACCCACAATAAGAGAAAAAACCACAATTCAATGGCCATTTGGAGTATGTCTCCACAAAAATGGTGGGGGGTGCACATTCATCTGTTGACACCATTACCACCATCACTCTCTACAATAGAAAGGAGAGACTACAGGCCCGGCTCCATGTGCAAAGCGTGGCACATCCATTCTACTGGCTAGCTTCTTCCAGAAAGGTGCACCGCAGGGGTGCCGCAAGCATGCCGCAGAGTGCAGCACAGGCGCCACAGGGGAGAACCCCAATCATCATTTCCCTGCAATGGTCTTACCAAAGCACCCAAGAGGCAACTGTCTGACTTCACTGCAGCCTTTGCTTCACTCGTGCAGAGTTCTGCGGGGACCTGGAGTGTCCTTCGTCAAAAGCCCTGCCCTCTACCATCTTGGGTTCCCTAGAATGGGGAGGAGTCAAAATGGCTACATAATGCCATCTCTGATCCCCATGGCATTGAGGAGTCAAAATGCTCCCGCAATCCTTACTGTCTTGTAGAGGAGCGTTGTAGTTCCACAAAAAATGACCCCCCAAAGTGGCCTGCATCAGAAATTCCTTTGGCAACTCCGTCCCCTTGCACAGGGGGGTCGTAGCAACGGGCCATACGCCGACTCCCTCCCACTTTCCAGCCAATTTCAAGGCGGGGGGGGAGGCTGGGTCTGGGGGGGGGGGGGTGTCTAGGGCCGACTGAAGGGGAGGGGGGCACCCGGACCCCAACATATATAGCTTTAAATGACCCCCTCATCGCGGTAGACATTTTTGCGGTATGTATGTGGGCAAAAAAAATTGCAACAGGGGGGGGGGGGGGCATGGTAGGTGGTGCTTGTGTTTAAGGGCATAGCACCTCCGAGTCAATTCCCGGCCATTGTTGTCAGTGGCGCCCCACCCAGGCCTCTTTTGCCAACCAAGACATTCAGGCCATTTGCTCCAAAAACCCGAAGATCATGGTTGACAAAAGAGTGCACCTGCATTCTCGGGGATCCCAAACAAAGGGGACAAAGTCAAAGCAAAAAAAAAGCCAAAAAAATCAAAAACAAAATTCATCCCATGTCATCCTTGATCCTGACTGCTGTCTGGCAGAGTGCCCCCACTGGGGTTTGAACCTAGGACCATTCAGTTGTAGAAGCCCTGCTTTACCCATTAGGGTATGGGCCATCTCTGACACACCTCTGACATAGGGGTGGTATTCATATTTGGTCCAATTTGGTTTTCATCCATTATTGGGTTCTCCTCAAAAAATTGAGCATTTTGAGTATAGACACATGGGGTGGAAAACCATTTTTTCACCCTCTACTAAGTCAAGCAAAATTTCCTTAGGGCGCCTTCGGCGCCCATGGTCCGGCACTTTCCAGCCAATTTCCAGGGAGGGGGGGGGGGGGGGAGGGGGGGTGGAGTCGGCGTAAAGGGTCCGGTCCCGGCGTCCCCCCCGTGTCCCCTTGTCCCTCAAGGGGGCATTTACAACCCCCCATGCAGCACTTTTTCAGTTGCTGTCTGACATGCTAAGAAACTAACGGTGGATCCCAGAGAGGTTGCTTGACAATTTTGGCTACATAGCATAAAATTTGGCTGCACCCAAAAGCAGAGATCCAACCGGGGGGGGGGGGGGGCTCCTCAGTTCTAGACGCCAACTACACCCCAACTAAGTGTTGGCTAGAGGCGCCCTTGGGGGGGGTTTAAATTGTTTTTCCCCCCATGGGCTTGGCACTTGCTGCTTCGCCCCACCAAACCCCATGCACCTCCTTCCACCTCCCCTCACTGCCATCCACGCACCAGACGAGACAACAGTGCACAGTCGTGGACATTGCTGAACCCAAGGAACGTAGTGTCGCGTGACCATTTTGCTGCTGTGCCGGCGACAAAAAACCTCCGCTAAAGACTCTACTTGAGGCAGGCTGACACTCGGCACCTTGTACCCGCCCTCCCACTGCCTCTGGTTTGCGCGCACCCCGTGCAGGATAAGCCGCGCCTTGGTCTCATTCTTGGGGATGGTGAAGGCAGCCGCCGTAGGCGACCACGGAATGCCCAAGGCATCCGCCTCCTGCTTCGACAGTTGCTGCAGTGCCCCTGTCCTTGCAATGGCGCTGAGCATGTCAGCCGTGGATCCCCGCACCTTTCGTACCTCCTCAGCCGACGATAGCAAAAACTCTTGTCGCGGACTGACATAGATCTGCCACAGCCACTCCGGCAGCGGAACCGCACCCACGGATCCTATCCCTTTTTGGGCTATCTCAGGAGTCACCTCACCCTCCGGCGCGGCGGGGTAAATGCCGTCCAGCAATTCCCTAAGCCCTTCCATGACCATGGCCTCGCACAGGTGCATCCATGTTAGCAGTGGCTTGTCGTCCCTCAAATCCTCACTCAACTGTAACACCTCTCTCCTGAACACATCCAACGCCTTGTACGCGCGTCCCTGCTCTACACCCCACTTTTGCGCAAAACGCAGCGAAAGCTGATACATGGTCTCTCGGAACCTGGTCTTGGAGGGCCGCTCCGCCCCAACGGTAGCATCAGACGTTACCCCCGCCCCGACACGACCCACGCAGGCCACGTACGACGCGCATACCACCGCAACCCACCACACCCGCGAAACCAGTCGCACCACTACCGCCAACAAAGCGCCAAACCCGCCTACGCACAGCCACAGCTCTCCACTAAGTGGTGGAGGAGTAAGACGAGTAGGACACGCTGCCGGTGGCTCTCCGCACCTGCTTGAACTCCCCCTGTGCTCGGGCCTCCTCAGCGCGTACCCTTTTGAACTTAGGGACCAGGCGCAAGGGGGTGGGGGCTTCCTCTGTGGGTCGGCAGTCGGACGAAGTCGACTCGGTCGAGGAGGCCGGCACTTGCTGCCCACCGACCCGAACTTGTCGCTCCCCTGTCGAACTGCCGCCCCCGTTGCCGGGCGCCTGCCTGTGCTTGGCGAGCTGTCCCTTCGGTCGCAGTTTGCTCCCCGCCCTGCCCTGGGCCGCCGTCGAATTCCCAGCGTGCCTGTCGGCCCCGGGCATGGTCCTTGAGGGCCCAAAGGCCACATGCTCCTTTCTGTGCTTCCACTGCTGTCGTATCCCAGACGGCCAGAGCTGCTCGAGTCGTAGGGACGTCGTGCGGCTGCGCCACCTGCCTCCAGCTCCCTCTCGGGGGGGCCGCGGCCAGAAATCTTCCGCTTGCACGGGCTGTGTTTCGGTTGGATGCGCGTACCACCGCGCGGTGGAGTCACGCGCCCAGCGGCCCCACACGGCGACCTGCCGGATTGTGGCCCCAGCCGTCCACATAGCCCGAGCCCCGGCTCTGCGCCACGCGTGCCAGCGGGCACCCTCAAACGGGGATCCGACGAGGAGGCGTTGCATTCCTTTTTCCAGCTGCTGTGTCGTCCACGGCCGTCTTCCTTCCGCCGCCGGCTCTGGGAAGTGGCGCTGGAGCCACTGCAGCCACTCCCTTGTAAGCGGCGTGAGTGACCTCTGTTGCCAGTCCTGCCTCGTCTTGGAGTCGAAGAACCGCACCGCGTCATCCACGACCGCCCAAGGTTGTAGGGTGACTACCTCTCCGGCACGCAGGAAGAGCTGGAACGAGACGATGGCCAGCCCGACCACTGCCCAGTCCTCCAGGCTGCTGGTCCTTGCCGCCATGTGTAGCAGCATGATCGGGGATCCCCAGATACGCTCCTTTGCCGCGTTCCTTGTCTTCTTCGCCGCCTTGACGGATCTCCAGATGGTGGTCAGGATGCACGCGTCAACCAGCCGCACCTCTGTCGCCATAATGGCTGCGCTGATGATCCCCTTGATTGTGCTCTCCGACTTCCCCAATCGGGCGCACTCCAATATGGTCTGCTCCAGGACCCGCTCCTTGGCATCATATGGGAACCGCCGCTCGACCGCCGCCAGCCTGCGTAGGTGACACTGGTATGTCCCCAATGACGATTCTTCCCATCCCAGCAGGACAAACGTCTGCCAACTGCGCAGAGCGTCTTGCGTGCGTAGTCTCTCCATCTTCTGGAGGGTCGACCCCCAACCGTCCCCTCCACGGGCACTTGCTGCCCCCCTACGCCCGCCGCCCCGTTGGGCCCCGAGGCGACGGGGGCCCCCTTCCATTCAGTCGCTCTCGACTGGGCACTGGAACCACCAGTGCTTGACTCGGCACACGTCGCAGGGATATCGCGGGGGCTTCCCTGTTTTGAGCACCTTGCCGCCTTTGGACTCGTACGTCTCTTCGGGTGTTCCCATGTTGGTGAAGCGGTCCTTTACCCGCTCCCTCCGCCTGTCCTGCACGTGCTGCGGAGCCAATTTTCCCGTCCTCGGCCTGGTCTTCGCTCCCTCCTCCTTGAGGTTCGCCTTCTCTGAGCCCGTGGCCTCGTTTGCTCCGTCCGCGGCTCGAGCCTCCAGCTGCGCCTTGACTTCTTCCTTTTCGACCTCGAACAGCAGGTGGGACCACACTTCGGACAGGGCCTTCATGCCCGCCTCGTACTCAGACTCCAGCATGCTTTGCAGATTCTCCGCCGCCCAGCCTGCCATCGCCCCCGCCATCGCTCTCGCCCAGGCAGGTTTCGCCTCGTTGGCCTCCATCTCCTGTCCCGCCTCCAGTACGAAAATCACCTGCCGCAGCTGCGGCACTGCCTTGGACGCTCGGAGCTCTTGTATCGTTTTTAGTTGTTGCTCCATTACGAGCTTCATGTCCTCCATTTCTTGGCGCATTTTCTCGATGTCCGCGTGCACCCCTTTGTCGTTTGGCGACCCGCTGGCACTGGAGTTGCCCCCAATTGACACCACGTCCGCGGGGTTCTTCTCCGGGGTCCCGTTCCCTGCGATTACTTGGGCATGCTGTGCTGACATGTAGAATGTGCAGTCGTTCCAGTTGAAGGTCCGCTTGTGGAGGGTCCCAAAGGCCATGACTTGCTCGTAGATGCCCTCCATGGATCCCTTCAGTCCATACTTCTGTCTCAGCCGATCTGCCAGTTCAACGGTATTGACTCCCGCTGTCTTTGCCGCCGTCACGAGTCTGTCCGTGTCTTGCTGAAGCGTAGACGCGTTTAGCAGTTGCGTGGCCAGTTTATGCTGGCCCTGCTCGAGGTAATCCTCAAAGCTGATCGGCTGGTTCTCAGACTCAGGCATGGTCAGGACGACGGCACACCACAAAACAAACAAACACTAGGCGAGTGTTCACGAGGTGCCCTCCTCCCACCCCCTTGCCCAATTTAAACTCAAGTTTACTGCATAAACTTTAGTTTTGGCAAGAAGCCATGGTATTGTGTTCTCGTCTGCAGCTGGCGGCACCCACTGGCAGATCACCATTCGCTACCCTTCCCTTCCCTTTCCTTCAGTGAAGGTCCACCAAGCCGCTGTTTTGGTCCGCCGTTTCCGTTTCTCCATGGTGGCGGGTTGCGTCGACCAAAACATGAAGGATCCTTACGGCAATACACTTCGCCTCCACGAGGTCACGTTCATGCTCATGGCGCCCTTGGGGGGGGGGGGGGGGGCTTGGGAGGGGGGGTTCCGGGAGGGGTGATGGGGGGCTTTTGCCCGGGGGGGGGGGCTAGGAGGGGGGGTTGAGGGGGGGAGTCCAGGTGGGGGGATTTGGGGGGTACATGTCCCCAAGGCCAAGCGTTGGTCAACCAGAGCGTCCCCTTACCTCCCCTTGCCGTCCCTCTAACCATACCATCACCCTCGCCAAGATGAATATTGGGACCGAATCTGGTGGGGGAAGGAACATCATGTAGGAGACTTCAACGACACCACTAATGAGGTACACAGTGGAAGGTGGATGAGAGCAGCTCAAAAGGGGCTCAAAATGAGTTGTATTCATCCATTTGGGCACCACAACTAGACTGGGATCATTTTTGGAAAACAATGGTTTTGACCCATTTTTCAGCCATTTGTGGTCCCAAATGGGCCCATTTTCAACGCCCTTTCGGCCTTGAGAGGGGCCCAAATTGCTCAACACGGGCTCAAAATGGGCTCATTCCACTTGTTTGTGCACCCCAAATAGTCCAAAAGTATCTTTGGAAAAACATATTTTTGATCCATTTTTGACCCATTTTTGGTCCCAAAACAGCCCATTTTCAAGGCATTTTGTGACTTTGGAGTGGCCAAAATGGCTTGCAATGGGCTCAAAAAGGGCTCATTTCACTTCTTTGTGCACCCCAAATGGTCTAGGATAATTTTAGGAAATACACATTTTTGACCCATTTTTGACCCATTTTTGACCCATTGTTGGTTGCAAAACAACCCATTTTCATGGCATTTTGTGACTTCGGAGGGGCCAAAATGGCTTGCAATGGGCTCAAAATGGGCTCACTTCACTTCTTGAGGCACCCCAAATGGCCGAGGATCATTTTTGGGAATACACATTTTTGACCAATTTTTGGCCCATTTTTTGTCCTGAGACAACCCATTCTCAAGGCATTTTGGGATTTTAGGAGGGCCAAAACGGGCCACCAAGAGCTCAAAACGTGCCAAAAACACTTGTTTTTGGCGTTCCATTCGGTCCAGGATCATTTTTGAAAAAAATTGTTTTTTTTTTTTGCACCCGGTGGACCTTGTTGACCCATTTTGGCACCCACATCTTGGGGCTGCCTCTTGCAGCTTGCCGCAGCCCACTAGGCCTAGGTACGGGGGTCTAGGCATCGGTTAGGGCAATGTTGAGGGGTGGAACCCACCAAAAGTGGGTGGTTGTGGGCGGATTAGGTGCGATCGAAATCGTGTTTTGAGCCATGTAGCCCAAGATATGGTCTGTCGTTGGTTTGGAGTTGTCGGCGGCCAAGGTGCACAAATTTTGGGGCTTTTGGGGGCCTATTGGCGGTGGTTTGCAGACATATTGTAGAGTTAGAGGGCCCTAGTGGGCCCTTCGGCACGGGGAAGTCTAGTTGCATGTGTAGAATAGCCACTATTTCCCTTCATTTGGCCGTTTTCAGCACACAAAGCACACAAAGTATGAGCCAGAAACTCAAGGGTGGCGGTTGGGAAAGGGTGTCACACGTGGTGGGCCTCCGTTTCAGAATCTGTGGAAAATGGCCAAAAATTGGCAGTTTTGGGGCAGCCATGGAGGGGTCCAATTGCATTGCAACCAACATGGATGATGAAGAAACACTTTTGATCCCCGTTTAGTGTGTTATGCACCTAACTGGTTGCCCTAATTACCCCCTTTTGGGCCCAAAAGACCGCACAATGTGACTTGAAAAGTACCCTTTTTTCCCCTAAAGACAACAGTTGTCTTATGGTCTCAAGGCAAAGCAAAGTGACAAAGCAATGTGCCTTCCCCACCAGCTCGGTCCCAATAATCAGTCTTGATTAGGACTAGGCTGAGGGTTGAGCGTGGGTGTTAGGGTCAGGGTTGCGTTTAAGGATAGTGTTGGGGTGCAAAGTGGACAAAAGCGCAGGGGTGTCGGGTTTGCTATCCCACACTATGCAAGGGCCCAAAAAACCTTCCTTTTTGGTTTTGTGCACTTGGAGTCCTTTGGAAACCCAAAACATTTCAGAATTTTTGAAAAAAATGCACTCCTTGGTCTGTATGTCACTCCTTTCACTCCCAGGGTCACCGCCTCCTTCTCCCATTTCTTGTCCCACTTTTCTGCCTTGTATTCACCAAGAAGTCATTTCTCGTGGCGTTCTTCCTTGTTTGTTTCTGTTACTATACACGGTCTTCATAGCCTGGAGCCAATACATACGGTGCTCCAGCATGTATGTGCTTCTTCTGTCCTCCCGGTGACAATCCATCTTCTTCTCACAACATTTGCACAACGCCAACCTGTTGTTGCTGTACAGCCCATACTTGCCATACTTGTAAACACGTTGATCAACTGTCACATATTTCGCGGTATGCTTCCTGTCACAGGCTGCCTGGGCTGATCACATTTGGTCTTCATGGCAGGAGTTGTCACATTGCCTCCCTTGTCCCTGGTACTGGCGAGGTGCTGCCTTCTTTGAAAAACCCGGTGCTGGTTGAAAATACCGCACACACAAGGAACACAACAGAGACCCTATTGCAACGACCGGATGTTCTTGCTCAAACCAGGCCTGTTAAGTTGCATCAAGGTTTTTGGTTGACCTCAATGTTGACCCTCGCTGCCACAAACAGAACAATTTTCCGCGAGAATTGTCTGTTAACGAAAATTGAACACAGTTGCACAGAGGTATTTTCTCACCACGACACGGGAACATTCATCAAATGGTCTTTGTTGCTGCTGCTGCCAGCTACTGATTCGGGCTCAGGATTCAGGCTGATTCGGGAAACCGGGTCCCCGAAACAGCGGTAGGGGGGGGGGGCGGACATATCTCTATTTGTGAACAAGATGCACATGTCGCAAGCAAAAACCCTCGACCTCACACCGAGCAAACGTGGAAACTGTGGAAATGACTGCATATTGTGAATTGGCCAATCACATCACTTATAAATAAATCAGTGAAACAGGCGGCATACTCAGGCCTCCACATGAAAACAGCGATGCACACATACACTAGTGACAGAGCAGAGACATACCTTCGCATTTCACTCACAGGTGTCCACACACGATCTGGACAAGAGCAGTGTTTTGGCCAGATTAAGATAATGTGGTAGTGCAGAACACACGGCATTCGCAGACATGCACTGTGTGGATGCAACTTCAACGAACAGCATCATGCTGAGCTGGCAGATATGCTTTTTTTGGATGCACTGTAGAGGAGCACCCTCCTGTGGCCATGCTGCGCCAGGGGTGCATTCAGAAAGACAAGATACGTACATTGGAGTTGAATTTTCGAAAATATTAGTGCCTCAACGCGGTTTCACAATTCTGCTCTGAAGGCTGTGATGAACTTTGCGAAGATCAAATGCATTTCCGGACCCAATCGAAGTTGTCTCTGTTGGCATCCATTTTCTTTGATGTTCCTATCCGAAAGGTGCGGTCTTGTCTCTCTGCCCTTTGGGGCTGTATGTGCTGTGAGCAGCGGTGAGCAGTGGTTGACAGCGCACAAATTTTGCTTCCTCCTTTGCAAAGGGAATGCAGCAATGGAATCACTTACAAAGATCCTGGGAGGCTCAATGTGCATGAGAGGATGTCAAGCAACCATCTGCATATGTGTGGTGCCTGGTTCAGTCCATTTTTCTTCGGCGCCATGCAGTGATCTGCCTGCCCGAAGTGCGCTAGAAAAAAGGTGTGCTCAAGGCTAGGCCTCATCGATGGCTGGGAACATACCATTGCTTGGAATATTGTGGCTGCACAATCTGTATTGCATGCAGTACTGCAGCCGGCCATTGCAATGCCAGACCTCTTCCACATTTGACACCGACGTGCTCTGTCTCAATACTGCCTGGAGCCATTTTGCTGTATGATCAAATGTGTTGTCCATAAGGTACCGCTCAAGGTGCTGTATGGCCTTGACGTAATTGGGCTTGATGCAACCTGCAATATCAAAACCGTGTGCTTGGTATGGAGGGAGGGTTGATCTGTTGATGAGGGGTGGCTGGGCCTTAGGCCAGGAACGCAGGAAGACCAAGAAAGAAAGCGGGGCAAACCAGAGGGCGGGCTGAGGCAGGCTCACTGTTGCGCAGGGCTGTTGTTGGTGCCAAAAAAAAAAAGGAATCCACCAGCCTCTGGCACCCTCGGGCCTCACCAGGGCGCGAGCCGACGAGTAAATGCTGTCGCCCATCGGCCAACCGGCGTCGGTGGACCAGCACCTGCCGTCGGTTCAGCGCCAACCTCCGTCGTTTTAGTGACAACCGCCGTCGATTGACCGAATTCTGCCACCGATGACCTCAGGCCGTCCTTAGTTGCAGGGGGGGGGGGGGGAAGGGATCTCTCATTCCTGAAGGACAGCCCCGCTTTTGTGTGGCTTCACATTAAAGTCATGATTAATGAGTCAGCAAAGGCAATTCATCTGCATAAGCCCAAATAAACCTGCCAGCTCTTGAAATCGGGGCCCCTTATTGCTGTCGGTGGCGGCGCGGGGAGTTGGGGGCAGGGGTCCAGCCCAGGCAGGGCTGCTGTGTTGTATCCACAGACACTCTGCGTGTAGTGGCTGATGCTGCGCCGTACAGTCGTGCTGCACAGGGCTGTCCTGAAGACTGAGAAAAAAACTGCCGCCGGTACACTCAAACGTTCGCAGAGTGCCAGCCGGCGAGTAACGGCGGTTGTTTATCGGCCAACCGGCTTCGGTTGGGCGCCAACTTCCGTCGGTTGAGTGCCAACCACCGTCTGTGAAATGAATCACGCACCGATGACGGCACGCCGTCCTGGGTGAAAATAAAAAAGAAAGAGAGAAAGAAAGAAATCTCGTTCCTAAAGACAGCCCAAGTGCTGTATGAGACCTTTGATCACAGTGGGCTCCATCAGCTGCAGCGTTGCTCTGTTGTCTTGCAAATGCCACGTGGTGTGTTCACCTGCCTCAACCCTCAGTCTTGCTAGCACCAACAGGCCAGCGTTGGGGGATGCTGGCAGCAGGAACAGACAGTGGCCCCACAAATCCACTCCACCACCCCGCGCAGGACAATGCAGAGGCGGAGCGGCCTCCAACGGGAGCAGAATCTCAAATACCACTGGCACCCCCCCCCCGCCGCCCTCGGCGTTCCTGGCTGACGGTGACAATCCCGATAAAGCATGACAAAGTCCATTGAAACCCTGCAGAGTAGCGTGCATGGCGTGAGCCAAGGGTGCTAGACCAGGAATGCATCATCGCAGGCATCCTGCGACGCCCGTTCGCTATTCCAGGAGACAGGAATCCGCGACGCGCGTTATTGCCTATGTGGACAACAGGATGCGCTGTGGTGCGGTGCGGTGCGGTGTGGTGCGGTGTGGTGCGGTGCCCCTGCAGCTGTTTGGTAAAGAAACCTCTGCCGGAGATGACGTGCGCTTTGGGTGGCGCTTTTGAGGGGCGTCCGAGCCAAAAACAGCAAACCCTTCGCCAGAAATCAAACCCATCTACCAAAGCACATAACACGGGCCCGCATCGCACGGGGCACAATTTCTTTGGGAAACGTCACCGGACAAGTTCGGGGGATTTGCAACGGAGGTGCAGGTCATCGTGCCCTCACGCATCCGGTGACGGAACACGGGGAGCACTGTCGCTCCTGCGGTCCTGGTGCATCATACCGGAGGTGCCTTTCTCTTTGCGCAACGCGTCCCAGCAATGCTTCCAGTCTGCGTACATGTCCACTGCGTCGGCGTTGCTCTCTATCTGGTACATCCATTCATCTTCATCGACTTCCTGACCGCGAAGTAGACAGGACACGCAGGAGGACACATTAGCGGTGGTGCTGCAGTCAATGCTCACATCAACCAGAAGACTACGTTCCCTTTCTCTGGGATGATTCACATACATTCCCCGGAACCGGAAGATCTACCGATCGATAGATGCCGATTTTGTGTCCTGGATGAGTACCGGTGATGTCACCCCTTCTGCGATGCAATCCTCTGGAGGCATGATGGAAACAGCCCCGGAGAATAATACCGCTCCCTTTGGGTTGCGCGATACTTTGACGCGAAGTCCAATACCCCAAAGTTCGAGCCGGACTCAACACTGGCACTGTCTCAAATTTCAGGAGGGGGGGGGGGATTTCAGAGCATGCTGAAACTGCAAAAATCAGGTTGTGGCGGATTTGGGTGCCTACACTCAATATCCTGAAGCAGCTACAAATGATGCCAACCATCGGCACTGCCCCGGGTCCCGATTTGGGTGCTTCGCGGGAAATGCGGAAATGACCCAAAATTGTCCATTGATCAGATCGGGACGTGTGACCCCCGTGTGGATGCCCACTGATGATGACTGAGACGGGGTCAGAGCACGTTGGACGCACCCGAAGGACCCTGCACACACCCGAGCGGCGCTGTCTGCATCAGTGCCTCGGGAGGTATGTGGGGCACCTGGATGGGGTTGCAAAGGGACTGATTCGGGCAGTATTATTATTAGAGCATAAGATGTGATAAAACGGGCGCTTTCAGACCGTTTCCAAAACGTCACCGAAATTCAAAACGAGCCCAAAATGATTGTTTCGAAAACAGGACGTTTTTAAAGTTAAAAAACAAACCATTCGGGCCCTCCAGCGGCCAGGTCATTCTTTAGGAACACAATTGGACGGCACTTGACAATTAACGGCGGCAGAAGGGTAACCGACGGCGGTTGAAGGTGGACTTTTATCCACTAAAAGGGCCCCGTTAAAAAGTCGATGCATGACATCCGTAGAGATAGACTATTTGTCTGTTGGCCGTGCACTACTGCTGTCCCCTCTGCATGGCGCACTATGCGCGCCCCTTTAAGGTCCAGGACATACAATCCGTGACAGGCCACAGCGGTGTGACAACTGTGAAAGACATAACACGCATGGAGACAGACCTTCTCTGCGATCAGCTCATAAATGGGGACAGTAGCCGTGTTTTTGGAGCCTTCAACTTTCGTGGAAATCACATTCACCAACCGACAGTCGAATGCATACTGCAACTCGTCATACAATCGTTCATCGATGAGGCCTCTGGCAGTGGAACACTCGGCACTGACTGCCAGCAAAGCAGCACATGTATCGAAACACTGAGAGATTGCAAAGCATATGGAAACACCCATGATGAGCTTTGGTCAGGCGAGCAGTTATGACGGTGATTCAGCGCAGTCTTGGAATGGTGACTTGTTTGCTTTCCATGTGCCATTCCCTATGAGGCCTTTGGGCCTGATCTGCATGTGTAGCCACCCATTGTCGTTGTGTTGCGCTACTTGTAGCATCACCAAATGCCACAACACAAAACGCCCCAATGGGCCCCCATTTGTATGAAGATGTTGCCTGTGATTTGCAAACTGAGACAGTAGTCCATGAGGCTGTTGTGGTCTGTTGTTGCCATTGCGACATTTCTTTAAAACATGTCCGGAGGGCAGCTGCACATGAAACACGTGGACATACAAGTGGCTACAGAGCAAAGGAGGAGGAGGAGGAGAGGGGAGGAGATGCGGTCCACCAGTAGGGCGCACCCGCCACACAACCCCATGGTGCCTGCCAGCCCTCATCGATCTGGCCTTCGATCGACAAGGGGGTCTCTGTCCCGACCCGTCCGGCTCAGCATCATGGCGGCGGTTCTCCTCTTCGTCTCCTCCCCATTGTCCCCTGGCCCACGCAACGCGCACGCACTCACGCCTCACGCGCTGAGGGTATGGACGGATAGGGGGGCGAGGTGGAGTGTCGGCTCCACTTCCGGCACGAGCCGCCATCCCCCCTTGGGGGAGGGGACACAGTCTCACGGGTGTGGGCCCTTAGCCCGATTTACCTGCTGGGCGGCGCTTGGCCGGCAGGTCACGGGGGCTTGGTCCGTAGCCTGATCCCCACCCCCGCCGCACAGCATTCCTGCCGGAGGTCTCCGTGCGCGGACCAAGACACACTCTCCCTAGGCGACTTTCCCGCTGGGAACGTACCTGAGTTCGAGCATGCCAGGATCATCACTATGCTTGACAAGCTGCCGGTCACGGCACTCGGATGGAGAGCGGGCTGGGGCTCCAGCGACGACCATGCAGGTAGCAAGGCGGTAGCAAGGCGCTGGACAGTCATGCGGGACCCGCGTCTCGTCATCAGCCCCGGCGGAGGGGCAGGGGGAGGGGGGGGGTCGGCGGGAGGATTCAGGATTCAGGATTCAGGTTGGCCCGCCCGAGGCGGCGGCAAAGCCGAAGGGGGGCTGCCAGAAAATCGCAGCCCCCAACCGTCCATACGACGGTTTACTCGGTCCCGCTAGGGTGGGCCGAAGCGGGCGGCAAGTGACAGCACAAAGCGAAGGAGGCCCTCACGCCCATGCGACGGGGGCCTCGATGATCCAAAGGTGCAGGAGGCCCCCGCGCCAACGCGACGGGGGCGGGGGCCTCCGTGGTCCCTAAGCCAAGGGGGCCCCCGCGCCCATGCAGTGGGGGCCTTGATGATTCCAAAGCGAAGGAGGCCCCCACACCCATGCTACGGGGGACGCGATGATCCCCAAGCAAAGGGGGCCCCACGCCCATGTAGCGGGGGCCTTGGTGGTCCCAAAGTGAAAGAGGGCCCCACGCCCATGCGACGGGGGCTTCGGCTATCCAAACGTGCAGGAGGCCCAAGCGCCAATGCGGCGGAGGCCTCGGTGGTCCCAAAGCGAAGGAGGCGACCCCGCCCATGAGGCGGGGGCCTCAATGATCCAAGCGTGAAGGAGGCCCCCGCGCCCATGCGGTGCGGGCCTCGGTGGTCCCAAAGCGAAAGAGGCCCCCGGGCCCGTGCGGCGGGGGCCCTGATGCTCCCAAAGCGGAGGAGGCCCCTACACCAATGCAGTGTGCTAGGCACGCATCTAGGCCGGTGCCACTCTGGGCCGCTGGCCAACGAACCGAAACGGACTCCGGGGGGGGGGGGGGGGACTCCTCGCTCCTTCTTCTTAGCCCCCGTCAGCAAGTGCTTAGGGTTTCGGCTGGTTGGCGACAGGGGGAGAGCGGGGCCTCCCCCGGTATCCCCCTCCCACTGGGCGTCTCTGTCCGCCAGAACAGTTCGCTAAAACCGGGGGGACTCGGGTGTAGCCGCCGTTGTGTGGGGACGCGGGGAAAGCATGGCATCCCCTGGCATTACCCACATTGGGCGTCCCTATCCCCCAAAACTTTCTGCTCAAGACCGGGGGGACTCGGGTGCACCGGCCGCTGTGTGGGGAAGGGGGCAAAGTGTGGTGTCCCCCCATATAACCCCGCCACTGGGTGTCCCTATTCCCCAAAACGGTCTGCTCAAGACCGGGGGAACTCGGGTGTGACCGCCGTTGTGTGGGGATGCGGGGAGAAGCGGGGCATCCCACCGTATAACCCTCCCACTGGGCGTCCCTATTCCCCAAACACTTTGCTCAAGACCGGGGGGGACTCCAGTGCACCCGCTGCTGTGCGGGGACGGGGGCAGAGTGTGGTAGCCACGTGCATCATCCACCCACTGAGTGCCCCCATCCCCCAAAAACAGCCAGACTAGACCACCCTATCCCCCAAAATTGTCTGCAAACCGGGGACTCGGGTGTATCCGCCGCTGTGTGGGGGCGGGGGGAAACGTTCTACTCCCTGTGCCATCCTCCACTGGGCGTCCCTATCCCCCAAAGCGGTGTGCACACACCGGGGGGACTCGGGTGTATCCGCTGCTGTGTGGGCCCAAGCCAAGAGAGTTGGTCGTTGGGGTGGTGTCCCTTTGGGCGTCCCTATCCCCCCAACCATGGCATGTCGGGAGGGCTCGGGTGTAGCCGCCGACACGGGAACCTAAACCCGGTTCACACCCCATCGGGTGACCCTTCCCCCGCCCGGCCAGTGGCCGAGGGGTTTCAGGTTGTGCCCGTCGTTTCGGGGGGGTGCTAATCCATGGGTCCCGAAGTTAGAGCCCCTAGCTGGTCCACGTGACGAGGGTTTCTACCTTTTTCGCCAGGAACGTGCCACGCCCCTGGGGAACCCGTATCCCTTACTTTACCAGGATTGAATATTGGGACCGAATCTGGTGGGGGGAGGAACATCATGTAGGAGACTTCAACAACAAATGAGGTACGCACTAGAAGGTGGACGAGAGCAGCTCAAAAGGGGCTCAAAATGAGTTGTATTCATCCATTTGGGCACCACAACTAGACTGGGATCATTTTTGGAAAACAATGGTTTTGACCCGTTTTTGAGCCATTTGTGGTCCCAAATTGGCCCATTTTCAACGCCCTTTCGGCCTTAAGAGGGGCCCAAATTGCTCAACACGGGCTCAAAATAGGCTCATTCCACTTGTTTGTGCACCCCAAATAATCCAAAAGTATCTTTGGAAAAACATATTTTTGATACATTTTTGACTAATCTTTCGTCCCAAAACAGCCCATTTTCAAGGCATTTTGTGACTTTGGAGTGGCCAAAATGGCTTGCAATGGGCTCAAAAAGGGCTCGTTTCACTTCTTTGTGCACCCCAAATGGTCTAGGAGAATTTTTGGAAATACACATTTTTGACCCATTTTTGACCCATTTTTGGTTGCCAAACAACCCATTTTCAAGGCATTTTGTGACTTTGGAGGGGCCAAAATGGCTTGCAATGGGCTCAAAATGGGCTCACTTCACTTCTTTAGGCACCCCAACTGGTGTAGGATCATTTTTGGAAAAACGCATTTTTCATCAATTTTTGACCCATTTTTTGTCTCAAAACAACCCATTTTCAAGGCATTTTGGGATTTTAGGAGGGCCAAAGCGGGCCACCACAAGCTCAAAACGTGCCAAACACACTTGTTTTGGCATTCCGTGTGGTCCACGATCGTTCTTAAAATAAGTTGGTTTTTTTTTTTGCACCCGGTGGACCTTGTTGACCCATTTTGGCACCCACCTGTTTGGGCTACCTCTTGCAACTTGCCGCAACCCACTAGGCCTAAAAACGGGGGTCTAGGCGTTGGTTGGGTGGTTGCGGGTGGATTAGGTGCGATCGAAATCGTGTTTTGAGCCACGTAGCCCAAGATACGGTCTATCTTTGGTTTGGGGTTGTCGGCGGCCAAAGTGCACATATTCTGGGGCTTTTGGGGGTCTATTAGGGGCAGTTCGCAGACATATTGTGGAGTCGGAGGGCCCTAGAGGGCCCTTCGGCACAAGGAAGTCTAGCTGCATGTGTAGAGTAGCCACTATTTCCCTTCATTTGGCCGTTTTCAGCAGGTTCTAGGGTGGTTTTGGGGGGAAAAAGGCTGATTTTGGCCCTAAGTTGCAGATTTTGAAATGGAGGTCCGGCACTTGCGACGCCCGTCCCCAGCCGCCACCGTTGAGTTTTTGGCTCATACTTTGTGTAGTTGTCCCTCACACCCATAGGTAGCATCCACCAAAATTTTGGGCGAACCCGAAGCACCACAACGGAGCTCTGATTTTCCCCATTTCGCACGTGCTTGCTGCTTGCTGCTTGCTGCTTGCTGCTTTACAAGCCACAGGGAGGCCTGGCAAACCCTCGCAAACCACCACCCTCGCCGGAGCACGCACACCCTCTACCATCGTAGCTCCCCCACAATGGCCAGCGAGGGGTGGGGCACGCGACCTCACGACCCAGCTGCCGCGGCTGAAGCTAGGTCGTCCCCCAGGTTGCGTGTTAGCTCGGGGGATCCCCCCCCCCGGTCTCACCCTCACGCCACGGTGAGGTCACGCGCCCCTGGCGGCTGTGGAGGTTAGGAAATTTGTGGTGCTTTTCTAAACTGCAACCGCCACACCCCTCGCAATTGAGATCCGAAGTGTGTGGAATATGCGGCACAACAAACAGCCGCACATGTTGATATCAGTGCGCCATTGCTAAAGTAGTATGAATGCTTCGATGGAGGAGCGACAACTTAGCGGTCCTGCTATTGGAAGGAGTCCCGCTGAAATTACTTTTGTCTAGCCTTTTCTGTCTGTATTCTTGGTGTGCTGCGACTTGTATGGATTGCTTAAGAACAAACAGTAGCAACACCAAGCACAATCGCAGCGTCGCAGCAAGTATAAACAATGAACCTTCGGTCAACAGCAGCGGGCCGGAGGAACAAGTAAAAGCCCCGGACCCCCCTTGGGGAGTTCTGCCAGCCCGGCCACCACTGGCTAAGGGGTTCTCCTTGGGGTAACACACAGCCAAACCACAAAAAAGTAATAAGGTACTTCCACCCACTTCTCCTCATTTTCCTCCACAGGGACCCGATAGCTGGTGCATTGGAACCCCCCTAAGAACCTCTGGTGACGGGGGCACCGGCACCTTGTCCATTCCCTTTGCTCTTGCTTTGGTCCTGCACAGGTCCATCCTGGGCATGGGATCATGACCGAGGAGTGGAGGCCCCCCAGTGTGGCTGGGGTTGCAGATGTGTTCCAGGTGCCACGGGGAACAGGCCCACACACCATCGCAACGGCGCCACTGTGCCGGGTGTGCCAGTCTTGAACCTAGGAGCACGTGTGGCACTGCGAACACCATGCAATGGGGCTGAAAAAGGATTTTTACACCAACCTAAAGCTCTTTTAAAGAATCCTGTTAGTGGGGGGCTGGCGCTATCCCACTGAACCCAGAGGACGGGAGCACTTGTCCCGACCGCAAAAAACCTTTCAAAGGAGCCCAAGTGGGGGGTTGGCGCCGGGGGGTTGTTGGGATTCCCATCTGGGATCTCCAGTCCAAGGTCTTGATATGGTTCAACATTGGTTTTCCAAACCGAAACAGGGCAGGGCAGGGCAGGGCAGCTAGGGTAAGGTAAGGGCCAGTTTTTGCTGGTATTCAGACCTCAGGTCAATTTTGAAGTTGCCCAAAATCCACAGCGTTTCCCAGAAGCGGGGCAACCGGCAAAGCCCTGCATCTCAATGTAAGTGCATTGGTATCCAGAACAGAGCCACAGTGGGAGGTTGGCTTTATGATCATCTTGTGGTCAAAGCATCAAAAAATGGATTTTGGGAAGTGCGATTTCGACCACACAAGGCTGAATGAAGGTCAATCAAATACCATGGCGCCCCCTGTCCCCCACTTCCAGCAGCCAAAACGCATGAACATCATGCAAACAGGTGCAAAACCAAAAGATTTTCGGTATTTTAGACAGTCAAGACATCAAAGGAAAATATTTAAGGAAATTAGATTGATCACACCCCAAAGCTAAACATGGAGGTTGAATGTTCAAACCCTCCCACCCCCCACCCTGGCTGCTGAAGGGTCATATCTGCCTAAAACAACACACCACAGGCAACAGGGGTGCAAAAAAGCCTTTACAAACGTCTATTCACCGTCATGGATGGTCACAATACCGAAATAATACATCCTGGAAGGTTTGCCACCTCGTAAGGTCTGCAACAGGGCCTCCGGATCAAACACCGGCCGACCACCAGACACAAGCACAGCAAACGAAGCACCACGGCGCACCGGCGAAAGTAATACGCTGGTCTTCATGAACTTTGCGAGGACCCCTTCCCCGGTGGCGGCCGCACCGCGCAAGCGTGGGGATCCTTGGAACTTCAAAGACATGAACATCCGGGTGGCAGAGTCTAGGATCACGCCAGCGGTGGCACGGTGGCTCTGGTTCTTTATTTCCCCGTTCAGCACCATGAACAACCGCAGACCAGCGGGGGACAACAGTTGCCCGAAGTACCTGAGGGGAATGCGCACGGGGGTGCTTGGTACACCGAAGCAGCAGCACGTTGCAGCACACGACGCTGAACACCGACTGCGCTTTGCAGGGCCCAACGCCTTTCTGGAACCCTTGCAAGCAGCTCATTGGCAGTGGTTTGGGTTTAGTGTGCTGCCCGCGGCCATTTACCGAGCGACTCACGCTTCTCCGGGGGCACCTCCACAGGCCCGGCCCTGCGCTGCACGACAGCCCCTATCCGCATCAGCAGAAAGGAGCCTTGTGGCCTCCAGGCGCCCACGCTTTGGCAGGCCCCGACGAGAAAATGACGCTCCGCGATCTGCTACTCATCGTCGTGTTGTGTCGCGTACACGCTCTGTGTATGTGTGCGCGCGCATGGGGGTGTGCACACGTCTGTGCCCCGCCGAACAGCCATTCCCACTGCGCGGGCAGCTGTTGATATGACCGACGCCTGGTCGAGGTCCGCTCTGAGGGAGGCAGTGTGCGTGTGTGCGGATGGAATGCCCCCGTCATTATGTTCAGTTGCGGGTCTCTGCTCAGCCCCGCCCCGACCGCTTTGCCTTTGCTCCCTCCCGCCACCGACCTCACCGCAAGGCAGTATCTTGACGCTGCGCCCTCCCCAGGGCTCCTTTTAAGAGGGGGGGGGTCTAGGGTAGGTGGGGGGGGGGGGGGATCCAGCCTCCTCCCCCAAATGGTGCTGAATTTTTAGATGCGCCGAAGAAAATTTTTGGTCTAAACTAATTGGCGCCGAAGGTGCCAAAGAAAATTTTGGATTGGCCGAAGGCCCGGAAGAAAATTGGGCCCAATCTTTTAAGTCCCCCCCCCCCTCGTGGTGCCGAGTTGTTAAAAGGAGCCCTGCCCCTCCACACACCCACAAAGCACCGTGTTCACGAGTTCACATGTGGAAATCCGGCACCTCGTGCCATCGCGTCATCACGAACTAAGCGTACCACAGCGCTGGGGAGCGCACGGGTGTCGACGTGGCAGTCATCGCAGCCACACAGCACCCCCCCTAAATGGCTGTGTCCGTCAAAGAAGTCTACCGCCAACCCCCCAGCAGTCGAATGGCTGCTCACGCTGAGCACTTGCCACGTCCCTCCACCGCTCGACGCGCACGGATTGAGAGGCTACTGGCAATGAACGGACCGACTGCCTGGCACCGCACCCTCCGGTCAGTCCCGGCTTCCGGGAGCCATTGCCACCTTGGACCGCGCCAGTCACAACACACTCGCTCTCACTAACTCACACAACAACACACGCAACTGGACGCACATGTGCACAGGAACCCTGATTGTCTGCACATGCCGCAGTACCTCCATGTGCAGAAGATATCGTGACATGCGGAACACTGCCCTGCGCGCACATGGGGCATCACACTTTTGGCTCAGGAGCACCATCAAATTCATAAACACCCCATAATCATTCTGCGCCACCGCCCTGTTCTCAGTATCCAGCTGAATCAGATCGAAGGCGAGGATTGTGTGCTTCTTGGGGGTCAAAGGGGTCAGCGTGCCGATGACTTTTGCAGTCTTTTGCGACAATCTGCTGCGACCGCTTTGAGTCGTCAAGGTTCGCTTGAATTCACGATGTCCGAGCGTGGATTCGGAACGGTTTGAACCGGAGGCTATGGATCGGTGAGTGCTCTGATAAGCAGAGGTACAGTCAAGGCACAGGCATTGCTTGATGCAGCAAAAAAATGGCATGCACCTCACATTCCTGGCTGGCCTGGCGATCGAGATTGCTAACCTACAATTCTTCCGTCCCTAAGGTTCTGTATTTGGCATGGCCACGTGTTGTCTGCACTGAGATCAGACTATCATGACACTGTTGACAAGAAGATCCGTGCGAACAAAACTGCAGTGTTGACAGCAAGGCATAGCTGACAGCATGAAAGTGTTGATAGCAAGGCAGTGATGACAGCACACATCTGATGACAAGGAGGCAGCGTTGATAGCAGGGTACATTGACAAGACCCGAAATACTGACACCACAGTGATGACACCCCGGGGTGGTGGTTTGGGGGCGACAAGAGGGGGCAATAAATGCGCTTACATGGTACGCCATGTGTTCCCGAGGTGGGCAGGTGGATCAGACAACGGAATTCGAAACGAGAAGATATGAAGGATGGAGTGGATCCAATGAGAGCTCACCCGAATTGTGACGGCTATGCATAGAAGAAGCACCAACTTTGTGTGGTTGGGGCTGCAAAGAAGGCAGGTGTTGCGTAATTGGTAGTAGGGAGGCTAAAAGATTTGGGGGAAGATAGATGAGAACACCAACCATGGAGGTTGCTGGGGTTTTCTAGATGTTGCTGCAATTTGCCGTTGTGGTTGCTGAAGGTTGCACTGGAGGTTGCACCGGAGCTTACTGGAGGTAACTGAAGGTTGCCGAAGGTTGCTGCAGGCGCACTGCTATTCCAATGTGTTCCAGGACACAAGATGAGGATCCGTCTGACTCAGGAGGGCTTCAATCACCTAAAATCGTGTCACTGCAGGAGATGTGTCTCTTGCATTCAGTGCTAATGGAGGACCAAAAGTGAATGGCAAACAAAACGAAAGAATAGCAGGCAAAGAGAGCGAAAGGAGGCGGAAGGATGTCAGTGTTACTGTGAACACAATCACAATCATGTAGTGACGACGAGACAGTGTTCACAACAATAAAGAACGTGACACACGGGGGGCGTTTCAGTGTGTGGTTCTGTTCCCTGGCACCCACGGCGTGAGGGGTCCGGAGACGGGGGAGGCGCCGAAAAAATTCGCTTTTGGGGCATATCTAAGTTTCCCATTGATTTGTGGGCATGGTTGACTGCACATAAATGGGGGTTTGGCCACTCACCATCGGTAAATAATATACAGGAAGGTCCGGCAGACGGGTAGATGACTCTCTCAGGGCACCCAACGAGCCGCTGTGTGGACAACGAAACTGCTGCTCTGCACTTAAAGCCCCACCGTAACATGACACATGGCACCCGTTCGGGTCAGTGCTACGGCACTAGTGTGGCTGATGTGCGACCAGGTTAATGGTGCACATGGCTCTCAGTGGGGGGTTAAGTATCTGATGCGCGGCTATTCCGTTTGGGAATGCCCTGCCATCTCTACAACTCCAAGGCCAATGGGTGCAACCAACCCTGTGGCGGATTGGGCAAAGCGGGGGTTTGCAGGCCGGGATGCACGCAACGCAACATTGGCGCCCACCCCCAATGCCGCTGAGGCAACCATCAACCCCGAGGAGATGTCCTACTTTGACAACAAAGAGTCCCCTTCGCAATTTCCAGTCAAAAAAGAGAAATGGTGACGCTCGGGGTGCTCCCAATGGTGGCATGTCGTTGCTGAGCCGGTGTTTGACTGTGTGTCAAGGGCAACCTGTTGACCTGCACTGCCACGTGTGTTCATGAACCCACCGTTGCATTGCTTTGGAAATCCAGAACTTTGACCATCCCCTGGGAAGCGTCTGGGTTCCGATGGCACTTCATTTTTGAATGGCTTCAGTAGGGTTCGATAGACCGTGCCCCACCCGAGTTGTTCGTCAGCTCTGTTCGCTGCGTCCAATTCCCCCACTCTGATCAGCGGGATCTGTGGCAGGACTGCATTATTGTCAACACTGGATTGTCATCAACAGCCCATTGCTGTCACTCCTTTCCGGTTGATTGTCTGCTGTGTGCCCATCCCCCAAATTGTCGAGTGGTGGAATACCAACTACAAATGCCGCTGCACCTGAAGCCCGTAGCTTCAACATCTGCATTCCCCAGTCCTTTTTTGTGTGCACAAAACACTGCAGACGGCGCCCCATTCAGCACCGCTTGCAGGCAGAGGCTTTGGGGGCTTTGGCGGGGGGGGTAACTATTGCACAACTGACAGGCCAGATGCGCACACATGTGCCCCTCACCCACAATGCAACACGCATACGTCTCCTGCACCGTCCTTCTTTGAAGATTGCACCAGCAGAAGTGTGCCCACAAAGAGGCAATCAGCGGGCAACTTCGAAGGGCGGTCCACGCGCTTCACCGTCAAGAAGATTCGGATCATCGTGCCATCCTTTTGCTTTGCGTAAAAATCACGCCCTGCGCCCACCACCTGGGACTGCACAGGCACCCCCGTTTGGGCAGCTGCTTCAGCTTTTGCTTGATACCTGACAAAGAGCGATGTGCATCTAGCCCAATGCTGAACAATCAGTCACAACAGATTGTGTGTCTTGAGGTTCAGCAATGGTCCTATGGGTGTACCCTCTTGAGCCTTGAGCCTACTGAACGCTGTGGAAACTTCTTGACTCCTGCGAAACTGTTGACGCTTGTACACCACTCATATGCAAACAAGTGGAAGTGTGCTGCAGGACCAAGCGAAATCAGCTGAGGCTACTCTCACAGGCATGACCCAGCCCCTCTTTCCCACTGCAGTTGCTTCGCATGCATGCCATCTGACACTGTTGACCACCAACACTGCGGTCAGAAACACACTGGTCACACAGGGTCACTGTATTGAGACAAGGCCGCGCGATCGCAAGCGGGGGGGGGGGGGGTCGCCATAAAGGCTGAAAAAGTATGCCGGTTGGTGCTTATGGGTGAACGTACGTCTTTGCAAAGTGGGAGGGGGGAGCCTACCCATAAGGGTGGGGTAAGGTGTGGGGCACAAGGTGTGGGGGGATAGATGTCCCTTCACCCTTGCGTAACCCTCTTGACTAATGTGCAAGCTACTTCGACCGGGGGGGGGGGGGGGGTTGGCACAAAAGGGGGGGGGGAGGGGAGGGGGGGATACTGAAATTTTGTTTCGTCAGAAAATGTGCCAGCAATCGACGCATCAGTTCAGGCATGTTTTGTGTGCACATGAAGCATATCAGCGGATCACCCGGCGCGCTACTTTTCTATTAACTATCCCGACTTCAGCCCCAGATTTACCCTATCATGGAGAAGCCCCCCAAGTAGACGATGTTGGACTGCAAACCTTCCCGACAAAGCACGTTTGCATAATAAGGCAATAGCTGTGAATTCAACAACTCCAAATGTCATTTGTATTGTACTTAACAAACAACATTGGTCCCACAACTGTGGGTGTCAATACATTCAGCACAATAGTGCTCTTCACATTCACCACAAACTGTGATGGTGGAACGCTTCTGACAACACAACACACACACTTCTGCCTCATCCTCTACGTCATCTTGCGTGGTGGCCGAGTTGCTTTTGTCAGTCCAAACATGAGGTAGGACATGCTCCCATGGTCCACAAGGGGGGTGACGCATCTGCCTGCGAATGCAAAATTGCATAAACTGCAACAAAATACGGACTGGCTGGTGCAACTCATTGGGGTCGCCACGCCAGATGTTCCTAACCAAGCCCCAATGCCACAAGCGAGCAAACAGCTGCTCAATGTATGCCCTATACCCACCGTGCACGTTATTGTAAGAGTGTTGGCGGGCTGTCAAAGTGCGGTTCTTTCTTCCAATGAATGGCACAATGACATGAATCTGGCCTTTACAAGCAACATCATGGCCCCCAACTTCGAAATCAAAAAAATCGCCTCGGGCACGAGAAGGTCCATACCCATCCCAAATTAAAACATCAGCTGATGTCTCGGGGGCCAAGGGGCAAATCCATATAATGTTGCCAAAATATCAACGGCACCAGTCACCTTATAAACATGCGACGCATACTTAGGATTCCACAGGTCGGCAATCCATATCCAGCCAATGGAACTGATGGGCATGGAGTCTGTGAAATGCCTTCTCGGGGTCCCCATGGTGGGGAGAAATCAATATGGCTACATCACCCCTGCCTTCTCGCGGTCCCCATGGTGGGGAGGAATCAACCTAGTAAGTAGTGGATGTCGTGGAAACGAGCAAAAAATGGATGAAAATGGGTGAAACTAGGTGAGAATCCAAATATACCATATCCCCAATGTGAAAGAAGCATCAAAATACCCGTTTTCAAACAACAATAATGCCCCTAGTATCACAAAGTATGGGGTTCTAGGACGGCTAGACATCCAAATAGTTGCACTGCGCGCGCACTGTGCTTAGTGCACCCCCTAAAAGGTCACCGGTGGGGCACGGGTTAAAAAAGATGCCCAACGCGGCCCAGCACGGGCCCGACGCGCTGGGCCGCTCCCCCAACATAGGCTTGTATTGTGTGTGCATAAAACAAACTACGTGGTTCAGCATATCAACCTGGTCATGGAAAACGGGTTAATGTGAGATAGAGTACGCATGTTATACAGCGAAATGGTCAGCGAGGGGTTGGCTGGGCCAAAAAACAAAAAAAAACTGTGAAAGATATTTTTGTCTTTCATTCAGTTCCTTTTATGGTGCATGGCATTGAAACCTCAAGATCAGGGGGTAAGCAACGTAAATACCCAACAAAATAGGGGGCACGCTTTACTCACACCCGTATGCATACAGGGTGATTTCGCCTGCATGGCCTTGGGATCCCATTCAAAAATGCTACCGCTCTTTCAGCCCACCCAACCTCTTATCCATGGCACTGGTGTATGTCAAAGAGAAAATGCAGATAATTTTGAACACTATACGTGAGGTTATCCCACACAACCCTTCTCCTGAGTCACTTTCAGACTGCTGTCACCTGAGCTCTGATTGGAAAGAGGAGTGTAGAACAGGGGATCAGACCATGCCTGAGCAAACAAGTCGCATTGCATATTGCTTGATCAAATCAAAATATGCAGTAGGACAACTTTGTCTGATTTTTGGGATGGTAGTGTCAAGGGTTCGTTGGGTCCCAGGAGCAAACGTCACGGGATGGAGGATTCTCAAAGGTTCCAACAACAACCCAAGGCGACTGGACACCGAGCACCTTACAGCAGACGACGGTCCACCACAACCCGCGCGCCCCCTGCAGCCCCAACTCAGCCACACCACCCCCCAAGACCTCATCCCACGGCTTGTGATGATTAAATGTCACAGGAATTCTCCCGGAAGCCAATGCTCTTTTGCCGTTCCACACAGCCGGGAGGAGATGCCTCTGCCTTACCCATGCCCCACAGGTCAGCTCACATCACAACATACCGCGCCAAAATTGCATCGTGGTTCTTCGCATGTTCTTCAACCATCAGACAATTGACGTTCCTGCTGAGCAGCTCTCCATAGTCGTATCCCAGCATCAGTGTGACGCCATCATTTGCATACTGAATGATCCCTTTGCTATCGATCACAACGACGTTGTCGTGATGGCTGAACAGACAAGGACCAAGCTAACAAGCTCAGGAAGAGGACGTGCTGTAGAGTGCAGATTCCCATGCCTGCGATGACCTACTGGTGTCAGCTCCAGGCTGCCGCTCACGTCCTGATAACATTACCAGCCGTTTGGATGTGCTCCCCCGCAGGTCACAGCTCTGGTTGACACTCGCCTTGGCCCCTTTGCACAAGGGTCTGGTGCTGCACGCACTTCGTTGCACGTTCCGAGTCCCATTTTGACTGACAGTATTTCACTCGTTTCACCAACAGTGTCCGTTGACGGACCGGACAAAGGGCAATGTCCGCACTCTGCCCCCCAAATCCACTCCGACCCCCCTTCTCTGCTCCCCACAAAGCCTCTCCCATTCCCTTTGTGAGAGATGTTCTGGTGGAGCTTGATCTTTTCCTTGTGGGGGCATTTCTGCGCCACTGTCAAGAGCAGGGGGGCTGGCCTGAACGCAAAATACAAAAAAACCCCCGTTGATTTACACTTGAACCATAAACGTACCCCCATCATGGAGAAAGCAACTGCACACCACACACAACACTCACACACAGCACTACACACAGCACTACACACAGCACTCACACACAGCCAAGTTTTGAATCATCCAGGAATTCTTCAGGTCTGTCACTGGTAAACGGAAGACATTTGAATCTTCACCTGCAGTCAGTGCTTAGTGAACAGAACCTTTGGAAAGCAACTGCCAGCGGTTGGCAATTACCTGCCAGTAGTTCACGGGGTTGTCCTTCGTCAAAGGTTCAGAACAAATTCCTCGTTGTTAAAGCACAGCCCTGGTCTGGGGCGTTTGGTGAAGTGATTGGACCGTGCGTCGAGATTTGTGTGAGGTTTATGTGACCTGGTTTCTTTACAGGTCTCCAAATGGCTATCACCTACCTGCAGAGGCGGGTGGGGATGAGCAACAGCCCAGATAGGGAGATTCCCTGCCACAAGCAGAAGCCAATGACCATGGGGCACACATCAACCTGGTCACCAGTGCCAACAATTTTGCCCTTCTCAACTGCACAATGCGCCAACTTGCTAGTGATCAGCCATCCTCTTGGATGCCCCTAGAGTGACGCGGGGTCTCAGAGGGGCACCGGTGGTTCTCCTGGACTGTGCGTGCATGTTCTCCTCGATTTCTTCTTTCCACTTTTTTTGCACCCCACACACTGACATCCGTCACGCATCATCGAAGTTGGTTTGAGGTTTTGTTTACTTGTCAGAGGCCCAGTTGCTCTGCCAGGCCGTGTTGGTAGCGCCGTCTGCCCTCCCTGACGATGTCTTCCAGCCAGATGGCAGCCAGCATACTTTCCCAACACTGCATTGTGCCTCATCCAACAACCAGGAATGGGTGTAGAAGACATAATAGACCCGCGAAACAAGAACAAGCAAGAAAAGTGGTTGGAGAAAACTCCTCCGGAGCTGCAGAGCAGCCCTAGACGTCTTTCCGTCTGCCAAAGAGTGCACAGAGTATGGCAATCATAAAGCAGGCACAGCCCTTCGCCAGACCTAGTTACATCCATGGAGGGGTTCATGATTATTCTCACCAAAGTCATCTATTTACATGGTAATCTGTGTTGGGTGCTCCCACCCAACCACACACACACACACACACACAAAGAAAGCAGACATTCATTGGTTAGAGCATTGTGTCAGGCGGGATAGTAGGATGACATTGTGGCACCAGGGGGGCTCATAGCCCTCCGGACGGCACACCCGGGCTATGACTTTATCGGTGTACTTATCCCCTTCCCAAGCCACATTCGCCTGCAGCTAGTGCAAACACACACACACACACACACACACATTTGTGCAGGAACCAAATGATAAAACCACTGATGTTTATCACGAGCACACCGAATCGGATGGCACCCGGAACACCTCGTCAGGCCAGTGAGCAAGCAAAATAGCACAAAAGCAAAGCAGAAGCATTGAAGCTGTCATGAAGTCGTAATCCTAGGCGCCTTTCTACAAGGGTGCAACGGACGAGAGTACAGAGTATGCATATCATCAGCAGGTGAGTCACAAGCACTTGAACTGACTCTGTTCGTAACACCTCAGCTTGTGAGGGGAGGGAATGAATCTGGACCACGCAGAAGCCCTTGCATGTCCGGGGGGCTCGCAGACTTACAATCGATGGTGGGGTGTTCATTTTTTGTACCGCAACATAGGCCAGGAGACGTTAGCACGGTGAGGGCCGGTAAGAAAGTAAATCTTTTTTGGATATCGGGCAGTGTGCTTATCCGCTTGATACCAATCACACCCTTTCTTCCAATGATTGGGGCTGCCGCATAGGGTGCATTGTTGGTTCGTAAATCGCCCAGGTGCAACAGGGCATTCGTCGCCCCAGTGCTGTGCATCTGCACCCCGAATGAGCTCACACGTCCAACATGGGGAGGGAGGGTGACCGCGCTCGCCGCGTTGGGCCGTGTTGCCATTGGGGGCTTCTGGGCAATGGGCGGGACGATGGCTAGGACGGTGGCATCTACCACAGATGATGATATTATTGGAATTATGGGAATCAGACATAGCGCAGAGAGCAGGAACTAGAACAAAGTCAGGTTGTGGACGAAGAGCGTGTCAAGTGACGAAATTGTCCAAGACCCAAATGAAACTGCTGAACGGCCACTGATTGTGCCAACAGCAAACCACACACTTGTGCAGGAACCAAATGATAAGACCATTGATGTTTATCACGAGCACAGCGAATCGGATGGCTGCCGGAACACCTCGTTAGGCCAGTGAGCAAGCAAAACAGCACAAAGCAAAGCAGAAGCTCTCATGAATTCTTAAGGCTGGGCGCCTTTCTACAAGGGTGTAACGGACGAGAGTACAGAGTATGCATATCACCAGCAGGTGAGTCACAAGCACTTCAACTAACTCTGTTCGCAACACCTCAGGGAATAAATCGGGACTATGCAGCAGCCCTTACATGCCCGGGACAACCACTGCTCATGAATCCTTGCTCTGCGTGCATATCTAGAGGGGTTGCGAGCAAACAGGAATGGAGTCTAGCGTAACCACTGGCTCACACACACACACACACACACACACACACACACACGATTTGCAAACAAACTCACACACACACAGGCGCGTCCCAGCTCACAGTGCAGCACGTGCAACTGGGCTATTCAGGGGAGCACACTTTGTGCCAAACGCTTCCTTTCTGCAATGGGATGCAACGGGTACACAAGCACTGTTCAAGTCCAGATGTCCGTGCTTCTTCGCATTCGGCAGACAAAAAATGCTCATCACACTCGGGATGCGTAGCTGGAGCTCCAGCGAGACAACGACCATGTTGGACCATCAGGTGCTGAAATGGTGCCCGTGCCAAGGATGACATGTGTGGCTGACAGGTGAGCGACTGTCCCAGCCCATTCTCAAATCGTCAGTTTCAAAGCGGGTATCACATTCACTGAACGACGAAGAGGAGCCTCGAAGGAAGAACACGGGAAGGTGATGAGGCCACACATCTTCCCAAAAGATGACTCCAGAAGGAGCCAATGGCCTGAACCTGTGCCTGCCTTCTGGCATCTGTGAACCCGATTTTTCTGGAGTGCAGAATCGAAACCGATTCGCTTTTTGCCTTTGCGCTGGCCCAACCAAACATCATCACACCGCCTCATTCAGAACATGATGAAACACTGTTGCACGTGGGGACACATACGAATCTAAGGAAGCACCAGCTTTGACGACGTCCGTGATCCCTTTGTCGAACTGAGCCTGCAATATCACAGCAGGCTCCGCAAGATCCTCTTTGGAGAACTTCAGAGTACCAAAGAAGGTTAAATTGTCTTCGTCTGAAAGAGCACAGGATGGGCTGAAAAGCAAAGCCACTACATCGGTTTGCGTATTGGGCTCTACTTCTCCTTCCACTTTGGCCAAATTTTATCTCAATCAATTTGGATACACTTGGCGTTTATGATGTGAAACGCATTACTGGGGGGCAAGCTAATGTTTGCAGCAAGAAGCGTCCAAAAATTGGAACTGGTCTCACCTATGCAGTTCACATACAACATGGCTTTTTTTTGCACAAAAAAGGAATGAGACGGATTATCTGCCCACTGACAGTCGAAAAGGGCACATCTCAAACTTTTGAAACGAGCCGAATTTTACCTGCTATTTTGCCACGTGGCCCACAACACCAAAATTACCTCTTTTTGGCCAAAACCTCACACCCAGGGGTCACTTATTGTAGGTGCGATGGGGCTGACTTTGCGGTCAAAAATAGCAGTGGCGGCCATAGTTTGGAGGTTGAGGTTAGGACATATCATGCAGATACTCGTTTGCTCCATCGCAAGCTTCGGATAAAAGCTCCTAAGATATTGTTTCATCCTATTTGAGACTTCATGCGAACTATTACAAATGAGGTGCTGTGAGCCACCATAAGTTCATGCAGTAGACCATGTGGAGTTGGACACTTTAATGCTTTGGTTTCCTTAACCGTTTGAAGCACATGGGATTACGTGCACAGTACCCGCACAGCGCGCGTTTTGTGGGACAAAATTAGAAAAATTGCGAAATACAAAAATTTTTAAATCCTGTCAACATCCAGACATACGCATGCTCTGGATTTATAGCGATGCTTCCCTTGGGTCCTTGAATCGCAGTTCACCCCTTTGGAATGTGGAATTTGAGTCACTCAGGTCCTTCAACCCGAATTGTGCCACTGCCAAGTGTGGAAAAAGCAGCAGATAGCTTTTGGATCAACTCGGGGGAAATTGAAAGCATGCCCAAGTGTTGCTCAACAACTTTAAAAAAAACCACAAATCGTTGAAAATTGAATATGTGTGCAAATCTAATGCACTCAGCATAGTGCGCATCACAGATGATGCAGTCGGTATCAAGCAGTTGGCATCTCGCCCCAAAATGCTGTGGAACCCCCAAAACACTGAAAACAATGAGCTGTGCAAAATTTAACAGTGGTTGGGTCAGTCACGGTCAGGCATACCTGTTGGATCTTGCCTGGTTTCTACGCAAAGGACGACAGTAGATGTTTTCTTCGTTCGTGTAATTACTGGGACACGTCTCTCGTAACCCACTATCTTCTTGGGGTGCAATGGATCATACCTGAGTGACATGCAAGTGAAGGAGCAATGAAAAAGGGCCGGAGGGAGGGAATGGAATTACTGAAGATAGTGAGTAATTGGGGGGGGGGGGGGGCGGAGAGAATGGGGTGGGGTGCGGGGAGGGGAGAGAGACAGACAGACAGAGAGAGAGAGAGAGAGAGAGAGAGAGAGAGAGAGAGAGAGAGAGAGAATCAGCCGCCGTCACTTAGCTATCAAACGCCACTGTGCTACCGACAGCCGTCAGCAAAACGGCAGACACCTTCAAATGACCGCCCTGAACGGGCTGCTACAAAAGAAAGCAAATAGTCTGACGCGTTAAAAGCTGACTTGAATTGCACGGTGGCAGGGCACAGAGTGGCGAAATTTCCCGTCATTGGATCCTCTCAAACCCGCATAGCCAGGCAACACGGGCATTTTGTTGGTATTGGTTTGTCTGCAAATGCTGATTTCGGAAGGAGGGCAGCGGTGACAGTCATGCGGGAAGGCCCATCGATGGCAATGAACATCTGTCTGGATGGACGTTTCGTATTGTTGGCCCTGCGTGCGGGGCATTAGGTCTGGTAACGATTGTACCGAGCTGTTGTAGGATGTTCAGAGGGTCTTGAAGCCTCTTCAAGGGGCTCCTCAAGCCTCTTGAAGGGGATGGCGAAAGGATGTGAAGCGTTGTATAGCCGGCCTGTTCCTCCACAACCCTGTCCTATTGCAGGGGCCATTGGGAGCTGCAGTGCCGACGCCACACGAGAACTACTGGAGGCCTTCCCAACCGAAAACCCCAGACGCAAAAGAGAACCCACAGTCATGCGTGCAGCAGCAAAACACATCCGTAGAGCTGGCCATTGTCTCACACCGGCCACGGCGCGGCACATGCCATGTGTTGTCCTGGCTCCAAAATTGCAAAAAATCCTGACCAGACCTCTGAAACTCTTCCAGAGCACGTTTTGTTGCTGCCAACAGACAACAATAAAAGAGCTGTAAAAGACACGGCCATTTCATTCGCAAGCTTGGAGGTCCCAGTGCACTTGGGACGAAACACCATTGCAAATCGTCACAATCTCTTTATATCTGAGTCTGTATGAAACCCTTCGCTGGATACCACTGATGGAATGCCATCACTGCATGACGATGCCTGGCCTCTGATCGCTTTGGGGGGAAATTGTTTGACCGGTTGTTGACCTGAACCCACAGCCCAATCCAGAGCATACCAACAAACACCGGTTGTGGGTGCAAAGGGGGATACCGGAGGATTGGAGGAGACACACAGTGTAAATCGTTTGCCGTAATTCAAAGGGTGAAAAGCTGGGCATTTTGGGTCGCTTTCAACCACTTGCTTCTGGCTGAAAACTGGGTGGCCCCACAGGTCAAATGGATTTAGATGGCAAAAGATGTGTAATAGTGTGCTCACCATTTGCCTCAGGTTGGGATGCATGATGTGCCTCTAAATATGGACACCCAATACAACCACAAAACAGGTCGTTCTTCATTCGTAACAGTTTTTGGACACACACTATCAATACGCAGTCAACAGCATCGCCAAATTTCTGACTTAAATTGTATGCCGACGTTCACATGCCACAGTATCATTTACCAAAATTGGTGCTGGCTCTGGACCACCAGCCCCACATAGCTGGACTGAAGACATAATACGTTGCAGACTACAAACTGCTGCCCAGGAAGATCTGCAGAGGAATCACATGCCAGCGGTGTCCTTGGCCACCAAAGCAGAACAGAAATCTGTTCAAGTGCGACTGAACAGCATTTCAATCGCACTTCATCATCGTCGAAAGTGGACTGCCTCATGCAGTCTCTCTGCTGGTGGCAATATTCGTTTCTGTCCAGCTGCACAGTCCCACTGCTGTATTATGGTAAGCCCCAATCTCGTTTCCCAGCCATGACTCTCACACTTTGGTTTGAGGCGCACCCCAGCAACAGGGATGGAAACAAGCCCCCCCCCCCCCCCAGGTGCCTTCCCCCTCCCCTGATGACAAATTACGAATTACGAAATTCGGGTGGACCGAAAATGGCTTCCCGATTGTGAGCCACAGCAGCCAAAAGGCAAAGCATAGGCCTAACACCGCTGCACAACTTTTCCTTGCCAAGCTGCAGCTGTGTCCCCCACGTATGCCAGCAGCTCGGCCACTTGGTACCCCCGCTTCAGGTGGGTTTTCAGCAGCCCAGCAAATTACAAAACAGTCTCTCGCAATCCTTGGGTGTTAAATAGGTGTGGTGCGGTTGTGTGCGCGTCCTACACCGCGTTGCACCGTGCGTCCCACCTGTGCTTCCCAGCGCCCCGGCGCACGTTGTCTTGTCATAGCTGGGGACCGACCAGTGCAGCGGGGGTCAGGACAGCAGAGCCCTAACGAAACAGGGCACCGGCTACTTGGCCTCACACAATGGTCCACAAAGCTACTTCGCTCGTCTCATGCCCTGATTCGCACGCTCTGTGCAGGGGTGTGGGTGCGGGGTTACCGCGAGTGCCCACTGTAGGCTAAAAACTTCGTTTCGTTTCGTTTCGTAAAAATATTCATCATCTGTGCATCATCATTTAGCTCCCTGCAAAGCACACTGTGAGGCAATGGGCACAAAGTAGCAACCAGCTTACCGTGAAAATGGGGAATTTCCAGGTTCGCAATTCGTCATCAGAGCCCTCAACACCCCCCCCCCCCCCCGGCCCCACCAAAATAATCAAGTCACTGTTATAGCCATCCCTGCCCAGCAACACAAGCTTCTAGAATCAAAGCGTATACCTTGCCAAAATGGCGTCATGCTGCTTGGAGTATGGAGGAGGCATCAAGATGCGGACGTTCTCCGAAACAAGATCGTCGCTACTATCATACTCAAAATACTGAGCCAATGCTTCGTTGCACCAAAGGATGGTACCAGTGGTATCGATGTACAGACGGCCGTGTGGGTCATTAGCAAGTTCAGCCATTTCTGAGAATAGCAAGCACACAGAGTCAGGTATGCCACAGATGGGTCCGAGGGAGAACCCAGTCCGCACAAGCGGTCTGGTCCTTAACCCTCCGGAAGCTGCGAGGCCATGACCCCCTTAGCTCCCACCCACGAGGCCCGAGGCAGAACACCGGCCAATCATGTGAGCGGGTTGGGGGTTATGCAGATGGTGTATGTGGTGCTGCAAAGTGCATCCATAGTCATTGGGGCTTCCCATGATCGCCTTCCCCTACCAAACAACCAATACAATTTGAGGTGCCGCGCCAGAGATTGTCACGCACTCCAAGACAGCATGGGTGTGTTCCAGGCAGGGGGGGGGGGGGGCGTTTCTGCAAAATGTGAAGTCATGGGGTTTTGCCTAAAATTGGCCACATCGAAAAAAGGGGGGGGTCTACCCCTTTTGCCCGCAACTGAAATTTTCCAAAACGAGCCACAGGGGGTTACCTTGGATGTGCACAAGTGGGTATTTGTCCATTTTTGGGGCATGAAGAAGGAAATTTGGGGGTGTTTTGCTTCAAAAATGACCGATCTTTGCACGCTTAGTTGATGCTGTTGTTTCACATATCAAGTGTGGCAGGGACGCGGTGGCCTAAGGGGTGAGCATACAACAACCTAGGTCTCCACTCTACCTCCTCACCAAAGTCATGGTGGTTGTAGCCGCCCAGACCCCCTGCCGCGGGGGGCCAGGGACAATTTCTCTTCAGCACGGCCCAACACCGAAGAGGGTGCTCCACAGGGTGCCAAATCCTGCAAAGCGTACGTTTCGTCACGTTTCGCATTTCGCATCACCGCTTCATGGGGTGCCCAATCCCAAAATGCGGTTGTTTCGAGTTGTTTCGTGTTTCACAGGGTGCCCAATCCCGGAACTTGGGTTGTGCCAACGACAAAAACATTGTCTGTCACGCTATGGTTGTGTGTTATTGTGCGTCTCGCGGCAATGTGCGGAACCGCTTGACGCATGCACTTCGCACCCGGAAAAAAAAAACCCTAGGGGATAGACCCATCTACCACTTTCACTTCAATATCCATTTCCGCAAGGCACCGCTTGCACAAAAAAGTGGCTACCTCACCCCTGCCTTCTCGGGGGCCCACGAGTGGGCAGAAGTGCTATGTAACTCCTCCGTTCTCGGGGGACAAAATCAAAAGTGGTTGCCTCACCCCTGCCTTCTTGGGGGCCCACATGAGGGCGGAAGTGTTGTGTAACCCCTGCATTCTCGGGGGTCCCCATCAAAGGGGACAAAATGAGAAATGGCCACCTCACCCGTGCTTCTCGGGGGCCCACGAGTGGGCGGAAGTGCTACGGGACCCCTGCGTTCTCGGGGGTCCTGATCAAAGGGGACAAGAATGGCCTGCGCCGGGCCAGTGGTAAAATGCCCTAAGGGACGGTCCTCAAGGGCGGTCCTGAAAAGGAAAAAAAATCGGTTCCTGTGGCCAAAAGTGGAACATTGGCTATGTAGGTCCATATCCTCAACATAACGGGCAACGTTTGTCCAACCGGAGTGGTAGTGTGAGGTGGACTAAGCAAACCCTTCACCCAAAAAAGGGGGGGGGGTTGGTTATATGAAAACCTTACTTTTGCCTAAAATTCTATTGCCTTCGGCAGTGCACCTCGAAGAGAGGTTGACAGTCAGCCAATCAGTCAGTTAGACAGGCCAGCAGTCAGTCAGACAGAAACACACACTTTGGGTTTTCTGTCAGTAGCAGACACGGGTCCAAGCAGTCGGGAGAACAACAGGTGTCAGGAGTAGCAATGGCCGAATGGTAATGCAGGCGGCCGCAGATCTTGGTCGGCAGTTCGAACCCCCGTGTGGCCAATACCGCAGCAGCGCCGCCGCCAGCGTCTACCGACCAGGATTCGAACCGCCGACCTAAAATACTGCGGCCGAGTGTGTTACCATTCGACCGGCGGTTGTGTGATAGCGATCCGTCTCTCCACTGCTTGGAGCCTTCTGAGCGAAAACTTTTGAACCCCCCCCACCCCCCCCCTCAAAAAAGTGTTATCCAGTTTTAGGGGATAGAGGCCTCAGAATCAAAAAATCCATTGGGGGATTGTCTTATTGGGCAAAATAATGATTTTACAAGGGGTTGGACATCCAATATCATGCCTTCAGGTATGCTACGCGAATGACCCCAAAAAAGGGGGGTATACGACGCCCGCGCCAGCGCTTGATCTAACAACCTCTCTTCGAGGTGATTTTGGCCAACGAAAAAGGGGGGGGGGGTATGTAAAACCCCCCATGCTGTCGTTCTCCACAGATGCCCCCCCCCCCATTCTAGGGCATTCTGGGGCTTTGCAAGACTCAACCACGTCAAAAGAGGAACCACGCGCAGAAACGGTGTGATTGCGATGCTGTGCATGCTCGCTGCTGGCTGCTAAACACGAGGGGGGGGGGGGGCTTCCACCCTGAACCCTGAAAGGGAATATGCGAACCTGACTGGACCATCCTTGAAGGGAATAGAAAAACTGTTTTCCATACTTCACCAACAAATGACGCACACAACGACAGTCTTGCCAGGCCAGTCACCTACGGTTGACCAGTGCGGCTACCCAATAGCAGTTGACTTCTAATTGACGGCAGTGGATTCTGATTGACAGCATGACTTTCTGCCGGCAACCACAGGCAAATGGCAGTCAAGCGCCAGCGGTTGGCGGCCGTCCTTAAGGGCCGTTCAGAATTAAAAAAAAAAAAAAAAAGCAAGCAAGAGACCTCTGACACCATTGCCTCCAGCACATTCGCCATGCCTTCCGAACACCACACAGATGTGCAGGCTGCGCATCCGCACACGCACACTGAACACATCCTTGTGCAAACTACACACAACGCACTGTACACTGCGCACACCGGTTGCACACTCTGCCCATTTTGCACATCGCCCACGCACACTGCACGCTCTGCGCGCTGCAGATTTCATTGCGCGTTTGTGAACTATTCACATTGTCCCTTCCTGTGTACCATGTCTACCATGTGTACCGTGCACCGCATCCTCTGGACACAACAGACAAATGCATGTTGCACAGTGCAATCTGCCATCCACACAGTGCACGCCATGCACTCAACATAGTGCCCATGCCCTGTGAAGACTCCACTGTGCACTTCATTTGAGTGGCAATTTGGGGGGAGGGGGGGGAGGGCAGGGGCGCCCAGGCTGGAGTCTGTGCATGGGCGGGATTCTGTCATGTAGTGAGCACCCTTGGATTTTGAGGTCGAGATCACCTGGCAATGCACCTTTTTCCTGTACGTCTATGGGAATTTATAAATGGTGTTTTGGGGGCGGTAGTCGTTCATTGTCGATCAGGATCAATCGATGAACTCACCCTTTGGCCCCACCCCAACTGCCCTGAATGTACAAGGTGCGCAGTGCACAATATGCGGAGTGCCTGATCCCGGAGTCTGTGTACTTGCACAACTTTCTTCGTCACCTGCATGGTGCTCCATCAACGCAATGGACCCTGACTGTTCTTGGCGTAAAGATAGAAAAGCGGGGTGTCCCCTGGGAACATGATGACCTCATGCTCACCTCAACTGCAAGCATTGAGCGGCATTGCGTTCATATCCCCATCAAAAAGAATTTATGGCCATTAGAAAAATGCAAATATTCAATGCGCTCAACTGCAACTGACAGCCGAGAATCTTACCTTGCGCAGGTACTCGTAGATGATTGGGTGTACAGTGTGGCACTGTGCTGCCCCGAGCACATCCCCTGCACACAGTTCCTGATAGGATTATATCTGCCACATGGGGCAACTCCCCACTTTACGCATATCACCATATCCTTGCGCTGCACTGCCTGCCTTTGCGATGCATACCAGATCTTAAAAAGGCGAATGGATCACTTTCGAGTGACGAGTGGCTGTCACTGTGATGAAGAGAACTTCCAAGACAATTGTAGATGATGCTCTGGATGTAGGCAACGCGAGAATCTTGAGCGATGGTTGATATGATCTGTTCTTGAGAGCCCGACATCGAATATGGAGCATGCTCTGTGGCATGGTCAGAATAACAACGGAAAGAGCTATTCAGCGCAAGACAGAGCACCAGGTTAGATGCCCTAACACGTGGACTTAAATGCATGAAGAAGTCTAAAGCAGGCACATTACCCGACGTATTCAGGCAATTTGCAAAGAAGATCAAGCTTTCCCCGAAGGTACGCCTGAAACTCAGTGCTTGTTCTGAATCGGTTTGCAACCTGCCGTGCATCTTGCAGCTGCATCTGGATGGGGACCCATGCGTGCATTCTGATCAATGCAAATTGCAAGTTGGTTGCAAATCTTTATTCAGATGTACAATGGAATGTGGATTCAGATCTGGTTCACATCTTCATTCGGATCCCAATTTTCTGCATCTGGATCATGGATCTGCAGCTGTACTACATCGTGCATGGTATGTAGATGGGGGAGGGTGGGGCGGGTGCACTTCCATAATAAAATCAATATCTGGATTCGGATTTGAACACAGATACAGAACCAGATCAAGATGAACACCTGGATCCAGTTCTGGATGAAAGATCTGGATGGGGATCTGAGATGAGCAGGACTTTCGGTTCCAACTTTGTTTTGTTTGCGCATATCGGTTATCATCTCTGTGTTTGTTTGCTGCTCTGGCAGCGAACCCCACCTGAATGCGCCAAAAGCAGCCACGGAGCACTCCCCCAGAACCCTCCCCTGCCAGCGCGCTTTAACTGGGCGAGAGGGGTTTCGTTTCAAAAAATAACATTTTACAAAGTATTCAAAACACCTGACTACGCCTCCTTTGTATGGCAAGTGAACACGGCGTAGGATCAATAGTGATTCTCATGGCGCACAAAAAACATTTGCAGCGCCGTGGGTCCACCAGATCCTTTTAGAAAAGGTATTTTGGAGTTGTTTCAATGCATATCCATGCAAACGAGTAAAAAGTGGGTGCTGAAGGCCGCAAAACGCCGGTTTTAACTTTTCTTTGTTTGAAGTGGATCGTCCCAGATTACTGGGATGACCACTGGGACAATTGGAAGAAAAAAATACCCCGTTGTTGAGCCACATCAAACCCGAGCGGCTGTTAGCAATGTGGAAGTGGTGTTTTCTGGTTCAGAACCCTCGAATCAGGGACTCCAACAGGCGGGGGATCCAGAAAATCGCCAGCCAGAGAGGGTGTGTGGTGGTGGGGGGTCATCTTTGGGTGAGGGGTTTCAACCCCATTGTTTGGACCTGAATGATAGGCCGAAAGCATTGACCAAGAGAAACAGCATGAACACCATCACCAGTACCAAGGCTTCAAATGGCATGACATTGGCGGGTTGAGGGAGGGATTAGGGATCCAAGCCTAATCCGTGGTACTCTCACACGAGGCAGAGATTGGGAGGCACCTCCAATGCTGACAATAAGGCGGCGCATCAGCAATACAGAAACCCCGAAAGCCCAGGCCATAGAGACGACGAATACGACGATCCACACAGTCAGGGAGATGTTTCCCGTGGGAGATACCACTGCAGACATGGCGTTCAAGAACAGCCTTTCCCTCGAACGTGACCCTGCTCCACGATTCCCACCTTCCCAATATAAAATGCCAGAGACCCGACCTGCCTAATGCGTTTGGATCCGTCGCATGCAAACGACCAGGAATGTATCCATTCAGTCAGGGCTGTCCTTATTGCCAAAAAAAAAAATCTTCAGGTCTCCAGTGCCCTCAAACCTCCGCAGAGCACCAGCCGACGAGTAACTGCAGTCGGTCATCGGCCAACCGGTGTCGGTGGCTATTAACTTCCGTTAGTTAAGCGCCAACCTCAGTCGGTTGAGTGTCAACCGCCGTCGGTTAACCGAATCCTGCTGCCGATAACCGCACGCCGTCCTTAGCGGAAACCCACAAAAAAGAAAGATCTCGTTCGTAAAAGACAGCCCTGCATTCAATCCCTCATGGGACCACTTCCCATCCGGGCTATTCCAGCAGGAAGACCAAGCGCCATCTACAAGTCTGCTACGATCCCAAAAGATGCATTCAAGAGATCTGTGTTCTCAGTCACGGCTCTTCAGGGTGGAGCCACCTTCCTTCGGGGCTCGAAACAAAGAGGCTGGTGTTGAGTGTCATAAAGCTGAGGCGCTCAGGTGGGGCTTCCGCGCCATCCACCCGCCCGCGGCACAACTGGACTGAGAGAACAGTCATGCCAACCGAAGGCGGTTCGGAGGATTCACATCCTATTTTTTTGGTACCGCCCTGTGTACAATCGAAGGGTTGGTACTAGAGGCACTCGGGCAGCACTTGGAGGGGTAAAGCCATTTGCAGAGGGGGCTGCAATCAGGTCAGGTTGTCTGCATGAGGTTCCAGCCGCGCTTGCCCCACGACGGTCTTCCATGCCTACTGTCCATTGGCCTTTGGCCCAATATCCGTCGGGGCCACCAATGCATGGGTGGAGGGGGTGCCATCAAGGCTGAGTGAGTAAGCCGGCTGGTACAGCTCACCGGATTAAACCGTACCTGGGGTTCGGCGTACCTGTCGGCTCGGCGTACCTGTCGGCTCGGCGTACTTTCGGCCGGCCGATCGGCCGGCCGAAAGTACGGTTTAATCCGTCACCCCCCCCTTGTTTTGGCCGAAAAAACGGCAGGAGGTACGGCCGTACCTTCGGCCGGCCGAAAGTACGGCCGTACCTCCGGCCGGCCGAGTCGGCCGGCCGAAGGTACGGTTTAATCCGTCACCCCCCCTTGTAGTAAGACCCCCATATACTAACAACCCCCCCCCCTATATATTAATAACAGGACGCCTGCAGTGGCCACAGTCCGCCTTTTGTGTGCACCGCCTTCTGTGTGTACCGCCTTGCCTGTGGCCCCTTTAATAACATGACTCCTGCGGTGGCCACAGACCGCCTTTTGTGTGTTCCGCCTTGTGTGTGCACCGCCTTCTGTGTGTACCGCCTTGCCTGTGGCCCCTTTAATAACATGACTCCTGCGGTGGCCACAGACCGCCTTTTGTGTGTTCCGCCTTGTGTGTGCACCGCCTTTTGTGTGTACCGCCTTGCCTGTGGCCCCTTTAATAACATGACTCCTGCGGTGGCCACAGACCGCCTTTTGTGTGTTCCGCCTTGTGTGTGCACCGCCTTTTGTGTGTACCGCCTTGCCTGTGGCCCCTTTAATAACATGACTCCTGCGGTGGCCACAGACCGCCTTTTGTGTGTTCCGCCTTGTGTGTGCACCGCCTTTTGTGTGTACCGCCTTGCCTGTGGCCCCTTTAATAACATGACTCCTGCGGTGGCCACAGACCGCCTTTTGTGTGTTCCGCCTTGTGTGTGCACCGCCTTCTGTGTGTACCGCCTTGCCTGTGGCCCCTTTAATAACATGACTCCTGCGGTGGCCACAGACCGCCTTTTGTGTGTTCCGCCTTGTGTGTGCACCGCCTTCTGTGTGTACCGCCTTGCCTGTGGCCCCTTTAATAACATGACTCCTGCGGTGGCCACAGACCGCCTTTTGTGTGTTCCGCCTTGTGTGTGCACCGCCTTTTGTGTGTACCGCCTTGCCTGTGGCCCCTTTAATAACATGACTCCTGCGGTGGCCACAGACCGCCTTTTGTGTGTTCCGCCTTGTGTGTGCACCGCCTTTTGTGTGTACCGCCTTGCCTGATCCACGCGGCGTTGGGCGGGACGGCGGACCGGATGGTGCCTTTGGCTTTTCCAGCTCCCTCTTGCAAGTCACCAGGTGGGACACCATATGATCCGGCTTCTTGCAGACCTTGCCGCCAGCAAAGCACCCAGGGATCCCACAAACGTAGTGCTTCCCGGGGACAAGGGTGCAATGACAAGCGTACCCTTGCACATCGTTGGAAGTCACGGCGCTTGGGGGGACCACGACATCATGTTGGGCCATGACAATGGGGAGAAGCTATGGGACACTGGAGGGAGGGAAGGGTGGGTTTCAATGTGGAGGAACTGTACAGGATGACCATGGCAACGGAGCGGCGGTTTTAGCGTAAAGCGTAATGCAGGACGTTTACAGGAAGTAGCTAGGGACGAACATTGCACTCGAACACGGAATTATGTCTAGGTTAAAAGCGGCATGTGACTTATGCGACTTGGCTAGTGAGGGGGGGGGGATCATAAAATTCACTAAACGAAGAAAATTATTGCATGTAGGCTTTGGGGGCAAGGGGGGGGGTGATTGAGGGGAACGAAGAAAACTTTTGCATGTAGGCTTTGGGGGCGAGGGGGGGGGGTTGAGGGGAACGGGGGGTGGGGGAATTTGTAGTATGCCAAAAGGGGGGGGGGGACGGAGTCTTGTTAGTAATAATAGGGGGGGGGGGTGTTAGTATTTGGGGGTAGTAGTACAAGGGGGGGTGACGGATTAAACCGTACTTTCGGCCGGCCGATCGGCCGGCCGAAGGTACGGCCGTACTTTCGGCCGGCCGATCGGCTGGCCGAAGGTACGGCCGTACTTTCGGCCGGCCGAAGGTACGGCCGTACCTTCGGCCGGCCGAGTCGGCGGGCCGAAGGTACGGCCGTACTTTCGGCCGGCCGATCGGCCGGCCGAAAGTACGCCGAGCCGACAGGTACGCCGAGCCGACAGGTACGCCGAACCCAGGTACGGTTAAATCCGGCGGGCCGGCTGGTACTTCCGGGTGCACGTACTTGTTGACCTCTTGAGGAGGGAATCCTCTGCGTGGCTAACCACAACAGCTGGGGAAAATTACTGAGAGTGGGATTCAGAGTGGAGAGTGGGGCCGTTGTCCCTCTGCTCACAAGTGCTGGTTCTGCCCCTTGGCGTCCCTCCCACGCCGGCGCCGGCAATGCTGCACATAAAGTCTTCTCCAAGACAGTGGAGTTTGGAGGGTGCTCACCACCGCTGATGCGGGAAGTGTAATACAGGGCCAGGGGGTTCCGGATCACAAAGTGTTGCCCATCAGTGGTGTGCAGCATACTCAGGCACTTTGCCAGTGGTTGAGGGGGGTTTCAGTGCGCCAGTGTGCCACACAGTGTGCCAGTTTGCTCCACCAAGGCCCTTCGGTGGGGCCCTGGTAGTTACGTGCTTCCTGTGTTTGCTTTGCCAGGGCCCTTTCGTGGGGCCCAGGTAGGCACGTGTTTCCAGCGTGTGCTAGAAGCCCCTTCGGTGAGGCCTAAGTAATTTTTTTGGGGGGGGGTCACGTGAGAGACCGTCTCCCCGTCTCGTGAGACCTCCCAAACCAGCCTGGAAGAGGGGGCGGGGGGGCAGGGGTGCCTGGGGGTGAGTCCGGGGTACCCCTACACATATGACTCAAAATAATCTCCGTGGCGCGCTGATCTGATTTTGAGGGACATATCACGGGGGAAAACATTTCCCAAAAAAAAGTCCTCAGGACCGCTTTGCCACCCATTTTCAAGCCGCCGCCAGCCTTTAAGACTACCCCTTCATATCGGCCCTTTCGTGAGAGCCCTTTTCCGGCCCCCCCACCGCAGGCGCGCAATGGATTTTTGAATTCCTCGGCAAACTTCAGCCGCCCGCATCTGCCCCACGATTAAGACTGATCAGCAGAAACTGAGGAATCGCCAGGAGGTGTTCTTGTTCCAGCGTGCTACGCTTAATACCCGCACTCGCTGCCGCTGCCTCACCAGATCAAACCCACTTGTAGGAGGAGCATACCCGAAACAACTATTCCCACAGCCAAAAGCATCGCCGGAGCAAGAACGATCGTCCACTGGTGCCCAGCAACCACGAGTGCAGAAGGCTCGATAACATGCAGCATTCCATCATCCTCTCCCATGACATCGTCGTTGATCTTATGGGATTCGGGTTCCATCAATTTGACCTGGGGTACGTTAGGTACGTTTGTCACGGTTCCAGCACCCTGATAGGGAAAACCAATGGGTACTATCTATCACCTATCCTGGACAGACTGTTTCAGGGATGCGGCTAAATCGCACCGCTGCCGACCCCAGCAGGCAACATTCTGATGCTGGCCAAGGACATTTGGATACGGACTTGAAAACATGCCACTGCAGCTGAGAAAATGCACCTGGGCATCAACGGCGTGACCCTGGTAAATTCGGAGAGTGTACTCTACGGGGCACTGGGTAAAATGTTTGTGGAGGGACGTTTGGGTCACTTTTCCGACCCTTCTCCCCGAGCCTTCAGGGTTCAGATGTCAGTCCTCCGGACAAAGGGACGATGGGGGCAACTGTCGTGGATTTTCATACTTCTGTCAAAGTTGAAGGCATTTTCCTACACATACCAACAGCGGTGGTATTGGTGTCCGTTCCATTCCAGCTCCAACCAATAGCACCCCAAAAAAAGGCAGATGTCAAATCTGGCACTTCAGACAAATTCATATCAGATATGGAGCTGGAAGCTGAAGAAGAACCGTCGGAGTCTGAATCGCTGCTAGAGGTAGAAGTTGATAACGCTGAAGTGTGTGCAGCGTCCTGGACACAGGGATTGGCATCTCGCCATTCAACAGTGCATGCAGGATCGAACCGAAAACAATTTGGAGTGCGAAGATCAGGGGTACACAGCACTTCCGGTGGTAACTGAAAAGGTCTGTGCTGGGTGGTCGTTGGAGCTCTTGAGGGGGGGGTGACCTAATTGAAAAACAGACAAATGCAAACCAGAGGTAATGCACTCCACAGTCAGTGCAGTTTTATTCTCTATGCCAAACCTGGTTAAACCTCAAGACACACACTGTGTCTGAAACAGAAAACAGATCATCATGTCTGACTACATTAGTCAGACAATCACAGTCAGTAGCTGTCAGTCAGACATCAGCAATCGGTGTCGGATAAATGCACCATGCATTGCCGGCATGGCATAGCTCTTGAGGGGGGGGGGGGGGTCTAGAAAGGGACTCAGATGCGAGAACCCAATTGAAACCCGACTTTCAGGTTGGCAGGGCCGCAGTTGGCAAACGCGTTCAACGTCAGTAAAAGCTGCTCCAGGAACTTTTTTTGGAAGCTAGTAGTCAATGGCCCATGTACTATTGACCATTAAAAGGGTATGCTCGTGCAGCAAGGGTTGTGCCTTCGCGAGCCAAAGGGAGCACCAGTGCGAGGGTTTCAGAACTACATCCATCTAATCCGTGAGTTCTACGGCCCTACTGGTAGTTGCACATGTGGAGGACGTTCTGCAGCAGGATGCTGATTCCGATGCAATTTTGTTTGTGTCAAATGATGATAGCCTCACCTGTGATGGCGATCATAGCAATACTCTGCCTACATGTCAAGAATCGAATAATGACTGCGAAAGTCCAATTTGCAATCTAGCGATATCATAATTGCATTGAGGCAGCAGTGCAGTGACAGTGGTTGCATACTTCATGAATTGTGTTTGCACTGTGGTGGTGTCGAGGCCCAACGCACAAAGGGCTGTTGCGGATCCGAGGACCATGGGAACTCGGATCTTAGCATCAAAGGTCTGCAACATGCACACGAGAAGCAAGTGCCAAGCAATGCAAAGCAGTTTTACCGATGTACGGTCCTCGACCGAGAACCCAAGTCCCCAAATTGGCCGATGTGACACCATGTGACAAAACAAGGGTTAGATCGTTCCACGACTTGGATAACAAGAGGGTCAAGTTCACAGGAAGTTGGGACGGACCACAACGGATGACTGTTGCCGGCTGCGGGTCGAAGAGTACTGGGATGACTCCTGCTTTGATTCGAATGAGACCGAAACTGAACGCTTGTCCGGGATGCTGACCACACTTTGGACGAAACTGGAAGCTTGGCGGAAACTGCTGTCGTCCGTTGTCTCGCGCTCAATCATTCTATCTTCCTTTTCACCGAAGCTGATGAGGCTGGTGTCCGACGTCTGCCGAGCAGTGCAGTCATCATTTCCGGTCTTGGGAGTGTTGAAATGCACGTGTGAGGGCGGTGGCCTCGGCTGCAGCCTGCGCAAGAAGAGAAGCGTCCTCCGAAAGCTGTTCATAGCGCCATTGAACTCAAGGCGCGATGATGGCTGAAGGTGGTTTTGGGCCATGTCATAGGTGTGGGTTGTCAAGCACACCACAGCCTTTGCCTGTGCACTGTACATCCACTGCAGACCAGTCAGATGCCCCTGGTCCAGCAGCAGAGACGTTGGAAAATGACGCTTTCGAACACTGAAGACGCGTTTTGCAGATGGATTCCTTGATGCCGAAAACCCTGAAAAGCATTATTTCTCTTTCACAGACCATCATTTTGACCCTCACCTAACGGAAAGAACCGCATCACATCCGGAGAACTGGCGTGTGCTCCTCTGGGCATGTTCGGAGTGATACTGGACGTGTTCCTCGACCTTGGGATGCAGTGTACACTCAGACTTTGGGCGCCAGCTTTTCATTCCCGTCATTGGTCGCATCCCCTAGACTAGTAGAGTGAACTCTGTAAGGCGTGTAGCCTTGTCAACACACTTCTGCTTGCATCTCAAATGCCAAAATGGATCGATATCAATACTCGGCCGTATAGGGCGAGCGTGCAAGTGGGACGTTGCACAATCTCCAAGCGTTGTGCGGTCACACTCGCGCCTACAAGCATGTCACTTGATGTTTATTTCCGGGACAACGCTTCGTGGCTGGGAAGCATACGCGGGCATACAGCAATGTCCGACGAGGCAAATTCATAAGATACTTGACGTTCAGCACAAAATTTAAACCAACAAACAACAGTCCTATCACCATCAACTGCAATTTGCATTCTAACGGAGGTGAAAAAACAGGGAGTACTCTGGTGAACCATCATTTCAGCGCCTTGTGTTACTCAGGCAGCGTTTAAGAGGGAGGAGTGGGAGGTTTCCCCCTTCATGAACACGTGCAATGTGATTTATGCGCGCCGCTACCGCCAGTCTTTGGGAAATATGGAAGCATCGGCCACCCCAGTAACCAGGCATAGATCTGATGTCCAAAACCCACAGAACATCCTGCGGGAAGGCATGTCTGCAATGTAACGCCCTTTTTATACTATAGCTGGCACCGTGTTTAGCATCGCTGTCAAACGAATGCTGTGGTGCGACTTCGCCCCTCCTAAAATGACATTTTGCTGGGGTTAGGGTTAGGGTTAAGGTGAGTCTAATCACAGGCAAAAGCTTCCATAATAGCGTATGTGCACACGGTTCTTTGGTGGGAACGTATTCTTGAGTATAGACGAGGGAGTTCCTCCGCAGGTGCGTTAACATAGCTTCTGTGCACAAACTACTTTGGTACGTTGTAGCCTCTGCTAAAAATCTTCACCCATGATCATGATCGGGGCACAATGGGAATCAAGCTTGGAGATGAAAATATCCAATGCAAGCAATCATAGCATGCAACATCCCTGCATAAAATGAAACATCCCTGCTTAACATGCAACATCCCTGGACATGTGAAACCACAAAGCCTATGAGCCATGCAGCATCCCAATATGCAGAACTAGACATTGCACACACCTGTCTTCATCTGCGCTATACTTGCTTTGCATGGATACTCGCCTTCGTGCAGCACGTGTAGAAGTAGCAGGTAGCTAAGAATAATGACAGGTACAAGTTTCAAAGAACGCTGCGTAGATATGCTCACTGCACGATGCAACCTATTTTTTCGAGCCTTGAAAGGGGACCTCAATCCATTTATAATGGTAGAGGCCACCCGGAATTAAAATGGAGGGCAGGAGAATAGTGCGGTAGGCGGTTCACTTGGTGTGTACTTCACAGGACTCCACCTCCCTCCTTCCCCTCTCAATTTTTACTGGTTCGGCGTGAAGCAGGAACCCACACTCCCCCTTCCTCTCTAAGTCCCTACCACCCGAAACAGGCCGAAGTGAATGTATCTAGCCCAAGATGGGTGCATATGGGTGTGGGAATGCACGGTCGTAGGTTTGCTAAAGAGGCTTGGTCAAAATATATTGTTTGTTCAGAACTCTTGGGTCCAAAAAAAGCGTTGGTTCAAGAATTTGTAAAAATCCTTGCTTCAGGAAAAGCCGAACCATGGCACACAATTGTATGTGATGGCAAAAAGACACAAAACAAACAAAAGAAGCAGAAGCTTGGCTCCAAACTCAGTGTTGGTTGAAAGCTTGTGGGTCAAAAACAGATGGTGTTTTAATGGAATTATTTGGATCAAAAACGTCGCCCATGCCGTGCTGTGGTGCACACAATCGGCACATCCACTTAAAATACGGCGGTGGTCCAAGGGCTACGGGTTCATTGATCCGTTGGTCCATTGGTCAGCACCCACACATGACCCGTGGGTCACCGGTCATCCATTGATTCATTGGTCCATTGATCCATCAGCCAATTGGTCCATTGCTTCATTGGTCCGTTGGTTTGCTGGTCTATTGATTCATTGGTTCATGGGTTTATTGGTTCATTGGTGCATTGGCCCAATGCTCCAATTGATCCACCGACCACCGATTCCCTCGATTCTTTGATGTATCGATGCACTGGTTCCTTGACGCAACAATCCCAAACAAACACATCACCTTGGTCCCAAAACAAACGTTAGTGCAAGACCACTCTTCTGCGCAAAAAGACCTGATAAAAAAAACCCTTCGTTCAAGATGACAACAAAAAAGTTGGTCTAAAGAAAAACGTTCGTTCCCATTGTCTGCCACCCGGAAGAACAAACAGCCCCGAACCGGTTCATGAAACAGTCCATGAACCATATTACACGACAAGCTCAACGATCCCCATTTTGGATTGCAGACATATATATGTCCCAAGGTCAAAATGGTCAATTGCGTGTTGGATTGGCCTTCCTTGACACAAAAGCGCCTCATTTGTGATTGCCCAACCCCCCAAAAAAACCAATCTACGTGAATCCCCTACCATCCTCGTGCCCCACGGTTCAGCAGTACCAGTACAGACCGCTCTGCTATGCACCCGGTCCTGTTGAAAAGAGGGGGGACGCAAGCTGGTGAGGCGAGGGTGTGGGCGTGGGGGGCAGGGGCTGGCCACCCACATTGCATCGCGTGCCCGAGGAGCGCGAAGTCAGTATCGTGCCCATCCCATCTCGGCCTACCTTGTCATGTATTCAATATCGGCAACTACACTTGCCAGAAGTCATGATGCAGACCTACCGCGGACCTGCCACAATTTCTTTCACATGCGCAAACAATTTTCGCCCCTGGAACCAGTCCCATTCCTTCCCCCCCACCTCCCAGGAAGGCAGATGAAAGCCCCTCTTGTTCTGCCGTTGAGGGCCGGCGGTGGTACACAGGCCTTCGGTCCGGTTGCTAGAGGCAGCGTATCACACCCAGCACCCGCCCCCTGGCCCCTCCTCCCTCGAGGAGCCAGGAGAGGGTCGCTGGTTTTCAGGCATTCACAGGGGGTGTTTTTCAGACGAGGAAGAGAACAAGAAACGGCAACTGAATTCCTGTCCTCCGTGTGAGCACCGCCTTCGGTCGCCCCCTTTCCCTCCTTCGCTTCGCTGCGTGTGCCGTGTTTCAGCGCCCTCAGCCTCACAATCGTTCCTCTCCACCTTCGCCCCCCAACATGTTTCCGCGACTTCTGTTTTCAGGCACGGACCCATCGGCGCGTGTGGGATGGCTGTCGAAACTGGGAAGCCGGCAACCCACGAAGCCTGCACACGCCTCCTACTGCGCGAGACCACCAAGCCAACACGTCAGCCATTCCCAGGGATTCCGCTGCCACCGGCCACGGTGGTGCCAAGTGCACTGAGCAACCGGTTCTGCAACGTGCGGGCTGTAGGCACCCGCTGGGCTTGTGGGGGGCACTTGGAGTGTAGCTCTTGGAGGACCTTCGTCGCTGCCAAGGCCTCCTGTGGTGCGGCCGCCATACAGCGCAATGGCAAACGCCCCCACAATGCTTTTGGTGAGCCCAGCCCTTGGAGTCTAATTGGCGGGGGGGTGTCTGGGGAAACAGGCACCAAGGGCCCCCCAAGTTGCAATGGACTGCGGGCCCAGGGGTTGGCCTGGGTTGTCGGGGGGCCGTGATTGGGCCATGGGTCGCCCAGGAGGTGCTGCAGGGGGTATGTGGGGAGAGTGCCCACCGCACAGTCCAGTCCCAGAGGCCGGGGTGGGGCTGCACATGAGGAGATTGGGCGGTGCACGGACGGCTTGACTGATGAACAAGCTCTTGGAGGGGCTACGATGGGCCAAATGGGGCGCAGGTGTTTATGAAGTCACAGGGCAGTCTGGCATCAAAAAAATGATACACAAAATTAGGCAAATCTCATTCACCACCCCCCTTCGCCAAAAATCCGTTCTGAACCAATCACAATGGGAAATGATAAGGTCCAGCCCTTCAACCCTGTCATCCATACGCGCCCCTCTGTAACTCACACTGGCTTGAAGTGCCCCCCTCCGGTCTTTCAACGGTGTTTGAGTCATGTGTGTCTGCAGTAGCACGGGACACAACGTCCAGTTGCGACAATACATGTAAGCACAGAATACACAATTTTGGATTTTGAGATACACATTCAGCTCAAGCTTTTGAAGCTTTTGGGACCCAATGAAGGGGTCCGGTAAAAATATTCAGCAATTTTTTTTGGACCAACAAAAATTTCATAGCAACTGATTAATGCTCCCATTCAATTTGAGCCGAGTTTTTCAGGGCTTCTATTGACACCCCACCGCAATAGAAAGTCCGATCTCCCCATCCATGCCTCAATAGATTTAGTACAAGATACAAACACAACTTTGGTCAGTGCACCAGCTGTGTTCTGTGGGAGGGCAACTATGCTGTGGCACAGGTTTTCAGACTGGTTTGGGGAGGGGGAATTTTGTGAACTGGGCAGCCTCACTTCCAAGATACAGGTATCAGCTGTCTTATCACTGTAGTTCCGAACTACTTAGGAACAGTGCAAAGATTTTCAGGAACTACACAACTCAGGAAACACATACAGGAAGAAATGTGTATCATGGCACTGACATGGCCAACCCTCCTTCCAAGCCTCTATACTGCATGCAGAGGGGGGCTTTTCTCTACTTGCACCCATAAACGAGGCTTCTTCGCTGGCAGATGGCTGGCGCCTCCTTCCGCTGGCGCTTCAATGGCACTGGAGGTGCCTTAGGCTTCGGCACAGACTGTGGGACAGACTGAGCTTCAACCCTTTTGAAGAAAGAATGAATATTTTCTGACGTGTCTGCATACGTAGGAACAGGACAAAAGTTTTGAGGAACTACGTTGGAACAGCGCAAACATGTTTAAGAAACATGTAGTCCTCGCTCTACGGTGTTTCTAGACCTCAACGGTGGTGTGAAAGAGTACGGAAAGTGGAGCCAGGGGGTAGGGACGTTGGCAAGCCAGTTTGGACATCTTCTCGTCAGTTCCATGACCTTCCATTCCACAAGCAAAAACCGTGATGGGAACAACGCAGCTCTGTCTCAGGAACTACACTAATAAGACGGGTATCCTTCTGCTGCACCGTCAGGATTGGCCCCACAAAAAGCCTCAGCATGCACTCCATGGAAAAGACATCCCAAACAGACGGATACTTGTTATGTTGTTGGGCGGAATTGAAGATCATTGGTGGACCCATAGCCTGGTCCCCAGGAATGGATTTGCGGCTGCAGCACTGAAGGAAGATCCGAACCCGCTCCTCCTGATGAAGGTGTTCTGCCATGCTTGAGCTCTGTGCATACGGTGAACACGTGTTGGCAATGCTGTTTTCAGTGAGGGCTTCACCCCGCGCCCAGGGAAAGCCCTCCCTTACCCACTTCCTGACGCTAGCGTGACACACTAGTGACAAGGGGTATTTGCATTGGGGTTGAGTCATCGCTGTGAGAATACTGGGCACCGTACCCTTCATCAAAGGCACAACGTGCACGGTCTTCACAGCACAGTGTACAAGAAGCTTGCAAACTAAAGTTGCAGATCTTTGGCGCCAAAGGATTGGAAATCCTCTACATTGTGTGCCGCTGGGACATGGTTTCTTGTCCGGATCTGGCATGTGCAAGAAAAGTACACTCTATTCCATGCGCAGAGCAGCACAGTTCCGAAACATGATGAACTCCATGACACAGTGCATGCTGACATGTTACCAATGTACACAAAACGAGTTCTTTGACCCCCCCCCCGAGAGAATTCTGGCTTTTGTTACAATGACGCTTTTGGACTTTGCTTATTTGTGTCCAAAGCATTGTTTGAACGAAAAAGATTTGTTGTTCAAAAAGAAAGATCTTGGTCAGTCGCAAAACAAAAAGAAAATCGAAGGTGAGAGGCCGCTGAAAGGTCCAAGCTCCCCGGGGCTATGCTATGACCTCAATAACATCAGGCAGAATTCTGCTGACACAGCAGCAGGCATTTACGCTTTGTGCAAAGCCAATGAGACCAGCAACACCCTGTTCAATTGTTCTGCATAACATATCCTGGGCGGGTACAGAGCCAATTGTCTGCAGAACATGCACTCCGAGCTGCAGCAGTCTGTAGCAGTGGCCTTTGAACATAATGCGCAGAGTAGCATGCACTGCATGACGTCGCTGCGCAGGTCCCCACTCAGTAGGGTTTGCCACTGCTGTCATTGGTACAGGAAGCACATAATATTACACAGTCTTTGGATAGGACATGGAGACCTGCTATTCTGCAGAGGGATATGTGGTCCCACTACAGTACACACTGGGTGATGAAGCAACCAAGTGGACTGTGAACTGACACCTACGAATAATTCGGCATTCCTACCTCTACAGCGCCGTACAGGTTGATGCAGTGCATTCTTGAGGCACTGTGTGACTTGGACATGAAGACCAGAAGCGTTGCGTTAAGGGGCTGAGCGGAAGCAGGGCTGCCCATTCTGCCAAAAGAAAAAGGCTGACGGAATCCAATACGCCTGGGCCTCAGCAGTGCCACGGTTGGTCGGGAGCCGATGTCGGTTACTGGCCCACCCTTCGGTTGACCATCAACTGCCGCAGGTTAAGCATCAACTGCCGTCAGTTGACCACATTCCTACCATCCGGGACCTCAGGGGGTCCTTGCGAGAAAGAAAAAAAGAAATATCTCATTCCCAAAGACAGTCCTGAGCGGAAGTCCCAGACGGGAACAGCGGTGTGAACAAGTCAATCATTGGGGGTAGTGCATGTGCCAAAAGGGCTGTGATGCAGACAACGTGGAATCCGGAAAGGGAGGAACCAGACGATGCGGCGGTGGGGGATACACATGTTGGAGTGACGTATAAAGGAGTGACTGTGTTTCTTCGAGTAGGGGGAGGCCCCGAGCTCTGCCATGGTAGGTCAAAACTGGATGCGGGTCAGCTGCGCCACCAGTGGTGTCCCTCACTGATTGATTGTATTTGGTTTGTGTTGGTGTGTTGGTTTGTGCACAGTAGGGTCCCTGGACTGCACCCACAGCCCCTGTGGTATGCGCCCCGTCGGCACCGGGGCATTTTTATTGGGGGGGGGGGGGCTCATGTAGTTCAGGTTGAACATAGTTCAGGCTCACACATCACCTCATTAATGCAGACATAAATAGACAAATCACACACACACACACACACTCGTGTGACGATGCGTTGCTGGCGTCCTTGTGCAGCGAATGTGTGCAGTGCAGCGTGATGGCACAGAGGGGCGATGTGGCAAGGGTGTCGGTACTGTGTGTGCCCAACGCAGCCACATATCAGTCATGTACGGACACAGAGAATGCTTTTTGCGCGCCACAGGCGCCACAGGGCCAGAAAACCCTGGTTTATTGGTTCACAGCAACAAGTTCAACAAGAGTCACAAGAGCAACAAATAAAATTTATAAAGCACCCCGTCCTGCCCCATCCAGCGCTCCGTAGTGTTCACAACAACAAGTCCAATATGAGTTATATGGGCTTCGGATTCTAGCTCAACAACTCACAAATTATATTATTCCACATATATTCCACATCCGGGCAGGCTTCCCAAACTGCGCACCGCAGGGCGCGCCGCAGGATGCGCCGCAGGAAAAACGTTCTCACAAGCATCCACACATGCAGCACACCGAAACACAGGCATGCACACACTCACGCCATCCACCCACAGACCGCCGAGCCGACACCACAACCGGAATGAAGCTGAATCACAGCGCCCTGGTTCCACCGAGGGCCCCTTTGCGGACCACAGGCCTTCCTTCCCATTGTTCCCATTTGACATAAACACAGCCGATTGGGGCCCCAAATTAAACAGATCCATCCGTGTGTGACGGCCCCACCGCTACTCATTAAGAGGTGTTTCCGCCCATTCACCGCCGGGCAAGCCAATGATCCCGAAAGCGTCACTGTCCCCTTCAGGCGCATGACTGCATGGCACAACAGGCGCATTAAGCAGGTGGTTGCGCTTCCTCTCCATGACGCGCGCCCCAGCCCCCAAAAGCGATTCGGACATTCACTCTGGCTGCACGCTTATTGCTCTGCATTGCACGGCTGCCCCCAGGACCTCCTGGTACGCATGCCTTGCGTCCCCTACGCCATCCCCCTTGCGCTGCTCAGCAAAACCAGTTTTGCAGCTCACACCATGCCATATTCATATGGTCGTCCTGCCCTCAGTCCCATCAGGCATGGCCTACCTTCAGACCTGTGCTTGAAGGGGGGGGGGGGGGGGCTGGCCTACACTTGAAGGAGAAGGCAGCCACAGGGCAGTGGGACCAATGCTTATACTTCTGGTGGGGAAAGCGGTTGGGGAGAAGGCAGCAGTGACAAGGTCGTGACAGCCGCAGTTGGAGTTGGAGGGATACGCTTGGAGCGCAACTGAAAATCACTGTTATCCCCCCCTCCGTCGATTTAGGCACGGGCCTGGGGGGCCGGGGGGATCTGGGACCGAAGAGTTTGTGCACAAAAATGGCCCCCCCAAAATTTTTTCTTAGGCAAAAATTGTTTTTCAATCAGAGGATTTCTTTGTCGGACGGGGAGGGGGTCGCTCCTTTCAATTTTCCCATTCCACCACAGGTCTGCCTGTCTCCTCGTCCACCGTGGATCTTCTTCACTCCCGAGTCTCTGGGATGGAATCCTCCGGCCTGTCGCTTGAAAGGCGCACAGTCTGGTTGAGCTGATGCCTGAGTACCCTCAAGTCGCTGTCCTTCAAGCGCTGCTCCATTTTGCCCTCCTGAAATTGCTTGGACCAGTCCTTGAAAACTTGCAGCCGTGTTTCCAGGAGCCTTTCAGCGAACTGCGGTCTGCACAAAGGACAGGCAGAAGCACGACCTGGCGGGGCCATGAGCCTTGCGTGCACAGAAACGAATGGAAACACCTTGACACTGCACGAGCAGCAGGAGTAGTCCGCCCACGAAGGGCCGTGCACACGAAATTCTGTTCCTAAGGCACCATATGGATTGTAACCGTAGGGATTTCGGCGAAACCAAATCCCGGTGGAAGGACAAGCAAACGAGTTTGGGACATCCCAGTTTTAGGCTCTGTGCGAAATTGCTGTTATCGAGAAGCGATACGGTTCATCACGTGGATTGAAGAAGATTCGGAGGTCAAGAAAGGGCCTCAAATATCTGGCATGTCGTAAAATGGTCAAGAACTCAGGTAAGACTTACGACCACCGTCGCTAATATGTTTCGTGATGCCATCAAAATAAAGTGCGCACATGATGCTTTTGTTTTCAATGAACTAATGAATGAATCACTTTTTCAATGAATGTTCTGCTACTGAACATTCATTAACAGAAGCAATACTGAGATCAAGAAGGTGGAGTGCCTCCTCCGCCTATGGCGCGAAATCCGCCCCAAACTGAAAGTGCCCAAAGACCCCATAGGCCCCATAAACCCCTTCCCCCCCCACCCATGAATGGGGCCTTCAGCCAATATTAGTTTTAGGGGGTTCTGCATCATAGACCCAGGAGCCCCCCTCCTCCCCCCAGGGATTGAGACACTGAGTCATGAGGGGGTAGATCAATTCAGTACTAGGGGAGGGGGGGGGCAGAATTTGAAATGTGCAAAACTTGGAATGGCAAAATTCGGTGCGGTGAAAATTTGGCATGAGAAAATTTCCAGATTGTGGCGTAAGAACAAATTCACACTGCAAATATCTCCACCATGACACCTAAACAAATGGCTTCGGTCCTGAAATACCATCACAAAATTTGTTACAATTTTGTTGTGCCAAATGTCGCCATTCCAAAGTTTGCCTATTCCAAATTCTTCCCCCTCCCCGGTACTCAACCCAAATACCCACAGTGTGAGCAGGCGGGTCCAGAGGGGGCTGGGGGGACCAAGAATTTTTCGGATTTGGGGGGTACTCTTGAATTCCACGTTTAATTCAAAGCATTTTGAACACACAAACAAACTGGGAACTTCCGGCTACACAAACCCTGCTGTGTCGGGGCCACGCCCTGAATGAGTGCGGATTGGGCTGACATATGTCCTGCTGAAAACCCTGCTCCTTCCCATTGGCGTAGGTGGGAGGCTGTGGCGGTATGAGGAAGCGTAGCTCGATTGCGGAAAAGGTGTAAGTGGTGTTTTTTTTTTTTTGGTGTAAGTCACTTTTTCTTTTGGTGTAAGTTGCGTGTAAGTTGCGTAATTTTTGGGGGGGCGTAAGGCGCAGTTTTTCTTCTGCCCAAAAAATTTTTTCACTTGCAAATCGCGTACACTTTTTTGTGGGCGTACGTCGCGTATGCAAACAAAAAAACCTTTTAACTTTTTTTTCAAAAAGAAAAAAAAAAGGAGATCACCGAGAAAAAACACAAGAACCACCCAAGAACCGCCATTGCTACCAGAGGAGGTGAAGCATTTAGCCCCCACGGACATTTTGGGTACCTCCAACACGGGTAAAGCAATGGAGCCGTGGCGTAAAGGGCGGTTTTTATACTCATCGCCTACAGATGGCGGAAAGAAAGAAATGATGGTGGAGCACACACATATGAGGTACTCATCATGATCGCAAACGAAAAATGCAATTTGCCCTTCAGCCTTTGGCAAGCGGTATCAAAATGACTATCTTGCTGCCGCCGCCACCGGTTCTGAAGCTCAAGCCAGCGATACCACTTGAATCCGGTCACCTCGGCCAACTACATTCTTCGCATGAGACCATAATGGCGTGGGCAGATTGGCTACATAAACCTTGCCGTCTCGGGTGTCCCCAACGCTTCAAAGTGGGGGACAAAATCAGCAGTGGCCCACAAGTGGGCAGATTGGCTACATAACCCCTACCGTCTGGGGGTCCCCAATGCTTCAGAGCGGGGTACCAAATCAGCAGTGGCCCGCAATTGGGCGGATTGGCTACATCACCTCAGCTGTCTGGTGGGTCCCCAACGCTTCAGAGCAGGGGAGAGTTTTTTTGTTTTTTGGCACAAGTTGCGAATTTTTTTAAAAAGCGTAAGTCGCGAATCTTTTTTGAAAAGCGTAAGTCGCGTTTTTTTTAGCGTAGGTCTGGTAACAAAAAAAGCATAAGTCACGTTATTTTTTTGTAAAAAGCACAAGTCGCAAATTTTTTCCAAAACAGCGTAACTCACGTAATTTTTGTTTTAGGCGTACATCGCGTCACAAAAAAGGCGTAAGTCGTGTGCCATACATTTTCAAGTTTTTTTTCCCACGCTCGACTTTCGACTTATGCCTGACACGGGTGGTATCCCCTTGCATGCACTGAACAATGCAGGATAGCGTTCCCCAACCCAACAACACACATTGCCGTCTGGCAATGGACATTAGAATAGGCACCCCAGGAGAGACAGTGGCCGCCAAGGGTAGTGGTGCAGGTGAGCGGGTCACCGCCGGGTCCCAAGGTCCAATACGACATTCATAGATTGAATAGGTGGCCCGAATTCATTGCGTCACCAGGATTGTGGCCAAAGCCCATCACCCCATCCGTTTGATGGGTTCAAAGGTAGCTGTGGAAAGGGAGATCGCCTGAGACTTTTGCGTAATGTCTCAAGAAGAGTAAATGGCCTAAAACAAGCTACGAGGTCGCGTGTTCACCCCCTAACCCTCATTGAAAACTGTTTGGGGAGCCACGGAAGTAAATGAAAGGAAAATATCAACACAGAATTGTCACTCTTGTACACTTGCCAATTCCCTTCCAAATGGACTACCACTAGCGACGGTACTATCGGCAATACACAATGCCCCGCAGTCTTCCAGCGCATGATGGATGTTGTCCTCCTCGGCATCAAATATGCCAATATCAATATCGACGACGATATAATCGTTGGCAGCAAAGGTGATATTGAGGAAAGACGACTCTGGAACCGTGACCACATTGGTTTCTAAGTGCCTTTGCCAACACAATCGAGTGGCCAATGTTTACCCTCGGGGGTGGGGAGTGCAATTTTGTTGGCATGTGGTTGAGAATGGCACCTAGCATCCCCACAAAAACATGTTGGCCAAGCGTCCCAATAATCTTCGGAGGCTTCTTGGGGCCTCACCAATTACATCCTAGCTATGTTCGGGGATATGCAAACATGAGAACAAACAAAGCCATGTTGAACACTGTTCTGATACGGTGTAGATTGCATAAATAATTTTGTGCTGCCACCGGCTTTGCCAATGAGGGTGCCTTGCAGCAAAACGGTGAAGACAACCGTCTTCTTCTGTTGGTGTTTTCTTCTCCAACGTTGACCAAAAAATAACACAATTGGGCTTCAAAAAAGCAGGGGTGTTGCTCAATTGTGGTTCCCCCCCTCAAGAGGCACCACTAGATTGGCCTTGGCTGTGTTGCATGGAGATTGATCGTCGGTTGTGCAAACATTGGGCCCAGGAAATTTCGTGCACAGCGGTAGTACGATCGCAGGCACGGGTGCGGGTGCGGGTACAGGTGCAGGGTGGATGACTTAAACAAAGCTCCCTCCCACTTTTTGGCCCAACGCACAACCCTTCGCCTTCCCCCGAGGGTGGGGGCTCAAGCAAGGAGGCACCCGCAAAATTGGAAGGAAATCTTCTTCCGACTCACAGTGCCAGAAACATGGACCCATCGGCTATAATCTACACGCCCACCCGCGGGATAGTCACAGACCAAGCTAGTGCAGGGTTCGAAGCGGCCACCCACTCTCGCACTCTCCCAAAAAAGGTAGGGCCCTACCCCCCGCTAGGGTGTCTACCCCGACAAGGGTGTTCTCGACTAAGAAAAAGCCCGCACACGCATTTCTCAAAATGTGAGGAATGATCGAAATGCACCTAGCCTGAACAATCGGTGCGAGATTTTGCCTCCCCATTGGCGTACTCGAGGATACCTCTAAGGGCTACACCTGCGCGCCGCAGGGCAGGAATAATCCTCTCAAACTGCACAAACAGTGAAATTTGCAACAATAAAAACCACCATTCCAAGACCATTAGGAGTACTTGCCTGTACAAAACCCAAAAACCCATTGAGTGGGTGGGGGTTGGGTTGAGGGGAGGTGCACATTTATCTGTTGACACCATCGCTCTCTACAATGTAGAGACTACAACCCCGGTTCAATGCGCAAAGTGTGGTATCTGCAATAAGCAACAAACGACATTTGTGTAGTGCCTCATCTTGCCTGATCTAGCGCTCAAAGCACTGATACATGCAGCCATAGGTTTTGTTTAGCTGAGTTCAGCAGATTCTCAGGTGCCCGAATCGGCAACGAATCTTGAATATCTGCGACATATCGTTGAGTTAGGACCCAGGACCAAGGCATATCCCCAACCAGAAAGGGGCCGGTCCATATTGCTTAGGGAGCCCACACACACACGGGTAAAAGGGTTGGGTCCTAGAAAAAAAAAAAGAGTGCTCAGGGAACCTATTGCACGATGTAGAGGGGTGGAGTGTGCAAAAAACAGTGAATACAATGACAGCAAATTGCCTATCTTGTTTGCTGTCGGAATCATTCCCAACGCTCGCTGCAGACGCGCCGCAGGCATGCCGCAGGGGAGGAGCCCTCTCCATCCATTGTTCCCTTCACGTGGCACGTACAAGCGAAGGAGGTCCTCCGTTTCACTGCTCCTCTTTCATGCCATTTTTGCATGCTCCTATAGCATGGCAGCCAGTAATGCATCCTCTTGCATGCCAGAAATGCATGTGCCTATAGCATGGCAGTCGTGCACGTTGCACTCCTTGGGATTCCTTTTGGAAGGTTTGGAAGGAAAACTGAAGCAGGGGAGGGTGTCTACCACCAGCAAAAGGTTTCCTTCCTGTGAATTTTTTTGGCTCACTTTATAACAGGGTTAGGCTTCAGAACCCCTGACCAGTGACGAGCCCCACTGGCTTTGCTTAAAACAGAGGCTTCAAAAGTACCAGTCCCCACATTTTCCCTAAGATTCTGCCTATTACCCTCAAATCTAGTGTCATGGTATTCTGCCAGCGAACAGCACTCCTTGATACCCTGATGTGGCCCAGTTCAGAAAAGAAGAAGAGCAAGGCGAAGACGAAGAGGAGCAAGAAGAAGAAGATGAAGATTATGACAAAGAAATAATCAGGCGAGCACAATCAACGGATTCTAATCCGTAGAAACACGATCACAGCACTGGCACCTGGTTGTGGCCAATTTCTTGAGAAATGCTTCTGCGTCTGTTAGACTATTGTCTAAGCAGAACTGCCGCAACCACATATAATCTGCTTTCATGGGGCTCAAATCCGTCTCCACAAGTTGTTCCAAAACGATCCTGGGGCGAAGACACATCCAAAGTTTGTTTGGCAATGTTTGGCGAAAGAATCGCTTCGCTGGCGTCTGTTTACTTGCTTTAATCGCTTCTCAAACTTCACAATGCCTGCCTCATCAATCTACTCATATCTGATGCCGGTCGCAAGAGAATGGACACAAGATGGTATGCTTGCCTTTTTGGCCATTGCCGACATCACACATATCATGGAACCACGCAAGCCTCAGCCCAGTGGCAAATACCTCTGTATTCTCCATCCTGTGACCCCAGGCTTTTTGTTGGTACCGTCGCTCTCCACGGCTTGCTCTAATCGGCTGTCAGCTTCAAGCTGCATCGGGTGTGCTGGCATCAACAGATGCCACCTCACCACAGCGCTGTGTCTAGCCTTGCTCCCTTGAGATTAACTTGCATTTGGTTCTGGTGTGATCAGGCGCAGTGTCATCATGCTGAAACTGCATGTTATGACTGATGTGCGAAAGAATGCCTCACTTGTTGTTCAAATTAGTGCATGAAAATGGGCAATGAGTTCCCGAAAACTGATGCACGTTGATTCAAATTCAGTGTACAAATTGTGGTCCACCAGGGCAAGGAAGGCCAAAAAGTACTCACATCACATCAATACCACTTTCTTTTTGAATACGACTGTCTGAAGAACCAAAGCGTGCGTATTGAATAAACCATGTCATTGCACGATGAAAAGCTTTATCAAATCTGCTCCTACTTCTGTGTGGAAGCCAGGTCACCCAACTGGGCATTAAGTATCAGGAATCTGCGGAAAATGTTGCTGTTCTACGCTTCTTCATTGGGATGCGATGCAACGCAATTCAACACAACACAACGCAACGTGCCTTAACGTAACGTAATGCAGTACAGTGCACTGCAAAGCAACATATCACATCGTAACGACAGTACGTTGCACTGCATTGCGTTGCATTTAATGCATGGCTGTCAATGGCTACACAGTGCATTGGAGTGCATTCCATTAGATTCATCCCTCCATCTGCACAATGCGAGTATTGGTGCTGCCTCGTTCAGCGCACACTCGCAGCAGCCCTCTGTGCACCTTTGTCTGCAACTATTCAGGACTGTTATGCCTTCGCTGCAGTTTCAAAGCCCATCTCACTTGGCGCCACCTTGCAGGAGGGCTGGACCTCACACCAAACCCCGCACCCATGCCTAAACTGAGGAAGGGTAAAAAGCACCTCACGGATTTGTAGGTCAGATAGTTCATAAGGTGCATCTCCATGTCCCGTACAACCGGATCGAGGTCATCATCATTTAAAGTGCTGTAAAGCCGTGTCACATTTCGGCCATGCAGTTGCTGCATGCAACTGTAGTCATGGAGTGTCCCTGCAACGAGTGCAGAGCACATGACACCCACACCCGTACATATTGGCCAACATTCAATTGACCCTTTGATTTCTGTAAAGGCCATCAAGTGGTCTGAAATACGGACCTCATTGTACAACGTACACTGGGGACAATCACAATGGTTCAGGGTCCAAAGTCCTGGCGGGTTCTGTGCCTACAGGAGGATGCGGAATGCAATACCTTCTCCCATGCAGCGTGCGCCAATCAACCTCCACAGAGCATCTACCCCATGGCGGAAATGGCGAAGGCGGCAAATAGGGCTCCTGTTTACACAGGCTCGCAAACACTAACACGGCATGCTGTTCAATTTAAACTACGCTGTCAGGTCCACAGCCAAGAAGGGGCACCAGAAAATACAAACACAAGGAGGCTTGACATAGCAGGCAACAACAACCTGAATGTGAGAAATGGGTGCCAAATGACGTCCATCTGATATTAAATGGAAAAATAACATTCTGCTACCTTGCCGGCAAAGGCCGTGTAAAAGTGGCAGAAAGGGCCACTTTGGGTGAATTAAGTGATTGACAGCTTGCTGAGTTCATGATTTGGGCCTAAGGTAGAGCTTTTTGATAAGTCAGAAATGGTGATATTCACGAATTTCAATTAAGATACAGCTACAAAATCGTCAACAAAACGTAACATAAAGTATGGTACTCACTTTGCATCCCCCCCCCCCCCCCCCGCGCGTGGTATGTGTTGGCTGTCCTGTGGTGGTTGTATTTTCATGGTACATGCAATTTTCAAAGAGAGCTGTAGGCATATCGTGCAGGTATTTTCAATACATTTTCCCGGAGAAAGGTGTTTCGGTTGTTTTTGGCGCGAGATGTAGACACTGACGAAGTGCTTCACACTCAAGTTCCACAAGCAAGAAACTCTGCAGACAACCAGAATCTGATGATCCTTTGACTTCAGACATGGAGTCTCTGCCACCAAAACGTAGCAAATTCAAATGTGCTCAACTGAAAACTCGCAATCCCATATGGAATGCAACATAAGCACATACGGTAGCCACGGGTGCCCATCATCGCCCACTGGTCACCCTGCAATTGGAAATCAAGTGGTGTAGGTGACAGCCTGTTCGTCTTCAATACGAATTGGCTCCACAAGAACCAACAAATCACCAACAGTGAAGCAGCCTAAAATAAACAGAGTCAACTGCCCGGGTTCCGCCCAAATGCATCAAGATGGGCAGGCAATGGACAATCGAACGATTGAGCACAACCGGAGTGCAAACACAACGGCATGAGTCCAAAAAAACCAACAAGCAACATGCTGTGACAGGCATATGTCCAGACCATTGAAAGAAACACGGTGACATCAAAACTCAAACGAGTCGATCTTGAATGCTTCAAGAGTTGCTGTTGACCAACTGCACCAGTGATGGCAGGCTCGTTTGCATTCCTCCACGTTTCACTGCGCAGAAAATGTCAAGTGCTGCAATCATACAACAATCATCGATCCTGATCTAGTACACCTTCCCCAAGCCCATTTCGTTCACAGGGATACCCTCTGCTCCAATTCCTGGAGCAAGCTCAAGCTTACCTGAGGACCGTTTAAATGAGTCTCCTCGGTCGTACTCCAGCCTAAAGCCATGATAAACGGCGACCACGAATTGCAACCACATGCTTACATATGCATATGTGTAGCACCAGATTACGTATCGTCGTGCTTGTCGAGAGCTTCTCTTTGGGATGCAGCCAAGCTGGTGCTTACTCTTTGGGTATACCAAATACCAACACACCTACCTCCTCTGACACATGCCCCACCTTTGCAGGTTGTATGCTAGGTGGATTGATGAAGTATGTCGCGACAATACAGGACCATATTGCCTCCCGTCCTCTGGGCGTTGAACGCACAATCAAAAGACGGATGGAATTCCACACACATGTTCTATAAAATCTCTAGGTGACAACCCATAGGGGACTAGGTACTCCATGGATCGTGGATCGGACCTTCCCCAAAACTCCCCCCCGCCCCCCCCATGGATCGGAGCGGATCGTGGATCGGACCACGTCGAAAAACACCCCCCCCCCCGGGTACCTGGGGCGCAAATTCGAAAATCACCAAATCCACTCAAAACCATCGTAAAATCCCATTTTGGCTGCCACATGAGTCTATGTTGACGACACCTTACCATTTTTGACCAAAAAGTGCGGGAATTTGCATTGAACATAGCATGGCACAAAGAAAGGCACACATTGGCAAAAGCAAAGCTAAAGCTGATGATTAGGAGGGGAAAAAACCCTGCCACTGGCATGGGGGAAAAAATGTACATACACTATACAGGATAGTTTTGAACGGTTTATTATTACTAGTGTCAGTTTTGAGTTTGCTTTTTGTTTTTCTAACTTCAATTGTCATCACAACAACACACTAAATTCAAAAGTACCACGGGTTTGTTGTGCTGTTCATAAATTTCAAGGTGCACTTTTTGATCCGGACCGTGGCACTTTTTGATCCGGATGGCACTTTTTGATCCGGATCGTGGATCGGACCTTCGCCGAAACGCCCCCCCCCCCATGGATCGGAGCGGATCGTGGATCGGACCCCGACCAAAAACCCCCGCCCCCCCCCCCCGGGTACCTGGTCCCCGTAGGAGCAGGCCACAGTATGCGCGACCACAGCTTCATTGAGAACAGGTATTTTGAGCTGTGTCAATTCGGACACAAAGACTCATGAGTTCCAACGGGATTAGGCCAAAAGGACCGTGTCGTCAATCTTGTCCCATTTGAACGGCACGGTCGATCCAAACTCCCTTGAAAAAGGCTTCAAAGTTTCAGGCACACTGGGGCAAAAAAAAGGGGGGGGGGGCCTTCCCTAAAATCACCTGTGTACCCGTGAAGCTGGTTTGTGCTTGCGTTCAAAAGTGTAGTCCACATTCCACATTGGAAACCACGTCCACAGTGCACAACATCGACGCCAATCATTTGAGGAACGGAGCAACAGCCATGACACACCCAGCACGACTGCGTTCCCCTGACATGACTTGTGTGGGGAAAGCATTTGCCAAAGGGATCAAGCGCACGCGTCCTTGACCGGCGGCCTCTGCGATGTGTGGTCCAGAACGACCCAAACCACGTAGTGAGGTACTAAACGCGAATGATGCGGATCCATCGGTGCTCAGCAAAAATAATGCCAACGCCGCCAACATACAAACGATGCTGAAGACAACCAAACCACGGCCATGCACCGGTCTTTGGCCAAGGCCCCTTACAGCCACTCCACCACAAGAGGACATCATTACTGAAGAAGGAGGGGCAAATGGCTGAGAAGCAAAGGCCCACTTGCGACAGTGGCAACAGCTCAATGGATTCAGATGTGCAGACCAGCTGTCATCGTTTGGTACCTCAGGCATCGTTGGTATCGGTGCCTCCTGCCCCTTCCTCTGGTGATATCGCGCCCCACAGGCACCATGGCGATGACAGAAAATACACACAACCGCTAGTAGTACCTCGTGGACATGACACGACGACTCTTGTGCAGGGAGTGGGATACGTCGGTGATGTGAAACATCGTGTAGCCCAAGATAAAGAGTTCTGCCCGAATGACATTTTTGACGGGAAGGTACCGAGTTTCTGCACACTGTAGCCAGTGCAGGTTCCACATACCTTGGCTACAGTCCTGGTGACTGGAGCAATGCAAGCCATAAAATGCATTGGTTCCCATCTGGTGTTGGCTGTGTGACGCATGAATTTTTCGGGTTTATGCCGTTGGCAAAAGCCGGCAGCCAGGGCCAGCCCCTTGCCCCTGAACAGCTCCCCCCGCCACTGATTCGGACACTGCTCCAACCCACGTGAGGATCTGTCCAGGACCACGGACCGGGGACGGACACCACCGACCGGGATGGACCGGGGACGGACACCACCGACTGGGACGGACCGGGGACGGACACCACTGACTGGGACGAAATTGTCCAGTTAAGCCCTAGGGCATGGCACCAGGGGTGGCCTGCCTTAGGGGGCGCTTCCGCATAACAGCATGTGTGTGAAACGCAATGCCACAGGCAATGAGCAACAGCTCCACAGTGTAAACAAGAGTTAATCTGCAATCCAGTAGCACAAGGAGCGTGACGCAAAACTGAAAAACGTGTGTGGGTGTGAAACGCAATGCCACAGGTACGCACCCTTCTGCCCTGCCCTGACACCCACTCTTGTACTGTACCGTATGGTATGGCATCAGCCCCCCCAAGGCCATAGGCAATGAGCCTCGTTTTCAGGTGGCACCACCACTTCCATGACTTTTTGTACCCAAGACCTAGGATGTTGGTGCCATTTTGGTTCCCTGGGCAGCAGGTGTATCCCCAAAAAAACCTTCCATGGAGCCTTTGGCTGGGCTTTTAGCACAATCAACCCCACCACAGGGAAATGCAAGCGTTAGCCAGGCTTCTACCTTTTCACCTCCCACCAGGGAGAGGAGCTCAATTCAATGGTCTTGCACAAAATCTCACTCTCCTGTACCAGCCACCGAGTCCGAGACAGTGAGACTGGTGAATCTCAAGTTGCATGCTAGCGTTTCATAGCGGATGCTCGCCTACTGCCAGCCCTGAGCCTCCAACTCACCAGAGCACGCTCAGCACCAGCACAACTCCTCAGTCAATACACAATATTGCTCATGAGAAGCTGAGAGTAGATTGCGTTTGAACAAAAGGACGAAGTAGCTGCACCACATCGCAAAAGCACATGATATGGCTGTCTATGGGACACTGTTACTGCACCTAAAACCTGCTGTCATGGGTAGTCACACCTCAAAGTGTGTGCACCTGGGTCACAAAGCAAGTACGGGCAAACCACAGATTGCATATCCCGTTCCTCTAACATCCAGTCAACCATGGCAGGGATAAACCAATGGCACTCAGGAAATGGAGAAAAATGGACGAAATGCAGCACAAAATATTAACACGGCAGCCCTCCCTTACCCTCGTTCCGAGCGCACCCGCCAGCTCAGCCCCGCTTTTCGTGTGCTGGCTCCTGCACTCGAATCGTAAAAAACTGACAGCAATTAGCCTGTGTCACATGCCAGCACCACAGGACTCATCAGCGTGGCGCTTAGCTTCATCGACCCAAACCAAAACATTTGCCTTTGTGAAAAACACCTCAAGTGCAAACCTCGGACACGCCCTGAAAAACCAGCCCTTCCACCAGCGAGGGGGGCAGCCACGGATGACCGAGCCCCATACAATAGACCTGATAGTTGCTAAGAGGCCAAGGGGGGCAAAGCGAGCGCAAACACCAAGACTGGTCACGTGCACATGAGCTGTAGACAGTGAAGATCATCTCTGGACCATGCATGCATACCATAGCGACCAGTGAGCGCCAAACTACCTAATTACCGAATTACAAAAACATGACAAACATAGGTGCTAGGCGGCTGGGCGGCTAGAGCCCCCCCACCCCCACACGCTCCCCCCCACTGACCGGAAGAGGCCCGGAGTCTACAAAGTTCGCGGGGGGGGGGGGCAGCATAATGAATAGCCTGGAGGGTGTGTGTTGCACGTGATCCCCTTGCAGTGCCCTAGCTTCACGCCAAATGGCCCAAATCTCGGCCAGCTGAGCCGATATGAAACACGGAGGCCCTGCCGCAGGACCAAGGAACCAGCCACGAATAGTACGTTGTCAACCGTATCAAACTAGACAAAGTGTCGCACAAAATCTTGTTTCACATTCAAAAAAGCATCGGATGAGGCACACCCTAAGTGATCTAAATGTTTGTTAGCTTGAGACACAGCAAAGTTGAGAGACGACGACCAGCGTTGTTTGGCAAGCAGGGCTAAAACCCAATCCACAGACTCAACCAGTTGTTCCAGGGGAACAAATCTGCCATATTCCTTTGGCTACAGGTACGCATTTCATAAAGTCCGGTCTTCCGGTCTGACCGGTCTTCCCGTTTCGCGCAGTTTATTCTAGCAAAACTTCTACTTTACGCCGGTTTACGCAGTTTACGCAGTTTATGCAGACCGAGCAGTTTATGCAGTTCGTGCGGGAACACGGAAGACCGGTCTTGTCCGGTCCGCCCGGTCTGGTCTGGTCTCCGTACCAACTGCATAAAACCCCTTAAACCGAGCGGTCCGATCAGTTTGCGCAGTTCATTTCACTTCATAGTGTATGTGCGTTTGTGTGTGTGTGTGTGTGTGTGTGTGGTGTACGTGTGTTTGTGTGTTTGCGCGTGTGTGTTTGTTTGTGCCACATTGTGCCCCCCCGATATACCCGAGACTGTGCCGCTAGAGACCTAGCTGTACCATGGGAACCAAAGTAGGTGCCCGCCACCAACACCCGGTTGCTGGGTGCCACATCATGCCAGAGCTGCACAATCTCCGTGGGGGTGTAATGGCCAGCATAGGTGGTTGGAGGTGGGGGGTTGTCACGAGGCATCGCACCACGGTACAAATAAACATGCCAAATGTACCGGTCCTGAGCATCACACAGCAGATACAATTTTACCCCCGTGGTATGGGGTTTCCGAGGGATAAATTGTCTAAATAGGAATAGGCCCTTGTGTGGGACGATAGATTCATCGCCACACACAATGTCACCTAATACCCACCCATTCTGCCATTGTTCGGTGCACAGTTCAATCAGGGCATCCACATCCGGATCCGCGAAGCGCTGCAACTTGTAGAACGCCCCACGGTCCGGGAAGAGGTACTCCATGTAGGGGTTGTAGTACATGCTATCCCTATCCCATAGGTCATCAATGCGGCGGGGTTGTAGCATTCCGAGACCTAGTCGGAAAAGGATGTAGCGGGGAAGCAAGGGGACCAAGTCGGCATGCCCCTTGGCGCGGAGGCAAATGTCCATGCACTCCATGATGGGCCGCATCATGTACTCATAAACCGTGACCGGTGTGTCCGCGGCGCATGTACCCTCCAATAGGCTTGTGCCTCGTGCAACACCTTTGGTGAAGTCATACAAAGCCTCATCAGGATCCAAGGGACGTGGTTCCCAATCCGATTGCATAGTGATTTGACTGCAGAAGAGGGAAAAGGAAATTTGCTGCGCAAACTGCACAAACTGCACGAACTTGCCGGACCGCGCGGTTCGTTTCAGTTTACGAGAAGACCGGTACAGACCGGTCCGGACCGGTCCTTGGACAAACTGCATAAACTCATCTAAACTGTCCGGTCCGAACAGTTTACGCAGTTTACGCTGTTTGTTGATTTTTCCTATTATTTACCTTTTTGTCCCCCCATTGGCTACTTTCTATTTTTATTTCTATTTCTATTTCTTTGGGACGGGGGGGGGGGGGAATGGAGGGGCAGGGGGTGGCCTCTTCCTCACAAACTGAGAAGGTCGCATGCACTGGGCGTTGTTGCAATTCGTCGAACAAACAACGTGAGACGGTCCCAATGTTTGAAGAAAGTATTGGAGAAGCGAACACCACCACCGGCATGGCTCACCACGGCAACACCATGGAAAAGTGGTCCGGGGCGCTTTAGGCTGTGCCTGGGACATCAGAGCCGAGGCCAGCATCACCACCACCCTGACCCGGCCCGGAATCATCATCGGGCTTTTTCTTAGCATCCAACTTAGCTTGTAGCTGGGCCTCCATTTGCCTTTGCTTCTGCAGGCTGGCCTTCTTCTTCTTCTGTGAGGGCTTCTTCCTTCTCCTCTTCTTTTACCTCCGTCTTTCCTCCATTGCCTGAGCTGGCGGCTCGCACCTGCGGTGTGATGTTGTACATTGACAACGTAATGTTGGCCCATGAAATGAAAACCACAACCCCGCAACATGGCAACAAACCTTCGCCTTCTTCAAGGCGTCCAACTCATCTTGCAGCCGTTGCTGCTCCCGCTTCATGCGCTCCAACTCCTCTGCCCGGTCGCGCATCAGCCGGTCCGCCTCCTCGGCCGCCTCGCGCGCCTCTTCCTCCTGGCGCGCCCGCTCCGCCTCCTGCCTCTCTCTTTCGGCCTGTGAGACAAACAACGAAATGGGTCAAACTGCACAAACTGCACGAAACGATCGGACCGGACAGTTCATTTCACTTGGCACAGAGACCGGTCTGGACCGGTCTTGTACAAACAGCATAAACCGATCGAACCGATCGGACCGCGCATTTCGTTTCAGTTGACACAAAGACCGGTCTGGACCGGTCTTCGAACAAACAGCGCAAACTGCGACGAACTGCAAAAACAGACCTCTTCCAAGGCCCATTGATGCTTTGCTTCCTCCATTCTTTCCCATTGCCGGGCGAACCACGGGATCGACTGGATCTCCGCCAAAAGCTCCTCGGTGGTACGGGTGCTCTCCAACGGTTCCTCCCAGCTGGCATCCGGCAGCTCCCCTTGACGGACCTATGGGCATAAAGGGTTAAGACAACGAACGGAACAAGACAAGTCGAAGGGGTGGGGGGAACAATTGTTGACCTGTGTAATCTCATGCTCCGTCCGACAAAGCTCACGGCGCAGCAACTTGTACCGGTTCCGCACGTCCGCAGTCGACAGATCCTCCAGCGGGGGCGTGAGGAGGTCGAGCAACCGCTTCGCTGGGGACTGATGGGGACGGGGGGCGCCGGTTGCGCCGGTCACGGGGTTGCGACGGGGGTTGGATCGGAGTGAGCGGGAGGGGCTGGAGTCGCGCGGCGGGGAGTAGGGGTCGTAGTCGGGTTCCCGGGGTTCTTGCTTCACCCCACATCCTCGGCACTTCGCGATGTTGCGCAAGAGGTCCTCTGCAGAAAAACAACACAAAAGGGTGTAAACTGGTCGAACCGGTCGGACCGCGCAGTTTAGCGCATTTTATGCAGTTTGTTCAAAGACCGGTCCAGACCGGTCTGGTCCGGTCTTCGCACGAAGTGAAATGAACGGTTCGGTCCGGTCGGTTCGATCAGTTCGTGTCATTTTACGCAGTTGACGCAGAAAGTGCAAACCTGCATAATCCTTGTACTTGTAGGCTTCTCTGCGGAGCGTGGACACCACACTTGCTGGCGCGGGGATGTACTCGCTCCGCAGAAAGAAGTGCCACCGCAGCAGGTTGTTGGGGACCTCTAGCAGCAATCTCAGGGCGGCCGCCAATTGCTTCTTTGCGTGGACGTTGCTCCTGAGGCACAGCTTGACATGGGTCCCCACGGAGTCTATCGAAACCCCGTATTGTTCCAACCCATTGTTGACCCGAACCACCTCCCTGTTGGTGAGGGTGTCGTCGTCCTCCTGTGACCCTTGCGCCTTCCGCCGCCTTTTGGGTTCCCGCCTCCCATGGGGGTCTTCCTCCTCGCTCGACGGGTCCTCATCTACAATCCCCTCCTCGCCCTCGGGCTCGTCATCCCCCTCTTCATCCTCCTCCTCCTCATCACCATCCTCCTCATCACCTTCGTCCACATCCAAAGGCCGTTTGGACCTCTCTGCCCGACTCCCAGATGCCCGCTGTTGCACCCTCTCCTTGGGGGTCTTTGCCTTGGCACCTCCCTTCTCAATCAACCAACTCCCCACAACCGTCTCAACGTCAAACACCACATCCCCTTTGTTTTGTTGCCTCTTGACGTTTCCATTTTTGTCTTCGGTGTATTCCTTGGTGTTTGTGAGTGTCACCTTCCCTTTTTCCACCTTGGACACCAACCCACTGAAACGGGCTCCGTGCGAGCCCTTCTTCAAGAAAACGACCCATTGTCCTCTCTCGATGTTCTTGAAGGCGTGGGGGACCACCTTATCATCCTTGGTGGCATGGGGGAGGGCTTGACCGGGACCTTCCACAGGCATGGCAAGGAAGAAACTAAAGCAAAAAGGTGGAAAAACATGTTGAACACTAGAAAAGAGCACAAACTGCACGAACTGCACGAACCGGTCGGACCGGCCCGTTCATTTCAGTTTAGATGAAGACCGGTCCGGACCGGTCTGGACCGGTCTGCGTACCAACTGCGCGAAATGTCATAAACGGATTGTGCTACACGACAAAGCCTATTAAACCATCATGGTGGCCTAAGGTCCTTTGGGGAGTATGCATACACAAGCATGGCAAAGCAGGGAGACTGCAAGACACCTGCACCATCATAAACTGCAGTGTGGTTGTCCAAGTAGTTGGGCCGCTCGGTTCATACTAGTTGACACGGAGACCGGTCTGGACCGGTGCAGACCGGTCTCTGGACGAACTGCATAAGGTGATCTGTCACAATGGCTCTACATTTACATGACCATCATGCAATGTTAAGGTGTTGTAATACCCTGAGAACCCTAGGGAAACATCCATGCAACATGCGGAGCAGGTGGTATGTGTGTGCACGCTCTGTAGGTGTGTCGTATGTGCATGTTGTGTGAAGTGTGGTGAGCTGCGCAAACTGATCGGACCGCCCAGTTCGTTTGAGTTGGTACAAAGACCGGTCTAGACCGGTCTTGTGGTCTGCCAAACTGGTCTACATGCAAAACTCTAAACCTTCATTAAATCATCAAAAAACACCAAAACCACAAGATCCGCCACATGCAAATACCCCTGACCCAACCCTTCACACAAAAGTCACACTTTGCACAAAAATCCAGACCGGACAAGACCGTTGTGCTAGTAGCCAAAGGAATATCTTTTTCTACTCCGCACGTGTGTGACGGAACAGCACCTAACCTACACGCAACCGCAATTTGCTCTTAGACGCCTGGAAAAGCGAAAGCCATTAGATCGTTCGATCAGAGCGTTCACTATGAGCTGCAGGCAGCAGGACATGATCCTACTCCAACCTTGAAGTGGGTGTCCTTTGAAGGCATCAAACATATGCAAAACGTCATCTGGAAAGGTGTAGCCAAGGGTCTCATACCCCGCTTGTCTCTTTGAAGGATATTATATTCCAGCGCGTATGGACCAACCGTGGACAATTTGAGATAGTTCAAAAAGGCATGAATTCCAACATTGCAAGAAACTAGGCTTCGGACTTAATCACCCGAAAACCTCAAAGCCTGTCCGACCAACACCATGCAACTTTACCTGACCGGCAATGGTCCGCCCCTAGTCAATGCACAAATCTCTGCAAACCTCGGGGATTTTGGGATAATGTATGTTGCACCCCTTGTTGTGTCTACCCGGTAAGAAGGTACGTCAAAGTCTTCCAAAGTAGATGGAAGAAGGTGAACCTACCAAGCAGCCTTGGGCAAATCACTCATGAGTAGCAATAGGTGAAATGAAGTTGTGCATTGAAAAAAATTGCACATGGCAAAAAGGCATGCACACAAAATGCCACAACGTTCTTGATCCAAACTCAAAGTTCTTAAGAATGCACAACAACATTCTTGGTCAATACAACAATAATTAAGCAAGTTCTTCATGCACAAAACAATCTTGTTCAACACAATGGAAGCTTGATGCACAACAAAGTGCTTGATTCACAACAAAATTCTTGGTGCATAATGGAGCTCTTGATGCACAATTGGAATAAGCGAAAAAACATGAAGCTAACGTGTCACTACAAAGCACACAAACAAATCACAACAAAACCTCAAATGTGCAAAGATGAAGGTTCTTCCAAAAAAACGACACACGACATCCACATCATTAGTGCAATGTAAGTACAAGCAACCGGGCAGTGTCATTATGGGGCGTACTCATACATAATATTTCATCACAGAGACATAGGGTCACGCACAATGCGCTTGGTTACCTTGGAGCGATTCTAACCGCGGCTGGCCGCGGCTGGAGGTTCTGAGGTGACCGGTGACCCCCCCCCGCCCCCCCCCCCCCCCTCTAGCCGCGGCTAGTAGAAATTTTCAGGAACCCACAAGAAGGCACCATTTCTGCAACCCGTGGGCACACCCAAAGGGCAAGCACAACCCAATTCATCAGCACTTCATGCAGGGGACATACAACAGATGCATGCACAGGCAATGGGTGAGCACAACGCAATACTCTTCACCTTATTTGCATGGAAACCGTACCCAAAGACAGCGGGATCAGCGTCCAGCTTTTGGCTGCAGTACTTGGTTGAGATTGTTTATACCGTTCGGTGCCGGGTGCTTGCTTTGGCAGGCCCCTGCTGTGGGCAGGGCGCCCGTTGCGTAATGGGGGGGGGGGGGACCTCTTTTCAAACTGATGCTTAGGGTTGAAGGTTGAGGAAGGATGGACCATTGGATACACTGTTCCAACCAGTTTACACCACAGTCAGCACCAACACTCAGGAGCTATTGGCTGAGGATGGCCTGTAACCCCATGCCGAGCGCGTCGAAATCAGCCACCACTGAAGGAGGCATAGAAAGGGTACAAATAAAAGAGAAAGGAATCGAACCAACCGGGCACGGGCCGGTTGCGACGGCTTCAGGCCAAGAAACAGCACAACTGCAAAAATTCTGAGTATGTACACTCTAGATTTGGTCTGGAGCGGCCATCTTGGCCATATGTACAAGCCCCAGCCAATCTAGAGATTACTCCCTTATGAGCAAGATGGCGGCGGCACTTGGATCCATGTTGTCGAGTTCATGTGCCTCACATCGTCCGACCCCGACCTTCAACTCTTCAACTCTTCATGGATCCGGAGAATACAAATTGCGAATGAAGACGAGCAAGACGAGAAAACCGAGTTGATTACATTGGTCCGAGACATGATTGACCCATAAAAAAGCGCACCTGGTGATGTACGGAGCTCCTACGATAACATGCAAGCCGACAAACAATGGTACATCAAAATTTGGTTGCCACGCAACCACAAACAAATTATCGTTCTTGAATAGAAAAATAAAAAAAACCGTCTTTAAAAAAATAACGTTCAATTAAGCGACACCTTGTGATGTGGTGGAATATGCGTACCAATGGTATGGAAGGAGTGATGAATCGTGTTTGAAAATTTTTTTGTCCTACAAAGTGACATGCAATTTAAAACAAACATGCAATATGGCAATGGATACTAATGGGTACTGGGTAGCGTGGACTTGTTGCAAAAAAATTGTTTGACGGCGAACCCACTAAATATGCAACAAAACGGAAATGAACTGCTCATGCAAGATCTTGGAAAAAATTTTTGTTTGATTTGTTCAAAAATGTGTACAGTGTGATGCCCCATGTTGCAACATGCATGATGCAACTCAAAGGCACATAGCGATGAAACTTCTTGAAAATTTTGTTTCGATTGTGCTGGAACAAGCAAGCAAAAGCATACCAATTGCCATGCAAAAAAGTCCGATCAATCACATTGTGTCCCATAGACAATACGAAATGTTTTTCCACACTTCTTCATGACACCTTGTGACAAATATTTGGTCCGGCCGTGGCTAGAAGCCGCAAAACTCAATGTTTTTCCTCATGACACCTTGTGACAAATATTTGGCCAGCCGTGGCTGGACCGCAGTGAGGTGGTGACCCCCCCCCCCACCCCCCCCCACTTGGTTAGAATCGGTCCCTTGCATGTGGACACCTCAACTTTTTGTTACTCTTGATAGCATTCTGCTGCACCTGACTATTGTTGGTGGTGCTATCAGCTGGTCCCAATCAGCTTGCCACAATCCAAAATGCATCAAACTCGATCAGACTAATGTGTGCGCCAACAAAAATGGATAAAAGGTGGATCAGGGTGGTGTAAACCCCCAAGATGGACCAAATCATGGATCACGGATATTGAAAAGGGAGTTGCGTCCAGTTGGTTGCAGTGCAAGTGTGCTATGACCAGGCCACTCCCGAGAGTAGCACGCATGCGCATGTACCTATTCGTGTACGGTAACGGCAGTGCGCCGCGCTGCCCCCCGCCCCCTTTGCCTAGTCCCCGTCATCTACACATCCAAAGAGCACACAACTTCAAGGTTCACCTTGATGGCCTTATCACCACTAGCTAAACATTTAGTGATTGCACATTCATTTCATGACAGGAGGGAAGTATTTGTTTAGGCCATAAACTTGGGCAATTTGCAAAGTGTTGCACCCGATGTCGGGGGGCTCCTTCATATTGTTGGACGCTGGAGGACTATTCCCAACACAATCCAAATGCAATAGCTTGGTCACGCTGTGCTTCAATTTAAATGTATATGTCAACAAATTTCTTGGTGCCTATACTTGCACACCTAGTATTCATCACCAGCCCGGGATTGCTCAAAGTAATGCAAAGCAGCAGAAGAACCACAACTCAATGGCTCGGAAACACGTGCATTTGTCAACCGAGCAGACTAAACTTCGACGAGGGCCAAACAAACATGTTACGTGTTACGGTTACATTGCAAATGCCCGATAAGAGCCTTTACAAACATATTAATATCAGGGCGAGAGAAAGGGCAAGATCAATGACGAATCACATCACAAAGACAGCATAGCACATTTCCAACAAAGGAGGGCAAGCCAGTGTCATTGAACCGCTCCATCCATTGTTGTCATGGGCTAAGTGAGCACAAAGCACATGACAAGTAGAAAATAGCACTGAGTAGTCCGCGGATCACGGATCTGCAGGGGTCCATAAACCCCCCTTCCCCCCCCTTGAGTGATTCACGGATGATGAATCACCTACCCCATAACCCCCCCCCCTGGCCTAGCAAAATGATGCGCGATTTCCCGGACCATCCATATGGACAAATGGACAGTCCTAGGCCTCCACTGTACATACACTGTACATTTTAGTTTGGAGTAACTCACCTTTGATTGGTATTTTAGTTTTCATTGTTTATTCCTCCGATTCCGTTTATGCCGGGGAGTAGGGGCAAGGGGTATAGGGTAAGAGCGAGGCATAAAAGGCATGTGGAAGAAACAAAGCACTTTACCAATTCACCAATTTGCCACCTACATACCAATTCGTCCAACGCGTACGTAGTGACCTTGTGTACAAAGCAAAGAAATGATCCACCAATTCGTCTTCAAAAAAAAATGATCCAACACCTCGTGTGACATGCAATGAATACCATGGATTGTGGAAGACGACAAAGTGATGTGTTATACCAACTATTGCTGAGTTGCATGTGGATGGGTAGGGAGGAAGAGATTCATGAATACTTCAAAACGTAGGAAAAAACATGGATCGAAACGTACAAACCATGCGGAACGTGTTATGTATGCGACCCCCATGTGCAACCCATGCTACAATGTAAGAGTGCAGCACACACATACAAAGCGTTTAGGTCCGAACGTTCCAAGCATTTAGTGGGGTTGCATGGGGTTGCAAGTGATGTTTACACCTTTCTACGTTGCGTACGTGTTGTAGGTTGCGTACGTCTAGAACATCTTTTGATGTTTTCTCACACGTTTTAAACTCACATTTTAAAGCGTACAGCACGAGGAGCAAAGGAAAATGTCTGTCTTGCCTGATTACAAGCGAATGGATTCTCGTGTTAAACGTATCTCTGCAACACAACAATCACAGCCACATGGTGCGTGTAGTGCACATAGCTAGTGCCAAGCATGGCTCCTACAATTGTGCGGAAGCTCAGGGCATTGATCAAGTAGAGGGTTGTATTGCCCCTCGTGTCCCTGCATAATGGCATGCCCATGTTGGGAAGGAAACGACTGCAGTTACCTAGCATCCAAGTAACAGGACCCTGGTGTTATGGAGTGACCTTCGCTTGGCTGCCATGAAAGCGCTCACTAAAATTGCAAGTGCCATTTGCAACCTGAAGGACCTTGCACAATACTTTGTTGGGATCACACACTGGCTTCCGGTTTGGCAGCTGACATGCTCTGTAAACTGCGCAAACGCGTGGCTGAAAATTTTGTTATTCCCTCCCAGTGATAAAAGCGGTGGCATGGTATGGATCGTGACCAATCCAGGTGGTGGGTACAGACAAGCACCCGGCCAATGCCAAAAAAGTAGCTCTAAGCAAAAACAAGGTGGAGACGATCCCATTCACTGATGTGTTCCCATACGTGCACCAATCTTTCGGGAAGAAAGGGTCCCCAACCTCCTACATCCAACCAAAAAACACAAGGGATGAGGACGAATAGCTCATGAGATGGCGTGTCATTTTCTCGCAATTCGCACACCCACTTCAACGCCACTTCAGCGCACGGACCCCGGTGTCACGGTTTCTCCTTGTGCAAGCAGCCCACGACCTCCTGCCCTTTTGTGCAACCTAAACATGAAGCAAGTGGTATCTCATGCACACAACATCTCCAAATATTCCTTTATCTGAGGAGACACCGTTTTTTGGCCCAGCCTCGAGGCTACGCCTTTTTTGTCTGTTAACTACATTGAGAAACGGACATTTTTCTGTTTTTGGCGAGGATACGGTTCAGTATTTGGGGTGTAACCTCGGCCGTAGCCGCAGACACTTTTATGTAACCTCGGGCACCAAATCTTGTAACCTCAACCGTATCCGCAGACAACATGTTGTAACCCCGGGACCACCAATTGCCCTCATTTTGTGTATCCCCAACCGAAGCCGCAGACAACAATGCGTAGCCCACAACATTATTGGTTCAAATGCCACTGTGCGAAGCATCGTACATGCAGATTTTGTCGGCACGCGGCACACTGTGTGGCACAACGTTTCCCACAATGAACACAGGCTGCTCGATTCGCTTCCACGGGGACATGTATAGCCTGGGGGGTTTCAGGAACTTCAATGTCAATCAATGTGGTCAGGAGGTCCCATTGGAACTCCCACATGGTTGTCCCCGGCTTGACTAGCTTAGAACACTTCGCCATCGTAAAAATGTTCACCATAGCATAGCGCATGAGGAATGAGCGCACAGCAGCGCTCCATTTCCGAAATCTACCTGTTTCACGGTGCTGTAAAGCAAGTTGATTTGCGGTATCGACTCCGCCTGCCAAGGCACGGTAACAACCGATAATCGCTGGCATTTCATACCCGCGTTTTTTGTGTACCACCACCTCTTGCGGAAACCCACAATTTGACAGTAGTGGCACAACCCGAGGCGGTTTGTGGCCGACCCGGGGATTTTTATAGACCTGCAATGTGTAGTTGGCAGTGGAGACTTTGGCGGTGGCCAAGCCACCCTCCTCAAGTACTTCCCCCGCCTCACTTACACCGCGCTCATCGCGTTTGCATAACATTAAGAAGGGGGTGCCTCGGGCAGCCAAACCCTTGGCAGCTTCGTGACTGCCAAAAAAACTATCGGCAACCAAAATGGTGCCTTCGGGCAGGACATCGGCCCAGTAATTTACGATCTGGCGGGCGTTCATGTTGCCTTGGACAGTGGAAGCACGCCGTAGTTGACCACGCGCACCAACGTATAGGTAGACGTTGGTAACGTATGGCTCAACCGCATCGGCCAAAACGTAAAGTTTCACTCCGGTCGAGTGGGGCTTTCGCGGTATAAATTGCCGCAAAGGCCCCGCTCGAACCCCCTTATGGGGGACTACGGTTTCGTCGCCACTGGCGACAGCCCCCAGCCTCCATAGGCTGCCCCAAACCTCATTACAACGCTCAATAAGAAGCGTCACGTCAGGCCGTAGTACTCGATTCAGGCGGTAATACTCGCGGCGTGTGAGGAGCTGGCTAAGCCTCGCGTTGTACGACAACGCCTTGGGTACCCAGACATCGTCAATTCGGCGTGGTTGGATCATGCCCAGGAGGACTCTGAATAGTAAGAAGCGGACCACCGTTCCCTTCACTCCATGGGTAATCCCGGCCACCCTTGCCTTCTTGGTAAGGAGGTCGATGAAGGGGGACATGACATCGCACCAGATCTCCTGCAGGGTGTTGTAGTCCTTCCGCGGGTATCCACCTTCGTAGTCTGAGAAGAGGTCTGCCGCCTTCTCCGAGTCTAAGAGCTCCCGAGGTTCGAATTCCATAGTGGGGTACCTATTCAAACCATGAAACGTACATGTGGCCCTGGTGACTAGGCTGGAACCCTGCTAGCAATCGTAACCTGGCCCGTATCCGCAGACGGTTCTACGTAACCTTGGACGTTGCCTATCGTATCCTCTACCGTATCCGCAGACGGGTCTATGTAACCTTGGGCACTGCCTATCGTATCCTCACCCGTAGCCGCAGACGGTTTGACGTAACCCCGGGTCACAAATGGAGGAGAAGGCCAACAAGGACTCATTGCAAAGCACATGCACAGTCAATTCTTGCTCCCAGACAATTTGAATCAGTCCGCCGCTCAGTCGGAGCCACCACTGTTAATAACGTTCTGGCATCAAACACAGGCCTCCCTACAGAAACTTATGCACAGGTAAGCATCCCGTTAGGGGCAGATCCAGCGAGCCCCGTGGCCAAAAAACAGTGGACGGTGGACTGTGTGTGAACTGCTGTGCATGAAAAGTGGGAGTGGGCAGAGTGGACAGAACCATTCAGTCGTCGCCACTGCTAAAATACGTCGAAGAAGCACAATCCTCCCCACTGTCAGAGAACGCTGCTCCTGGGGAGTCATGTGCATGTACAAAGAATGGGGCAGGCACATCCAGGGACCCCCGCCGCCAATACCGCCGGACAATGTCCATAGTATAAAAATACTGTCCACCTTGGAAAATTGTGGACCATCCGAGCACGTGGGAACGTCCACCACAGGCAAATGTTACGGCGTGGCCTCCCACTGGTCGTCGTCACCTCTCGTCCAGGTCATGCATGGTCTGAGAGACAAGCATGAGACGCTGTAATGGCATTCAACGCAAAGAGGTTTGCGCAACCTCGGAGCAACAGTACCGTATCCCCTGCCGTATCCGCAGACAACTATCCGTATCCCCGACAACCGTAAGCGCAACCTCACCCGTATCCGCAGACAGAATGTGCGTAGCCCCGGACCCTGAGCCATGACATACCGTGTGGAACGGCTCTTCTTCACCGACATCAGCACCTTGGAAGAGCTGGGGTGTGGGCTCCTCCTGCGTCTCGCCTGCCACCGCCGGGTCCTGGTGCATCTCCGGCGCCTCTCCGTGCCCCACCGGCGCTGCTGCGGCCTCGGCTTCCCCAACTGCCTCCTCCAAAGCCACCGGTGCGGCCACCACCGGTGCGGCCACCTCCGGTGCCACGTCCGTCGTTGCTGCATGCTCGGCGCCACCTGCTGCTGGCACTGCCGCCCTCTCCTTCTCCAACTCCTCCAGCTTCCGCTGCAGCTCCTGAATCTTCTCCTGCTGGGCTTCGTCCTTCATAGCCTGCTCCGCGGCAAGACGCTGCCTTTTGGCTTTGCTCTTCTTCTTGCGGCGCTCCCGGTCGGCCGCCCGCGTGCCTTCACTTGCCATACTGTCGCTCGAGCTTGTCGTTGAGAACTGGTCTTCGTCCAGATCCTGCCCCAGTTGCGCGCGCAGTGTCCGCACCTTGCGCTTGGCCTTCTTCTGCGATCGGCATCGGCGGTCCCAATCCGCCTCCGACACCAAGCGGTAATTCCCTGCCACGGGCAACTCGTCAACGTTGTGGATGCCGGTAAGCATACTGGCCATCACCTGCACGTGCTTCATGGCCTGGACGTACTTGTCGCTCAGCTCGTCCACCGGCAGATCGACCAGGTCCTGCGTCCTCAGATGCAATGAACGCGGCCCACGGCGTCCAGCCCGCATTGCCGACAGGTCCGAGAAGCCCTCGTACAGCTCCAACTCCCCCTTCGGCACCACCGGCTCCACCGCCGCAGCGGATCCTGATGCCCGATGAGGTTCCGACCGCGGTGCTGGTGGGATACCCTCTCCAATGAACGAAGCAGGCGGCTTGCCCTCGTCATCCTCCGGGACATCCATGCACGTAGGACAGCCGGCAATCTCCCTCACTTTGTCATCTGTGGATACAAATGTGGTGAGATTCAGCGGGGATACGACAAAGTGTCTGCGGCTACGCCCGAGGATACGGTAGAATTCAGCGAGGATACGACAAACTGTCTGCGGCTACGGCCGAGGATACGGTGGAATTCAGCAAGGATACGACAGAGTGTCTGCGGATACGGCCGAGGATACGTGAGGATACGGTCGCAAAGAAGAAATACCTGCCAATGCATCTGCCTCAGCGGCGGTAAGCCGGTATCTCTGCATCAGCTTGGTCCTTGCCGTCCCCGCCCCTGGTGCATACTGCGCGCGGACTCCGAGGTAATCCATGGCGACGGGCTGCGAACACTTCACGACGCAGCACAGGGCGTAACCGAGGGTCTCCCGCAAATCCCTTGCCTCCGTCCGGCCAGCCTCGCCTTTCTTCTGGACGATCGGTCCACCCATCTCCAAACAATTCCGGTAATGGTACCGTACCCTTGCGGTGTGCAGGTCCATGTCCTCGAGGGTCTGCTGCGTGGCCACCAAATTGTTTTGATACGCAGCACCCCTGCGGTTCGCCTCGGTCCGCGTCTCTTTTGCGCTGATTGTCTTCACACCGCCTCTCGCGGGCCCCGCCACCGCAAAACGTGGTGGACCCTTGAGCGCCTTGGGCTTCGAATGGATGTCTGCGCCGGGGTCGTCCTCGGACGAGATTTCCTCAGGGTTGTGCTGCTCCGACCCCTCCGGATCCTCGTCTGCCTGGTGTGCCATGAACTTCAAGTGCTGCTCTTGTGCCTTCAACCGCTTCGCTTCTTGCAACCGCTTCAGCCTGGCCTCCTCCTCCTCCCTTTTCTTCTTGCCCTTCTCCTTCTGCTCGGCTTCAGCGGCGGCAGCGGCGGCGGCAGCAACCCTTGCGTCGGACTGCTGCTGGACCTTGGCCTTCTGGCGCGCTGCTTCAGCGGACGTGAGCCTTGGGGCCAGTACCTTCCCGGGCTTCTGCGGAGCCTGCTTGGCCAGGACCTCCTTGGGTGGGGGAGCGCTGCTGGTGGCTTGGGTCTTCTTCTTCTTCTTCTCCGGAAGCGGCCGAAACCAGCTCCAAATGTTGAGGACCTGCGTGTTCATGAACTTGCGGTCGCCCAGCTCATCCAGTGACTGCACGTCGATCTCCTTGGCGCCGGTGAGCTTGTAGGAGCAGGCCAGCTCCAAAAGTAGGACCGTCTTGCCGAGCGACTTGATCCAGCCCGCGACGAAGATGTTGCTATGCTCCTTGGTCTGCAAAGAAAGAGGCAAGACACGTAACCCCTCACGTAGCCGCAGACAGCGTTCCGTAACCCCGGACGTGCCGAAGCGTAACCTTAGGCGTAGCCGCAGACAGGTTTCTGTAACCCCGGTGCATTGTTCCAGTGCAACACCCATTAGGCAAGCAAGGGGTACCTGCAGCACCACGGAGCTCCCATATTCCAGGTCCGACAACTTGCAGGTCATCAGCTCGGCGCCTTCCAGGTGGTAATCGACGGGGCAAGGCGGTGCCGGCATGTCCATGACAAAAAATGGAACTGTCGGAGGAAAGTGGCAGAGGATACGGAAAAAAGCAAGCCGTAGCCGCAGACAACTATGCGTATCCCCGAGGACCCATGATGACCATGGAGGCTATGTCCTCCGAGGCTACGGACGAGGTTACACTTTACACAAAAATGCACAAAAACACTCAAAATCAATAAATGCGTGTTGAATTGAAAAAAACGAATAAGTAGCCCAGATCCGCCACCTCAAAAAACCCCCATAGGTGTTGAGAAAAAAAAAGGCACCCGTAGCCTCCGAACCCCCCCCGTATCCTGGTAGATAAAGGAATATTTCGCTGAGAGCTTCCTAAACGGCATCCTACAGCGTGGTACTGTAGAACCCTGGTAGCGATCGGCGGCCCGAACGCTTGTCAACGGTAGGGGGGGCACGGGACACGTCACAAAGTAGGAAACCCCCCCCCCCCACCCCAATGAGGGTTCATATGAACCCATTGTGGTACCAAAAGAAGGTTTTTGGTCCCTCTTTGCTTCGCGCACCTCCGTATGTGGGTGTAGCCCCCCCCCCCCCCCCCCCCCCTTGGGGTGCCAGGCTGCCCTGCTGCAGGGTAGGGTTATATCCCCTTGCACATGAATGGTTCTTGCACCATGATGACATGTGTTACACTACTTTCGTATGATTTAGGAAGGCTGAAAGCAAAGGCAAGGCACAAAATGCAAAGCACGGAATGCACAAAACCGCGGTGGACCCACATTGGCAACATCGGCACCACTATGTTCAGGAACACAGAGTAGCAGAACTGAGTTGGTTTCAGCAAAATTGCTGCGACATGTACCTTGGGTTCGGTTTGGGTTGACGGGCATTGCTTGCCCTCACCCGTCCCCCACCTCTCTCCGCTTGCCTTTGTGGGTCCGTGGCCACTCTCGCTTCCTCTTTTTGCAGAGCACGCTTCGCAGCTGCCAGTTTTTAGGCTGCTTGCTGCACTGCATCCTGCCTAGCTGCCAACATCTTATCGCGATATTGTTGACCGCGCATCTCCTTTTGGCTCCCATACCTTGCCTCCACCACCCGGGCCGTCTTGCTAATCCATGACACTTCATCCTCTTCAAGAGAGCGATCAAACTTATGGTTGTGTCGATGAATTGCAGTGAAGGCGGCCCGTTGAGGATTTATCCTTGTACCTCCGAGGTGCAGAGTGTCACCCAAGGTACCAAAGAACGATTCGCAAAAAATTGTGTCGCACGGAGTGACTTCCCAATTTTTTTTTTGTTCGGGAGTCATCTCCGGTACACATGTGCTCCCACCAGAGCGGTAGGAAAAAGTGTAGTGGAGCCAGCGCCTATGCATTCGCTTGAACACGATGCGGAGGCGACATTTCAACTCCACAAGAACGGGTGAAGAACGTGCAAGATCCATGGCTCGACCATCACATTGCAAAGCTAGCTCGGGATTTTCGCCATACCGATACAAAGTGTCGGTGATCTTGTGCACATAAGGGTACGCGTCGACAACGGACATGCTACCACCTTTCGCTGTGAGGGTGTTCCAAAACACCTTCACGAACGAGGCATGAACAACAGCACACAAAGCAAGGAAGATCTCCCCACCCTCGGTTTGAAGCCAATTGATTAAACCTCGAACCCATGCTGATTTTTCACTTTCTTGCGTAGCAATGAAGTCAACTAATGTCTTCCGCATTGCATATATAGAGGCACCTGCAAAGAAAGACCCCCAAAAGCGTTCCCCGATCTCACGTGGCGAAGCGTAAAATTTGAGATTAGGACCGGCTCGCCTTCATTCAAGCATCGCCGATACAAATTTGCGGTACGGCCCTCCAAACAACGGCCCAAAGGTCCCTCCATACGTCCTATGACCTCCCATTGACGGATGTGAAGCAAACGAGCCAAAACAAGAACCTTTCAAAACGTAAAGTTTTTGTTGGATCCAACGTGGAGCTACTCCTAGCAAAGGGAAACTCACGTAAGAGGGGAGGAATATGACCAAACAAAGGCACGGCAACACACAAGACACGCACTGGGCACGTAGATTGTAAGCATTGGGCACGATTGGCAATGATGCTGAAGCAAAATGGTGGCAAGTGGTCATTCCGGAATTACAAACCTCACTAGAATCGCACGATTGTTTGAAACCTTAGGCTGCCAAGTGGTGCCTAGGCCCAGGCGCGTGCGCTTCGCAACTGGTGCTGCAGCCTTCTCCGCCATCAACTTGGCCTCCCTGTCATTTGCAGCCTTGGATGCTTGTTGGGCCTCACCCATTGCCCGACATTCCCCTAGGTAGCACCATTTGGGAGTCTTGCCATGCTTGGGTGAGCCTGGAGCCTTCAGACTAAGGCCGTCAGGGGGCGGGCGCCAGAGAGAAGACTTTGGGCGCGCGCCGCACACCCAACAATAGGCCTGTGTCTTGGGCATCACAGAGCACAGGCCTGTGGCAAAAAAATGAAAGATCCCATGAAAAGATAATAATATTAGATGTTGATTCCACTATTTAAATTCCTGCCAGGCGATAGTGCAATATGACTTTGGGAAAAAACCCGAAAATCGCCGCTGCAGGAATCGCCGCTCAGTTGGGCCGTGGAGGGCATGTACTAACGACCTCCCCGATGCCAAAATCAGCCTTTCATCCGTAAAATTTTCAGAGAAAATCCAGCCGGAAGGTTTTACTCCCTCCCGCGCAGCGCCGCAAACAGGTGCCGCAAACGCGGGAGGCGCCTGGGCCCCCCCTATCAACGGTAGCGTCCCTTCTCTGTCGCGCGCAGTACGCGTCGCGTGAACCAGAGAGGGCTAAGACGGGTGAGTGCTGAGCCCGATTGCTCCCTAAAATCTTGATTTTAGTGTTGTCACTGCTATTTTAAGATCCTTGAAGCAGCTATCCAGTTCTCTCAGAGAAATCAGATATTTCCCTTCCTTTTTTTCAAGTCAGACTGAGCACCCATATGGCTGTGATCTTGAATATTGAGATGCTTTCATCATGAAATAGGTTGCCATGCGTATCCTCTCTCTCTATTCTCTCTCTATTCTCTGTCTGTCTGTCTGTCTGTCTGTCTGTCTGTCTGTCTGTCTGTCTGTCTCTCTCTCTCTCTCTCTCTCTCTCTCTCTCTCTCTCTCTCTCTCTCTCTCTCTCTCATACCCTCTCATCCCTGGGTAGATGGCGTGTTGGCGTGTGTTTGCATGCTGCTTCCCGCAAAACAGGAATACCCTGGTACAAAGCCTTTTGTACACAATGGAATACAAAGTGGAACACCCACATCACCGGCTCGTCTACAACCGGAAGCTGGTTGGTGCCTCGAAAAAAATTGCGTGGGGAGATCCAAGTCGACTCGAACAGGTATTCGTGCGTTATGATATGCCACAAACCGGACAACAAGACATAACATGTGTCCATATAAACACTTCGCCTTCAGATTCACAGAACTCTTCGTCAGGCTTTCGTGTTCAACCCCAAGAACCCTTTCCTGAACGAGTATGTTTCGTTTGCTGCATGGGTTGGTTGACATAGTTCTGTCAGTTCGAAAACCTAACTGGCAAATCTGCCCCACCAGATAATGTGCACTATGCCTCTTCAGGAATTTCCGAAAGATGGACAAAGATTATCCAAATACTGTGTCCATTCGCGGGTTTTCATCGTATGTCAGTTGCGTCTCTTCCCCTTGCAATTGGGGTAAAGCAGAAAATCTCTTTCGGGCCATCAAATCGCGCCCCGTTCCTTTTTGTGTGCAGAATTCTTGTGAACGCTGGAGTGTTGCTCAGTGAAGAGGTAACCGAGGTTCTGTTTGCTTTCTACGACGCAGGTATGATGATGAACTGTGTGCTTTTCAAAGCGTTGTTTGCGGTTTGCTTACCGCTGCACCCCAGCGTGCTGAGGGTAAAAGTTTTGGTGTATGCATCTGCGCACCTGCAGAGGGTCACGGTTCGTTGGATATGAACGACTTTCTGGTTGGCCTTCGATACAACCTGGCGATGAACGAAATTGAGGCAAACCGAATCATTAGCAAGTTGGAACGAACCTTTCACCGGTATGCCGGCACGCACACGGTCTGAGGCAGTCTGAGGTCGTCAAACGGCCCCGGTTCCACTGGATTTTCTCGTTGCAGAGGCACACGGCGTCAACAAGACGTGGACGCCCTGTTTCTGGAAAGTGGCTTGCCGCGCACTGGGATAGCGGAGAAGGATTTCGTTCGGAGCATGAAGAGCTTCACGGGAAATTCATGCACAACGTCAGAGCTTCTTTTCGTTTTCTCTTTGCTGTCAGGGTACGTCGTCTGCTTTGTGATCCATACGCTTTCGCTGCGGTGGGGAGGGATGCACCTTACTTCTGTGTGAGGGCGGCTTGGGCACTGAAAGGGGCTGCATTGCAGCGAAGGTTCATGTCTCTCCACGCACATTTCCATTGGCGGGGCTAGTTCGAACTGCTGATCTCATCCTCCAAAACCTTTTCCTGCACCTCTCTAAGAGTGGACAATCTGGGAAAGCAAGGGTCGCCGGTCCCTCTGTACCATTCCAATTTCCATACAGCAACGACCGCAACGCTACCGTGGATCTCAAGGCGGTGACCAGCCTCTTCTTTGTGCCTGGTGATGATGTGGATGATCCTGTGGATGTTGCAGCACTGGAGTTGCGGCTGGGCAAAATCATTTATGACCGCAGAAGCTCCGCCAGTGGTCGCATTGGATTGATGCGAATGCTCGCACGGTATGAGCGCTGTTTTGTTGTTGTTGCACCACGGTTTGCGGGGTGGTGCGCAGTGCACTCCCCGTGCGCAATGGCTGTCCCTCGGCACCGCCGGTGCGTACTCCAACCATTGGAATCTGATTATGGGGGGTATTATTGTCCACTGTCCCGGCTTTGCTCAAACAATGGGCACATCCATGGCAAAGCGTGCTTGCTTTTGAATGCAAAACAACGCGCAAGTCCACACTTCCGAGAGAAGCCAGCCGCAGAAACATGTGGAGGTAATTGGCAGCGAGGCGAGGAGCGCAAACCGGACAGCGACCTCTATTCTTAGCAGCACCACAATTTGCAAAGGGGCGGAACCCTCTGGAATCTCTGAAAACCCTGGGGTCCTCGTGGGAGGCAATCTTCGGCATTTTCTGATGCGGTGTGCGGATATCCAACATTACTGCAACGATCGACATCCGTGTTCGCAAACGATCCACGATTCTCTTGACAGTGGTGACAAGGATTTCAATGGATCGCTCAATCCACGCGAATTTGCGGTCGGAATGAAGTCTTTTGGAGCATTCACTGACCGGGTATGCCCCGGTTTCCCCTGGGTACACGGATTTCATGTGCTGGTGGGACGTGCTCTTTGGTGCACTGGCACTGGTTATTGGCCGGTCTGCTGCTACAGGAGCTGACTGCTTGGTTCAATTTTTACGATCCGAACAACACTGGAAGGGTTTGGCTGTCAGATCTGGTGAGCAAGTACCGCTTGGAGGATTATTTCAAGATAACGCAGAGCGACATTGCACAGATCTCGGAAGTGGTCGAGCGGCACATTCGCCATCGGTCTCCAGGACCCCCGGTATGATCTGGTGCACACGGGTGAAATCAGGTAGCGCCCCAAAGTGGCTCGCAGCTGCTTTTGGCAGGGTACGATTCAGTAAAGCGAGGAAACTGTGGCCAATGATTCGGCAACTCGCCCTCGTCACGTTTCGAAAGTCCATGTTTAACTCTGTTCTCTAGCGTGTCTGGCCCAGGGCAATCCTCAATGAATGGGTGCTCTGCCCTCCCGCACCCCAACCCTCCCGCACTCAAAGGGACCCCGGTGGGCAAAGGGTGTTATTTTCTGGTTTGGCTGCTGAGATAGGATGCGCGGAATGGGACAGGTGCTGGAACCTGTCACTGGAGAGTCGGAGATGATGGGTTTTTTTTCCGGTGTGAACTCGGAGTGGAGGGTCCCTTTTTTTCTCCACTTAGTTTACTTCCTTCAGCCGCCACGTCGCAACGACTTGTTTTTCACGCTCATATTATCCCACCCTCTTACCCATGCCGCAATATCCCGCCCGGCCCCCGAAATCAACACCCAACTCGGTCATGCAGCTGGAGCTTCCAACCACCACCCTGAGCGTAGTTCTTACTGCTAGTAAATGTGCAAGAACGTATTTTTTTTGGCAAGTGTCACACCCAAGCTGACAATTGCGTCATGTGGCAATTGCGGGTTTTCAGCAATTCAATGATGGGTACGCCATTGTCCATTGCCTGGAAGTGCCATGTGCTTGCGATTCAGGGTTTGGTTGGTCTGGAGTGCTTGTTGCATTTGGGATTTCGCTGAGTGGTGGTAAAAAGGTTTGTTGGATGTTGTTGAAAAGACGTACAGCAAATCCCAACCAAACCTGATTTTTGCACAGATTTGGGGCTTTAGGTTCGTTGTCATATGCCTTGTCAGGTCTTTGCCGATTTTCACCACAGGGACTTCAACGGACATACGACCGATACGTAACCGAAACCTTTGAGAAGTACGATCCTCATGGCACAGGGTTTTTTGATTTGGAGACGTTCTTGGTGGTGATTGAGGATCTTTGCAGCGGAGACCTCCGGGATATTGACATTGAAATCTTGTTTGAACACTGCCAACGTAATGGAAAAGTAGATTGGCAGGAGTTCCTTAAGGTATGGTTCCATTCACCCTCATTTTGATCCGTCTGGTGGAGGAAAGGAAGGTGAGTTTGTGAGCGCACCTTTTGGATTGATTGTGTGCGCTTATTATGGCTGACGGCCGTCTGAATCGACCGCGCAGCTCCTCTCTATGAATTGGCGCTCCTGCATGCCAGATTTGGCGGTGGTTCAGACCATTTTGGTCGCAGTCAATGCGCAGCACCAATTTGCAGCGCATTGTCTTCCACACAGGTCATTCTTGGGACATATGAGCAAGAAAGGGAGCTGCAGTTGCAGAGCCAAAAGAAATGGTCTGATCCGCTGTATGAACAGGTCGGTGGTGATTCTACGTGATTGCATGCTGTGCTTATGCCATGATGTAACCGTCAGTGCCAAATGCATTTTTGTTGTCTTGCAAGTCGGCAGGTCTTCCCTGGATGCCCATGTGCATCTTTGCTGGGTGCGGGTTTGCATGAATCTGTTGTTTGCACAATGTATATTCCTGTGTGAAACAGGCCATGCTGCAAATGCATTATTCTTTTGCGAACAGGAGCTCTTGGAGCGCACGGCTGTCGCACTGTATGATCGCAACCGTCAGGCCGCTGGCCACTTAGGATTGCTGCGGATTGAATTGATCTTCGACAGGTGTTCTCAGCGGCTGTTGTGCTGTGTGGACTGCAACGTTTTGAATACGAGGTGTTGAGTTTCAGTTGGGTTGTTTTTGGAAAATGGCATTCAGATTGCAGAGAAGCCAGTTGCTTTGAGCCAGGTTGCTGTAGTCAGTTTGCTTCCAATGTTTGAGCTCTTCTGCACACCCTCAAACAGGTATGATTTGAATCACACTGGCCAGCTGTCTGTGATTGAGTTCAGACGCGCATTGAGAGGGATGCCGAACAAAGTCCCTCTTGACGATTGTGACATCGATATTCTGTTCAAAAGTTTTGACACTGATGATTCAGGTGATGTCTGTTTTCGTGTTGCCAACAAAAGAGATTGTGCCGGGCCGATTGGTTGTGCTACCACTGAGGTTGGCTTTTTGTATCCCACGGAGGGGATCCCATTGCGTTCTATTTGATGGTGACCTCAGGGACAATCTCATACCAAGAATTCCTTGAAGCCATGCGGAAAGTTCTCCGGCATCAAGCTCGGGAAAGGAGTATCCCCAACGAAGTTGTAGTTCCACCTGGATTGATAGAGCAACTCACTGGAAATGTTGCAGACAGTGCATTGAAAAAGAAGATGGGCACCCAGGGGTTGCTGGTGGCCTTTGGGAAGTATGACAAGGATGGCAATGGCTATGTTGACAAACGAGAGTTTGTATCTACGCTACGATGGGTCTGTGATCCAGTTCCCACCGAGGAAGAGCTTTCGATGCTTTTTGATTCGTATGATGTGCACTCTCAACTCAAGGTTTCTTATTCCGAATTCATCTCAAGTTTGGATTTGGACCGATTTTTGAGATTGTCTGAGGTTTGTGTCACCATCCTATTGTGCCACGATGCACACCGGAAATGTATTTGCATGCAGGAGGGGAATACTCCATCCTGTGATTGATGGCACAGGTGCGATTGCCGCCAGGGCCCTGCCGCCAGAACACGCACAAGGAATGCAATTCCTAGAGGCTGTTTTGTGTGTAAAATCGTCAACATTTTCTCTCAACCTAATTGATTTTGACCATTGATTCTGACCATCTCCCAGACCCCTTTGGGGGCTGGAAAATCATACAAGTCAAAAACTGCTTTTTTTTTTTTTGAGGTTCTGCCCACCGAAAATGATCAATCAACCCTTGTGCTGCACTTTTCAGACCCTGTTCACATGTTCTTCAACCGACTTGACCTGATGGTGCTGTGGCAGGTTCAGTTGGGGAATATTGGCCTGCAACAAATGTAGCCGGTTGGGGGCGAGAAAGCTCTCTTTCTGAAACTTCCTTTTGCGGCGTTTTTTTGTTTTGTTGACTACGAGCACCCAAATAATCTAGAAACTCCAAAGCAGGATTTAGACCCTCTTTAGGTCGCTTTTAGACCCTCTTTACTTTTGCTGCCCTAATTTTGCCTTTTGGGGGGGTGCAGGGACTACCACCCAGGTGTGACGGCGGGGATGCGGCCCTTGTAGAAATGTGGATGCCTTGAATTTTTGGGGCTGTTGGGCTGCCAACTATGCCATTGTACTTTTCAAATACTGGAGCTGCAATTGAGCCAAGATTGCCAAGATTGCTTTATTTTCGCTATGGAAGCCATCTTCTGTGACAATCTCTAACAACGCCGTCTCGTGTTGTACGCCATTTTTTGTGCAGCTTGCGTTTTTGTGCTGGTTGCACTTTTGTGTTTTATTTCCCTTTTTTTTCTTGTCCACTTCCAGAGTGAGTACAAGCGCATTTTCGCTGGCATTGCAGCTCAGCTGCACACGACGCGTGCGGCAGGGTATGTCTGCGTGACGGAGGCCAACTCGAGTGGGTTAGGTTGCTCATTGTTGAAGCTTCGTGCCGCATATTATACATCAGGGTGTCAGCAAAACAAAACATGGCAAGCTGGGCGCAAAGAGCAGTGAAAAGTTGCTAAGAATTCAACATAGCAGTGCGAACGACACATCAAGTCGTCTCTGCCTTTTGTAATAACCGTCTCATCGCAGTTCTACCGATGGCTTGCGCCGCGTGTTTGAGAAGCACGACCGGAGTGGTCGTGGAAAGCTGTCTTTGGCAGAGTTGCTCAAGGCATTACAAGCTCTTGGGTATGCATTTGTCGCCATTGCCTGCGTGGACATTTATCCCAATAAATGCTTGGCTAAGGCTCTCAAGACCATTACACAATTGATGGTGCTGCATGATGTGCGGCAGAATTGCACCCACGTTCATTTTGGGCCCTGCAAAAATGTACACCAAGCACAGATGTCCGGAGATCCCCCCCCCTTTTTGGACAGGGCAATGGCCGCAAACTGCACAATGAAAAGACGTTCGCGATTACAGCAATGCCCCGGAACTGGCGTTGGTCCTAGTGGGATCCTCAGAAATCTTGTGCTTTTCGCACAATTGCGGCCCATTTTGACCCAATTTGCCCATAGTTCCGCCGGATTGGAAAAAGGCGCACGGGACGGGGGGGGGGGGGGGTAACGAGGCGCGCGTCCGGCATGATTTGCGCTTCGCTACACATTACACATTACACGAGGCGCGCAAATCCCGAGAAACACTCAATTTGCCCCATCAAGAGTTGAAAAATAGCTCGGTGCGCCCAAGTAGATAGCTGTGTGGCATTAATTGCCCCACAGTCAACCCATGCTACCCAAGGCTTTGAAGGACAAAAGTCTCATGGAGAGGACTGCAGATTGCAGGGGGTTATCCAGCAAGGACCATTTCTCACCTATGCTCCGAAGTTATTAGACGCGTGCCTGGTCAATCTGTTGGCAAAATATTTAGGAAAGATGGCAAAGGCCCCATTCCAGAAAAGCCACCACAGACATGCTGTTGCTCAGGTATCCCACCATTTGTGTGTCAAACTGGGGATTTCTACTCAGTGGGATTGGGTTGTGTGCGGTGCAGGGCGTGGTGACGAAGGCTCCGCATTTTTGACCATCTGGAAGCACAAAAAGAAAATGTGCGAATGCCAAAAACAGAAACAGTTAAAAAGCCGATGGGGTGGTACGGGGCAGGGATGGTAATGCAAATTGGATTGACGCCCAATGCGCAACCAGAAATTGCATGTTTCAAGTTCATGCAATTTCGAACAGTGATATTTCAGAAGATGGGAAGGACTGTCCATTCCAAGGCCATTTTTGCAGGGATTTATTGCACCATTTTTCCCCATGATTGGTGTGAAGGGGATTGTTCATATTGGTGTTTCGGTGGTTGGGTTCTACATCCAAGCAATGGTTCTGTTGCTGGCTGAAGTGTTTCTACCCAGTTTCTTGAAGCTGCACATTGATTCACATGCAAGCTCTCTGATTTCAACAGTTCCATGTGTTTTGTTGCAGATACCATGGATCAGACCTCCATGTTGAATACGCTTTCTTGTATATTTCTCCAACTCGAGATGGTGTCAGTTGTGATCAATTTCTGGCACTTTGCAGGTATGAACCATGGATTGTTTCGTGGCCATCTCCTAGCGATGAGAAATCTGCATTTCGGGGTTGTGTGGCAAGGCATGTTAGCATGTGATATTGGAGTATTCGCACTCCGACGTTCACGCCTTATGGGGTGAGATCACACAAGTGGTACTCTCTGACCAGGTGTCAGCTGGGGCAGGGTTTTTTGACGCATTGTGTTGGGAAGCGATCTCTATGTGGTTTGTTATGGGACCAATAGTGGGCAAGATTGAATTTTGCACGTGAACATTTTTTTTCCAAGAACGTTTGCAAATGAAATTTGTCGTCGTGGGGCCGATGGGGGCCGTATGGTTTCCCTGTGATTTTTGTGCTTTGTGGGATGTGTGTAAGGCAATTCACAAGGGGTGTCAATGTAGGGATAACAAGGACATCGCACTCCACCCTAGTCTCTTCCTACACACAGAATTGGTCCCATGCAATGGTGACATATTTTTGTGTTGCCACATTTTAGGTTTTTTCTTTCCACACTGCTTTCAATGATCTGCAACAACGTGCCCACACATGCATTAGCAGATTCCCATGCCCAGCACATACTTGAGTGGTGCTGCAAGTAGCCAGCTGAGTGCCAAGGGGAACAACAGATCGACGTGCATCTCTCGGACGAAAGTTGGAAAGAATGTCGAATTGTTTCATTCTGATTCATAACATTTTGATCCATAATAGTGCATTTTTGAAAGGTTGGCTCAAACTGCATTACAAGGGGTTTCTCTTTCCCTGCGGCGCTTGTGGCACATCTGCAGCGTGCTTGTGCAGGAAGCATCCATTCTGGGAATGGCAGCTCATTGAGCCAGAAACAGGGTATTGCATGCCATTTTTGGATGCGGCGCACATAATTCATGTAAGCGGGCACAAAACCATCCTGCAATCTTGCAACAACAGTTTACTGACAGCATCAGTAGTCGCAGCAGCCTGTTAGAATCTTGTGCTCAATACTGAAAATGAGTACAAGCAGTGTGGTCCTTGCACACTAGGGAATAGGGCACTCTGTGAATGTGCACAGGCAAACAGCGTTAGTGGACTACTTTTTGGGGAAGGGGGCTTTTGGTCCCCTTCCCAAATATTGTCACTTCACGTTTACAACGCCGACAGTGTCTAGAATTAGCCAACCGCGTCTATTTGGGGCAGACAGTGTCCACAGACTACAGACCGCAATGCCTGTGTAACAAACCCCCCTCCCCAGCATAGTACCCCCCCCCCCCCATGTGCCTCAGTAGCGCCAAACCCCCCCCCCCCCCCCCGCGCCGTTAGAGCCCCCCGTGTGCCTTGTGAAACGAGGCACACAGATCCAGCGAGACACTGTGTGACGCAGGGCTAGGGCTGTCATCTCACCAAATATTAACCCTGGAGAGGCTTGTGCCACTACTGCTGGGAATGGGCTTCCTTCGGGCTACTGCTACTGGTGGCAGAAAGAGTCCAAATGAAGAAGTTGCCCCAAAAGTTCCAGATGATTTGTAGGCCAAGCTGAAAAAGAGAAATGTCATTGGTGTGTTTGTACACAATATTACCACCCCTGTGTTGCACAAACCGCATTGGCATTGGAGAGCGTTTGAGGTTCGTGGTCTTGAGTTTGACACGGGGCGGTTCAGGGATCTTTGCCAAATTTGACATGAGAGTGGTAGTTACACTAGCTCTCCAAGTCTGCTTGCCATAGAGGGGGCAAGCACGCAAGGGGAATGATAGGCAAAATATCTTTTCCTCTCAATGCCATATCCCTGATGGTCAACTACCATGACTGGGATTGTTGGTGGCCCTATCTGGTCCTTCTCACCAACCCCTGCTCGATGCAAGGTGGTGGTCCTCCACTTTCATTGCATCTAGAGCCACTCCATCAACATTGCATGCCTGTGCCCACCGGACCAACCAACCATCTTTTTTCCAAGCAAACATCCTACCCCACCATAACCCACCCCACATTTGCAAGTACCAACCGTCCCATGCCTTAGCCCTGATGGCAGAGGGGAAAATTGATCCTGTTTGCAGGCATGTCTCTCGAGCGAGCGAGGAAGGCGCACAGGGGTGGGGTGGAGAGGTTAGCACAATTTGGTGGGTTTGGCGCAGGGGCGGCGGGGGGGGGGGGGGGGGCAGGCTAACGAGGCTATGGTGTTGGTTTGCTCGCCTTTGGCGGCACCTATTGGCCTCTCGCTATGGTACATTGCGACCCTCTGTGGTCCTGAACGTGTTTTGGTTGTGTCAACAGGGGGGCGGGGGGGGGGGGGGTTGGCGCTACCGAGGCACACGGGAGGGGGAGCCGGGGGGGCAGGGAGGTTCGGCGCCAAGGAGGCACGCATCCGGCCTCATTTGCACCCCGTGAAACGAGGCGCGCAAATCCAGCAAAACACTCGCATTGCATCACCTGTATTGGCGTTGGAAAGCCCCCAATAGGTTTCACAGTCATGGATTGGAATGAAAATGAAGCACAGCCAGACCCAGCACGGATTGGATGCTGGTTTGAGGCATCCACATTATTTGTCTTCAGTAATTGTTCGTTGCCTCCATCCGCGCCTGTCGTTGACTGTGCAACAGGCATTGTAGGACAGGCACAACGGACACATCACCCAGTCACTCAGCGACACCAAGTGCAGGCACCCGGGCACACTGGGTGGCTGCACAGGAGAATTATGTGCAGGCACAAGATCAATGTGTGGGTGAGACTCAGAAAGGAAAACAATCAGAGCCAGCTTTAAGGGTTGCACGCTGATTTTGGTACCATCTCTTGCATTTGGATTCCGCAGTGGGCGACCATGCAAACACGACCTCAAGAATATTTTTACGTCTGATATTTGAGCATAAACCACGGGCAAATGCTGTTAATACAATGTCGACCTCAATTGTTTACCTCACTTCTTTCCAGGGGTACTCTTATCACCGATGCGCCAACCTCAAGACAAGTTTTGCTTGAGCGGCTCCATAAGTCTATCTATGGAGATACTTTGTATGCTACCATGTCAGTAGCAAAGGGTATGGTCAGGTTGGACAGAGATCGGACGGGAAAGATCACATTGAAGGATTTCAAGACCGCATTGAAGGTGTGCATGAACCCCACGCGTAAATTCCCGTGAAAATTTTTCGGCAAAAAATTTGCCCTAGTTGGGGAAAGGTGAGACAAAGTTGGTTGCAGAACCAGTTGTGGTTTTGAAAGGGAGGGATATCGAATGGGTTTGATGAAATTAGTTAAGGCAAGTAAACATCTTTGCAATTGCGTTGTCCCTGCAGAATTTTACTTCTGCTCCTCTGCACAGTGAAAGTCTGATTGGAGATGTTGAGTAGTTGCCCAACAGATTTTTCTTCTTCTGGTTCATATGTGCCAAATACATGGTGCATGCTCCCAATGTGGTTTCCTTTCCTTTTTGCTCAATTAGCAACGAATGGTTCCTTGTTCTCTCCCAATGCCTCTTCATTTTCGCTCCATGGCTGCATCCCTGTCTCCTGTGATCTGCCATTGACCACACTGATTTGTCTTGGTCATTTCTTCTGACCGTGGACAGAACGCATGCTGTTATGTATAGTGTGAGGGGAATGTGTGGTTTTGGATCCAGAGAGTTTTGCCCACAGGCAGCCATATTTGGACCTACATCTAGACATCAGTCACTCCTGGTGTTCGTGGTATTTTGTTGGTTTACATTAGTTGGTTACGTTGGTTAGTGGTGTTATTCTGCGACTTATTTGAGTTGCATTGAACACATGGCAATCTCAACTCATTCAATTCAAGACAATTCATGTGCTGTCCAAGTGAGATTGGTTGTGCCTTACATCTATGCCACCATCATTCTTTCTAATGGTATTATACCATTCAGTAGTCTGGATCCAATTGTACATCAGTGCAAACAATGGGGTGAGGAGTCCAGTACTATTGAAGAATACCATTGGTCACATTTTTGCTGTAGTTTTGCAGCATCCCAGGTACAGGAAGGGTACCACCAAGGGCCTTTTACTGTGTCTCAGTCCACATCACATAAGCCTCATGACATGGCACCCTTGTTTACAGTCTTTTGCACAAGAAGAAATCATATGGGATATGGGGACAGACAAAGCAAGTCCATTTTGGTGGTGGGATCAGCACACGTGCCTAGTGTGCATTTTTTTTGTCTGGTAGGGATTTGGATCACAGCTGACAGAATCAGAGGCCACAGACCTGTTCCGATATTTCGATCTTCACAAGTATCGTGCCATTGAGATCAAACAGTTCGTGGACGCACTCCGTGGTGCAGTCAAAGACATGCCAACAAAGGTGTGTTCCTCTGTGTGAAAACATGTGTTTTTGTCGTCACATGAGCATGGATTCAATGGGCCCATATTCTATTGCCTCCGAGCACAGAGGATGACCTCAACGAGGTTGAGACTGACCCTTTAGGGGTGACTGTCAGCAGCTGGGGGACAGAAGTGGAAAGTTGGTTCGTGCTGCCACCAAATTGTCACCTACACATGTCTCCCTGGGGTGCCCCAAAGCCACTATCTTCCATTCAATCCATAGGAGCCTGACCTCCTCACCTCCCATGTGCCACCCCCTCCCAACCAGTAAGACACCCAAACAGTAAGTAACCTCTGGTTTGCATTTGTCTGTTTTTTAATTAGGTCACCCCCCCCCCCCCCCAAACAGTAAGATGCCAGTTATAGGCTATCAGATCATACCATACCATACAAGATCTGCCCCCCGCAAAGTTTTGCTTTATGTCCCTGCTGGTAACCCCACTCGGAGGTCCAGTTACAGGGTATTCAGCAATGGTGATCATCACTCAACTGTTGGCAAGTGCACTACAACCCTAAACCAGTTTATTGTGCAGGAAAGGCCTAAGTTTTTGATCGACATCACTCAAGTTTTGGTGGATATTTCTAAGTTGTTTGTGGGTGCAACCTAATTTTTGGTGGACGTTCTTCAACGGTTGGTGTGCATGGCCTACATTTTGGTGGATTTTACTCAACTGTTTGTGGGTGCAGCCTTCGGTGGCTGCCACCCAACTGCTTGCCGGTACAACCTAATTTTCAGCGGACGTTCCTCAACTATTGGCAGCTTTCAGTGGACACTACTCAACTGTTTGCGGGTACATCCCAACCCTATGGTGATAAGTCCACAACTTGTACCCCTGGCCACTCCAACCCCTGTTTGCCAAACCCCAGCCCCCCCCTCCTCCCATTGCACAGCATAGCTTGAGGCTTGCAACCCTTCCCCATAATCGCAGCACAGTTGTACAAAGACACACACACACACACACACACACACAAATACACAAAAACCAAAGGAGACCCTTTTGATGACACCCCCCCCCCAGTCCAGTCGAAAACTGAGATATGTGCCTGCCGGGATGCAACATGCTATGCCTCAGCCCCTAAAGTCATGATGCCAGTGGGTGGGGCAGTTCCAAAATAGTGACATTCTCACAGAGGCATCATGAATGGGCTCCCCATGTCTTACATTTTTTTAACCTGCCACCTTCACCCCCAACCCAGTGGGTGAACAAGCAACCCACTTGACTCCCTCCTCAAAAGGTGAAAAACTGTGTACATCCGGAAGTACCAACTAGCCCCAGGGGTTCACCCAGCCCGCCCACCCGTCACAGGACCGGAGCAATGGAGGAGGTGGGCTTAAAAGATGAGGGGTGCAGTGGGGGCGAGGTGTGGAACACTAGCGGATTTTCACAAGAAAGAGGCATATGCTCATATGATCAGATATAGGGTGTGGCAATGGCCTAAAGGTGGCGCAAGAGCCCATGAGAAAACATCAAGTGTGACCAAACACGGTCAAAATGTTAAGCGAGGGGGGCAGCTGGTTCCACCCCCCCCCCTCCAGACCCCTCCAAGTTTTGGAATACGTCTTTCTCCAAATTGATATTTTCTGAGTGTCTATTTTCTTTTCGAACATTAATGATCATCTGAAAAGTCCTGCTTGGTTTGTGCTCAAAGTGATTTGAATTTTGAGATTTTTGGGAAAAGTGCTGGCGCCGAAGATGCCGTTTTTTTGGCCTCTTGAGTGGGTAATTTTCTTTTTTACCCTATGTGTCTATGCTCAAAATACTGAGAATTTGTGGAGAATTCAAAAATGGGTGAAAAACACAAAAAACAATTTTGAACCCTGACCCGACCTCCGGGCCAGACCTTGGCTGATGGGAGCCTGGGCTGATGGGCAATTTTTTTTTTTTTTGAAAAAATCACCTCGAAGAGAGGTTGTTAGATCAAGTGCAGGGCGGGCATCGTATACCCCCCTTTTTTGGGGGTCATTCACGTAGCATACCCCAAGGCATGATATTTGATGACCAACCCCTTGTAAAATCATTATTTCGTCCAATAAGACAATCCCCCAATGGATTTTTTGATTTAGAGACCTCTATCCCCTGAAACTGGATAACACTTTTGGGGGGGGGGGGGGCTGGGGGGGATCAAAAGTTTTTAATCAGAAGGCTTCAAGCAGTGGGGAGAACAGGGATTGTCCGAACAAGCACCGGTCGAATGGCAATGTAGCTGGCCGGTGGTGAACAGGTCGGTGGTTCGATTCCCGGTCAGCAACTTTTCTGACGCGGCTGGCAGTCAGCTGAGCGGCATTCGAACCGCCGACTTACCAGCTTGCGGCCGGCTGCACTACCATTCAACTGTGGCTTGTTCTGACAGACTTCATCCTCCCCACTGCATGAAGCCAAGCCTGCCACTGAAAAAACCGAAACTGGGTTTTTCTGTCTGCCTGCCTGCCTGCCTGCCCATTGAGTGTCTGACTGACTGCTTGCTTGGCTAACTGACTGATTGGCTGACTGTTAGCCTCTGTTCGAGGTGCACTGCCGAAGGCAATAGAATTTTTACCTTAGTTTTGATAAGCGCATCCCCATGAAATTGAGTAGGAGAGTATCCTTACATATGATGATACATTGAAATTGAGTAGGAGAGAGTTAAAATTAAGTGGAAGGGAGTTGAAATTGTGTAGGAGGGGGTTGAAATTGAGTAGGAAGGAGTTCATCAAAACGTTCATCCAAAAAATGGAGTAGGAGGGAGTTAGCATTGTAGGACGCAGTTGATTTTCATTGGGAGAGAGTTAAACAAGACCCAAAATACCAAAGCATAACTTGGATCATCGGCATCTCACGCTGAGCCTGGGCTGGATCCCAGCTGGGGGGGCCATTTTCTCTCTGATACAGCCAATGGGAATCACTTGTGCAGTTATCCTCGATCCTAGTCTCGTTCTCGTTACGGAGAACGGAAAGTTTTTTTATTGAATAGCATTTTTGCATAGAGTCACTGATTTTTCATTTTTGATGGGTTTTGTCATTGCAGGAGAAGCAGCGCATGATGTTGAACATCATTGGGACAAGTGTTCAGTTCCGCAACCAAGGCCTTGGTAGTTGGTTGTCCAGGTTTGAGCCTCATGATCATGAACGTAATGGCCGTGTAGATCTTGTTGGTTATTCCAAGGTATGAGAGATGAGAGGAGATGCAATGGCATGGATCATGAGGTGCATGGAAACAGCCAGCAGATGGAGAGTGTTTTGGTAGTTCAGAAGCTGGCCCCTCTTCTCTGGTTGCATTTCCCCACGATTCCCACCCATTTTCCCACTGCCGCTATTCTTCCTCACAAGCCAATGCAAACGCGTCATGAGAAAAAATATTGAGGCAGGATCCTTCCTCCCCAAAACAAAGTTCATCTCTCACTCTGTGGGTAGCCCCAGCATTTCTCTGTTTATTTTCCCTACCTGATTTCAAAATTGTCAAGTGCAAACTGCCAACTCTTCATCTGTCTGCAAGCGGAATTGCGATTTGGACACAGTGTGGACATCCATATTTTGGAATCCTGTTTGTTGTGTTGGTACCCTGAAACAATAGACAGAGCAGTCTTAACAGGCGAAAGTGTTAGGCAAGCTTTGGGCAAGCAAATGTGCCTGTGCCCCATCAACGTCATCACCACGCATATGCAGCAAACACACGTTTGAAACGGCAATTTATGAATTACTCCGTTTCCACGGCAATATCATCCAAAGCCACTCGGGCTGTGCCTTTTTCGCTGAGGTGTCCTGTGCTGTTGCAGTTCCGATTGCTAGTAGGTCTCGTCTTCCTTTTCCTCTTCCTCTTCCTGTTGCTCCTTGGAGTCTAATTTCGACTGTGCGTCATGCCTCTGCACACAGGCAGTGGAACTTGTTGACAGCAACAAGATGTCTGATTTCGAAAAGGAGTCCCTCTTCAATTGCTACGCCGGCCCCGATGACACTATGGACTACCGCAAGTTTGTACATGATGTACTCGAGCATCCTTTGAACAGAAGTGGTGCACAGTTCTACACAGGTGATTCACTCCTGAGGAGCGATTACAATCGCTTTGATAAAAAAGAGAAAGAGCTGCAGGAAAAGGAGCTGGTCCGAGCTGGTTCAGCTCTAAAAGCGGATCGGTCCCTTGTGAAAAAGTTGTACCAGGCAATGTATTTGCCTTCAAGGGAAGCACTGGGAACCCTTCGGCTGGTGGCGTATTTCCAGAAATGTCAGAATGGGACGGGAAGCGACAGATACCTCAAGAAAAAGGTGTTTTTGCGCATTCATGCATGCGTGTTGTGTTTGCGGGCATGTGGCAATGTATTGCCCTTGTGGCATGACTCAGAAATGCTCTCCAAATGCATTTTAAATGCATTGCACATTTTTTTCAGTGAGATGCAAATGCCCTGCAGAACGTATTTGTGAAGTGAATCAGAGACGCCGTGCAGTAAAATTTTTCGGATGAGACACGTGCGTGCCCAATTCTTTTCCCCCGCCCCATTTTTCTGTCGATGGTGAGTAGGTTTTAAGCCCATTTTCCCATTTTGCCCACCAACGCTCAATTTTTCATGCACTGTTGCTTTTTTTTCCCCATTCTAGTTCGAAGTGTCCCTCATTCTTGCGCTGTGAGCTGTGAAGATGTGCCCCAGAGTGTTGTTGCCTGTATTCCATGCTTGCCTGTGGGTTCAGATGTTCGCTGAAGTGGTGTTCGAACAGGGTTGAGACTGTGGCTGATAAGCAGCAAGGGGTGCCTGCAATTGGCCACTTTTGTCATTTAGCTCCTATAAATTGGATTTCCGCATCTTCTGTCACAGGACTTTGTGAACGCAATTCTTGGACTGGTCAGGCATGACAATTACATCTCTGAATATGAGATTGTTGCATTGTTTGAGCAACTCCAGGAAGGGGGTGCGGTGGACGTGCCAGTTCTGCTGCAGAATGCACGGATGCAGCACAAGGTGGAGCTCACAGAAGCCCATCATAAAGAGCTCATGAAGAAGATCCACGATCAGATGTGGTATTCTGGCAAGCGGGTATGTCTGACAGTGCAGTTTGGAATGGGGAATTCAACAGTATCTGTATGTGGGGGAAGGGGTGCTGTGTGATGTAATAAGATATTTTGTCTCTACACACAAGCGTGCATGTTATTGCCCATCACAGAAGCCCATAGCACACTACTATTGTTACATACAGTCGGTCTTTGTTTCCATACTGGGTCGCACGCACTGGAATATACACAGGGGGTTAGAGTCATTTGGTTGGTTTTGAGTGGGGTGTGATGCCCTCTCGGTCCCGGATTGTGTGTGGGTTGTGCTGTGGGCTTTCATGTGCACATCCCTTGGTGCTTTCATGTGCACATCCCTTCGTTTACTGGCCCTGTACATGGAAACTGCATCAAAAATGGGTGGAGGGAATGCACCTCTTGATGGGGATTTTGTGTGCACACAAAGTGCCATACTGTTTAAGCAGCATTGCTGGTTCCCCCCCCCCCCCCAACCCTCTCAAGGGAGTGACCACGGCAGTAAGTCCCAGCGTGCTGGCACTGAGAAGCGAGCAGGGGAGAGACTCCTTCCCTCGCGTAGCAACTCAACCAGAAAAGGGACGCACCACGTCGTCAAGCGCCCGGACCAAGCCGGGAGAAGGGGGCCAGCAAGGGGCCCTACGCACCTCCACCCAACACGGGACACCACCGTCAACCCAACAACAACTCGCTCCTATGTTGAGGTGGTCCGGGGAGTCGCGCAACGAAGTGGGCGGCCAGCGACGGTAAGAGGCCCACCCCACGTCACCCGCTACATCCTACTCCCCCGTGCACCCACGCATCCCCCACAACCCCCGTCCGTGCAGCAAAGGCATGAAGGAGAGGGTAGGGGGTTTGTGTTGCGCTCGCCAAAGGATGGACTGAGCGCGGGAACTTGGAGGAGAAAGGTTGTTATGTGCCCCCGTCGGGGAAACGACCCCGCAAGTGGCCATCCCAGGGCCCACCAGCCGCCGTTGGGGAGAGGTACCTCACCGCCGGCTTGGGATGGCCGCTTGGACGCACCTGGCCAACGGCGAAGGCATTTGCCTTCCTCTGCGTGGACTCGACGCAGAGAAGTGAAACAGGGTAAGTCCGGGGGCTCCGTTGGCACAACCGACCAAGGGAAAGGGAAGGGAAGGAGTGTGGTGAGGCCGATGGGCACGGTGGCCTACGGAGGGAAAGGCCAAGGGAAGGGAAAGGGGAGGGGAGAGGGAAGGTTAGGGCAAGGAGGAAGAGGAAGGTCAAAGGGTGGTGAGAAGCTGATGGGCACCACCGCCTATGGAGGGAAAGGGTCCAAGGGAAGGGCAGCGAATGGCGATCGGCCAGTAGGCGCCGCCAGCTGCAGACGAGATCATCACACCATGGCGTCATGCCAAAACCCCCCCCCAACCCCCTTCCCCTTGGTGCAGCAAAGATTGTAGGTGCTGGGGGAAGCGGCTGCAAGCCCCAGCCATGGCGGATCTGACTCCTGTCAGAGGGATGGAAAAATTGAGGTCCGCAATTTTTCGCCATTTTCTGCAATTCCGCAATTATTCGCAATTTTCCGCAATCCATTGCAATTTCCCGTGATTTTCCCGCAATTTTTCTGACTTGTCCATCTTACGTGCCTGTTGGTGCCCCTTGCTGTCAAAAGTATGCAGAACATACCCCACCAGCGCCTGTGAAAGTGTAGGCTTTGGTCAATATGCTCTTTCGATGGCCTCTGTTGTTGCTTTGCTCAGGAGCAGGGGGTAGAAAAATTGGTCCGGGGGGGGGGGGGGGGGGTCAAATCCAATTGCGAAAAATTGCCGAAAAATTGCGGGAAAATCACCTCGCAGAGGTTGTTGGATCAAATCGACGCAGGGGAAAACGCCACATACCCCCCCTTTTGGGGCCTTTTTGGGGCTATTCGCGTACCCTACCTCAAGGGGTTGAATTGTTGGTCTACCCCTTTGTATAATCATTACTTTGTCCTATAAATGCATCCCCCAATCACTTTTTGGTCCGGACCCCAGACCCCCCCCCCCCCACTTGAAACCCACTCTTTTGAGCTTTTGAGAGAGGTGGGGGGTGGTGAAAAATGCCGAGAAAAATGACCCCCCCTTTTTTCAGGGTCGAAAATCATGAATCTTTTGGATTTTTTTGGTTTTGAGCCGAAAAAGTGTTTCCGGGTCCCGACTCCATGGGGTTTGTATGGGGTGGAGTGGGACGAGCGCACATGTCGTTTATGCACTTTTCATCCATTTGTGCTATGTTGGCGGTTTTGGTGACCTTGGTGACCCCGTGGTACCCACTGTGAGGGGTGCGAGTGGGGATGCTGTGACAGTATATGCCTAGTAGGATACAAAAGGACGTTTTCTGCAATCTCTAGCCTTGCTTAGGGCCGGTCAAAATCCGTGCCAAAGACGCGAAATGACTGTTTCCACCAATAATGGCTTACATGAGTGGCCGGTACACAACCTGCTGATGCAATTTTTCACCCAGGGCAGCTCAAAAATCACCCCCCCGGGGGAACGTCCACGCCTGACTTGGCGCACGAGAGGGCGAGTTCGGAAGAGACATAGTCTTGACCGACTTGCCCCTCTGTTCCGCCGTTCACTACAGGTGGGGGGCAACTGCCCAGGGGGAGGGGCGCAGAACTCCGAGATCGGTCCCTCTCCCCAGCCCCTTGACCTCTGTGCATAGGCCTATGGACAGTAAAAGCGCAATACCGTATTTACGTGTTTTTCACCTGAGTTGGGTATTGGGTGCGGGGGGGGGGGTCTCCCAAGGGATTGGTGCACAACTTGGTGATGCAGCTTTTCACCCTTGGCAGCCCAAAAGTCCAAGTTTTTGAAACTTATTTTGTTGATACCGTGATCACCTAAAATGACCATCCAAGGTATGTAAAGCATGTTTTAGGCCGTGTTTATGTGTTTTTCACCCTATTTGGGCATTGGGTGCGGGGGGGGGGGGGTGTCAAGCGTAAGTCGCTTATTTTTTTTTTTTTTGGCGTAAGTCGCTTATTTTTTTTTTTTGGCGTAAGTCGCGTGTGGAAAAAAAAGACTGAAAAATGTATGATACGCGACTTACGCTTTTTTTGCGACGCGACCTACACCAAAAAAAAAAAAATAAGCGAGTTACGCTTTTTTTAATATAAAAAAGCGAGTTACGCTTTTTTTTTAATATGAAAAAGCGAGTTACGCTTTTTTTCTATATAAAAAAGCGAGTTACGCTTTTTTTTAATATAAAAAAGCGAGTTACGCTTTTTTTCTCATAAAAAAGCGAGTTACGCTTTTTTTATAAAAAAGCGAGGTACGAGATTTTTTTCTTTTTTATCCCCGAGACGGCAGGGGTGACGTAGCCATTTTGCCCACAAGTGGGCCACTTCTGATTTTGCCCCCCGCTCTGCAGCGGTGGGGATCCCCGAGACGGCAGGGGTGGCGTAGCCATTTTGCCCACAAGTGGGCCACTTCTGATTTTGCCCCCCGCTCTGCAGCGGTGGGGATCCCCGAGACGGCAGGGGTGACGTAGCCACTTTGCCCACTTGTGGGCCACTTCTGATTTTGCCCCCCGCTCTGCAGCGGTGGGGATCCCCGAGGCGTACCCAAAGGGCGCAGAGGGTCGGTTGGTGAACGACAAACGATTTATTCCAGAGCTGGAAGAGTTGCTTGTGAAGGACATCCGTAACGCTTATACGCAGAACACAAATCCGCGTGCAAAGCCGAAGGCATCGGACACAAAGTCTGATTTGATCTACAAGCGTGTGTTTGGCGGCTTCTTGTAGTTGGCCCCACGCCATTATGGTTGCATGCGAAGAATGTAGTTCGCCCTAGGTGACCGGACTCAGGTGGTATCACTGGCTTGAGCTTCGTAGCCGGTGGCGCCGGCAGCAATGTAGTCATTTTGATACCGCTTGCCAAAGGCCGAAGGGCAAATTGCATTTTCTGTTTGCGGTCATGATTCCGCCATCTGCCGCACGTTATTTCCGCCATTTGCCGGCGATGAGTATAAAAACCACCCTTCACGCCACGGCTCCATTGCTTTACCTGTGCCGGAGGTACCCAAAATGTCCGTGGGGGCTATATGCTTCACCTCCTCCGGTAGCAATGGCGGTTGTTGGGTGGTTCTTGTGTTTCCCCGCCTTTTTTTGGGAAAAATGGGTTTTTTTTTCCATACGCGACTTACGCCAAAAAAAAAAAGTTTACGCGACTTACACCAAAAAAAAAATTTCCGTCGAAAAAAAAGACGCGACTTACGCCGAAAAAAAAAAGTTACGCGACTTACGCCGAAAAAAAAAATAAAAAAGGCGACGTACGCTTATTTCCACAATCGAGTTACGCTTTCCTCGGGGGGGGGGGCTCCCAAAGGATTGGTACACAACCTACTTATGCAGCTCAAAAATCGAAGTTTTCCAAACTTATTTTTTTTTTGATATTGTGATCACCTAGAATGACCATCCAAGATATGTAAAGCATGTTTTAGCCCGTATTTATGTAGTTTTTACCCTATTTGGGTGTGTGTTGATTGGGGTAGATTCTCTGCGAGGTGGACTTGCCGAAGGCAATAGAATTTTCAATTTTTTTTTTGATATTGTGATCACCTAAAATGACCATTCAAGGTATGTAAAGCATGTTTTAGGAGTTGTTTATGTGTTTTTCACCTCATTTTGGGTATTTGTGGCGGGGGGGGGGGGGGGGGGCAGGTTTCTCCTAGGCGGTTAGTACACAACTTGTTTATGCAGTTTTTCACCTTGGGCAGCTCAAAAATCGAAGTTTCCGAAACTTGTTTTTTTGATACTGCGATCACCTAAAATGACCATCCAAGGTGGGTAAAGCATGTTTTAGGCCGTATTCATGTGTTTTTCACCTTATTTGGGGATTGGGTCCGGGGGGGGGGGGGGGGGGGCTCCCAAGGGATTGGTACGCAACCTGCTTATGCAGCTCACCCTGGGTAGCTCAACTCTTGAAGTTTCCAAAACTTAATTTTTTGATATTTTGATCACCTAAAATGACCATCCAAGGTTTGTAAAGCATGTTTTAGCCCATATTTATGTAGTTTTTACCCTATTTTGGGGGTGTGTTGCTCAGGGTAGATTCTCTGCGAGGTGGACTTGCCGAAGGCAATTGCGATACCGTAAGCAACCCTCCTTAACCCTCAAGGAGCAACAGTTCTGGACAGGTGGATACTGCAATACTTTGCCCCATTGGTGGAAATAGAGATGCTATTGTTGGTGTCCAGGACCATGTTTTGTTTGAGGCCAAACGCCACATGGCAAAAGGCAACAGCCACTCCCAAATCAAAAGAGTACCACAGCTGATTCAAGTGGATACACAATTGCTGCACAATCTCGCACAGAATTTGACGTTGACGTAGTTTTGCTGATGTGTGCAGCAGAAGTTCTCAGAGCAACAGTTTACCAAGGTTTTTCAACAGTTGAACCGTCTTTCCACAGCCTCCCATCCACACTAATACATCTCGCATGCTGATCTGCATCAATTTTGTGTGCCCGTATTCAAACTGCATCGCAGGATGTGCGAACAATCCGGCCCATCTTCCGTTCCGATGTGCGCCATGATGGCTTCATGGACTTGAATAGCTTCACAGTGGCAATGTTGAACGTAGCAGGTATGCTTTCTTGCCCTGAGTGAACGGGCAAATTGCGGGTGGACTGCATTTTCCGCATGATGGATCCCATGCACATTTCCTTTCGCACATACTACACCTGGTATTCACTTGGCTGGCCAATTCTCCTTTTTCGAATTCGCCTGAACATTTAAGTAGGGACCTGCCCCCTGCGCCCCCTGCTCCCAGGACCGATCAAATTGGACCTGTTATGAGAAGTAAATGTGAATGTGCTGAAGTAAACCCCAAACTAACCAGAAGTAAACCCAGAAATGGCAATTGGCAAGATGCCTCAGTACGCTGCGCACCACTGCTGGGTAACACTTGGCGATCTTGAACCCCTTGGCCCGTGTTCCACTTCCCACATCAATTGTGTTGAGCACACTCCAAACTCCTCAGTCCTGGGAAGCTTTTTATGTGCATCGTACCAGCAGTTTTTGTGGATTGTACCAGCATGGGCATGGGGGGCACGGTTGTTTTGGAGCCAAAGTTGACCCAACAGTGCTGCCCCTCCAAAAGGAAGGACAAAAATCATGGGAAGTGGTTGTGATACTCCTGCATGCGCTTGCATTGCTTGTGCCAGGGTAAGATATGGTTTCGTTGACCCTGGGAGATGTGCGGAGGTCATGTGTGACCAAGGTATGCAGATGCAGAATATCAATGCATTCATACAAGGAGCAGCCTGAAGCTTTGTTCTCACCATCAGCATCCGAATGGTGTTCATCAAGATGTAACTTGCCCTTTGGGCGGCACATCACCTCTGCACCTGCATATGTCCAGGGTGTCAATGGGCTAAGCATGCAAGTGTTCCGCATGTTTCTGTGTTTCCCACAGTCAGTTGAGTATTGAGCTCAGTACATGTCTGTAATAAATGCATGGTTTGTTCTGACAGGTGGAATGAGCGATAAACTTGAGTGGGAGCTCCTGTTCAACAGTTTCAGTGAAGATCGTAAAACGGTGAATGTGGAGAAGTTTTGCCAAGCTATTACACCTCCAGGCCGGCAGTACAAGGCAATGCCTGCAGGGCCCGGGCAAAGTGAGATTCAGAACATCATCACAAAGGTGTGTCCACATGGTCATCGTAATTAATTTATGCCCCTCTCAGCTCCTCAAGCCCTTAAGGAGTACAGCCGTTCTTCATCAATTGGGGCGATCTGTGGTCAAATATCGGCAACCCCGGTTAGGGACGTTGTTGTTGTTTGCATTTGCCCTAAATAGGAGAACATGTTACCTTTTCTAGGTGACATTGGCTCGCAATTTTTTCATTAAAAGAATCAGTGACCAAAGCAAGGGTATGGGTTAAGGTCGGGGTTGCTGTAAGGCTCAGAGACGGTGTAGGTGATTACTGTCTCTCAGAATCATGAGCCTAAGCATTGTCCATGATGACAACAATTGGTTGACATACATGTGCAAGTCTTGCGTGTGGGCTGAATTGAAGCATTGTGCAGCTTTGGATGCACCTAATTACTTTTCTTCAACTTGTTGGGCATATCTGGTTTTCGTTCACTGTTCGTTTCACCTCTCTTCTGCATACGTCAAGTTGCACTTCACACAGAGAATATCATGTTGATCATCCTTGCATTTATCTTTTTAGTTGGCAGCACACATTTATGACATGCAGAATGTCGACAGTGGGACAATCGCATTGGCAAGATGCTTGAAAAAGTATGTCATTGGTTGTCTCTTGAGTGTTCCACAGTCTGAATCTGGGTCGGGCAGTCTCAGCAAGGCATGTCAAGTTCATTCGCTGCAGCCAACTTCGTTCCGTAGGATTGAAGAGCTAGTAGTATTTCGCTTGCACACTGCATTTCTTTCGTATGGCAGACATGACCGAGACCGTGACGAATATCTAAATCGCAAGGATTTCTTGGCTGCAATCCAGTCTCTTGGCTGCGCTACAGTCTGCCCACCGAAGCAACTAAATATCCTGTTTGATGCCATCTGTGAAGGGGAAGGTATGAAGTCGTGGGGGGCGTTTCAGTGTAGTTCTGCACTCCAACAACCACAGCATGGGCGGTGGTTGGCAGGAGTTTTTTTCAGCTGTTTTGCAGTGTGCAGCACTACATCCCCCCCCCTCCTCCCTGAGTGCGCCATCAGACCGAAGGCGCTTGCACATGCTTCTTCCTGCTCTGTATTGTCACTGCTTCAGGCCCATCAACTCACAGAGTTTTCCCATGATTGCCATTGCATTTTCAGGTGCTGGTGAGCGCGTGTTTTGCCCAAAGCTGCTGGAATTGATCAAAGGGGCTGAAACCAAGACCCGAGTGACAGGGCTTGAGTATAAGGAACTGGTCCAATTGCTCCAAAGGAACCTTCCGTCAGCTGCATTGTCCAAAGACCTCCGTGCAGCCCGCACCTTCGAGCGCTGGGACCCCAAGAAGTATGTGTGGGACTGTGCAAGGAAATCCGTTGCTGTACATAGCTTCAGATTTTGTTTCAGTTCAATCACTCATGAAAGCCAAACGGCAGGTTTGCCATCTGCCCCTGCAAAAAAAATTTCCAAAAAGGTTGCTTCCCTGTGTTTCTCTGTCAAATGTATTACAGTAAGTGTGGTGTGTCAGGTTGTGTGCAAGTTGTAGATGGCACAGTGAGCTGTTTGGTCAAGGAGCAATTTTCGGGCAAACGCTGACGACTCCTTAAGGGGCTAGATTTTTTTTTTTGGTGAAGGACCGCCCTTAGGGACCACCCCAAGGGACCGTCTACCGCCAACCACCAACCGCCACCAACCGCCAACCGCCAGCGCCGACCAACTGCCAACTGCCAACCTCCATCAACCACCAATCCCCAACCACCAACTGCCATCAACCACCAATCCAACCCCAACCGCCACCAACCGCCAAGTCGCCAACGCCAACCACCAACTGCCCACCGCCAACGCATGATGTGCCCGCGGGCTTTTTTGGGAATAACTGTGTACAGGACCACTTTTTTTTTCCCTGTTAAGGACCGCCCTGGGTTGCCATGGGTTTGGGGAGCCAAGTATTACCATCTAGGCTCCCACTTAGTGTCTCCAAAAGGACCGTTTTCGGACTGTATGAACCCATTGGTATGAATTCAGGGAAACAGCGAGGCCATTTCATGGTGTGTTGCTGAGAGCAGTTCTCTGCAAGGTGGAACTGCCAATTTTGGGCCAAAAAATCATACCTCCGGGTGGGCGTGAGGCTTGCCTGAGCTGTGTGGGTTGGCTGTTTTTGGGTTTTCTTCTGCTTAAAATGTGCCAATGTGGTGTTTGGCAGTCTTCGAAGTCTGATGGTGGCCACCCTCGAGGGTTTGTAAGATATTTTGAACGCTCAACCCTAATAGGGATGCGAAAAGGGTGGATTTTGTAATTTCTGGCTCTTCTTATGGCCAGCTGTCGGCGCATTGTTTTTTGCACCATTTTTTCAATGGGATGGGCAAATATTTGTCGCAGGCTGAGTATTCTGTCCCTCCCCCCCCTGTAGAGTGATCTGGTTGGTATTTCTACTGGGCCCAATTGATGGAATTAATTGGCCAAACACTGTGCACAGCTGAAGCTGTGCATGCATGGGACACGCCTTGATTATGGTCTGAAAATACACTTGGTGAGGGGCAGTCGTGTACACTGCCCTACACTGCCCTACACTGCCTCAGCAGTGCAGAGTGTTTGGCCACTTTCTGGAAATTTATGAATGTCTGGCATATGTTGTGCAGATTATCTACCAGGGTACAGGCACACTGGGTGTGCTTTGGGTGGGAAGTAGGGGCCCCTCCCAGTATTTTGAGGGTGGGAAACTCAAAAAAAAACATCTTTTAGAAGTGAAGTTGGACGGTTCTTTGTGGGTATTTGCCCCTCCCTACAAAGGGCTCACCATGGCTAAGAATAGGGTATGACATCACTGTTTGCAGGATCCGAGCAGATTTACCAAAAATGACCATAATTGCGGCCAAGTGGTATGAAAAGAGCTTATTTCATCCTCAACACCACCATTTCTAAGAGAATAGTGAATCACATGTTTGGGGTGTTTTTCGGGGTTGGAATGGGTATTTGAACCCATGGAACCCTTTTAGGAGCAAATACCCATCCATCGAAACCATCCAATTTATTTCTCAAATATGTGTTTTGAGTTTCCCATCCTCAAAATACTGGGAGGGGCCCCTACTTCCCACCCAAAGCACACCCGGTGTGCCTGTCCCCTGTTAGATACTCTGCACAACATATGCCATATATTTTTATAGATCATGAATATGATTCAATGGGGTTTGGCTTTTGGCCAGGCTATGGCCAGCCCTGGGAGGCAACAAAATTGGACATTTTGCCCTCGAGGCACAGATTTAGGTTTCCTGCAAGGCTCCACTGCCCCATGTTTTCTTTGCTGCTGAAGGTATGCCCCCACCTCCCTCAATGCATGCTGTTTAGGACCCGCAAGATTGCTCTGGCCCCATTTACGGATGCCTTGTACATGATGATGAATCCAGACACACCAGTGAGGGACGTGCAAATTGAGACAGTGTTTGATTTGCTTGACAAGGACCAGTATGTTGTGTTACATGTCTCAGCACGGATGGGATGATGAAAGGTCAGGGTGAGAGGCCAAAGCTGTGGTGCACTCAGGGAATGACGTTGGCACGGATGCTTACCCATGCAGATGAGGGGTGTTCACCCGAGAGACCTGCTAGAAACAAAAGGGTAGCGAATAACTTTTGCTTTGCCACAGACAGGGGGAGGTCGTAGTCTGATATAGTGATATGAAGAATCGGTGACTGATGCAGCGTGTAGCACATCATGACATTTTGCCTGTCCTGTCACATTGTCACGCTGAGTCCCCCAGAGTCCAAACAGTTTTACTGACTGAGTGCCCGCCAGAGTGCTTCATTCAGTGGTTCGGAACTGGTCAGAGCATTTCAGTGTGCCAAATTTGAGTTTGAGTTCTGTGTAATATGCTTGTTACACATCCGGGTACCCCCAGGTCCCCCCTCCCCCCCATATGGCCCCTTGCTAGTGAGGAATAAGCCGTTTTCACACTGGTTGGGTTGTTTATTGGCATCTGAAAATTTTTTTAAGAATTCAAGTTTTTCTGAAACCTGTCTGTCGGCCCTGGGATGGGTTTGGGTGATCATTTCTTGACAATACGGGTACTTGAGCGCCCATGGAGACCCACGTAGTGGCCGCTGGGCCCATGTAGCTCCAGCCATGGGCCCCCCAAAAGCCCCAAAATTGCTCTTGCTTAAGCTATTTAGTAGCACTTGAAAATTTTTCAAACTTGGACTTTTTCCGAAACCCTTCTGTCGCCCCTGGGATGGGTTTGGGTAATCATTTGGTGACAATACGGGTACTGGATCACCACCATAGGGACCCACGTAGTGGCCGCTGGGCCCATTAGCTTGAGCCATGGGCCCCCCAAAAGCCCCAAAATTGCTGTTATGTAGGCTGTTCAGTAACACCAGAAAATTTTTCAAAAGTTGACTCCTTCCAAAACCCTTCTGTCGCCCCTGGGATGGGTTTGGGTGAACATTTGGTAACAATCCAAGTATTTGAGCACCCATGGGGACCATTTAGTGGCCGCTGGCCCCATGTAGCCCGAGCCATGGGCCCCCAAAAAGCCTCAAAATTACTGTTTGTAGGTGGTTCAGTGCCACTTGGTATACACACAAACTGCAGTTTTCCACCCTCTAAAGCTCAAGAACGGAAATTTTTCACATTTTTTTTTGACATTGTGACCATTAGAGCGGCGGGCAAGGGGCTGGGGTACAACATGCTTATGCAATTTTCCACTCTCGGCAACTCAAAAATGGAAATTTTTAAAACCGATTTTTCTAATATTCTGACCCTTCTCAATGATCAAATATCCTACGTAAAGCATGTTCTAGACCCTCTTTATGTGTTCCCCCCCCCCTATTTGGGTGTTGGAGGGGGGATGGGGGGCTTCTGAATGACTTGATGACTCTTGCCGACAGGCAATAGGATTTGAGTTTGAGTTCTGTGTAATATGCTTGTCACGCATATGCTGGTTGTTTGGGAAACGGCCTACAAGCAAACCCAAAGGTTGTTAGAATGAGAATTCTGAAAAAAATCATTGTTCAGAAGTTAGAAATAGAATATGGACCTTTTACAACGCATTGTTTACACAAGGGTTTGTTGTAAAATGATGTCTGGTTGTGAGTTTTTCAAACAGTTGGTTCCCCCGTAGTGACACAGCCAAGCTGATGGATGACCATGTTGGTGGGCTCATTGTGCAATGATTCCGCTTGTCACCTCAACTCAGGGTGGCCAGTGGGGGATGGGAAAGGGGATGGTGGTGGGAAGTGGGGTGGTGGAGTGGAAGCCTAGGTGGAGTCTCAGCCAGACCTTGGGCCTGGACAGTCAGCCTGAGCCTTGAGTGTGACCCTTGCCTGAGCTTGAAGGTGAGCAAGGCTGTTGTGTGGTTCATGTGGCGGTGGGGAAAGTGAGGAGGATACGCAACAAGCAATTCAAGATTTTCTGATCCAAGGAGAGGGAAAGAAAACTGGGGTGAGGAAAGTGAGTGTTGAGTGTTGGCAGGGACCTGACAAGTAGTGCACTTTGTGTGTGAGCCGAAGCATTGTCTTGTGTGTTGTGTGGTTGTGCCAATTTGAAGCAGTCTAGAAAAATTGTTCTGAAAGCGTTCTAAAATCGCTGGTGGTGCATTTCAGTTATAGAGTAGAACGCTTTTAGGAGCCAATTTTGGAAAAGCTTTTTTTTTTCCACTCTACCTTCAGTTTTTGGAAAAATTGCTCTGGGGGCACTCAGACACCCCACATGCAATGACCACCCCCCAAGTCTACTGCCAAAAAAGGGTCCTCAGAGCTACAGGCATCAAAAGTCTGACTCATTTTGATTTGGAAATTAGAGTTCCCATTTTAGCTTGCTAGCGGGGCTCTAGGGCAGGTCCTCGTCACGAGAGTGAAGCAGGGGATGGTGAGAGCCAGCACCAATTGCAGCCATACTGGTGTGGGGCAGCGAGTTTGGGAGGGGTGCGTTTCTCGCTTTGCTTTCATAGCTCTGTCCACTGTGGAGGATATCCCCTCAGAAGTGGGACTGGAATGGGTGCACCCTCCCACCTTGTCCGTTCAGGTAGGACGAGGAGAAAGGGATGTATATTGAGTGGCTTAGGACCAGCAGGTTGAGGCACGCAACAAGACCTAAACAAGCAGTAACCCCCCCCCCCCCCACCCCATTAATATCAAGCGCTGGATATTTTTTGGAAGCTTGATAATTAAAATTTTGTGCTTGATATTGTTATGCACATGCCACACTACCCCCCCCCCCCCCCCTTGGCGTCAGACCAAGCTGGTTGTTTTTGGGCTGGCATTGGCCCAGCAACTTGATGAATTTGTTGTTGAGCCCTTTTTTGAGGAGTCAGGTGTCAGGAGAGGAATACTACAGCTGCAACCTTTGGATGTTGATGCCATTATTATTTTGGAATTTGCCTTTGCCCATATCTCGTCATAAGTGCCGGCAGCCCAGCAGTGGGTGCAGGCCAAAAGAGGGCCATCACAGGGTTGCAAACAGGAGCAACCCCCCCCTGGAGTGTAAGCACGCAAAGCGCGCACACCTGCACTGGCAGGCGACATACATTGGAGAGAGGATGCTGCAGGCGGCTTCAGGGTGTGTATGCGCCCTCAGTGGACAGGGTTACTGTGGTGTGGTGACAATCCCCCACATTGATGGTGATTGTTGAGTGTTTTTTTCAGGTTGCACAGGGTCAGGGTGGATGGCAGAGTGTTACAAATAGTGGCTAAAGCCACAGGGTGTTGAAGGTGGTGGGTCTGTTGAACGTTGAAGGAAAGTGGGCGATTTTGGCACATTGAAGGAGATTGTAGAGGGGCAGAAGGATGTTTTTATGTGACACTCCCCCTGGGATGCCCTCCCAGTGTAATTCCCTTGTCTCCCCTGTGACGATTTTTGCAGCCTAGACATTTCAGGGTGGTTTATCTGACAATTATTCAGTGCGTTCCAACCCAAAAAATTGGGTTTGCCATGTTAAAAAGGTTCCCTCGAAAGCGAGACCCCGGTAACAACCGATGTGTTTAGTCACTGAAAGCTGATGGTGGTGGAACAGGGTCCACAGAAAGTTGCATCCAAGACTCTACCAACAGTTAGCTGCACGCCATCCACGTGTGAGGCCGAAAGTGCCAAGAACCTATCCTGTGGAGCACCAGCAGGAAGAATTGGCCGAGGGCTGTACGCAGGGGGCGTCTTGGAACACAGTAACTAACTAACAACTAACGCTTGGTTGTGTTGCTGCACCTGCGTCTGTGCAGTTCTGGGACCATTAATTACATGGAGTTCTTGGAGGTTATTGCAGGCTTGCCCGTCACAGTCAGCAATGAAGGTGTGACATCTGCTGGCTTCTACTCTGTGGCTCACGTTGCAAGGTGGAAATGCATGTGTTTGCATGTTTTTTTGTGTTGTTTTCGGTAAGGATCCAGCTTTGTGTTTGTTCAAAAATCTGTTTCGTTCAAAAGTCTTTTTCTATGAAACATCCCAAATGCTGTTGTAGCATAATGATCTTGACCTGAGACTGCGTGCCACGCTAAAAGTTCAGGACGATCACCAGCATGTCAAGTAGGCGTTTGCAATGAGGGCGGTTCTTCTTGATAGCCATTGAGTTATCAAATGATTGCAAAAGGGGAATCAATGAGGTGTCTACTACACCGTGGTGCTGTGCAGTGGCCCATTTTGAGGTGAAAATGATCCGTTTTTGAGCCCTGTTCATGACAATTGTCGGTGAACGTGCAGGACCATATCCAACACAACCATTTCTTCTTCCACAGCGCTTTCCTATGCATTGAGGAAGACTAGGACCCAGCTCATTCCTTGTCGGAAGTCTTGATTACCGAGCTGGGTTTCCCAGTGGAGGTTTTACAACCCTTCTTAGGCTCCAGGGTGAGCAACGGATTTTAGCAGTAGCAGCAAGCAGGAGCAACAGGCAGTGAAAAAGTCCTTTTGGGAGCGCCATGGCTCCCAAGCAGCGTCCAAGTGGCTCAAAATGACCGGAGAGCAAATGCGCATCACAGCAAACAAGTTTCACGCCATTTCAAGCCGTCTAGCCCGTTTTGTGGCTAATTTAGTCCAAAAATGGCCGTCTTCAGCTTGGTTTCAGGACGATCGTCCACCTGTGTATGGATTGTGCATGACTTCTGCAGATCCCATACCTCTGTATTTTGTTATCGCAGCATTGCATATAATACCACTCCCAGCACTTTTGCTGTTTTACATGGCTGGAAGGTGATGTCTTGCTGCATCCTGCGGATTGCCTCCTACTACTGCCGTTGTTGGTAATTTCTTTCCTTTTCAGATGATTCAAGAGTGCGTGTGGTGGACACGCTGCACCGCAAAGACCCCCAGTCTGACATGGTGTTTGTTGAAAGAGAAATCCTGCGCCAACCTGCCCATTCTACATCGGTTGTTGTGCCAACGCCGTTTGAGTCATCGGACCGTATGCTGTATTTGGATCAAGGAGGCATGCGCAACTGGCATGACAAGGCTGCTCCCAAGCCAGACATTCAGCCTGCTGGGGGCTTTCCCTCAGTGATGGCAAGGGAGGCGTCACATACGATTCGTTATGGAAATTCACGCGGGATGCCGCCGACCAAGGCCGTGTCTGACTGGGAGGAGTCTGGAAAGCATCATGTAAATTTCAACCCTGAGGCCCAGCTGTACCAATCTTACATCCCTCGTGCTGCTGACCATCCAGAAATCTCGTCGGAAGTGAGTTTGGGATCAGCATTGCCTCCCTATCTGTCAGGTAACGTGTCATGATTTGACAGTTGCATTTGAAGCGGGACGTTAGGTGACCCCAGTGGCCTTTCTCATCACCAGCACTATCCCCGCCCAAAAGTATAAGCCCCCCCTTCAACTGACCTTGGCTTATAGATGAGCATCTTTGTACATGATGGCTCAAACACTGCAAATGTTGTGTCCAGACCTATCCTGGAAGTTTGGAACAAACAAGTTGGATCCTTTGAGACACCGGGCTGGAGACTTAAGCAGGATGATTGGCACTGTGGCAAAAGCTCCAAAGTGCGCATTCTGGCATTGCTGCTCTGAAAAGTGTTTGTATCACACTCCAAGTGGGTGGCTTTGCTGTAAGGGAGGCGTAATTGATTAATGCCAAGCAGAGGGGGAGGGAGGGGCAGTTGATAACGCAGTGAGGGTGTGTCTTTCTTGGCTTTCAATGCCTGGCCCTCATTGGACCCAAAGGGCGAGGGGGAAGGGTGAAAGTGCAGTTGGGGGAGGGGGGCTCCTGGTGGTGCAGGGGAAACCTAATTAAGGTGAGCCAAGCGAAGGTGCAGGTGGGATCTTTGGTAGACTGACCCTGTTTAACGCAGCTACCAAGAGCTACTGGATTGCAATTACTCAAAGGGGCTGGATTGCTGCCAATGCCTGCACTCACAACAGTTGTTCACAGCAATGGAGCACATACACACCCACACATTCTCAATGCAGAATCGCTCCATTGGAATTGGAATGCAGTGAGGAGCAGGCATTGACGGCAATCAAGGATGCACTGCACATTCACTCCATTTGAGCCACCCACCCTTCCCGCCTTTCTCCACACTTTGTCCCGCCAACGACCTCAACCCACAAGTAGGCCACACAAACGACATGGCACGGCACACTGTTAGTGCTACAAGGCGACCATTGGCTTTAATGACAGACCATCCCCCCCCCCCCCCCCCCATCCTCCGCAGTGAAATGCCTCGTGAACTGGTTCGTGAAGCTCCTGGTCGACCAGACATGTACGGCTTGCAGACAGACAGCATGGACGAAAAGTCCAGAAGACCCGAAGGCGTTTGGAAGGGGCGTGCCCTGGGGCTCTTCGCAGGGAATCTAGTCAAAAAGTAGCGCGCACTGGAAGGAATCCCCCAGTAGCGCGCAGTGCAAGGAATCCCCCTCATGCTTGCCCATTGCAGCACTCAATTGGGGGTGATCCAGTGCATAGTGAACCAAGAGGGGCAGGACAGGAGAGACCCAGTGCTGCTGGTGAGGAAAAAGAGGCATGTGGTTGAAGGAATGGCTTGTATAGAGGTCGTTTCGGAGACCCGACTCTCATGCAACAGCAACAGATGTGCAGATGCAAGCCACCAACCCAAAACACGAGGAGCAACAGAGCAAGGCACAAACATGTCCACAGCTGAGCATGAGCCATAAAGATAGAACGAGCAACAATGCGGTGGTCTCAAGAGAGTGTAAGGCATGCTCGAGGCCGGAGCTCTGGCAACGAGAGGAGAGGCAGAGGGCGGGCATGGTGTTATACACCAAGACATTGAGGGTGAAGGGCATGGTGCCCCCCCCCCAAAAAACAACAACAACAACATCTACTCAACCTTTATGGCAATGCCCCCTCCCCCTCCACCGAGAATGGCCATTGCTCGGCATGCTGTTTCGGGTACTTCAGCGCATGGTGAACCAAGTGATCCAGAATGGCCAACATATTGAGGGGGTTGAGGGGGCCAACATATTCGTCGCCACAGGTGCGAAGAGCTTTTGTTCCTCAAGTGTGACGTGTGAAATAGTTTTGTGTGCCCAGCATTTTTGGCAACTCTAAAGGTCCAGACTGTCATGAGAGCTTCAAATATGGAGCCAAAGTTGTGTAATTGTATTACACGGCCGCACTGCATGCTGCTTGTATCTCTGGCAAGCAGGGCACAAAGATGGCAGCAGCTGCTGATTGATGGCCGCAGCTTAGGTGTTTGGGCAGATTGATGGGATTCAGCATTTTTTTTGGGCCGGGCAGCCGTATTGGTGTTTTGTTAAGCAGAGCAGTTGTGTTCTGTGATGACTATCGTCATTCATGCAAGTATGGAGGTACCCGGACGAAGATGCAACAGCACATGATGTGGGTGTCCGGCTGAGTCATTTTCAGTTCTGGGTGTGTGCGTTTTTCGAGTTTGTTCGACTGCCGGTTTGCGTCCTATCATATGCAGACACTCGGTACCCAAATTGCCAAATATTCTCACCACAAAATCCATCTTTGCAATTGCCATCAATTTCCTGTTCATTGAGAACTTGGCAATGCTCCCCTAAAGTACGGAGATGACAGTCGCAACTCTATCGGGCAAAGTGACGTGAATGCTGCTTCTCAAGACCCACATCTCTTCTCCTGCCTTTTTGCAGAGGCCAACTCAATGGAGGAGTGGATGTCGCTTCTGGGGTTGTCCAAATATTTGCCCCTTTTCAAGGCCAATGAAATTGATTTGGTGAGCATTTCTGAGCTGCAGGAACGTGATCTTCAAGACATGGGAATGCCTTTGGGTCCCCGCAAGAAGGTGCTGAAGGCCGCTAAGATGATGAAGTGAAGATCCTGTTAGCCACTAGGCGCGGGGCCATGCGCTGCTGGCCAATACGATTCTCCCTGGAACAGCCACCTGAGTTCGAAGCAGAACAGGATTTGCAAGAAGTCCGCCTCTGGAGTGCCAGCGTCTGCATTGTGCATCCCAACTTTGTTTAGCTTGGCAGTGCCGGTGTGTATAGTGTGTATGGGCAGTCTTCCGTCTTGCTCTGTCTCTCCCTCTCTGCTCCCTGTGTTTCTGCGTTTGCATCTCTCCCTCTCTCTCCCCCCCATCTCTCTCTCTCTCTCTCTCTCTCTCTCTCTGTGAGCACTCTCTCCGGCTCTCTCTCTACATCAGAGGCCACCCACATGCCATTGCCATGTGAAGGGCAGCACAGGTAACCGCAGAGCAGTGCACTCCTCCCATGATGCTGAAGCCACAACAAAGGCGACCTGTCCCCTTGGCCATCACATGCTGTGTTCGATACAACAAGCTGCACTCCTGTGTGCTTATCATAATGCCCTGCATTCCGCTTGGACCTGAACATCCCTATGGGCTACAGGATCACAGATTTTCTTGTTTACTTTCTTGACCGCCTCCGTCTCCATCCTGCTTAACACATGGCACTGTTTTCTGCTCCTGACTTGCCTCTCCCTCCCAATGTGTCCTGGGTGGTGCTATTGCAAGACTGGTGCGTGATCGGCTGAGAGCAGTCCACAGAATGTGCAACTGCACCAACCATTCATTCTGTGATTTCACTCAGTGGTCTGCCTGTTGATGTGATGTCTGTATGAACTCGTGGCGGCAGGTGGCAGTTCGATGGTTTCTACGGCAGGAAGCTGAACAAACACCCCCCCCCCCCCTACCATGCTGAAACATGTCAATGACCAAGAGAGTGCAAGAGCACAGCGCCCAAGAGAGAGCAGCTGTTTCGGTTTTGGTGCCACTTCAGGAATGGATTGGGGTGATGTCTGGAGGCATGAAAGTGGACAACATTCTGTACCAGTACCTACTGGTCATAAGTCCCGGACTGGACGCCGTTGCAGTGTGGAGATTATTGGCGTATGGCATGTACATTCCTGTCCCCAATAGGTTTGTGCAGCGCCAGGCCCCAAAGTGGCCCATATCAGCATGCAGACTGACAGGCCGCATTTTTCAGATATTCCGCTGTGTGCTAGGGACAAACCATGCCATGTTTTCACTGACCCAGATGTGCACACTGACTCCAGCAACCCCTCAGTGACATGCATGAAACACGACCCAATTTCGATGTGTGGAGCCAGGTTGCAGTGTTTAGGTACTTGCACTCGGTTTCAGTGCCCGCTGATGCTGGCGGTTTCCAGCAGGCCTATTCAAAAGGCTGCTTTTGACCGAGAGGCACACAAATCCACATGATTCAATCATTCTTTCAAGACCATTGTTGTGTCATTTGTTGGATTTTGATGTGGAACAAACAAGCACACATCCAGAAACAGGTAGGTTTTCATTTTTTCACACCCTATCCCAGCTCCATTTCAATTTGAGGTATTTCACACGTTTTTGTGTGCCGTTTCGAAAATACCCTCGCAAATTTGCCTGCTCTGTGCCGCCAATCAGTTCCCATCTTGGAAGAGGCATGCTCAGCTTTAACCCGTACCCTTTGTCCAAGGGTGTATGCCACATCAGTCAGCATATATTTCGATGCAGTGTCCACTGTCCGGCAATGCATCGTGACAAGGACACCAATACAGAAACCTCAGGGACAATTGTTGTGCACAATGGATAGCAGATGTTTCTGTGGTTGGCTCTGCACCGCTGTCACAGCCAGCTTGTCCAGGTAGGGCTTCCACATGTGTTGTTGGCACTGATGCACACTATTGCTTGCACCAATTTTGGGGTCATATGAAGTGCAAGTCTGTTGATTGGTTGCCATGTTGGGACAGACAAAAGGACCGTCTTGGTGTGCCAGCAGAGGCATCAAAGGTGCCAAGTAATACCGTGCTCAACCCCATTCTGCAAACATCCATTTGGGTGATGGGTCCCACAGAGGGGGGAGGGATTGTGTTGTGTTCTCTGTAGTCCAGGAGTCACCTGTCACACCCACATACCTGTGCAGGCATGTTCATGTACAATTAGCACATTTGTACATTTGGTTTGTGCACACTTCCATCTATGCTGTGCTGGTAGGTCTCAAATATCTGTAAAAATGGAAATATCCCAGCGTGCCGCATATGCTGGGGGCTATTTCTGCGCCAGTTTACCTGTGAGATCCATAGCCATTACAAGTCTTTGTGAGGTGCTTGTACCTCGTTTCAACCAGAGATACTACTGCAATTATATGTTTGATGATGTTGGCCCGCGAGGGGGTGCAGACTTTATGATTGATCAGAATTAGTGGGAAATTATATTGTGTCAGCTGTGGTTTACCAACAAGGATCAAAAAAGGATGAGCTGGCTGAAATCGCATTGTTTCAGACCAGCAGCAGTGTGGTTTGTATACACCAATATTTGGCAGCTGTGGTTGTCACCACAAATATTTAATTTTTTAATGGAATTTGGAATTGATTCCTGATTAAGTGGTTTGTTGCATGTTTGCCTTTTGTGCACGGGGGAATGAAAAGCACCCCACGGGAGGCATTTGCACCCACAGTGTAAACTGTTGTGTGGGATATTTGGGTGAAATAGCCCCTGTCAAGTGTTTTTCATGAGGCAGTTGTTGGAAGTGGCACTGGAAATCTGTGCAGTCTGCGAATGGAGAATGCTGAGAATCGAATTCTTCACTTTGTGAATTGTGACAGCAGCAGCTATTTTTAAGGACAAGTCTGCAGAAGTTCTAAATGGCATTCATTGCTTTTGTTGGTGGCTTTAGTTAGCCAAGGAGTGTCCGTGCCAATTCGCCTATGGAAGGTTTTGTCCCTGCAAAATGTGTTCTAAAAATCACACACCTCCAGATGATTTAAAGGTTTGGAAATTTAAATCGAGTAATTTTCGACACAAGTATTTTGAAGCATGGGCAGCTCTTGTTTGCGCACGGGCAGCACTTGTTTGCGCATGGGCAGCACCTCTTTGCGCGCGGGCAGCACTTGGTTGTGTGGCATGGCTGAGTTGAAGGGCTCCGGCGCTACCGCACGGGCGCCGGCACTTTTTACACCCGACCTGTAGCGCGGCGCACCCCAACCAACCCCGTGCTGTAACATGCAGTTACTGTGCTTCGCTGTGCCTTCGCTGTGCTCGTGCACACACTAAACACAGAATAAACAAACCCGTGGTAAGGAAAAGGGGAACAAAGTTCTGAGTGCCAAACTGCCGATGGGTACGAAACACGGTAAACAAATGTTCATGGTACCTGAAGCTGTGAGAGACGGAGAACAGTTGAATGTGTAAACTCAAATGCCTCTCCTCCACCCTTCCTCTTCCCCCTCCTCTTCTATGTTGCAAAGCCGCTGCTTGCATGGGTGGAAGCCCAGTCGCTGGATCCTCAATCCTTTAGGGCCTCCCGCATGAGCGGGCCTGGGGCATACCCCGGGGCGGTCTATGAGGCAGAAGCGGCTGTGTTGAAATTGTCCACTTTAGCTTGAATGGGTGGTTCGTATGACATCATGCTAGCCCCCGCGAATCCGAGGTTGCCAGTTGCTGCTGCATGCGCACCCAAACTCCTGGGCTATTGGTATCCCCGGGGCCTAAAGGTCGCCCGCTTCATTGTCTGGGGACGCCGCGAAGGTTCGCTTTTTCTAGGTCCAGCCTTGTTCTGGGCAACACCCTAGGCCTTGTGTTGAGTCTCGTGTCACGGAGCCGTGCGTAATTCTTTTTTCCCAAGCCCAAGCCAAAGCATTTGTTTGTGCACGAGTAGCACTACTTTGTGCACGGGTAGTACTGCTTTGTGCACGGGCAGCACTTATTTGCGCACGGGCAGCTGTTCTCTTAATACCATAGGAGTGCGGGGGCGGAGGTGGTATAATGCAGGGGGACTCGGGGCCCAAAATTTTAGGCTTTGGCACTACAGCGGTGCGGCCTTCTTAAGAGCAACACGGCCAACCGGCAAGATGGAGAATGCATGAAAGTGAAGGGGAAAGCCCAAGGTGAAACCGGCAGAAATTGTGCCAAGGGCAAAACGACGGGTACGCTGCAAGAGGAAAATAAAATGTTTCTTTTGTTTTACAACATAGCCCAAGGAACAGCGCACCCATACCGACCCCGTGCTCCGAACTGCATATGGTGTACCTTCTCTGTGCTTACGTAGTGCCTATACATAGAACGAAAAGTTCAGAGCACGGGCCAAAGCCCCTGCCTCTCCCTCCCACTGCACACTCAGCGTGTCTCAATGGCATGCCCCCCCCCCCCCGCAGACCATGGAAACTCAGCGGGTCAATGGACATGATTGTGAAAATGCAGGTGTTGCGAATGCTAACCTTTGCTGTGCGTGTGTCGCACACTACACTAAACACCACACGGGCACGGAGGCGGAGGAGATATAAGAAGACAGGACCCGCCGGCTGAAATTTTAGGCCGTGGCACTATAGTGGTGCCATGGAAGAGGACAGCCCAAGATAGGTAAGCAGTCTTGAGCGGGCGCATGACAAAAACAACATAGCCAACCGGCAAAACAGAGGATGCACGAAAGTGAACCGGAAAGCCCAGGGCAAAACGGGCAGAAATTGTGCCAAGGGCAAGACGACAGGTGCGCTGCAAGGAAAAAAAATGACTTTTCTTCTTATTTTTTTTCAACAAAACCCAAGCAACAACGCACCCATATCGACCCCATGGCCCGAACTGTATATGCTGTGCCGTCGCTGTGTTTAAACGAAAAGTTCACAACACGTGCCAACCTCTTTGCTTATCTTTCCCACTCTACACTCAGTGCGTCGCAATGGTATGCTCACTCCCCTGCCTGCAGACTACGGAAACTTGGCGGGTCACAGAACATCATAGTGAACATGCAGGTGTTGCGAATGCTTTGCGTTGCTGTGCGTGCGCCGTACACTACACTAAACACCACAAGCGCACGGGGGCGGAGGGGATGTAAGAAGAGACGACCCGCGGCCTAAAGTTTTACGCTGTAGCACTATAGCGGGGCTGCTGAAGGAAACAACCGAGGATCGTTGAGCAGTGCCCAGCGGGATCATGAGAAACCCAACACGGCCAACCGGCAAGACGGGGGATGCACGAAAGTGAAGTGAAAAGCCCAAGGTAAACCCGTCATAAATTGTGCCGAGGGTAAGACGACGGGTGCGCCGGAAGAAACGAAAAATAACTTTCTTAGTTTATTTTAATACATTTTTCAACACAACCCAAGGTACAACGCACTCATACCGACCCTGTGCCCCGAACGGCATATGCGGTGCCTTCGCTCAGCTTGTACAGTTTCTGTACACGGAAAGCTCATAGCACGTGTCAACCTCGTTGCCTGTCCCTCCCACTCTACACTCAACGTGTCTCAATGGTATGCACCCTCCCCCTGCAGGCCATGGAAACTCAGCGGGTCATAGCACATGATTGTGCTCATGCACGTATTGGGAATGTTGTGCCTTGCTGTGCGTGCGCCGTACACTACACTAAACACGAGAAGGGCACGGAATCGGAGGACATATAAGAAGAGACGACCCACGGCCTAAAAATTTAGGCCGTGGCACTGTAGTGGTGCCCTTGAGGAGGATGGCGCAGGATAGTTGAGCAGTCCTCAATGGGAGCATGAGAAAGGCACCACGGCCAATTGGCAAGCCGGGAGATGCACGAAAGTAAAAGAGAAAGCCCAAGGTAAAAATGGCGGAAATGGTGCCAAGGGCAAGAGGACGGCCGGGATGCAAGAGACAATAAACATCTTTTTCATTTTTATTTCATTTTTCAACACAACCTAAGGAACAACGCACCCTTACCGATACCGTGCCCCGAACTGCATATGCTCTGCCTTTGGCATGCTTACGCAGCTTTTGTAAAGAAAAAGCCCACGGCATGTGCCAACCTCTTTGCGACTCCATCCCACTTCACACTCAGCGCGTATTCTCCGACAACAGAAGCTTGGCGGGTCATGAGACATGATCGTGAGCATGTAGGTATTGCAAATGCTTGGGCTTGGTGAGGATGTGCCACACACAAAAAAAAAACAAGAAGGATAGGGGGCGGAGGTGTTGGCAGACAAGAGGAACCGCTGCCTCAAATTTTAGGCCTAGCACTATAGCGGTACCACAGAAGAGGACAACCTTCGATAGCTGAGCAGTCCTTAGCGGCAGCATGAGAAACACAAAACAAACAAGTGGCTAAGGGAGAATTGCAGCGCGGTGATGTGGACCGCACAAGGACAAAATCGGCAGAAAATGTGCAGTGAGCTGGACTACGGGTGCGCCGCAAAGAAACAATGCTCATTATAGCACTGTGTTGAAGTACTGTGTAGTGAAGGTAGAGTCCCCATGGGGTGCGAGCGGGGCACCATCGTGCATATATCCGTGTGCGCGCAGTTGAGTGGAGGGGCACCGGCGGAACCCAACGTGCAAAAGCACAAAAAAAGATCTTCTTTTCTACTGTACGACAGAACCGAAGGAACAACGCAACCGTGCCATACCCGTGCCCCTGACTGCAGGTGCTGTGCTTTCGCTGTGCTTACGTTGTGCTTGTGCAAACAAACACGTACCGCAATATAGAAGCGTAGGTGACTCGCGTCAAAAAGAAAGATACAAATCCCGCGGCTGAAAAACTGGCCAGTGCACTATTGCTGTGCAGCAAGCAGAGACGACCCACGATAGCAAAGGAGTCTGTGGCAGGAGCTGCCCGCACAAGAAAAACATCGAAGAACAAAACGATTTATACGAGGAGAGGGGAAATGGGCCAACATTCGGCCACAAGACAACCAAGCAAGAGGGATATCACTTCTCCTCTTCATTCATTACTCCGCTGTCAACTGCAGCCCCCCCCCCCTTTCCCCGCTCCAGCTTTTTGGCAACCATGACGGGGCCATCTCCGTACTCTTCATATATGGTGAATTTTCCTTTTTCTGTTTTTTTCTTTTCTCCGCACTTTACTCAGGTCCACCACCCAGCGGGTTGTTCACGTAACCATCTGGCCTTTGGTGCCAAGCAGGGCAGTGCATTCCACCCAGATGTTCCTTGTCAATGCCCAGGTCGAAACAAGACAGGTTCATATACTATTTGTTGTATATACTTTTTCTTGCTTTAGACTTCAGCTCGCCATGAATGCTCTTGCCCGTAGGTAGGCCGCTTTGAGTAATGCTCGTCGGGGGGCAACCCCCATGCATCAAAACTAAGCAAGAGGGATGGTGCTAAGAACACAATGAAAGCACGTAGCTGACAAGCAGTCATTTTTCCCCAACCACGAGCAGAGCACATCCAAGACTCGACCGCGCTTTGTTATGCCTTTGTTTTGCCTTTGTTTTGCCTTTGTTTTGCCTGTGCTCTACACAACCAAAGTATTAAGAAAAAGCTGAATATGTTCAGCGGCAATTTTTTTGCGTCTGTTGTGTGTAATCACTATTGTGTCGGTTCCTACCGTCATCAGCTGGGCCGTTGCATAGGCACGTCGCTCCTTTTGTTATTTATGATGGAGACATGAATATTGACATTGAACATTTAACTTAGACGGTTGGCTTGTAACCTTTTTGCTAATCAGGAAGTTAAGTGTAGCTTTGCAATTCGGTGAATCGCTAATTTGCAGTGGCGCTGGGGATTTTAGTCGGGCACTCATTGACTCCATTCATTCGTGCAGTTACGTGCGTGATAGCAGCTTCGCTGCTTTTCATAAGATCGTCTCTACTGCGCTTGAAGTAAGTAGTCTTTACAATTGCTTTGAGATCATGGTGGTTTGCGGCAGGAGCATACGAGGTAGCAGAGGCTTGCCAAATTTTTAGGCTTGCCCGTCAAAATGTTTGTACTTTCTTGTGGCGACTCCACCCAAAGGTCTCATTTTGATTTTCGGGAGACTTTCTGCTATAGGGTTGGCTTTGCCCCTTTGGGTTGCCCCGTAGGACATCGGTCGCATGACCAATCCAAGCCTTCCCCCCCTCCTCACAACATACCCTTCGGATGGGATGCAGTAGATCCTGGGGTGCTGAATTACCCCTTTTCGTACCCGTCGCACGCACGACATAAATAGCAATCGGGCGTGAGCCTACTGAGTTTTTTTTTTCCAATTCTGATATCTGTGAGTCTACATTTCCGAGATCGGAAATTTGGGTAGTTTTAGACCCATACAATTCTATTGGTGCAATTGGTCTGGTGTGAGATACTAATTTTGCGGTTGACACATGTTAGAGGTCCACAACACACGAACCTTTGTTGCCGTAGGGTTGTCGGTGTTGTATAGCACTCAATTGTGTCGCTTTGGTATTAGTAAAAAACGGAATGTCTATTGTATTTGTTGTGCTCTTGTTTGTATGTTTACTTATCTATTTTATAGATAAGTATAAGATGACATCCTATAAGGTTTACTGTTTGGATGTTATTTGATACTCTATGTGGGAAAGCTTCATCAAGGATCAAGATTGAGTTTGGAAAGTGTCTTTGCTTGCCTTTGTCATTGTGCTTCTACTTTGTTTGAGGTTTTTGTCATGCTAAAGAATGCCAAAGGATAGACATACTTGGTCATTGGCAAGTTCAAATTTTTGGATGTTGAGTGGAAGATTTAGGAAAGATGTGTAGGAGAAAGTTATTTGCCTTGACAAACATTGGAAGATCCTGACAATTTCATACTTATCTTGTGGTGGAGATGGATGGAATGAGTAAGAAAAAGTGCTTTTCCAATGCTTTAGGGTATACTTTAGTTGTATTAGAGGTGCTCTAAGCACTCAGGCATTTTTATCTTAGTATTGGCCCAACCAAAAGGGGTGATAACACATTTTGACCTATGGAACCAAACACCAAATCAGGATGTGGTGTGCACCCCTTTATCCCCAAGCTATAGGCACTAAAACATCTTTTTCTGGGTTGCTGAGGCACTGATATACTGAAGGCAGAGCCTATGAATTTATCTATGTTTTCTCATGAATTCTTAGCTATCCTAGTGGCATGCACCCTAGGGGGCTGGGGCACCTCTTTTTGAGAGGTCCTGGGTTCAATACCCAGTCAGCCTAGCTAAGTAGGAATATCCCATGTGACATGGCAGTGACCTCATCGCCACAAGCCATGCCACCTCAGCACCTATGGGACCCAAAAACAAAGAGTGCACATCTCAAGATGGCACTGTGGATGATAGTGAGCCCTTGGGGCAGTTTTCCAATCACTTTTTCTCAAACATGTAAAATATTTCATCCTGAGTTGCAATGTATGCTACTTGCTGTGGTCTATTGTTGATAGTTGTTTTTATCTAACTCTTTGTGACTGCAGCCCTTCATGCTTTGATCCTGACCTTCTTCTACTTGCTTATCTCTGGCTTGGGTTATCCTGGATTGGTTGTATTTCAACAATAAAACATTTTCCTCATCAAAAACAAGCAGCAGGAACCCTACACCAGCAGCAAGCAGCAGAAGAGGCACAACAAACACACAGTGTTGAAATCACTATAAAACTTCCTGGTAGCAAGAGGCAGTCTGTCTCTGCGTACCGGCAGCAACCCCGTGCCGTACATCCAGTGCGCCGAGATCAGTCATATATAAGCAAGAAGGGCGAACGAATATGGACACCAAGAAAGAGGACACCGACGTGAAGACTGCGCCTGAGGCACCAGCAATGCCAGCACCTGGTGAACCTGGACCTCGACCTAGCGCTGTACCTTCGGAGCCCTTACATGGGCCAGTGGACGTGGCGGAGGATTCGATGGAAGGACTTCAGTCGGCCTTCCGGGCCCTCTCAGTGGAGGAGGTGGACGGCCATCCTGTGAAGAGAAAGAGAGAGAGAGAGAAGGATGCTGGAGAAAGCATAGCAGACGAAGGAGCAGACCAAGGGCACGACCCGACGAATGATCCTACCTTCGAGGGCGCACCAAGCGCTTCTGGCCTCCACGCATCACCCTCTCCTATAACCACCACACTCCCAACTCCAGACCCAGCCGCTGCAACATCCACACCCATAACCAACCCGCCTATGGCTGAGGGCATAGGTTTTACTGGTATGCCTACCTACCCTGCCTATGGTGTGAACCCACCTACCACTGCGTTTCCAGAGGCAACTACTACCAGTGAGCCGGTGACCTCCAGTTCTGCGCCGCGATGGTATGCGGCTGACTATCACCATCCTCTACCCGCTACGGGAGCCTATGTGGATGTTCCTGGTTATGCAACCTTGAGTGGGTTGAGGAGAGGACCTGAGTCATGCGGGAGCAGGAGTAGAGGATCGGGGAGATCCTCCAACAGGTCCCTGACCCGGTCGGAGATCAACGAGGTGCTCCGAGGAACCACCTCTAAAATTGTTGGCAACCTCACTCAAGAGATTCGAGATAAACTGGAGCCCCTGATACCGCCCCAAGCGTCACCTACCACGGTGGGAATGTCACCCCATCGAGTACAGGCCAACCACCTGGTGGCAGGCCTGACAAACACCCTGGGGAGCCTGAGGAGCCGACCGATGCCCGCCCCTGCAGCGATACCTAGAAGCCCTTTCGTGCCGAGTACGGCCCAGCAACCCTACAGTCAGGTGGAGAATTCTACGCGAGCCGAGCTGGATCGGCTGGGGATGACAGCCCTGAGGGCAATGGTGGATGTGGAGCCCTACGGCTCCAGTGACCTAGGCGGAGATCCCTCCGATGATGAACCGCCGTCTATGACTTCTGCTTCGCCCTCGGACGACGACGACCGGGAGGACCCCGAGAACCCAAGTGGGAAGAAGAAGGAGAAGAAGAAGAAGACCCGACGCCCGGGGGAACGCAGGTCTCAGGAGGCTAAGGCTATTGCCACCTCCAAGATCGTGGTGAACCTGCCTGAGTTCACAGGCAAGGACCTCAGCGAGTTCGCTGAGAATTTTGGCCGGTTTCTCCAATGGACCGGCCAAACCCACGCTAGTGGACGGGTCAAGTGCGATCTGCTCCTGCAGTGTTGCAAGACCAAGTACCTGAAGAAGCACGTCAAACAGATCGTGACTAAGTCCGCCACCTTTGCCGATGTGTTGGTTGCGTTGGAGAGGCAGTACCCGACCTATGAAACCGACCTCTCCATCAGGGCCGAGATCCAGAACCTGCCCATGCTGCCCAACAACCCCAAACCTGGCAGGGTCTCTGAGCTATTGGCTGACCTGGATCACTGGGCTGGACGATTGACGCCCGGTTCCTACAGCAGCGACGACCTGCTTTTCTGGTTGGTGGCTAAGCTCCCTCGAGAGCTGTGGGACGAGTGCCGTTCAACGGCAGAGAGCAAGGCTAGAGCCCTCCACTACGAGGATCTATGTGTACTACTCCTGGTGTTGGCGCTGGAGAAAGAAAGCGACCAGCACCTTTTTTTTTTTTTTTTTTGCAATGTGCATCCCCGCGTTACCCCTGGGGTAGCGACCAGCACCTGAACAACTACCGTCCTTGAGGTGGAGGCTCTGGAAGCCATGGCAAAGGGTACCAAGGATCCAGACCTGGGCAGGGGACTACCCCCAAACACGCCCGTATCATGGAAAACGTCAAGGAGCTCTTCTGGTGTGATGCCAGAGACGAGCAGGGCCACCTGCAGCACGCCCCTGACTGCGAGCAGCGAGACTGCTTCGTAGTCCAAGGGAAGAAGCAGGAGACCAACACCGGCGCCAAGGCCAAGATGCCGGATCACTACAGGTGTACTATCACCTGTGCCTTCTGTGGGGAGAGGAAGCACTACGAGGATGAGTGCTACCACAAGCAGCACCTGTCGGCGAAGCTGAAGGGTGAGGATCCTGGCAAAGGCTCTGGCAAAGGTGGAGGCAAAGGCAAAGGCAACGACTCCGGCAAGGGCAAGTCGAAAGGACGTGGACAAGGCCAAGACAAAAGTCAAGGTGGAGGAGGAGGAGGCGCTAACCGCCAGCCAGACAAGGACAACAAGAACACGGACAAGAACGGAGGCAACCCGAACCTTAATTCAGGGGGGAACTCGGAGCCCTCTGGGGGGCAGTCTGGTCCCACCACACGCTCGCAGACGCAGGCCCAGCGAGAACAAGGATGTTATTGTAGAGATCCGTCGCGCGATCGCAGCAGAAGAAAAATAAAATTACGAGAAAAAGACGCACCGCCAGCAGAAATAAAGCGAAAAATCGTCTTTTCCGACCTCAGAAACGCCCCCAACAATTTTACGCCGCTGTTTGGCGAGGTCGCAAAATATAGGACACTCACCGAAAAAGACGAACAATAGAGTCGCGACGGCGAAGAAACTGAGCGTTGCTTGCCCCAAACCACCTAGCAAAGTGCGTGCCCTAGGCGCTAGGGACTTGTGCGCGCCCCAAAACAACCCACACATAGACAACAACAACGCCACCGGCCACCGACAAGCAAGTATGTTATGTGCCGCGCACCGCGAAAAACCAACGAAACAAGCACAACGCGGAAAGAGGTAGACAAGGAGAATAAATAGGTAACGAACCGCACCACGGTGGAGAGATATACCACAAGTACACGACCAAGCAATGCAAGCCCGCTCATGTAGGAAATACGCGCGAAGAGGAGCACAACAACAAGAGCAAGAGGCCGCACATGTACCCAAGTATGTTGAATGTCGTGCATGAAAAAATACACACAAGCAACAACAACGCCACCGGCCGCCGGAAAGCAAGTATATTATGTGCCATACGTTGTGTGCATGACGCCGTAACAAGCGCAAAACAAGTAACGTGATAAGCAACGCCAAAGTGCGCCGCCACGAAAAGCGCAACGAAAACCGCACCGGCAAGGAAAACCAACAAGAGGTGGCACCGAAAGAACGCCTATGCTCACCCCCGCTCGCATAGGGAAAGAAAGGTATGCCCGCACGCGCATGCCCGGAACGCCGGAAAGGCCAACACCGCCACAGACGAGCAACATGGTATGAAGGGACAAACAGGGAGGAACAAAAAGACCACCGAGGTAAAGCACAACACAAAAAAAAAAAAAAAAAAAAAAAAAAAAAAAAAAAAAAACCAAGCATACACACGTGACAAGTGGGGTCCAAGTATGTTGCCACGCTACGCTACGTAACCGAGACGTGCCCACCGCCCACCCGCACGCCCGCTTATGTAGGAGGCGAAAGGGAGCGAAAGGGAACAAAAGGTATGCCGCCGCATGCAAACGAATAGTAGACAAGCCACACACCGCCACCAAGAACACAAGTATGTTACCATGTCGTGCCACGTCGCCAACCGCGGAGTTGCGTGGGTTAGAACACACAAATAGCCAGGGAGGGGGACAAGAAGAGCAAACACACAAATACCATAGCGCCGGCGAGTGCCGGGTCCCAACGAACACACGTGCACGCACCCATGTTCTATCCTCACAGGTCCCGAAGAGAAGCGTATGCTCGTGTCTGCGTCGTCCGGGCGTTAAAGTAGGGTTGTCTTAGACGCTTAGGCAAGTATTGCGTCGTGCCGTCGTCACACATAAGCGAACGCCCGACAAGGCGGGAGGACTAGGACACGTTAAGGTAGTGGGGAAAGAGGCAGGTATATTGCACGTCACGCCGCGCGCGCGGAACGGGCGACGAGAAAAGGTAGCGACCAAAGGGGGGTGGAAACAAGCCGGGAGCAAGTGGGGCGATAAACCTACACGCAAGCCGGTCGCACACGAATGTCGCATGACGTACCAGCCAGCTCGAGGTGCCGTGTCGCGACAAAACCGCCGCCGCCGCACGCTCGTTTACGCACCCTTCTCTCCCTACGCAGGTTCAAAAGAGGAAGCCCGGACCGACAAGGAAAAAGACAGAGACACGCAACAAAGCGGAGGCAGGGAAAAAGTGCATGCCAGGGAGAGGGGTAGAGGAAAGGGTAAAGAGCAACGAAGCCGCGAAAGGAACAAGGGGTAGCCAGCGAACGAGCAAGGGGCGCACACAGAGGAGGGGACACGGCGGGCACACGGCGAGCACAACACCGCACCGAGACACCGGAGAGGGGAGCACCGGAGGACCAAGGAAAGAGCAGCACCACGCACCACGACACGCACGGCACAGGCACCACACACACCGCACACGCCCAACGAACCCCGGCAACCCACCCGGCAGTGGGCGGGCAGACGGGAGAGGGACAGCGCCTGACCCCAAGCGCCCCTCACCATGGTGGAAGGCACCCCCCCCGGGGACGCCCTTCCGCCACCCCCACAGCGAGCAACGCCGGCCCGCAAGGGCGCACGCTGTGGGGCCGGTGCCGGGCCCCCACGCCCACACCGACCGCACCCGGGACACGCGGGTCGCGGAACCCTGGCTGCACGCTCCGGAGGACGGGCAGCCGTGGGAGGGACAGCGCCTGGCACCAGGCGCCCCTCACAACGGTGGAAGGCACCCCCCCCGGGGACGCCCTTCCGCCACCCCCACAGCGAGCAACGCCGGCCCGCAAGGGCGCACGCTGTGGGGCCGGTGCTGGGTCCACACGCCCGCATCGACCGCACCCGGGACACACGGGTCGCGGAACCCTGGCTGCGCGCTCCGGAGGACGAGCAGCCGGGGGAGGGACAGCGCCTGACACCAGGCGCCCCTCACAACGGTGGAAGGCACCCCCCCCGGGGACGCCCTTCTGCCGCCCCCACAGCGAGCAACGCCGACCCGCAAGGGCGCACGCTGTGGGGCCGGTGCTGGGTCCACACGCCCGCATCGACCGCACCCGGGACACACGGGTCGCGGAACCCTAGCTGCACGCTCCGGAGGACGGGCAGCCGGGGGAGGGACAGCGCCTGACACCAGGCGCCCCTCACAACGGTGGAAGGCACCCCCCCCGGGGACGCCCTTCTGCCGCCCCCACAGCGAGCAACGCCGACCCGCAAGGGCGCACGCTGTGGGGCCGGTGCTGGGTCCACACGCCCGCATCGACCGCACCCGGGACACACGGGTCGCGGAACCCTAGCTGCACGCTCCGGAGGACGGGCAGCCGGGGGAGGGACAGCGCCTGACACCAGGCGCCCCTCACAACGGTGGAAGGCACCCCCCCCGGGGACGCCCTTCTGCCGCCCCCACAGCGAGCAACGCCGACCCGCAAGGGCGCACGCTGTGGGGCCGGTGCTGGGTCCACACGCCCGCATCGACCGCACCCGGGACACACGGGTCGCGGAACCCTAGCTGCACGCTCCGGAGGACGGGCAGCCGGGGGAGGGACAGCGCCTGACACCAGGCGCCCCTCACAACGGTGGAAGGCACCCCCCCGGGGACGCCCTTCCGCCACCCCCATAGCGAGCAACGCCAGCCCGCAAGGGCGCACGCTGTGGGGCCGGTGCTGGGTCCACACGCCCGCATCGACCGCATCCGGGACACGCGGGTCGCGGAACCCTAGCTGCACGCTCCGGGGGACGAGCGGCCGGGGGAGGGACAGCGCCTGACACCAGGCGCCCCTCACAACGGCGGAAGGCAGCCCCCCCGGGGACGCCCTTCCGCCACCCCCACAGCGAGCAACGCCGGCCCGCAAGGGCGCACGCTGTGGGGCTGGTGCTGGGTCCACACGCCCACATCAACCGCTCCCGGGACACGCGGGTCGCGGAGCCCTGGCTGCACGCTCCAGAGGACGAGCGGCCGGGGGAGGGACAGCGCCTGACACCAGGCGCCCCTCACAACGGTGGAAGGCACCCCCCCCGGGGACGCCCTTCCGCCACCCCCACAGCGAGCAACGCCAGCCCACAAGGGCGCACGCTGTGGGGCCGATGCTGGGTCCACACGCCCGCATCGACCGCACCCGGGACACACGGGTCGCGGAACCCTGGCTGCACGCTCCGGAGGACGGGCGGCCGGGGGAGGGGCAGCGCCTGACACCAGGCGCCCCTCACAACGGTGGAAGGCAGCCCCCCCCGGGGACGCCCTTCCGCCACCCCCACAGCGAGCAACGCCGGCCCGCAAGGGCGCACGCTGTGGGGCCGGTGCTGGGTCCACACGCCCGCACCGACCGCACCCGGGACACACGGGTCGCGGAACCCTGGCTGCACGCTCCGGAGGACGAGCGGCCGGGGAAGGGACAGCGCCTGACACCAGGCGCCCCTCACAACGGTGGAAGGCACCCCCCCCGGGGACGCCCTTCCGCCACCCCCACAGCGAGCAACGCCGGCCCGCAAGGGCGCACGCTGTGGGGCCGGTGCTGGGTCCACACGCCCGCATCGACCGCACCCGGGACACGCGGGTCACGGAACCCTGGCTGCACGCTCCAGAGGACGAGCGGCCGGGGGAGGGACAGCGCCTGACACCAGGCGCCCCTCACAACGGTGGAAGGCACCCCCCCCGGGGACGCCCTTCCGCCACCCCCACAGCGAGCAACACCGGCCCGCAAGGGCGCACGCTGTGGGGCCGGTGCTGGGTCCACACGCCCGCATAGACCGCACCCGGGACACACGGGTCGCAGAACCCCGGCTGCGCGCTCCAAAGGACGAGCGGACGGGGGAGGGACAGCGCCTGACGCCAGGCGCCCCTCACAACGGTGGCAGGCACCCCCCCCGGGGGTGCCCCTCCGCCACCCCCACAGCGAGCAACGCCGGCCCGCAAGGGCGCACGCTGTGGGGCCGGTGCTGGGTCCACACGCCCGCACCGACCGCGCCCGGGACACGCGGGTCGCGGAACCCTGGCTGCACGCTCCGGAGGACGAGCGGCCGGGGGAGGGACAGCGCCTAACACCAGGCGCCCCTCAAAACGGTGGAAGGCACCCCCCCCGGGGACACCCTTCCGCCACCCCCACAGCGAGCAACGCCGGCCCGCAAGGGCGCACGCTGTGAGGCCGGTGCTGGGTCCACACGCCCGCATCGACCGCACCCGGGACACGCGGGTCACGGAACCCTGGCTGCACGCTCCGGAGGACGAGCGGCCGGGGGAGGGACAGCGCCTGGCACCAGGCGCCCCTCACAACGGTGGAAGGCACCCCCCCCGGGGACGCCCTTCCGCCACCCCCACAGCGAGCAACACCGGCCCGCAAGGGCGCACGCTGTGGGGCCGGTGCTGGGTCCACACGCCCGCATCGACCGCGCCGGGACACGCGGGTCGCGGAACCCTGGCTGCACGCTCCGGAGGACGAGCGGCCGGGGGAGGGACAGCGCCTGACACCAGGCGCCCCTCACGACGGTGGAAGGCACCCCCCCCGGGGACGCCCTTCCGCCACCCCCACAGCGAGCAGCGTCGGCCCACAAGGGCGCACGCTGTGGGGCCGGTGCTGGGTCCACTGCCCGCATCGACCGCGCCCGGGACACGCGGGTCGCGGAACCTGGCTGCACGCTCCGGAGGACGAGCGGCCGAGGGAGGGACAGTGCCTGACACCAGACGCCCCTCACAACGGTGGAAGGCAGCCCTCCCCGGGGACGCCCTTCCGCCACCCCCACAGCGAACAACGCCGGCCCGCAAGGGCGCACGCCGTGGGGCCGGTACTGGGTCCACACGCCCACATCGACCGCGCCCGGGACACACGGGCCGCGGAACCCTGGCTGCGCGCTCCGGAGGACGAGCGGCCAGGGGAGGGACAGCGCCTGACACCGGGCGCCCCTCACAACGGTGGAAGGCACCCCCCTGGGAACGCCCTTCCGCCACCCCCACAGCGAGCAACGCCGGCCCGCAAGGGCGCACGCTGTGGGGCCGGTGCTGGGTCCACATGCCCGCATCGACCGCACCCGGGACACGCGGGTCGCGGAACCCTGGCTGCACGCTCCGGAGGACGAGCGGCCAGGGAAGGGACAGCGCCTGACACCAGGCGCCCCTCACAACGGTGGAAAGCGCCCCCCCCGGGGACGCCATTCCGCCAGCCCCACAGCAAGCAGCGTCGGCCCGCAAGGGCGCACGCTGTGGGACCGGTGCTGGGTCCACACGCCCGCATCGACCGCGCCCGGGACACACGGGTCGCGGAACCCTGGCTGCACGCTACGGAGGGCGAGCGCGGCCGGGGGAGGGACAGCGCCTGACACCAGGCGCCCCTCACAACGGTGGCAGGCACCCCCCCCGGGGGCGCCCCTCCGCCACCCCCACAGCGAGCAACGCCGGCCCGCAAGTGCTACGCTGTGGGGCCGGTGCAGGGTCCACTGCCCGCACCGACCGCGCCCGGGACACGCGGGTCGCGGAACCCTGGCTGCACGCTCCGGAGGACGAGCGGCCGGGGGAGGGACAGCGCCTAACACCGGACGCCCCTCGCAACACTGGAAGGCGCCCCCCCGGGGATGCCCATCCACCGCCCCCACACCGAGCAACGCACCAACGCACCAACGCACCAGCCACGGGACATCCGCACCCCGCCCCCTGCTCTTAGACACAGCGACATAGCAATGGCGGAACCCGCGGCACCACGCAAGACACGCCCCCGATCTCCGACGCTGGACGAAGCACACGAGGTCATCAGGGCGCTGGGACTCAGAGACGGCGAAGGAGACCCCCCACAAGAGGACGCGGGCACAGACTCCGACCTGGAGGCATTGCCGGAGCCCCCCGCGGGGGGCGCGCCCGCGGAACCTGCGCCGCCGGCGGGCAGCGTATCCGCGATCTGCCCCGCGTGGAAACGGGGCCAGTGCACCGGCGAAGGCTGGTGCCCCAGACAGCACCCCCAGCCCGATGCCGACGACGGAGCGTTGCCCGAGGTGAAGCCCGCGGCCGCACGCGCCGCCCTACGCTACGGGGTGACGCAGGGCTGGATCCTGGATGAGACCGCGCGCGGCAGCGTGAACATCCAGGAGGCCGTCGACCGCGTCACCCACGCGGGACAAGCGGCGGTGGCCCTGCACACCCGGGGCCGCCACGGTGGACCCGCAGAGGGGATCATTGTGGATCCCTCGGGAATGGTGCTGGTCCTGGCGGCGGACATGGTCCGAGGGGTGCTCCACGTGTCCCGCGTGCGGCGGGCGTGCCCACAGTGGACCATCCAGGTGTACACCCCCCCGCGGGCGTGGCCCTTTTCCACATGGGCGGTGCTCGCCGTCATGTGGCACCTGGCACCAGAGGACGCCCCCACAGGGACCGCGGAGGACATCGCCCGGGACCTCCACACCTGGCCGGCCGACCAGGAATACCCCTGGCGCAGGCCCCGGGGCGGCCTCCCGGTGGCACCAGCGGCGGAGGGGCTCAGCCTCGCGGCAACCCTCCAACGGCACCCCGACAAGTATGCACGCCACTTCCTGCAGACGGGCACGGTCCCGGCCGCCCCGCCAGACTCCGAGTGGCGATGGGACGCAGGGGTGGCGCAACCGCTGCCGGGCCCCTGGACCCTCCCGTTGTGGTACTTACCAATGGGCACCTTGACCCACGCCACCCAGGCCGTCAAGGGGGCTTTCCCGCAGCCGCCCCTCCCCGGCGTGGCCCTGCTCCGCAGCCTGCAGGCGGGGGCCGCCTGGGTACGGTGGAGGGAAGGGAAGGGACGCTCGAGCCCCTACTTCCCCATGGTCCAAGGCCAGGCGCTGATTCATGCCGAGGGCATGGGGACCGTGGAATGGGGGGCGATCGTGCCCGGCACGGCGTGCAGGTGGATCACGGCGGCCGCCCCACAGCCCATGCGGTCGCCGCCGGCGTGCCACCGCCTCCTACGGATGGTCCCCTCATTGGCCCCCCGGCACGCCTTTACAAGGGACGTGTGGAAAGCCGTACTGAGCCACACCAGGGAGTGGCTGACGAACCCGGGTACGCGGTACCCACCGGGACCGGTGCTCGAACAGCTCACGGCCCCCACGCCCGGGGTCCTCCACGCCCTACACAGGGCGTCGGCCCTCACGAAGCAGCTCAACGACGAAGTGCTGGACCTGGCGCTGGAGCCGCTGCGGGTGCTCTACCCGCAGGCACACATCCCACCCGCGGGCACGTCCAACCGCCTAGGCCGCCTGGGGTTGCAGCGCCGCGTCGAGGCCGCGCACCCAGGAGGCGTGGTGGAACAGTGGCTAACGCTCCGCAATCCGTCCGCCGCGGAGGGCCACTGGTACCTGCACCAGCTCCTCTTCCAGCCACGGGCAGCCCCGGAACACCGCCGGCAGAACCCGTACCACACGCACCCGGAGCGCCGGGGCGCGCAAAACTACCCGCAGCCAATCCCGCCCGCCCTCCCGCCGGGGCAGGGCCCGGAGGCGCTACAGCGGGGCCCCCCGCTCGACACCGCCACCACAGTACAGCAGTGGGGAGGCGACGATGCGAGCGGTGCTGAACCGGACTGCACGAACTGCGGAGCGGTGGCCTGGATGGCAGCCTGCAGGCACCTCACTCGAGATACCACGGGACTCCGGCAGTACAGACCCACGGACCGCACGGCGCTGGCGTCCGCGGTCGCGGCCGTCACCATGGGTCCAGTGGCGGCGTGGCCGGCGCAGCTGCTGCCCCACGTCCCCTGCCGCGACACGCGGCCCCGACGGCCGGCCGCGACGCACGAGCCGACGGCGCCCCTCACGGCGGAGCAACTATACGTCGTCGCGGCGGCTTTGCTAGCAGACGGCGGGGAGAGCTTCGTCCACCACCACGGCCCGGCGCAAATTGCGGGGTGCATACAAGGGCCCCAGCGCGATGCACCAGACCCGTGGCATGCCACACTCCGCGGGCGCACCCGCGTCTGGGGTGCGGGCGATGGCGCACCCCCGCCCGGACCTAAGCAGGGGGAGGCGCTGGTACTGCAGACGGCAGGCTACCAAGCCATCGTACACGGCCACGCCGGAGGGTACCGGTCGCACATCCTGGCCGGAGGCCGATGGGCGGTCTGGCACAGCACCGCCAGGCAAGGGGCATTCCCGCCCCTGTCCCACGTCGACTGGCGACAGGGGCCCACCCAGGCCTACTACATGTCGGCGGACCCCTGGCCGCTGGCGGTCCTGCTGCACGCTGTCAGCGCCCCCAACAAGAGGCAGGAACCGGGGTGGGTCAACCCCCCCGCACTGGTGTGGAGCCCCGACCAGGAGGAGCATCTACGGGCCGCGTGGCAGGGAGACGCAATCAGGGCCACGGACGTCCCGGACCTCCACGCGGGGCCCATCACGCACGCCCGCCCAGCGGCTACCCTGGCGGTGGCCCAACGGGGGCAGCAGAACCCACAGTGGGTGGTCTGCATGTTCAGCCCGGCGGACGCGCACGTCGTCGTATGCGACCCTGAACGCCTGCCGGGGCCCGAAGCCGTGATCCGCGTGGCAGACTGCACACGCATGATCATCAAGGCGCTGCGGGAGGGCGAACACCACGCCCTCCTGCTCCAGGTCAGGCTGAAGGACAACGCCCGGGCGGCGAGGCCGGGAGTGTGGCCGGCAGCGGCGCACCCCGCCGACCTGGAGCTCCAGCTGGCGGTCCCGACCACGGTGTACCACTGGCTACAGGCCTTCCACGACCTGCGGTGGAGGAGCAAACCCGACCGCCAAATCGGCTCCACGCACTGGCAAACGTGGCTGCAAGCGGACGCGCAGCGCGATGCCACCCGAGGCCTCGGGCCCGCGCCCGCGACGCGAGCCCTCGATGCGGCGGCCCCGGGCCGCACGCTGGCACCACACACGGTGCCGCTGGCCAACCTGCCCTTCGAACCAGCGGCGGAGGGCGCCATTCGGAAGTCGGTGCAGCTCCCCCCGGCGCGAGGGGCCACGGAGCCGACGAAATGCCCCCTGTGTGCGGACAAGTACTACACCAGCGGGGCGATGCTGGAACACCTGGCTTGGCACGCGGTGCACGCTGCGGCCCCGGCGGACGACAAGGAGGCGGCCGCCAACATCCTGCAGGGGAGAGCACGGAGGTCCCCGTGGCACGCCCCGTACACCCGGCGTCCCCCGCCCCAGGCAGCCGACCACGCAGATGGAGGTGAGGAGGCACCCGGAGCGGCCCCGGGGGCCGGCGGTGCGGCCCCACCAGGGTCCATGTCCATCCCCGCGGGGCTGGCCCCCCTGGCCCCCCTGACTCCCCCGGTCCCCCGGGCCCCCTTGTGGGCCCCGCTGGGAACGGGCTCTGCGGATGCGGCGCACCCAGATGCCCTGGCGGCACCAGCAAACCCGGCGGCGATGCCGACGCGGGATAGCTGACTCCAGGAGGACACGACGGGCGACGCCCTGTGGCTCCTCTCGTGGAACCTGCGCAACGGCCTCGTGCCGCCAGACCGGTCCCTCCGGGACACACTCCGGCGGCGCAGGGGGCCGGCGGCCTGCACCGACAAGGAGCACCTCATCACCGGCATGCTGCCCCAGGAGGGGGGCTTTGCCATCATGCTCCAGGAAACGGGGATCGCCACCAGGGCGCAGGAGATGCACGTGGCCGCGGCACTCCGGGACAAGGGGTACACCGCCTACTTCAGCAGCCGGCTGGCGGAGACGGGGGCCACCTCCACGTCGAGAGGGGGGGGCCTCCTCACCGCGGTCAGCAGCAAGTACGTGGCGGAGCACGAGGTGCTCAGCTTCACGGAAATAGTCCCCGGGAAAGCCGCGGCCCTGGAGATCCGCACGGACGGGGGAGGCCTCACCCTCATCAACGTCCACGGGCCGCAAGCAGGTTGCTCCCCGTGGGCGGGACGGGCGGCGTTCTGGGCCGACATACAAATGTATGCCACGGCACGCAGCCTCGGCGGGAGGCACCCGGTGGTCATCGCCGGTGACACCAACATCTACATGGATGTCCCCGCCAACCCGGCCACGGAGCATTTCCGAGCGGGCTGGGAAGCCTGCGGCTTCCGAAGAGCCGCGGCGGGCGGAGAGGAGGACATGACCCCCACGCTCCACCCGTCCCAGCACAGGGTGGACACTTTCCTGGTCAACGAGCCCCTCCTGCCGTGGTCCCTGCGGGAGAGCGTCTGGGCTCGCGGCATGGCACACCCCCAGGTGGTCGGCTCGGACCACCTCCCGGTCCGCCTGGCCCTGCCGGGCCTCCTCAGCGCGGCGGGGCGCGCGGCGATGCCCACCCCCTACAGCCACACGGAAGGCCGCCTCCTCCCGTACGACGCCGAGGCCGCGCCCGTCCAACACTGCCTGTGGGCGGCGGTCACCGCCGCGCAGGATGAACCCTCCCTTGCGCCCTGGCTGGGTCCCGCAGAGCAGCACGACTACGGGTCCATGCCCGCGGCTGCGGTGGACAAGGTGTTCGAACACCTCCACGCGACGCATGACGCCCTGGCGCGCGTGGTGGGACGCCGGCAGCCGTCTCCGGCGGAAACGGACCCGGCGGAGGGGGACCCCCCGGAGAGCGGACAGCAGCTCCAGGCAGCGGTCCTCCGCTATGACACCCTGGCACCGAGCGCCCCGGCAGCGTACCAGGCGGACGCGGCCAGGCATGGCATCCGGTCCGAGGCGGCGCTCCGGCTCACGGAGGAACTGCAGAGTGTGTCGCCCGGGTTCCGCCCGACCACGCAGGGCCAGCTGCAGGAGGAGCTGGAGAGGCAAGCAGCCGCCCTCGAGGAGGACATTCGCCAGCTCCGCGCCCTCCTGGCGGCAGACCGCAAGCGCGCCATCAAGGAATTCTGGCGCCGCCACGCCCCCGACATCGCCCAGCGATGGAAAGCCGTGCGGGGAGCCATAGAGGTAGAGGCCCCAGGCCCGTCGGGCCTCTGGAACGTGCGGGTTCCCAACACCCAAACGCTCCTCACGGAGGCCCACGACGTGATGTTCGCAGTTCGCGCCTTCTGGCGAGAACTGTATGACAAACGCCCGGTGGACCTCCCGGGTTTCCAGGCGGTCCTCGGCCGCCACGTCCCACGGGTCCCTGAGGGAGCCTGGACACAGGTCCAGCAGTACTCCATGCAGGACCTGAAGTCCGCCCTGGACAAGGCCGATGGCAAGGCCCCGGGTCCTAACCACGTGGAGGCCCGCTTCATCAAGGCCCTCCCGGCACCCGTCCAGTGGCTCCTGGTCCACTCCTACCGGGCCATCCTCCGCGGCGCCCCGCCACCGATGCACTGGAGGGACGCGCACATCTGGCTCAGCCCCAAGGTACCGGGCTCTGCCAGACTGGATGACTACAGGCCCATAGCCCTGGGCCAGCTGGACATGAAGCTGCTCACGGGCCCCCTCACCCAGCGCATCACGGAGGTGCTCACGCGGCACGGGCTGGTCAGCGACTGGCAGCAGGGGGCCCTCCCTGGCTCCAACACAGGCCCCCCACTGTTCATGGCGCAGCGGCAGCTCCAGCGGGGAAGGCCCAACTACGTCTTCTCCTTCGACGCCCGCAAGGCCTTCGACACCGCCCCGCACGGCGCCCTCCACCTCATCCTGCGCCACCTCTCCGTGCCGCCGGACGTCGTTGACCTCCTGCTCTTCCTCCATACGTGCGCCAGGCTGCGCATCGTCACAGCACACGGGCTAACGCAGCCCGTCTACATGCTACGCGGCGTCCGACAGGGCAACCCCGAGAGCCCCCTGCTGTACGCGCTCCTCCTGGAGCCTCTGCTCAGGGCACAGGGGCACCGCCTGCGCCCGCCGGGAGGAGCCGAGCACGGCCTCATCCAGGCCTACATCGACGACCTGCTGGTGGTGGCCCACACGCTGCAGCACTTCGTCGAGGGCGTGGAGGCGGTGGCCGCGTACCTGGGGATGATGGGCATGGAGCTCAACCCCCGCAAGTGCGCCATGGCCACCACGGAGGGGGTCCCGGGCCTGCAGCTACGCCTCTGCCCCCACCTGGAAAACCCGTGGTACTGGGTACCAGCGGCGGACTCCGTCCCCTACCTGGGACTCCAGCTGCAGCCGGACGGGGAGTTCTCCCTGCAGCGCAAGCACCGGCTACGCCTGGCGGCAGTACACCACTGGTGCCTTAACACCCTCGCGCCACCGAAAGTGGTGCAGGACGTCATCCTGGCGATCCTCGGAGGGGTGACGCAGTACGTCGCCCCTTTCATCGCCGACGACTCCGACACTGCACGCCACCTGGACCACATCACGGTCCAGGTCGCGAAGGACAGGGCACGATACGCCTTCGACGCCTCGCGGGACAGCCTGCAGGATGACCGGACCCTGGGGCTCACACGGGTGCCCACGCGGTGCCAGCAGGCAGCGGTGGCCCTCGTGGGTACACTCGTCCACCACCGCGCAACCTCCGTGCGCGCGGAGGTCACCAAGATGTTCTGGGAGATAGCCGGCGCGCACGGAATATGCCCTGAGGTGCACTACCCCGTCCCGGAGTTCGCAACTCTGGCGGGAGGCGACTGGGTCCAGCGCATACCCCGGGCCCTGGCCGCCCTGGGAGTGGGGATGTACAACCCCATCGCGTGCCCCAGGGCGGCTCACGTCCAACTACAGTCCCCGCCGGGCAAAATCGTCACGCTGCGCACCGCCAAGCTGCGACACCGCGACACGTGCCGCCTGACGGTGCCACACGCAACGCCGTGGCATGGGCACCACGGGCCACGCCACCCCTTCCCCGACAACAACGATCCGTGGCCGACGGCGGTGCGGGAGTGCCTCGACCAATGCGCCGATGAACACCTCCATTATTGCCGCCATGAGCAAGGGCCCACCAACCACCCCGGGTGGCGCGATGCCCTGGCCCACCTCTTCCACACCACCGGCACGCGGGACCCCCGCCTGAGACTCGTCCACCCCACGAGGGCTAAGCAGGACGCCCACACCGGCCCGCGGGTGACCCCAGACGGCCTGCACCTCCACGTCGGGGGCTACCGCCGCCGGAACGGCCTGTCCCCCCCCACGCGGGGGGCGGCGTACCACCCGCCAGCGGCCCTCATGTACATCCTCCGCGACGTACTCGCGGAAAGCGAGCACCAAGAGCCCAACGCGGACGTGGCGTGGCCAGAACCCTTACGCCCCCGGCCCCACGCGCCGATGCCGTTGTGGCTGGTGACCACAGACGACCAATGCACCCAAGCGGCGGGACAAGCGCAGCTCCGGGCCGAGTGGGTGATAGTGCAAGTGGGGGCAGGCCAGCCCGAACCCCGTGGACTCCCCCGCGGCACCGCCCTACTGGTGGCTACGGGGGTGCCACACGACCCACACATGGCGGTACACGCGCTGGAGGACCAGCCGGAGGACACGGGACACTTGGTGGTACACCAGCGCGGGGGCCCGGCGTGGCTCAAGGAACATGTGACGGCGCTACGGTCCTGGGCAAGCACGGTCGCCGGAGCGGAGATCCGGCTGCACGACCACCCGGCGATCAGCCCAGGCGACACCAGGGCGCTGAGCATGGACCAACTGACCCACAGCCAGCCCGACGTCGGGTGGCACTCCACCGACCTCAACGCGGGCTGGCTCAGCCCCACCGGATACTACTGGATCCCGGAGGCCTGGGGACACACCTCCTCTGACGCGTCCGGGGGCGGACCCTGCAAACACGCCACCAGCGTCGCTCTCACCGCCGACCTCACCCGCACGTGGGCGGTGGCCATCTCGGGCACGGTGCCTGACGGAGAGGGGGTGGCCGCCTCCCTCCCCCTACATTACGGTGCACACAGACCATGGGTCCACACGGTGGACGCCGAAGTCATCCTCCACCTCCTGCGGCACGCAGATCGCGAGCGAACCACGGGGGTCCCCGCGGGCGCAGCGAAGGTGGTCAACCAGATGCCCCTGAGGTGGCTCCGGGACGGCCTGTGCGCGCGGGGGCAACACGCCGGGCACCCGTTCTGGTACGTCCGAGCCACCTCGCACCACAGTGACGCCCTACTGCACAAGGCGGACTGGGCGGCGTCCCAGGACACCGTCTTGCAGAACACGCCCCCGGACCCTGGCCACGCCCAACTCATCGTCGCCGGCCGTGACGGCCATCTCGATCTACGGCCCCCCACGATGCGGGTGCTCGGCGAGGTCGCACAACGGGCGCAGACGGACCATGCGCTGACGCACCGGGGACACACACCCCTAGGCGCGGCCCACGCCACGGCCTACGTCCACGCCCGGGACCTCACCGCGGCGGCCACCAACCGCCGGGCGCTGCGGGCCCGAGACGGCCACACGCCGGTGCAGCGCAGGCTCCGCGTCCGGAAGGAGCGGCTCTCCGGCGTCGCCATCGTCCCGCAGCCGTGCCTTTTCTGCGGCGGCCCGGAAGAGACCCTGGTGCACATGCACGTGGGCTGCACCCACTCGCGGCTCCTCTGGCCCCACTACCGCCAGGCGGTGCACGAGGCGGCCCGCCACCTCCCACCTGGGGACAAGGCCCTGTGGGTGGCCTCGTGGCGCTCCGCAGGCGCCACGTGGACGGAGGTGTTCTGCTGCGGACTGGTGCCCGAGGACGCGGAGGCGCAGCTCCGCGCCATAACCCGATACGACCCGCCGGGAGGGACCTCGGTGGACGACTTCCTCCACCACATGCTCCGGCTAGGGGACTTCGCGTGGGAGCTTCGCAACCACCGGCTGGAGCAACTCCTCCACGACCCCCTAAGCGCGGCGGCCCGGGCGCACCGGTGGCTCACTGCGGCGGAGGGCGACCACCCTCCCCCTCCCCCGCGCCCTGACAAGGACTTCGTAGCCTCCCTCCGTGTTGTGAATGGCACTCTGGAGTGCCCGCTCCAAGAGGGCCCCCACCCGTATCAGGACCTGCCGGGGGGGTTCTCGAGGCACCTGCAAGACGCCCTTTTCCCACCGTGGATCATCGGGCGCGGCTCCATGACCGCATGGGAGGCGCGCATCGTGGGGGAGGAGTGGGCGCGGGAGTGGGGCCGGTGGTGCGCCGCCGCGCGCGCCCCGGAGACCCCTGCGCAACGATACGCCGCCATCCCGCTCCGGGGGTGGGGGCCGGACACCCGGCCGAGACCCACCATGGTCCGCGGGGCGGGACCTGACCACCCGTGGGACGCGGCGACGGGGGAATGGCTGCAGGCGGCCCCGGGGCCGCAAACGGGATGGACTGGGGACGTATCCTCACTCGTCAGGACGCCCGTCCCGCCCCGCATCGTCCTTCACACCGCCAACGTGCTCCGGGCCACGGAGATACGCACTTGGGGACACGCTGCGGCCACCGTCCGATGGCAACCCCCAGAGGACGGGGCCGCCCAACTCACCGTGGCGCACTTCAAAGCGGGGGGGCCGGTATACGATGACGCCCTGTCCCGGCTGGGCGACACCCAGGGGCCCTTACTCCTCATGCTCCCCACCGGTATCGCAGCCGCGCTGCACCGGGAGCTGGACGGCTGCGAAGGGCTGCGAGTGGGGTGGGAGGCGGTCGCGGACGGCACCCTACTGGCCCTCCTCCACAGGGACACAGCGAACGGGTGGCAATGGGACGCGCTGACGCCCCACCTCACCGGGCGCCACGTGTACATGGCGAGCCCCCCCCAGGGGCACCCCCGCCCGGCGTGGGACGACCTCATCGCCGCCTTCCACGACCACGGGATCCTCCCCGGCGACACGTGGCAGGAGGTCCAGCGGAAGACACTTGGCAAGGACTACCGGCGCCGCGTCCGCACCCGCTTGCTGGAGATCCGGGACCCCCTCCGACAGAGGTGGGACGACCTCTGGCTCCGCCATCTCGACCCTTGGTCGCCGCCCTCCCACCTCCCGCACACCTGCCGACTCTGCGGAGAGTGTGACGCGGTGTCCTCCGCAGCAGCAACAGGCGCCAACAGGTGCGAGCGGTGCACCCAGGTAGCCGCGTGCCCCTGGCCCGAACCTCCCGCAGGTCCGCGCAGGCGCACAGAGGAGGAGGCCTTGCGCCGGCGCATCGAGGGGGCACACACCCCCTCACACGAACAGGCGGGCCCCGCGGGCGCTGCCCTTCTGTGGATCCACGTGCACCTGCGGGACCCCACATCCATTGCGCACCTGTCGCACGTGTTCGCCCCCTAACCCCCACCCGCCGCCGCCCTTTGCAGAGCCCGCAGCACCATGCCACGCCGACGGGGGGATGGGCCGGGGCACACCAGGGCCCGCCGCAGAGCGCAGGAGGCGGCCGTCCGGGGTCTGGTGGCGGACGCGGTGGCGGAGGCAAAAGGAGCGCACGCTGCCGCACGGTGCGACCTGGAGGGCAGTGCGAGGGCCTTCCTCAACGAGACCGCCCTCCCGGCCGTCCGCGCCCTGAACGGAGCGGGGGCCCCTACGTTGCTCCCGGCAATGCACCGGATCGTGAACGCCGTCCGGCCAGGGCTCATCAGCCCAGAGGCGGCCCTCTACGGGCACTGGATGGAGTGGCGCGAGTCCAATCGGTCGGGTCGGCCCCTGTCCATAGGGGACGCCCTCCGGATGACGGGAGCGGGGTCTGCCATGTCCCTCCACAGTAGCGCCCCAGCCCTGCTGCACGCCCTCAGGACGCGCTACCCCGGGGACGCGGCCCCGTACCTGAACCAGGCGCGGGCCACGTACCCGGGGGGAGTGTCCGAACTGGATGCGGCGCTCCACCTTCTACACCCGCCGGACGAGGACCTGGAGGTGGGCGAGGTCACGGTGTTCGTGGAAGGCGCGGACGAGGCGTCCGCCCGCCCCCGGCCGACCAACCCGGTGTATGACGGCACCGGGCCTACCCCCCCGTACGCCGTCGTCTACGAGGCGTTCCCCAGGGAGCCCACTTGGTGCCCCGCCCTCCCACCGGCGACGCACGCGCCCCGCGGCTGGGCTAACCCAGACCTGTCCCCCCCCTCTCCAGGACCAGGGGTGCCCACCACAGGGGGCAGGTCCTCTGGCAAGAGTGCCCTGGCACCCCCCTGCTCCTCCTCGTCGTCGCGACCCGCGGGGACCCGGGGCGGATCCTGGGGATCAACCCCACCCACCTCTATGGGGCCACACCCGTACCCCGCCCCCCCCTCCCGGCGCCCGCGGCGCGGGACGGAGTACACACCTTCCTGCGCACACAGGAGGTCACCGCCGTTACGGGGGTCCATCTGGTGCGGCTGCCCCCGGCACCGCTCGACTACCCCCGGGGGCCCAGGGCCCTGAGCCCCGCCCCAGACTGGGAGCTGTGGCGCGACGCGTGGGCCGCGTGGCTCCCCCGCCTCCCCTCCCAATGCCGGTGGATGGCCGCGGACCCCCGGCCGTGCGGGACTGACGCCACAGCCGGCCCCCCACCCCCTCCCCCCCCCCCCCCCCGCAGAGCACCACACGGCACTGCCCACGGCACGGCACTGATGCACCAGGAGGTAGTGGGAAGGGCGCGCCTGCCACCACGCATGCCTACCAGAGTAACAGTAATGGCAGACTCCGATGGGTCCCTCGGGCGGGACGACCGCCACCACCGCCGGTCCCGCTCCCGCTCCCCCGTCTCCTCCCCAGAGTGGACGGGGGAGACCCTCGCGGAGCGCGAGGAGCGGAGGCTGGCGGAGGCGGCGGTGGTCGGACCGCCGCCGCCGGCCCGGGAACCTGGGCCAGCCGAGACGGCCGCCCCCGCCGCCCAAGCGGCCAGCCCCGCCGCCCCGCCCCGCCCTGACGCGCAGGAGGCGGAGACCGCGGCGAGCCACGCCGCGGCCCCGGCCGCGGCCCCCGGCACGCCGCCGGCAAGGGGGGCAGCCCCGGCGCAGGAGCCGGACGCGTCGCCGAGGGCTGCCGCAGCCGCGCAGGAGAGCAAGCAGGGCGCAAGAGGGGTTGCGACGGACCCCGCACGGGCCGTGGGCGCCTCGCAGGCGGCCGCCGCGGCAGCAGAGAAGACCGAGGAGGATGTGCGAGAGTCTGCGACCGCGGCCACGGGCGCCTCGTCGGCGGCCGCCACGGCAGCGAAGGAGAGTGCGGAGGGCGCGAGAGGGGCTGCGGACCCTGGCACGCCGCGCAAGCGGGGGAAGAACCCCGCACGGGCCGCGGACGCCTCGCCGGCGGCCGCCGCAGCAGCAGCAGTGGGCAGGGAGAGCGCGATGTACCGCGCCCACGCCAACCCCGCCCACACCCACACCAGCCCCCCCAAGCCGTACCCCCCCAAGCCCTTCCCCCCGGGGCGGGAGCGGCACGACCGCCCCCCGAAGCGCGAGCGCTCGCCGCCGGGCGTCACGCTGCCGCAACTGCAAAGGCAGCGGGACGCCCGGCGAGTGGTCCAGGAAGGGCGCAGCGGCGAGGGGGAGGGGGGCGGCGGACGGCGTGACAGGAAGGGGGCAGGGGAGGGGTCGGGGCACGGGAAGGGCGCGCGGGAGCGCGGGCAGGAGGCCCAGGTGCAAGGGACGGAGCGAGGGGTGGTGGGAGAGCGAGCGGGCCGGGGCGTGGTGGACGAGAGGCGGGACCCGCGGCTCGGGCAGGGGGTCAGGGAGGGGCCAGGGCACGGGACGGGTGGTCAGGGGCGCGGGAAGGGCACCCAGGCGCAGGGGGCTGGGCAAGGGGGGATGGGAGAGCGAGCGGGCCGGGGTGTGGGGGACGAGAGGCGGGACCCGCGACACGGGCATGGGACCAGAAAGGGGCCCAAGGGCAAGGGCAAGGGCAAGGGCAAGGGCCCCAAGGGACAGGAGGGACGGGGCACGGGAGCCCAGGGGGGAGGGCGGGGCGAGGGGAGGGGGGCAGAGGGCGGAGCACCCCCGCAGCCGGAAGTGCAGCCGGTGAGGTGCATCCCCCCCGGCATCCAACAGATGCCGGCGCACCACACCTACCACCACCACCACCACCACCACCACCACCTCTACAACATCGACCCTAACGCCGGCGAGCTCATCCCCCCCCAACCCCCACGACACCAGCACCAGCAAGCCCCCCCCGCGCCGAGGGCGGAGCCGGCGCAGATGGCCTCGGCGGAGGGGGGACGGGGCGTGGCATCGGCGTCGCAGGTGCAGGAGCAGCGAGGGGGGCCGGCACAGGGGGCGGAGGAGAGCCGGCCGTGGAACGTGGACTGGGGCGCAGTCCCGGACCCGCTGGGGGGGGAGACCCTCCCCCTGGTGGGGGAAGTGTACGGGTGGTTGTGCTGGGCCAACCAGGGGACCTCCAGGAGGTCGCGGAACCGGCCCTTCGATGCCGTGCTCCTCCGGAGGGACGGAGGAAACCGAGAGGCACCCCCGGGGGGGTGGGCGGCCCAAGAGGACCACGAGAGGGTCCTCAGGTCAGTGATCCGGGCGGCGTGGCCCGACAGGGAGCCGACGTGGCCGGCCTTCCTGGAGGGGGGAGCGGTGCTCCGCATCACGGATGCGGACGCCAACAACTGGCTCCCCCGGGCTTTGCGTAGCGCCCTCGCCCACTGGCGCTACCGCCGGCACAACCCGCCGCCGCCGCAGCCCCAGCCCCCACACAAGCGGCGGCGCAAGTGAAGGCCCAGACGGCGGGCGCGGGAGGGGGGGATGGGCCCCCTGACCCACGCCCCCCCCGCGGTATGGCACGACGTGCGGGGACGCGCCGCCACCCACAGAAAGGAATGCGGGGGCGCCAAGCGCGGGGAGGAACCGGCTGCCCCGCAACCTGCTAACCACTGACCGCTAACCATCAACCACCCCCGGCCGGCCGGCGCCGCGCGGCAACGGCCGGGGAGGTGAGGGCCCCGGCGAGGGCCTGCGCGGGCATCCGGCTCTCTATAGGGGGGGCGGGTGACGGGCGCGACCCCCTGGCCGATGGCTGGCCCCCGGGACCAGGGCCGCCATGCCGCCCCCGCCCCCCCCCCCCCACGGCCGACGAGAGGCATCACCAGGGGGCCAAAGGGCCCCCCCCAACCCACCCCCCCCCCCCCCCGCACAGACCCGGGGGCGGGCGGGGGGCGGCCCCCCCACCCCCCCCCCCCCCCGCACCCACCGCAGCAGGGGCGCCACAGGCGCGGCCCTCCGCCCCCCCAGGGCCGGGGGGGCGCCCCCCCCCTCAGGGGGAACGGCGGCTGGGCCTGCTCCCGCGAACCCACACCGGCGTGCCGGGGCAACGCGCACGACGGAGCAGGAAGGAGGCCGCACCCCACATGACCCTCCCGTAACCACAGCCCGCCCCGAGGTGACGGAGGGAGGGTGTCAAGTCAGATGGGGCCCCCAGGGGGGCGGTCCACGGGCCGCCCCTCACCCCCCCCACCACGGGGCGGCACTTCAGCCCCGACCGCAAGCGCGCGCCGGAAGGGAGCGCACCGGCGACGCGGAGAGAGCCAGGAAGGAGTACCACAGGCCGCCGCCTGGAACGAGAGCAGGGAGGCCGCGGCGCGACACCCCCCCCCCCCCCCCCCGCCCCCCCACCGGCCCGCCGGCCGCAGGGGCCCCGGCCCCCACCCCCCGAGGCTGAAGGGACGGACCCCCCCGCCCGGGAGGGGAGCCGGGGAGTGACCCGCCCCGACGCCCCAGCCGCCGGCTCCAATGGGGGCCGCGAAGAGCATGTGGGCCCACGCCTGCGCACCGGGACGCCGCGCAGATCGTGCCCAGAGACGCCGGGTGGGCGCGAACCGGAATGGTATGGGTGGCCACGCCCCCCGTGGACAGCACGACGCCAAGGGACGCCCGCTTTGTTGCCTACCCGGGGAAAGCGGCCCCGCAACCCGCTAACCACTGACCGCTAACCCTCACGACCACCCCCGGCCGGCCAGCGCCGCGCGGCAACGGCCGGGAGATGAGGGGCCCCAGGGAGGGACTGCGTGGGGATTCGGCACTCGGTAGAGGGGGGCGGGGGAAGGGCGCGACCCCCCTGGCCGATGGCTGGCCCCCGGGGCTGGGACCGCCAAGCCGCCCTCCCCCCCCCCCCCTTTCTGGCCGACAGGGGGCATCGCCAAGGAACCGAAGGACCCCCCCCACACCCCCCCCCCCCCCCCTCCCACACAGGCCCGAGAGCGAGCGGGGTGGCGCCCCCCCCCCCCCCCCCCCCCGCACCCACCCCAGCTGGGGAGCCACAGGCGCGGCCCTCCGCCCCCCCAGGGCCGGGGGGGCGCCCCCACCCACAGGAGGAACGGCGACACGGTAAGGGCAGCGGCGGCTGGACCTGCCCCCACGAACCCACACCGGCGTGCCGGAGCAACGCGCACAACGGAACACGAAGGAGGCCGCGCCCCACATGACCCTCCCGTGACCACAGCCCACTTTGAGGGGACAGAGGGGGGGTTTGCAGGTCAGCCGGGGCCCCCAGGGGAGCGGTCCACGGGCCGCCCCTCACCCCCCCCCCGCCCCGGGGCGGCACTTCAGCCCCGACCGCACGCGCGCGCCGGAGGGGAGGGCCAGAAAGGAGTACCGCAGGCCGCCGCCCGGAACGAGAGCGGGGAGGCCGCAGCGCGACACCCCCCCCGAGGCAAGGGGAATGGACCCCCCCCACCCGAGAGGGGGGCCGGAGTGCGACCCGCCCCCCCGCTCCGGCCGACGGCCCACACGGGGGCCGCGAGGAACAAGCGGGCCCACGCCTGCGCACCGGGACGCCGCACAGATCGTACCCGGAGAGGCTGGGTGAACACGAACCGGAGTGGTATGGGGGGCCACGCCCCCCATGGACAGCGCAACGCCAGTGACGCCCGCTTTGTTGCCTGCCCAGGGAAGGCAGAGGGACGGAAAGAGGCAGAGCGACCCCCCGCACTACAGTCAGTCGGCGACCCGGTGGTGCTACTGCCCGCCTCTTACCCCTGTGCACGTCAGTCGGCGATCCAACGCACCCCACCCAGCCCCCTCCCCTGTCCAGACCCCGTGCGCGTGGACTGAGGCCTCCCGGCACGCGCAACACGCTTCACGGCGCGCGGCCCCGCCCACAGGACAGGATTCATAGCCGACGACACCCCTCAGTGGCGTAAGAGACTCCCGCGGCCCAGTAGTGAGAGCGTCGGTCTTCAATCGTCCAGTGCGGGGGTTCGATCCCGGGCGTTGGTGCTCCTGGGATCCCTGCACGTAGAGCTCTCTAGTTGGCGACGTGGGAACCACCCCCCCCTCCAGCAACTCGCGCCACCACCGATACCGGTGGATCGGGTGGAGGTCTCGTTCGTTTTACCCCCCACCCACGAAAAACAAAAGACATGGGAACCACCCACCCCTGCAGCAGTGCGCACCGTCACCTGTACTCAAACAGGAGGATGGGAGGCCTCGCCCGGTATTCGAAGGGATCGGTGGGAGACCACCGATCCCGGGGTTCGAACCAGCTCCTTCACGGCGAGCGCCTGGTGCGCTACCTCCGGGGTGGCTGCCTTCTGAGATACACCAGCACCCGGGTCACAGAACAAACGCGCCCGCAACCCCCTCCCCCTGTACCAAGAGTAAGCCCGCGGTAGGGCTGCCCAGCTGGGCCATGAACCGGGACATTGGAGCGCCACTCCAGCCACGGTCACCCCAACCCCCCCACGCATCCCGCAGGGCGAAGCTCCGTGCGCATCAGGCACGTCATGAGAATCCGGCGGGCCGGCGCCTGGACACCAGGACGACACCTCTCTCCCCCCCCGCGAGAACGGAGCGGGGCCCCCACAACCGCACGCCCACAACGCAGACCCCGACAGCCCACCTAGTGGACGGGCAGAGGAGGGAAGGGGGACGCCCCACGCCCCACGCAAAGGACGAAGGCACCCCCCCGGGGACGCCCAGCCGCCGCCCCCGCAACCCCAAGCCAAGTAGGGGGGAACCGGGACCGGACCGCCCCCCCCCCAAGCACGCCAGACGGAGCACGGGACCGGGGCAGGACACGCGGAGGGGCACGGACCACATGGAACGGCCCTACCAGCGCCCAGTGCCGGGACCACGCGAGATGCGCGCGCCACACCACCCAGCGGGGAGCGGACACCGCGAGAGCGCGAGCGCACACACACGAAAAGGACACGCGGGGACCACCAGAAGGGCAACCGGACCGAGCGCGCGGAACGCACAGACCACATGGAATGGCGTACCAGCGAGCGAGGGTAAGGGACACCCGGACGGGACGGCCCGCCACACGCAACGCGGGATACGCGGGGCGGGAAGGGGGAAGAAGGGGACACACAACACCAGGTACCGGCCCGAACCCCCCCGAACCGGCCGCGAGCGCCGCGCACACACAGACGGGACACTGCACCCGCCAAGGCAGTAGTGGCGCACAGCGCCACGCCCCAACCCCTAGGCTAGGCAGCCACCGCGCCAGCCCAAGGGGGTCCCACTGGCGACAAGCCAGTAGCACGGGCCCGGCGGCGCCGGTGCCCCGGGCGACCACGCATTAGGGGGGCGACGCAGTGGGTAAGCGCCCGCGGCCACGGCTGCGAATTGATGCACTGACCGGGGAGTGGCGAAACGGGGACGCCGGGGAAGGACGGGGCTCCGAGCTCTGTGAACCCGGGGGACTCCGCCACCAGGCAGGAGGTGCGTCTTGGAGGGCCCCCCACTAGGACCCGGTGGGGAGGATATCACCTGGCCCGACCAGGTGGCCCCCCGGGGCCGAAAGGCGTCTAGTACCCGCAAAATCAAACCTCAAACCTCAAACCAGCGAGAACAAGGAGCCAAGCGTGAGCATGAAGGTGGTGATGACGGCAACGCTAAGAAGAGGAGCCGTTTCATGAGGATGGCCCGCAAATTGCGAAACAAGGGGTTCGAGGTGACCTGTCCCGCGGAGTTCTGACGGGGACGCTCCGTTGGGGCCCTGGACTTGGTGTTCTGGGTACGTATCCAGCTAGGGGGACGCGAATACCTGGGGGTATTGGATACCGGAGCCACCATATCTATAGTGGCCAAGAAAACTTTACCTTGTGGGAGCCTGGAGAACACCCTGACCACCGCGGCTATACGAATGGGGGATGGACATGTCGTGCACAGCTGCGGGGACTGTGAAGTGGAGGTACCTATGGGCTCTCGAACTATCGCCCATCGGTTCTATGTGATGGACACTGAGTCCTTCGACTTTGTATTGAGGACTGACTTCTTCGTGCAGCACTCCCAGATACAATCCCTGACGCTGCAAGCGCCCTACCTCCTCTACGTGGGCCACGGCAGTGGCAGAGAGTCTGTGCCACTGGAGCAGTCGGAACATACCTCGAGCTACCTGAGGGTATCGAAGGAGGAGCCCTCGAACATGATGGCGGCCTCCAAAACTGAGGACTATCCACTATTGGGGGAAGTCCTAGACCACGGTCTGAAGGAGTTGGGTTACTCTAGAGAAGACCTGAGTGTGGAGTTGTTCGCCAGCGACAAGCAGCATGTACTGGACCTTTACTGCAGCAAGGGGAAGAACTGCAGCTACAAATTTTACTGGCCCTTTTTCGGGATGGCCTACGGGAACCCCAGATTCAGTGAACTGGGGAAGGTGCTGACCAAGGTGGCCTTGGAACGTTCCCGTATGGTCCTGTGTTCCCCCGTTTGGGGAGCCCATGGGGGCAACGAGTACTGGCGAAACCTCCTGCACAGGCTGACTATCAGCTCTGTGCGGTTACCTGATGAGGCCATCAACGTGCCTCTGGGCGTAAGACGCCTATTGGGAAACCCGGATGGGGGAGTATGCTCAGCGTGGTGGACGGAGGTCTTACCTCCATCCCCTGGGAGCATCTGGACTCGACTCTGGCCCAGGCTATACAACGAGAAAGCAATGGACTCGCCTTGGGTGACTTGAAGGATCGACTACGACCTCAAGATGCTATTGAGACTATATCCGGAGGAGATGAATACGTCGTGACTAACACCAGCGCCCCCAACTCTCCCTGCCATGTACCTGTTCCTGATGGAGTCTCTGAGTGTGGACTATCCGAGCTACCTAGCTCTATCCACTCAGATAAGGAAACTGAGCACGACGCCTTCTTCGTGCAGACCTGTGTGGAGGAAGTGGAGAACGCCGAGTACGTCGCCCCACTGAAACCCCTACTCTCCATGAGGGTGGAAGACCCCGTGGACGAAGAGCTGGACCCTCGATCCAGGCTCAGGGAGTATGTGGATTCCAAGAGGAAGTTGGTGGCGAAAAAGCTATGCTACGCGAAGCCTACCCGCAGCTCATGGCCACTGAAGCAAGGACGTATGGGAGATCTATCCCAATTGAAGGAGGACCTCAAACAGAAGATCACCACCTGGCAAAGGGAGGTAGATCTTAAGCTCATGAAGAGCGTGTGGGGCGCCCATGTGAGGACCCCAGAGGAGGACGACCTCTCGGAGGAATGTGTATGTGAACCCCCTCGAGCGTGCCTATGTTGCCATCGTCCATTGGAGATGGTTGAACGAGACCTACTATATGCCTACCAAGGGTTGAAGGATACTACCAAGGGCGAAGAGTCGGTGGAGGATCACCTCCCGACGTCTATCACTCAGGGGGCAAGCAACTTACACTCTGACAAGGACATGGAGGACAAGATCAAGCTATTGGACCCGCGGGTGCAGACGCCTATAAGGACCTATCTGGAGGTGTTCGGAGAACTACCCCCTCCAGCCTCATGTGACAAGCTGGTACAGATGGACCTCAAGCTGAAACCCGAGTTCGTGGGTCACAAGATCCGGAGGAGACCCTATCCAGCTCCTAAAGAGCAGGCCGACGAGATTGATTGACAGATACAAGAATGTATCGACGCTGGCCTAGTCCTGGAGTACAAGGACGGGGACTACCCCCAACACTGCAGCCCCTGTTTCCTGGTGGCTAAACCTGGGTCTACAGCCAAACGGCTGGTAGTGGACTACGGAGAGCGGAACAAGAAAACGTTGAACCACAGAAAAGTTTATAGTGGTTTCAACACTGTGTTTTTGTCTCTCCTGCTGCTTGCTGCTGGTGTAGGGCTTTCTGCTGCTTGTTTTTGGAGATGAAAAGCTTTTGTTTGCTGAAATACAGTAAATCCAGGATAGCCCAAGCCAGAGGTGTGCAAGGAGAAGAGAATCAGGATCAAAGCATGAAGGGCTGCAGTGTAAACAGTGAAACATGATTGGATATTCACAGATACTGCAACTCAGTCAAATCGGAATGCATATTCACAAAGATAGCTGAAATGTTTTGGAAAAGAGTTGGAAAACTGCCCCATGGTCACTCTATCTCCATAGTGCCATCTCAGGAGATGTGCACTCTTTGTTTTGGGTCCCATATGTGCTGAGGTGGCAGCGCATGTGGCGATGAGGTCACTGCCATGTCACATGGGATCTTCCTACTTAGCTAGGCTGACCGGGAATTGAACCCAGAACCTCTCAAAAAGAGGTGCCCAGCCCCCTAGGGTGCATACCACTAGGACAGCTAAGAATTCATGGAAAAGCATAGATAAATTCATAGGCTCTGCCCTGGATATGTCAGTGCTCAGTCAACCCAGGAAAAGATGATTAGCCTCACATTGAAGGGGATTAAGGGGTCCACTCCATGTCCTGATTGGGTGTTTGGTTCCATAGGTCAAAATGTGTTATCACCACTTTTGGTTGGACCAATACTAAGATAGAAATGCCTGGATGCTCAGTGCATCTCTAATACAACTAGAGTATGCCTCAAAGCATTGGAAAAGCACTTTTTCTTACTCCCCCCTTCTGCTGTGGTGGCCACCACTGTCGCATTTTAGGAAAAAGGGATTTTTTTCTTGGCCTTTCCTTGGTTTCCACATCTACTTTAAAATACCTATAGTTTCCCTCACACAGAAAAATGGGCGCTCACCATGGCTGGCGCTCTTTTGCTGCTCTGTTTGTAACATTTCCTACAGAAGACTCAGCGCTCATGGCGCTGCCGGGGCTCCTGTGGCTTGGTTGGGTTAGTTTGGGAGCATGCCAAAACATGTGCATGTGCATCCCTCCCTCCAAGACGCAGCGCGACACAAACCCAACGCAAGACACAATATACACACTCGCATGGGTTCTCGTAAACCTGCTGGCGACCTGTGACCTGTCTTAGGGCGAAGGGAGTCGTGAAAAAATTAAATTGCCCCTTGGTGGGGTCTTGGTTCTGCTCAGTCTCTCCAGGCTGCTGCGTTTCGGCCAGAACACGGCCTACTCAGCGAGGCTGCGCGTGGGTATCTGCAGAGGCAGGAATGGGAGAATTTTGGACGAATCCACGCAAAAACGAAGCGACGACACCAAAATCCGTCAAATGACGGCCTAGAATTTTTCTAAGACAACACACCTGAGCAGAATCCAATTGTGCATCAGAAGCACATTTTTATAAAAATTATAGTCATCTCTAGATTTTTTAAATCAAGAAATTCCTACGCATAAAAAGGCGGCGCGCAGGAGCGGCTCCTAGCGAAGCGCCGGAAAATGCAGAAATAATGGCATTATAAACGTATGTCTCATGTAGTCTTGAAAATGACGAGACACACATTAATAAATAAACATACAGATTCCACCTACACTAATAGAAGTATCAAAAATTCAAGAATTCGAAAATCAACGAAAAAGACTTCAATGAAACAGGTATAAACTACAGGTATGCTCGTCTCGTATGCCGCATACACATTGCTCGTCTCGTGTCTCCGTGAACGAGTCTTGTAGCAGCGCTAACAACGATAGGACGCGATAGAGGGATTGATTACAAAGATTGCAGATGATTAGAGGTCAGATCAGGGTGATTAGACATACACACAAGTGCATAGTAACGTTCTGCGCTTCCGCCCCTCACGTGCCCACTTGTTCTCTCTCTCCAGCGGTAGGTAAGGTGAGTAAGCCCAGGTGGGGCCACCCCCTGGTGGAGTCGTGATTGAGGTTCAGATGGGCAGGTTTGCCCAACGCAGTCGTGCGTGCTCGCGCATTCACACACGCATTAAAGGGTAGGCCACGCGAAGTGCGCACGGTAAACCTTGTTTAGGCTACCCAGGGGCTCCTCGGTACGTTCTTTAAGAGAACCTGAGGAGTCCCTTAAAGCTTGCTTGCTTGACAGGGCTAGCTGATCCTTCAGCGTGTTTGCGGACAGTGTATTATAGGTCACACTGAGAAGGGTATAATACCTGGAGTGTGGCTTGGTTCCTCCGCCGCAAACACCCCTTCATTTGCCTTTGCTTTACAGGTGGGCAGGTAGGGTGATTGGTGCAGCAGCATACCATTTTTTTCCATGCCCTGCTAAACAAGGGCGCAGATCACACAAACAAGTAACTCCGCCTCTGCCTGTGGCAGGGCAGGGAGTCCGACTTCATCGACATCTGCGCTGTGCACGCAAAAAGAGCACCTCTTCCCTCCAAGCCCTAGCAGGGGAAACGCGTCGTGGTGTCCCCTGTTAGGCCACAGTTGCTCAGCAGCGCTGTGTTCTCTTGTCTTCTTCACAGGAGGGTCGCTAGGACCCACGACATATTCTTCAACAACACCCAGTAGAGTGTGCGTGTAGGAGTGGTTGTCCTGAGTGGGGGCTTAGTAAGAAAAAGTGCTTTTCCATTGCTTTGAGGCATACTCTAGTTGTATTAGAGATGCACTGAGCATCCATGCATTTTTATCTTAGTATTGGTCCAACCAAAAGTGGTGATAACACATTTTGACCTATGGAACCAAACACCCAATCAGGATATGGAGTGGACCCCTTAATCCCCTTTCAATATGAAGTAAAACATCTTTTCCTGAGTTGACTGAGCACTGACATACCTAAAGTAGAGCCTATGAATTTATCTATGTTTTTCCATGAAATCTTAGCTATCCTAGTGGTATGCACCCTAGGGGGCTGGGCACCTCGTTTTGAGAGGTCCTGGGTTCAATTCCTGGTCAGCCTAGCTAAGTAGGAAGATCCCATGTGACATGGCAGTGACCTCATCGCCACATACCATGCCACCTCAGCACATATGGGACCCAAAACAAAGAGTGCACATCTCCTAAGATGGCACTATGGAGAGAGAGTGATCCTGAGGCAGTTTTCTAACTCTTTTCCTAAAACATTTCAGCTATCTTTGTGAATATGCATTCATATGTGACCTGAGTTGCAGTTTCTGTGAATATCCAATCATCTTTCACTGTTTACACTGCAGCCCTTCATGCTTTGATCCTGAATCCTCTTCCCTTTGCATACTATTGGCTTGGGCTATCCTGGAGTGACTTGGAGTGGCTGTATTTCATCAAAACAAAAGCTTTTCGTCTCCAAAAACAAGCAGCAGGAATCCCTACACCAACAGCAAGCAGCAGGAGAGGCAAAACACAGTGCTGAAAACACTATAAACTTTTCTGGTAGCAAGAGGCAGCCTGTCTCTGTGCACCGGCAGCGACCCCGCGCCGTACAACCAGTGCTCCGAGCAGGCAAATATAAGCAGAAGGGCGGATTAAGATGGACCCAGGAAGAGTGGACGCCGACGTGAAGACAGCGCCAGCGCCTGAGGCACCGGCAAGGCCGGCGCCTGGCACTGTACCTTCGGCGGAGCCCTTACATGGGCCAGTGGATACAGCGGAGGACTCCCTGGATGGCCTCCAGACGGCCTTCGGGGCCCTGTCGGTCGAGGAAGTGGTCTCTCAGCCTCAGCCTGTGAAGAGGAAGAGAGAGAACGAGAGCGAGAAGGATGCTGGAGAAGGAGCAGACGAAGGAGAGGAACAAGGGCAAGACCCGACGCATGACCCTACCTTCGAAGGCGCACCAAGCGCTTCTGGCCTCCACGCATCACCCTCTCCCATAACCACCACACTCCCAGCCGCAGCAACATCCAATTCCACAACCAACCTGCCTATGGCAGAGGGCACAGGCTTTACTGGCATGCCTCACTACCCCGCCTATGGTATGGGCCCACCAACCACTGCGCTCCATGAGGCAACTACTGCCAGTGAGCATGTGGCTTCCAGCTCCGCGCCACGATGGTATGCGGCTGAATATCCCCATCCACTCCACGCTACTGGGACCTATGTGGATGTCCCTGGGTATGCTCCTGGGTATGCACCTGGGTATGCACCCTTGAGTGGGTTGAGGAGAGGGCCTGAGTCCCTGGGAGGCAGGAGTAGAGGATCGGGGAGATCCTCCAACAGGTCCCTGACGCGGTCGGAGATCAACGAGGTGCTCCGAGGAGCCACCTCAAAAATCGTGGGCGACCTCACACAAGAGATCCGTGAGAAGCTGGAGCCCCTGATGATCCCGTCCCATGCGTCACCTACGACGGTGGGAATGTCACCCCACCGAGTACAGGCTAACCACCTGGCGGCAGGGTTGACAAATACCCTGGGGAGCCTGAGGAGCCGACCGATGCCGACTCCTGCAGCAGTGCCGAGAAGTCCATTCGTCCCGAGAACGGCCCAGCCGCCTTACAGCCACGTGACGAACTCGACGAGGGCCGAGCTGGACCAGCTGGGGCTGACAGCCCTAAGGGCAATGGTGGACGTGGAGCCTTATGGCTCCAGTGATCTTGGCGGAGACCCCTCCGACGACGAGGCGCCGTCGATGGACTCTTCTTCGCCCTCAGACGACGAGGACCCTGAGGACCCCGAGGACCCCAAGGGTAAGAAGAAGAAGAAGAAGAAGAAGAAGAAGACCCGACGCCCTGAAGGACGCCAAGCTCAGGAGGCGAAGGCTATTGCCACCTCCAAGATAGTGGTGAACCTGCCTGAGTTCACAGGCAAGGACCTCAGCGAGTTCGCTGAGAACTTTGGCCGGTTCCTACAACTGACCGGCCAAACCCACGCGAGTGGGCGAGTGAAGTGCGATCTGCTCCTGCAGTGCTGCAAGACCAAGTACCTGGAGAAGCAGGTCAGGCAGATCGTCACTAACTCCGCCACCTTTGCCGACGTGTTGGTTGCCCTGGAGAGGCAGTACCCGACCTACGAGACCGACCTCTCCATCAGGGCCGAGATCCAGAACCTGCCCGTGCTGCCCAACAACCCCAAACCTGGCAGGGTCTCCGAGCTGTTGGCGGACTTGGATCACTGGGCTGGACGACTGACGCCCGGTTCCTACAGCAGCGACGACCTGCTTTTCTGGTTGGTGGCTAAGCTCCCCCGAGAGCTATGGGACGAGTGCCGTTTGACGGCTGAGCGCAAGGCTAGATCCCTCCGCTACGAGGATCTATGCGTGCTGCTCCTGGAGATGGCGCTGGAGAAGGAGAGCGACTAGCACCCGAACAACTACCGTCCTGGTGGTGGAGGTTCTGGAGGCAAAGGGTACCAAGGGTCCCGACCTGGGCAGGGGACTACCCCCAAACGCGCCCACGCCCGTCTAATGGAGAATGTGAAGGAGCTATTCTGGTGTGATGCCAGAGATGAGCAGGGCCACCTGCAGCACGCCTCTGACTGCGAGCAGCGAGACTGCTTTGTAGTCCAGGGGAAGCAGCAGGAGAAGATCACCGGCGCCAAAGCAAAGCTGCCGGATCATTACAGGTGCACCATCACGTGTGCATTCTGCGGTAAGCGGAAGCACTACGAGGATGAGTGCTACCATAAGCAACGCCTATCGGCGAAGCTTAAGGGGGAAGATCCTGGCAAAGGCTCAGGCAAAGGTGGAGGCAAGGCCAAAGGCAACGACTCCGGGAAGGGCAAGTCAAAAGGACGTGGTCAAGGTGGTCAAGACAAGGGTCAAGGTGGACGAGGAGGAGGCGCTAACCGCCAGCCCGACAACAAGAACAAGGACAAAAACGCAGGCAACCCCAACCCTAATCCAGGGGGGAACTCGGAGCCCTCTGGAGGGCAGACTGGTCCTACCACACGCTCACAGACGCAGGCCCAGCAAGAAAAAGGAGCCAAGCGTGAGCATGAAGGTGGTGACGGCGGCAACGCTAAGAAGAGGAGCCGTTTCATGAGGATGGCCCGCAAGTTGCGGAACAAGGGGTTCGAGGTGACCTGTCCCGCGGAGTTCTGACGGGGACGCTCTGGTGGCACCCAAGACCTGGTGTTTTGGGTACGTATCCGACTAGGGGGACGTGAATACCTCGGGGTACTGGATACTGGCGCCACAATATCGATAGTGGCCAAGAAAATTTTACCTTGTGGGAGCCTGAAGAACACCATGACCACCGCCGCTATACGCATGGGGGATGGACATGTGGTGCACAGCTGCGGGGACTGTTGAGTGGAGGTACCTATGGGCTCCCGAACTATCGCCCATCGGTTCTATGTGATGGACACTGAGGCCTTCGACTTTGTACTGGGTACTGACTTCTTCGTGCAGCACTCCCAGATACAATCCCTGACGCTGCAAGCGCCCTACCTCCTGTACGTGGACCACGGCAGTGGCAGAGAGTCTGTGCCACTGGAGCAGTCAGAACATACCTCGAGTTACCTGAGACTATCGAAGGAGGAGCCCTCGAACATGATGGCAGCCTCCAAAACTGAGGACTATCAACTATTGGGGGAAGTCCTAGACCAAGGTCTGAAGGAGTTGGGTTACTCTCGAGAAGACCTAAGTGTGGAGCTGTTCGCCAGCGACAAGCAGCATGTACTGGACCTATACTGCAGCAAGGGGAAGAACTGCAGCTACAAATTTTACTGGCCCTCTTTCGGGATGGCCTACGGGAACCCCAGATTCAGTGAACTGGGGAAGGTGCTGACCAAGGTGGCCTTGGAATGTTCCCGTATGGTCCTGTGTTCCCCCGATTGGGGAGCCCATGGGGGCAACGAGTACTGGCGAACCCTCCTTGACAAGCTGACTATCAGCTCTGTGCGGTTACCTGATGAGGCCATCTACGTGCCTCTGGGTCGTAAGACGCCCATTGGGAAGCCCGGATGGGGGAGTATGCTCAGCGTGGTGGACGGAGGTCTTACCACCATCCCCTGGGAGGACCTGGACCCGACTCTGGTCCAGGCTATACAACGTGAAAGCGATGGACTCGCCTTGGGTGACTTGAAGGATCGCCTACGACCTCAAGATGCTGTTGAAACTACACCCGGAGGAGATGAGTACGTCGTGACTGACACCAACGCCCCCAACTCTCCCTGCCATGTACCTGTTCCTGATGGAGTCTCTGAGTGTGGACTATCTGAGCTACCTAGCTCTATCCACTCAGATGACGAAACTGAGCACGACGCCTTCTTCGTGCAGACCGCGGTGGAGGAAGTGGAGAACGCCGAGTACGTCGCCCCACTAAAACCCCTACTCTCCATGAGGGTGGAAGACCCCGTGGATGAAGAGCTGGACCCTCGATCCAGGCTCAGGGAGTATGTGGATTCCAAGAGGAAGTTGGTGGCGAAAAAGCTATGCTACGCGAAGCCTACCCGCAGCTCATGGCCACTGAAGCAAGGAGGTATGGGAGACCTCTCCCAATTGAAGGAGGACCTCGAACAGAAGATCACCACCTGGCAAAGGGAGCTCATGAAGCTCATGAAGAGCGTGTGGGGCGCCCATGTGAGGACCCCAGAGGAGGACGACCTCTCGGAGGAATGTGTATGTGAACCCCCTCGAGCGTGCCTATGTTGCCATCGTCCACCGGAGATGGTTGAGCAAGACCTTCTGTATGCCTACCAAGGGCTGAAGGATGCTACCTCGGGCGAAGAGTCGGTGGAGGACCACCTCCCGACGTCTATTCAAGGGGCAAGCAACTTACACTCCGATGAGGACATGGAGGACAAGATCAAGGTCTTGGACCCGCGCGTACAGAAGCTGATAAGGACCTATCTGGAGGTGTTCGGAGAACTACCCCCTCCAGCCTCATGTGACAAGCTGGTACAGATGGACCTCAAGCTGAAACCCGAGTTCGTGGGTCACAAGATCAGGAGGAGACCCTATCCAGCTCCTAAAGAGCAGGCCGACGAGATTGAGCGCCAGATACAAGAATGTATCGACGCTGGCCTAGTCCTGGAGTACAAGGACGGGGACTACCCCCTACACTGCAGCCCCTGTTTCCCGGTGGCTAAACCTGGGTCTACAGCCAAACGGCTGGTAGTGGACTATGGAGAGCTGGACAAGAAGACGCTGAACCACTCAGGGTCCATTCCCAATATGGAGTCTACCCTGGAGAAGATAGCCTCCTGTCGCTACAAGACCAAGATGGACAAGCGAAGTGGATTCTGGCAAGTGGACCTGACGCCCAACGCGCAGGAACTACTGGCCTTCATCACCCCTCAGGGGAGGGTATTCAAGTGGAAGGTCATGCCATTTGGCGTGGCTAACGCACCCGCTCTGTTCCAAGAGCTGATGAACAAGATCTTGTCCATCCTACGAAGGAGACCTAAGGTGCAGGAGCTCATATCCCGTGGGGCCCAGATGGAGGCTCACATCGACGATGTATGCCTCGGGACCAATACCCAGGAGGATCACCTAATCCTCTTGGGTGAGTTCTTCGCGGTCTGCCAGGAGAACCACACACGACTCAAGCTGGAGAAGTGTGAGTTCATGCAGGAGACCATGCAGTACCTGGGGTTTGACGTTGGCTATGGGTGGTGGACCCCAGCGGCCTCTAAGGCCAAACCCCTGATGGATGCCAAGGTACGACACGAAGACCCCAAGAAAGGACTTCATGATGTACGCAGTTTCATTGGGGCGTGCAACTTCTATCGCCGCCACATCAAAAACTTCACCTACACCAGCGCTGTACTGACTGACTTGATCAAGAAGAGTACTACTTGGCGCTGGGGCCCACAAGAGCAACAAGCGTTTGACGAGCTCAAAGACAAGGTAGCCAACACTAAGTGCTTGGGCGTGCCTAGGGCACAAGGGGAGATTATCCTGGTGACCGACGCCAGCAATGTGGGCGGTGGTGGAACGTTGTTCCAATGGCAAGCACTAGAGAAGAAGGAGTTCGACTCGGCCATTTCCCAATGGGGGACGGAAGGTCTCAACCGAGATGGAACCCTCAAGCACAGCTACCCTGACGACAAGTGGGTCCTAGTACCTCTGGGCCACTGGAACTGGAAGTGGAACCAGGCCAGGGGGAACTACTCCACCTATGAGCAGGAACTGCTCGCGGGTATGCTGGTGCTGTCCTCACAAGCACGACTGTTGGGGAGTAACCCTGTGGTCTGGCTATGCGACCAAGAACCGGTCCGCAGTTTCCAGAAGGGTCCCCCACCTGAGAAGGCCAAGCTACGTCGCTGGTGGACCTACCTCAGTCCACTACGGCTGACGGTACACCATATCCAGGGAGTGAAGAACGAGTGTGCCGACTACATCAGCCGCAACAACTTCGACGCCCTGATTGGTGCCCGGTCTGAAGCGCTGGCTAAGGAGGCGTTCAGCCGTATGGACGTACACCTGGACCTGAACATGACCATGATACGCCCCCTGGATGGACTCCAACAATCGGAGTACCTACAGGAGTTTGGGGATATCTACCGGCGCCCGGAGAAACGCCTTGAACCCCTCCTGGTCAACCAAGACCAGTGGAAGAGGGACAAGAGCTACCTCTGGCACGAGGACCGCATCGTGGTGCCTAGTGACCGGGTCCCAGCGCTGCTGAAGTGGACCCATGAGTCCAGTGGTCATGTGGGTGCTGACCGTACCCTGAGGCTGTTCAAGCAGTGGTTCCACACTACGTGGACTGACGACCAACTGCGGAAGACGCTCCAGCCTATCGTGGACAAGTGCCCGTGCAGGTCCTGTAAACCAGGGGATATCAGGGACAGAGGTCTCTACTCGACCCTGCCCATCCCTCACTGTGCTAACAGTGTTCTATACGTGGACTACACGGAGATGCCGAAGTTCGGGGGCTATGACTTCGCCCTCGTGGTAACCTGTGGGCTGACCAGGTTTACCAGGGTGTTCCCATGTACGAAGCACATTACCGGGGAGGAGACTATCAAGATACTCCTGGAGGAGTGGTTTTGTGTCTATGGGGCGCCCAACGAGATCAACTCCGATGAGGATGTACGAGTACGCTCAGATACTGGCTGGTACAAGAGGGTCCTGAGATCCCTCAATGTCCAGGTGTCTACGGGGATTCCCTACTCTCACACGAGCAACCCCCTATGTGAGCGACAGATTCGTGTCCTGAAGGAGAACGTCAGGATATGGTGCAAAACTGAACGCACCAGAGACTGGGTGAGACTACTCCCCGTCATATCCTTGATGATGAACTCCCAAGAGAGTTCAGCTACTGGCTACTCGCCACATGAGCTATTCATGGGGCGCCCGGCATGGTTCCTACATGCCCCCTATCCAGAGGACACCCATTCTTCTGTGGGTGAATGGGTCCAAGAGCAACAAGCGAAGGTGGACAAGGCCAAGGCTATGCTCCAGAGAGTGAGGGAGCGTCAGTGGAACAAGAAGAACAAGCACCGTGTACCGGCCACCTACCAAGAGGGGGACTGGGTGCTGGTGCACCACAGTCGACTACCAGCCTGGCCACGCTCTACCAGCGATGACCCATACTTCGGGCCGTACAAGATCCTATCTGTGGATGGACACCGTATCACCGTGCGGTGTTCTCCCCGTCTAGGGGGGACCCTGGTGTGCGCTGCTCAACACCTGAAGCGCTACCATGATCCTGAAGACCTCTGTGGGGAGGAGTGGGAGCTGAACGACGAGGAAATCGCCGCTCTGGACCTACAAGGGGCTGCCAGCCCTATGGAAGTTGAAGGTGAACTCCCCGACATGAACGCCGAGGAGATGGCTAAGGAGGGCTTCTACCTGGTGAAGTCTGTCCTACGCCACCGCTATCGCCAGGGTTGGCGCTTCCTCACCCTCTGGGAAGGGTTTGGAGTCGAAGAGGCCACCTGGGAGCCCTTCTCTGCATTTGTTCTACCTGAGGGACGCCTAAACTCAGTTCTGGTTGACTACTTGTCCCAGAACAACCTTGGTGAGTTGCTGAGGCTCGCTGAGACGCTTGCCTCCAAGACCAAAGCTAGGGACTGAACCTTACCCTTACCTGCCAAAGCGTATGTGTGAGTGTGCTAGTCCTAAGGTCCTGAGAGCAAGCCGCAGAAGTGGTGTCCTAATTATACCCAAGTCTGCGCCCTTGCTGAACCTGGAGGGTTGGCTTATTGATGCCACGGGGTACGCCCCGGGTCTCCCCTCCCCTAAGCGCCCAATTTCTGTGCTGGCGCAAAACCTTGGGGGAATACCCAGCGTACTAATCCAGGTATTGTTTTCCCTACCTATCTGTCTACTACAGGGAGGGGTGGCCAAAAGCTATGAAGGCATGAAAACGCCGTTTTGCTATGTGGCCAAAACACTGACCTAACCACTGTCACAGCCCACCAACCCTGCTAAAATTGCAGGAAACGGGTGGGACAGTGACACACCCCCTACAGGTCCTACACACCCTACAGTGGCACCATCCTGGTGGGCGAGCACTGGGCAACTGGCTCTAGCCCCCACTCAGGACTACCACTCCTACACGCACCCTCTACTGGGCGTTGCGAAGGTGAAGGTCTCATGGGTCCTAGCGACCCTCCTGTGAAATGACAAGAGAACACAGCGCTACTAAGCAACTGTGGCCTAACAGGGGACGCCACAACGCGTTTCCCCTGCTAGGGCTTGGAGGGAAGGAGTGCTCTCGCGTGCAAGGCGCAGATGTCGATGAAGTCGGACTCCCTGCTCTGCCACAGGCGGAGCGGAGTTACTTGTTTGTGTGATCTGCGCCCTTGTTTAGCAGGGCATAAAAAAGAGGCTGCTGCACCAATCACCCTACCTGCCCACCTGTGAAACAAAGGCAAATGGAAGGGCGTTTGCGACGGAGGAACCAAGCCACACTCCAGGTATTATACCCTTCTCAGTGTGACCTATAATACACTGTTCGCAAACACGCTGCAGGAGCAGCTACCCTTGTCAAGCAAGCAAGCTTTAGGGGACTCCTCAGGTTCTCTTAAAGAACGTACCGAGGAGCCCCTGGGTAGCCTAAACAAGGTTCACCGTGCGCACTTCGCGTGGCCTACCCTTTAATGCGTGTGTGCATGCACGAGTATGCGACAAGATCGTGGGCAAACCTGCCCATCTACGCGTCAATCTTGACTCCACCAGGGGTTGGCCCCGCCTGGGCGTACCTACCTTACCTACCGCTGGGAAGTGAAGCAAGGTGAGAGGACAAAAGGGGCGCACGCGAAGAACGTTGCTATGCACTTGTGTGTATGTCTAATCACCCTGATCTGACCGCTAATCATCTGCAATCTTTCTAATCAATCCCTCTATCACGTCCTATCGTTGTTATCGTTGTTGGCGCTGCTACAAGACTCATTCACGGAGACACGAGACGAGCAATGTGTATGCGGCATGCAAGACGAGCATACCTGTAGTTTATACCTGATTCATTGAAGTCTTTTCAATTGATTTTCGAATTCTTGAATTTTTGAAGCTTCTATTAGTGTGGGTGGAAACTGTATGTTTATTTATTAATGTGTGTCTCGTCATTTTCAAGACTACGTGAGACATACGTTTATAATTCCATTATTTCTCCATTTTTCGGCGCTTCGCTAGGAGCCGCTCCTGCGCGCCGCCATTTTTTATGGTTTGTAGTATTTTAGGGTGTGTCCTCTTTATCCCCGGGGGTGCCCTTTTTATCCCCAGGGGGTGTCTTATTCATCCCCACCCTGCCCTGATAATCCCCAGGGTGGGGCTCAACTGGTCACCGGGGATGAACCGGTCCCTTTACCTTATGAATTTCTGGATTTAAAAAATCCAGAGATGACTATAATTTCTATAAAAATGTGCTTCTGATGCACAATTGGATTCTGCTCAGATGTGTCGTCTCAGAAAAATTCTACGCCGTCATTTGACGGATTTTGGTGTTGTCGCTTCGTTTTTGCGTGGATTCGTCCATAATTCTCCCATTCCTGCCTCTGCAGATACCCACGCGCAGCCTCGCTGAGTAGGCCGTGTTCGGGCCGAAACGCAGGTGCCTGGAGAGACTGAGCAGAACCAAGACCCCACCAAGGGGCAATTTTAATTTTCTTTCGACTCCCTTCGCCCTAAGACAGGTCACAGGTCGCCAGCAGGTTTACGAGAACCCATGCGAGTGTGTATAATGTGTCTTGCGTTTGGGTTGTGTCGACGCTGCGTCTTGGAGGGAGGGATGCATATGCACATGTTTGGCATGCTCCCAATCTAACCCAACCAAGCCACAGGAGCCCCGGCAGCGCCATGAGCGCTGAGTCTTCTGGAGGAAATGATACAATCAGAGCAGCAAAAGGACGCCAGCCATGGTGAGCGCCCATTTTTCAGTGTGAGGGAGACTGTAGGTATTTTAAAGTAGATGTGGAAACCAAGGAAAGGCCAAGAAAAATTCCCTTTTTCCTAAAATGCGACAGTGGTGGCCACCACAGCACAGGGGGGGAGTAAGAAAAAGTGCTTTTCCATTGCTTTGAGGCATACTCTAGTTGTATTAGAGATGCACTGAGCATCCATGCATTTTTATCTTAGTATTGGTCCAACCAAAAGTGGTGATAACACATTTTGACCTATGGAACCAAACACCCAATCAGGATATGGAGTGGACCCCTTAATCCCCTTTCAATGTGAAGTAAAACATCTTTTCCTGAGTTGACTGAGCACTGACATACCTAAAGTAGAGCCTATGAATTTATCTATGTTTTTCCATGAATTCTTAGCTATCCTAGTGGTATGCACCCTAGGGGGCTGGGCACCTCTTTTTGAGAGGTCCTGGGTTCAATTCCTGGTCAGCCGAGCTAAGTAGGAAGATCCCATGTGACATGGCAGTCACCTCATCGCCACATACCATGCCACCTCAGCACATATGGGACCCAAAACAAAGAGTGCACATCTCCTAAGATGGCACTATGGAGAGAGAGTGATCCTGAGGCAGTTTTCTAACTCTTTTCCTAAAACATTTCAGCTATCTTTGTGAATATGCATTCATATGTGACCTGAGTTGCAGTTTCTGTGAATATCCAATCATCTTTCACTGTTTACACTGCAGCCCTTCATGCTTTGATCCCGAATCCTCTTCTCTTTGCATACTATTGGCTTGGGCTATCCTGGAGTGACTTGGAGTGGCTGTATTTCATCAAAACAAAAGCTTTTCATCTCCAAAAACAAGCAGCAGGAATCCCTACACCAGCAGCAAGCAGCAGGAGAGGCAAAACACAGTGCTGAAAACACTATAAACTTTTCTGGCTTGAGCCAGTCGCACCAGTGCTCGCCCACCAGGATGGTGCCACTGTAGGGTGTGTAGGACCTGTAGTGCGTGTGTCACTGTCCCACCCGTTTCCTGCAATTTTAGCAGGGTTGGTGGGCTGTGGCAGTGGTTAGGTCAGTGTTTTGGCCACTTAGCAAAACGGCGTTTTCATGCCTTCATAGCTTTTGGCCAGCCCTCCCTGTAGTAGACAGGTAGGTAGGGAAAACAATACCTGGATTAGTACGCTGGGTATTCCCCCAAGGTTTTGCGCCAGCACAGAAATTGGGCGCTTAGGGGAGGGGAGACCCGGGGCGTACCCCGTGGCATCAATAAGCCAACCCTCCAGGTTTAGCAAGTGTGCAGACTTGGGTATAATTAGGACACCACTTCTGCGGCTTGCTCTCAGGACCTTAGGAATAGCACACTCACACATACGCTTTGGCAGGTAAGGGTAAGGTTCAGTCCCTAGCTTTAGTCTTGGAGGCAAGCGTCTCAGCGAGCCTCAGCAACTCACCAAGGTTGTTCTGGGACAAGTAGTCAACCAGAACTGAGTTTAGGCGTCCCTCAGGCAGAACAAATGCAGAGAAGGGCTCCCAGGTGGCCTCTTCGACTCCAAACCCTTCCCAGAGGTTGAGGAAGCGCCAACCCTGGCGATAGCGGTGGCGTAGGACAGACTTCACCAGGTAGAAGCCCTCCTTAGCCATCTCCTCGGCGTTCATGTCGGGGAGTTCACCTTCAACTTCCATAGGGCTGGCAGCCCCTTGTAGGTCCAGAGCGGCGATTTCCTCGTCGTTCAGGTCCCACTCCTCCCCACAGAGGTCTTCAGGATCATAGTAGCGCTTCAGGTCTTGAGCAGCGCACACCAGGGTCCCCCCTAGACGGGCAGAACACCGCACGGTGATACCGTGTCCATCCACTGATAGGATCTTGTACGGCCCGAAGTATGGGTCATCGCTGGTGGAGCGTGGCCAGGCGGGTAGTCGACTGTGGTGCACCAGCACCCAGTCCCCCTCTTGGTAGGTGGCCGGTACTCGGTGCTTGTTCTTTTTGTTCCACTGACGCTCCCTCACTCTCTGGAGCATTTCCTTGGCCTTGTCCACCTTCGCTTGTTGTTCTTGGACCCATTCACCCACAGAAGAATGGGTGTCCTCTGGATGGGTGACATGTAGGAACCATGCCGGGCGCCCTAGGAATAGCTCATGGGGCGAGTAGCCAGTAGCTGAACTCTCTTGGGAGTTCATCATCAAGGATATGACGGCGAGTAGTCTCACCCAGTCTCTGGTGCGTTCAGTTTTGCACCAGATCCTTACATTCTCCTTGAGGACACGGATCTGTCGCTCACATAGGGGGTTGCTCGTGTGAGAGTAGGGAATCCCCGTAGACACCTGGACATTGAGGGATCTCAGGACCCTCTTGTACCAGCCAGTATCTGAGCGTACTCGTACGTCCTCATCGGAGTTGATCTCGTTGGGCGCCCCATAGACACAAAACCACTCCTCCAGGAGTATCTTGATAGTCTCCTCCCTGGTAATGTGTTTGGTACATGGGAACACCCTGGTAAACCTGGTCAGCCCACAGGTTACCACGAGGGCGAAGTCATAGCCCCCGAACTTCGGCATCTCCGTGTAGTCCACGTATAGAACACTGTTAGCACAGTGAGGGACGAGTAGAGACCTCTGTCCCTGATATCCCCTGGTTTACAGGACCTGCACGGGCACTTGTCCACGATAGGCTGGAGGGTGTTCCGCAGTTGGTCGTCAGTCCACGTAGTGTGGAACCACTGCTTGAACAGCCTCAGGGTACGGTCAGCACCCACATGACCGCTGGACTCATAGGTCCACTTCAGCAGTGCTGGGACTTGGTCACTAGGCACCACGATGCGGTCCTCGTGCCAGAGGTAGCTCTTGTCCCTCTTCCACTGATCTTGGTTGACCAGGAGGGGTTCAAGGCGTTTCTCCAGCCGCTTGTAGATATCCCCAAACTCCTTCAGGTACTCCGATTGTTGGAGTCTATCCAGGGGGCATATCATAGTCATGTTGAGGTCCAAGTGGACGTCCATACGGCTGAACGCCTCCTTAGCCAGCGCTTCAGACCGGGCACCAATCAGGGCGTCGAAGTTGTTGCGGCTGATGTAGTCGGCACACTCGTTCTTCACTCCCTGGATATGGTGTACCGTCAGCCGTAGTTGACTGAGGTAATTCCACCAGCGCCGTAGCTTGGCCTTCTCAGGTGGGGGACCCTTCTGGAAACTGCCGACCGGTTCTTGGTCGCACAGCCAGACCACAGGGTTACTCCCCAACAGTCGTGCTTGTGAGGATGGCACTAGCATACCCGCGAGCAATTGCTGCTCATAGGTGGAGTAGTTCCCCCTAGCCTGGTTCCACTTCCAGTTCCAGTGGCCCAGAGGTACTAGGACCCACTTGTCGTCAGGGTAGCTGTGCTTGAGGGTTCCATCTCGGTTGAGACCTTCCGTCCCCCATTGGGAAATGGCCGAGTCGAACTCCTCCTTCTCTAGTGCTTGCCATTGGAACAACGTTCCACCACCGCCCACATTGCTGGCGTCGGTCACCAGGATAATCTCCCCTTGTGCCCCAGGCACGCCCAAGCACTTAGCGTTGGCGACCTTGTCTTTGAGCTCGTCAAACGCTTGTTGCTCTTGTGGGCCCCAGCGCCAAGTAGTACTCTTCTTGATCAAGTCCGTCAGTACAGCGCTGGTGCAGGTGAAGTTTTTGATGTGGCGGCGATAGAAGTTGCACGCCCCAATGAAACTGCGTACATCATGAAGTCCTTTCTTGGGGTCTTCGTGTCGTACCTTAGCGTCCATCAGGGGTTTGGCCTTAGAGGCCGCTGGGGTCCACCACCCATAACCAACATCAAACCCCAGGTACTGCATGGTCTCCTGCATGAACTCACACTTCTCCAGCTTGAGTCGTGTGTGGTTCTCCTGGCAGACCGCAAAGAACTCACCCAAGAGGATTAGGTGATCCTCCTAGGTATTGGTCCCGAGGCATACATCGTCGATGTGAGCCTCCATCTGGGCACCACGGGATATGAGCTCCTGCACCTTAGGTCTCCTTCGTAGGATGGACAAGATCTTGTTCATCAGCTCTTGGAATAGAGCGGGTGCGTTAGCCACGCCAAACGGCATGACCTTCCACTTGAATACCCTCCCCTGAGGGGTGATGAAGGCCAGTAGTTCCTGTGCGTTGGGCGTCAGGTCCACTTGCCAGAATCCGCTCCTCTTTTCCATCTTGGTCTTGTAGCGGCAGGAGGCTATCTTCTCCAGGGTAGACTCCATATTGGGAATGGACCCTGAGTGGTTCAGCGTCTTCTTGTTCAGCTCTCCGTAGTCCACTACCAGCCGTTTGGCTGTAGACCCAGGTTTAGCCACCAGGAAACAGGGGCTGCAGTGTAGGGGGTAGTCCCCGTCCTTGTACTCCAGGACTAGGCCAGCGTCGATACATTCTTGTATCTGTCGCTCAATCTCGTCGGCCTGCTCTTTAGGAGCTGGATAGGGTCTCCTCCTGATCTTGTGACCCACGAACTCGGGTTTCAGCTTGAGGTCCATCTGTACCAGCTTGTCACATGAGGCTGGAGGGGGTAGTTCTCCGAACACCTCCAGATAGGTCCTTATAAGCTTCTGTACCCCCGGGTCCAATAGCTTGATCTTGTCCTCCATGTCCTCGTCAGAGTGTAAGTTGCTTGCCCCCTGAGTAAGAGACGTCGGGAGGTGGTCCTCCACCGACTCTTCGCCCGTGGTAGTGTCCTTCAGCCCTTGGTAGGCATATAGAAGGTCTTGTTCAACCATCTCCAATGGACGATGGCAGCATAGGCTCGCTCGAGGGGGTTCACATACACATTCCTCCGAGAGGTCGTCCTCCTCTGGGGTCCTCACATGGGCGCCCCACACGCTCTTCATGAGCTTAAGATCTACCTCCCTTTGCCAGGTGGTGATCTTCTGTTTGAGGTCCTCCTTCAATTGGGATAGGTCTCCCATACGTCCTTGCTTCAGTGGCCATGAGCTGCGGGTAGGCTTAGCGTAGCATAGCTTTTTCGCCACCAACTTCCTCTTTGAATCCACATACTCCCTTAGCCTGGATCGAGGGTCCAGCTCTTCGTCCATGGGGTCTTCCACCCTCATGGAGAGTAGGGGTTTCAGTGGGGCGACGTACTCGGCGTTCTCCACTTCCTCCACACAGGTCTGCACGAAGAAGGCGTCGTGCTCAGTTTCCTTATCTGAGTGGATAGAGCTAGGTAGCTCAGATAGTCCACACTCAGAGACTCCATCAGGAACAGGTACATGACAGGGAGAGTTGGGGGCGTTGGTGTCAGTCACGACGTACTCATCTCATCCGGGTGTAGTCTCAACAGCATCTTGAGGTCGTAGGCGATCCTTCAAGTCACCCAAGGTGAGTCCGTCGCTTTCTCGTTGTATAGCCTGGACCAGAGTCGGGTCCAGATCCTCCCAGGGAATGGAGGTAAGACCTCCGTCCACCACGCTGAGCATACTCCCCCATCCGGGTTTCCCAATAGGCGTCTTACGACCCAGAGGCACGTAGATGGCCTCATCAGGTAACCGAACAGAGCTGATAGTCAGCCTGTCCAGGAGGTTTCGCCAGTATTCGTTGCCCCCATGGGCTCCCCAATCGGGGGAACACAGGACCATACGGGAACGTTCCAAGGCCACCTTGGTCAGCACCTTCCCCAGTTCACTGAACCTGGGGTTCCCGTAGGCCATCCCGAAAGAGGGCCAGTAAAATTTGTAGCTGCAGTTCTTCCCCTTGCTGCAGTAAAGGTCCAGTACATGCTGCTTGTCGCTGGCGAACAACTCCACACTCAGGTCTTCTCGAGAGTAACCTAACTCCTTCAGACCTTGGTCTAGGACTTCCCCCAATAGTTGATAGTCCTCAGTTTTGGAGGCTGCCATCATGTTCGAGGGCTCCTCCTTCGATAGCCTCAGGTAACTCGAGGTATTTTCCGACTGCTCCAGTGGCACAGACTCTCTGCCACTGCCGTGGTCCACGTAGAGGAGGTAGGGCGCTTGCAGCGTCAGGGATTGTATCTGGGAGTGCTGTACGAAGAAGTCAGTCCCCAGTACAAAGTCGAAGGCCTCCGTGTCCATCACATAGAACCGATGGGCGATAGTCCGAGAGCCCATAGGTACCTCCACTTCACAGTCCCCGCAGCTGTGCACCACATGTCCATCCCCCATGCGTATAGCAGCGGTGGTCATGGTGTTCTTCAGACTCCCACAAGGTAAAATTTTCTTGGCCACTATAGATATGGTGGCGCCAGTGTCCAATACCCCCAGGTATTCGCGTCCCCCTAGTCGGATACGTACCCAAAACACCATGTCTTGGGTGCCACCAGAGCGTCCCCGTCAGATCTCCGGGGGACAGGTCACCTCGAACCCCTTGTTCCGCAATTTGCGGGCCATCCTTATGAAACGGCTCCTCTTCTTAGCGTTGCCGTCATCACCACCTTCATGCTCACGCTTGGCTCCTTGTTCTTGCTGGGCCTGCGTTTGTGAGCGTGTGATAGGACCAGACTGCCCTCCAGAGGGCTCGGAGTTCCCCCCTGGATTAGGGTTGGGTTTGCCTCCGTTCTTGTCCTTGTTCTTGTTGTCGGGCTGGCGGTTAGCGCCTCCTCCTCGTCCACCTTGACCCTTGTCTTGCCCTTGACCACGTCCTTTCGACTTGCCCTTGCCGGAGTCGTTGCCTTTGCCTTTGCCTCCACCTTTGCCTGAGCCTTTGCCAGGATCTTCACCCTTAAGCTTCGCCGATAGGCTTTGCTTATGGTAGCACTCATCCTCGTAGTGCTTCCGCTTTCCGCAGAATGCACACGTGATGGTGCACCTGTAATGATCCGGCAGCTTTGCTTTGGCGCCGGTGTTCTTCTGCCGCTTCCCCTGGACTACGAAGCAGTCTTGCTGCTCGCAGTCAGGGGCGTGCTGCAGGTGGCCCTGCTCGTCTCTGGCATCACACCAGAATAGCTCCTTGACGTTCTCCATGATACGGGCGTGGGCGTGTTTGGGGGTAGTCCCCTGCCCAGGTCGGGACCCTTGGTACCCTTTGCCATGACCTCCAGAACCTCCTCCTCCAGGACGGTAATTGTTCAAGTGCTGGTCGCTCTCCTTCTCCAGCGCCAGCTCCAGGAGTAGCACGCATAGATCCTCGTAGCGGAAGGATCTAGCCTTGCGCTCCGCCGTCGAACGGCACTCGTCCCATAGCTCTCGAGGGAGCTTGGCCACCAACCAGAACAGCAGGTCGTCGCTGCTGTAGGAACCGGGCGTCAGTCGTCCAGCCCAGTGATCCAGGTCAGCCAACAGCTCAGAGACCCTGCCAGGTCTGGGGTTGTTGGGCAGCACGGGCAGGTTCTGGATCTCGGCCCTGATGGAGAGGTCGGTTTCGTAGGACGGGTGCTGCCTCTCCAGGGCAACCAACATATCGGCCAAGGTGGCTGAGTTAGTCACGATCTGCCTGACCTGCTTCTCCAGGTACTTGGTCTTGCAGCACTGCAGGAGCAGATCGCACTTCACTCGCCCACTAGCGTGAGTTTGGCCGGTCAATCGAAGAAACCGGCCAAAATTCTCAGCAAACTTGCTGAGGTCCTTGCCTGTGATTTCAGGCAGGTTCACCACGATCTTGGAGGTGGCAATAGCCTTCTCCTCCTGAGACCTGCGGCCCTCAGGGCGTTGGGTCTTCTTCTTCCTCTTCTTCTTCTTCTTCCCCTTTGGGTCCTCGGGGTCCTCCGGGTCATCGTCCTCCGAGGGCAAAGTAGAAGTCATCGACGGCGGCTCGTCATCGGAGGGGTCTCCGCCTAGATCACTAGAGCCATAAGGCACCCTGTCCACCATTGCCCTCAAGGCTGTCAGCCCCAGCCGGTCCAGCTCGGCCCTCGTAGAGTTCGTCACGTGGCTGTAGGGCGGCTGGGCCGTTCTCGGTACGAAGGGACTTCTCGGTATAGCTGCAGGGGTCGGCATCGGTCGACTCCTCAGGCTCCCCAGGGTATTTGTCAACCCTGCCGCCAGGTGGTTGGCCTGTACTCGGTGGGGTGACATTCCCACCGTCGTAGGTGACGCTTGGGGCGGGATCATCAGGGGCTCCAGTTTCTCCCGGATCTCTTGAGTGAGGTCGCCCACGATTTTTGAGGTGGCTCCTCGGAGCTCCTCGTTGATCTCCGACCGCGTCAGGGACCTGTTGGAGGATCTCCCCGATCCTCTACTCCTGCCACCAAGAGATTCAGGTCCTCTCCTCAACCCACTCAAGGTTGCATACCCAGGTGCATACCCAGGAACATCCACATAGGTTTTAGTAGCCGGTAGTGGATGGGGATATTCAGCCGCATACCATCGCGGCGCAGAGCTGGAAGCCACCGGCTCACTGGCAGTAGTTGCCTCAGGGAGCGCAGTGGTAGGTGGGCCCATACCATAGGCGGGGTAGGGAGGCATGCCACTAAAGCCTGTGCCCTCTGCCATAGGCGGGTCGGTTATGGGAGTGGATGTTGCAGCGGCTGGGAGTGTGGTGGTTATAGGAGAGGGTGATGCGTGGAGGCCAGAAGCGCTTGGTGCGCCTTCGAAGGTAGGGTCATGCGTCAGGTCTTGCCCTTGTTCCTCTCCTTCGTCTGCTTCGTCTCCAGCATCCTTCTCGCTCTCTCTCTTCCTCTTCACAGGCTGAGAGACCACCTCTTCGACTGACAGGGCTCCGAAGGCCGTCTGGAGTCCATCCAGCGAGTCCTCAGCCGCTTCCACTGGCCCATGTAAGGGCTCCGAAGGTACAGCGCCAGGTGCTGGCCTTGCCGGTGCCTCAGGCGCTGTCTTCACGTCGGCGTCCTCCTTCCTTGTATCCATCTTCGCTCGCCCTTCTGCTTATATGTGACTGCTCGGCGCACTGGATGTACGGCGTCGGGTTGCTGCCGGTGCGCAGAGACAGTCTGCCTCTTGCTACCAGAAAAGTTTATAGTGGTTGCAACACTGTGTTTTTGTCTCTCCTGCTGCTTGCTGCTGGTGTAGGGTTTCCTGCTGCTTGTTTTTGGAGATGAAAAGCTTTTGTTTTCTGAAATACAGTAAATCCAGGATAGCCCAAGCCAGAGGTGTGCAAGGAGAAGAGAATCAGGATCAAAGCATGAAGGGCTGCAGTGTAAACAGTGAAAGATGATTGGATATTCACAGATACTGCAACTCAGTCAAATCGGAATGCATATTCACAAAGATAGCTGAAATGGTTTGGAAAAGAGTTGGAAGACTGCCCCATGGTCATTCTATCTCCATAGTGCCATCTCAGGAGATGTGCACTCTTTGTTTTGGGTCCCATATGTGCTGAGGTGGCAGGGCATGTGGCGATGAGGTCACTGCCATGTCACATGGGATCTTCCTACTTAGCTAAGCTGACCGGGAATTGAACCCAGGACCTCTCAAAAAGAGGTGCCCAGCCCCCTAGGGTGCATACCACTAGGACAGCTAAGAATTCATGGAAAAACATAGATAAATTCATAGGCTCTGCCCTGGATATGTCAGTGCTCAGTCAACTCAGGAAAAGATGATTAGCCTCACATTGAAAGGGGATTAAGGGGTCCACTCCATGTCCTGATTGGGTGTTTGGTTCCATAGGTCAAAATGTGTTATCACCACTTTTGGTAGGGCCAATACTAAGATAGAAATGCCTGGATGCTCAGTGCATCTCTAATACAACTAGAGTACGCCTCAAAGCATTGGAAAAGCACTTTTTCTTACTACCACTCAGGGTCCATTCCTGATATGGAGTCTGCCCTTGAGAAGATAGCCTCCTGTCGCTACAAGACCAAGATGGACAAGAGGAGCGGATTCTGGCAAGTGCACCTGACGCCCAACGCTCAGGAGCTAGTAGCCTTCATCACCCCTCAGGGGAGGGTGTTCAAGTGGAAGGTCATGCCATTTGGCGTGGCCAACGCACCCGCTCTATTCCAAGAGCTGATGAACAAGATCTTGTCCATCCTACGAAGGAGACCTAAGGTGCAGGAACTTATATCCTGTGGTGCCCAGATGGAAGCACACATCGACGATGTATGCCTCGGGACCAATACCTAGGAGGATCACCTAATCCTCTTGGGTGAGTTCTTTGCAGTATGCCAAGACAACCACACACGACTCAAGCTGGAGAAGTGTGAGTTCATGCAGGAGACCATTCAGTACCTGGGGTTTGACGTTGGCTATGAGTGGTGGACCCCAGCGGCCTCTAAGGCCAAACCCCTGATGGACGCTAAGGTACGACACGAAGACCCCAAGAAAGGACTTCATGATGTACGCAGTTTCATTGGGGCGTGCAACTTCTATCGCCGCCACATCAAAAACTTCACCTACACCAGCGCCATTCTAACGGACTTGATCAAGAAGAGCACTACTTGGCGCTGGGGCCCACAAGAGCAACTAGCGTTTGACGAGCTCAAAGACAAGGTGGCCAACGCCAAGTGCTTGGGGGTGCCTAGGGCACAAGGGGAGATTATCCTGGTGACCGACGCCAGCAATGTGGGCGGTGGTGGAACGTTGTTCCAATGGCAAGCACTAGAGAAGGAGGAGTTCGACTCGGCCATTTCCCAATGGGGGACGGAAGGTCTCAACCGAGATGGAACTCTCAAGCACAGCTACCCTGACGACAAGTAGGTCCTAGTACCTCTGGGCCACTGGAACTGGAAATGAAACCAGGGCAGGGGGAACTACTCCACCTATGAGCAGGAATTGCTCGCGGGTATGCTAGTGCCATCCTCACAAGCACGACTGTTGGGGAGTAACCCTGTGGTCTGGCTGTGCGACCAAGAGCCGGTCGGCAGTTTCCAGAAGGGCCCCCCACCCGAGAAGGCCAAGCTACGGCGCTGGTGGACCTACCTCAGTCAACTACGGCTGACGGTACACCATATCCAGGGAGTAAAGAACGAGTGTGCAGACTACATCAGCCGCAACAACTTCGACGCCCTGATTGGTGCCCGGTCTGAAGCGCTGGCTAAGGAGGCGTTCAGCCGTATGGACGTCCACTTGGACCTCAACATGACTATGATACGCCCCCTGGATGGACTCCAACAATCGGAGTACCTGAAGGAGTTTGGGGATATCTACAAGCGGCTGGAGAAACGCCTTGAACCCCTCCTGGTCAACCAAGATCAGTGGAAGAGGGACAAGAGCTACCTCTGGCACGAGGACCGCATCGTGGTACCTAGTGACAGAGTCCCAGCGCTGCTGAAATTGACCCATGAGTCCAGCGGTCATGTGGGTGCTGACCGTACCCTGAGGCTATTCAAGCAGTGGTTCCACACTACGTGGACTGACGACCAACTGCGGTAAACCCTCCAGCCTATCGTGGACAAGTGCCCGTGCAGGTCCTGCAAACCAGGGGATATCAGGGACAGAGGTCTCTACTCGATCCTGCCCATCCCTCACTGTGCTAACAGTGTTCTATACGTGGACTACACGGAGATGCTGAAGTTCGGGGGCTATGACTTCGCCCTCGTGGTAACCTGTGGGCTGACCAGGTTTACCAGGGTGTTCCCATGTACGAAGCACATTACCGGGGAGGAGACTATCAAGATACTCCTGGAGGAGTGGTTTTGTGTCTATGGGGCGCCCAACGAGATCAACTCCGATGAGGACGTACGAGTACGCTCAGATACCGGCTGGTACAAGAGGGTCCTGAGATCCCTCAATGTCCAGGTGTCTACGGGGATCGCCTACTCGCACACGAGCAACCCCCTATGTGAGCGACAGATCCGTGTCCTCAAGGAGAATGTAAGGATATGGTGCAAAACTGAACGCACCAGAGACTGGGTGAGACTACTCGCCGTCATATCCTTGATGATGAACTCCCAAGAGAGTTCAGCTACTGGCTACTCGCCCCATGAGCTATTCCTAGGGCGCCCGGCGTGGTTCCTACATGCCCCCTATCCAGAGGACACCCATTCTTCTGTGGGTGAATGGGTCCAAGAACAACAAGCGAAGGTGGACAAGGCCAAGGCTATGCTCCAGAGAGTGAGGGAGCGTCAGTGGAACAAAAAGAACAAGCACCGAGTACCGGCCACCTACCAAGAGGGGGACTGGGTGCTGGTGCACCACAGCCGACTACCCGCCTGGCCACGCTCCACCAGCGATGACCCATACTTCGGGCCCTACAAGATTCTATCTGTGGATGGACACCGTATCACCGTGCGGTGTTCTCCCCGTCTAGGGGGGACCCTGGTGTGCGCTGCTCAACATCTGAAGCGCTACTATCACCCTGAAGACCTCTGTGGGAAAGAGTGGGAGCTTAACGACGAGGAGATCGCCGCCCTAGACTTACAAGGGGCTGCCAGCCCTATGGAAGTTGAAGGGGAACTCCCCGACATGAACACCGAGGAGATGGCTAAGGAGGGCTTCTACCTGGTGAAGTCTGTCCTTCGTCACCGCTACCGCCAGGGTTGGCGCCTCCTCACCCTCTGGGAAGGGTTTGGAGTCGAAGAGGCCACCTGGGGGCCCTTCTCTGCGTTTGTTCTACCTGGGGGACACCTAAACACAGTTCTGGTTGACTACTTGTCCCAGAACAACCTTGGTGAGTTGCTGAGGCTCGCTGAGACGCTTGCCTCCAAGACCAAAGCTAGGGACTGAACCTTACCCTTACCTGCCTAAGCGTATGTGTGAGTGTGCTATTCCTAAGGTCCTGAGAGCAAGCCGCAGAAGTGGTGTCCTAATTATACCCAAGTCTGCACACTTGCTAAACCTGGAGGGTTGGCTTATTGATGCCACGGGGTACGCCCCAGGTCTCCCCTCCCCTAAGCGCCCAATTTCTGTGCTGGCGCAAAACCTTGGGGGAATACCCAGCGTACTAATCCAGGTATTGTTTTCCCTACCTATCTGTCTACTACAGGGAGGGGTGACCAAAAGCTGTGAAGGCATGTAAACGCCATTTTGCTATGTGGCCAAAACGCTGACCTAACCACTGCCACAGCCCACCCACCCTGCTAAAATTGCAGGAAACGGGTGGGAAAGTGACACATGCACTACAGGTCCTACACACCCTACAGTGGCACCATCCTGCTGGGCGAGCGCTACTGCAACTGGCTCAAGCCCCCACTCAGGATTACCACTCCTACACTCACGCTCTACTGGGTGGTGTTGAAGATAAAGTCGTGGGTCCTAATGACCCTCCTGTGAAGAAGACAAGAGAACACAGCGCTGCTAAGCAACTGTGGCCTAACAGGGACGTCACAACACGTTTCCCTGCTAGGGCTTGAAGGGGAGAGGCGCACAGATGTCGTGCACAGCGTGGTGACGCGTTCCCGTGGGGGGCCTGGCCACGGGACGCTGCGGTGGACACGCACAAGCAAGCAGGCAGGCAAAGCACTGCGCTCACAGGGGCATCATTACGCTCGTGTCATGTGACAAAGCGTTTCAGGATCCTTGCCACTCTGAAACAAGGGAACGAAAGTATGTACAGCAACACATCAGGATATGTACACATGCGGTTGAGACTGGACTGGGGTAAGTGCATCACAGGAAAATAGACACTCAGTCCCAACTCATATCCCAATCCCAGGTCCGACCCTCTCAGTGGCTGGCAGGGGCGGGGGCTCAAACACAACCCATGCCCTGCTCAGTCCGGACCCTGCAACCCTGCCAATAGGGGAGGGTGTCCCGCCCAGCCACAGGCGAGTTCCTGAGAACCAAGGGGCTCCAAAGCCAACCATAGTGGCTCCCTATGCTCCCTTAACGGCAGGTCCCAACTCCCCTCTGAGCCGGAGATAAGGCCCCGCCATTATCCCCTAGGAGTTGGTAGCTGAAAATTCGGCTGTTTCAGCCCAAACTGATATTAGCTTCAAAATCTCCAAAATTGACCCCTTGTCCTGACCCGCCAGAGGTAGGGACGAGGCAACTGACCCTAAGCCCTTCGCATACAAATTCTCTGCAGCCCTCACCCAACCTGGTTCCCTCTGAGTTCCCGGCATCAGGGCACCACGGGTTCAACAAGTGGGGTCATGATGCCAAAATCACCAAAATTGGCGTCATTTCCACGCGTGGCTCGCCCGGCCAGGGCAAGGCCAATGGCTCACAGGATAGGAGGCAGGACCTAGGACCGATATCTGAGTGTACAACCTTGAATTAGGTCTGGGCTCCTTATGGGCATAGAGATATGGGGCCGCCAATTGACCACACGGGGGGGTGAAATTGGGGTCCCAAAAGGGGGCCATTTTGGCTGCTCAAAATGAGCCAAAATCGGGGGTATCCCCAATGGTATAACTCCACGCCGGCTTGGAGATCGGATCCGCCATTCCATATGCGATCCACCAGGAGTCCAATGGAGACTTCCATTACCTTGGCTCTCAGAGATCTCCATGCCACTCGGCGTGGTGACAATCCAAATTGGGTCCACAATTGCCAAAATGGCAAAATTGTCCACACTCACTTTGGGCTAGCACCTTGACGAAGGCTGTTCCGCTTCGACCACGTGGTGTGTGAACCATGGGGACCAATATCCATAACACCCATGTCATATATGGTCCATTGGTCCATGCGTCCGGCGTGCACGAAGGGGCTGAACATGGTGCACGGCGGGCAGAAAATGTGGAAAATTGCTCAAAATGGCCGAAAATGCGCACACTCATGGTTGGGGCAAATGAGGCACATGCCCGACGTGGACCGGAGTGTGCCATAGGATTGGTATCAAGTCATATGCGTCCAACATATCTTTTGGGCGCCGCCCAAACCCCACCGGTTTTGGGAATGGCAGGGTCGCCAAGTGAGCCCATGATTTGGGATCGTCCCAAATCGCCAACATGGCAGCCACGGTATGCCAAGCCCAAGAGGATTTATTCGCCGGGTCCAAGATATGTTGGGCACGGAGGAACTACCCTCCCAACATACTTGGGTCATGATGTCAATTGGGTGCAACGTTGAGATACACAGTCGCCACTTGACATCATGACGGGCAAAAAACAGCAAAATTGGCAAAAAGACACGCAAAAATGCCTTGAAAACTACACAAATATATTATAATATCTTCGGCTTGGATTGAGTAATCGACCAATCCTTCTAAACACAATGACTCGACACCAATGACCTTCGATTCCACATATGTGCTCCACTTGGGGCGCTTTGGAAGGTCGCGTGCGCTGCCTCCCAAGTGGGCACATGGAAATATGGAATATTGCAAAAAACACACCTTGGTCGCAACGCATCGCTTCGGGAGCGCTCCACAAGCGTCCCTTCACGAAGGTTAGGCTTGCGAGTGTTGGTTGGGAGTACAATGAAGGGCCTCGTGCGATATGGGGTCCATTGGCGGGTTAGTCTTGGAATGGTGCACCCGCCAAATGGGCACGTGATATGACACCAAATATGGCATACAACCCTACCCTCGCCTTCTACACCCAACCTAGTGGCCTAGAATCAAAGTATGCCTATATTCTAGAGTAACTTTGGTCCCTTAACACGCATGCAAGTGCTCTGGTCGAAAATCGACCTCCTTTCGGAAAGCCGAATTTTAGCATGCACGCATAATATATTGCCAATATATGTATGGAGATCATATATGTACTATCCGGGGAAGACAAGTTATATGCCCCGGATGTAGAGGGAAGCAAGGGTGGGGCAAATGCCAACTCAACATACTTCTACACGTACTTGGACGCCAAGTACGTGAAAAAGCGCACTTCTTGGAGAACACTCAAAATAAATAACCCTTTGGGCCTATGGTGTTGGGATCCTTTGGCCTCATCCTATGACTATGGGGGGCAAAACCTCATACGGAGTGCCTATGAGGCACGTTAATTCATCCTTGGGCGCTTGAACGCTCGTAGCCCTTGTTATTCCACTTGGGGGTTCAAAGCGCCTTCGGCCGCCCAGATTTTCTGGGAAAAATCTGGGACGCGATGCGTTCTATCAAGGAAAAAATTGCGGATCACTCGAAGACTGTTTCAGTCTTAACTTCAAGAAAGATCGTTCTACAGAAAAATCTAATGCAACGCACGGAACGGGCGACGTCTGGCGGCGATTTCACGACAATTAGAGATCGCGGTAGAAATCGGGTATTTCACCGATTTCTAACCGCAAATCAACCAAGACAGTAAAATTATGGTAATTCCACATCGACTTAATGGTTAGAAATCGGATTCCAGATTTCGCGGGTTAGAGAACAGGGATATGCCGCTGACAGCCGGTGTCAACGGCTTCTGCACGGGTGTGACGGCTCACAGGCCTCCGGGCCATGGGCCATAACGGGTGTGACGGCTCACAGGCCTCCGGGCCATGGGCCATAGGTTCTGGGTACCACTTCACCCCCCTCCTTAGAGCAAACCCTGGGGGGGGCTCGATAACACCCAAGCATGGCAGCGGGTACCCAGGACCATCCCCTGAAGGGGGGGGGGGTGTCACATCCTCACCTCAGGCCGAGTTGCGGGTTAGGCTGCCCAGTACAATCCCACAGTAAGACAGGTACGGTGCTGTAGCTGTTAGTAACTGCAGGTATGGTATCAAGTATCAAGTCCCGGGTCCTGGCGCCGATTGTTCGGCATCCAAAGGACCCGTTAACCCATACCAGGCGCACCGGGTGCCGGCTGCGACGGTCACTACCACAGTGGCAGTGGCGTACACTGCCAACATAGGCGCCACACGACGACCCAGGTGGTCCCACAGGTCGAACGCGACCACACAGATCCATCAGGCTACCCCAGGCTTCCCAAGGCCGCAGTCTGGGGGAGAGTCCCCACGGGTCCTTCCTTGGGCGCACCATGTCCATATCCACGACGCGAGTCCAGAGTGGTCAAGTCGAACGAGCTCCTCCATAAGGGATCGGGCATCAAGGCCGTCTTTTTACTTGCCCCATTACCACGAAGGCCATGCATGAGGGAGTCCTCATGCAGTCTGGGCGGAGGCGTCGACTCCTCAAACCACCAGTTTCCCAGGCAGACTGACCGAGGTCAGGACACCGGAGGTCGCCACCCGACTGCAAGTGCGTCTGCGAGTCGGTAGGCTCACACTGGGACTGACAGTGGCGGACCGCTGGGATTGTAGTCAGGCAACTGGGCTTCCCGCCTGGCGCCATCAGGATCTCAGCACATCACAGCCACTAGCGCACATGGTATCACGGGCACTCAAACAGAAGAATATGTACTTAGGTACTGGTCCAGGCTGGACCTTATGTAAGAGCATGTATACGGCGACCCAAGGCGCCTGCGTATTCCGATTCGAATCCCCTCGGGGGCGAAAAACAGTCCATAGGCGCTGATGGGCTGATAATGCGCAACATACAGATGCACATATCCTGGGGGGCAGAAAAGTAAGCAATAAACGGGGTAATAGGCGTGTAAACACACTCTGGACAGAGCGCCAAACCACGCCCCGGTTAGGATAAGGCATATGCAGGAGGGTGGACCGGAAAACGCCTGAGTTCAGGCCATATATAGTCTGCAGACACACGTAGACTGGTCTGGATCCCGCAAGTGCCATGGGACCAGACCACACACCAAAAAATTGCAATGACGATGACAGCGGCATCGGTTGCGCAACGTCGTATGCGCTTCAAGGCCCTGAGAGCTCAGGAAATGTCAAGGTCAGTCGCCCTGCCTGGTTTCCCAAGGATTCAACAGGCGAGAAGTGAAGAATAGGAGTTGAAGAGAGGGGCCATCCTCCTCTGGATTCAGCAGGGGGGGGTATATGGCCACTCTGATGGCACGTCACCGAAAGATGGAAAAGAGGAAGCAAGTGAGGGACGACCCGTCGACCTAACAAGTGCTGAAAATGCATCAGGGGAGAGCTCAGGGCGCTGATCAGGCGCCCCTGGCTGCAATCGCCCGGGTGAGTGCTGCCAAGTCCGAGACATTGAGCTTGGTCTTGTGCTTGCAGATGTAGTCCATGAAGGGAGTCTTGATCTGCGGCACAAACGAGGAGACGGGTTCCCAGGTGTCGTGGGACAGCCCATAGCCTCGCCAACGAACCTTGAACTCCAGGCCTCCGGGTGCCGAGGCGTTCGGACGCTGGGCCAGGATCTTTTCGACGGTATAGTCGTCCTGCTCAGCATAGTCGTCGTCCGAATCAGCCTCATGTGCGGCATAGTCCAGGGACACATGTTGGCCACGGAGGTCGGGTTCCCGCACACGGAGTTGACTCTCGTGGCGCTCTCGGAACTGTCCGTGACCCACCTTGATGCCCTAGGTGTCCTCACCAATCCTGCGGACCACCTCTCCGGGTGTGAACCAGGTTTTGGTGCGGTGGGTGCCCGTAGGGCGGGGTCTGATCACCCACACCGGGTCTCCCACCCTGAACCTTTGCGCTGTCGAGCTTGGGGCGGACTTCTGATGCTCAGCATGCTCCTTCTCGAGCTGCTGGCGGATGTCCCGCGTCGTTGCCTCTTGCCGCGCAAAGAATTCCTTGGCGTCCATGGCCATACCATCACCAGACAAGGGAAGTCCCCGACCAAGGGGGTCCCTGCCGAACAGAATCTGGTGAGGGGACAAACCACCCGGAGTGGGGGTGTCATGATGGGCCTTCAGAGCGGGCCACATCTCCTCAAACCAGTTCCGACTTGGATTGGTGATGTGAATCTTGCGCAGCCTCTCAAACAGCTGCCTTCCAGCCACTTCAGCCTGGCCGTTGGACCGGCTGAGATAGGCGACGCTCTTGGCATGACGTATTCCCATGAGGGAACACATGGCCTTGAACCAGCCACCAGTAAACCTGGGCCCTCGGTCACTGCAAATGGTGCGGGGGATGTCAAAGACGGTCAGCCAATGACGAATCATCATGACTGCCACTTCCTTGGCAAGCAACCCCTTTTTGCGTGCCGGAACGGCTACTACGTAGCCGCTGTGGCGGTTCACACAAAGGACCACACAGTCAAAGGTCTCCTTGCCAATGTGAACTTTGGGCATGGAGAAGACGTCCATGGCCACGCTCTCCATGGGCTGGTCAGGCACCGGAGTCCATTGGGCTTCCCCCTTGACGTTCCGGTTATCGGGATTGCAGGCCTGACAGACCGAGCAACCCTTCCTGACCTTCTTGATGGCGGTGTAGAGATTGCTCTGGTCGATCTCGAACCGGCTCTGCATGTCCAGGGCTTGCTTCTTGACCCCTGGGTGCATCATGTGGTGGTGCCAAGCCTCACATAGCTCGAGCACTCGGGACTCTGGGACCAGCAGCTTACCATTCCGGTAGAGCTTGCCATCTTCCTCAGTCAGCCCCTTTGGCCACTTCTGCCTGTCATCAGGGTCGGTCACAGCCCTATATTCGGCCTCAAAGGTCTCAGACTTGGCGTAGTCGTCGGTCCAGTTGTCCTGGAGGCAAGATTCAGGGAAGAGGTGCTTGTCGGACTCAGCTCCATCAGGGGCGAGTACTCTGACCGCTCTGCCCATCCTCGTTCCGAGGGGGGCATCCGCAGCCATGACGACGAAGCATTTAACACCCTCCTCCTCCATCAGGCGCTCCATTTCTATGATCCTCTTGGCTTCAGCGGTCTCAGCCTCATCGCCATGGGCAGACACGTCTGTCATGCCCTTGCTGGCGGGATAGGCCCACCTACTGACACAGTCCGCCACGGTGTTGTCCTTGCCAGGAACATACACAACCGTGAGGTCGAACTTGGCCAAGGTCTCATGCCATCTTGCCCGTCGGGAGGCGGGACCTGAGGGGGTGTCCACGTGCTCCTTGTTGCACGACTGCAGACTCTGATGGTCGGTGGAGACGGTGACGGGATGGAGGGCTATGTACCCAGCCCATTTCCTGAGAGCCATGACGATGGCATACGCCTTCTTTTCTCGGGGCGTCCACGTCCGTCTCTGGCCTTCCGCCAGGACTCCGCTCCAGAAGGCCACTGGCACGTGCCTCCCATCGTCAAGCACTTGTTCCAACACAGCGCCAACGGCGTAGTCGGAAGCGTCGGTGCGCAGGACGAACCCTCGGTCAGGATCCACGAGGTGCAGACCCACTGCGGATAGCAGCACCTGCTTCATCCCCTCAAAGGCACGGTCGGATTAATCATTCCAGGCCAGACCCTTCTTGGACCCCTTCTTGGTCTCCTCTCGGTTGCCCTTGAGCATGGTCGTCATGGGGGCTGCATACTCGGCATACATCTTGATATACCCCAAGTAGTAGTTGCAGAACCCCAAGTACGCCCGTAGCTCAGAGACCGTTTTGGGCTTTTCCCAGTGCTCAATCGCAGCCACCTTGCCAGGTATGGGCTTCCGCTGCCCGTTCCCAACTATGTGGCCAGCGAAGACCACCTCGCTTACCGCAATGGTGGCCTCGTCACTGCTGCCCGTGAGTTTGTGCCGAACCAGAAGGTCCAGCACTCGGGTGACGTCCCTCTCATGTGCCTCCATGAGCTCCTCATAGCTCATACTGGGGTCCCCGGACGCAATGATCACATCGTCCACGAAGGGGTCCGCACAGTCACGCACCTGCTCAAGCAGGTTCTCCAGCATCCGCTGAAAAGCCGCATTGCCGTTGGTAACGCCCATGGGCATCACCTTCCACTGGAGAGGTCCAAGTGGAGTGCTCATGGCTGTGCAGGCACGGGACTCCTCGGCGAGAGGCATTTGATGATAACCATGTTACAGGTCAATCACCGTGAAGATCCTCCGCCGGTGTTGTTTTTGCAGCATGTCCTCAATGAGTGGCAGCGTATAGCTGTCATGCTGCGTTTGGGCGTTTAGGCCGCGGTAGTCGACCACGAGCCGCCACTCACCGGCCACCTTCTTGGGGACGACGAAGCACGGGGAGGCCCACTCGGAGTGGCACAGCTCAAGCCAGCCTCTCTCGATGAAGTCACGGAGGATCTTCTCCATGGCCTCCTTCCTCTCGCCCCTCAGGGCGAACTCCCGGTGTCGATACACACGGGGGTCCTGCTTCAGTCGTATCTTGGCCTTGCCATACGGTCCACGCACCGGTGGGGGAAACACAGGTCTTCCGCTGAAGAAGGTATCACCATACTTCTGCTTCAACCTGGCCCTCAATGCCTGGATCTCGGGGCAATCATCGGACCCCGCTTTGGCTTTTCCGGGCACCTGGACCACTGAGCTTACTTGAGGGGTAGCGACCCCAGTCGGTTTCGGCTCAGGTGATCTTCCCAGGTGGCCCAAAGGGCCATCTCTGGTCTTGCCTCGGAACAAGTCACCGTAGGTGGCTGGGTTCCCGCCAATTGGCTCGTCCTGGCTGGACATGTTGTCCAGCACCCTCTTTACGAAAGTATTCCCATTATACGAACCAGAGACGACCGAGTCCACTTCCCACCAGGCTTTGTCCTGGCCCTTGCCCTCACGCTGGCTTCCCCAGTCGTGAAAGGGCTGATCCCTATACCCCTGAACCAGATCCAACTCCTCTCCAGTGAGGGGGTCCTCCGATTCTCCGATGTCAACAGGGGAAAACGCAAAGCATTGCCTCCAGGGCTCCGCTATGATGCGGTTGACACACACGAAGTCCGTGGTGTCGGCCTGTTCAAGGCCCCCATCCACATAGTGGAATTCCGTTGGCCATCTCTGGGGTGGCATGGGCTGTCCCTTAGCGTCCTGATAGACACTCTCTCCAGCCGGTAGGACGACCTTGTTTAAGGTCATGTTGGTCAATGAGACCACCCAATGTCGGGTGCTTTCCTCCTCGGTGCATCCCATAGGAACAACCAGGACTGCCCTGGAGCGGTCCTTGCGAATCTTCGCTACCGCCCTTGGAATGTCCCATCGGGGGCAATGGATCCACATCAAACCCTGATGGGGACCCCAGTGCTTCTTCCACGCGGAGTCCTGGGCGCTCCAGTACTTCTCACCAACCCGAAGATGGGCGGAGGTTCCTGAAGAGAACGCATCCAGGGCCAGATCCGAAGCTCCCAGGTCCGCGACCACTCGGCTCGCCACTTCCGGCATTACACCATACTCCTGGTTTGCTGGCCCAGTTGGCTCAGTGCCGAGCGCGACTACTTCGAGCTGATTGCGTTCTGGGTGGATCTATTGGCACTCCACATCGTGCTCAGGTGACAAAAGCCACGAGAGCTGGTCGTCCTGGTACAGGGTCATGGAGGCCTGGGCCGGGAGAACGCCGGAGTCCGTCTCCATCATGAAGTCGTACCCAACGATCATGTCCCAGTCCATCTCGGCCTCGTAGAAGCGACCTTGCAGGAGGATTTCCTTGCCGAGGTCCGGGCGGCTCAGCTCACGGTGGTTCACGAACTGCAGCCCAATGGCCGCTTCCTTCGTGCCTCCCACCATGTACTGGCCGTTCGCCACCTTTAGCCTGACAGGTTTCCGACTGTCGGTCAAACACTCTGGCGGAAGTAGGCCAGCCTTAATCGAGCTGACCTGAGCTCCCGTGTCGACCAACACGTCGAAGACCTTCTCCACTTCCCCGCATAAGGCACGGACCTTAAGGTGCAACTGCCGCTCACGCCCAACACGGCGCACGGCATGCAAGCTCAGGATCTCCGGCCGTTCCAGAAGCTCAACAAGCGACTGGTGCAGGTCGTGGACAATGGGCTCAGGCTGCCCATCTGCAGCATCCAGCTGCGGTCGGAGTGATCCTCCGATACTCTCGGATAGATCTTGAAGCACATCAAATACATTCTTGGTCGCGAAGGATCGACGGGTGCAAGGGTTCGTGCCTTCACTTGCCCTCAGCCCGCCACCGCGACTCTCTTTTGTTTCGGGTGCCGGACCGGGCCTTCCGCCCGCGGCAGTCCCTTTGTGCTTATCGTTTCCCGACTGGGATGGTGTGGCCCTTCCCACGACACCATCCTGCGACCGCCCTAGCTGGGGCCCTTGGCTGCAGGGGCTCCGCTAAGGGGCGTCGGTTGTGGTAGTAGGGGTACTCTCCTGCGCATCAACCTCGTTGACACCCTTCTTCTTTCCCCCTTTCTTACCCTTCTTGTCCTTTTCCTTGTTCTTGTCATTCTCTTTGTTCTCCTTGTTCTTGTTGTCCGACCTGGGGACCCAGTTCCTCTTGATCTCCTGGATCTCCTTGGCCAACTCGGTCCCCACCGACATCAGCTTGGAGAGCTCGTCCTTGTCGACCTCCACTTTGGCCTCCCGGATACCCGCAGGTGCACGCTTCTTCAACCCGTGCGCCTTCTTGTAGGCCTCCGTGTCGGCCTGGTGGATGGGGCATGTCCGGTGGTCATGGTTGAAGCCTTGCTTCCTCCCATAACACACGAAACAGCCCTGAGGGTGAGCTCGTATGATCTCCCCAAAGGACAGCGGAGGGTTGCCAATGCGGCGGGGGTCCTTCTTCTCCTTCTTCTTCCAACCCTGTTGCAGGGGCTTCCAGCTTCCCTGGTTGCTCCCCGCGTTCAGGTTGTTGGCCACGAAGGCAGAAACGGCCATCTCGGCGGGCTCATCGTCGTCGTCATCGTCGACGAGAGCTTCATCGCCATCGGCTCCCGCTTAATCCATGGCAGCTTCCCCGCCAGGCCCCTCGCCAACGTAGTTGACGTCACGGTCGCCGGGCCTCAACCCGCGGGTGTGGTGGAGGTTCCGGTACTCCTTGAGTACTTCCTCTCCAACCCACTCCAGAATCTCGTCGCCACTCATCCGCGCCGGGATGGCCTGCAGACGGATGGTCTGGCCGCTCATGTCACACTGGTCAAGGCGCCACATCGCGGTCTTCTCGCGATCGCCTGAGACGGTGATGAGGAGAGCGTTCCGCAGGGAGTGCCGTTTGACATCCCGGGCCACGTTCTTCCTAGTCCAAGCCACCACGTTCGTATGATACTCTTTGGAGAGCATCATCTTGACGGTGTGGTTGGACTTGGCCCTCTTGGCTTCCTCCTTGGTGACTCTCTTGATCCATGCTTCCGGCAGCATGGAGAGCAGGCGGGCCTGCTCGTCACCCTCATTCCAATCCTCCACGTTGCGGCGGAAGAGGGTGTATTGCCCCCGGAAGTCACGCCAATCCCGTAGGCGGATCTCCCGACCATCATGCTGAAGCTTGATGGACTTCCACCGCTTGGCAGCCACCTGCGGAGCGTCCACCCGCTCCTGCTCGTTGAGCCACTTCTTGGCTTCCTTGAGGGTCTTGATTTTCCCCTCCTTGGTCGCCACGAAGTATAGCTCTTTGAGCACTTCCGGCAGGCGGTCTCTGAACCGTTTGAAAACATATCTCTCCGCATCTGCGGGATCCATGTCTTCAGTGACGGTCACCCCCCAATCGTCCAGCTTCTTCAAGAAGCGGTCGAGGTTGAGGGGTTTGCCATCGTACGTGGGGGGCTTGATGTCCTTCAGGTGTTCCCACACGGCGGCATCCGCGGCCTTAGAGACCATGAACGCCGGCCGCGAGGTCGACCGAGGTTCCCATCGGCGTCCCCCACGGACTCCCACATCCGCCACTTCCATCTCCTCCACGGTATTCGTGTGGCTACGCCGTGGTTCCTCCCTGTACGCTGAACCTAGATGTTCACGCCGTACTCCTTCCATGTATGCCTCCTCATCACGGCGCCGGCTGCTGCGTTCAGCGGCCTCCCGTCGTACACCACGCGGCGGGGTAATGCCCAACTCCTCCAGCTCTTCCTCACCTCCGCCAACGTCCCAATCCACGTCCCCTCCGGGGACCTCATCCCTGAGTCCACCATAACGTCCGCCAACCATTGGGATTGGCTCCGGGGCTGGTGCGGGGCGTCGGGGGCGTACCGGTGTCCGCGGCGGAGCACGGCGGTTGTGGTACTCCGCCCTGAGCCACTCATCGCGCCACTCCTCACTGCCACTGCCGGGCGGCACGCGCTTGTTACGGCGGCCCGCGCTGTGTTGAGAGGGGGCGCTGAGAGAGGGGTAACTGGCGCTGGGGCGACTCCTGGGGGCTCCGCCGGGGGCATGGGGTCTGCCTGGACCTGGTCCAGGTCCCCAGCCGTCGTCCGACGATCCAGACTCCAGGGGTGGGTGGTCGCTGCCGACGCTCCCACGGCCTTCCAGCGCGTCCAACTTCTGCTGCAGGCCGTTGATGACCTTGTTCAGCAGCCTGGTCTTGCCCCTGGCGATGTCCAGCTCCTTCTGGGCGGCGGTCGCGACCTTGCCAATCTTGACCATCTCCGTCTTGGCGATGTCCAGCTCCTTCTGTGCACCAGCGGCGACCCTGGCGATGCGGATCACCTCGTTTTTGCCCTTGTCCACCTCTCGCTCGAGGGCCTGGACCCTCCTGCGGAGGTGGACGATCCACCGCCAGGTGGCGTCCGGGTCACCGTTCCCTGGTGGGTCGTCGGGGTCCCCAGGGGGTCCTCCAGGAGGGCCTCCGCCGGGTCCGCCCGGTCCAGGGGGTCCGCCTCCGGGGGGTCCACCTGGTGGGCGTCCTCCAGGAGGTCCTGATGGTCCTCCGCCAGGGGGTCCCGGTGGGTCTCCGCCGGGTCGCCTCGGTGGGTCCGAGGATGGTGGCTTCTTCGTGTAGTCGAAGTCCATGTCATCATCCTCGTCCATGTTGCCCCACCTGGGCCTCTCGGTCCCGCACGCGGAAGACTCCGAGCTCCGGTAGGGAGGAGGGAGATCCTCATCCTCACCCTCTGGCTCCATGGGGACGTCTCCGCCTCCTCCGCCAGCCACTCCTCGGCGATGTCGGCGGCCTCGTTCATCCCCGTCGCTGGCGGTGAGGAAGGGGTCGGAATCGTGGAGGTGTCCACCCGCTGGCCTCCGTGACCTCTCGGGGGTCTTCCCCTTACCCTCCCTCCGTCGGTAGGCGGTGGGGCCACTGCTCCCACTGCTGCCCGTGTCGACCTCCTCCGGATCCAGCGCCATCCTGGAGGAGGCGTCCCCTTCGAAAAGCTTTCGAAGGGTCTCCACTCGGGATCTTCCCGGGGGAGTCTCGCGGCGGAGCTTGGCCTCCGCCTCCTCCATTGCGGCGGCGGTGGCTGCAGCAGCTCGCCATTCGGCCTCCTCCCGGGCACGAGCCGCCTCGGCTTCCCGGGCCTGCTGCAGCCAAGCCTTCTCCGCTTCCAACGCCGCCAGCTCCGCCTTCGTCTTGGCCCTGTCCTCAGCGACCTTCCGTCGCGCGGCCTCGATGACGTCCTTCTTGGCGGCGTCCGCTTGGGCCTTGGCCGTTGCTTCGGCGTGGGCCCTTTCCTCCGCCTCCTTCTTTGCACTCTTGGGCAAGCGCCTCTTCCAGCGCCTTCACCTCGGCCTCCTTGCGGACAATGGCCTCCTGGGCCGGGCGGGTTTCCTCGGCGGCTGCCGCCACCTCACCCTGGATCCGGGCAGTCGCTGCCTCATGGGCGGCTGCTGCCGTGAGACCGGCCGCGATGGCCGCGACGGTCGAGGCGTGGAAGGCCATGCCTCTGCCCCAATCTGTGGCCTCCTCCTGGGCGATCCCGACGGCGCCCTTCACGGCAGCGTTCTGCTGCGTGGCCCGTTGCCGGGCAACCCGAAGGTTGCAGGGCACCCCACAGGCGCGCTCGCAGGCGCGCGCCACGTCCCTTTGGTCGGGAGCGACGTTGCTGCTGGAGCTGTCCTGGTCGGCCGGCATCCTCCCGCGGTGGGCCGACTCCACGTCGCTGCTGGGGCCTGACTTCCTCAGGTACAGCTGACGGGGCTTGGCCTTGGCCTGCTCTGCGACTCGGAGGAAGTCGCCAAGGTCGGTGTGGCCGGGGTGGTGACCGCCACTGGCCCGTTGGGGGCTGGGGGCTGGGGTTCCGCCCTTGGCGCCTTGGGCGGCTTCGGCGGCCAGGGATTCCTGGTACTCCCGCCACTTCCTGTCCCGCTTCCTGTCCCCGGCGGAACGCTTCTCCTTCCCAGGAGACGCGCTGCTGCTGCTTCCCTGCAGCGTGCGCTCGGTCCCCGGCTCCGGGAACTTCCTTTCGATCATGTCCCACATGGAGACTTTGATCGTGGCGCCCGACGGGTACTCGTTGGAGTTCTCGTCCTCCTCAATCCCGTCGGGGCGCAGCCCTTCGCCGGGCCTGTCTGGCTGGGTCCAGACCCTCCAGCGCTTCTGGCGGAAGCGGAAGGCAAACCCTTCCACCCGCAACCAGTCTTCGACTGCCTGCAGGCGGTCGGGGACCATGTCCTTGCGGAGCTCGAAGCTCCCGGGCATGCCGCCTTCGCACTGGGGATGGCTGTGGCGATAGTGCTGGTCCCACACCAATCCACGCAGTAGGCGCACCGCATGGGGGTGGGGCCGCGGCCACGTCTTGCCCGCTTCTTGCCAGTTTACCATGGCAGCGGGGGGCGTACTTGGTCTTGAGGTCCTTGGTGGTGGTTGTTGAAGCGGTTGCTCCGGTGTGGTTGTGGAGGTTGGTGACGCAACTGGGAGTGCGGCCGGTACTGGTCGGCCGATGGAACTCGCTGATGTGGGAGTCCTGGTCTGTCCACCTCCTTCACGGTCCCGGCGCTTCCGTGGTCGCTCAGGGCGATGCTCTGGACGGCGCTGCGGGCTCTGTGATGGTCTTGGAGTCCTCGGGGTTGGGGTGCTGCTCGTACCCCTCGAAGGCCCCGAGTGGCACGCGGGGGCTGGGTAACCCCGCGGCGGTGAAACGCTTTTGACGCGTTCCCGTGGGGGGCCTGGCCACGGGACGCTGCGGTGGACACGCACAAGCAAGCAGGCAGGCAAAGGACTGCGCTCACAGGGGCATCATTACGCTCCTGTCATGTGACAAAGCGTTTCAGGATCCTTGCCACTCTGAAACAAGGGAACGAAAGTATGTACAGCAACACATCAGGATATGTACACATGGGGTTAAGACTGGACTGGGGTAAAGGCATCACAGGACAATAGACACTCAGTCCCAACTCATATCCCAATACCAGGTCGGACCCTCTCAGTGGCTGGCAGGGGCGGGGGCTCAAACACAACCCATGCCCTGCTCAGTCCGGACCCTGAAACCCTGCCAATAGGGGAGTGTGTCTCGCCCAGCCACAGGCGAGTTCCTGGGAACCAAGGAGCTCCAAGGCCAACCCACAGTGGCTCCCTATGATCCCCTAACGGCAGGTCCCAACTCCCCTCTGAGCCGGAGATAAGGCCCCGCCATTATCCCCTAGGAGTTGGTAGCTGAAAATGGGCTGTTTCAGCCCAAACTGATATTAGCTTAAAAATCTCCAACATGGACCCCTCGTCCGGACCCGCCAGAGGTAGGGACCAGGCAACCGACCCTATGCCCTCCGCGTACCAACTCCCTGGAGCCCTCACCCAACCTGGTTCCCTCTGAGGTCCCGGCATCAGGGCACCACGGGTTCAACAAGTGGGGTCATGATGCCAAAATCACCAAAACGCGTCATTTCCACGCGTGGCTCGCCCGGCCAGGGCAAGCCCAATGACTCACAGGATAGGAGGCAGGACCTAGGACCGATATCTGAGTGTACAACCTTGAATTAGGTCTGGGCTCCTTATGGGCATAGAGATATGGGGCCGCCAATTGACCACACGGGGGGTTAAAATCGGGGTCCCAAAAGGGGGTCGTTTTGGCTGCTCAAAATGAGCCAAAATCGGGGGTATCCCCAATGGTATAACTCCACGCCGGCTTGGAGATCGGATCCGCCATTCCATATGCGATCCACCGGGAGTCCAATGGAGACTCCCATTACCTTGGCTCTCAAGAGTCTCCATGCCACTTGGCGTGGCGACAATCCAAATTGGGTCCACAATTGCCAAAATGGCAAAATCGTCCACACTCACTTTGGGCTAGCACCTTGACGAAGGCTGCTCCGCTTCGCCCACGTGGTGTGTGAACCATGGGGACCAATATCCATAACACCCATGTCATATATGGTCCATTGGTCCATGCGTCCGGCGTGCACGAGGGGGCTGAACATGGTGCACGGCGGGCAGAAAATGTGGAAAATTGCTCAAAATGGCCGAAAGTGCGCACACTCATGGTTGGGGCAAATGAGGCACATGCCCGACTTGGACCGGAGTGTGCCATAGGATTGGAATCAAGTCATATGCGTCCAACATATCTTTTGGGCGCCGCCCAAACCCCTCCGGTTTTGGGAATGGCAGGGTCGCCAAGTGAGCCCATGATTTGGGATCGTCCCAAATCGCCAACATGGCGGCCACGGTATGCCAAGCCCAAGAGGATTTATTCGCCGGGTCCAAGATATGTTGAGCACCCAAGTATGTACCCCCAAAACAAACTTGGGTCATGATGTCAATGGGGCGCAGCGTTGAGATACACGGTCGCCACTTGACATCATGACGGGCAAAAAAACAGCAAAATTGGCGAAAAGACACGCAAAAGTGCCTTGAAAACTACACAAATATATTGTAATATCTTCGGCTTGGATTGAGTAATCGACCAATCCTTCTAAACACAATGTCTCGACACCAATGACCTTCGATTCCACATATGTGCTCCACTTGGGGCGCTTTGGAAGGTCGCGTGCGCTCCCTCCCAAGTGGGCACATGGAAATATGGAATATTGCCAAAAAACACACCTTGCTCACAACGCATCGCTTCGGGAGCGCTCCACAAGCGCCCCTTCACGGAGGTTAGGCTTGCGAGTGTTGGTTGGGAGTACAATGGGGGGCCTCGTGCGATGTGGGGTCCATTGGCGGGTTAGTCTTGGAATGGTGCACCCGCCAAATGGGCACGTGATATGACACCAAATATGGCATACAACCCTACCCTCGCCTTCTACACCCAACCTAGTGGCCTAGAATCAAAGTATGCCTATATTCTAGAGTAACTTTGGTCCCTTAACACGCATGCAAGTGCTTTGGTCGAAAATCGACCTCCTTTCGGAAAGCCGAATTTTAGCATGCACGCATAATATATTGCCAATATATATATGGAGATCATATATGTACTATCCGGGGAAGACAAGTTATATGCCCCGGATGTAGAGGGAAGCAAGGGTGGGGCAAATGCCAACTGAACATACTTCTACACGTACTTGGACGCCAAGTACGTGAAAAAGCGCACTTCTTGGAGAACACTCAAAATAAATAACCCTTTGGGCCTATGGAGTTGGGATCCTTTGGCTCCATCCTATGACTATGGGGGGCAAAACCTCATACACAGTGCCTATGAGGCACGTTAATTCGTCCTTGGGCGCTTGAACGCTCGTAGCCCTTGTTATTCCACTTGGGGGTTCAAAGCGCCTTCGGCCGCCCAGATTTTCTGGGAAAAATCTGGGACGCGATGCGTTCTATCAAGGAAAAAATTGCGGATCACTCGAAGACTGTTTCAGTCTTAACTTCAAGAAAGATCGTTATACAGAATAATCTAATGCAGTGCACGGAACGGGCGACGTCTGGCAGCGATTTCACGACAATTAGAAATCGCGGTAGAAATCGGGTATTTCACCGATTTCTAACCGCCAATCGACCAAGACAGTAACATTATGGTAATTCCACGTCGACTTAATGGTTAGAAATCGGATTCCAGATTTCGCGGGTTAGAAAACAGGGATATCCCGCTGACATCCAGTGTCAACGGCTTCCGCACGGGTGTGACGGCTCACAGGCCTCCGGGCCATGGGCAATAACGGGTGTGACGGCTCACAGGCCTCCGGGCCATGGGCCTTAGGTTCTGGGTACCGCTTCAGTGGATGTCGATGGAGTCGAACTGCCCTCGCCACTCCTGGCTGAGGTCAGTTAATTGATTGTGTGATCAGCGCCCTTGTTTAGCAGGGCATGGAAAAAAATGGTATGCTGCTGCACCAATCACCCTACCTGCCCACCTGTAAAGCAAAGGCCAATGAAGGGATGTTTGCGGCTGAGGAACCAAGCCACACTCCACGTATTATACGCTTCTCAGTGTGACCTATAATACGCTGTCCTCAAACACCCCTGTCAAGCAAGCAAGCGTTAAGAGACTCCTCAGGTTCTCTTAAAGAACGTACCAAGGAGCCCCTGGGTAACCTAAACAAGGTTCACCGCGCGCATTTTGCGTGGCCTACCCTTTGATGCGTGTGTGAATGCACGAGCATGCACGAGTGGACGCTCTGCCTTTGGAAAACTTCCTAATCTTACACACCATCGCGAACTCCACCAGGGGGTGGCCCCACCTGGGCTTACCTACCTTACCTACCGCTGAGTGAAGCAAGGTGAGATGAAAGGCGTGACACAAGCGAAAAACGTCGCTATGCACTTGTGTGTATGTCTAAGCACCCTGATCTTACCTCTAATCATCTGCAATCTTTCTAATGTATCCCTCTATCGTGTTCTATCGTGCTACCAGGCTTGAAGACGACGACACATGGCGAGCACTGTGCGTCGGGCAAACAGAACGAGCACACCTGCAGTTTATACCTGATTCATTGAAGTCATATTCTTATTTTTCGAATTCTTGAGTTTTGGTTGATCCCGGAAATGTGGGTGGAATCTTTAAGCACATCTATTTATGTGTGTCTCGTCATTTTCCTGTCTACGTGAGACATACGTTTATATTCTCATTGATTCTTTATTTTCCGGCGCTTTGCTAGGAGCCGCTCCTGCGCGCCGCTTTTTTCTGCGTAAGAATTTCTTGATTTAAAAAATCAGGAGATGACTACAAATTTTGTAAAAATGTGCATCTGATGCACAATTGGGTTCTGTCCAGGTGTGTGCCTTCAGAAAAATTCTAGGCCGTCATTTGACGGATTTAGGTGTTGTCGCTTCGCGTTTGCGTGGATTCGTCCCTCATTCTCCCATTCCTCTGTTGTACAGACCTCCTCGCAAAGCCTCGTTGAGTAGGCCGCTGTTCTGGCCGAAAAGCAGCAGCAGGAGACTGAACCAGAATCAAGACCCCTCCAAGGGGCAATTCTAATTAAATCAGCAAACCCTCGCCCCAGTACCAGGACAGGTGTCTCCAACAGGTTCCTTGAGACTTGGGTCGAGCGTCCTATGAGAGTCTGGTGTTGGGTTGTGTTACGCTGCAGCTTGGAGGGAGGGATGCACATGCATATGGTCTCCGCATGCCCTACTCTAACCCCACCAAGCCACAGGAACCCCGGCAGCGCCAGGAGCGCTGAGGTTTCTGTTGGAGATTGTCATCAACAATGCAGCAGGAGTCGCTGGCCATGGTAAAGCGCTCTTTCTCAGTGTTAGGGAAGCTATGGGTATTTTCAAGTAGGTGTGGAAACCAAGGAGAGGCCAAGAAAAAATGCCTTTTTCCTGAAAATGCGACAGTGGTGGCCACCACAGCACAACCAGGGGGTAAAAAAAAGTGCTTTTCGAATGCTTTAGGGTATACTTTAGTTGTATTAGAGGTGCTCTGGGCACTCAGGCATTTTTATCTTAGTATTGGGCCAACCAAAAGGGGTGATAACACATTTTGACCTATGCAACCAAACACTAAATCAGGATGTGGTGTGGACCCCTTTATCCCCAAGCTATAGGCACTAAAACATCTTTTCCTGGGTTGCTGAGGCACTGATATACTGAAGGCAGAGCCTATGAATTTATCTATGTTTTCTCATGAATTCTTAGCTATCCTAGCGGTATGCACCCTAGGGGGCTGGGGCACCTCTTTTTGAGAGGTCCTGGGTTCAATACCCAGTCAGCCTAGCTAAGTAGGAATATCCCATGTGACATGGCAGTGACCTCATCGCCACAAGCCATGCCACCTCAGCACCTATGGGACCCAAAAACAAAGAGTGCACATCTCAAGATGGCACTGTGGATGATAGTGAGCCCTTGGGGCAGTTTTCCAATCAGGTTTTCTCAAACATGTAAAATATTTCATCCTGAGTTGCAATGTATGCTATTTGCTGTGGTCTATTGTTGATAGTTGTTTTTATCTAACTCTTTGTGACTGCAGCCCTTCATGCTTTGATCCTGACCTTCTTCTACTTGCTTATCTCTGGCTTGGGCTATCCTGGATTGGTTGTATTTCAACAATAAAACATTTTCCTCATCAAAAACAAGCAGCAGGAACCCTACACCAGCAGCAAGCAGCAGGAGAGGCACAACAAACACACAATGTTGAAATCACTATAAAACTTTCTGAATGGACTTCTTGCTCTTTAACAACACAGCATTGGTGTGGTGAGGGTTATCACTCCACTCTTCCATTTCCTGCCCTTTCGCCAATCTATTTTTTGGGGAATGATTGATTCAAAAAAATTTATGAAGGTCACTCATACCTTATTTGAAGGTTGATGGATTCATTTTTGCACTTGTTTGCACTTGTAGTGCTCTCATATTCGAGCTACATTCGCTTTTTACACAAGTCAACTTTGACCTTTTGGCATATTTCTATACATCCTCATTCATGACACCTCCCCAACGTGGTGTTTGAAGGTATTGGAATTTGTGAAAAGTATTACAACATTATTTGTAACGTATTTGGAACATGGTTGACTCATTTGTAGTCAAATTTGCAGTGGACTGGTGTCAACTCACCGTTGTTTTACAATATCTTTGTGGCGAATTTGCAGTGGTTTGAACATTTGGTGCATTACCTCATTGTGCATGTTCCACCAAGTGGTACAGGTGAGGGTGCTGAGTCAAAGAAAACTTTTCTCCTACACCTAAACCTTATTTCCACATTGCTCGACTCCAATTTGCATGACTTCGAATTTATTTCGACCTCTATTGCACAGATTTTCATGCTTTTTGGTGGCGTATTTTTGCTTTTTTGACTATTTTGCATGTGTACTCATTGTGTGTGTACCTTCAAGTCTCACAACAAGGTGTGTAGACTTCGATAAATTATGAAGAGTGTACACCCACCCTATTTGAGAGTCACTCGATTCAAATCTCTTTGTGTTTGAATGTTTTTTTTGAATTTTATTGCACACTTTTTTGGGCTTTGTGTTGGCCATTTTTGACAGTTTTGGCCATCTTTAACACTTCTTCACCTGTCGTTCCCCTAAAATTCTTGTGCGTGGGCAAACTGAGCCCAAAGAAATTCAACAAAGCGGCATACACACAATATTGAATATGCCCTACTCAAATATGCATGACTTTGACTTTTCTTCCAACTTAATTGTACAGATTTAGTAAGAAAAAGTCACTGCCATGTCTTTCTTGGAGGGCTTGATCCAGGCCAAGCCCTCCTTAAAATCCTTTTGTTGATGCTAGGACTTACTTAAGTATTTTTATCTCTCTTTTGAAGCCTAAAGTACACTTTCTCAAAGTAACTAGGGTTATAACCCTAGCCCCCCATGAAGTTCATCCCTACCACTCAACTGAGCGGAGGTATCTTCCTTCATGGAGGTTATAGGGAAATAAAGTAGGCATTTCATGCCTAACGCCTTGGAGGTTAAGCCTAGTGGTCCCCCACCTCAAGACCCCTATACTCAACTGTTTCTACCACTTATTGTGGTTCTATGTTTTAACTGTTTCTGAATTCAGTCGCTTGGCCACGTTTTATCTTGTGTCTGGCCTAACTCCTTTGCCCCATATTCCTAACCCACACCATTGCATCCAAAAGAGTGCACATGAAGTGCTTGATGCTAACTGGGGGGCTAGAGTGAGGCCAGTTTTCACTTAAAATCATTTGTTTTATTCATGTGTGATTGAATCTTTGTATTTATGCCTCCTTTGTCTATCTGCAGCCCTTTTGTGTTACACTGGATTTCAAAACCATTCATTGATTCGATCCATATCCTGTTCTTGCTCTACTTGCTGCTTTGTTTTGGGTTTTGAACATCCAAAACCTGCAGGATTTCATCAAAATCATTAGGGCACTAATCAAGGACATCTTTCGGGTAGCAGAGGCAACCCTTGAGAACGTTTTGAACTGACTCTGAGAAGTACACAAGACAAAACCAGAAACAAAATGTCCACACCATCAGTACAGATGTCTGCCAGGACCTGGCCAACTCGGGGTGTACAGGTTCCACTTGGCAACAGTGGGCCCACATCATTGAGTGAGCCCAAGCTCAGAGCCGCATCTTGGTCTCAGGAAGATCCAGTACACAGAAGGGCGGAACAAGAAGCGCCCAGATTAACCACAGAGGTCTCAGCGGCCCCTGGTGACAGCCTTCAGCATCTCTGCCGAAGAGTTGCTGTGTCAATCTCCAGATCTGTATGCCCTGCTTCTTCTTCAACGGCTACCCCAGCTCAAGGGCCCGAGGAAGAAGGCGTATTCAGAAGGAGAATCAACGAATATATTCTCCACGACGAGTACTACAAGTCCGTCACATGCGAATATGGAGAGGAACCACTAGACGCATTGGGATCTCCACCGTACACAGACATGGGTTCCTACCTTTACTCCGGCCCACCTACGGACCTGGCCGACACAATGTCTCTCCCCAGGCGACCGAGAGGGCCAGTATGGCGTCCGAAGCTGCCAATCACTATCACGAGCCCTGAAGTGTGCCCCGCATATGTGAAAGATCCCCATCTACCAGAGCCAACTCATGGGGCCCTGGATCGTACGGCGAATTACTGGCCAAATTACTGGCTGGGTCCAAAGACCCCGATGTGACAGCCCTTTCTGAGACTAGCAAAGCTAAATTGGGTATCACTGAACCCTTACCCCAGCCAGCACTGGCCTCACCCTCACCCGGACTGAGCACGTTGGCTGACGATCCCAAAAGATCAAGGGTTTCCAGGTTGCTACCCAAGGTCACTTGCCCCAGCCCTTTTCATCCTCGCGCTAGGACAGTCCCTATTGCTGAACTACAGGACGTGCCTATGACAGAGACTGAGAAAAGAGGGCTGTCAGCCCTGGCACCCCTCGCCAGTGTACCTCTTCCCCCTTCAGGCCTAACCCCAGGGGGTGCGAAGAGTGGCAGACCTATTGCTCAGGCGAAGATCCACCTAGAATTGCCGGAGTTCGACCCGAAAAATCTGCCCGAATGGGCAGAAGAATTTGCTGAGTTTCTTTTGCTAACTGGCCAACTCCATGTAGATGTGGCCAGTAAATGTTCACTGTTGAAACGCTCATGCAAAAAGAAAATTTTGCAAAAACAGGTGAAGCAGATTGTGAAAACCTGTTCAACATGGGCCGAGGTGCTCCAAAGACTGGAGAAAACTTTCGCGGTCTATGAGACTGACCTCAGTGTGCGCACACAGATAGAGAAGCTACCTATGCTCCCTGAATTTCCTTCCGCTGCGCGGGTCTCTGAATATGTGTGTGACCTAGAGTATCTCTTTTCACGGATGAACGTGGGTTCCTATGGAGCCACTGAGCCACACCTGTGGCTCACGAGTAAGATTCCCACACGTACGTGGGGCGATTGCCGCACTACCTCTGAGAGGAAGAGTCGGACCCACTCGTACGACGACCTGGTGGACCTACTGATGGAGCTGGCCCTCGAGAGGGAGAATGTCTCCCACGTGGAGAAATTCCTCAAGAAGCACCTGGGTTGAGGTGGTACCCCTACCCCCGAACGTGGCGAAGGGAAACGACCCAAAAATTCCACTAACGCCAACCATGGTGGTGGTAAAGGAAGGGGTAACCTGCGTGCCATGAATGAGGTAAAACCTGATGCAGGTACACCCCCTCTGTTCTACTGTAAACCTGTCAATGACAAGGGGGGACCTTGTCATGCCCCTGACTGCGACCACCGCAGTAGTTGTAAGCTGCAGATGAAGCGACAGCAACACACTAAAGATGGGAAAAAAGTGGACTCATCAGGACCATTTGAGGTGTACCATCACCTGTGGGTACTGTGGCAAACGTCTTCACTACGAGGACGAATGTCACATAAAGAACCGAGAAAGTGACAAACACAAGCGGCAGGAGGCTGAACGCCGGAAGACCTAAACACCCACCAGGACTCCCCAGAATGGGGATAAGGGTGGCAAAGGAGGTGGTAAGGGGGGTGGCAAGGGTGGAACCCCAAACCCCCAGAGGCGCTCCTCAGCGCCCGCTACTTCTCCCTCCCCTGCCGAGGATGACCCCAAGAAGCGCCCACAGGGGGATAACGCCTCCCCCGAGGGGAATAACTCCAAGAAGAGGCGAGTGGCCTAGATGGCCAAGTCCCTCATGGCTGCAGGGGTAGATGTCAAATTCCCTGCTGAGGAGTAGGGCATAGGGGGGTGGCTCCGAAGAGGAGGACTTGGTTTTATGGATCCTCGTGAAAATCGGGGATCAAGTTTTTCGAGCAGTCCTTGACACCGGCACAACACTTTCTATAGTGGCCCGGCGCCTGCTAAAGACTTTCAAGAAAACTAAGACAGTGGCCATAAGAGTAGGGGACGGGCGTACCATCCATTCCTTGGGGGGAGTCGATGTAACTATTTGTCTTGGCAAAGAAACTGTGACCCAACACTGCAGAGTGTTGGACACCGACGCCTTTGACATCGTCATTGGTTCCGACTTTCTACGAAGAAACCCCCAGGTAAAAATGCTGTCTCTCCAGCGTCCCTATTCTCTGCACTGCAACTTTGGCGGTGGGCTCTTCTCCGTACCTTTGGAGCTGTCAGGACGAAAAGAGTCTGGGCTGCGCTACGCATCCAAGACTAACTATCGAACTGAAAACTACCAATTGGCCCGTCACGTTCTTGAAAAACTTCCCCCACGCAAACTGCACCCTGTTTTTCACCTCAAGGGCGGCATCTGTGTGCAAAAAAAAGACGCGCAGTTTCCGCGTGTTTCCACCTGAAAACTGAAAATGAAAAAACGGAGAAATTTCATATATATATTTTTTTAGGCTATCAGCGGAATGCAAGTAGTCAGAGGTATGAAGAAAAACCTTTTCTTTCGCATGTTGAGTGCGCGAGGCCTCGCGCACTCAATTGTGCAGAATGTGTATTTCCCAATGGTCCTGAATAAACAGTATTCCATGCCAAATGAGGCTCTGATGTCTTCATGGGTGCCTCATGGTGTACCGTTCGGGTCATGTCAGCAGCAAGAGTGGTCAATCAATGGACGTTTTGTACACGCCATGCACTATGTAAGGTGTAATAGATCTAAAAAGGCGGGTTGCCCTCAGTCCTTGCTAAACACACGATTTTCAGTTAGTTTACCTACAAATGAGGTGCCCAGCCTCCCATCTTTTGGGGCTGTACAACAGTTTGTCAGAAGCTCTAGGTCACAGGACGTATGAAGCAAGTGTTCTAGAGGTGGATAGTCTAATCGCCACTCTTGAGCTCACTGTTTTCACAGGATTCCAAAAGGGAGGAATCTCAAAAAGCCTTTTGGAGGCTATCGGCAGAAAGCAAGTAGTCAGGGGTATTCAGAAACCCATGCTTCTAGCATGTTGAGTGCGTGAGCTCTCGCGCACTGGGTGTTCCGCTGTGCAAGTCTTTAACCCATATTGAATCTTGCAGTTTTGCTTTTGCTCCATCCTTGCTTCATGCCAATTCCGATGTCAAAAATTGATCTCAAAAAAGCCTGAAAATCTCACTCCAGCTGGCTGAGTGCGCCAGGCCTCGAGCACTCAGCCTCCCATAATAAGTATTTTATCATGTGGACATGTACAGGATGTGTGAACAGCGCCCATCTTTAATAGTTTTCCAGACGATCCAAAAATTGGTATTCTTCAAATTAGCCTACAAAAACTTTTTTCGGGGAAAATTCCCGTTAAACCCTCTGATTTTGGACTAAAGAATGGTTATTTGACCCCCCTAAAAACAGCAAAAAATGGGCAAAACTGATGAAAAATGCATTTTTGGGAGGTTTTGAAAAACAGTATTTTCAAGATGGCAAAAAGAACTATTTTTTTCGGTGACAAAATCTAGGTGCTTAGGTGAAAAAAAAGGGGGTGCAGTTTGCATGGGCTAAGAAAATGGAACGGCGGCCCTTCAGGTAACCCTGGATGAGATCCAGGTGGAATTGTTTGCAAGCCAACAACAGCACATCATGCAGTTGTATTGCCCGAAAAATTTGAACAACGCTTTCCGTTTCTTCTGGAAAGCAATGGGCCTAGCGTATGCTAACCCTTCCATCTCCCTGCTCGCGAAGGTTCTAACCAAAATCGCTTATGAGGAAGGAAGGGCTGTCATGTGCACCCCTGACTGGTGTTGCTCAGGTGAACACGCTTATTTGCACTGTATGCTAGATCAAATGACCGTGGGAAGAGTGCAACACCCCGACGGTCCCATTTACGTGCCTGAGGACTCAGCCACAGCTAGGCAGGCCCCTGAGTGGGCCAGTTTCTTATTCATTGTCGATGGATCCCTCAATCCTTCACCCCTGTGTGATCTGGATCAGGTGCTGCTGAAAGAGGTCATGGCGGAAAAACGTGGCCTTACGCTTTCTGATCTCAAAAATCGATCTCCTGAGCACCTATCTGCCACACTTACGGGGTGTGAATCTACCGATGGCTATTTGGAACCTGCAGCTGTAAAGAAGGATGCAGACGACCAACTGTCTGAGGTTGCCAGCAATATCCCTCCTGCTGATCCCAGCTGTGTTGAACTCAAGCACAGTGCCTTCCTGGCCCATGTGTTGCTGGAGGAGGTAGACCTAGAGTCAACCTCAGAACCAACTTCCCATGTTGGGAAACCGGTGCTACACATGCAGCCTATGCACACAGGTGAACCCGTGGCACAGTGTCCTGATGCTCCAGCGTGGCCTGCTTCTAAAATCATGCCACTGTCTGAGAATGACACTGAGGAACTCCGACGGCTGTTGTACCTGAAGGCCGAAGGTATTGAGCGCCAAGAGCCAAGACCGGCTACAATACCTCAACCAGACCTGGAAATCCTCCATCTGGTGTGAGGCGGACGATGAATCTTACACGCTGCCTGACCCTGAGATACCCCTAGTGTATTCTCTGCACTATGGGCAGCTATGTTCCCCTGAGTGGGACAATGGCTCAGTACCTGCCGAAACTGCTGATCGGCAGAAAAAGAAAGAGCATGGTAAGAGCAACCTCCATGCTGAGGAGGATTTCCTGCAGAAAATCGAGAGTCTGAACCTTGACCCCCGACTGAAGAAACTGCTCCTAACCTATGAGGACGTGTTCGGCGCCCTGCCGCCCCCCCTCTGTTGTAATAACCTAGTCCAGATGAACCTGAAACTGAAACCTGAATTCGAGAAGACGCGGTTGAGGTGTCGTCCCTATCCCGCTCCTCAGGAACAGGTTGAAGAAACCGAGCGCCACATCCAGGAATGTATTGATGCTGGCCTCGTGGAAGAATATAAGAAGGGGGACTACCCCCATCACTGCAGTCCTTGTTTCCTAGTTGCTAAACCAGGATCGACTGCCCTACGATTGGTTGTTGACTATGGTGAGGTCAACAAGAAAGCCCAAAACCACTTAGAGAGTGTTCCCAACATGGAAAATACCCTGAAGCGTATTGCCAAATGCCGGTACAAGACCAAAATGGACAACACAGTGGCTTCTGGCAGGTAGACCTAACCGCCGCAGCTAAGGAACTGCTGCCGTTTATAACCCCTAACTGTCGGGTGTTTAGGCGGAAGGTCATGCCTTTCGGGGTGGCTAATGCCCCAGCACTCTTCCAGGAACTGATGAACAAAAATTTGTACATACTGAGGCGCAGACCTCTAGTACAGGAGTTGATTTCTCGAGTTGCAGTAATGGTGGCCCACATCGATGATGTGAGTTTGGGTACCAATACCCAAGAGGACCATGTCCTTCTCCTCCGTGAATTTTTCACTTTTTGTCAGCAAAACCATCTCCGAATGAAACTCGAAAATTGCGAGTCTATGAAAGAGGAGATGGAGTATCTAGGTTTCGCTGTGGGGTATGGCTGGTGGAAACCAGCCGCGTCTAAGATGCAGCCCCTACAGGGCATGCAGATTTGCGATGACCCTAAGAAGGGTCTACACGACGTGAGGAGCTTTGTGGGCGCTCGTAACTTCTATCGGCGTCACATCCACGATTTTACCTACTCCTCTGCCCCCCTCACTGACCTAATCAAGAAAACTACTCCCTGGAGGTGGACCACCAGAGAGGAGGAGTGTTTCCAGGAGTTGAAGAAGAAAATTACCTCCTCCAACTGCCTGGGAGTACCCCGTCCTGAGGGCGAGATAGTCCTGATCACTGATGCCAGTGATGTAGGGGGGTGTGGAACGATCTATCAATGGCAGGAGCTTAACCCAGCTGAACTAACAAACTGCCATTATTGTACCAGCGGACTGAACCGTGATGGCTCCTTGAAACATGACTATCCTACCAGTGAGTGGCGGCTTGTGCCCATGGGAAACTGGAACTGGAAATGGAACCAAGCGCGTTCCAATTACAGCACCTACGACCAGAAACTCCTGGCCGGTATGTTGGTTTTCTCATCACAGTCCCGACTGTTGGGATCTAATCCTATTGTCTGGCTCTGTGACCAGGAACCGGTGAAGCCTTTGCAGAAAGGCCCACCACCTGAGAAAGCGGAACTAAAACGGTGCTGCACTTACCTGAGCCAGTTCAGGTTGACAGTCCATCATATCCCTGGTATAAAAAATGAACTGTCTGACTATATATCGCGCAACAAATTCGATGCGCTTATTGGTGAGAGCTCTGAGGCACTCGCCAAAGCGGCTTCCCAGCGTATGGATGTCCAGCTTGACCTGTCCATGCGGACTGCTGGAATCCTCCACGGTTGGAGCCTAACTGACTATCAGTCAGAGTATAAGGAAATTCTCCAGATTCTGAGCACTGGACTCGAACCCCGTGTCATTGGCGGGCACCAGTGGTATAAAAACAACCAGTACCTCTTCTACGAGGACCGTATTGTCGTGCCTAAGGCCAGACTTGATGCATCCTTACAGTGGTCCCATCTCAGCTCAGGTCACACTGGCGCTAATCGCTCAGTGGGCTTCCTCAGCGAGTGTTTCTACTCTAGTCTAACCCTGACTGAACTGAGGTCTCGTATGCACCCCATTGTGGATGCTTGTGACTGTCATGCCAGCAAGCAGAGCGACAGTAGGGATAGGGGACTGATTTCCAGCCTACCCATACCCTATTGTACTAACTCTCTTCTCTATGTGGATTTCATCCACGGCCTACCTCGCTTCGGCGGCTATGATGGTTGCCTAGTGGTCACCTGTGGCCTATCTCGCTTTACCCGTGTTTTCCCTTGCAATAAGAAAATCACAGGTGAGCAGACTGTGAAAATGTTGGTCGAATAGTGGTTCGAACCCCATGGAGCACCTGAGCAGGTGCACTCTGCCGACGATGTACGCATCCGCAGTGAGACTGGATGGTACAAACGAGTGCTGAATGCCCTCAACGCTGAGTTGACCACTGATGTGCCCTATACCCACAGCTTCAAGGTTGGTGACCTTGCTTTGGTTCACCATTCAGGCCTACCCTCCTGGCCTGGTAACTGCCTACAGGACCCTTATTTTGGGCCCTATCGTATCATCAGGATAGATGGATCTAGGATCCATGTCACGCGCAGTCCACGTGTAGGTGGTGAACTGCTTTGTGCGCCTAAGCAATTGAGGCACTACCACTCCGCTGACAATTTGTCCTGGGATGAGTGGCGCCTCAGCGACAGAGAGGTCGAGCGTATCGACCTAGAGAACGCTGCCAGCCCAGAGGAAGCAGACCAACTGGAGGAGATGACTGCCGATGAGATGGCAGTCGATGGCTACTACGTGTTTGCAGGTATTGCGCGCCACGAGTATACGCAGGGCTGGAAATTACTAACCCTATGGGATGGCTATGGGCTATGTGAGGCGATCCGGGAACCCATGTCCGCCTTTATACAACCAAATGGGAGTATCAACCCCTTCTTCCGCTCCTACCTCGTTGAGAACAACGAGGGACAGTTAGTAACCCGTGCTGAGACTCTGTCCCGGCGTAAAAAGAAAAAAAAATATCACTGTGTAAGTCTACTGACCGTCTTCTAACCTGCCAGGGGCGGTGAGCACTCTTGTGCATAATAGCTCGACCTACTCAGTGTATGCCAGGACAGGCTCAGAACCCCTGTAGAGCTCCAGTTACGGTGAATGTACTAACCCCCTCCCTCACTCAGGCTCAGCGGTCCAAACACCTACACATCCGCTGCTTGGGGAGCACTGTTCCTGCCCTGGCTGTGCCGTGCCCGGCCAGGACGGACGAGCACACGCACACCCGCGCGGGACCCGGGCGTGGCGTCCTCCGACCCGAAAGGGGCGGTGTCGGCGTCCACACGAAACAGCCCCGGTGCACCAGCAGAGTCTCCCGTCGAAAGACGGACGGTACAGGAAACCGGACGCGTCAGTGACCGGGTCCACACACGCCGAACCACCGCAGCGCACGCAGCCCAAGACCAAAGCCGGAGGGACCCGCCAGGGACAACCCCATCGCAGGGTATGGCGCACGCGAGCACGCGCCCACACCCACACCGCACACACCACGCAACACACCGAGCACGCACACCGGTGAACAGGAGCCACGTGGCCCAGGACACCGCACACACCACACAACACACCACACAAGCACACCGGTGAACCGGGGCCAAGCGGCCCAGGACACCGCCCACACAACACCACAAACCGGGCGTGCGCACTGGTGAACAGGGGCCGGGAGGCCCAGGACACCGCACACGCAACACCGCACACTGGACACCACGCACACCGCAACACACCGCGACACCGGAGAACACAAACCAAGTGTCCCAGGACACCACACACACAACACAACACACGCCACGCGAGCACACCAGCACAAAAGGGCCAAAAGGCCCAGGAGACCACAAACACGACACCGCACACAGAGCGAACACGCCGGAGGACAGGTGCCAAGAAGCCTGAAATACGGCACAAACGACACAACACAACGAGCAGGCGCACCAGAGAACAGGAGCCAAGAGGCCAAGGACACCGCACACACAACACCGCACACAAAGCGTGCACACCGGTGAACCGGAGCCAAGGGGCCCAGGACGCCGTACACACGACACAACACACCGGAGCAGGCACACAGGTGAACAGGAGCCACGCGGCCCATGACACCACGCACACAACACCACACACAGAGCGTGCGCACCGGTAAACAGGAGCCAGGAGGCCCAGGACACCGTACACGCAACACCACACACAGAGCGTGCACACCGGTGAACAGGAGCCAGGAGGCCCGGGACGCCGTACACGCAACACCACACACAGAGCGTGCACACCGGTGAACGGGAGCCAGGAGGCCCAGGACGCCGTACACGCAATACCACACACAGAGGGTGCACACCGGTGAACAGGAGCCAGGAGGCCCAGGACGCCGTACACGCAACACCACACACAGAGCGTACACACCGGTGAACAGGAGCCAGGAGGCCCAGGACGCCGTACACGCAACACCGCACACAGAGCGTGCACACTGGTGAACGGGAGCCAGGAGGCCCAGGACACCGTACGCGCAACACCACACACAGAGCGTGCACACCGGTGAACAGGAGCCAGGAGGCCCAGGACACCGTACACACAACACCACACACAGAGCGTGCACACCGGTGAACGGGAGCCAGGAGGCCCAGGACGCCGTACACGCAACACCACACACAGAGCGTGCACACCGGTGAACAGGAGCCAGGAGGCCCAGGACGCCGTACACGCAACACCACACACAGAGCGTACACACCGGTGAACAGGAGCCAGGAGGCCCAGGACGCCGTACACGCAACACCACACACAGAGCGTACACACCGGTGAACAGGAGCCAGGAGGCCCAGGACGCCGTACACGCAACACCACGCACAGAGCGTGCACACCGGTGAACAGGAGCCAGGAGGCCCAGGACACCGTACGCGCAACACCACACACAGAGCGTGCACACCGGTGAACAGGAGCCAGGAGGCCCAGGACACCGTACACACAACACCACACACAGAGCGTGCACACCGGTGAACGGGAGCCAGGAGGCCCAGGACGCCGTACACGCAACACCACACACAGAGCGTGCACACCGGTGAACAGGAGCCAGGAGGCCCAGGACACCGTACACGCAACACCACGCACAGAGCGTGCACACCGGTGAACGGGAGCCAGGAGGCCCAGGACACCGTACACACCACACCACACACAGAGCGTGCACACCGGTGAACGGGAGCCAGGAGGCCCAGGACACCGTACACGCAACACCACACACAGAGCGTGCACACCGGTGAACAGGAGCCAGGAGGCCCAGGACGCCGTACACGCAACACCACACACAGAGCGTGCACACCGGTGAACAGGAGCCAGGAGGCCCAGGACACCGTACGCACGACACCACACACAGAGCGTGCACACCGGTGAACAGGAGCCAGGAGGCGCAGGACGCCGTGCACGCAACACCACACACAGAGCGTGCACACCGGTGAACAGGAGCCAGGAGGCCCAGGACGCCGTACACGCAACACCACACACAGAGCGTGCACACCGGTGAACAGGAGCCAGGAGGCCCAGGACGCCGTACACGCAACACCACGCACAGAGCGTGCACACCGGTGAACAGGAGCCAGGAGGCCCAGGACGCCGTACACGCAACACCACACACAGAGCGTGCACACTGGTGAACAGGAGCCAGGAGGCCCAGGACGCCGTACACGCAACACCACACACAGAGCGTGCACACCGGTGAACAGGAGCCAGGAGGCCCAGGACACCGTACACGCAACACCACGCACAGAGCGTGCACACCGGTGAACAGGAGCCAGGAGGCCCAGGACGCCGTACACGCAACACCACACACAGAGCGTGCACACCGGTGAACAGGAGCCAGGAGGCCCAGGACACCGAACGCACGACACCACACACAGAGCGTGCACACCGGTGAACAGGAGCCAGGAGGCGCAGGACGCCGTGCACGCAACACCACACACAGAGCGTGCACAGCGGTGAACAGGAGCCAGGAGGCCCAGGACGCCGTACACGCAACACCACACACAGAGCGTGCACACCGGTGAACAGGAGCCAGGAGGCCCAGGACGCCGTACACGCAACACCACGCACAGAGCGTGCACACCGGTGAACAGGAGCCAGGAGGCCCAGGACGCCGTACACGCAACACCACACACAGAGCGTGCACACCGGTGAACAGGAGCCAGGAGGCCCAGGACACCGTACACACAACACCACACACAGAGCGTGCACACCGGTGAACAGGAGCCAAGCGGCCCAGGACACCGCACACGCAACACCACACACAGGGCATGCACGCTGGTGAACGGGAGCCAGGAGGCCCAGGACACCATACACGCGGCACGGCACACCACACGAGCAACCCGCCCCCAAAACGAACCCAGCCCACGCCGCCCTGCAGGAGAGAAACACCATGTCAGACCACCAAGACCAACCGTCCCTCCAAGGCCAACCCAGCAGGTACGAAGAGGGTAGGCAGGCAGGGCAGGCCGGCGAAAAGGGACAGAGGGACAAGGCGGGGAAGGCGAGGGGAGAGGAACGGAACCCCCCCCCCCCAAACGTACACACACCCCACTGCCGCGCACCGGGCCGCAGCCGGGCGCCAACAGGGCCCGCCATGGAGCCAAACGGGCCCGCCAGAGAGAGGGTGTGTCCCTGCGCCTGCGCAACAGCACGCCCGGGCAAGGAGCGCGTGCCACACGCAGGCCAAGCAGGGCACACACGCAGCACTGCACGCCAGCACGCACCACGGCACACAACACGACACCATCACGGCAAACACCCACGCCCGACGACGAACGAGCCGCCAAGAACAAGTCCAAGCCCCGCAATCCCCACAGCGCAACAGCCGCCGTCCAGATGGACGTGTGTGCGCCCGGCAGGGTACCCAACCCCTGCCGGCTACGAAACAGCCGCCGTCCGGACGGACGTGTGTGCGCGTGGCAGTGAACCCAGCCCCTGCCGGCTACGAACCAGCCGCCGTCCGGATGGACGTGTGTGCGCCCGGCAGTGAACCCAGCCCCTGCCGGCTACGAAACAGCCGCCGTCCGGATGGACGTGTGTGCGCCCGGCAGTGAACCCAGCCCCTGCCGGCTACAAAACAGCCGCCGGTACGTGTGTGCGCCCGGCAGTGAACCCAGCCCCTGCCGGCTACGAAACAGCCGCCGTCCGGACGGACGTGTGCGCGCCCCACAGTGCACCCAGCCCCTGCTGGCTACGAAACAGCCGCCGTCCGGAGGGACGTGTGTGCGCCCGGCAGTGAACCCAGCCCCTGCCGGCTACGGAACAGCTGCCGTCCGGAGGGACGCCTGAGCACCCGGCGGGCACGCACTGCCTGCCGGACTGGCTACCGGACCACCGGGCCCGCGTCACCCGGAGGGGTGAGTGCTCAGTTATCGCAAACCACACGCCCAACGGTACCACACCCAACACCACCCGCAATGACACACCATCACCACCACCATACACGCCCACCCGCCACCACACACCCAAGGCCCATCATCAGGGCCGCCCACCGACACCACGACCACCGAGCAGTCCAGCCACAACCACCACCACCACCCAGCCCACACCGGCCCGACCACACCCGCCACCAGGCGGCCACACACGTCAGAGAACCCACCACAGCCGCCCTCACCGTCATCAGAGTCGCCAGCGGCGCCACTACCCGTAGCATCACCCACAACACCCCCCCCCCGCCATGGACGCCGCTTACGTCACCATCACCCGTGACAACGCCTACAACACCCATCGCCATCGGCATCACCAGCGACGCCACCACCCACAGCACTCCCCACCTTCAGCGCCACCGGCGTCCCCATTGCCCGTTGCACCACATGCAACACCCTCGCCACCGGCACCATCAGCCTCGCAAATGCCCGTCACCGACAACACCCTCCCCCGCCGTCTGCATCACCAACAGCACCAGCACCCGACCCTCCAACTGCGGCACCAACGCCACCATCGCCCGTTGCACCAACGGCGACCCCCCCTCCAGCCCCTCACCACCCGTTCCCAGCGCGTCACCTACGGCACACACCGGCCTCACCGTTACCCGGTGCATCGCCTGCGTCACCCTCACCATCGGCACCACCGACGACACCACCACCGACAACACCCCCAGCACCACCCTACGCAAGGACAGTACCAGCGGCGCCACCAGCCGGCACACCACCTGCAACACCCACATCAACATCGCCACCACCAATGACATCACCCGCAGCGCCCTCACCGCCGACATCACCAGTTACGCCACCACCCACTGCACCACCTACAGCGACCACCGGAGCCGCAGGCCCCTCCCCAACGCCCGCCCCGTCACCTATGACACCATCAGCGTCACCAACCCGGTCGCCGCCCGGCGCATCACCTGAAGCACCCGCGCGAACAACACCAACCGGTTTGGACGCCTACAGCACCCCCGCCGTAGGTGTCACCGACATCTCCTCCACCCACTGCATCGCCCACAGTGCCCCAGCCCAACCCACCGCGCCTTCGGCGCACACATACCCGACACCCACACAAACCAGCCACGCCCACACTGCCCACCACCCCACCAGTCTACGCCATGAACACACCCACACGCGCGCCCGCGCCCGGCCACGCAACCCAGGCGCTACCCAGGAGCCGCGACCACCCGCGCAAGCGCCACGCTACCACAGCCGCCAACTTACCGCCGTCAGCACCTGCCGGCGCACACACAGGGAACCCAGAGCGCGACAGCCACCCGACCCCCGTCCCCCACGACACCCACGCCCACACCAGCACCGGCACCGGCCCAAACCGACACCCACGCACAGCACCAAAAACGCCGCGGCCCAGCGGCCCCCCAAAAAAAAAACAAAAAAAAAACAAAAACAAAGCAAATCAAGCACACGCAACACAACACACCAAGCGGACACACCGGTGAACAGGAGCCAAGTGGCCCAGAACACCGCAGACACAACACAACAAACCGCGCGGGCACACCGGTGAACAGGAGCCCAGTGGCCCAGGACACCGCACACGCAACACAACACACCGAGCGGGTACACCGGTGAACAGGAGCCAAGTGGCCCATGACACCGCACACGCAAAGCAACACACCGAGCGGGCGCACCGGTGAACAGGAGCCAAGTGGCCCGGGACACCGCACACGCAACACGACACACCCAGCGGGCGCACCGGTGAACGGGAGCCAAGTGGCCCAGCACACCGCACATGCAACACAACACACCAAGCGAGCACACCGGTGAACAGGAGCCAAGTGGCCCAGGACACCGCAGACGCAACACAGCAAACCGCGTGGGCACACCGGTGAACAGGAGCCAAGCTGCCCAGGACACTGCACACACGTAGGGCGGCCGAGGGACAGGAAAGAACCAACACCCCATGGGTCGGACGCACTGGGGCGACCCAGCCGACCCACCGGGCCAGTGGCAGGAGCGGTACTCCAAGGCCACTGGTCCGAGCCCGGCCAGGCTGCCTCGGGGACCATGGCAAACGTCACCCGGAGCCATGGAAGCAACCGGTGACAGGCGAGCCGGTACACAGTCCAGGAGGGGGTCGCCTGCCACTCAGAGTGGCCCCGCAACTCAAGCCACAAGGGTGAGGCGGTCGTACCGTAGACTAGCGGGAGCAATATCCCTTGTGGTGAGAGATACTCCACACGGCTGGGCAGCCCCCAGAGCTGTCGCCTAAAGGAGGGGGCATGTGGCCCTACCCATGGACACATGTGGGGACACCCTCCCATCTGGGACACATGGACCGGGTGGCCGCGACAATGTCTTCCGAAGCACATGCCGGAGCGGCTCAAGAGGCACCTGACATAGGGCAGTGGGAGGGACACGGCGTCCCCTTGGTAAGACCTTCCTCCTGCAATGTCAAAGGAGGCATCCCGAGCTCCCGAAGATACCTACCTACCTACCTGCTTTGTGCGCCTAAGCAATTGAGGCACTACCACTCCCCTGACAATTTGTCCTGGGATGAGTGGCGCCTCAGCGACAGAGAGGTCGAGCGTATCGACCTAGAGAACGCTGCCAGCCCAGAGGAAGCAGACCAACTCGAGGAGATGACTGCCGATGAGATGGCAGTCGATGGCTACTACGTGGTTGCAGGTAATGCACGCCACGAGTATAAGCAGGGCTGGAAATTCCTAACCCTTTGGGATGGCTATGGGCTATGTGAGGCGATCCGGGAACCCATGTCCGCCTTCATACAACCAGGTGGGAGTATCAACCCCTTCTTCCGCTCCTACCTCGTTGAGAACAACGAGGGACAGTTAGTAACCCGTGCTGAGACTCTGTCCCGGCGTAAAAAGAAAAAATAATTTTACTGTGTAAGTCTACTGATCGTCTTCTAACCTGCCAGGGGCGGTGAGCACTCTTGTGCATAATAGCTTGACCTACTCAGTGTATGCCAGGACAGGCTCAGAACCCCTGTAGAGCTCCAGTTACGGTGAATGTACTAACCCCCTCCCTCACTCAGGCTCAGCCGTCCAAACACCTACACATCCGCTGCTTCCGGAGCACTGTTCCTGCCCTGGCTGTGCCGTGCCCGACCAGGACGGACGAGCACACGCACACACGCGCGGGACCCGAGCGTGGCGTCCTCTGACCCAAAAGGGGCGGTGTCGGTGTCCACACGAAACAGCCCCGGTGCACCGGCCGAGTCCCTTGTCGAAAGACGGACGGTACAGGAAACCGGACGCGTCAGTGACCGGGTCCACACACGCCGAACCACCGCAGCGCATGCAGCCCAAGACCGAAGCCGGAGGGACCCGCCAGGGACAACCCCATCGCAGGGCCCCGAACGGGTATGACGCGTAGCGCGCCCAGCGCCCTTGCCTCGGCAGGGGCCAGCGGCAGGCACAATGAGCCCGGTTCTCGGCCGGCCTCCACGTGCCCGGCGCAGCCACCCAGTAAAGCCGGGGGCGACAGCCCCCGGGGTGGGGGCAGGCACCACCGCGACGGGAAAGCCGACCGGAGCACCGAGGGCGACCGGACCGGACGAGGAGCGGCGCACCAACGCGGGGTCACGAGGCACGCCAGAGAGGCACGCCGCCAGCCAAAAACAAGGCACAAGGACAGGTGCCCAGCCACAACGGCCACCGGGTGCCGCGAACCCGGGAATGGCGCACAATAGACGACGAACCGCGGCACGGGACAAGGTGCCCAGGACAGCCGGGCCCCCACGCCCGCACACCGCACCCACAGCCAGGGGGAAGCGGGCCCCGGCCGCAGACCCGAAAGGACGAGTGGTCGGGGCCGGGAGAGCGCCCGACCCCGGACGCCCCACACCCAGGCAAGTGGCGCCCCCCCCGGGCGACCTCGTGCCGCCCCCACAGCGCGCAAAGCCAGCTCACAAGAGCGCGCGCTGTGGGGTTGGTGAGCCGAAGACAGCAAAGAGAGAAAGATACATGACGCCCAGTATTGGAGCATCCGGGGCGGACCGTAGCTCGGACGAGCCCCCGGACTGGATCGTCAGTGGGTGAACCCGGTTCCACGGACTGGAGCGTCCGAGGCAACGGAGAGAATACGTTATAAAGACGCCCCGGATTGGAGCATCCGGGGCGGAGTGGAGCACGGCCCAAGCCCCCGGACTGGAACGTCCGGGGGAGAGCCCGGTGCCACGGACTGGAGCATCCAAGGCAATGGAGAGAATACGAAAAACTGACGCGCCGGATTGGAGCATCCGGGGCGGAATGAAGCACGGCACTAGCCCCCGGACTGGATCGTCCTGGGGTGAACCCGGTGCCACGGACTGGAGCGTCCGAGGCAACGGAGAGTATACGACTAAAAGACGCCCCTGATCGGAGCATCCGGGGCGGAGTGGAGACGGCCCAAGCCCCCGGACTGGATCGTCCGGGGGAGAACCCGGTGCCACGGACTGGAGCGTCCGAGGCAACGGATATAATACGACAAAAAGACGCCCCGGATTGGAGCATCTGGGGCGGAGTGGAGCACGGCACAAGCCCCCGGACTGGATCGTCCGGGGGGGAACCCCGGGCCACGGACTGGATCATCTGAGGCAACGGAGAGAATACGGCAAAAAGACGCCCCGGATTGGAGCATCCGGGGCGGACAAGAGCAAGGCCCAAACCCCCGGACTGGATCGTCCGGGGGTGCACCCGGTGCCGCGGACTGGAACATCCGGGGACGCAACGCACCCGGACTGGAACGTCCGGGGACGAAGCGGCCCGGGAATGGAATGTCCGGGGCAACAAACAAGGAGAAGGAGACGGCGGCGGGGAGACACCGAGAGGAGAACAAGAACAAGAGCAAGGAACGGATGGGGGAGGACAAGCAGGAGAGAAGACGCGAAGCGGGAGGAGAAAGAGAAGAAGGTGAAGCAGCCAAACACATGGAGCCCGGATGGGAACAACCGGGGAAGCAACGCAACCAGTCAGGATCAACTGGGAGCGGGGCGGCACAGGAGATGGTCAAGCGAGAGCGGCCGAGGCTCCGTGAGGAAGGAGCAGCGGCGGCGGCAAGAACCGAAAAGGAGTGCATGATCAGGAGTCAGGAAAGGTGTAGAGGGAGGGGGGGAAAAACGAGAGACGGGAAGGGGGAGGAGAAGGGGAGGCAGGCGCACGGAACCCGGACTGGAACATCCGGGGAAACAATGCGCCCAAACTGGAACATCCGAGGGGCAGAAGCCCTGGACTGGAACGTCCGGGGAGGCAACGGCCCGGGGGAGGAATGTCCGGGACCTCAGAATGAGGAGGAAATGGCGGCGGAGAGAAGCGACGAGAAGCACGTGAACAGCATGGACCAGCATGGACCAGATGGGGAAGGACAAGACGGACGAGAGAAGGGAAGAGGGAGGAGAAGGAGCAAAAGGAAAAGCGGCCAACCACGTGGAACCCGGACGAGGACAACCGGGGGAGCAGCGCACCAGGGCAGGTACATCCGGGGGCGAGGCGGCCATGGAAAGGAGCATCCGGAGCTCGAGGAGGAAGAAGAGGCGGCGGCGGCAAGAATCGACAAGGGGTAAGGGGTGCGTGCACGAGAGCCAGGGTCGTTGGAGAGACAGGACGAGAAGAGCAAGAGAAGGGAAGAGGGAGGAGAAGGAGAAGCAAACACGTGGAACCCAGACTGGAACATCCGGGGAAGCAAAACACCCGGACTGGAACAACTGGGGGGCGGAGGCCCGGGACTGGAGCATCCGGGGAAGCAGCGGCCCGGGATAGGATCGTCCGGAGCTGCAAAAGGAGGGGGATACGGTAGCGGAGAACAACGGCGAGGAGCACATGAACAAGGGCAAGGACCAGATGAGGAAGGATACGACGAAAGAGAGTCAGGAAGCGGGAGGGGAAGGAGCAGATGGAAAAGCGGCCAAACACGTGGAACCCGGACGGGAACAACCAGGGAAGCAGCGCACCAGGACAGGAACATCCGGGGGCGAGGCGGCCCTGGATGGGAGCGTCCGGGGCTCCAGGAGGAAGATGAAGCGGCGGCGGCAAGAAACAGCAAGGAGAGCAAGTACAAGAACCGGGGAAGGTGGAGAACGAGGACAAGAAGAGCAAGAGGTGGGAAGCGAGAGGAGAAGGAGAAGAATGAAAGGCGGATGGGCACATGGAACCCGGACCCGTGTGGCTAGGGCCACGCGACGGCCCCAGGGGACTAGGACAGCATGGGAGGCGGCACAGGAGAGAGGGGCAGGGGCGGGAGGGGAGCGACCCGTGCTAGGCGCACAAAACAGTCCCCGGATTGATGAGGATCCAGTGGGCCCGCGCCACAGGGTTGCTGGCGGCCCGGTTGGGTATAAACACGGGATGAGGGATGGGATGGGGCCGCACAACAGCCCAGGGGATTAGGCCGGGGCCGCGGCACAGGGGAAAAGGGCGGGAAGGGAGCGACCCGGCCAGGCGCACGGAACGGTCCCCGGATGGATGAGGATCCAGTGGGCCCGCGCCACAGGGTTGCTGGCGGCCCGGTGGGGTATAAACACGGGATGAGGGATGGGATGGGGCCGCACAACAGCCCAGGGGATTAGGCCGGGGACGCGGCAAAGGGGAAAGGGACGGGGGCGGGAAGGGAGCGACCCGTGCTAGGCGCACGAAGCGGTCCCTGGTTGGAAGAGGATCCGGTGGGCCCGCGCCACAGGGTTGTTGGCGACCTGGCGGGGTATAAACACGGCATGATGGGACAAGGGGACGGGGGGGGTAAGGGCGTGTGGCTAGGGCCGCACAACGGCCCGATGGGGTAGGGAGTCCATGGGAAGAAAGTTTTATAGTGGTTTCAACACTGTGTTTGTGCCTCTCCTGCTGCTTGCTGCTGGTGTAGGGTTCCCTGCTGCTTGTTTTTGAAGATGAAAATGTTTCAGTTGCTGAAATACAATCAATCCAGGATAGCCCAAGCCAGAGATAAGCAAGTAGAAGAGAATCAGGATCAAAGCATGAAGGGCTGCAGTGTAAGCAGTGAAAGATGAAAGGATATTCACAGAAACTGCAACTCAGGTCAAATCGGATTGCATATTCACAAAGATAGCTGAAATGTTTTGCAAAAAGAGTTGGAAAACTGCCCCATGGTCACTCAGTCTCCATAGTGCCATCTCAGCAGATGTGCACTCTTTGTTTTGGGTCCCATATGTGCTGAGGTGGCAGGGCATGCGGCGCTGCCATGTCACATGGGATCTTCTTACTTAGCTAGGCTGACCGGGAATTGAACCCAGGACCTCTCAAAAAGAGGTGCCCAGCCCCCTAGGGTGCATACCACTAGGACAGCTAAGAATTCATGAGAAAACATAGATAAATTCATAGGCTCCGCCCTGGATATGTCAGTTCTCAGTCAACTCAGGAAAAGATGTATTGCCTCAGATTGATAGGGGATTAAGGGGTCCACTCGATATCCTGATTGGGTGTTTGGTTCCATAGGTCAAAATGTGTTATCACCACTTTTGGTTGGGCCAATACTAAGATAGAAATGCCTGTGTGCTCCGTGCATCTCTAATACAACTAGAGTATGCCTCAAAGCATGGGAAAAGCACTTTTTCTTACTCCCCCCTTGTGCTGTGGTGGCCACCACTGTCGCATTTTTAGGAAAAAGGGATTTTTTCTTGGCCTTTCCTTGGTTTCCACATCTACTTGAAAGTACCTATAGTTTCCCTCACACAGAAAAATGGGCGCTCACCATGGCTGGCGCCTCTTTGCTGCTTTGTTCATGACATTTCCTACAGAAAGCTCAGCGCTCATGGCGCTGCCGGGGTTCCTGTGGCTTGGTTGGGTTAGTTTGGGAGCATGCCAAAACATGTGCATGGGCATCCCTCCCTCCAAGACGCAGCGCGACATGAACCCAACGCAAGACACAATATACACACTCGCATGGGTTGTCGTAAACCTGCTGGCGACCTGTGACCTGTCTTAGGGCGAATGGAGTCGTTAAAAAAATTAAATTGCCTCTTGATGGGGTCTTGGGTTCTGCTCAGTCTCTCCAGGCTGCTGCTTTTTGGCCCGAACACGGCCTACTCAGCGAAGCTTTCGCGAGGATATCTGCGGAGGCAGGAATGGGAGAATTATGGAGAAATCCACGCAAACGCGAAGCGACAACACCTATATCCGTCAAATGACAACCTAGAATGTTTCTAAGACAACACACCTGAGCAGAATCCAATTGTGCATCAGAAGCACATTTTCATAAAAATTATAGTCATCGCTCGATTTTTTAAACTAAGAAATTCCTACGCATAAAAAGGCGGCGCGCAGGAGCGGCTCCTAGCGGTGCGCCGGAAAATGCAGAAATAATGAGATTATAAACGTATGTCTGACGTAGACTGGAAAATGACGAGACACACATTAATAAATAAACATACAGATTCCACCCACACTGATGGAAGAATCAAAAATCCAAGAAATCGAAAATCAACAAAAAGACTTCAATGAATCAGGTATAAACTACAGGTGTGCTCGTCTCGTATGCCGCATACACATTGCTCGTCTCGTGTCTCCGTGAACGAGTCTTGTAGCAGCGCTAACAAACGATAGAGGGCTAGATTAGAAAGATTGCAGATGATTAGAGGTCAGATCAGGGTGATTAAACATACACACAAGTGCATAGCAACGTTTTTCGCTTGCACCTCGTTTCACATACCCACTTGCTCTCTCTCTCCAGCGGTAGGTAAGGTAGGTAAGCCCAGGTGGGGCCACCCCCTGGTAGAGTTCGAGATTGTGGGTCAGATTGGTAGGTGTGCCAAACACACCTCGTCCACTCGTGCATGCTCGTGCATTCACACACGCATTAAAGGGTAGGCCACGCGAAATGCGCACGGTAAACCTTGTTTAGGTTACCCAGGGGGCTCCTCGGTACGTTCTTTAAGAGAACCTGAGGAGTCTCTTAACGCTTGCTTGCTTGACAGGGTGTGTTTGCGGACAGTGTATCATAGGTCACACTGAGAAGCGTATAATACGTGGAGTGTGGCTTGGTTCCTCCGCCGCAAACACCCCTTCTATGCCTTTGCTTTACAGGTGGGCAGGTAGGGTGATTGGTGCAGCAGCATACCATTTTTTTCTTGCCCTGCTAAACAAGGGCGCTGATCACACAAACAATTGATTGCACCTCCGCCAGGAGTGGCGAGGGCAGTTCGACTCCATCAACATCCACGCTGTGCACGCAACAAGAGCACCCCTTCCCTCCAAGCCCTAGCAGGGGAAACGCGTTGTGGCGTCCCCGGTTAGGCCACAGTTGCTTAGCAGCGCTGTGTTCTCTTGTCTCCTTCACAGGAGGGTCATTAGGGCCCACGACATGATCTTCAACCACACCCAGTAGAGTCTGCGTGTAGGAGTGGTAGTCCTGAAAGGGGGACTGAGCCAGTTGCAGAAGTGCTCGCCCACCAGGATGGTGCCACTGTAGGTAGGGTGTGTAGTGTAGTGGTGTCTCCTGTCCCGCGTGCTTTTCCTCATGGGCAGGGGAGTGCGTTAGCTTTTGGCCTTTAGCAAAAATGGGCGTTTTGTATGCCCTTAGCACACTTGGCCACCCCTCCCATGTAGTAGGTAGGGCGTTTGCCGTCTTCCCCAAGGATAGGCGCCAGCACGGAAATTGGGCGCCATAGGAGTGGTATTAGTACCTGACTAGGACCTTCGGTCCGACATCAGCGAAGCGCGATCTCCGGGAGCCACGCCCGGGAGAGAAGTGAGACACACACAGACATACGTAGCACACTTAGGGGTAAGGTTCAGTCACTAGCTTTAGTCTTGGAGGCAAGCTTCTCAGCGAGCCTCAGCAACTCACCAAGGTTGCTCTGGGACAAGTAGTCAACCAGAACTGAATTTAGGGGTCCCTCAGGTAGAACAAACGCAGAGAAGGGCTCCCAGGTGGCCTCTTCGACTCCAAACCCTTCCCAGAGGGTGAGGAAGCGCCAACCCTGGCGATAGCGGTGGCGTAGGACAGACTTCACCAGGTAGAAGCCCTCCTTAGCCATCTCCTCGGCGTTCATGTCGGGGAGTTCCCCTTCAACTTGCATAGGGCTGGCAGCCCCTTGCAGGTCTAGGGCGGCGATTTCCCCGTTGTTCAGCTCCCACTCCTCCCCACAGAGTTCCTCACGGTCATAGTAGCGCTTCAGGTGTTGAGCAGCGCACACCAGGGTCCCCCCTAGACGGGGAGAACACCGCACGGTGATACGGTGTCCATTCACTGATAGAATCTTGTACGGCCCGAAGTATGGGTCATCGCTGGTAGAGCGTGGCCAGGCTGGTAGTCGACTGTGGTGCACCAGCACCCAGTCCCCCTCTTGGTAGGTGGCCGGTACTCGGTGCTTGTTCTTCTTGTTCCACTGACGCTCCCTCCCTCTCTGGAGCATAGCCTTGGCCTTGTCCACCTTCGCTTGTTGCTCTTGGACCCATTCACCCACAGAAGAATGGGTGTCCTCTGGATAGGGGGCATGTAGAAATCATGCCGGGCGCCCTAGGAATAGCTCATGGGGCGAGTAGCCAGTAGCTGAACTCTCTTGGGAGTTCATCATCAAGGAGATGATGCGGAGTAGTCTCACCCAGTCTCTGGAGCGTTCAGTTTTGCACCATATCCTGACATTCTCCTTGAGGACACGAATCCGTCGCTCACATAGGAGGTTGCTCGTGTGCGAGTAGGGAATCCCCGTAGACACCTGGACATTGAGGGATCTCAGGACCCTCTTGTACCAGCCAGTATCTGAGCGTACTCGTACGTCCTCATCGGAGTTGATCTCCTTGGGCGCCCCACAGACACAAAACCACTCCTCCAGGAGTATCTTGAAAGTCTCTTCTCCGGTAATGTGCTTGGTACATGGGAACACCCTGGTAAACCTGGTCAACCCACAGGTTACCACGAGGGCGAAGTCATAGCCCCCGAACTTCGGCATCTCCGTGTAGTCCAGGTATAGAACACTGTTAGCACAGCGAGGGATGGGCAGGGTCGAGTTGAGACCTCTGTCCCTGATATCCCCTGGTTTGCAGGACCTGCACGGGCACTTGTCCACGATAGGCTGGAGGGTTTTCCGCAGTTGGTCGTCAGTCCACGTAGTTCGGAACCACTGCTTGAACAGCCTCAGGGTACGGTCAGCACCCACATGACCGCTGGACTCATGGGTCCACTTCAGCAGCGCTGGGACTCTGTCACTAGGTACCACGATGCGGTCCTCGTGCCAGAGGTAGCTCTTGTCCCTCTTCCACTGATCTTGGTTGACCAGGAGGGGTTCAAGGCGCTTCTCCAGGCGCTTGTAGATATCCCCAAACTCCTTCAGGTACTCCGATTGTTGGAGTCCATCCAGGGGGCGTATCATCGTCATGTTGAGGTCCAAGTGGACATCCATATGGCTGAACGCCTCCTTAGCCAGCGCTTCAGAACGGGCACCAATCAGGGCGTCGAAGTTGTTGCGGCTGATGTAGTCTGCACACTTGTTCTTCACTCCCTGGATATGGTGTACCGTCAGCCGTAGTTGACTGAGGTAGGTCCACCAGCGCCGTAGCTTGGCCTTCTCAGGTGGGGGGCCCTTCTGGAAACTGCGGACCGGTTCTTGGTCGCACAGCCAGACCACAGGGTTACTCCCCAACAGTCGTGCTTGTGAGGATAGCACCAGCATACCCGCGAGCAATTCCTGCTCATAGGTGGAGTAGAGCCCCTGGCCTGGTTCCACTTCCAGTTCCAGTGGCCCAGAGGTACTAGGACCCACCTGTCGTCAGGGTAGCTGTGCTTGAGGGTTCCATCTCGGTTGAGACCTTCCGTCCCCCTTTGGGAAATGGCCGAGTCGAACTCCTCATTCTCTAGTGCTTGCCATTTGAACAACGTTCGACCAGCGCCCACATTGCTGGCGTCGGTCACCAGGATAATCTCCCCTTGTGCCTTAGGCACGCCCAAGCACTTAGCGTTGGCCACCTTGTCTTTGAGTTCGTCAAACGCTTGTTGCTCTTGCGGGCCCCAGCGCCAAGTAGTAGTCTTCTTGATCAAGTCCGTCAGAATGGCGCTGGTGTAGGTGCAGTTTTTGATATGGCGGCGATAGAAGTTGCACGCCCCAATGAAACTGCGTACATCATGAAGTCCTTTCTTGGGGTCTTCGTGTTGTACCTTAGCGTCCATCAGGGGTTTGGCCTCAGAGGCCGCTCGGGTCCACCACCCATAGCCAACGTCAAACTGCAGGTACTGCATGGTCTCCTGCATGAACTCACACTTCTCCAGCTTGAGTCGTGTGTGGTTCTCCTGGCAGACCGCAAAGAACTCACCCAAGAGGATTAGGTGATCCTCCTGGGTATTGGTCCCCAGGCATACATCGTCGATCTGAGCCTCCATCTGGGCACCACGGGATATGAGCTCCTGCACCTTAGGTCTCCTTCGTAGGATCGACAAGATCTTGTTCATCAGCTCTTGGAATAGAGCGGGTGCGTTGGCCACGCCAAACGGCATGACCTTCCACTTGAACACCCTCCCCTGAGGGATGATGAAGGCCAGTAGCTCCTGAGCGTTGGGCGTCAGGTCCACTTGCCAGAATCCGCTCCTCTTGTCCATCTTGGTCTTGTAGCGACAGGAGGCTATCTTCTCCAGGGTAGACTCCATATTGGGAATGGACCCTGAGTGGTTCAACGTTTTCTTGTTCAGCTCTCCGTAGTCCACTACCAGCCGTTTGGCTGTAGACCCAGGTTTAGCCACCAGGAAACAGGGGCTGCAGTGTAGGGGGTAGTCCCCGTCCTTGTACTCCAGGACTAGGCCAGCGTCGATACATTCTTGTATCTGTCGCTCAATCTCGTCGGCCTGCTCTTTAGGAGCTGGATAGGGTCTCCTCCGGATCTTGTGACCCACGAACTCGGGTTTCAGCTTGAGGTCCATCTGTACCAGCTTGTCACATGAGGCTGGAGGGGGTAGTTCTCCGAACACCTCCAGATAGGTCCTTATAGGCTTCTGCACCCGCGGGTCCAATAGCTTGATCTTGTCCTCCATGTCCTTGTCAGAGTGTAAGTTGCTTGCCCCCTGCGTAATAGATGTCGGGAGGTGATCCTCCACCGACTCTTCGCCGTTGGTAGTGTCCTTCAGCCCTTGGTAGGCATACAGAAGGTCTTGTTCAACCATCTCCGGTGGACGATGGTAACATAGGCACGCTCGAGGGGGTTCACATACACATTCCTCCAAGAGGTCGTCCTCCTCTGGGGTCCTCAAATGGGCGCCCCACACGCTCTTCATGAGCTTAAGATCTACCTCCCTTTGCCAGGTGGTGATCTTCTGTTCGAGGTCCTCCTTCAATTGGGATAGATCTCTCATACGTCCTTGCCTCAGTGGCCATGAGCTGCGGGTAGGCCTAGCGTAGCATAGCTTTTTCGCCACCAACTTCCTCTTGGAGTCCACATACTCCCTTAGCCTGGATGGAGGGTCCAGCTCTTCGTCCACGGGGTCTTCCACCCTCATGGAGAGTAGGGGTTTCAGTGGGGCGACGTACTCGGCGTTCTCCACTTCCTCCACACAGGTCTGCACGAAGAAGGCGTCGTGCTCAGTTTCGTCATCTGAGTGGATAGACCTAGTTAGCTCAGATAGTCCACACTCAGAGACTCCATCAGGAACAGGTACATGGCAGGGAGAGCTGGGGGCGTTGGTGTCAGTCACGACGTACTCATCTCCTCCGGATATAGTCTCAATAGCATCTTGAGGTCGTAGTCGATCCTTCAAGTCACCCAAGGCGAGTCCATCGCTTTCTCGCTGTATAGCCTGGACGGGAGTCGGGTCCAGATCCTCCCAGGGGATGGGGGTAAGACCTCCGTCCACCACGCTGAGCATACTCCCCCATCCGGGTTTCCCAATGGGCGTCTTACGCCCCAGAGGCACGTAGATGGCCTCATTAGGTAACCGAACAGAGCTGATAGTCAGCCTGTCCAGGAGGTTTCGCCAGTACTCGTTGCCCCCATGGGCTCCCCGATCGGGGGAACACAGGACCATACGGGAACGTTCCAAGGCCACCTTGGTCAGCACCTTCCCCAGTTCACTGAACCTGGGGTTCCCGTAGGCAATCCCGAAAGAGGGCCAGTAAAATTTGTAGCTGCAGTTCTTCCCCTTGCTGCAGTGAAGGTCCAGTACATGCTGCTTGTCGCTGGCGAACAACTCCACACTCAGATCTTCTCTAGAGTAACCAAACTCCTTCAGACCTTGGTCTAGGACTTCCCCCAATAGTTGATAGTCCTCACTTTTGGAGGCCGCCATCATGTTCGAGGGCTCCTCCTTTGGTAGCCTCAGGTAACTCGAGGTATGTTCGGACTGCTTCAGTGGCACAGACTCTCTGCCACTGCCGTGGTCCACGTAGAGGAGGTAGGGCGCTTGCAGCGTCAGGGATTGTATCTGGGAGTGCTGCACGAAGAAGTCAGTCCCAAGTACAAAGTCGAGGGCCTCAGTGTCCATAACATAGAACCGATGGGCGATAGTCTGGGAGCCCATAGGTACCTCCACTTCACAGTCCCCGCAGGCGTGCACCACATGTACATCCCCCATTCGTATAGCCGCGGTGGTCATGGTGTTCTTCAGGCTCCCACAAGGTAACATTTTCTTGGGCACTATAGATATGGTGGCGCCAGTATCCAATACCCCCAGGTATTCACGTCCCCCTAGTCGGATACGTACCCAAAACACCAGGTCTTCGGTGCCACCGGAGCGTCCCCGTCAGAACTCCGCAGGACAGGTCACCTCGAACCCCTTGTTCCGCAATTTGCGGGCCATCCTCATGAAACGGCTCCTCTTCTTAGCGTTGCCGTCATCACCACCTTCATGCTCACCCTTGGCTCCTTGTTCTTGCTAGGCCTGCGTTTCTGAGCGTGTGGTAGGACCAGACTGCCCTCCAGAGGGCTCGGAGTTCCCCCCTGGATTAGGGTTGTGGTTGCCTCCATTCTTGTCCCCTTTCTTGTTGTCCTTGTCTGGCTGGCGGTTAGCGCCTCCTCCTCGTCCACCTTGACTCTTGTCTTGCCCTTGTCCACGTCCTTTCGACTTGCCCTTGCCGGAGTCGTTGCCTTTGCCTTTGCCTCCACCTTTGCCTGAGCCTTTGCCAGGATCTTCACCCTTAAGCTTCGCCGATAGGCGTTGCTTATGGTAGCACTCATCCTCGTAGTGCTTCCTCTTCCCACAGAAGGCACACGTGATGGTGCAACTGTAATGATCCGGCAGCTTCGCTTTTGCGCCAGTGTTCTTCTCCTGCTGCTTCCCCTGGACTACGAAGCAGTCTCCCTGCTCGCAGTCAGGGGCGTGCTGCAGGTGGCCCTGCTCGTCTCTGGCATCACACCAGAATAGCTCCTTGACGTTCTCCATGATACGGGCGTGGGCGTGTTTGGTGGTAGTCCCCTGCCCAGGTCTGGACCCTTGGTACCCTTTGCCATGGCCTCAAGAACCTCCTCCTCCAGGACGGTAGTTGTTCAGGTGCTGGTCGCTCTCCTTCTCCAGCGCCAGCTCCAGGAGTAGCACACATAGATCCTCGTAGCGGAGGGATCTAGCATTGCGCTCTGCCGTCGAATGGCACTCGTCCCACAGCTCTCGAGGGAGCTTAGCCACCAACCAGAACAGCAGGTCGTCGCTGCTGTAAAAACCGGGCGTCAATCGTCCAACCCAGTGATCCAGGTCAGCCAACAGCTCAGAGACCCTGCCAGTTTTGGGGTTGTTGGGCAGCACGGGCAGGTTCTGGATCTCGGCCCTGATGGAGAGACCGGTTTCGTAGGTCGGGTACTGCCTCTCCAAGGCAACCAACACATCGGCAAAGGTGGCGGAGTTAGTCACGATCTGCCTGACCTGCTTCTCCAGGTACTTGGTCTTGCAGCACTGCAGGAGCAGATCGCACTTGACCCGTTCACTAGCGTGGGTTTGGCCGGTCAATCGGAGAAACCGGCCAAAATTCTCAGCGAACTCGCTGAGGTCCTTGCCTGTGAACTCAGGCAGGTTCACCACGATCTTGGAGGGGGCAATAGCCTTCGCCTCCTGAGACCTGCGTCCCTCAGGGCGTCGGGTCTTCCTCTTCTTCTTCTTCTTCTTCCCACTCGGGTTCTCGGGGTCCTCCGGGTCATCGTCCTTCGAGGGCGAAGCAGAAGTCATAGACGGCGGCTCATCGTCGGAGGGGTCTTCGCCTAGATCACTAGAGCCATAAGGCTCCACGTCCACCATTGCCCTCAAGGCTGTCAACCCCAGCCAGTCCAGCTCGGCTCTCGTAGATTTCGTCACGTGGCTGTAGGGCAGCTGGGCCGTTCTCGGTACAAAAGGACTTCTCGGTATCGCTGCAGGGGTCGGCATCGGTCGGCTCCTCAGGCTCCCCAGGGTCTTTGTCAGCCCTGCCACCAGGTGGTTGGCCTGTACTCGATGGGGTGACACTCCCACCGTGGTAGGTGACGCTTGGGGCGGTATCATCAGGGGCTCCAGTTTCTCTCAAATCTTTTGAGTGAGGTCACCCACGATTTTAGAGGTGGCTCCTCGGAGCACCTTGTTGATCTCTGACCGCGTCAGGGACCTGTTGGAGGATCTCCCCGATCCTCTACTCCTGCCTTCAAGACACTCAGGTCCTCTCCTCAACCCACTCAAGGTTGCATACCCAGGAACATCCACATAGGTTCCCGTAGCGGGTAGAGGATGGTGATAGTCAGCCGCATACCATCGCGGCGCAGAGCTGGAGGCCACCGGCTCACTGGCAGTAGTTGCCTCAGGAAACGCAGTGGTAGGTGGGCCCAAACCATAGGCAGGGTAGGTAGGCATACCAGTAAGACCTGTGCCCTCAGCCATAGGCGGGTTGGTTATGGGTGTGGATGTTGCAGCGGCTGGGTCTGGAATTGGGAGTGTGGTGGTTATAGGAGAGGGTGATGCCTGGAGGCCAGAAGCGCTTGGTGCGCCTTCGAAGGTAGGCTCATTCGTCAGGTCTTGCCCTTGGTCTTCTCCTTCGTCTGCTATGCCTTCTCCAGCATCCTTCTCGCTCTCTCTCTTCCTCTTCACAAGATGGGTGACTACCTTTCCGACAGAGAGGGCCCGGAAGACCGACTGCAGTCCTTCCAACGAGTCCTCCGCCACGTCCACTGGCCCATGTAAGGGCTCCGAAGGTACAGCGCTAGGTCCAGGTCCAGGTTCACCAGGTGCTGGCCTTGCTGGTGCCTCAGGCGCTGTCTTCACGTCAGTGTCCTCTTTCCTTGTGTCCATCTTCGTTTGCCCTTCTGCTTATATGTGACTGATCTCGGCGCACTGGTTGTACGGCACGGCGTTGCTGCCGGTACGCAGATACAGTCTGCCTCTTGCTACCAGAAGGTTTTATAGTGGTTTCAACACTGTGTTTGTGCCTCTCCTGCTGCTTGCTGCTGGTGTAGGGTTTCCTGCTGCTTTTTTTTGAAGATGAAAATGTTTTAGTTGCTGAAATACAATCAATCCAGGATAGCCCAAGCCAGAGATAAGCAAGTAGAAGAGAATCAGGATCAAAGCATGAAGGACTGCAGTGTAAACAGTGAAAGATGAAAGGATATTCACAGAAACTGCAACTCAGGTCAAATCGGATTGCATATTCACAAAGATAGCTGAAATGTTTTGCAAAAAGAGTTGGAAAACTGCTCCATGGTCACTCAGTCTCCATGGTGCCATCTCAGGAGATGTGTACTCTTTGTTTTGGGTCCCATATGTGCTGAGGTGGCAGGGCATGTGGCGATGAGGTCACTGCCATGTCACATGGGATCTTCCTACTTAGCTAGGCTGACCGGGAATTGAACCCAGGACCTCTCAAAAAGAGGTGCCCAGCCCCCTAGGGTGCATACCACTAGGACAGCTAAGAATTCATGAGAAAACATAGATAAATTTATAGGCTCTGCCCTGGATATGTCAGTTCTCAGTCAACTCAGGAGAAGATGTATTGCCTCACATTGATAGGGGATTAAGGGGTCCACTCCATATCCTGATTGGGTGTTTGGTTCCATAGGTCAAAATGTGTTATCACCACTTTTGGTTGGGCCAATACTAAGATAGAAATGCCTGTGTCCTCCGTGCATCTCTAATACAACTAGAGTATGCCTCAAAGCATGGGAAAAGCACTTTTTCTTACTTGGGACGCTGGGAACTGGCCGCTGCCGGGATGAGGCAAAGGGAAATGGGACATGGGATGGGCAGGGAGACCGAAAGCGCCAAGCAACAGCCCCGTGGGATTGAGAAACCAGTCGCCTTGGAGTGGTGAACCATGGGCCAACGATGGGAAACCTGACCACGGGAAGTCACTAAAATGCCCTGAACTCCAGGACGGCCGTGAGACGTCCGCAGGGGTGAGGGTTGACTTTGAGATCCCCGGGTCAATGGCCTGAGTACACGTAGGTTCACGCGTGAGCGGGAGCAGGGGGAACGTGGGAAGGGTCGCCCCTTAGCCTCCAGCCGTGGATGGACGACACCCAAATGCATCTGGGAGCCGAGTGGGTACTCCAACCCGTGAGGGATGAAGAGTGGTGGAATGTGGTTGACAGAGAGATATGCTCCGCTGTCGGTGAGGGCTATCCACAGGAAACCCGCCTGCAGGCGCCCAATAGGCTGTGCTAGGGGGGGAAGGCCGGGGGATCCTTCAAAGGGTGACCGGAAGGAGCTGAAACCGTGAGGGCAGCGACTGAAGGGAGCCTACCGCCGGTCATGCCCCAAGGGAACCTGGTTGAAGTTCTCGGCCGTGAGGTGAGACAGGGGTCGCCAGGGGAACTGATGGTGGAGAGTTCTCCTTCCCGCCAGAGGCGGCCACCATGTAAAACAAACAAGGAGATGTCAGATGAGGCTGCGGACGCGGCCGCCCTTACTTACTTACTTACTCTATGTGGATTTCATCCACGGCCTACCTTGCTTCGGCGGCTATGATGGTTGCCTAGTGGTCACCTGTGGCCTGTCTCGCTTTACCCGTGTGTTCCCTTGCAATAAGAAAATCACAGGTGAGCAGACTGTGAAAATGTTGGTCGAACAGTGGTTCGAACCCTATGGAGCACCTGAGCAGGTGCACTCTGATGAGGATGTACGCATCCGCAGTGAGACTGGATGGTACAAACGAGTGCTGAATGCCCTCAACGTTGAGGTAACCAATGGTGTGCCCTATACCCACAGCTTCAAGGTTGGTGACCTTGTTTTGGTTCACCATTCAGGCCTACCCTCCTGGCCTGGTAACTGCCTATAGGACCCTTATTTTGGGCCCTATCGTATCATCAGGATAGATGGATCTAGGATCCATGTTAGGTGCAGTCCACGTGTAGGTGGTGAACTGCTTTGTGCGCCTAAGCAATTGAGGCACTACCACTCCCCTGACGATTTGTCCTGCAATGAGTGGCGCCTCAGCGACAGAGAAGTAGAGCGTATCGACCTAGAGAACGCTGCCAGCCCAGAGGAGGCAGATCAACTCGAGGAGATGACTGCCGATGAGATGGCAGTCGATGGCTACTACGTGGTTGCAGGTATTGCACGCCACGAGTATAAGCAGGGCTGGAAATTCCTAACCCTATGGGATGGCTATGGGCTATGTGAGGCGATATGGGAACCCATGTCCGCCTTTATACAACCAGATGGGAGTATCAACCCCTTCTTCCGCTCCTACCTCGTTGAGAACAACGAGGGACAGTTAGTAACCCGTGCTGAGACTCTGTCCCGGCGTAAAAAGAAAAAATAATTTCACTGTGTCAGTCTACTGACCGTCTTCTAACCTGCCAAGGGGCGGTGAGCACTCTTGTGCATAATAGCTCGACCTACTCAGTGTATGCCAGGACAGGCTCAGAACCCCTGTAGAGCTCCAGTTACGGTGAATGTACTAACCCCCTCCCTCACTCAGGCTCAGCGGTCCAAACACCTACACATCCGCTGCTTGGGGAGCACTGTTCCTGCCCTGGATGTGCCGTGCAGTCCCATGCCTATGGTTACCAGCATGAGCCATATGGCCGCTTATCAGGTTTGCAGCCACCCAGCGGGTGTGTGCCTTGTTGACCATGTGTTGCATGGGGACTGCCCTGATGTAATGACCTTGGGGAGCCAACGAGAACGGTGGCTTTCTACTCCTGGAGGGAATGACAAGCAAGGTGTTATGAAGCAAGGTGTGTTCACCCTCCTTGGGGACAAGCGTGCCCACAGTTAGGACCCCTGAATGGTCCAGACCGATGGGGTTCTACCCTTCCTTACAGGGTTTACCATACCCCTAAATGTGCTACGTATGTCTGCGTGTATCTCACTTCCCTCCCCGTCGTGGCCTACGGAGACCGGGCTTCGCTGACGTCGGACCGAAGGTCCTAATCTGGTACCATTACCACTCCTATGGCACCCAATTTCTGTGCTGGCGCCTGTCCTTGAGGGAAGACGGCAAAAGCCCTACCTACTAGAGGGGAGGGGTGGCCATGTGTGCTAAGGGCATACAGAAGGCCAATTGTTCTAAGGGCCAAAAGCTAACGCACTCCCCTGCCCACGTGGGAAAGGACGCGGGACAGGAGACACCACTACACTACACTCACTAACGCCAGCACTAGCCTTCGAAGGCAGGGTGAGCACTCATCACTTGCACTCATCACCTGCCAGGCTTGCTGACCCTAACACCTACACACCCTACTGGGGGTTGATGTCAAAGGGGTCTTGGGCCGTTTTTGACCCTCCTCTGAAGGGGCAAGAGAACACAGCGCTACTAAGCAACTGTGGCCTAACAGGGACGCCACTAAGCGTTTCCCCGTCAAGGCTTGGAGGGCAGGAGTGCTCAGTTTGCGTGCACAGCGTGTATGTCGAAGATGTCGGACTGCACTCGCCACTCACGGCTGAGTTGCAGTTTGTTGATTGTGTGATCAGCGCCTGTTTTAGCTTGGGCCGAAAAATTCAAATTCGGCAAAGGTAACTGCAGCTGCACCAATCACCCTCACCTGCCCACCTGTAAAACAGAGGCTGATCGACCTGGCAAGTGGCGGAGGATTCAAGACACCCTCCACGTATTATACGCTTCTCAGGCTGCCCTTTCATTCACTGTCCAATTACCAGGTTGCAAGCAAGCAAGCTTAAGGAACTCCACCCGTTCTCTTAAAGAACGTAGGGTGGAGTCCCTGGGTAACCTAAACAAGAGTTTTACCGTGCGCAACACGCGTGGCCTACCCTTTAATGCGCCATGTGCATGCACAAGTATGCACAGGGCTTCCATTACTCCTAATCTTATCCACAGCAACAAACCATAGCGTGACTCAACCAAGGGGTGAGCTCCTCCTGGGCTCACCTACCTTACTCACCGCGCATCATGTGAATGCCGAGGGTAACACGAACGCAAAGCTACCCTAAGCGCTTAAACAATCCTACAGCGAATTATAAACAACCCTAGGCGATTAATGCATTTTGTGTCATGCACGCTCTTCTTACTTTGTTTCCTGCAGAATGAAGAGAGGGAATGGAGCACTGCACATCGCAAAACAAGCCTAAGCGTTTTAAGCAACCCTATTTTAGCGCTACGGCAACACGAAGACGAAGACGAACAAGCACTTGCTTTTCTAACCTGTGAAGAGAAGACAAGGGTGGATTAGGGCACAGGGAAAGTGACACAACGTGTGAATGCCTGAATTAAGCACATGCATCGCGAGCACAGCGCATACTCTAACCCTACGTGCGCGCTGCGTGCTCCATTCGCTTCGCCTACCTTTCATCTCTGTTTTGACCTGTGTAGAGCGAAACAGGTCACCACCCAAACCCCCAACGAGCACAGCGGTGACAACCCTAACGTTTTAACGAAGCAACCAACACAAAAGCAATGCATGCATGTGAAATGACACTGACATACCTGAGACGTGGGTTGTCCACCTGCTCTGTGGTGTGGGTTTCTTTTCAATACTTTTTCCTGAAGTTTATAAAAGTTTTGATTTTGATGCGTCTGTGCAAAATGTTTTTTAGAACTTTAAAACTTACGGCTCATACCTTCTTTTTCTAGAGCCGTTTACACTTGCACAACCCTTTTTCTCTAGTCCGCTTCTGTTGCGCTTGTGTGCGACTCTAGGTTTCAGTCTAATAATGACAATTTCTTACGTCGTTTCGTCAATTTTTGGCGATTTGACTTCTTAAATCGCTACACCTTTCGCTAAACCACAGGATTCACTCCCTGTTGGTTCCATTTTCTATTTTTTTCAGCTCCTGGAGATTTCTGTCCTCCATTGGGAGTATTGCCTCCGCCCTGGCCCTTGGTCAGGACGTTTACTAAAAGGCTGTGCATACAGCGATACTCGTCCGCATTAGAGCCTCCGACTGTACCCTACTGCGCAAGCATGTGTGCTCTAGGCAGGGAGTCCTGGGTTCAAACCCCACTACCCCGAAAAGCTTTTACCAAAGGTTTTCGTCGCACGCTGGCGTATTTTGAGGAATGCCTCAACGAAAGGACATCATTCACGGTACGTTACACTGTTTTTCATGGGTACCTACAGTGTGATAGGCTTCTATGAACTGATGCGAATGTTTTGTGGTTGGTTTAATGCATTTTCTGAGGTAATTTTGGGAATATTTGAGCCTTTTTCCTTGGTCCTACTAGCTTGATCAACCAGTACTCCAGGGGGGAGTAGAAAATAGTCACTGCCATTTTTTCCTTGGAGGGCTTGATCCAGGCCAAGCCCCCCTTAAAACCCTTTTGTTGATGCTAGGACTTACTTAAGTATTTTTATCTCTCTTTTGAAGCCTAAAGTACACTTTCTCAAAGTAACTAGGGTTATAACCCTAGCCCCCCATGAAGTTCACCCCTACCACTCAACTGAGCGGAGGTATCTTCCTTCATGGACTTTATAGGGAAATAAAGTAGGCATTTCATGCCTAAGGCCTTGGAGGTTAAGCTTAGTGGTTTCCCACCCCAAGACCCCTATACTCAATTGTTTCTACCACTTATTGTGGTTCTACGTTTTAACTGTTTCTGAATTCGGTTGCTTGGGCAAGTCATATCCTGTGTCTGGCCTAACTCCTTTGCCCCATATTCCTAACCAACACCATTGCATCCAAAAGAGTGCACATGAAGTGCTTGATGCTAACTTGGAGGCTAGAGTGAGGCCAGTTTTCACTTAAAATCATTTGTTTCATTCATGTGTGATTGAATCTTTGTACTTATGCCTGCCTTGTCTATCTGCAGCCGTTCTGTGTTACACTGGATTTCAAAACCATTCATTGATTCGATCCATATCCTGTTCTTGCTCTACTTGCTGCTTTGGTTTGAGTTTTCAACATCAAAACCTGCAGGATTTCATCAAAATCATTAGGACACTAATCAAGGACTTCTTTCTGATTTTGGGGCTTTATTTTGGCCTTTTTTGGCACTTTTGCGCAACATCAATGTGTGTTGATATGCTACACCTCCCAATCCTTTTTGCAGTGGTCCATCAAACAAGAAAAATTCAAAAAGTCATCAGATATCCCAATTGGCATGTCCTTGACGCAATGAGGCACATGTTTCGAATCCATGTGAGTGATTGACCTGTTTTTTTAATGATTGTTGTGGTCACTTTTTGCCACGTTTTGGTCAAATTTAGGACCACAATGACATATCAAGGTATTCAATACCCCTACAGTCAGGATGCCAGTTGCGATGAGAATAGTGGTGAGGCTTCAAAAAATGTAAATGACCCTTGAATTTCGATTTTTGCGTCATTTTCATGTACTTTTGCCTCGCCCGAACTTTGCCATGCAAATACTCTTTGTGACGTTTTGCTCAACCTACTGCATGCTCCAGGAGAGGGTTTCTCAAATCAACAAGCAAGAACTGTATATTTGATGGTTGACGCCCTATATGTACATGTGAGCGAGTGGTATGTTTTTGGACCTAACCTTTCCCGTTTACCCCCAAGTCTGGCGAGACCTCCTCTTTGTGTTTGGTGTCAGACAACCCCCAGAATGCCTGCCTATGTCCTCAACTGCTCCTCCTTTACCCCCCTGCAGTGGGCACGTGCCCTTGCAGGGGCTGTTGTAGGGGTGTTTGTTTAGTGCAGGACATTTTCTGTTAAATATTTTACAGACAGGCATTACTTTTCACTGCGGGAGTCAGAAGATACATTGTATCAGCTGGCGCTTGCGCATCGCGAGTGTCTGTATTTTAGCGTACATAATTGTAGGACTTTATTTTGAAATTGATGGTTCTAACATGCGATTTTTAGTTACAACAAAATCTGTTTAACTATGTGTATGCATGTAGGCTACCGTACATTGCTGTGCATATTTGAGGCTGTTGCAGACAGTGCTGCACGGATCTTGTCTTTCTAGGAACAACAAGATGTTCAATATGTTACGTCTTTATTTCCAATGCTTTCCTGCTGAAATTGCTCTGCAATTTTGCTCTGTAAAACCTGCAATTTCACGTAATCTCACAACTAACTTTATTATGTCACCGTCATTTCTTGACCGAATCCTTGTTGAGCACGTGAGAATCCAAATTTTACAATCCACAAAGTGACAACCCAATATCCCAGCACATATAATAAATCCAATGAGTATTCTCGATGTAGTCTTCAATCTCAAAGGTGCTGCGATGTCAGTCGGTTCTTGTCCAGTGGTCTAATTGCAAACCTGTACTTTGGACACTCACCACAAAATCTGTAGAAAATGGAATAAAAATACTTCAATACTATTCTACATCCCGTCACACCTGCACCTTCTGTCCTCTCCTCAATCAGTGGGCGTCACTGACTGCGACTGTGCTACACTCTACATCGCGTGCGCCCGTGACGGTCACTTTCACCTCGCGCTCCACTGCGCACTCTACAAATTATATGTGTGCTCCACTGCACTCTACCAGCGCTCTGCCTGGCAAATTTACATTACCGGAGTGGAACATTGCCTTTAACATTTCTCATATGCTCAAATCCATTGCACTCCCCTCCCAAGACCAAACATGGGTGTTCAGCCGTGTTCGGGATGAAACATCTACAAATATGGGATCGGGCATGATTAAATGTGAGCTGCCCCATGTTGCTCAGGGGGAAAAAAGGGAAAAAACTCATCAGCATAAAACCTAGCCAACACCGTGCTAACAGCGCCCCCGCTGCTTGTGGAGCGTCTTCAACGCTTGCAGATACCTGCAATGGGCAGGGTGATCCGTACTGCAGTGGAACAATGCAAAAACAAAACCCTGACAGATTGCGCAATGCACAAAAACACAGGAACAAAACTGTCAATGTGTAATTATCAATCAATAATTATAAATCAGTGCAGAAAAACCACGTGCTGTTGTCAGCAACTTTCTGAGCACATCGCTGCATTCCCTTATGTTGCTTGCCCAAATAAAATTTGAATTAGTTGGCGCAAAGCGCTTTCCAGTTGTAACTTCCTACTGCCTCCTCGACCACGGCTGGATCGCTTCTAGGCATCGTCTAGGTTTCTGCTCCCACTCCGTGGGCTCGCGGTCTCGCCAGGCGCGGCCCTACTCGAACTGTCCAATGAGGATCTTGAGTTGCGTGTGTCACGTCGCACCCCCTTGCGTGGATGCAATCTCCTTTCTCCTTCGTCTTCACTCCCACCAATCCTCTGAGACCCATGGTAGTCGTCCTCGTGACGTCTCCTTCCGTGACGTTCTCGGAAACTTTGCCATTTGTCTGCCTCTCTGGCGCCGTGACTCCTCACCTACTGTCTCAGACTAACTTTTTTCTCCTTTGCGACGTGCTCGGCGCAGTTGTGCGCCCTTGGCGTCTCATCCTCTCTTGCGCTGGGCCTTTTTTCGCTGATGTTTTGGCGCTCGTTGGCTTCGCTGTCAGTGCAAACAGGGCCAAAGGATGATGTTCCAGACAGCCGGCCTGTCCTCGTCCCCAACAGAGGCGGCTTGACAGCCGCCAATGTCACACATTGTTGTACGTCCTCCAAGCCCCTCTGCAATAAAGGTAATACCTCTAATTTTCTTGAACGCTCCTGCAGCTGGCTTTTCCTCAGATGCAGCGGTCTCCGAATCCCACGTAAATCCTTGAGCAAGCGAGACACTTCACAGCGATGATGTTCCCATTCGGCAGTCGCCTCGCAATACCTCTCAGTAATGTTTTTGGTTATCTCCACGAGCCCGTCCAATCACTGATTCACGCTGTCAGTTGCAGCCTTCAGCCTCACTCGTTGATCTTCATGCTGCTACTGTTCGGCAAGCTTCGTAGCGTTCTCAACACTTACGTGTACACGTTTGCGAACAACTTGTCGTCTCAGTTGAACACCCTGCTCGATATGAGAACCCTGTAGCAGCTCCAATAAATCCTGCCCCTCCTGGCAAAGAATCACAGACCTATCCGCGATCCCACGATCCTCCAAAAGCTCCCATGCACATTGAGGTAGGTAGGTAGGTGTCTTTGGGAGCTCGGGATGCCTCCTTTGACAATGCAGGAAGAAGGTCTTACCAAGGGGACGCCCTGTCACACCCAGTGCCCTATGTCAGGTGTCTCTTGAGCCTCTCCCGCATGTGCTTGTGAAGGCATTGTCGCGGCCACCCGGTCCATGTGTACCAGGTGGGAGGGTGTCCCCACATGTGTCCATGGGTAGGGCCACATGCCCCCTCCTTTGGGCGGCAGCTCTGGGGGCTGCCCAGCCCTGTGGCGTATCTCTCCCCACAAGGGGTATTGCTCCCGCTAGTCTACGGTACGACCACCTCACCCTTGTGGCTTGAGTTGCGGGACCTCTCTGCTTGGCAGGCAACCCCCCCTAGGACTGTGTACCGGCTCGCCTGTCAACGGTTGCTTCCATGGCTCCGGGTGACGTTTGCCATGGTCCCTGATGCAGCCTGGCCGGGCACGGACCAGCGGCCTTGGGGTACCGCCCCTGCTGCTGGCCCGGTGGGTCGGCTGGGTCCCCCCAGTGCGTCCGACCCATGGGGTGTTGGTTCTTTCCTGTCCCTCGGCCGCCCTACGTGTGCATGTGTGTGCGGTGTCCTGGGCCACTTGGCTCCTGTTCACCGGTGTGCCCGCTTGGTGCGTTGTTTTGCTTGTGCGGTGTCCTGGGCCACTTGGCTCCTGTTCACCGGTGTGCCCGCTCGGTGCGTTGCTTTGCTTGTGTGGTGTCCTGGGCCACTTGGCTCCTGTTCACCGTTGTGCCCGCTCGGTGCGTTGCTTTGCGGGTGCGGTGTCCCGGGCCCCTTGGCTCCTGTTCACCGGTATGCCCGCTCGGTATGTTGTTTTGCTTGTGCGGTGTCCTGGACCAACTGGCTCCTGCTCACCGGTGTGCCTGCTCGGTGTGTTGTGTTGCGTGTGCGGTGTCCTGGGCCCCTTGGCTCCTCTTCACTGATGTGCCCGCGTGGTTTGTTGTGCTGCGTGTGCGGTGTCCTGGGCCACTTGGCTCCTGTTCACGGGTGTGCTGCCTCGGTGTGTTGTTTTGCTTGTGCGGTGTCATGGGCCACTTGGCTCCTGTTCACCGGTGTGCCTGCTCGGTGTGTCGATTTGCGTGTGCGGTGTCCTGGGCCACTTGGCTCCCGTTCACCGGTGTGCCCGCGTGGTTTGTTGTGTTGGGTGTGCGGTGTCCTGGGACACTTGGCTCCTGTTCACCGGTGTGCCCGCTTGGTGCGTTGTTTTGCTTGTGCGGTGTCCTGGGCCACTTGGCTCCTGTTCAGCTGTGTGCCGCTTGGTCTGCTGTGCTGGGTGTGCGGTGTCCTTGGCCCCTTGGCTCCTGTTCACCGGTGCTCCCGCTCGATGTGCTGTGTTGGGTGTGCGGTGTCCTGGGCCACTTGGCTCCTGTTCACCGGTGCTCCCGCTCGGTGTGCTGTGTTGGGTGTGCGGTGTCCTTGGCCCCTTGGCTCCTGTTCACCGGTGTGCCCGCTCGGTGTGCTGTGTTGCGTGTGTGGTGTCCTGGGCCCCTTGGCTCCTGTTCACCGGTGTGCCAGCCCGGTGTGTTGTGTTGCGTGTGCGGTGTCCTGGGCCACTTGGCTCCTGCTCCCTGGTGCGCCCGCTCGGTTTGTCGTGTTGTGTGTACGGTGTCCTGGGCCCCTTGGCTCCTGTTCACCGCTGGGCCCGCTCAGTGTGTTCTGTTGTGTGTGCGGTGTCCTGGGCCCCTTGGCTCCTTCACCGGTGTGCCCGCTCGGTGTGTTGTGTTGCGTGTGCGGTGTCCTGGGCCACTTGGCTCCTGTTCACCGGTGTGCCCGCTTGGTGTGCTGTGTTGCATGTGCGGTGTTCTTGGCCCCTTGGCTGCTGTTCACCGGTGGGCCCGCTCGGTGTGTTTTGTTGCGTGCGCGGTGCCCTGGGCCACTTGGCTCCTGTTCACCGGTGCGCCCGCTCGGTTTGTGGTGCTGCGTGTACGGTGTCCTGGGCCACTTGGCTCCTGTTCACCGGTGTGCCCGCTCTGTGTGTTGTGTTGCACGTACGGTGTCCCGGCCACTTGGCTCCTGTTCACCGGTGCGCCCGCTCGGTTTGTGGTGCTGCGTGTATGGTGTCCTGGCCCACTTGGCTCCTGTTCACCGGTGTGCCCGCTCTGTGTGTTGTGTTGCGTGTACGGTGTCCCGGCCACTTGGCTCCTGTTCACCAGTGCGCCCGCTCGGTGTGTTGTGTTGCGTGTGCGGTGTCCTGGGCCACTCGGCTCCTGTTCACCGGTGTGCCCGCTCGGTGTGCTGTGTTGCATGTGCGGTGTTCTGGGCCCCTTGGCTCCTGTTCACCGGTGGGCCCGCTCGGTGTGTTTTGTTGCGTGCGCGGTGTCCTCGGCCACTTGGCTCCTGTTCACCGGTGCGCCCGCTCGATGTGCTGTGTTGGGTGTGCGGTGTCCTTGGCCCCTTGGCTCCTGTTCACCGGTGTGCCCGCTCGGTGTGCTGTGTTGCGTGTGTGGTGTCCTGGGCCCCTTGGCTCCTGTTCACCGGTGTGCCAGCCCGGTGTGTTGTGTTGCGTGTGCGGTGTCCTGGGCCACTTGGCTCCTGCTCCCTGGTGCGCCCGCTCGGTTTGTCGTGTTGTGTGTACGGTGTCCTGGGCCCCTTGGCTCCTGTTCACCGCTGGGCCCGCTCAGTGTGTTCTGTTGTGTGTGCGGTGTCCTGGGCCCCTTGGCTCCTTCACCGGTGTGCCCGCTCGGTGTGTTGTGTTGCGTGTGCGGTGTCCTGGGCCACTTGGCTCCTGTTCACCGGTGTGCCCGCTTGGTGTGCTGTGTTGCATGTGCGGTGTTCTTGGCCCCTTGGCTGCTGTTCACCGGTGGGCCCGCTCGGTGTGTTTTGTTGCGTGCGCGGTGCCCTGGGCCACTTGGCTCCTGTTCACCGGTGCGCCCGCTCGGTTTGTGGTGCTGCGTGTACGGTGTCCTGGGCCACTTGGCTCCTGTTCACCGGTGTGCCCGCTCTGTGTGTTGTGTTGCACGTACGGTGTCCCGGCCACTTGGCTCCTGTTCACCGGTGCGCCCGCTCGGTTTGTGGTGCTGCGTGTATGGTGTCCTGGCCCACTTGGCTCCTGTTCACCGGTGTGCCCGCTCTGTGTGTTGTGTTGCGTGTACGGTGTCCCGGCCACTTGGCTCCTGTTCACCAGTGCGCCCGCTCGGTGTGTTGTGTTGCGTGTGCGGTGTCCTGGGCCACTCGGCTCCTGTTCACCGGTGTGCCCGCTCGGTGTGCTGTGTTGCATGTGCGGTGTTCTGGGCCCCTTGGCTCCTGTTCACCGGTGGGCCCGCTCGGTGTGTTTTGTTGCGTGCGCGGTGTCCTCGGCCACTTGGCTCCTGTTCACCGGTGCGCCCGCTCGGTTTGTGGTGCTGGGTGTCCGGTGTCCTGGGCCACTTGGCTACTGTTCACCGGTGTGCGCGCTCTGTGTGTTGTGTTGCGCGTACGGTGTCCCGGCCACTTGGCTCCTGTTCACAGGTGTGCCTGCTCGGTGTGTTGTGCCGTGTGTTGCGTGTGCGGGGGGGCTCTGCGGGGTGCGCACTCGTCCATCCGGACAGCGGCTGGTGTTGCTTGGCACCTGTTCTCGTGCCGTGGTTCGTTGCGTGTTGTGCGCGCTCTCCGGGTTTGCAGCACCCGGCGGCCGTTGTTGCTTGGCACCTGTCCGTGTGCATTGGTTGTGGCCGGCGGCGTGCCTCTCTGGCGTGCTTCGTGGCCCCGCCTGGTGCGCTGCACCTTGTCCGGTCCAGTCGCTGTCGGTGCTCCGGTTGGCTTTCCCGACGCTGTGGTGCCTTTCCCTACTCCGGGGGCTTGCGCCCCCGGCGTTACTGGGTGGCTGCGCGGGGCACGCGGAGGCCGGCCGGGAACCGGGCTCATTGTGCCTGCCGCTGGCCCCTGCCGAGGCAGGGGCGCTGGGCTCGCTCCGCGTCGTAGCCATTCGGGGCCCCGTGATGGGGTTGTCCCTGGCGGGTCCCTCCTGCGTCGGTCTTGGGCTGCGTACGCTGCGGTGGTTCACGTGTGTGGACCCAGTCACTGACGCGTCCGTTTTCCCGTACCGTCCGTCGTTCGACGGGGGACTCGGCCGGTGCACCAGGGCTGTTTCGTGTGGACGCTGACACCTCCCCTTTCGGGTCAGAGAACGCCACGCCCGGGTCCCGCGCGTGTGTGCGTGTGCTCGTCCGTCCTGGCCTGGTCGGGCGGGCCGGCCCCCCGGGGGCGTTTTGGTGCGCCTCACCTTTTCCTTTGGCCATTTTGTCTTTCTGCTTTGCTCGGCCCCCTGCGGGCTGGGGTTGCCCCTTTTTTGGTTTCTTGGTTGCCTACACCCCCCCCCTTTTTTTCTTTTGTTCTCCTTCCTTGTGTTCCGTTCTCCGCGCGCCCCCCTTGTCTCTTTCTTTCTCTGGTTCGCAGCCCCGGGTGCCTCGGGCCTTGGCGCTTTGTTTTCCTTTCCTCCCCCCCTCCCCGCTTGGGTGTTTTTTTTTCCTCCTTTTTTCTTGTTAGTTTTGCGCCCCCGATGTCTCTGGCCTTCTTTGGTTTGCGGCCCCGGGTGCCCTGGGCCTTGGCGCTGTGTGCGGTTTCTTTTGTTGGCCTCCCGCTCCCCGGCTCTTTGTGCGCTCTCGCCTCTTTTGCGGTTCCCGCTTGGCCGTTGGCCGCTCCCTGGTGGTTGCTGCCCCCCCCCCCCCTTTGGGTGTCTCGCGGTTTTCCTCGTCCTTTTTTTTTCTTCGCTGTGCGCCCCTGTTGTCCCTGGCTTTCTCTGGTTTCCGGCCCCGGGTGCCCTGGGCCTTGGCGCTGTGTGCTGTTTGTTTTGTTGGCCTCCCGCGTCTCGGCTCTCTGTGCGCTCGCGCCTCTTGTGTGTTTCCCGCCCGGCCGTTGGCTGCTCCCTCGTGGTTGCTGCCCCCCCCCCCGTGTTGTGTTTCGCGGTTTTTGTCGCTGTCGCTGCTCCCTCCGTGGTTTTTTTTTTCTTCGTTGTGCCCCCCCGTTGTCTTCGGCTTTCTTTGGTTTCCGGCCCCGGGTGCCCTGGAGCTTGGCGCTGTGTGCTGTTTGTTTTGCTGGCCTCCCGCTTGTCGGCTCTCCGTGCGCTCTCGCCTCTTTGTGTTTCCCGCCCGGCCGTTGGCTGCTCCCTGGTGGTTGCTGCCCCCCCCCCCCCCTTTGTGTCTCGCGGTCTTGGTTGCTGCTGCTCCGTGCTCTGTTTTTTTTTTTTTTGCTCGTCGGCTGTTCTGGATGTGCGCGTGGTGCCTTGTGCTGTCTGGTGTTGCCGTGCTGCGCTGCCCTTCCGTGTTGCGTGCCGTGCTGTGGTGCCTTGCCTTGCTGTGTTGTGGGCTGCTGCGCGCTGTGCGGTGTTTGTTGGGGTTTTTGTTTGTGTGTTGTGCTGCGCTGTTGGTTGCTGCTGCGTGTTGTGCCCTGTCTCTGGTCGTGCCGTCCGGTTGGGTTGTTCGCGGTGTGGCTTCCTGCCTGGTTTTGGTCTGCGTTGCCGTGTGCCGTGCTGTGCTGTGTGCCCCTGGGTGCGGTGCTGCGCCGCGCTGCTGCGTGTCGTGCCTCCTGGTGTTGTGCTGTGGTGTGCTGTGTTGTTTTGTTGCGCTTGTTTGGTGTCGCTGCTTGTTGTGCCGTGTCCTCCGGCGCTGCCCGTCGCCCTGGGGCCCTGTGCTTTGCGGCGCTGTTTTTTGCGGTGTTCCCTCGCGCTGTGTGCTCTGTGCTGTGTGTGTTTTGTCGTGGCGTGCTGGTGCGTGCTGTTGGTCGCCACTGTCCTGTGTGCTGTGTGTGTCCTGGGCTGTCATGCTGTGCGGTCCCTGCCCTCTCCGCTCTGTGCGGTGCTGTGTTCCGTTCTGCTGGTGCGCTTGCGTCGTGCTGTTCGTGTGGTGCGTGCTGTTGCTGGCGCCTGGTGTTGTGGTGCGCTGCTGTGTGTTGTGCTGTTTCCTTTGGTGCTCTGTGGTGCGGTGCTGGGTCTGGTGGCCCGTGGTTGTCTGCTGGTGGTGTGTTGTGGTGTCGGTGTTCCTGTCCGGCCGCGTGGTCTCCTTCCCTGTGGTTGGTGTGGTTTGCTGTGGTGCCCTGCTTCCCTGTGTCCTGTTCTGTGGTGTTGTGCTGTCGCGTGGTGCTGTGCTGTTGTGCTCTGCTGTTGTTTTGTGGTGCCATTTGTGCTTCTTTTGCCCTCCTGTGGCCTGTCGTGCTCCGCTGTGCTGTGCTGTTGGTTGGCTGTGCTGTTTTTTGTCCGCTGGTGGTGTCTGCGTGCTGTGGTGCTCGTTCCCTCCCTGCCGGCACGCACAAAAAACACTGATTACTGCCCTGTGTTACCCTGCGCCCGTCTCTGTGTCGGTGGTTGACGTAGTTGGAGAAGTTGGTCTCGCCGTTCGCCGCATGATTGCTGACCCTGGGCACGTTGTCTTTGAGAAAGTCGTCCTGTTCATTGTCGTCTTGGCTTGCCTGCAGCGAAACGGAGGGCAAACACGGCAAGTGTGGGGCAGAGACGGGAAGGGGAGGTACATGGAGAGAAAAATAAGCGAGAGGGTGCCAGTCTAGAGGCGTAGCGTGTTAGAAAAATATTTTTTAGTTTTTACGCGCTGCTCGCGGAGCGTTTTTCTTTACGTATAGGGCGTATACGGCATGCACATTGAAACTGGGTCTCCAGGCGCTTGTTGGCGATTCTCATGCTGCGTTCAGTGTTGCCCTTGCCAGTGATAGTCCTGTAGGGCGTATTGAGGCTTCCGTCGGCGATACTCTTGCTTGGCACACGCTGGCACGCGGGTTCTTCACTGTAAAAGCAACGGCTCCTTGGTGCGCTTGTCCTGGACCCAGACCTCCCGCGGCTGAGCTGTCTGTTGCTCGACCCGGAAGCAGCTTGAACGCGACAAGGTTTCTCTTGGCATATTGCAATAACACTTCACTCCCCAGGGCAATTAGTAACACCCTTCGTGGACTGCACGCAATCGTAAGCAATTAGACTGAAATTGCTTTGTAATTTTGGTCTGTAAAACCTGCAATTTCACCTAATCTCACCACTAACGTTATTATCTCACCGTGATTTCTTGACCAAATACTTGCTGAGGACGTGAGAATCCAAATTTTACAATCCACGAAGCGACAACCCAATATCCCAGCACATATACTAAATCCAGTGAGTATTCTCGATGTAGTCTTCAATCTCAAAGGTGCTCCGATGTCAGTCGGTTCTTGTCCAGTGGTCTAATTGCAAACCTGTACTTTGGACACTCACCACAAAATCTGTAGAAAATGGAATAAAAAGGTTTCAATACTATTCTACATCCCGTCATACCTGCACCTTCTGTCCTCTCCTCAATCAGTTGTCGTCACTGACTGCGACTTTGCTCTCCTCGACATCGCGTGCGCCTGTGACTGTCACTGTCACCTAGCGCTCCACTGCGCACTCTACAAATTATATGTGTGCTCCACTGCACTCTACCAGCGCTCTGCCTGGCAAATTTACATTACGGGAGTAGCACATTGCCTTTAACATTTCGCATATTCCCAAATTTATTGCACCTACATGCGGGGTCCTGGAGCTGGAGGAATTGGAGTTTTCATTTTTGTGGGGGTAATGAATACCTAACAAGTCCAGAGACGGCAAATGACAATCTTGTTTGCCGATGCGCCTGGCGAGGACAATGACGCCGGAGAATGCAGGGGAGACTCCACTTGGGGACCCTTGGAGAGAGCCGCCCAAAGCCACTCGTGCAGAGAATATGATAGGAAGGCCAGCGAGCAGGAGCGCCCAAGAGGAGGAATTCAAGGAGGTGCAGTCGGCAAAGCCCGCAGAAATCGACGGCAAGGCAGTAGCCATCCGCTGCAGAATTTGAAGTATGTGATTGACTTGCTAGAGAGCAGAACACCAGAGACAAAGCCACCTCCAGAGCAGCACTTGCGCAAGAGAAGAGCGGCCATGAAGGAGAAAGATCCAGAGGAGCGCCGCCGGAGGATGAGCGCAGCAGAGGAGTGCTGGAGCACAAGAATTAGGTTACTCTTGGCCACTCTAAGCATTCAATGAGTTACTGTTACATTGAAAGAGCTTACTCTTGGGCACTTAGAACTGACAACGAGTTTCTTTTTTACTGGAGCGCCCTTTACTGGTTGGGCAGTACGCTGGTGGCACTCCTAGATCTTGACTTTAATGGTGGTTGCTCTTGACCACTTTCAAAATGCAATGAGTCATTGCAAGTGCTTACTCTTGGGCACTGACAACTAACAAAGAGTTTCGTCTTGAGTTGTTAGACCGGCTTACTCTTGGGCGGGGTATAGGAACCAATGAACTCTGAGCAAAATGCTTGGTGCAAACCCAGCGGTATTCTTCGGGCGCAGACGGGGTTTGCAGGGCAGCAGGCCCTCGCAAAAATGGGTTTCTCCTCCCATTTTTGGGCAGGAGGCTCGCCAAAATTTGCTGTCTCACGGAGGAGACGGTGGTCAACGCACTGCCGGATCAAAATCCTGCGAAGGCTGAGCTGGTCCCTTGAGACTCCCCCATTGAGTTTGTCTGGCTGTTGGTCCGGCGCCTTGCGCTGGGCCTCGCTGGTGTGGGGAAAGGTAATCCCCCACAAAGGCTCAAAACTGAGATTTTGTCAGCCCCAACGCACCTAATGGCAATGGAGTGGTCTGTGGAGGCACTGTGTAAATGCACGCAATAAATGCCAAACAGACTGAGCGAAACAATATACAGAGCACAACGTTGAGCTTTGATTGTTATTACTATTTTCATCTACTTTCATCATCTACCTAAGTTCCGGGTTTAACCGAGTTAAAGTGAGGAACTCTTCACTTCCCACGCCACCCCGCTCACGCGTGCAGCCATTGATTCACCGCCAGCAAAATGTTGCTTTGCTGGACAGTGTGGTATTTTTGTATGCAAGGGTGAAAACGCTAGTTCGGGCTTTATGGCCTCTGCGTGCCTTCAACAGCCCCCACTCAAACGCCACTCCCACAACAACCCAGCCCACCAGCACCCGACTGTACAATAACACCCTGCCAGTGGAGCTGCGGCAAGCATATTGTTATCCCCACACTGACTGAGACAGTTTGCCTGCCTGCGGTGTAACGAGGGCCCCTTGCTTTTCTTCTATTCACTATTTTTGGGACATGGGGCCTTGAAACCTTAAGGTAGACACGACACAGTTTTTTTCATATAACAGAGTAATCATTTTCATATTTTCCAAACAGCCACAGCTTGAAAGCTCTGCCTTGCAATTTACCCCCACTCTCACGCTAACCTGCATCAGCTCCCTGAGCACAGGTTTGGGAGGGAAGCGCCCGAGTAAAACGTTTTTCAGGTGCCCTCAGCACGTGCTCCCACCCCTGAGTGTAGTCAATTTTGCTGTTATTTTTTTTACTTCATCAGGGCTGGTTTGGAGACTGTTTCCGCACAGCCCCCCGCCCCTCCCCCCAAAACGAGACATGTGCAGTTACAGTGCCCTGGCATACCCCCCACCTGATGTGTGTGCATGCTGTTCGCGATGCATGTATGCATTCTTCTTGTTTTGTCTTTCAGCTGTGGAGCAGTGGACCACCAGCACCAGCAAGCCGTAGCAGCAGTACACGGCAGCACAGAAGTAATTTAATTTATATATTCTGAAGATTTTCAGTGATGGGTGTTTGTACAGTAGAATTGATTTTCTGAGCAGCACCCTGTGGGATTTCAAAAACATTAGAATTCTCGTCTGTGCTGTGCTCTGCTGCTGGGTTGCAAGGTACCACTGCCCCCCCCCCCCCCTTCATAGAGCAGAAAGTTTTTTTCTGAATATCTGAGTGTCCATTTGTTCAACGAGGTCAGTCAGCACCTCTGGCAGCCCCCCCCTCCTTCTGCAGGCAGGGCAGTGTCCGTGGTCTGGTTTTTCAGGCCAAACCTTGGTGGGTTCAGCCTTGATAGGGGAGTGCAATGGGCACATGCCCTTACATGGGCCGTTGTTGGGATGCTTCTTTAGTTCAGGAGATTTTCTGTTAAATACTTTGCAGAAAAGTATTATCTTTCACTGCGGGAGTCAGAAGATACATTGTATCCACTGGCGCTTGCGCGTCGCGAGTGTCTGTATTTTAGCGTACATAATTGTAGGACTTTAGTGTTAAATTGTTGGTTCTGACATGAGATTTTTAGTTAGAACAAAATCTTTTTAACTATGTGTATGCATGTAGGCTACCGTACATTGCTGTGCATATTTGAGGACGTTGTAGATAGTGCTGCACAGTGGTCTTGTTTTTCTAGGAACAACAAGATGTTCAATCTGTTACGTGTTTATTTCCAATGCTTGCCTACATGCGGGGTCCTGGAGCTGGAGGAATGCAATTTTTCATTGTCGTGGAGGTAATGAATAGACGGCGGGTCCAGAGAGGAAAAACAACACCCCTGCTCTTCAGGTCTCCATCTGTACTTTGTTTCCCAGGACAAGTCCTCATCCCAAGTTTCGCAAACTTGAAATCTTTGGGAAATTTCAGGGGACTAGGCTAATTTCTTTCATCTTTTGGGTCGATCAATAGGCATCTCACACTAACCGGATCTCTTAAACTTTTTTGAAATCTAAACCTCCATGTGTCCACTTCAGGGACTGGGTTTGTTGGGTCCTTTGGGTCTAATTTCCTCGTCTCTTGACCCTCGTTTACTCAAAGGTGTCTATTTTTGGTATGTAGACTTGTTTGGGTATACCTCATAACATACTGAAGTCACTTGAACCCATTTTGCCAAACCTATGGCATAGTGGTTTTATATGGCGCCAACCAGGTCTGCAGAGAAAAAAAAACCAGGTCTATAGAGAGCCTTGAAAGCCACCCTGTCATGTGGTCACTTTATAGGCAGTAAGAAAAAGTCACTGCCATGTCTTTCTTGGAGGGCTTGATCCAGGCCAAGCCCCCCTTAGAACCCTTTTGTTGATGCTAAGACTTACTTAAGTATTTTTATCTCTCTTTTGAAGTTCCAAGTACACTTTCCCAACGTAACTAGGGTTATAACCCTAGCCCCCCATGAAGTTCACACCTACCACTCAACTGAGCGCAGGTACCTTCCTGCATGGAGGATATACGGAAATAAAAAAGGCATTTCATGCCTTTGGCCTTGGAGGTTAAGCCTAGTGGTCTCCCACCCCAAGACCCCTATACTCAATTGTTTCTACCACTTACTGTGGTTCTACGTTTTAACTGTTTCTGAATTCAGTTGCTTGGCCAAGTCATAATCTGTGTCTGGCCTAACTCCTTTGCCCCATATTCCTAACCAACTCCATTTCATCCGAAAGAGTGCACATGAAGTGCTTGAGGCCAATTGGGAGGCAAGAGTCATGCCAGGTTTCATATAAAAATCATTTGTTTTATTCATGTGTGATTGAATCTTTGTATTTATACCTGCTTTGTCTATCTGCAGCCCTTCTGTGTTACACTGGATTTCAAACTATTCATTGATTCGATCCACATCCTGTTCTGCCTTGGTTTGGGTTTTCAACATCAAAACCTGCAGGATTTCACCAAAATATCTAGTGCACTAAACAAGGACATCTTTTCGGTGGCAGAGGCAAATCCTGAGTACCTTTCGAACCGACTCTGAGCAGAAGCACAAGAAAAGCACACTGAAAAGCACATTGAACGTGTCCACTAAACTGTCCTCCCGAACCTGGCCGATCAGAAGTGTACAAGTCCAACTTGGCAGTGTAGCATACCCAAAGAGTGAACCGCCACTCAGAGAAGCATCTGGGTCTCAGGAAGATCCAGAGCACAGAAGGGCGAATCAAAATCTGCTCAGAACAACCCCCTTAACCATGGAGACCTTAGCGGCCCATGGTGAGGACAGCCTGCAAAGGCTCCGCAGGTAGAAGCCTCCATCGCCCGGTCGGCCTGTCCGGCCTCTTCTTCTACTGTTCTTGGAGGTGGTCCTGAAGAACAAGAGGACCCACGAAGGAGGATGGACGAGTTTATCCTCCACGAGGAATACCCCAAGTCCACCGTAGGGGAAGATGGAGAAGTACCTCTTGATGCCCTGGGGTCTCCGCCTCAAACTGAGATGGGTTCCTTCCTTTATTCAGGGCCGTCTACAGACATGGCAGACACAGTATCACTACCGAGACGACCAACAGTACACAAGCACCCGAGAGCATGGCATCCAGACCTGCCGACAACTTCAGGGGCTCCTGAAAAGAGTCTGGATCCTCTTCACCCGGAGCCCACCTACGGGGCTCTGGATCGCACGGCCGAACTTTTGGCCAAACTTCTATCCGGATCTGAAGACCCGGATGTGACAGCTCTGTCAGAGGCTGTCAAGGCAAAATTGGGTATCACCGAACCCTTACCCAAACCAGCACTACTCTCACCTTCACCGGGATGGAGCACATTGGGTGATGATTCCAAAAGATCAAGGGTGTCCAGGTTGCTACCCAAGGTCACTTGCCCCTGCCCTTTTCATTCTCGCGCTAGGACAGTCCCAATTGCTGAATTACAGGACGTGCCTGTGACTGAGACTGAGAAAAGAGGGCTGTCAGCCCTGGCACCCCTTGCCGGCGTATCCCCTCCCCCTTCAGGCCTAACCCCAGGGGGTGGGAAGACTGGCAGACCGATTGCGCAGGCGAACATTCAGCTAGAATTGCCGGAGTTCGACCCGAAAAATCTTCCCGAATGGGCAGAAGAATTTGCTGAGCTTCTTTTGCCCAACTGGCCAATCTCATGTGGATGGGGCAACCAAATGCTCACTGTTGAAACGCTCATGCAAAAAGAAATTTTTGCAGAAACAGGTGAAACAGATTGTGAAAACCTGTTCCACATGGGCGGAGGTACTCCAAAGACTGGAGAGAACGTTCCCAGTCTATGAGACTGACCTCAGTGTGCGCACACAGATAGAGGAGCTACCTATGCTCCCTGAGTTTCCTTCCGCTGCGCGAGTCTCTGAATACGTGTGCGACCTAGAGTATCTCTTTTCACGGATGAACGTGGGCTCCTATGGAGCCAGTGAGCCCCACCTGTGGCTCATGAGTAATATCCCACAAAGTACGTGCGATGACTGCCGCACTACCTCTGAGAGAAAAAGCCGCACCCACTCGTACGACGACCTGGTGGACCTGCTGATCGAGGTAGCTTTTGAGAGGGAGAATGACTCCCACATGGAGATATTCCTCAAGAAGCACCTGGGTCGAGGTGGTACCCCTACCCCCAAACTTGGCGAAGGGAAAGGGCCTAAAAATCCCACTAACGCCAACCAGGGAGGTGGTAAAGGAAGGGGTAACCTACGTGCCATGAACGAGGTTAAACCTGATGCAGGTACACCCCCTCTGTTCTACTGTAAACCTGTCAATGACAAGGGGGGACCTTGTCATGCCCCTGACTGCAACCACCGCAGTAGTTGTAAGCTGCAGATGAAACGACAGCAGCACTCCAAAGATGGGAAAACTGTGACCCATCAAGATCATTTCAGGTGTACCATCACCTTATGGCTATTGTGGCAAACGTCGTCACTACAAGGACAAATGTCACATAAAGAAACGCGAGAGTGATAAACTCAAGCGGCAGGAGGCTGAACGCCAGAAGAAACAAACACCCACCAGAACCCCCCAGAGTGGGGATAAAGGTGGTAAAGGAGGTGGCTAGGGGGGTGGCAAAGGTGGACCGCCTAACCCCCAGAGGCGCTCATCAGCGCCCGCTGTTACTCCCCCTCCTGCCGAAGGTGTCCCCAAGAAGCGCCCACAGGGGGATAACGCCTCCCCTGAGGGGAATAACTCCAAGAACAGGCGACTGGCCTGGATGGCCAAGTCCCTCATGGCTGCAGGGGTGGATGTCCAATTCCCTGCTGAGGAGTAGTGGGGCGGCTCCGAAGAGGAGGACTTGGTCCTCTGGATCCTCGTGAAAATCGGGGATCAAGTTTTTGGAGCAGAGCTTGACACCGGTGCGACGCTTTCTTTAGTGGTCCGGCGCCTGCTAAAGAATTTCAGGAAAACTAAGACTGTAGCCATAAGAGTAGTGGATGGGCGTACCATCCATTCCTTGGGGGGGGTCGATGTGACTATATGTTTGGGCGACAAAACTGTGACCCAACACTGCAGAGTGTTGGACACCGACGCCTTTGACATCGTCATTGGTACTGACTTCCTGCCAAGAAACCCCCAGGTAAAAATGCTGTCTCTCCAGCGCCCCTATTCTCTGCACTGCGACTTTGGCAGTGGGCTCTTCTCCGTACCTTTGGAGCTGTCCGGACGAAAAGAGTCTGGGCTGCGCTACGCATCCAAGACTAACTATCGTACTGAAAACTACCAATTGGCCCGTCACGCTCTTGAAAATGGACTGGTGGCCCTTCAGGTAAACCTGGATGAGATCTAGGTGGAATTGTTTGCGAGCCGACAACAGCACATCATGCAGTAGTACTGCTCGAAACATTTGAACAACGCTTTCCGTTTCTTCTGGAAAGCAATGGGCCTAGCGTATGCTAACCCCCCGTCCTCCCTGCTCGCGAAGGTTCTAACCAAAATCGCTTACGAGGGAGGAAGAGGTGTTATGTGCACCCCTCACTGGGGCTGCTCTGGTTAACATGCTTACTGGCGCCGTATGCTAGATCCAATGACCGTGGGAAGAGTGCAACTCCCCGACGGTCCCATCTATGTGCCTGAGGACTCAGACACAGCTATGCAGGCCCCTGAGTGGGCCAGTTTCTTGTCCATCGTCGATGGATCTCTCAATCCTGTACTCCTGTGTGACCTAGACCAGGTGCTACTGAAAGAGGTCATGGCCGAAAATCGTGGCCTGACTCTTTCTGATCTCAAAAATCGATCTTCTGAGCACCTATCTGCCAAACTTACAGGGTGTGAATCTCCGGATGGCTATCTAGAACCTGCAGCTGTTAAGAAGGATGCTGACGACCAACTGTCTGAGATCGCCAGCACTATCCCTCCTGTAGATCCCAGCCGTGTTGATCTAAAACACAGTGCCTTCCTAGCCACGCTGTTGCTGGAGGAGATAGATCTAGAGTCAACCTCAGAACCCACTTCCCCTGTTGGGAAACCGGTGCTACACATGCAGCCTATGCACACAGGTGAACCACTGGCCCGGAGTCCTGATGCTCTAGCGAGGAGAAAGGTTTATAGTGTTTTCAGCACTGTGTTTTTGCTTCTCCTGCTGCTTGTTGTTGCTGTAGGGTGTCCTGCTGCTTGTTTTGGATGATGAAAAGCTTTTGGTTTGTTGAAATACAGTAAAGCCAAGTCAATCCAGGATAGCCCAAGCCAATAGTATGCAAGGAGAAGGTAATTCAGGATCAAAGCATGAAGGGCTGCAGTGTAAACAGTGAAAGATGATTGGATATTCACAGAAACTGCAACTCAGGTCACATATGAATGCATATTCACAAAGATGGCTGAAATGTTTTAGGTAGTTAAAGAGTTAGAAAACTGCCTCAGGATCACTCTCTCTCCATAGTGCCATCTCAGAAGATGTGCACTCTTTGTTTTTGGGTCCCATATGTGCTGAGGTGGCATGGTATGTGGCGATGAGGTCACTGCCATGTCACATGGGATCTTCCTACTTAGCTAGGCTGACCAGGAATTGAACCCAGGACCTCTCAAAAAGAGGTGCCCAGCCCCCTAGGGTGCATACCACTAGGATAGCTAAGAATTCATGGAAAAACATAGATAAATTCATAGGCTCTACTTTAGGTATGTCAGTGCTCAGTCAACTCAGGAAAAGATGTTTTACTTCTGATTGAAAGGGGATTAAGGGGTCCACTCCATATCCTGATTGGGTGTTTGGTTCCATAGGTCAAAATGTGTTATCACTAGTTTTGGTGGGACCAATACTAAGATAAAAATGCAGGGATGCTCAGTGCATCTCTAATACAACTAGAGTATGCCTCAAAGCAATGGAAAAGCACTTTTTCTTACTCCCCCCTTGTGCTGTGGTGGCCACCACTGTCGCATTTCAGGAAAAAGGGAATTTTTCTTGGCCTTTCCTTGGTTTCCACATCTACTTTAAAATACCTACAGTTTCCCTCACACTGAAAATTGGGCGCTCACCATGGCTGGCGTCCTTTTGCTGCTCTGATTGTATCATATCCTACAGAAGACTCAGCGCTCATGGCGCTGCCGGGGCTCCTGTGGCTTGGTTGGGTTAGATTGGGAGCATGCCAAACATGTGCATATGCATCCCTCCCTCCAAGACGCAGCGTCGACACAACCCAAACGCAAGACACATTATACACACTCGCATGGGTTCTCGTAAACCTGCTGGCGACCTGTGACCTGTCTTAGGGCGAAGGGAGTGGAAAGAAAATCAAAATTGCCCCTTGGTGGGGTCTTGGTTCTGCTCAGTCTCTCCAGGCACCTGCGTTTCGGCCCGAACACGGCCTACTCAGCGAGGCTGCGCGTGGGTATCTGCAAAGGCAGGAATGGGAGAATTATGGACGAATCCACGCAAAAACGAAGCGACGACACCAAAATCCGTCAAATGACGGCGTAGAATTTTTCTGAAACGACACACCTGAGCAGAATCCAATTGTGCATCAGAAGCACATTTTTTTAGAAATTATAGTCATCTCTGGATTTTTTAAATCCAGAAATTCATACGCATAAAATGGCGGCGCGCAGGAGCGGCTCCTAGCGAAGCGCCGGAAAATGGAGAAAAAATGAAATTATAAACCTATGTCTCACGTAGTCTTGAAAATGACGAGACACACATTAATAAATAAACATACAGATTCCACCCACACTAATAGAAGCTTCAAAAATTCAAGAATTGGAATATCAATTGAAAAGACTTCAATGAATCAGGTATAAACTACAGGTATGCTTGTTTCGTATGCCGCATACACATTGCTCGTCTCGTGTCTCCGTGAACGAGCCTTGTGGCAGCGCTAACAAAGATAGAACGCGATAGAGGGATTGATTAGAAAGATTGCAGATGATTAGCGGTCAGATCAGGGTGATTAGACATACACACAAGTGCATTGCAACGTTCTTCGCGTGCGCCCCTTTTGTCCTCTCACCTTGCTTCACTTCCCAGCGGTAGGTAAGGTAGGTACGCCCAGGCAGGGGCCACCCCCTGGTGGAGTCAAGATTGCGGCTGAGATGGGCAGGTTTGCCCTGGAAAGGCGTGCATACTCGCGCATGCACACACGCATTAAAGGGTAGGCCACGCGAAGTGCGCACGGTAAACCTTGTTTAGGCTACTCAGGGGCTCCTCGGTACGTTCTTTAAGAGAACCTGAGGAGTCCCTTAACGCTTGCTTGCTTGATAAGGGTAGCTGCTCCTGCAGCGTGTTTGCGGACAGTGTATTATAGGGCACACTGAGAAGGGTATAATACCTGGAGTGTGCCTTGGTTCCTCCGCCGCAAACGCCCTTTCATTTGCCTTTGTTTTACAGGTGGGCAGGTAGGGTGATTGGTGCAGCAGCATTTTTTTATGCCCTGCTAAACAAGGGCGCAGATCACACAAACAAGTAACTCCGCTCCGCCTGTGGCAGAGCAGGGAGTCCGACTTCATCGACATCTGCGCCTTGCACGCAAGAGCACTCCTTCCCTCCAAGCCCTAGCAGGGGAAACACGTTGTGGCGTCCCCTGTTAGGCCACAGTTGCTTAGTAGCGCTGTGTTCTCTTGTCATTTCACAGGAGGGTCGCTAGGACCCATGAGACCTTCACCTTCGCAACGCCCAGTAGAGGGTGCGTGTAGGAGTGGTAGTCCTGAGTGGGGGCTAGAGCCAGTTGCCCAGTGCTCGCCCACCAGGATGATGCCACTGCAGGGTGTGTAGGACCTGTAGGGGGTGTGTCACTGTCCCACCCTTTTCCTGCAATTTTAGCAGGATTGGTGGGCTGTGACAGTGGTTAGGTCAGTGTTTTGGCCACATAGCAAAACGGCGTTTTCATGCCTTCGTAGCTTTTGGCCACCCCTCCCTGTAGTAGACAGATAGGTAGGGAAAACAATACCTGGATTAGTACGCTGGGTATTCCCCCAAGGTTTTGCGCCAGCACAGAAATTGGGCGCATATGGGAGGGGAGACCCGGGGCGTACCCCGTGGCATCAATAAGCCAACCCTCCAGGTTCAGCAAGGGCGCAGACTTGGGTATAATTAGGACACCACTTCTGCGGCTTGCTCTCAGGACCTTAGGACTAGCACACTCACACATACGCTTTGGCAGGTAAGGGTAAGGTTCAGTCCCTAGCTTTAGTCTTGGAGGCAAGCGTCTCAGCGAGCCTCAGCAACTCACCAAGGTTGTTCTGGGACAAGTAGTCAACCAGAACTGAGTTTAGGCGTCCCTCAGGTAGAACAAATGCAGAGAAGGGCTCCCAGGTGGCCTCTTCGACTCCAAACCCTTCCCAGAGGGTGAGGAAGCGCCAACCCTGGCGATAGCGGTGGCGTAGGACATACTTCACCAGGTAGAAGCCCTCCTTAGCCATCTCCTCGGCGTTCATGTCGGGGAGTTGACCTTCAACTTCCATAGGGCTGGCAGCCCCTTGTAGGTCCAGAGGGGCGATTTCCTCGTCGTTCAGCTCCCACTCCTCCCCACAGAGGTCTTCAGGATCATGGTAGCGCTTCAGGTGTTGAGCAGCGCACACCAGGGTCCCCCCTAGACGGGGAGAACACCGCACGGTGATACGGTGTCCATCCACAGATAGGATCTTGTACGGCCCGAAGTATGGGTCATCGCTGGTAGAGCGTGGCCAGGCAGGTAGTCGACTGTGGTGCACCAGCACCCAGTCCCCCTCTTGGTAGGTGGCCGGTACACGGTGCTTGTTCTTCTTGTTCCACTGACGCTCCCTCACTCTCTGGAGCATAGCCTTGGCCTTGTCCACCTTCGCTTCTTGCTCTTGGACCCATTCACCCACAGAAGAATGGGTGTCCTCTGGATAGGGGGCATGTAGGAACCATGCCGGGCGCCCCATGAATAGCTCATGTGGCGTGTAGCCAGTAGCTGAACTCTCTTGGGAGTTCATCATCAAGGATATGACGGGGAGTAGTCTCACCCAGTCTCTGGTGCGTTCAGTTTTGCACCATATCCTGACGTTCTCCTTCAGGACACGAATCTGTCGCTCACATAGGGGGTTGCTCGTGTGAGAGTAGGGAATCCCCGTAGACACCTGGACATTGAGGGATCTCAGGACCCTCTTGTACCAGCCAGTATCTGAGCGTACTCGTACGTCCTCATCGGAGTTGATCTCCTTGGGCGCCCCATAGACACAAAACCACTCCTCCAGGAGTATCTTGATAGTCTCCTCTCCGGTAATGTGCTTGGTACATGGGAACACCCTGGTAAACCTGGTCAACCCACAGGTTACCACGAGGGCGAAGTCATAGCCCCCGAACTTCGGCATCTCCGTGTAGTCCACGTATAGAACACTGTTGGCACAGTGTGGGATGGGCAGGGTCGAGTAGAGACCTCTGTCCCTGATATCCCCTGGTTTACAGGACCTGCACGGGCACTTGTCCACGATAGGCTGGAGTGTCTTCCGCAGTTGGTCGTCAGTCCACGTAGTATGGAACCACTGCTTGAACAGCCTCAGGGTACGGTCAGCACCCACATGACCACTGGACTCATGGGTCCACTTCAGCAGCGCTGGGACTCGGTCACTAGGCACCACGATGCGGTCCTCGTGCCAGAGGTAGCTCTTGTCCCGCTTCCACTGGTCTTGGTTGACCAGGAGGGGTTCAAGGCGTTTCTCCAGGCGCCGGTAGACCCCCAAACTCCTGTAGGTACTCCGATTGTTGGAGTCCATCCAGGGGGCGTATCATGGCCATGTTCAGGTCCAGATGTACGTCCATACGGCTGAACGCCTCCTTAGCCAGCGCTTCAGACCGGGCACCAATCAGGGCGTCGAAGTTGTTGCGGCTGATGTAGTCGGCACACTCCTTCTTCACTCCCTGGATATGGTGTACCGTCAGCCGTAGTTGACTGAGGTAGGTCCACCAGCGCCGTAGCTTGGCCTTCTCAGGTGGGGGACCCTTCTGGAAACTGCGGACCGGTTCTTGGTCGCATAGCCAGACCACAGGGTTACTCCCCAACAGTCGTGCTTGTGAGGATAGCACCAGCATACCCGCGAGCAATTCCTGCTCATAGGTGGAGTAGTTCCCCCTGGCCTGCTTCCACTTCCAGCTCCAGTGCCCCAGAGGTACTAGGACCCACTTGTCGTCAGGGTAGCTGTGCTTGAGGGTTCCGTCTCGGTTGAGACCTTCCGTCCCCCATTGGGAAATGGCCGAGTCGAACTCCTCCTTCTCTAGTGCTTGCCATTGGAACAACGTTCCACCACCGCCCACATTGCTGGCGTCGGTCACCAAGATAATCTCCCCTTGTGCCCTAGGCACGCCCAAGCACTTAGCGTTGGCTACCTTGTCTTTGAGCTCGTCAAACGCTTGTTGCTCTTGTGGGCCCCAGCGCCAAGTAGTACTCTTCTTGATCAAGTCCGTCAGAACGGCGCTGGTATAGGTGAAGTTCTTGATGTGGCGGCGATAGAAGTTGCACGCCCCAATGAAACTGCGTACATCATGAAGTCCTTTCTTGGGGTCTTCGTGTCGTACCTTGGCATCCATCAGGGGTTTGGCCTTAGAGGCCGCTGGGGTCCACCACCCATAGCCAACGTCAAACCCCAGGTACTGCATGGTCTCCTGCATGAACTCACACTTCTCCAGCTTGAGTCATGTGTGGTTCTCCTGGCAGACCGCAAAGAACTCACCCAAGAGGATTAGGTGATCCTCCTGGGTATTGGTCCCCAGGCATACATCGTCAATGTGAGCCTCCATCTGGGCCCCACGGGATATGAGCTCCTGCACCTTAGGTCTCCTTCGTAGGATGGACAAGATCTTGTTCATCAGCTCTTGGAACAGAGCGGGTGCGTTAGCCACGCCGAATGGCATGACCTTCCACTTGAATACCCTCCCCTGAGGGGTGATGAAGGCCAGTAGTTCCTGCGCGTTGGGCGTCAGGTCCACTTGCCAGAATCCACTTCGCTTGTCCATCTTGGTCTTGTAGCGACAGGAGGCTATCTTCTCCAGGGTAGACTCCATATTGGGAATGGACCCTGAGTGGTTCAGCGTCTTCTTGTTCAGCTCTCCATAGTCCACTACCAGCCGTTTGCCTGTAGACCCAGGTTTAGCCACGAGGAAACAGGGGCTGCAGTGTAGGGGGTAGTCCCCGTCCTTGTACTCCAGGACTAGGCCAGCGTCGATACACTCCTGTATCTGTCGCTCAATCTCGTCAGCCTGCCCTTTAGGAGCTGGATAGGGTCTCCTCCGTATCTTGTGACCCACGAACTCGGGTTTCAGCTTGAGGTCCATCTGTACCAGCTTGTCACATGACGCTGGAGGGGGTAGTTCCCCGAACACCTCCAGATAGGTCCTTATCAGCTTCTGTACCCGCGGGTCCAATATCTTGATCTTGTCCTCCAAGTCCTCGTCGGAGTGTAAGTTGCTTGCCCCCTGAATAGACGTCGGGAGGTGGTCCTCCACCGACTCTTCGCCCGTGGTAGTGTCCTTCAGCCCTTGGTAGGCATACAGAAGGTCTTGCTCAACCATCTCCGATGGCTGATGGCAACATAGGCACGCTCGAGGGGGTTCACATACACATTCTCCCGAGAGGTCGTCCTCCTCTGGGGTTCTCACATGGGCACCCCATACGCTCTTCATGAGCTTGAGATCTACCTCCCCTTGCCAGGTGGTGATCTTCTGTTCGAGGTCCTCCTTCAGTTGGGATACGTCTCCCATACGTCCTTGCTTCAGTGGCCATGAGCTGCGGGTAGGCTTCGCGTAGCATAGCTTTTTCGCCACCAACTTCCTCTTGGAATCCACATACTCCCTGAGCCTGGATCGAGGGTCCAGCTCCTCATCCACGGGGTCTCCCACCCTCATGGAGAGTAGGGGTTTTAGTGGGGCGACGTACTCGGCGTTCTCCACTTCCTCCACCGCGGTCTGCACGAAGAAGGCGTCGTGCTCAGTTTCGTCATCTGAGTGGATAGAGCTAGGTAGCTCAGATAGTCCACACTCAGAGACTCCATCAGGTACAGGTACATGACAAGGAGAGTTGGGGGCGTTGGTGTCAGTCACGATGTACTCATCTCCTCCGGGTGTAGTTTCAACAGCATCTTGAGGTCGCAGGCGATACTTCAAGTCACCCAAGGCGAGTCCATCGCTTTCTCGTTGTATAGCCTGGACCAGAGTAGGGTCCAGGTCTTCCCAGGGGATGGTGGTAAGACTTCCGTCCACCACACTGAGCATACTCCCCCATCCGGGCTTCCCAATGGGCGTCTTGCGTCCCAGAGGCACGTAGATGGCCTCATCAGGTAACCGCACAGAGCTGATAGTCAGCTTGTCAAGGAGGGTTCGCCAGTACTCGTTGCCCCCGTGGGCTTCCCAATCGGGGGAACACAGGACCATACGGGAACATTCCAAGGCCACCTTGGTCAGCACCTTCCCCAGTTCACTGAATCTGGGGTTCCCGTAGGCCATCCCGAAAGAGGGCCAGTAAAATTTGTAGCTGCAGTTCTTCCCCTTGCTGCAGTATAGGTCCAGTACATGCTGCTTGTCGCTGGCGAACAGCTCCACACTTAGGTCTTCTCGAGAGTAACCCAACTCCTTCAGACCTTGGTCTAGGACTTCCCCCAATAGTTGGTAGTCCGCAGTTTTGGAGGCCGCCATCATGTTCGAGGGCTCCTCCTTCGATAGTCTCAGGTAACTCAAGGTATGTTCCGACTGCTCTAGTGGCACAGACTCTCTGCCACTGCCGTGGTCCACGTACAGGAGGTAGGGCGCTTGCAGCGTCAGGGATTGTATCTGGGAGTGCTGCACGAAGAAGTCAGTCCCCAGTACAAAGTCGAAGGCCTCAGTGTCCATCACATAGAACCGTTGGGCGATAGTTCGAGAGCCCATAGGTACCTCAACTTCACAGTCCCCGCAGCTGTGCACCACATGTCCATCCCCCATGCGTATAGCGGCGGTGGTCATGGTGTTCTTCAGGCTCCCACAAGTTAAAATTTTCTTGGCCACTATAGATATTGTGGCGCCATTATCCAGTATCCCCAGGTATTCACGTCCCCCTAGTCGGATACGTACCCAAAACACCAGGTCTTGGGTGCCACCAGAGCGTCCCCGTCAGAATTCCGCGGGACAGGTCACCTCGAACCCCTTGTTCCGCAATTTGCGGGCCATCCTCATGAAACGGCTTCTCTTCTTGGCGTTGCCGTCATCACCACCTTCATGCTCACGCTTGGCCCCTTGTTCTTGTTGGGCCTGCGTCTTTGAGCGTGTGGTAGGTCCAGACTGCCCTCCAGAGGGCTCGGAGTTCCCCCCTGGATTAGGGTTGGGGTTACCTCCGCTGGCTCAGCTAGCACTACACAATCCCCATATATGGGCCAACTCCTTAAAACCGGTTTGTTTTCTCTGTTTTCTGCTCTTTTGGTGCCCTTTGCTACCTTTCATTGAAACGGGCACCCTGAAAATATACACAAATATGGTATTATACATGAAAAATGAACTTTTGACCTCAAATACCCCCCATGGGGTTTGAACCCACACTCTATGAACCTTGGAGTTGTGTTTTTCCTCTAAGCTACGACCTGTCGTCGACGATCTCAGAGAAAACCGTAGTATAATAAAAAATTTGGAAAATCAGTACTCCTTACATGCTCCAACCACTATTAACCTCCCATGCTCTTAAAACCGGTCACGCGCTCACTGAGTTGTTCAACTAGTGATTTGCTGTACCCAGAGCTTTGATTTCTGATGCAATCCAAAATGTTTTAAGGATATAAATTTGAACAAAATGACAGAAGAAAATGAGACACTGGATTTTCACGAGTTCGTGCTGAAATTGCCAGATTCGGCGTGGAACCTGAGTTCTGAGTCGTTGGAACATGCAGCACAGTTGGCAAAGGAAGGCGCAATGAGTGGTCTCAGTCCTTGGCAGGCAGCGTCACTGTATTCCAAACTTACAGGAAAGAAAACACTGGCCACTGTCAAAGACACGATGGCCTTGGTTCGTGATGCCTTACTCACCTTAAAGGGCGACGACATTGGCAGAACAGGAACGTCGTCGCATCGCGGAGACGTCTTCTTGGCATGCGAAACTTTGAGCGGTCCCAAGGACCACGCTGGCCCCGCGTCGGACAAGGAGTCCACGTTCGTGTGGCGCGATGAGGTTCTGTCGCTTCCTGGACGCTTGTCTGCACTCCTGGAAGAGCGAAAGGTTTTGCAAGACGAGTTTCGCAGAAAAAAGATGTTGAAGCACCTTCCAGTGTTCGACGAGTTCCATAGGGCAGCTGTTAATAACGCGCCAACGCACAAACATCCAGCGGACGCAGAGAAGCGTCGTTGGGAACAACAGGTAAAAGACGCCATGCGAGTCCTGGGAGTAGTCTTAACACGCGAAGATGACACAACGGTAGCTCCGGAAGCACCTGTTTCATTGGTACTATGTGAACATTTGTTTGCAATGTTGGGTGTGTTGGACTACAGCATCCAAAGCTCCCGGCGAGTGGCAGTAGATAAACGGTTTGAACAACCTGCGATTGCACCAGAGTTACTCTCGAAGGATGACATGTCACTACTTCAGTCGCGCAACAAATTACAAAAAGACCTGAGAGGCACGCGTTTCTCCCCTTACTCGCATCGTAGTTCTTTCCGTTCGTTTTCAACACGAGGTCGTTTTGATCCACGGAGATCTGGCAAAGGAGGCAAAGGCAAAGGTAAGGGTTTCACCCAAAGATTTGTGCCACGTAACGACAAGTTAGATGAACGACCACAGCAGTAGCTTGACTGTAGAGGATTTATTGGCACCAGCCGTGTGCGTGCCACCGCCGATCCATCCCCACCTGCCACTCTATTTGCGCTGTCGTGCACAATTGCATGAATGGGAATCGTTGAAGGACACATACGCGGCGTCAGTGATTCGCAATGGGCTGCAGCTTGATTGGGTTGAAGGTTTTGATCCGGATCGGCCAACCGACGACTTCCGTCCTCGTTCTTCCCACGCAGAGGTAACCGACCCTGAATTGGTAAAACACGTGTTGGATGCAGTGCAACAGGGTTGCATGGAATGCGTCGAGCGCAAAGACATTAAGTGTTGTGCAAGTATGTTCGCAGTGGACAAAGCGTCAGACGAGGCACATCCTGAGGGAGGCCGTCGACCTATCACCAATTTGAAGAACGTGAACCAGTTTGTACAGACCACCTATTTTCGTTTGGTCACTCTGTGGGGCATTTTACCGTTCTTGAGACCCGGTCAGTATGCTTGCAAAATTGACCTGAAAAGTGCTTATTTTCACATGGGTATCCATCCGCGGGATCGACCTTATTTGGGGGTCTACGTCGACGGTGAATTTTACAGATGGTGCGTTTTGCCGTTTGGATTAAACGTTGCACCACGGGAATGGCAACGCCTCATGCAACCAATTTTAAGTGCCGTGCGCGAACGCGGAGCACTCGTTTGGGTCTACTTGGACGATTGGCTCATCATTGGCAATACTTACCGTGAATGTCTGGAACACACACGTTTTTTGGTACAACTTTTGCATCGGTTGGGTATATTGGTCAATGTCCCAAAATCATATTTGGAGCCGTCTCAAGAAATTATAATGCTTGGTTTTATGCTGAACTTCAGGGAAGGATTCGTCGCGGTACCTCCAAAGCGCCTACAAGCAATTTTTCGGGACGTGAACAGACTGGCACACAGTCACACACCATCAGTGAGGCGATGCGCCTCCGTTCTTGGAAGAATCCGTTCCTTGTTGTTCGCCATGCCCCATATCCGACTCCTCAGCGACGCCCTGGCGGTGCACGTGGCGGTGGCAGTCCAGGCTGGCTGGGAGGCAGACGTGGCGCTCCCGGAGCGCGTGTCACGTCAGTTGATGGATCTGGCGGACGAGTTACACCAGTGGAAGGGACGCACCTTCGTAGTTTCCATGGGTCACGTCAGGGACATGTACTCGGACGCGTCGGATCTGGCGTGGGGCGGAGTCCTTCAAGGGAATGCCCAAGCAGCGTTCGGTTGGTTCCTGAATCGAGAGGAACACATAAACGTCAAAGAGTTCAGGGGAGCCCTACTGACGATTCAAGCGTATGCGCTGAGGGACACCACGCTGCGATTTTTCACCGCTTTAATGGTCCTTTACTGGTATCTCCGCAAGTGGGGAGGTCGCAAGCCGCGGTTCAACGCATTGATTCTCCAACTGTGGAATTTTACACAAGCCAATCGCATCGAGATTCAACCGTTTTACGTGCACACCTCGGTGAATCCGGCGGACATTTGGTCTCGGCTTCGTTGGACACCGTCGGAGGCTACCTTCCCGTCGGACGTGTTGACTTGGATCCTGGAGGAGTTCAAAAGTTGGATTCAGCCGGAAATCGATTGGATGTCAAGGAGTTCCAATGCGGTGTGCAGCAAGTTCGTCAGTCCGTGTCCTCAGCCGGGGGCTTACGCCATCGATGTCTTCTCCCAGAATCTAACTTTACTTTCACCAGGGTGGGTCTTCCCGCCGTTCAAGCACATACCTCAGTTGGTCAACAAAGTGTTGGAGTCACCAGGGGTGAAGGGTCTCATGGCTCTGCCGTACAGGCCGCGCGAAGTTTGGTGGAACCTATTGATGAAACACGTGAAGTTCGCAGTGAACACGTCGGAGTTCCGGTTGCAAATGCCAGACGGCACAGAGACACAACCACGTTTCGTGTTGACCTTGGCGTATGTTTGCGTGAATACTATCAATTGCGAGGAGCTACCAACGAAGAGGCGACGCTTATCATCAATGAAATCGGGAAGGACACCTTGAAACGTTACAATTCTGCGTGGCACATGTTTGGTACGTTCTTGTTACAAGAAGCGGCGCTTGCTCCACTGTTAAAGGTGGAGCGCTTTGGTCAAATCCCACTGATGACGGTGGCGGTGCAACTTTTAAAGTTTTCACGCACGCATTCTTTAAGTGCTGGGCGTATGGCGTATTCAGCAGTGTGTTTATTCCCGTGCTTTTCGCAACTACGTTTCGAGGGTATGCTACGCAACTTGAAACGTGACTGGTTCGTCAGTGTTCCTCATTATCATCGTTTCTATGATGTACGGCGTCTTATACAAGTCATGCATCAGCAACCTGTGGAGACGGAAGCTCAGCTGCGCTTGCAAGCCATTTTGTCCTTGAGATTCTTTGCCTTGTTCCGAGGCGTTGATCTGGCGCGATCGCGTAGGGATATCCAACGCGCTGCTCAGCCTTGGTTCATTTCTGCTAAGCGCAAAGGGAGGAGATACTATGCACGTTATCCTATTCACAATGTTACGCCACCGTCAATTGATCCGCAGCGCTGCTTAGCGCGTTATTTGGAGGCTACTGGTGATTACGAGGGTTCTGAGATTTTTGTGTCCCTACGAAAGCCACGGAAGCCTTTATCGTCTGATACCATCAACGGTCTCACTACTCGCTGGTTAAGGAAACACCTACTGGAATTGGGGGAACTGGAGACGGATTCGTTTTCCGCGCATTCTACACGAGGAGCAGCAGCAACGGCACTAATCTATCTTGGCGTGGATCCGCATGTGGTAGCGGCATTGGGTGATTGGTCCTGTTACGATACATTCAGAAAGTTTTATGACAGGACCAGAGCTCTGTTGCGCATCACGCAAGTTCTGGTCCCTCCTGATCTGGCGACTGGAGAAGCGGCGCGCGCTTCGCGCCTGGCGATTAATTAATTCTTATATAAGGGTTCAGTTCACGGGAGCTCAGTTCTTCCGTTCTGTTGCCCATATATGGGGATTGTGTAGTGCTAGCTGAGCCAGCTCGGATTTACCCGAATAGGTGAGGAGGAAAGAAGAGATGGCGAAGCAATAGCACTACACAAGACACATATATGCCCACCCTGTCCCTCCCTTAAGTTCTTCGCTCACCGTGAAAAGCAGTTGACACTTGGGTCGTCGGTTGCCACGGTTTTAAGAGCATGGGAGGTTAATAGTGGTTGGAGCATGTAAGGAGTACTGATTTTCCAAATTTTTTATTATACTACGGTTTTCTCTGAGATCGTCGACGACAGGTCGTAGCTTAGAGGAAAAACACAACTCTAAGGTTGGTAGAGTGTGGGTTCAAACCCCATGGGGGGTATTTGAGGTCAAAAGTTCATTTTTCATGTATAATACCATATTTGTGTATATTTTGAGGGTGCCCGTTTCAATGAAAGGTAGCAAAGGGCACCAAAAGAGCAGAAAACAGAGAAAACAAACCGGTTTTAAGGAGTTGGCCCATATATGTGTCTTGTGTAGTGCTATTGCTTCGCCATCTCTTCTTTCCTCCTCACCTATTCGGGTAAATCCGAGTTCTTGTCCTTGTTCTTGTTGTCGTTCTGGCGGTTAGCGCCTCCTCCTGGTCCACCTTGACCCTTGTCATGACCACCTTGACCACGTCCTTTCGACTTGCCCTTGCCGGAGTCGTTGCCTTTGGCCTTGCCTCCACCTTTGCCTGAGCCTTTGCCAGGATCTTCCCCCTTAAGCTTCGCCGATAGGCGTTGCTTATGGTAGCACTCATCCTCGTAGTGCTTCCGCTTACCGCAGAATGCACACGTGATGGTGCAGCGGTAATGATCCGGCAGCTTCACTTTGGCGCCGGTGATCTTCTCCTGCTGCTTCCCCTGGACGACGAAGCAGTCTCGCTGCTCGCAGTCAGAGGCGTGCTGCAGGTGGCCCTGCTCGTCTCTGGCATCACACCAGAATAGCTCCTTCACGTTCTCCATTAGGCGGGCGTGGGCGTGTTTGGGGGTAGTCCCCTGCCCAGGTCGGGACCCTTGGTATCCTTTGCCTCCAGAACCTCCACCACCAGGACGGTAGTTGTTCAGGTGCTGGTCGCTCTCCTTCTCCAGCGCCATCTCCAGGAGCAGCACGCATAGATCCTCGTAGCGGAGGGATCTAGCCTTGCGCTCAGCCGTCAAACGGCACTCGTCCCATAGCTCTCGGGGGAGCTTGGCGCACAACCAAAACAGCAGGTCGTCACTGCTGTAGGAACCGGGCGTCAGTCGTCCAGCCCAGTGATCCAGGTCAGCCAACAGCTCGGAGACCCTGCCAGGTTTGGGGTTGTTGGGCAGCACGGGCAGGTTCTGGATCTCGGCCCTGATGGAGAGGTCGGTCTTGTAGGTTGGGTACTGCCTCTCCAGGGCAACCAACACATCGGCAAAGGTGGCGGAGTTTGTTACGATCTGCCTGACCTGCTTCTCCAGGTACTTGGTCTTGCAGCACTGCAGGAGCAGATCGCACTTCACTCGCCCACTCGCGTGGGTTTGGCCGGTCAGTCATAGGAACCGGCCAAAGTTCTCAGCGAACCCGCTGAGGTCCTTGCCTGTGAACTCAGGCAGGTTCACCACAATCTTGGAGGTGGCAATAGCCTTCGCCTCCTGAGCTCGGCGTCCTTCAGGGCGTCGGGTCTTCTTCTTCTTCTTCTTCTTCTTCTTACCCTTGGGGTCCTCGGGGTCCTCAGGGTCTTCGTCATCCGATGGCGAAGAAGAATCCATCGACGGCGGCTCGTCGTCGGAGGGGTCTCCGCCTAGATCACTGGAGCCATAAGGCTCCACGTCCACCATAGCACTTAGGGCTGTCAGCCCCAGCTGGTCCAGCTCGGCCCTCGTCGAGTTCGTCACGTGGCTGTAGGGCGGCTGGGCCGTTCTCGGGACGAATGGACTTCTCGGTACTGCTGCAGGAGTCGGCATCGGTCGGCTCCTCAGGCTCCCCAGGGTATTTGTCAACCCTGCCGCCAGGTGGTTAGCCTGTACTCGGTGGGGTGACATTCCCACCGTCGTAGGTGACGCATGGGACGGGATCATCAGGGGCTCCAGTTTCTCCCTGATCTCTTGCGTGAGGTCGCTCACGATTTGCGAAGTGGCTCCTCGGAGCACCTCGTTGATCTCCGACCGCGTCAGGGACCTGTTGGAGGATCTTCCCGATCCTCTACTCCTGCCTCCCAGAGACTCTGGTCCTCTCCTCAACCCACTCAAGGGTGTATACCCAGGTGCATACCCAGGAGCATACCCAGGAACTTCCATGTAGGTTCCAGTGGCGTGGAGTGGATGGGGATGGTCAGCCGCATACCATCGCGGCGCAGAGCTGGAAGCCACCGGCTCACTGGCAGTAGTTGCCTCAAGGAGCGCAGTGGTAGGTGGGCCCATGCCATAGGCGTGGTAGTGAGGCATGCCAGTAAAGCCTGTGCCCTCTGCCATAGGCGGGTTGGTTGTGGAAGTGGATGTTGCGGCGGCTGGGAGTGTGGTGGTTATGGGAGAGGGTGATGCTTGGAGGCCAGAAGCGCTTGGTGCGCCTTCGAAGGTAAGGACATCCATCGGGTCTTGCCCTTGCTCCTCTCCTTCGTCTGCTCCGTCTCCAGCATCCTTCTCGCTCTCTCTCTTCCTTTTTGCAGGCTGCGCCACCACCTCCTCGACGGACAGGGCCCCGAAGGCCGTCTGGAGGCCATCCAGGGAGTCCTCCGCCGTATCCACTGGCCCATGTAAGGGCTCCGCTGAAGGTACAGCGCCAGGCGCCGGCCTTGCCGGTGCCTCAGGCGCTGGCGCTGTCTTCACGTCGGCGTCCACTCTTCCTGGATCCATCTCAATCCGCCCTTCTGCTTATATTTGCCTGCTCGGAGCACTGGTTGTACGGCGCGGGGTCGCTGCCGGTGCACAGAGACAGGCTGCCTCTTGCTACCAGAAAAGTTTATAGTGTTTTCAGCACTGTGTTTTTGCTTCTCCTGCTGCTTGTTGTTGCTGTAGGGTGTCCTGCTGCTTGTTTTGGATGATGAAAAGCTTTTGTTTGTTGAAATACAGTAAAGCCAAGTCAATCCAGGATAGCCCAAGCCAATAGTATGCAAGGAGAAGGTAATTCAGGATCAAAGCATGAAGGGCTGCAGTGTAAACAGTGAAAGATGATTGGATATTCACAGAAACTGCAACTCAGGTCACATATGAATGCATATTCACAAAGATGGCTGAAATGTTTTAGGTAAAGAGTTAGAAAACTGCCTCAGGATCACTCTCCCTCCATAGTGCCATCTTAGGAGATGTGCACTCTTTGTTTTTGGGTCCCATATGTGCTGAGGTGGCATGGTATGTGGCGATGAGGTCACTGCCATGTCACATGGGATCTTCCTACTTAGCTAGGCTGACCAGGAATTGAACCCAGGACCTCTCAAAAAGAGGTGCCCAGCCCCCTAGGGTGCATGGGACTAGGATAGCTAAGAATTCATGGAAAAACATAGATAAATTCATAGGCTCTACTTTAGGTATGTCAGTGCTCAGTCAACTCAGGAAAAGATGTTTTACTTCTGATTGAAAGGGGATTAAGGGGTCCACTCCATATCCTGATTGGGTGTTTGGTTCCATAGGTCAAAATGTGTTATCACCAGTTTTGGTGGGACCAATACTAAGATAAAAATGCATGGATGCTCAGTGCATCTCTAATACAACTAGAGTATGCCTCAAAGCAATGGAAAAGCACTTTTTCTTACCCGAGGCCTGCTTCTAATAACATGCCACTGTCTGAGCATGACACGCAGGAACTCCGACGGCTGTTGTACCTGAAAGCCGAAGGTATTGAGCGCCAAGAGCGGCTGCAATACCTCAGACAGACCTGAAAATCTTCCATCTGGTCTGAGGAGTACGATGATTCCTACACGCTGCCTGACCCTGAGATACCCCTAGTGTATTCTTTGCACTATGGGCAGCAATGTCCCCCTGAGTGGGACGGTTGTTCTGTACCTGCCGAAACTGCTGACGGACAGAAAAAGAAAGAACATGGAAAGAGCCACCTCCATGCTGAGGAGGATTTCCTGCAGAAAATCGAGAGTCTTCACTTTCTGAGTGTCTATTTTTTTCTCGATTTTACAGATTCATGTATAATGTAGGGGACCCGGGCAAGTCTCATCCCAAAAACTGCGTCCCTGGACAAATCCTTCATCAACAGGCGCTGCATAATGCGCCAGCTGACAGTACTGCAGAACTCGCCGCAGGAGATCCTTCGTGCCCAACAAAGCCTCTGGCAACAGCTATTCACTGCAGTTATCACCGTGACCACTGTAGTCTGTGAACTGTCGTACAAACAGACGCTTCTGAACTTGTTGCTTGAACTGCCGCAATATCCGAAGACAGCGTCAAATTCAGCCACAAGCTCTTCTCCTACACCTCGCTCTACAGGAACAGGACGATATAGGCAACGTGAAGCCGACAGTCAAGTTAGCGCCAATATCTCCGTAGGCTGTTCACCTACACAAGTTTGCTGCCGAAATATACCTTCCTATACAGAATGCCAAGATCAAGAATCAAGGCCGCAAGCAAAAGACCACCTTCTTGTATCACTGGTGAACGTGAATCACGCCAAAAAGATTCAAAAGCGATGTGATGCTACGCTGCTCCCCCTGGACGAAGACGCACCAGTACCATCACCAGACGCCTGCTACAATGACGCCGACTCCACAAAAGAATTTTTCGAAGTGCGCGGCAGGAGAACAAAAACAGTACGGATAGGAGCTCAGGAATTTGCTGTGCCAAATTCCGTCGCTGTTCCCAAGGAAACCAACAGTCAAAGTCGAGCAACCATCGCTGTGAACCGGTCATCAACACACGTTTGCCACCAAACCATACCGCAAGCAAACGAACACTCCTTTGTTTCACATGTCAACGTGAATCACGCTACAAAGAATACCTGAAAGAGATGTGACGACGCGCTACTTCCTCTTGACGAAGACACGACACTTTCAACACTGGAAGCCGGCCAAAATGTCATTGACTCTACAACACAATTTTTCAAATTGCGCAACAGGAGAAGGATCACAGCGCGTACAACCGCCTCAGCTTTCGCCTCGCCAAACTATTTTGCTGTTCTCAACTCTCAAGACACCAAGAACAATTCGACCCGTGAATATTCTGTTCCACATGCTACGTCATGCTCAAGGAGCAACCACGAAAGTATCACAAAATACCCGCGGCAGTACAATCAGAGGAAAGGAACACCTTACTGCCGCTCAGCGCCATCGCCTCCTGCACAAATCTACCAAAACGTATCAGTTCCACCGCCAAGAGCAGTATGGTCACCACCAGAAGCAGAAGCTCACCATGTTACACTTAAACAACCAGAATGTGCCAGCAGCACGTGTGGAGAGACGTGTCCGCCTGGTTCCTTGGAATCTGCGCCCTGCAAGGGCAACGTTCCCAGATCTGCTAACAATTCTCCTGGCGGTTTGCGTCTAATGTGTACACACTCCCAGAGCAAAGTGGAATCTACCACCGAAAAGACGGACGACAACAAACTACCAGAACTTGAGTCCTCCTTGAACACGTCAGAAGAGTTCGACATGAATGGGTCCGATATCAACCTTTATGCTGATTCTGTCGGTAAAGATCATCAGAGATTGAACTCTGATGCTAATTTTGTCACATTGCAACCAAGCTCAGACCAAACACACACCACACCGGTTCCTCTGTCATTTCGCCTTTCAGAAGATGTCCGGCACAATCACGCAACACCACCAACAGTCTCACCATGTTGTACCACTACAGCAACTCTATATAACACAGACACTTGCTGCTTTAAAGTATATCTGAGTGATGTTTTTCAAAGCAGACACACATGGCCATACACATTCACACTGAAACACAACGGCATAGTGGAGCTCTAACAATCCTGCTGCCTTTTTCAATGGCTGTCAAGATGCAGGTCACATTGTTTCTATCTGGCATATCACTAAGTGCACTTTGTGTTGCTTGCCCACTGTGAGGAGAACTGATTATATCGAAATACAGTTTCATCTATCTTCAGTTTTCTTTTTGCTCACTCTGTGTACTTTTGTGTTGAAAACAACTTGTGGGTTTTCCCCTAGGGCTGAAACTGCAGGAAGTGTTCAAAACATAGTGTGAGTGACAGCTCACAAGAGCATAAGTGTTTCCAGATTATTTTATTCACCAATGTCACATCTACAATTCACCACTTTACAACCGTTCTATTTTTTGTACCATATCAATCTTTTGGTGATTCAATTCAACTAGTCAATTTTTCAACTACAAGAAATTACCTGTTTTTACAGGAGCTCCTGGACACCCTGGTGACCCAGTGGCCTGATGAAAGCCACACAACTATATTTTCAGTCCAACGCTTACCTTTTCCGTGTTTTAACGACACCGTCACATATCACAGGGCCTCCAAAGTCAATCAGCTACTTCAGGTTCTTTACGGTAACTCTGTGGCACCTTCGGTGCCTCGGGATGCCCCTCCAGGTTGGATAACTATGTGATAATGTATCCTTAGTGTTCCAAACTCTCGAACTCGCGCTGATAAATTTGTGGCGTCTTAAAGAAGAAAATCGAGAGTCTTAACCTTGACCCCCGACTGAAGAAACTGCTGCTACCCTATGAGGAGGTGTTTGGCGCCTTGCCGCCCCCCCTCTCTTGTAAAAAACTGGTCCAGATGGACCTGAAACTAAAACCCGAATTTGAAAAGACGCGAGTGAGGCGTCGTGCCTATCCCGCTTTACAGGAACAGGTTGAAGAAAATTGAGCGCCAGATCCAGTAATGTATTGATGCTGGCCTCGTGGAGGAATATGAGAAGGGGGACTACCCCCATCACTGCAGTCCCTGTTTCCTGGTTGCTAAACCAGGGTCGACTGCTCTACGACTGGTTGTTGACTATGGTGAGGTCAACAAGAAAACCCAGAACCACTCAGGGAGTATTCCTAACATGGAAAATACCCTGGAGCGTATTGCCAAATGCAGGTACAAGATCAAAATGGACAAACGCAGTGGTTTCTGGCAGGTAGACCTAACCGCCGCAGTTCAGGAGCTGCTGGCTTTTATAATTCCTAAGGGTTGTGTGTTTAAATAGAAGGTCATGCCTTTCGGGGTGGCTAATGCCCCAGCGCTCTTCCAGGAGCTAATGAAAAAAATTTTGTACATACTGAGGCGCAGACCTCTAGTACAGGAGTTGATTTCCCGGGTTGCAGAAATGGGGGCCCACATCGACGACGTGAGTTTGCGTACCAATACGCAAGAGGACCATGTCCTTCTCCTCCGTGAATTTTTCACCGTTTTTCAAGATAACCATCTCTGAATCAAACTCGAAAAATGTGAATTTATGAAGGAGGAGATGAAGTATTTGGGTTTTGACGTGGGGTATGGCTGGTGGAAACCAGCCGCATCTAAGATGCAGTCCCTACAGGGCATGCAGATTCGCGATGACCCTAAGAAGGGTCTACACAACGTGAGGAGTTTTTTGGGCGCCTGTAACCTCTATCGGCGTCACATCCACAAATTTACCTACTCCTCTGCCCCCCTCACTGACGTAATCAAGAAAACTACTCCCTGGAGGTGGACCGCCAGAGAGGAGGAGTGTTCCCAGGAGTTGGAGAAGAAAATTGCCTCCTCGAACTGCCTGGGAGTACCCCCCCCTAAAGGCGAGATAGTCGTGATCACTGATGCCAGTGATGTAGGGGGGGGTGGAACGATCTACCAATGGCAGGAGCTTAACCCAGCCGAACTAACCCACTGCCATTATTGTACTAGTGGACTGAACCGTGATGGCTCCTTGGAACATGACTATCCTACCAGTGAGTGGCGGCTGGTGCCACTGGGACACTGGAATTGGAAATGGAACCAAGCGTATTCCAATTACAGCACCTATGAGCAGGAACTCCTGGCTGGTATGTTGGTGCTTTCGTCACAGTCCCGACTCCTGGGATCTAACCCTTTTGTCTGGCTCTGTGACCAGGAACCTGTGAAGTCTTTTCAGAAGGGCCCACCACAGAGAAAACAAAGCTAAAGCGGTGGTGGACTTACCTGAGCCAGTTCAGGCTGACAGTTCATCATATCCCCGGTATGAAAAAATAAACTGTCTGACTATATATCGCGCAATAACTTCGATGCGCTTATAGCTGAGAGCTCTGAGGCGCTCGCCAAAGCAGCTTTCCAGCGTATGGATGTCCAGCTTGACCTGTCCATGCGCACTGCTGGAATCCTGGAGGGTTGGAGCCTAACCGACTATCAGTCAGAGTATGAAGAAATTCTGCAGACCCTCAGCACTGGTCTCGAACCCCGTGTCATTGACGGGCACCAGTGGTATAAAAACAACCAGTACCTCTTCTACGAGGACCGTATTGTTGTACCTGAGGCCCGACTTGATGGGTGCCTACAGTGGTCTATCTCAGCTCTGGTCACACTGGCGCTAATCGCTCAGTGGACTTCCCCCGCGAGTGTTTCTACTCTAGTCTAACCCTGACTGAACTGAGGTCTCGTATGCACCCCATTGTGGATGCTTCTGGCTGTCATGCCAGCAACCAGAGCGCCAGTAGGGATAGGGGACTGATTTCCAGCTTACCCATACCCTCTTGTGCTAACTCTCTTCTCTATGTGGCTTTCATCCACGGCCTACCTCGCTTCGGCGGCTATGATAGTTGCCTAGTGGTCACCTGTGGCCTATCTCGCTTCACCCGTGTGTTCCCTTGCAATAAGAGAATCACAGGTGAGCAGACTGTGAAAATGTTGGTCGAACAATGGTTCGAACCCTATTGGGCACCTAAGCAGGTGCACTCTGATGAAAATGTACGCATCCGCAGTGCCACTTGGTGGTACAAACGGGTGCTAAATGCCCTCAACGTGGAGGTAACCACAGGTGTGCCGTATACCCACACGTCTGACCCTCTTTGTGAGAGACAGAACCGTGTGGTGGAACAAAAACTAAGAATTCTGATGAAACAGCAGCGTACCAAGGAATGGGTACGCCTAGTGCCCTGGGCAGTGCTGACCATGAACTCACACCGGAGCTCTTCCACGGGTTTCACCCCCCACGAACTGTTCCATGGAGGACGACCTGCTTGGTTCTTCAAAACCCCCTTTCCTGAGGACTTCAAGAGCCCTGTCGGAGATTGGCTGGAAGACAAGCAGTCTATGGCTAACCAGGCTGGGAGTAACCTGAGACACATTCGTGACCGTGAACTGAGCCGGCAGAACCGCCTACAGCGACCTGCCAGCTTCAAGGTTGGTGACCTTGTTTTCGTTCACCAATCAGGCCTACCCTCCTGGCCACGTAACTGCCTACAGGACCCTTACTTATTTTGCCTTATTTTGGACCCAATCGTATCATCAGGATAGATGGATCCAGGATCCATGTCAGGTGCAGTCCACGTCTAGGTGGTGAACTACTGTGTGCACCTAAACAGTTGAGGCACTATCACTCCCCTGACGATTTGTCCTGCGATGAGTGGCGCCTCAGCGACAGTGAGGTTGAGCGTATTGACCTAGAGAATGCTGCCAGCCCAGAGGAGGCAGACGAACTCGAAGAGATGACTGCCGATGAGATGGCAGTCGATGGTTACTACGTGGCTGCAGGTATTGCTCGCCACGAGTATAAACAGGGCTCGAAATTCCTAACCCTGTGGGATGGCTATGGGTTATCTGAGGCGACCTGGGAACCTATGTCAGCCTTCATACAACCAGATGGGAGTATCAACCCCATCTTCCGCTCCTACCTTGTTGAGAACAACGAGGGGCAGCTACTAGCCCGTGCTGAGACTCCGTCCCAGCGTAAAAAGAAAAAATAATTTCCCTGTGTCAGTCTACTGACTGTGTTCCAACCTTACAGGTGCAGTGAGCGCTCTTGTGCAGATGTGCCTGTGTATGTGTGTAAGAGCAGTTGTCACAGTTGCCCCGCATTGCATCGCAGGACAGGACCGCTAGCCCCCCGTGACAACCACTCCCTGGCCGAAGGCCATTGGTTTTTCACAGACCACTGCTTACTGAGCACTGCACTGACCCTGTCTGCGCCCTGCAGTCCCATGCCTATGGTTTCCAGCGTGGACCAGGTGGCTGCTTATCAGGTTTGCAGCCACCCAGCGAGTGTATGCCTTGTTGACCATGTGTTGCATGGGGACTCCCCTGATGTAATGACCTTGGGGAGCCAACGAAGAACGGTGGCTTACTACTCCAGGGGGGAATGACAAGCAAGGTGTTATGAAGCAAGGTGTGTCTTCCCTCCTTGGGGACAAGCGAGCCCATAGTTAGGACCCCTGAATGGTCCAGACCGATGGGGTTCTACCCTTCCTTACAGGGTTTAACATACCCCTAAATGTGCTACGTATGTCTGTGTGTGTCTCACTTCTCTCCCCGTCATGGCTCCCGGAGACCGGGCTTCGCTGACATCGGACCGAAGGTCCTAATCGGGTACTATTACCACTCCTATGGCGCCCAATTTCTGTGCTGGCGCCTATCCTTGGGGGAAGACGGCAAAAGCCCTACCTACTAGAGGGGAGGGGTGGCCAAGTGTGCTAAGGGCATACAAAACGCCAATTTTTGCTAAAGGCCAAAAGCTAACGCACTCCCCTGCCCACGTGGAAAGGCATGCGGGACAGGAGACTCCACTACGCTACACTCTCTAACGCCAGCACCGGCCTTGGAAGGCAGAATGGGCACTCATCACTTGCACTCAACTCCTGCCAGGCGTGCTGACCCTAACACCTACACACGCTACTTGGAGGTGCTGTCAAAGATGTCACGGGTCCTACTGACCCTCCTGTCAGAAAGCAAGAGAACACAGCGCTACTAAGCGACTGTGGCCTAACCGGGACGCCACTACGCGTTTCCCTGTCAGGACTTGGAGGGCAGGAGTGCTCAGTGTGCGTCCACAGCGTGGATGGCGGTGAAGTCGGACTGCACTCACCACTCCTGGCTGAGTTGCAGTTATTTGTTTGTGTGATCTGCGCAGCATATTTTAGCGCTGCTCAAAGAGACTGCACCAATTGCCCTTACCTTCCCACCTGTAAAGCAAAGGCAGATGGCCTGGGTTTGCGGCTGAGGAACCAAGACTACCTCCACGTATTTTACGCTTGTCAGGTAGCCCTATAAAACACTGGCCTCAAACCCAGGTGCAAGCAAGCAAGCTTAAGGAACTTCACCCGTTCTCTTATAGATCGTGAGCTGGAGTCCCCGGGTAGCCTAAACAAGAGTTGTACCGTGCGCATTTCGCGTGGCCTACCCTTTAATGCGCCATGTGCATGCACAGGTATGCACTGGTTTTCCAAATCCTCATTCTTTCTCCGGATTTAACCCATCACAACCAATCACAGCGTGACTCAACCAGTGAAGCGGTACCCAGAACCTATGGCCCATGGCCTGTGAGCCGTCACACCCGTGCGGGAGCCGTTGACACCGGCTTTCAGCGGTATATCCCTGTTCTCTAATCCGCGAAATCTGGAATCCGATTTCTAACCATTAAATCGATGTAGAATTACCATAATTTTATTGTCTTCGTCGATTTTCGGTCAGAAATCGGTGAAATACCCGGTTTCTACCGCAATTTCTAATTGTCGTGAAATCGCCGCCTGTTGTCGCCTGCTCGCGCGCCTTCGTCGCTTCTCCGTGGCGAGTTTTGTGATGGATTTTTCTCGAGTACCTTTGAGGTTCTAGAGGAACTCAAGGGCTGGATCTAGAGGGTTTTTCTTGTACTTTCATCTGGTGTGTTCACCAGAATTTTTCGCCGTTGCGTCTGAGGGAAAATCAGCGCGCAAGCTTTTCCGTCAATCGCTCAAACTCATGGTTCTCAAGGACCATGAATTCGGACGGAACCCTACATTCCCCCCCCATGCCTTTCATCCATGCCCCTTTCACATGGGCATATCACTTTGTATAGGGAAGAGGGCAATAGGGATGTTTTAGGCAGCCTATGGGTCTTACGAACCCAAGTCGTTTGCGTGCGCAAACGCTAACTTTGTGGCCTTGTGAGCATGAACGTTAATAACCAAACACAATCCTTACAAGACTTAAAGCCCTAGGCCATTTTCGTTATTCGAGACAACTCAACGATGGCTCCACGCAATTCAATGCGTACCAAAACTCACGTTTTGAAAAGGGGCAAATTTTGGTCGGAAATTACGCCAACATGGCCAATTTCCCGAGGCTCGTACTCCAAGCTTATGGGGAGTTGAGCCTTGAATCAAGGCAATATGTAATGTAGAGACCACGAAGAACATCGTGGATGGCTTGCTTTTTTTTTACAACCTTGTCTTCTATTTTATATAATGTCGCCTTGTGAGCACGCGTGCCATACTGCCTCTTTGCACACGCGCTCATATGCAAGTAATAATGACATGAGTGGGCGGAGACAATCTAACCATAGTGGGCATATTTGAAGGCACCTACTATGGTCCTACTCCAAACGTTTCTACTCATATTTTTGTTCCTCAATGACCCAAAGATATGTACATGCCAATATCGCCGATATATGCACTTTTTCCCATAAATAGTGTGCTTCAAGGATTCAGGTGTTAAAAATGTTTCCATTATGCTTTGAACCTCAACCCTTGTTTCAAAAGGGAAGCAAAGCTTCGGTTTGCATCCATGCAAAAGCCCAAGGCTCCTTTCTCTTGTGATACGGAGATACGATTTTTCGAGTGACCACTTTTGGGTGAATTTTGGCCGTTTTGCCCAGAATGGCCACAAACCCCTTCTCCCCCTGATTTCACGCCCGAGGTTGCGTGCTCCACTTGACCAAGGGTAAGGGCAATTCGAAGAGGGCACATAAACCCGCATTGAATGGGGTGTTTCCCCATGTGGCCTCTCCTCTCGAAGGGAGAGTTGTGAGTCACCCAATTTGGGGTATGTTGCCATTCTGCTCCATTTGTGTGTCACTTTCCCCCCAATGGGGAAAATAGCTAGAGACGACCATGAGGGTTGGCAAGCGGCATATATTGGGACCTAAGTCCCATGTGGCTATAGCATCTTTGGTTGAAAGGGTCCTCGCCGTGGCCATGGAGATATGGAATAATGAGTGCGGGCCATTTTGGCCAAATTTCGCTGTTTTTGCCATTGTGTGCCATATTGGAACTACCATATCTCCATGGGGCACAGAATCGAGCTAGGAAGGAGGAGCGATTATTGTAGCATATCCCCAAGGGCTGAACACCATTGAGTTTCGTATTTGCTCCTCCGGCTCATCCGGAGTTATTCACTTTTTGGTGCGATCCATGATCCCCCCCTTTGCACCGCATGTTGCTTTCTGCCCCGTCCGTGTGGTCATCCCCTCGGTGAACAGTAAGCACCCAGCGTGACAGCAAACCAGATCCCAGGGCATGGGATCAAAGGAGATATCAAGGGTCGTGAATCAAGGCTTGGCGCGACGAGATCCCCAAGGTTTTCCACCCTGGCTGGTCGCCCGAGACGACCGATTTTGCCATTTTGGCATTTGTGGACCCAGTTTGGATCGTCACCACGCCGAGGGCCATGGAGATCCTTGAGAGCCAAGTACATGTGAGTCTTTGTTGGACTCCCAGTGGATTGCATATGGAATGGCGGATCTGATCTCCAAGCCGGCGTGGAGATATACCATTGCGGACACCCCCGATCTTGGCTCATTTTGAGCAGCCCAAATGACCCCCTCTTGGGACCCCAATTTCACCCCCCCGTGTGGTCCATTGGTGGCCCCATATCTCTATGTCCATAAGGAGCCCGGACCTAACTACAAGTCGTGCACTCAGATACAGGTCCCAGGTCCTGCCTCCTGTCCTGTGAGTCATTAGCCTTGCCCTGGCCGGGCGAGTCACCCGCGGGAATGACTCCAATTTTGGTGATTTTGGCATCATAACCCCACATGGCGAAGCAGTGGCGCCCTGATGCCGTCAGCTCAGAGGAAGCCAGGTTGGGTCAGGGCTCCAGAGAGTTTGTACTTGAAGGGCATAGGGTCGGTTGCCTCGTCCCTACCTCTGGCTGCTCCGGACGAGGGGTCAATTTTGGAGTTTTTGGAGATAACATCAGTTTGGGCTGAAACAGCCCATTTTCAGCTACCAACTCCTGGGGGATAATGGCAGGGCCTTATCTCTGGCTCAGAGAGGAGTTGGGACGTGCCATTATGGGAGCATGGGGAGCCACTGTCAGTTCGCCTCCGAGCCACTTGGTTTACAGGAACTCGCCTGTGGCTGGGCGGGACACCCTCCCCTTCTCGCAGGGTTTTAGGGTCCGGATTCAGCAGGGCATGGGTTGTGTTTGAGCCCCCGCCCCTGCCAGCCACTGAGAGGGTCGGACCTGGAATTGGGATATGAGTTGGGACTGAGTGTCTATTGTCCTGTGATGCCCTTACCTCAGTCCAGTCTTAACCCCATGTGAACATATTCTGATGTGTTGCTGTACATACTTTTGTTCCCTTGTTTCAGAGTGGCAAGGATCCTGAAACGCTTTGTCACACGACACGAGCATGAGGATGCCCTTGTGAGCGCAGTGCCTTGCCTACCTGCTTGCTTGTGCGTGTCCGCCGCAGCGTCCCGTGGCCAGGCCCCCCACGGGAACGCGTCAAAAGCGTTTCACCGGCGCGGGGTTACCCATCCCTCGCGTGCCACTCGGGGCCGCCTGAACCCCAAGCACCACGGGCTTCGCAGCGCCGCCTGGAGCATCGCCCCGAGCGTCAGCAACAGCGCCCAGTCCGTGAAGGAGGTGTAGCGACCGGAACTCCAACATCAGCGAGTTCCTTCAGCCGACCAGTACCGGCCGCACTCCCAGCTGCATCACCCACGTCCACAACCACCATCGGGCGTCTGGGTCCCAGCCCTGTAGATAGAGTGGACCGCAACAACCGCTTCAACAGCCACCCCCAGGACTAGTCCATCGAGGGGAACGAGCGCCGACGGTGAACTGGCAGGAGGCGGGCAAGACGTGGCCGCTGCCCCACCCCCATGCTATGTACCTACTGCGTGGGCTGGTGTGCAGGCAGCACTACCGCCACAGCAACCCCCAGTGCGAAGGTGGCATGCCCGGGAGCTTCGAGCTCCGCGAGGATATGGGCGCCGACCGCCTGCAGGCAGTGGAAGACTGGCTGCGGGTAGAAGGATACGCCTATCGCTTCCGCCAGAAGCGCTGGAGGGTCTGGACCCGCCCGGACAGGCCTGGCGAAGGGCTGCGCCCCGACAGGATTGATGAGGACGAGAACCCCCACGAGTACCCGTCGGGCGCCACGATCAACGTCTCTATATGGGACATGATCGAAAAGAAGTTCCCAGAACCGGGGAACGAGCGTACACTGCAGGGCAGCAACAGCAGCGCGTCCCCGGGAAAGGAGAAGCGGTCCGCCGGGGACAAGAAGCGGGACAAGAAATGGCGGGAGTACCAGGAATCCCTGGCCGCCAAAGCCGCCCAAGCTGCGGAGAACGAGTCCAAGGGCGGAACCCCAGCCCCCAGCCCCCAACGGGCCAGTGGCGGTCACCACCCCGGCCACACGACCCTTGGCGACTTTCTTGAGGTCGCCAAGAAGGCCATGGCCAAGCCCCGTCAGCTGCACCTGAAGAAGTCAGGACCCAGCAGCGACGTGGAGTCGGCCCACCGCGGGAGGATGCCGGCCAACCAGGCCAGCTCCAGCAGCAGCGTTGCTCCCAACCAAAGGTACATGGCCCGCGCCTGCGAGCGCGCCTGTGCGGTGCCCTGCAACCTTCGGGTTGCCCCGCAGCGGGCCACGCAGCAGAACGCTGCCGTGGAGGGCGCCGTGGGCATCGCCCAGGAGGAGGCCGCAGATTGGGGCAGAGGCATGGCCTTCCACGCCTCGACTGTGGCGGCCATCGCGGCTGGTCTCACGGCTGCAGCCGCCCAGGAGGCAGCGACTGCCTGGGTCAGGAGTGAGGTGGCGGCAGCCGCCCAGGAAGCCCGCCTGGCCCAGGAGGCCATTGTCCGTAAGGAGGCCGAGGTGAAAGCATTGGAAGAGGCGCTTGCCCAAGAGAGGGCAAAAAAGGAGGCGGAGGAAAGGGCTCACGCCGAGGCAACGGCCAAGGCCCAAGCGGACGCCGCCAGGAGGGACGCCATGGAGGCCGCGCGACGGAAGGTCGCTGAGGAGAGGGCCAAGAAGGAGGCGGAGCTGGCAGCGTTCGAAGCCAAGAAGGCTCGGCTGCAGCGGGCTCAGGAAGCCGAGGCTGCCCGTGCCCGAGAGTAGGCCGAAAGGCGAGCTGCCGCAGCCACGGCCGCCGCAATGGAGGAGGCGGGGGCCATACTTCGGCGTGAGACACCCCCGGGAGGGTCCAGAGTGGAGACCCTTCGAAAGCTCTTCGAAGGAGACGCCTCCTCCAAGATGAAGCTGGACCTGGAGGAGGTCGACTCCGGCAGCAGTGGGGATAGTGGCCCTGCTACCCTCCGACGAAGGAAGGGCAAGGGGAAGACTCCCGAGAGGGCATGGAGGCCCGCAGGCGGACATCCCCACGACTCCGACCCCTTCTTCACCGCCAGCAATGGGGACGGACGGGACTGCCGACATACCGGGGAATGGCTGGCGGAGGAGGCGGAGACGTCCCCATGGAGCCGGAGGGTGAGGATGAGGATCTCCCTCCTCCCTACCGGAGCTCGGACTCCACTTAGTGCGAGACCGAGACGGCTAGGTGGGGCGACATGGACGAGGATGATGACATGGACTTTGGTTACACGGAGAAGCCCCCATCCTCGGATCCACCGAGGGGACCCGGCTGAGGCCCACCGGGACCCCCTGGCGGAGGACCATCAGGACCCCCTGGAGGACGCCCACCGGGTGGACCCCCGGGAGGCGGACCCCCCGGCGGGGGAGGACCCCTTGGACCGGGTGGGCCTGGCGGAGGCCCTCCTGGAGGACCCCCTGGGGACCCCGACGACCCACCGGAAGATGGTGACCCGGAGGCCACCTGGCGGTGGATCGTCCACCTCCGCGGGAGGGTCCAGGCCCTCGAGCGAGAGGTAGACACGGGCAGAGGCGAGGTGATCCGCATCGCCAGGGTCGCCGCGGGTGCACAGAAGGAGCTGGACATCGCCAGGACGGAGATGGTCAAGATCGCCAAGGTCGCCACCGCTGCCCAGAGGGAGCTGGACATCGCTAGGGGCGAGACCAGGCTGATGAACCAGGTCATCAACGGCCTGCAGCAGAGGTTTGAGGTTTGAGGTTTGATTTTGCAGGTACTAGACGCCTTTCGGCCCCGGGGGGCCACCTGGTCAGGCCAGGTGATATCCTCCCCACCGGTTTGAGGTTTGAGGTTTGATTTTGCGGGTACTAGACGCCTTTCGGCCCCGGGGGGCCACCTGGTCGGGCCAGGTGATATCCTCCCCACCGGGTCCTAGTGGGGGGCCCTCCAAGACGCACCTCCTGCCTGGTGGCGGAGTCCCCCGGGTTCACAGAGCTCGGAGCCCCGTCCTTCCCCGGCGTCCCCGTTTCGCCACTCCCCGGTCAGTGCATCAATTCGCAGCCGGGGCTGCGGGCGCTTACCCACTGCGTCGCCCCCCTAATGCGTGGTCGCCCGGGGCGCCGGCGCCGCCGGGCCCGTGCTACTGGCTTGTCGCCAGTGGGACCCCCTTGGGCTGGCGCGGAGGCTGCCTAGCCTAGGGGTTGGGGCGTGGCGCTGTGCGCCACTACTGCCTTGGCGGGTGCAGTGTCCCGTCTGTGTGTGCGCGGCGCTCGCGGCCGGTTCGGGGGGGTTCGGGCCGGTACCTGGTGTTGTGTCTCCCCTTCTTCCCCCTTCCCGCCCCGCGTGTTCCGCGCTGCGTGTGGCGGGCCGTCCCGTCCGGGTGTCCCTTACCCTCGCTCGCTGGTACGCCATTCCATGCGGTCTGTGCGTTCCGCGCGCTCGGTCCGGTTGCCCTTCTGGTAGTCCCCGCGTGTCCTTTTCGTGTGTGTGCGCTCGCGCTCTCGCGGTGTCCGCCCCCCCCCCCGCTGGGTGGTGTGGCGCGCGCATCCACGTGGTCCGTGCCCCTCCGCGTGTCCTGCCCCGGTCCCGTGCTCCGTCTGGCGTGCTTGGGGGGGGGCGGTCCGGTCCCGGTTCCTCCCTACTTGGCTTGGGGTTGTGGGGGCGGCGGCAGGGCGTCCCCGGGGGGGTGCCTTCGACCGTTGCGTGGGGCGTTTGGGGTCTTGCGCTCCTCCTCCCCCGACTGCCCGTCCACTGGGCTGGCAGTCGGGGTCCGCGTTGTGGGCGCGGGCGTGCGGTTGTGGGGGCCCTGCTCTGTTCCCGTGGGCGCTGCTCGCCGCGGAGCGGGTCCACGGCGTTCTTCTGCTGGGGGGCGGGCTGGGGGGGGGGGGGGGCGTGCGCCGTTTCCTCCGGCTGTGCGGCCGGGGCGGGGCCTGTAGGGCGGGGGGTCGCTCTGCCTCTTTCCGTCCCTCTGCCTTCCCTGGGCAGGCAACAAAGCGGGCGTCACTGGCATTGTGCTGTCCATGGGGGGCGTGGCCCCCCATACCACTCCGGTTCGTGCTCACCCGGCTTCTCTGGGTACGATCTGTGCGGCGTCCCGGTGCGCAGGCGTGGGCCCGCTTGTTCTTCGCGGCCCCCATGTGAGCCGGCGGCTGGAGCGGGGGGGCGGGTCACACTCCGGCTCCCCTCTCGGGCGGGGGGGGCCCATCCCCCCTGCCTCGGGGGGTGGGGGCCGGGGCCCCCGCGGCTGGCGGGCTGGTGGGGGGGCGGGGGGGGGGGGTGTTGCGCCGCGGCCTCCCTGCTCTCGTCCCGGGCGGCGGCCTGCGGTACTCCTTTCTGGCTCTCTCTGTGTCGCCGGCGCGCTCCCTTCCGGCGCGCGCGTGCGGTCGGGGCTGAAGTGCCGCTCCGGGGTGGGGGGGGGTGAGGGGCGGCCCGTGGACCGCTCCCCTGGGGGCCCCAGCTGACCTGAAAACCCCCCCTCTGTCACCTCGGAGTGGGCTGTGGTTACGGGAGGGTCATGTGAGGCGCGGCCTCCTTCGTGTTTCGTTGTGCGCGTTGCTCCGGCACGCCGGTGTGGGTTCGCGGGAGCAGGTCCAGCCGCCGTTGCCCTTACCGCGTCGCCGTTCCTCCTGAGGGTGGGGGCGCCCCCCCGGCCCTGGGGGGGCGGAGGGCCGCGCCTGTGGCTCCCCAGCTGAGGTGGGTGCAGGGGGGGGGGGGGGGTGGGGGGGCCGCCCCCTCGCCCGCTCTCGGGCCTGTGTGGGAGGGGGGGGGGGAGTGGGGGGGGGCCTTTGGTCCCCTGGCGATGCCTCCTGTCGGCCAAGGGGGGGGGGGGGGCGGCTTGGCAGTCCTGGCCCCGGGGGCCAGCCATCGGCCAGGGGGTCGCGCCCTTCCCCCGCCCCCCTCTACCAAGAGCCGGATTCTCGCGCAGGCCCTCTCTGGGGCCCCTCATCCCCCGGCCGTTGTCGCGCGGCGCTGGCCGGCCGGAGTGGCCGTGAGGGTTAGCGGTCAGTGGTTAGCGGGCTGCGGGGCAGCAGGTTTCCCCCCGCGCTTGTTGTCTCCGCACTCCCTCCCGCGGGAGGTGGCGCGCCGCTTTCCCTCGGCAGGCAACAAAGCGGGCGTCACTGGCGTTGTGCTGTCCATGGGGGGCGTGGCCCCCCATACGACTCCGGTTCGCGCCCACACGGCTTCCCTGGGTACGATCTGCGCGGCGTCCCGGTGCGCAGGCGTGGGCCCACTTGTTCTTCGCGGCCCCCATTTGAGCTGGCGGCTGGGGCGGGGGGGCGGGTCACACTCCGGCTCCCCTCTCGGGCGGGGGGGGTCCATCCCCCCTGCCTCGGGGGGTGGGGGCCAGGGCCCCCGCGGCTGGCGGGCTGGTGGGGGGCCGGGGGGGGGGGGTGTCGCGCCGTGGCCTCCCTGCTCTCGTTCCGGGCGGCGGCCTGCGGTACTCCTTTCTGGCTCTCTCCGTGTCGCCAGCACGCTCCCTTCCGGCGCGCGCGTGCGGTCGGGGCTGAAGTGCCGCCCCGGGGTGGGGGGGGGTGAGGGGCGGCCCGTGGACCGCTCCCCCGGGGGCCCCAGCTGACCTGAAACCCCCCCTTCTGTCACCTCGGAGTGGGCCGTGGCTACGGGAGGGTCATGTGGGGCGCGGCCTCCTTCCTGTTCCGTTGTGCGCGTTGCTCCGGCACGCCGGTGTGGGTTCGCGGGAGCAGGTCCAGCCGCCGTTGCCCTTACCGCGTCGCCGTTCCTCCTGAGGGGGGGGGCGCCCCCCCGGCCCTGGGGGGGCGGAGGGCCGCGCCTGTGGCTCCCCAGCTGGGGTGGGTGCGGGGGGTGGGGGGGCCGCCCCCCCGCCCGCTCTCGGGTCTGTGTGGGAGGGGGGGGGGGGAGTGGGGGGGGCCCTTTGGTCCCCTGGCGATGCCTCTCGTCGGCCGGGGGGGAGGGGCGGGGGCGGCATGGCAGTCCTGGCCCCCGGGGCCAGCCATCGGCCAGCGGGTCGCGCCCTTCTCCCACCCCCTCTATCGAGAGCCGGATTCTCGCGCAGGCCCTCGCCGGGGCCCCTCATCCCCCGGCCGTTGTCGCGCGGCGCTGGCCGGCCGGGGGTGGCCGTGAGGGTTAGCGGTCAGTGGTTAGCGGGCTGCGGGGCAGCAGGTCCCCCCCCGCGCTCGTTGTCTCCGCACTCCCTCCCGCAGGAGGTGGCGCGCCCTCTTACGTCGTGCCATACCGTGGGGGGGGCATGGGTCGGGGGGCCCAGCCCCCCCCCGCAACTCTCCCGTACCCGCCGTCTGGGCCTTCACCTGCGCCGCCGCTTGTGTGGGGGCTGGGGCTGCGGCGGCGGCGGGTTGTGCCGGCGGTAGCGGCAGTGGGCGAGGGCGCTGCGCAAAGCCCGGGGGAGCCAGTTGTTGGCGTCCGCATTCGTGATGCGGAGCACCGCTCCCCCTTCCAGGAAGGCCGGCCACGTCGGCTCCCTGTCGGGCCACGCCGCCCGGATCACTGACCTGAGGACCCTCTCGTGGTCCTCTGGGGCTGCCCACCCCCCGGGGGTACCTCTCGGTTTCCTCCGTCCATCCGGAGGAGCACGGCATCGAAGGGCCGGTTCCTCGACCTCCTGGAGGTCCCCTGGTTGGCCCAGCACAACCACCCGTACACTTCCCCCACCAGGGGGAAGGTCTCCCCCCCCAGCGGGTCGGGGACCGCGCCCCAGTCCCGGTCCCATGGCCGGCCCTCCTCCGCCCCCCGTGCCGGCCCCCCTCGCTGCCCCTGCGCCTGCGGCGCCGATGCCGCGCCCCGTCCCCCCTCCGCCGAGGCCATCCGCGCCGGCTCTCCACCGGCTCTAGTGGGGGGCCCTCCAAGACGCACCTCCTGCCTGGTGGCGGAGTCCCCCGGGTTCACAGGGCTCGGAGCCCCGTCCCTCCCCGGCTTGCCCGTTTCGCCACTCCCCGGTCAGTGCATCAATTCGCCGCGGTGGCTGCGGGCGCTTACCCACCGCGTCGCCCCCCTAATGCGTGGTTGCCCGGGGCGCTGGCGCCGCCAGGCCCGTGCTACTGGCCTGTCGCCAGTGGGACCCCCTTGGGCTGGCGCGGAGGCTGCCTAGCCTAGGGGTTGGGGCGTGGCGCAGTGCGCCACTACTGCCTTGGCCGGTGCAGTGCCCCGTCCGTGTGTGCGCGGCGCTCGCGGCCGGTTCGGGGGGCTCGGGCCGGTACCTGGTGTTGTGTCTCCCCCGTTTCCCCCTTCCCGCCTGTGTGTCCCGCGCTGCGTGTGGCGGGCCGTCCCGTCCCGGTGTCCCTTACCCTCGCTCGCTGGTACGCCATTCCACACGGTCTGTGCGTTCCGCGAGCTCGGTCCGGTTGCCCTTCTGGTAGTCCCCGCGTGCCCTTTGCGTGTGTGTGCGCTCGCGCTCCCGCGGCGTCCGCTCCCCCCCCCCGCTGGGTGGTGTGGCGTGCGCACCTCGCGCAGTCCCGGCACTGGGCGCTGGTAGGGCCGTTCCAAGTGGTCCGTGCCCCTTCGCGTGTCCTGCCCTGGTCCCTTGCTCCGTCTGGCGTGCTATGTAGGGGGCGGTCCGGTCCCGGTTCCCCCCTACCTGGCTTGGGGCTGTGCGCCCCCCGTGGGGCGGCTCCGTGGCGTTCCTGTGCCGGGGGGCGGGTTTGGGGGATGGGGGGGGGCGGCCTGTGCGCCGTGCCCCCCGTTTGTGCGGCCGTGGGGGCTAGTAGGGCTGAGTGGTTGCTCTGCCTCGTTCCGTCCCTCTGACTTCCCTGGGCAGGCAACAAAGCGGGTGTCACTGGCGTCGTTCTGGTCATGGGGGGCGTGGTCCCCATACCACTCCGGTTTGTGCTCGCCCGCCTTCTCTGGGCGCGATCTGTGCGGCGTCCTGGCGCGTTTGCGCGGGCTCGCTTGTTCCCCGCGGTTCCTGTGGGAGCTGCCGGCTGGGGCGGGGGGGTGCGCCGTGCTCCGGCTCCTCTCTCGGGCGGGGGGAGGGGGGACCATCCCCCCTGCCTCCGGGGGTCGGGGCCGGCACCCCCGCGGATTGCGGGCCGGTGGGGGAGTGGGGGGGGGGGTCGCGCCGCGGCCTCCCTGCTCCCCCTCTCGGGGGCGGCCCGCGGTTCCCTACTCTGGCCCCCCTCTTGTCGTCGGCGCACTCCCCCCCGGCGTGCGCGTTCGGTCGGGGTCGCAGGGCCGCCCCGGGGGGGGGGGGATGAGGGGCGGCCGTGGACCGCTCCCCCGGGGGCTTCTTCAGACCTGAATCCCTCCTCTGCCCTCTCCGAGTGGGCAATGGTCATGGGGGGGGTCATGGGGGGCGCGGCCCCCATACTGTTCTGGTGCGCCGCCCCAAGGCTTGGTCCGCGCGCCGCTCCGGCGCGCTGGTGTGGGCTCGCCCTTCGGCCGCGACCCCCGCGGGAGCAGGCGGCTGGGGGCGCTGGGGCGCGCGGTGTGCTGGTCCAGCCGCATCCCCCCCCCCCCCCCCCCGCGTTGCGGTCCCTTCTGGGGGAGGGGGGGGCGTCCCCTCGGCTCCGGGGGGGAAGAGGGTCGCTCCTGTGGCCCTCAAGCTTGGGGGGGGGAGGGGGGGGGGCGGGGGGGGCCGCTCCGCCGCCCCCCGCCCCCGCGCCCCGTCGGGTGTCGGCCTGCCATCCGTTGTCTCCGGCGCGCCCCCCCGGGGTATACTCGTGCCGTGGGGGTTGCCGGGCGGCCGCGGGCGTCGGGCGCGGCCCGGTCGGCCGCCAATTGGTCAGTGCGGCGGGGGGGGGAGGGAGGGGGGGGGGAACCCCCCGCCCTGGTTCGCGCCCCCGCCTTCCCCAGGCCTGCCTCTGAAGGGACCGCTCCGTTTGCGCCGTCCCGGGCGCCGCCGGTCCGCCGTCAGTGGGCACCGGGCAGGGCGGGAGCCTGCGGGCGGTTCACCAGGGGCGCTTGCCGCGGCCGCGGTGCCCCCTCACCCCGGGTGCAGCGGCCTCTTCGGGGCAAGTGCGGATCCGCCGTCTCTTCGGTCTGCTTCCGTCCGCTCTTGGGCCTGAGGGGGAGGGGGGGGGGAGTGGGGGGGGCCCCCTGGTCCCCTGGCGCCGCCCCCTGACGGCCGAGGGGGGGCGGCCTGGCAGTCCCGGCCCCGGGGGCCAGCCGTCGGCTGGGGGGTCGCACTCTTCCCCCGCCCCCCTCTACCTAGAGCCGGACCCTCGTGCAGGCCCTCACTGGGTTTCATTTGTCCCCCTCGCCGTCGCCGCGCGGCGCTGGCCGGCTGGGGGCGGCCGTGAGGGTTAGCGGTCAGCGGTTAGCGGGCTGCGGGGCAGTAGGTTCCCCCCCGCGCTCGTTGTCTCCGCCCTCCCTCCCGCGGGAGGTGGCGCGCGCTCCTTCGTCACGCCGTATCGTGGGGGGGGCGTGGGTCGGGCGGCCCAGCTCCCCCCCCCACTCTCTCGCGTCCGCCGTCTGGGCAGTCACCTGCGCCGCCACTTGTGTGGGGGCTGGCGCGGTGGCGTTGGCGGGTTGCGCAGGCGGTAGCGCCAGTGGGCGAGGCAGCTGCGCAAGGCCCGGGGGAGCCAGTTGTTGGTGTCCGCGTCCATGACGCGGAGCACCGCCCCCCCTTCGAGGAAGGCCGGCCACGTCGGCCCCCTGTCGGACCACGCCGCCCAGATCACTGACCTGAGGACCCTCTCGTGGTCCTCCGCGGCTGCCCACCCCCCCGGGGGTACCTCCCGGTTTCCTCCGTCCCTCCGGAGGAGCACGGCATCTGAAGGTCGGTTCCTCATCCCCCTGGTGGTCCCCTGGTTGGCCCAGCTCAACCACTCGTACACCTCCCCCACCAGGGGGAGGGCCTCATCCCCCAGAGGGTCCGGGACCGTGCCCCAGTCCCGGTCCCAGGGCCGCGCCCCGCCTGCCCCTTGCGCCGGCTCCCCCTGCGGCCCCTGTGCCTGCGGCGCCGGTGCTGCGCCCCGCCCCCCCCCCCGCCGAGGCCATCCGCGCCGGCTCCGCTCCCGGTGCGGGGGGGGCTGGCTGGTGCTGGGGTCGTGGGGGTTTGGGGGGGGATGAGCTCTCCGGCGTCAAGGTCGATGTTGTAGAGGTGGTGCTGTTGGTGGTGGTGGTGGTCGGTGTGGTGCGCCGGCATCTGTTGGATGCCGGGGGGGATGCACCTCACCGGCTGCACGTCCGGCTGCGGGGGCGCCCCGCCCCCCGCCCCCCTCCCTTCGACCCGCGGTCCCCCCTGGGCTCCCATGCCCCGGCCTGCCTGTCCCTGGGGGCCCGTGGCGCCCTTGCCCTTGCCCTTGCGCCCCCTTCTGGCCACCACGCCTCTGTCCCCCTGCCCGTGCCGTGGGTCCCGCCCCCTGTCACCCACGCCCTGGCCTGCCTGCTCGCCCACCGTCCCTCGCTCCGCTCCATGCACCTGGGCGCCCTGCCCGCGCCCCTGCGCGCCCTTCCCGTGCCCTGGCCCCTTCCCGGCTCCCTGCCCTTTGTCGCGCTATTTGCTGCCCGCGCTCTGTCCCCCTCCGCTGCTGCTGGCCTCGGTGCCCCGTCCGTGTTTGCGCCCTTGCTCCTTGCCGCGTGTGCCCTGGCCCGCTCCCTGCGCGTGCCCCTGGGCACTTCCCCTGTCGCCTCCTGTCCCCCGCTCCGCGCTCCCGTGGCTGGCACGCAGCTCTGCCTGCGCGCCGTCCTCTCCTTCCTGGATCACGTGCCGGGCGTCCCGCTGCCTTTGCAGCTGCGGCAGCGTGACGCCCGGCGGCGAGCGCTCGGGCGCCGGGGGGCGGACGTGCCGCGTCCGCCCCGGGGGGAAGGGCTTGGGGGGGAACGGCTTGGGGGGGCTGGTGTGGGTGTGGGTGGGGTTGGTGTGGGCGCGGTACTTCGCGCCGCCCCTGCCCACTGCTGCTGCTGCGGCGGCCGTCGGCGAGGCGCCCGTGGCCCGTGCGGGGTCCGTCCCCCGCTTTCGTGGCGTGCTGGGGGCCGCGTAATGGCCGGCCGAGGCGGTGGCGCGGCTCGCCGGGGCCGCGGTCGCAACCCCTCGCGCACCCTCCCTGCTCCCCTCTGTGGCTGCGGCAGCCCTCAGCGATGCGCCCAGTTCCTGCGCCGGGGCTACCCCCCGTGCCGGCGGCGTGCCAGGGGCCGCGTTTGGGGCCGCGGCGTGGCTCGCTGAGGCTGCAGTCTCCGCTCCCCGCGCGTCTGGGGCCCCGTCCCGGGGCGGGGCGGCAGGGCTTGCTGTTTGGGCGGCGGGGGCGGTCACCTCGGCCGGCTCAGGCCCCTGGGTCGACGGTCCGGTGTCAGCGGAGGCCGCCCGGGGCTGTCCAGCCGGCGGCCCGACTGGCATCGCCGCCTCCGCCAGCCTCCGCTCCTCGAGCTCCGCGGGGGTCTCCCCCGCCCATTCCGGGGAGACGGGGGAGCGGGAGCGGGACCGGCGGTGGTGGCGGTCGTCCCGCTGGGGGGAGCCAGCGGAGTCTGACATCACTGTTATCCTGGTAGGCATGCGTGGTGGCAGGTGCGCCCTTCCCACTACCTCCCGGTGCATCAGTGTCGTGCCGTGGGCAGTGCTGTGCGGTGCTCTGCGGAGGGGAGGGGGGGAGGGGGTGGGGGGCCGGCTGTGGCGTCAGCCCCGTACGGGCGGGGGCCGGCGGCCATCCATCGGCATTGGGAGGGGAGGCGGGGGAGCCACGCGGCCCACGCGTCGCGCCACAGCTCCCAGTCTGTGGCGGGGCTCAGGGCCCAGGGCCCCCAGGGGTCGTCGGGTGGTGCCGGGGGGAGCCGCACTAGGTGGAGCCCCGTAACGGCGGTGACCTCCTGTGTTCGCAGGAAGGTGTGTACCCCGTCCTGCGCCGCGGGCGCCGGGAGGGGGGGGGCGGGGTACGGGTACTGCCCCATAGAGGTGGGTGGGGGTGATCCCCAGGACCCGTTCCGGGTCCCCGCGGGTCGCGACGATGAGGAGGAGCAGGGGGGTGCCAGGGCGCTCTTGCCAGAGGACCTGCCCCCTGTGGTGGGCACTCCTGGTTCTGGAGAGGGGGGGGGGCAGGTCTGGGTTGGCCCAGCCGCGGGGCGCGTGCGTCCCCGGCGGGAGGGCGGGGCACCAGGTGGGCTCCCTGGCGAACGCCTCGCACACGATGGCGTACGGGGGGGTCGCCCTGGTGCCGTCGTACACCGGGTTGGTCGGCCGGGGGCGGGCGGGCGCCTCGTCCGCGCCTTTCACGAACACCGTGATTTCGCCCACCTCCAGGTCCTTGTCCGGTGGGTGTAGAAGGTGGAGCGCTGCATCCAGCTCGGACACCCCCCCCGGGTATGTGGCCCGCGCCTGGTTCAGGTACGGGGCCGTGTCCCAGGGGTAGCGCGTCCTGAGGGCGTGCAGCAGGGCTGGGGCGCTGCTGCGGAGGGACATGGCAGACCCCGCTCCCATCAGCCGCAGGGTGTCTGCCATGGATAGGGGCCGGCCCGACCGGTTGGACTCGCGCCACTCCATCCAGTGCCCGTAGAGGGCCGCCTCGGGGCCGATGAGCCCCGGCTGGATGGCGTTCACGATCCGGCACATTGCCGGGAGTAGCGTAGGGGCCCCTGCTCCGTTCAGGGCGCGGACGGCCGGGAGGGCGGTCTCGTGGAGGAAAGCCCTCGCACTGCCCGTCGGGTCACGTCGTGCGGCAGCGTGCGCTTCATGCGCCTCTGCCACCGCCTCCGCTACCAGGCCCCAGACGGTCGCCTCTTGCGCTTGGCGGCGGGCCCTGGCGTGTCCCGGCCCCTCCCCCTGTCGGCGTGGCATGGTACTGCGGGCTCTGCAAAGGGTGGCGGTGGGTGGGGGTCAGGGCGCCAACACATGCGACAGATGCGCAACGGATGTGGGGTCCCGCAGGTGCACGTGGATCCACAGAAGGGCAGCGCCCGCGGGGCCCGCGTGTTCATGTGAGGGGGCGTGTGCCCCCTCGATGCTCCGGTGCAAGGCCTCCTCCTCCGTGCGCCTGCGCAGGCCCGCGGGAGGTTCGGGCCAGGGGCACGCGGCCACCTGGGCGCACCGCGCGCACCTGTTGGCGCCTGTTGACGCTGCGGAGGACACCGTGTCGCATTCCCCGCAGAGTCGGCAGGTGTGTGAGAGGTTGGAGGGCGGCGACCAAGGGTCGAGATGGCGGAGCCAGAGGTCGTCCCACCTCTGTCGGAGGGGGTCCCGGATCTCCAGCAGGCGGGCGCGGACGCGGCGCCGGTAGTCCCTGCCGAGCGTCTTCTGCTGGACCTCCCGCCACGTGTCGTAGCAGAGAATCCCGTGGTTGTGGAAGGCGGCGATGAGGTCGTCCCACGCCCGGCGGGGGTGCCCCTGGGGGGGGGTTGCCATGTACACGTGGCGCCCGGTGAGGTGGCGCGAGCGTATCCCATTGGCACCCGTTTGCGGCGTCCCGGTGGAGGAGGGCCAGTAGGGTGCCGTCCGCGACTGCCTCCCACCCCACTCGCAGCCCTTCGAAGCCGTCCAGCTCCTGGCGCAGCGCGGCTGTAAAGTTGGTGGGGAGCATGAGGAGCAAGGGCCCCTGGGTGTCGCCCAGCCGGGACAGGGCGTCGTCGTATACCGGCCCCCAAGTTTTGAAGTGCGCCACTGTAACAGGGCCAGAGCCCTAACCCCTTGGGTTCTCCTGGTCTTGGTGTTTGGCGGCCATTTCTTGGAAGCTGGAGTTGTCCGGCGGCTTCTTGAGGGTTGGGTCTCTCCACCGTTGGAGTCCAATACCTACCCCCTCCCTTTGGGACCTGTTTGGGTTGAACTTCTTTGTTCCTCTCCCACGTGGACTTGTTCACTCCATGTTTGTTCCGATGATCTCCACCTGCTGTTTTGGAAAAGCCATGCTGCTTTTATCCAAAAATCCTGCAAACAACACCTGAACCCCGTCAGTGGCATGCAAGCTCAACACGTTTCATGTCGTCTTTTGCATCCTTCTGCATGAGGTTCATCCATACCCATTGTACAAAAGATTCATAGACCCTTGCCGGGCCTCACCACTGGCGCATACCTGCAGACACGTAACATACAAAGAACAGGGCATGCACCTGGCCCTTTGGTAAACAATCTACTCTACATTATTTGAGAATCGTCTTTATAAATTCGGGCATTCGCAATAATTATAACTACAGCGTTCAAAAGGCTTTTTATGCTATAAATCCGTGAGTTTCATAAACTCTGTAGTCAATGCTGACGGTCACATCTCTGATCTGGCAACCGCGACTCGCGCTTTGCAGCACGCTCTGTCTCCAAGCTCGCAAACAACAATAAAATATGCAAAAGCGTATATAAAAAGTAGACAGAAAAAATAGAAATATTAAACACGGGCTGACAATTACGAGGTCGGTGCCAAAGACGGTCGTGGGGCAGCCGGACTGGCTTCACCCCCCTTCTTAGAAGTGAAGCGACAGCCTTGGAAGCGGCCGTTCACGCATATCCACTCCATCATATCCACTCCAACGTCGCTCATACGTCATTTTGGCAGCTGGCACGCGTGGACGCCCCTTCCTCACGCCGGAGTACTCGCTCCCCAGGTTTGACGAAGTCCCTGTGGCGTGGAACCTTGTGCTTGGTCTATGTGGCTCACGAAGACTTTGCTGACGAGGGCTTTCTTCTACCAACGCTTCCTCAACGGACATTTCGATGGCAGGCACATGTAAAACAGATCTGGACCACATATTGTGCAGTGACCCGCTGCATCACGAGTATGCTGCTGGTTCTCCGGGATCTCAGGCATTTGAACAACAGGTGCCCACAGCGGCACCGTCATGGATAGTCGCTGCATGGCGTCTGCTGCATCCTCAACGGACTCTGAACTCGTTGATCCTGCTTCACTTGCCGCGCGAATCTCCATGGACTCCCTTGGACTGGTTTCGAAGAGCTCCTGCAGCGTTGCTTCATCCGAATCCGTCCACCAGGGATCTCCTTCGGCTGCGCTGTCATCGGACTGGTGTCCATAATCCACATGGCTGAAGTTTTCCTGACTTCGATTGCCGTTGCTCCGCGCATCCTCTGTAGTTGCAGCGCTGCGTGACTCCCACTCGCTACGCGATGATGGACTCGTTGCACGCGAATCTGAGCTGGGCAGTGGAGAATGAAAGTCACCGTCGTCGTGTGACATGCGGTGTGGCCTGGGCAAGGTGGGTGCAAGACATGCAAGACCAATTATGAATCTTTCTGTAACAGGGCCAGAGCCCTAGCCCCTTGGGTTCTCCTTGTCTTGGTGTTTGGCGGCCATTTCTTGGAAGCTGGAGTTGTCCGGCGGCTACTTGAGGGTTGGGTCTCTCCACCGTTGGAGTTCAATACCTACCCATTTCCCTTTTGGACCTGTTTGGGTTGAACTTCTTTGTTCCTCTCCCACGTGTACTTGTTCACTCCATGTTTGTTCCGATGATCTCCACCTGCTGTTTCGGAAAAGCCATGCTGCTTTTATCCGAAAATCCTGCAAACAACACCTGAACCCCGTCAGTGGCATGCAAGCTCAACACGTTTCATGTCGTCTTTTGCATCCTTCTGCATGAGGTTCATCCATACCCATTTTACGAAAGATTCATAGACCCTTGCCGGGCCTCACCACTGGCGCATACCTGCAGACACGTAACGTACAAAGAACAGGGCATGCACCTGGCCCTTTCGTAAACGATCTACTCTACATTATTTGAGAATCGTCTTTATAAATTCGGGCATTCGCAATAATTATAACTACAGCGTTCAAAAGGCTTTTTATACTATAAATCCGTGAGTTTCATAAACTCTGTAGTCAATGCTGACGGTTACATCTCTGATCTGGCGACCGCGACTCGCGCTTTGCAGCGCGCTCTGTCTCCAAGCTCGCAAACGATAATAAAATATGTGAAAGCATATATAAAAGGTAGACAGAAAAAATAGAAATATTAAACACGGCGCTGACCATTAAGAGGTCTGTGCCGAAGATGGTCGTGGGGCAGCCAGACCGGCTTCACCACGGCGAGCTGGGCGGCACCGTCCTCCGGGGGGTGCCATCGGATGGTGGCCATCTCCTGTCCCCATTTGCGTATCTCCGTAGCCCGGAGTATGTTGGCGGCGTGAAGCACGATGCGGGGGCGGGACGGGCGTCCTGACGAGTGAGGACTCGTCCCTAGTCCATCCTGTTTGCGGCCCCGGGGCCGCTTGCAGCCATTTCCCCATCGCCGCGTGCCACGGGTGGTCAGGTCCCGCCCCGCGGATCACGGTGGGTCTCGGCCGGTTGTCCATCCCCCATCCCTTGAGTGGGATGGCGGCGTATCGTTGCGCAGGGGTCTCCGGGGCGCGCGTGGCGGTGCATCACCGGCCCCACTCGCGCGCCCACTCCTCACCCAATATGCGTGCCTCCCACGCGGTCATGGAGCCGCGCCCGATGATCCACGGTGGGAAGAGGGCGTCTTGTGGGGGTGGTCGCCCTCTGCCGCGGTGAGCCATCGGTGCACCCGGGCCGCCGCGCTTAGGGGCTCGCGGAGAAGTTGCTCCAGCCGGTGGTTGCGAGGCTCCCATGCGGAGTCCCCCAGCCGGAGCATGTGGTGGAGGAAATCGTTCACAGAGGTCCCCGCTGGCGGGTCGTAGCGGGCTATGGCGCGGAGCTGCGCCTCTGCATCCTCGGGCACCAGCCCAGAGCAGAAGAGTTCCGTCCATGTGACGCCTGCGGAGCGCCACGAGGCCACCCACAGGGCTTTGTCCCCCGGTGGGAGGTGGCGGGCCGCCTCGTGTACCGCCTGGCGGTAGTGGGGCCAGAGGAGCCGTGAGTGGGCGCACCCCACGTGCATGTGCACCAGGGTCTCCTCCGGGCCGCCGCATTGGAGGCACGGTTCTGGGAGGACGGCAACGCCGGAGAGCCGCTCCTTACGGACGCGGAGCCTGCGCTGCACCGGCGTGTGGCCGTCTCTGGCCCGCAGCGCCCGGCGGTTGGTGGCCGTCGCGGTGAGGTCCCGGGCGTGGACATAGGCTGTTGCGTGGGCGGCGCCCAGAGGTGTGTGTCTTCGGTGCGTCAGCGCATGGTCAGTCTGCGCCCGCTGCGCGACCTCGCCGAGCGTCCGCATCGCGGAGGGCCGTAGATCGAGGTGGCCGTCATGACCGGCGACAAGGAGTTGGGCGTGGCCAGGGTCCGGGGGCGTGTTCTGCAGGACGGTGTCCTGGGACGCCGCCCAGGCCGCCTTGTGCAGTAGGGCGTCACTGTGGTGCGAGGTGGCTCGGACGTACCAGAACGGGTGCCCGGCGTGTCGCCCTCGCGCGCACAGGCCGTCCCGGAGCCACCGTAGGGGCATCTGGTTGACCGCCTTTGCCGAGCCCGCGGGGACCCCCGTAGTCCGCTCGCGATCCGCGTGTGGCAGGAGGTGAAGGATGACTTTGGCATCCACCGTGTGCACCCACGATCGGTGGGCGCGGTATTGCAGGGAAAGGGAGGCGGCCACCCCCTCCCCGTCGGGCACCGTGCCCGAGATGGCCACCGCCCACGTGCGAGTGAGGTCGGCGGCGAGAGCGATGCTGGTGTCGTGTTTGCAGGGTCCGCCCCCCGACGCGTCGGAAGAGGTGTGGCCCCAGGCCTCCGGGATCCAGTAGTACCCGTTGGGGCTGAGCCACCCCGCGTTGAGGTCAGCGGAGTGCCACCGGACGTCGGGGTGGCTGGGGGTCAGTTGGTCCACGCACAGCGCCCGGGTGTCGCCGGGGCTGATCGCCGGGTGGTCGTGCAGCCTCATTTCCGCTCCGGCGATCGTGCTTGCCCAGGACCGGAGTGCCGTCACATGTTCCTTGAGCCACGCCGGGCCTCCGCGCTGGTGCACCACCAGGTGTCCCGTGTCCTCCGGCTGGTCCTCCAGCGCGTGCACTGCCATGTGTGGGTCGTGCGGCACCCCTGTAGCTACCAGCAGGGCGGTGCCACGGGGGAGTCCACGGGGCCTGGGCTGGCCTGCCCCCACCTGCACTATTACCCACTTGGCCTGGAGCTGCGCTTGCCCCGCCGCTCGGGTGCATTTGTTGTCCGTGGTCACCAACCACACCAGCTTCGGCGCGTGGGGCCAGGGGCGCAGGGGCTCGGGCCACGCCACATCCGCGTTAGGCTCTCGGTGCTCGCTTTCCGCGAGTACGTCGTGGAGGATGTACATGAGGGCCGCCGGCGGGTGGTACGCCGCCCCCCGCGTGGGGGGGGATAGGCCGCCCCGGCGGCGGTAGCCCCCAACGTGGAGGTGCAGGCCGTCCGGGGTGACCCGTGGGCCGGTGTGGGCGTCCTGCTTAGCCCTCGTGGGGTGGACGAGTCTCAGGCGGGGGTCCCGTGTGCCGGTGGTGTGGAAGAGGTGGACCAAGGCGTCGCGCCACCCGGGCTGGTTGGTGGGCTCCTGCTCGCAGGAGCAATAGTGGAGGTGTTCATCGGCGCATTGGTTGAGGCATTCCCGCACCGCCGTCGGCCACGTGTCGTCGTTGTCGGGCAAGGGGTGGCGTGGCCCGCGGTGCCCATGCTACGGCGTCGTGTGCGGCACCGTCAGGCGGCACGTGTCGCGGTGTCGCAGCTTGACGGTGCGCAGCGTGACGATGTTGCCCGGTGGGGACTGTAGTTGGACGTGGGCCGGCCTGGGGCACGCGATGGGGTTGTAGAGCCCCACTCCCAGGGCGGCCAGGGCCCGGGGTATGCGGTGGACCAGGTCACCTCTCGCTAGAGTTGCGAACTCCGGGACGGGGTAGTGCACCTCGGGACATATTCCGTGCGCGCCAGCTATTTCCCAGAAAATCTTGGTGACCTCGGCGCGCACAGAGGTTGAGCGGTGGTGGAGGAGTGTACCCACGAGGGCCATCGCTGTTTGCTGGCACCGCGTTGGTACCCGTGTGAGCCCCAGGGTCCGGTCATCCTGCAGGCTGTCTAGCGAGGCGTCGAAGGCGTACCGCGCCCTGTCCTTCGCGACCTGGACCGTGATGTGGTCCAGGTGGCGCGCGGTGTCGGAGTCGTCGGCGATGAAAGGGGCGACGTACTGTGTCACCCCCCCCGAGGATCGCCAGGATGACATCCTGCACCACTTTCGGTGGCGCGAGGGTGTTGAGGCACCAGTGGTGCACCGCCGCCAGGCGCAGCCGGTGCTTGCGCTGCAGGGAGAACTGCCCGTCCGGCTGCAGCTGGAGTCCCAGGTAGGGGACGGAGTCCGCCGCTGGTACCCAGTGCCATGGGCTTTCCAGGTGGGGACAGAGGCGCAGCTGCAGGCCCGGGACCCCCTCTGTGGTGGCCATGGTGCACTTGCGGGAGTTGAGCTCCATGCCCATCATCCCCAGGTACGCGGCCACCACCTGCACGCCCTCGACAAAATGCTGCAGCGTGTGGGCCACTACCAGCAGGTCGTCAATGTAGGCCTGGATGAGGCCTTGCTCGGCCCCTCCCGGCAGGCGCAGGCGGTGCCCCTGCGCCCTGAGCAGGGGCTCCAGGAGGAGCGCGTACAGCAGGGGGCTCTCGGGGTTGCCATGCCGGACGCCGCGCAGCATGTGGACGGGCTGCGTTAGCCCGTGTGCGGTGACGACGCGCAGCCTGGCGCACGTGTGGAGGAAGAGCAGGAGGTCGATGACCTCCGGCGGCACAGAGAGGTGGCGCAGGATGAGGTGGAGGGCGCCGTGCGGGCCGGTGTCAAAGGCCTTGCGGGCGTCGAAGGAGAAAACGTAGTTGGGCCTTCCCCGCTGGAGCTGCCGCTGTGCCATGAACAGTGGGGGGCCTGTGTTGGAGCCAGGGAGGGCCCCTTGCTGCCAGTTGCTGACCACTCCGTGCCGTGTGAGCACTTCCGTGATGCGCTGGGTGAGGGGGCCCGTGAGCACCTTCATGTCCAGCTGGCCCAGGGCTATGGGCCTGTAGTCGTCCAGTCTGGCGGAGCCCGGTACCTTGGGGCTGAGCCAGATGTGTGCGTCCCTCCAGTGCATCGGTGGCGGGGCGCCGCGGAGGATGGCCCCGTAGGAGTCGACCAGGAGCCACTGGACGGGTGCCGGGAGGGCCTTGATGAAACGGGCCTCCACGTGGTTGGGACCTGGGGCCTTGCCATCGGCCTTGTCCAGGGCGGACAGCAGGTCCTGCATGGAGTACTGCTGGACCTGTGTCCAGGCCCCGTCAGGGACCCGGGGGACATGGCGGCCAAGGACTGCCTGGAAGCCTCGGAGGTCCACCGGGCGTTTGTCATACAGTTCCCGCCAGAAGGCGCGAACTGCGAACATCACGTCGTGGGCCTCCGTGAGGAGCGTTTGGGTGTTGGGGACCCGCACGTTCCAGAGGCCTGACGGGCCCGGGGCCTCTACCTCTATGGCTCCCCGCACGGCTTTCCACCGCTGGGCGATGTCGGGGGCGTGGCGGCGCCAGAACTCCTTGATTGCGCGCTTGCGGTCTGCCGCCAGGAGTGCGCGGAGTTGGCGAATGTCCTCTTCCAGGGCGGCTGCTGGCCTCTACAGCTCCTCCTGTAGTTGGCCCTGTGTGGTCGGGCGGCACCCGGGCGACGCACCCCGCAGCTCCTCCGCGAGGCAGAGCGCCGCCTCGGACCGGATGCCATGCCGTGCCGCGTCCGCCCGGTACGCCGCCGGCGCGCACGCTGCCAGGGTGTCATAGCGGAGGACCGCCGCCTGGAGCCGCTTTCCGCTCTCCGGGGGGTCCCCCTCCGCCGGGTCCGTCCCCGCTGGGGACGGCTGCCGGCGTCCCACCACACGCGCTAAGGCGTCATGCGCCGCGTGGAGGTGTTCAAACACCTTGTCCACCGCAGCCGCGGGCATGGACCCGTAGGCGTGCTGCTCTGCGGGACCCAGCCAGGGCGCCAGGGAGGGTTCATCCTGCGCGGCAGTGACCGCCGCCCACAGGCAGTGTTGGACGGGCGCGGCCTCGGTGTCGTACGGGAGGAGGCGGCCCTCCGTGTGGCTGTAGGGGGTGGGCATCGCTGCGCGCCCCGCTGCGTTGAGGAGGCCCGGCAAGGCCAGGCAGACCGGGAGGTGGTCCGAGCCGATCACCTGGGGGTGTGCCATGCCGCGAGCCCAGACGCTTTCCCGCAGGGACCACGGCAGGAGGGGTTCGTGGACCAGGAAGGTGTCCACCCTGTGCCGGGACGGGTGGAGCGTGGGGGTCATGTCACCCTCGCTGCCTGCCGTGGCCCTCCGGAAACCGCAGGCCTCCCAGCCCGCGCGGAAGTGCTCCGTGGCCGGGTTGGAGGTGGCATCCATATAGACGTTTGTGTCACCCGCGATGACCACCGGGTGTCTCCCACCGAGGATGCGTGCCGTGGCATACATTTGTATGTCGGCCCAGAACGCCGCCCGTCCCGCCCACGGGGAGCAGCCTGCTTGCGGCCCGTGGACGTTGATGAAAGTGAGGCCTCCCCCGTCCGTGCGGATCCCCAGGGCCGCCGCCTTCCCGGGGACGATTTCCGTGAAACTGAGCACCTGGTGCGCCGCCACGTACTTGCTTCTGACCGCGGTGAGGAGGCCCCCCCCTCTCCAGTTGGAAGTGGCTCCCGTCTCCGCCAGCTGGCTGCTGAAGAAGGGGGTGTACCCCTTGTCCCGGAGCGCCGCGGCCACGTGCATCTCCTGCGCCCGGTTGGCGATCCCTGTTTCCTGAAGCATGATGGCAAAGCGCCCCTCCTGGGGTAGCATGCCGGTGATGAGGTGCTCCTTGTCGGTACAGGCCGCCGGCCCCCGGCGCCGCCGGAGCGTGTCCCGGAGGGACCGGTCTGGCGGTACGAGTCCGTTGCGCAGGTTCCACGAGAGGAGCCATAGGGCGTCGTCCGCCGTGTCCTCCTGGAGTCAGCCATCCTGCATCGGCATCGCCGCTGGGTCCGCTGGTGCAGCCAGGGCTCCCGGGTGCGCCGGGGCCATGGGGTGCGGAGAGCCCGTTCCCAGCGGGGCCCACAGGAGGGCCAGGGGGGCCAGCCCCGCGGGGATGGACCCTTGTTGGGCCGCACCGCCGGTCCCCGGGGCCGCTTCGGGTGCCTCCTCATCGCCGTTTGCGTGGTCGGCCGCCTGGGGCGGGGGGCGCCGGGCGTACGGGGCGTGCCATGGGGACCTCCGTGCCCTCCCTTGCAGGATGTTGGAGGCCGTCTCCTTGTCATCCGGCGCGGCTGCAGCGTGCACCGCGTGCCACGCCAGGTGTTCCAGCATTGCCCCGCTTGTGTAGTACTTGTCTGCACACAGGGGGCATTTCGTTGGTTCCGTGGCCCCTTGCGCCGGGGGTGCGGCACCGACTTCCGGATGGCGCCCTCCGTCGCTGGTTCGAAGGGCAGGTTGGCCAGTGGAACCGTGTGTGGCGCCAACGCGCGGCCCGGGGCTGCCGCATCGAGGGCGCGTGTCCGGACGGCATCGCGCTGCGCGTCTGCCTGCAGCCACGCTTGTCAGTGCGTGGAGCCGATTTGGCAGTCCGACCCCTTCTTCACCGTCAGCGATGGGGACGGACGAGACCGCCGACATCGCCGGGGAATGGCTGGCGGAGGAGGCGGAGACGTCCCCATGTAGCCCGAGGGTGAGGATGAGGATCTCCATCCTCCCTACCGGAGCTTGGAGTCCACGGAGTGCGAGAACGAGACGGCTAGGTGGGGCGACATGGACGAGGATGATGACATGGACTTCGGCTACACGGAGAAGCCCCCATCCTCGGATCCACTGAGGGGACCTGGCGGAGGCCCACCGGGACCCCCTGGCGGAGGACCATCAGGACCCCCTGGAGGACGCCCACTGGGTGGACCCCCGGGAGGCGGACCCCAGGGCGGGGGAGGACCCCCTGGACCGGGTGGGCCCGGCGGAGGCCCTCCTAGAGGACCCCCTGGGGACCCCGACGGCCCACCAGAAGATGATGACCCGGAGGCCACCTGGCGGTGGATCGTCCACCTCCGCAGGAGGGTCCAGGCCCTCGAGCGAGAGGTAGACACGGGTAAAGGCGAGGTGATCCGCATCGCCAGAGTCGCCGCGGGTGCACAGAAGGAGCTGGACATCGCCAGGACGGAGATGGTCAAGATCGCCAAGGTCGCCGCCGCTGCTCAGAGGGAGCTGGACATCGCTAGGGGCGAGACCAGGCTGATGAACCAGGTCATCAACGGCCTGCAGCATACGTTGGACAGGCTGGAAGGCAGTGGGAGGGTCAGTAGCAACCACCCATCCCTGGAGTCCGGCTCGTCGGACGGCGGCTGGGGACCTGGACCAGGTCCAGACAGGGCCCACGTTCCCGGCAGAGCCCCCAGGAGTCGCCCCAGCGCCAGTGCCCCCTCTCTCAGCGCCCCCTCTCATCACAGCGCGGGCCGCGGTAACGAACGTCTGCCGCCCGGCAGTGGCAGTGAAGAGTGGCGTGACGAGTGGCTCAGTGCGGAGTACCACAACCGCCGTGCTCCACCGCGGACACCGGTACGCCCCCGACGCCCCGCACCAGTTCCAGAGCCAATCCCAATGCCTGGGGGGCGATACGGTGGACTCAGAGATGAGGTCCCCGGAGGGGACGTGGAGTGGGATGTCGGCGGAGGCGAGGAGGATCTGGAGGAGTTCGGCATTACCCTGCCGCGTGGTGTACAACGGGAGGCCGCTGAACGCAGCCGCCGGCGCCGTGATGAGGAGGTGTACATGGAGGGAGTACAGCGCGAACATCTAGGTTCGGCGTACATGGAGGAACCACGGCGTAGCCACATGGATACCGCGGAGGAGATGGAAGTGGCAGCCGTGGGAGTCCGTGGGGGACGCCGATGGGAACCTCGGTCGGCCTCGCGGCCGGGGTTCATGGTCTCTAAGGCCGCGGATGCCGCCGTGTGGGAAGACCTGAAGGACATCAAGCCCCCCACGTACGATGGCAACCCCCTCAACCTCGACCGCTTCTTGAAGAAGCTGGACGATTGGGGGATGACCGTCACTGAAGACATGGATCCCGCAGAGGCGGAGAAATATGTCTTCAAACGGTTCAGGTACCGCCTGCCGGAGGTGCTACAAGAGCTATACTTCGTGGCGACCAAGGAGGGGAAAATCAAGACCCTCAAGGAAGCCCAGAAGTGGCTCAAGGAGCAGGAGCGGGTAGAAGCTCCGCAGGTGGCTGCCAAGCGGTGGAAGGCCATCAAGGTTCAGCATGATGGTTGGGAGATCCGCCTACGAGATTGGCGGGACTTCCGGGGGCAATACACCCTCTTCCGCCGCAACGTGGAGGACTCGAATGAGGGTGACAAGGAGGCCCGCCTGCTCACCATGCTGCCGGAAGCATGGATCAAGAGAGTCAGCAAAGAGGAAGCCAAGAGGGCCAAGTCCAACCACACGGTCAAGATGATGCTCTCCAAGGAGTATCATATGAACGTGGTGGCTTGGACAAGGAAGAACGTGACGCGGGATGTCAAACAGCACTCCCTGCAGAACGCCCTCCTCATCACCGTCACGGGCGATCGCAAGAAGACCGCGATCTGGCGCCTTGATGAGTGTGACGTGGGCGGCCAGACCATCTGTCTGCAGGCAATCCCGGCGCGGATGAGTTGCGACGAGGTGCTGGAGTGGGTTGGAGAGGAGGTTCTCAAGGAGTACCGGAACCTCCACCACACCCGCGGGTTGAGGCCCGGCGACCGTGACGTCAACTACGTTGGCGAGGGGTTTGGCGGGGAAGCTGCCATGGACCCAGCGGGAGCCGATGGCGATCAGGCTCTCGACGACGATGACGACGACGATGAGCCCGCCGAGATGGCCGTTTATGCCTTCGTGGCCAACAACCTGAACGCGGGGAGCAACCGGGGAAGCTGGAAGCCCCTGCAGAAGGGTTGGAAGCAGAAGGAGAAGAAGGAGCCGCGCCGCATAGGCGACCCTCCGCTGTCCTTTGGGGAGTTCATACGAGCTCACCCTCAGGGCTGTTTCGTGTGTAATGGGAGGAACAAACGGTTCAACCATGACCACCGGACATGCCCCATCCACAAGGCCGACACGGAGGCCTACAAGAAGGTGCACGGGTCGAAGAAGCGTGCACCCGCGGGTATCCGGGAGACCAAGGTGGAGGTCACCAAGGACGAGCTCTCCAAGCTGAAATGTTGGGGACCGAGTTGGCCAAGGAGATCCAGGAGATCAAGAGGTCCTGGGTTCCCAAGTCAGATGACAAGAACAAGGACAAGGACAAGAAGGGTACGAAAGGGGGAAAGAAGAAGGGTGTCAACGAGGTTGATGCGGAGGAGAGTACCCCTACTACCACAAGCGACGCCCCTTAGCGGAGCCCCTGCAGCCAAGGGCCCCGGCTAGGGCGCTCGCAGGATGGTGTCGCGGGAAGCGCCACACCATCCCAGTCGGGAGACAATGAGCACTAAGGGATTGCCGCGGGCGGAAGGCCCGGTCCGGCACCCAAGACGAAAAACAGTCGGAGTGGCAGGGTGAGGGCAAGTGAAGGCACGAACCCTTGCACCTGTCCATCCTTCGCGACCAAGAATGTATTTGATGTGCTTCAAGATCTATCCGAGAGTATGGGAGGATCACCCGGACTGCAGCTGGATGCTGCAGATGGGCAGCCCGAGCCCATTGTCCACGACCTGCACCAGTCGCTTATTGAGCTTCTGGAACGGCCGGAGATCCTGAGCTTGCACGCCATGCGCCGTGTGGGGCGTGAGCGGCAGTTGCACCTTAAGGTCCGTGCCTTATGCGGGGAAGTGGAGGAGGTCTTCGACGTGTTGGTCGACAAGGGACCTCAGGTCAGCTTGGTCAAGGCTGGCTTACTTCCGCCCAAGTGCTTGACCGACAGTCGGAAGCCTGTCAGGCTGAAGGTGGCGAACGGCCAGTACATGGTGGGAGGCACGAGGGAAGCGGCCATTGGGCTGCAGTTCGTGAACCACCGTGAGCTGAGCCGCCCGGACCTCGGCAAGGAAATTCTCCTGCAAGGTCGCTTCTACGAGGCCCAGATGGACTGGCACATGATCGTTGGGTACGACTTCGTGATGGAGGCGGACTCCGGCGTTCTCCCGGCCCAGGCCTCAATGACCCTGTACCAGGACGACCAGCTCTCGTGGCTTTCGTCACCTGAGCACCATGTGGAGTGCCAATGGATCCACCCGGAACGCAATCAGCTCGAAGTAGCCACGCTGGGGACTGAGCCAGCTGGGCCAGCAAACCAGGAGTACGGCGTAATGCCGGAAGTGGCGAGTCGAGTGGTTGCGGACCTGGGAGCTTCGGATCTGGCCCTGGATGCGTTCTCTTCAGGAACCTCCGCCCATCTTCGGGTTTGTGAGAAGTACTGGAGCGCCCAGGACTCCGCGTGGAAGAAGCACTGGGGTCCGCATCAGGGTTTGATGTGGATCCATTGCCCCCGATGGGACATTCCAAAAGCGGTAGCGAAGATACGCAAGGACCGCTCCAAGGCAGTGCTGGCTGTTCCTATGGGATGCACCGAGGAGGAAAGCACCCGAGATTTGGTGGTCTCATTGACCAACATGACCTTAAACAAGGTCGTCCTACCGGCTGGAGAGAGTGTCTATCAGGACGCTAAGGGACAGCCCATGCCACCCCAGAGATGGCCAACGGAATTCCACTATGTGGATGGGGGCCTTGAACAGGCCGACACCACGGACTTCGTGTGTGTTAACCGCATCATAGCGGAGCCATGGCGGCAATGCTTTGCGGTTTCCCCTGTTGACATCGGAGAACCGGGGGACCTCCTCGCTGAGGAGGAGCTGGAGCTGGTTCAGGGGTATATGGATCAACCCTTTCACGACTGGGGAAGGCAGCGTGAGGGCAAGGTCCAGGACAAAGCCTGGTGGGAAGTGGACGCCATCGTCTCTGGTTCCTATGATGGGGATACCTTCGTAAGGAGGGTGCTGGACCACATGTCCAGCCAGGATGAGCCAATCGGCGGTAACCCACCCACCTAGGGTGACTTGTTCCGAGGCAAGACCAGAGATGGCCCTTTGGGCCACCTGGGTAGACCACCCGAGCGCTCTTGCGGTGGTACCCCGCAAGTAAGCTCAGTGGTTCAGGTGCCCGGAAAGGCCAAGGCGGAGTCCGATGAGTGCCCCAAGATCCAGGCATTGAGGGCCAGGCTGAAGCAGAAGTATGGGGATATCTTCTTCAGCGGAAAACCTGTGTTTCCCCCACCGGTTCGTGGACCGTATGGTGAGGCCAAGATACGACTGAAGCAGGACCCCCGTGTGTACCGACACTGGGAGTTCGCCCTAAGGGGCGAGAGGAAGGAGGCCATGGAGAAGATCCTCTGTGAATTCATCGAGAGAGGCTGGCTTGAGCCGTGCCACTCCGAGTGGGCCTCCCCTTGCTTCTTCGTTCCCAAGAAGGTGGCCGGAGAGTGGCGGCTCGTGGTCGACTACCGCGGCCCAAACGCCCAAACGCAGCAATACAGCTATACGCTGCCCCTCATTGAGGAAATGCTGCAAAAGCAACACCGGCGGAAGGATTTTCACGGTCATTGACCTGAAACACGGTTATCATCAGATGCCTCTCGCCGAGGAGTCCCGTGCCTGCACAGCAATGAGCACCCCACCTGGACCCCTTCAGTGGAAGGTGATGCCCATGGGCGTTACCAACGGCAACGCGGCTTTTCAGCGGATGCTGGAGAACCTGCTTGAGCCGGTGCGTGAAGAACAGTTTATAGTGTTTTCAGCACTGTGTTTTTGCTTCTCCTGCTGCTTGCTGTAGGTGTAGGGTTTCCTGCTGCTTGTTTTGGAAGATGAAAACCTTTTGTTTGCAGAAATAGAGTCAATCCAGGATAACCCAAGCCAGAAGTGTGCAAAGAGGAGAAGATCAGGATCAAAGCATGAAGGGCTGCAGTGTAAACAGTGAAAGATGATTGGATATTCACAGAAACTGCAACTCAGGTCACAAATGAATGCATATTCACAACGATAGCTGAAATGTTTTAGGAAAAGAGTTAGAAAACTGCCCCATGGTCACTCTCTCTCCATTGTGCCATCTCAGGAGATGTGCACTCTTTGTTTTGGGTCCCATATGTGCTGAGGTTGCATGGTATGTGGCGATGAGGTCACTGCCATGTCACATGGGATCTTCCTACTTAGCTAGGCTGACCAGGAATTGAACCCAGGACCTCTCAAAAAGAGGTGCCTAGCCCCCTAGGGTGCATACCACTAGGGCAGATAAGTATTCATGGAAAAACTTAGATAAATTCATAGGCTCTACTTTGGGTATGTCAGATCTCAGTTAACTCAGGAAGAGATGTTTTACTTCACATTGACAGGGGATTAAAGGGTCCACTCCATATCCTGATTGGGTGTTTGGTTCCATAGGTCAAAATGTGTTATCACCAGTTTTGGTGGGACCAATACTAAGATAGAAATGCCTGTGTGCTCAGTGCATCTCTAATACAACTAGAGTATGCCTCAAAGCAATGGAAAAGCACTTTTTCTTACTCCCCCCTTGTGCTGTGGTGGCCACCACTGTCGCATTTTAGGAAAAAGGGAATTTTTCTTGGCCTTTCCTTGGTTTCCACATCTACTTTAAAATACCTATAGTTTCCATCACACTGAAAAATGGTCGCTCACCATGGCTGGCGCTTCTTTGCTGCTCTGTTTGTAACATATCCTACAGAAGACTCAGCGCTCATGGCGCTGCCGGGGCTCCTGTGGCTTTGTTGGGTTAGTATGGGAGCATGCCAAACATGTGCATGTGCATCCCTCCCTCCAAGACGCAGCGTCGACACAAACCCAACGCAAGACACCATATACACACTCGCATGGGTTCTCGTAAACCTGCTGGCGACCTGTGACCTGTCTTAGGGCGAAGGGGGTCAAAAAAGAAATTAATTTGCCCCTTGGTGGGGTCTTGGTTCTGCTCAGTCTCTCCAGGCACCTGCGTTTCGGCCCGAACACGGCCTACTCAGCGAGGCTGCGCGTGGGTATCTGCAGAGGCAGGAATGGGAGAATTATGGACGAATCCACGCAAAAACGAAGCGACGACATCAAAATCTGTCAAATGACGGCGTAGAATTTTTCTGAAACAACACACCTGAGCAGAATCCAATTGTGCATCAGAAGCACATTTTTTTTAGAAATTATAGTCATCTCTGGATTTTTTTAAATCCAGAAATTCATACGCATAAAATGGCGGCGCGCAGGAGTGGCTCCTAGCGAAGCGCCGGAAAATGGAGAAATAATGGAATTATAAACGTATGTCTCACGTAGTCTTGAAAATGACGAGACACACATTAATAAATAAACATACAGATTCCACCCACACTATTAGAAGATTCAAAAATTCAAGAATTCGACAATCAACGAAAAAGACTTCAATGAATCAGGTATAAACTACAGGTATGCTCGTCTCGTATGCCGCATACAAATTGCTCGTCTCGTGTCTCCGTGAACGAGCCTTGTAGCAGCGCTAACAACGATAGGACGCGATAGAGGGATTGATTAGAAAGATTGCAGATGATTAGCGGTCAGATCAGGGTGATTAGACATACACACAAGTGCATAGCAACGTTCTTCGCGTGCGCCCCTCACTTGCTCTCTCTCCCAGCGGTAGGTAAGGTGAGTAAGCCCAGGCGGGGCCATCCCCTGGTGGAGTTCATGATTGCGCTTAAGATGGGCAGGTTTGCCCACGACGATCGTGCATACTCGTGCATGCACACACGCATTGAAGGGTAGGCCACGCGAAGTGCGCACGGTAAACCTTGTTTAGGTTACCCAGGGGCTCCTCGGTACGTTCTTTAAGAGAACCTGAGGAGTCCCTTAAAGCTTGCTTGCTTGACAAGGGTAGCTGGTCCTCCAGCGTGTTTGCGGACAGTGTATTATAGGTCACACTGAGAAGGGTATAATACCTGGAGTGTGGCTTGGTTCCTCCGCCGCAAACGCCCCTTCAATTTCCTTTGTTTTACAGGTGGGCAGGTAGGGTGATTGGTGCAGCAGCATTTCTTTATGCCCTGCTAAACAAGGGCGCAGATCACACAAACAAATAACTCCCCTCTGCCTGTGGCAGAGCAGGGAGTCCGACTTCTTCGACATCTGCGCCGTGCACGCAAGAGCACTTCTTCCCTCCAAGCCCTAGCAGGGGAAACGCGTTGTGGCGTCCCTTGTTAGGCCACAGTTGCTTAGCAGCGCTGTGTTCTCTTGTCATTTCACAGGAGGGTCGCTAGGACCCACGAGACCTTTGCCTTCACAACGCCCAGTAGAGTGTGCGTGTAGGAGTGGTAGTCCTGAGTGGGGGCTTGAGCCAGTTGCCCCAGTGCTCGCCCACCAGGATGGTGCCACTGTAGGGTGTGTAGGACCTGTAGTGCGTGTGTCACTGTCCGACCCGTTTCCTGCAATTTTAGCAGGGTTGGTGGGCTGTGGCAGTGGTTAGGTCAGTGTTTTGGCCACATAGCAAAACGGCGTTTTCATGCCTTCATAGCTTTTGGCCACCCCTCCCTGTAGTAGACAGATAGGTAGGGAACCTGGGACCTGGATTAGTACGCTGGGTATTCCCCCAAGGTTTTGCGCCAGCACAGAAATTTGGCGCTCAGGGGAGGGCAGACCCGGGGCGTACCCCGTGGCATCAATAAGCCAACCCTCCAGGTTTAGCAAGAAAGCAGACTTGGGTATAATTAGGACACCACTTCTGCGGCTTGCTCTCAGGACCTTAGGAATGGCACACTCACACATACGCTTTGGCAGGTAAGGGTAAGGTTCAGTCCCTAGCTTTAGTCTTGGAGGCAAGCGTCTCAGCGAGCCTCAGCAACTCACCAAGGTTGTTCTGGGACAAGTAGTCAACCAGAACTGAGTTTAGGCGTCCCTCAGGTAGAACAAATGCAGAGAAGGGCTCCCAGGTGGCCTCTTTGACTCCAAACCCTTCCCAGAGGGTGAGGAAGCGCCAACCCTGGCGATAGCGGTGGCGTAGGACAGACTTCACCAGGTAGAAGCCCTCCTTAGCTATCTCCTCGTCGTTCATGTCGGGGAGTTCACCTTCAACTTCCATAGGGCTGGCAGCCCCTTGTAGGTCCAGAGCGGCGATTTCCTCGTCGTTCAGCTCCCACTCCTCCCCACAGAGGTCTTCAGGATCATGGTAGCGCTTCAAGTGTTAAGCAGCGCACACCAGAGTCCCCCCTAGACGGGGAGAACACCGCACGGTGATACGGTGTCCATCCACTGATAGGATCTTGTACAGCCCGAAGTATGGGTCATCGCTGGTAGAGCGTGGCCAGGCGGGTAGTCGACTGTGGTGCACCAGCACCCAGCCCCCCTCTTGGTAGGTACTCGGTGCTTGTTCTTCCTGTTCCACTGACGCTCCCTCACTCTCTGGAGCATAGCCTTGGCCTTGTCCACCTTCGCTTGTTGCTCTTGGACCCATTCACCCACAGAAGAATGGGTGTCCTCTGGATAGGGGGCATGTAGAAATCATGCCGGGCGCCCGAGGAATAGCTCATGGGGCGAGTAGCCAGTAGCAGAACTCTCTTGGGAGTTCATCATCAAGGATATGACGGGGAATAGTCTCACCCAGTCTCTGGTGCGCTGAGTCTTGCACCATATCCGTACGTTCTCCTTCAGGACACGAATCTGTCGCTCACATAGGGGGTTGCTCGTGTGAGAGTAGGGAATCCCCGTAGACACCTGGACATTGAGGGATCTCAGGACCCTCTTGTACCAGCCAGTATCTGAGCGTACTCGTACGTCCTCATCGGAGTTGATCTCCTTGGGCGCCCCATAGACACAAAACCACTCCTCCAGGAGTATCTTGATAGTCTCCTCCCCGGTAATGTGCTTGGTACATGGGAACACCCTGGTAAACCTGGTCAACCCACAGGTTACCAGGAGGGCGAAGTCATAGCCCCCAAACTTCGGCATCTCCGTGTAGTCCACGTATAGAACACTGTTAGCACAGTGAGGGATGGGCAAGGTCGAGTAGAGACCTCTGTCCCTGATATCCCCTGGTTTACAGGACCTGCCCCGGCACTTGTCCACGATAGGCTGGAGGGTTTTCCGCAGTTGGTCGTCAGTCCACGTAGTGTGGAACCACTGCTTGAACAGCCTCAGGGGACGGTCAGCACCCACATGACCACTGGACTCATGGGTCCACTTCAGCAGCGCTGGGACTCGGTCACTAGGCACCACGATGCGGTCCTCGTGCCAGAGGTCGCTCTTGTCCCTCTTCCACTGGTCTTGGTTGACCAGGAGGGGTTCAAGGCGTTTCTCCAGGCGCTTGTAGATATCCCCAAACTCCTTCAGGTACTCCGATTGTTGGAGTCCATCCAGGGGGCGTATCATGGTCATGTTCAGGTCCACGTGTACGTCCATACGGCTGAACGCCTCCTTAGCCAGCGCTTCAGACCGGGCACCAATCAGGGCGTCGAAGTTGTTGCGGCTGATGTAGTCGGCACACTCGTTCTTCACTCCCTGGATATGGTGTATCGTCAGCCGTAGTTGACTGAGGTAGGTCCACCGGCGCCGTAGCTTGGCCTTCTCAGGTGGGGGACCCTTCTGGAAACTGCGGACCGGTTCTTGGTCGCATAGCCAGACCACAGGGTTACTCCCCAAAAGTCGTGCTTGTGAGGATAGCACCAGCATACCCGCGAGCAATTTCTGCTCATAGGTGGAGTAGTTCCCCCTGGCCTGGTTCCACTTCCAGTTCCAGTGGCCCAGAGGTACTAGGACCCACTTGTCGTCAGGGTAGCTGTGCTTGAGGGTTCCATCTCGGTTGAGACCTTCCGTCCCCCATTGAGAAATGGCCGAGTCGAACTCCTCCTTCTCTAGTGCTTGCCATTGGAACAACGTTCCACCACCGCCCACATTGCTGGCGTCGGTCACCAGGATAATCTCCCCTTGTGCCCTAGGCACGCCCAAGCATTTAGCGTTGGCTACCTTGTCTTTGAGCTCGTCAAACGCTTGTTGCTCTTGTGGGCCCCAGCGCCAAGTAGTACTCTTCTTGATCAAGTCCGTCAGTACGGCGCTGGTATAGGTGAAGTTTTTGATGTGGCGGCAATAGAAGTTGCACGCCCCAATGAAACTGCGTACATCATGAAGTCCTTTCTTGGGCTCTTCGTGTCGTACCTTGGCATCCATCAAGGGTTTGGCCTTAGAGGCCGCTGGGGTCCACCACCCATAGCCAACGTCGAACCCGGAGTACTGCATGGTCTCCTGCATGAACTCACACGCCTCCAGCTTGAGTCATGTGTGGTTCTCCTGGCAGACCGCAAAGAACTCACCCAAGAGGATTAGGTGATCCTCCTGGGTATGGATCCCCAGGCATACATCGTCGATGTGAGCCTCCCTCTGGGCACCACGGGATATGAGCTCCTGCACCTTAGGTCTCCTTCGTAGGATGGACAAGATCTTGTTCATCAGCTCTTGGAACAGAGCGGGTGCGTTAGCCACGCCGAATGGCATGACCTTCCACTTGAATACCCTCCCCTGAGGGGTAATGAAGGCCAGTAGTTCCTGCGCGTTGGGCGTCAGGTCCACTTGCCAGAATCCGCTTCGCTTGTCCATCTTGGTCTTGTAGCGGCAGGAGGCTATCTCCTCCAGGGTAGACTCCATATTGGGAATGGACCCTGAGTGGTTCAGCGTCTTCTTGTTCAGCTCTCCATAGTGCACTACCAGCCGTTTGGCTGTAGACCCAGGTTTAGCCACCAGGAAACAGGGGCTGCAGTGTAGGGGGTAGTCCCCGTCCTTGTACTCCAGGACTAGGCCAGCGTCGATACATTCTTGTATCTGTCGCTCGATCTCGTCGGCCTGCTCTTTAGGAGCTGGATAGGGTCTCCTCCTGATCTTGTGACCAACAAACTCGGGTTTCAGCTTGAGGTCCATCTGTACCAGCTTGTCACATGAGGCTGGAGGGGGTAGTTCTCCGAACACCTCCAGATAGGTCCTTATAAGCTTCTGTACCCGCGGGTCCAATATCTTGATCTTGTCCTCCAGGTCCTCGTCAGAGTGTAAGTTGCTTGCCCCCTGAATAGACGTCGGGAGGTGGTCCTCCACGGACTCTTCGCCCGTGGGAGTATCCTACAGTCCTTGGTAGGCATATAGAAGGTCATGTTCAACCATCTCCGGTGGACGATGGCAACATAGGCATGCCCGAGGGGGTTCACATACACATTCCTCCGAGAGGTCGTCTTCCTCGGGGGTCCTCACATGGGCGCCCCACACGCTCTTCATGAGCTTAAGATCCACCTCCCTTTGCCAGGTGCTGATCTTCTGTTCGAGGTCCTCCTTCAATTGGAATAGGTCTCCCATACGTCCTTGCTTCAGTGGCCATGAGCTGCGGGTAGGCTTCGCGTAGCATAGCTTTTTTGCCACCAACTTCCTCTTGGAATCCACATACTCCCTGAGCCTGGATCGAGGGTCCAGCTCCTCGTCCACGGGGTCTTCCACCCTCATGGAGAGTAGGGGTTTTAGTGGGGCGACGTACTCGGCGTTCTCCACTTCCTCCACACAGGTCTGCACGAAGAAGGCGTCGTGCTCAGTCTCGTCTTCTGAGTGGATAGAGCTAGGTAGCTCAGATAGTCCACACTCAGAGACTCCATCAGGAACAGGTACATGACAGGGAGAGTTGGAGGCGTTGGTGTCAGTCACGACGTACTCATCTCCCCCGGGTGTAGTCTCAATAGCATCTTGAGGTCGTAGGCGATCCTTCAAGTCACCCAAGGCGAGTCCGTCGCTTTCTCGTTGTATCGCCTGGACCAGAGTCGGGTCCAGGTCCTCCCAGGGGATGGTGGTAAGACTTCCGTCCACCACGCTGAGCATACTCCCCCATCCGGGCTTCCCAATAGGCGTCTTGCGTCCCAGAGGCACGTAGATGGCCTCATCAGGCAAACGAACAGAGCTGATAGTCAGCCTGTCCAGGAGGTTTCGCCAGTACTCGTTGCCCCCATGGGCTCCCTAATCGGGAGAACAGAGGACCATACGGGAACGTTCCAAGGCCACCTTGTTCAGCACCTTTTCCAGTTCGCTGAATCTGGGGTTCCCGTAGGCCATCCCGAAAGAGGGCCAGTAAAATTTGTAGCTGCAGTTCTTCCCCTTGCTGCAGTATAGGTCCAGTACATGCTGCTTGTCGCTGGCGAACAGCTCCACACTTAGGTCTTCTCGAGAGTAACCCAACTCCTTCAGACCTTGGTCTAGGACTTCCCCCAATAGTTGATAGTCCTCAGTTTTGGAGGCCGCCATCATGTTGGAGGGCTCCTCCTTCGATAGTCTCAGGTAACTCGAGGTATGTTCCGACTGCTCCAGTGGCACAGACTCTCTGCCACTGCCGTGGTCCACGTAGAGGAGGTAGGGCGCTTGCAGCGTCAGGGATTGTATCTGGGAGTGCTGTACGAAGAAGCCAGTACCCAGTACAAAGTCGAAGGCCTCAGTGTCCATCACATAGAACCGATGGGCGATAGTCCGAGAGCCCATAGGTACCTCCACTTCACAGTCCCCGCAGCTGTGCACCACTTGTCCATCCCCCATGCGTATAGCGGCGGTGGTCATGGTGTTCTTCAGGCTCCCACAAGGTAAAATTTTCTTGGCCACTATAGATATGGTGGCGCCAGTGTCCAATACCCCCAGGTATTCACATTTCCCTAGTCGGATACGTACCCAAAACACCAGGTCTTGGGTGCCACCGGAGCGTCCCCGTCAGAACTCCGCGGGACAGGTCACCTCGAACCCCTTGTTCCGCAATTTGCGGGCCATCCTCATGAAACGGCTCCTCTTCTTAGCGTTGCCGTCATCACCACCTTCATGCTCACGCTTGGCTCCTTGTTCTTGCTGGGCCTGCGTCTGTGAGCGTGTGGTAGGACCAGACTGCCCTCCAAAGGGCTCGGAGTTCCCCCCTGGATTAGGGTTGGGGTTGCCTCCGTTCTTGTCCTTGTTCTTGTTGTCGGGCTGGCGGTTAGCGCCTCCTCCTCGTCCACCTTGACCCTTGTCTTGACCACCTTGACCACGTCCTTTCGACTTGCCCTTGCCGGAGTCGTTGCCTTTGCCTTTGCCTCCACCTTTGCTTGAGCCTTTGCCAGGATCTTCCCCTTTAAGCTTCGCCGATAGGCGTTGCTTATGGTAGCACTCATCCTCGTAGTGCTTCTGCTTACCGCAGAATGCACACGTGATGGTGCACCGGTAATGATCCGGCAGCTTCGCTTTAGCGCCGGTGTTCTTTTCCTGCTGCTTCCCCTGAACTACGAAGCAGTCTCGCTGCTCGCAGTCAGAGGCGTGCTGCAGGTGGCCCTGCTCGTCTCTGGCATCACACCAGAATAGCTCCTTCACGTTCTCCATGGTACGGGCGTGGGCGTGTCTGGGGGTAGTCCCCTGCCCAGGTCGGGACCCTTGGTACCCTTTGCCTCCAGAACCTCCGCCACCAGGACGGTAGTTGTTCAGGTGCTGGTCGCTCTCCTTCTCCAGCGCCAGCTCCAGGAGTAGCACGCATAGGTCCTCGTAGTGGAGGGATCTAGCCCTGCGCTCAGCCGTCGAACGGCACTCGTCCCATAGCTCTCGAGGGAGCTTGGCCACCAACCAGAATAGCAGGTCGTCGCTGCTGTAGGAGCCGGGCGTCAGTCGTCCAGTCCAGTGATCCAGATCAGCCAACAGCTCAGATACCCTGCCAGGCTTGGGGTTGTTGGGCAGCACGGGTAGGTTCTGGATCTCGACCCTGATGGAGAGGTCGGTTTCGTAGGTTGGGTACTGCCTCTCCAGGGCAACCAACACATCGGCAAAGGTGGAGGAGTTAGTCACGATCTGCCTGACCTGCTTCTCCAGGTACTTGGTCTTGCAGCACTGCAGGAGCAGATCGCACTTCACTCGCCCACTCGCGTGGGTTTGGCCGGTCAGTCGTAGGAACCGGCCGAAGTTCTCAGCGAACTCGCTGAGGTCCTTGCCTGTGAACTCAGGCAGGTTCACCACTATCTTGGAGGTGGCAATAGCCTTCGCCTCCTGAGCTCGGCGTCCTTCAGGGCGTCGGGTCTTCTTCTTCTTCTTCTTCTTCTTCTTACCCTTGGGGTCCTCGGGGTCCTCAGGGTCATCGTCATCTGAGGGCGAAGAAGAATCCATCGACGGCGGCTCGTCATCGGAGGGGTCTCCGCCTAGATCACTGGAGCCATAAGGCTCCACGTCCACCATAGCCCTTAAGGCTGTCAGCCCCAGCCGGTCCAGCTCGGTCCTCGTCGAGTTCGTCACGTGGCTGTAGGGCGGCTGGGCCGTTCTCGGCACGAAGGGACTTCTCGGAATAGCTGCAGGCGTCGGCATCGGTCTGCTCCTCAGGCTCCCCAGGGTATTTGTCAACCCTGCCGTCAGGTGGTTAGCCTGTACTCGGTGGGGTGACATTCCCACCGAGATTGGTGACGTTTGGGGTGGGATCATCAGGGGCTCCAGCTTCTCACGGATCTCTTGTGTGAGGTCGCCCACGATTTTTGAAGTGGCTCCTCGGAGCACCTCGTTGATCTCCGACCGCGTCAGGGACCTGTTGGAGGATCTCCCCGATCCTCTACTCCTGCCTCCAAGAGACTCTGGACCTCTCCTCAACCCACTCAAGGGTGCATACCCAGGTGCATACCGAGGAGCATACCCAGGAACATCCACATAGGTTCCAGTAGCGTGTAGTGGATGGGGATAGTCAGCCGCATACCATCGCGGCGCAGAGCTGGAAGCCACCGGCTCACTGGCAGTAGTTGCCTCATGGAGCGCAGTGGTAGGTGGGCCCATACCATAGGCGGGGTAGGGAGGCATGCCAGTAAAGCCTGTGCCCTCTGCCATAGGCGGGTTGGTTGTGGAAGTGGATGTTGCAGCGGCTGGGAGTGTGGTGGTTATAGGAGAGGGTGATGCGTGGAGGCCAGAAGCGCTTGGTGCGCCTTCGAAGGTAGGGTCATGCGTCAGGTCTTGCCCTTGTTCCTCTCCTTCGTCTGCTTCTCCTCCAGCATCCTTCTGGCTCTCGTTCTCCCTCTTCCTCTTCACAGGTTGAGGCTGAGAGACCACTTCTTCGACAGACAGGGCCCCGAAGGCCGTCTGAAGCCCATCCAGGGAGTCCTCAGCCGCATCCACTGGCCCATGTAAGGGCTCCGCCGAAGGTACAGCGCCAGGCGCTGGCCTTGCCGGTGCCTCAGGCGCTGGCGCTGTCTTCACGTCGGCGTCCTCCTTTCTTGGATCCATCTTCTTTCACCCTTCAGCTTATATTTGCCCGTACTCGGCGCACTGGATGTACGGCACGGGGTTGCTGCCGGTGCGCAGAGACAGGCTGCCTCTTGCTACCAGAAAAGTTTATAGTGTTTTCAGCACTGTGTTTTTGCTTCTCCTGCTGCTTGCTGTAGGTGTAGGGTTTCCTGCTGCTTGTTTTGGAAGATGAAAACCTTTTGTTTGCAGAAATAGAGTCAATCCAGGATAACCCAAGCCAGAAGTATGCAAAGAGGAGAAGATCAGGATCAAAGCATGAAGGGCTGCAGTGTAAACAGTGAAAGATGATTGGATATTCACAGAAACTGCAACTCAGGTCACAAATGAATGCATATTCACAAAGATAGCTGAAATGTTTTAGGAAAAGAGTTAGAAAACTGCCCCATGGTCACTCTCTCTCCATTGTGCCATCTCAGGAGATGTGCACTCTTTGTTTTGGGTCCCATATGTGCTGAGGTTGCATGGTATGTGGCGATGAGGTCACTGCCATGTCACATGGGATCTTCCTACTTAGCTAGGCTGACCAGGAATTGAACCCAGGACCTCTCAAAAAGAGGTGCCTAGCCCCCTAGGGTGCATACCACTAGGGCAGATAAGTATTCATGGAAAAACTTAGATAAATTCATAGGCTCTACTTTGGGTATGTCAGATCTCAGTTAACTCAGAAAAAAGATGTTTTACTTCACATTGAAAGGGGATTAAGGGGTCCACTCCATATCCTGATTGGGTGTTTGGTTCCATAGGTCAAAATGTGTTATCACCAGTTTTGGTGGGACCAATACTAAGGTAAAAATGCATGGATACTCAGTGCATCTCTAATACAACTAGAGTATGCCTCAAGACAATGGAAAAGCACTTTTTCTTACTCGTGACTGTGCGGACCCTTTTGTGGACGACGTGATCATCGCGTCCGGGGACCCCAGTATGAGCTATGAGGAGCTCCTGGAGGCACATGAGATGGATGTCACCAGAGTGCTGGACCTCCTGGTTCGGCACAAACTCACGGGCAGCAGTGACAAGGCCACCATTGCGGTAAGCGAGGTGGTCTTCGCTGGCCACGTAGTTGGAAACGGGCAGCGGAAGCCCATACCTGGCAAGGTGGCTGCGATTGAGCACTGGGGAAAGCCCAAGACGGTCTCTGAGCTACAAGCGTACTTGGGGTTCTACAACTACTACTCGGGGTATATCAAGATGTATGCCGAGTATGCGGCCCCCATGACGACCATGCTCAAGGGCAACCGAGAGGAGACCAAGAAGGGGTCCAAGAAGGCTCTGGTCTGGAATGAAGAGTCCGACCGTGCCTTTGAGGGGATGAAGCAGGCGCTGCTATGCGCAGTGGGTCTGCACCTCGTGGATCCCGACCGAGAATTTGTCCTGCGCACCGACGCTTCCGACTACGCCGTTGGCGCTGTGTTGGAACAAGTGCTTGACGATGGGAGGCACGTGCCAGTGGCCTTCTGGAGCCGAGTCCTGGCGGAAGGCCAGAGAGGGACGTGGACGCCCCGAGAAAAGGAGGCGTATGCCATCGTCATGGCTCTCAGGAAATGGGCTGGGTACATAGCCCTACATCCCGTCACTGTCTGCACCGATCATCAGAGTCTGCAGTCGTGGCAAGAAGAGCACGTGGACACCCCCTCTGGTCCCGCCTCCCAACGGGCAAGATGGCATGAGACCTTGGCCAAGTTCGACCTCACGGTTGTGCATGTTCCTGGCAAGGACAACACCGTGGCGGACTGTCTCAGTAGGTGGGCCTATCCTGCCAGCAAGGGCATGACGGATGTCTCCGCCCATGGCGATGAGGCTGAAACCGCTGATGCCAAGAGGATCATGGAAATCGAGCGCCTGGTGGAGGAGGAGGGTGTTAAATGCGTCATCATCATGGCTGCCGATGCCCCCCTCGGAAGGAGGATGGGCAGAGCGGTCAAAGTAACCGCCCCCGATGGAGCTGAGTCCGCCAAGCACCTCTTCCCTGAATCTTGCCTCCGGGAAGGACCGACGACTACGGCAAGTCTGAGGCCTTTTAGGCCAAATATAGGGCTTTGACCGACCCTGATGACGGGCAGAAGTGGCCGAAGGGGCTGACTGAGGAGGATGGCAAGCTCTACCGGAATGGTAAGCTGCTGGTCCCAGAGTCCCGAGTGCTGGAGCTATGTGAGGCTCAGCACCACCACATGATGCACCCAGGGGTCAGGAAACAAGCCCCGGATATGCAGCGCCGGTTCGAAATCGACCAGATCAGTCTCTACAACGCTATCAAGGAGGTCAGAAAGGGTTGCTCGGTCTGTCAGGCCTGCAATCCCGACAACCGGAACTTCAAGGGGGAAGCCCAATGGACTCCGGTGCCTGACCAGCCCATGGAGAGCGTGGCCATGGACGTCTTCTCCATGCCCGAAGTTCACATAGGCAAGGAGACCTTTGACTGTGTGGTCCTTTGTGTGGCCCCCCACAGCGGCTATGTAGTAGCCGTTCCGGCACGCAAAAAGGGGTTGCTTGCCAAGGAAGTGGCAGTCATGATGATTCGTCATTGGCTGACCGTCTTTGATATCCCCCGCACCATTTGCAGTGACCGAGGGCCCCAGTTTACTGGTGGCTGGTTCAAGGCGATGTGTTCCCTCATGGGAATACGTCATGCAAAGAGCGTCGCCTATCTCAGCCGGTCCAACGGCCGTGCTGAAGTGGCTGGAAGGCAGCTGTTCGAGAAGCTATGCAAGATTCACATTACCAATCCACGTCGGAACTGGTTTGAGGAGATGTGGCCCGCTCTGAAGGCCCATCATGACACCCCCACTCCGGGTGGTTTGTCCCCTCACCAGATTTTGTTCGGCAAGGACCCCCTGGGTCGGGGACTTCCCTTGTCTGGTTATGGTATGGCCATGGACGCCAAGGAATTCTTTGCGCGGCAAGAGGCAACGGCGCGGGACATCCGCCAGCAGCTCGAGAAGGAGCATGCCGAGCGTCAGAAGTCCGCCCCGAGCTCGACAGCGCAAAAGTTCAGCGTGGGAGATTCGGTGTGGGTGATGAGACCCCGCCCTATGGGCACCCACCGCACCAAAACCTGGTTCACACCCGGAGAGGTGGTCCGCAGGATTGGTGGGGACACCTACCGCATCAGGGTGGGTCACGGACAGTTCCGGGAGCGCCACGAGAGTCAGCTCCGTGTGCGGGAACCCGACCTCTGTGGCCATCATGTGTCCCTGGACTATGCCGCCCATGAGGCTGATTCGGACGACGAATTTGCTGAGCAGGACAACTATACCGTTGAGAAGATCCTGGCCAAGCGTCCGAACGCCTCGGCACCCGGAGGCCTGGAGTTCATGGTTCGTTGGCGAGGCTATGGGCCTTCCCACGACACCTGGGAACCCGTCTCCTCGTTCGTGCCGCGGATGAATACCCCCGCATACATCTGCAAGCACAAGACCAAGCTCCATGTTACGGACTTGGCAGCACTCACCCGGGCGATTGCAGCCAGAGGCGCCTGATCACCGCCCTGGGCCCTCCCCTGTGAGCATCGCTGGGCTTTCCAGTGTAATTTCGAAGTCCACGCTCCATGACATTGCAGAGCATATCAATGTTCATGGAGCTGGAGTGTGCGCACGCCAAATGGTCAGTTCAGGCTTGGATGCTTTCGGCAAACATTGTCCGTAAGCATTTTCCTGCTGACATCTTCCCGGCGTGCTTGGGGGGCCGCACAGCCAAGTGTGCATAGCCCCCCATTCATTATTCCAGATTGAGGCCTTAAGGCCCATACGACGTTGCGCAACGGATGCTGCTGTCATCGGCATTGCAACTTTTGAGTGTGTGGTCTGGTCCCATGGCACTTGCGGGATCCAGATCAGTCTATGAGTGTCTGCAGACTATATATGGCCTGAACTCAGGCGTTTTGCTGTCCAACCTGCTGCATATGCCTTATCCTGACCAGGGCGTTGTTTGGCGCTCTATCGGGAGTGTGTTTACACGCCTAGTTACCCATTCCTTGCTCACTTTTTCGCCCCCCCGGATATGTGCATCTGTATGTTAAGTGTTTTCCGCCCATCACCGAGATATGGACTGTTTCTCCCCCCCGACGGGACACGAATCGGAATACGAAGGCGCCCTGAGTCGCCGTGTACATGTTCTTACATAAGGTCCAGTCTGGACCAATACTTAAGTACAGATTGTCATGTTTGAGTGCCCGTGATACCGTGTGCCCTAGTGGCTGTGATGTGCTGAGATCCTGATGGCGCCAGGCGGGAAGCCCAGTTGCCTGACTAAACTCCCGCCGGTCCGCCACTGTCAGTCCCAGTGTGAGCCTACCGACTCGCAGACGCACTTGCAGTCGGGTGGCGACCTCCGGTGTCCTGACCTCGGTCAGTCTGCCTGCGAAACTGGTGGTTTGAGGAGTCGACGCCTCCGCCCAGACTGCATGGGGACTCCCCCGTGCATGGCGTCCGTGGTAATGGGGCGAGGGAAAAGACGGCCTTGATGCCCCATCTCTTATGGAGGAGCTCGTTCGGCTTTACCACTCTGGCCTCGCGTCGTGGATATGGAAATGATGCGCCCAAGGAAGGACCCGTGGGGACTCTCCCCCAGCTTGCGGCCTCGGGGAGCCTGGGGTAGCCTGATGGATCCTTGTGGTCGCTTTGGACCTGTGGGACCACCTCGGTTGTCGTGTGACGCCTATGTTGGCCGTGTATGCCACTGCCACTGCGGTAGTGACCGTTGCAGCCGGCACCCGGTGCGCCTGGTATGGGTTCACGGGTCCTTTGGATGCCGAACAATCGCCGCCAGGACCCGGGACTTGATACTTGATACTATACTTGTGGTCACTAACAACTACAGCACCATACCTGTGTCACCATGAGTTGTCATGGGCAACCTGACCCACAACCAGCCTGAAGTGTGAGGTGTGACCTCCCCCTCCCCCCTTCAGGGGATGGTCCTGGGTACCCGCTGCCATGCTTGGGTGTTATCGAGCCCACCCCCAGGGTTTGCTCTAAGGAGGGGGGTGAAGCGGTACCCAGAACCTATGGCCCATGGCCTGTGAGCCGTCACACCCGTGCGGGAGCCGTTGACACTGGCTGTCAGCGGTATATCCCTGTTCTCTAATCCGCGAAATCTGGAATCCAATTTCTAACCATTAAATCGATGTAGAATTACCATAATTTTATTGTCTTGGTCGATTTTCGGTCAGAAATCGGTGAAATACCCGATTTCTACCGCGATTTTTAATTGTCGAGAAATCGCCGCCTGTTGTCGCCTGCTCGCGCGCCTTTGTCGCTTCTCCGTGGCGAGTTTTGTGATGGATTTTTCTCCAGTACCTTTGAGGTTCTAAAAAAATTCAAGGGCTGGATCTAGAGGGTTTTTCTTGTATTTTCATCTCGTGTGTTCGCCAGAATTTTTCGCCGTTGCGTCTGAGAGAAAATCAGCGCGCAAGCTTCTCCGTCAATCGCTCGAACTCATGGTTCTCAAGGACCATGAGTTCGGACAGAACCCTACATTCCGCCCCATGCCTTTCATCCATGCCCCTTTCACATGGGCATATCACTCTGTATAGGGAAGAGGGCAATAGGGATGTTTTAGGCAGCCTATGGGTATTGCAAACCCAAGTCGTTTGCGTGCGCGAACGCTAACTTTGTGGCCTTGTGAGCATGAACATTAATAACCGAACACAATCCTTACAAGACCAAAATTCCTACGGCATTTCTGTTTTTCGAGCCAACTCAACGATGGCTCCACGCAATTCACTGCGTACCAAAACTCACTTTTTGAAAAGGGGCAAATTTTGGTCGGAAATTAGGCCACCTTGGCCAATCTCCCGAGGCTCATACTCCAAGCCTATAGGGAGTTGAGCCTTGAATCAAGGCAATATGTAAAGTAGAGACCACGAAGAACATCGTGGATGGCTTGCTTGATTTTTACAACCTTGTCTTCTATTTTATATAATGTCACCTTGTGAGCACGCGTGCCATACTGCCTCTTCGCACACGGGCTCATATGCAAGCACTAATGACATAAGTGGGCGGAAACAATCTAACCATAGTGGGCATATTTGAAGGCATCTACTATGGGCCTACTCCAAAAATGTTTTCTCATATTTTAGTTCCTCAATGACCCAAAGATATGTACATGCCAATATCGTCGATATATGCACCTTTTCCCATAAATAGTGTGCTTCAAGGATTCAGGTGTTAAAAATGTTTCCAGTACGCTTTGAACCTCAACCCATGTTGCAAAAGGGAAGCAAAGCTTCGGTTTGCATCCATGCAAAAGCCCAAGGCCCCTTTCTCTTGTGATACGGAGATACAATTTTTCGAGTGACCACTTTTGGGTGAATTTTGGCCGTTTTGCCCAGAATGGCCACAAACCCCTTCTCCCCCTGATTTCACCCCCGGGGTTGCGTGCGCCACTTGACCAAGTGTAAGGGCAATTTGGAGAGGGCACATAAACCCGCATCGAATGGGGTGTTTCCCCATGTGGCCTCTCCTCTCAAAGGGAGAGTTGTGAGTCACCCAGTTTGGGGTATGTTGCCATTCTGCCCCATTTGTGTGTCACTTTCCCTCAAATGGGGAAAAAAGCTAGAGGCGACCATGACGATTGGCAATCGGCATATATTGGGACCTAAGTCCCATGTGGCTCTAGCATCTTTTGTTGAAAGGGTCCTCGCCGTGGCCATGGAGATATGCAATCACGAGTGCGGGCCATTTTGGCCAAATTTCGCTGTTTTTGCCATTGTGTGCCATATTGGAACTACCATATCTCCATGGGGCACGGAATCAAGCTAGAAAGGAGGTGCGATTATTGTAGCATATCCCCAAGGGCTGGACACCATTGAGTTTCGTATTTGCTCCTCCGGCTCATCCGGAGTTATTCACTTTTTGGTGCGATCCATGATCCCCCCCTTTGCACCGCATGTTGCTTTCTGCCCCTTCCGTGTGGTCATCCCCTCGGTGAACAGTAAGCAGCCAGCGTGACAGCAAACCATAACCCAGGGCATGGGACCAGAGGGGATATCAAGGGTCGTGAATCAAGGCTTGGCGCGACGAGATCGCCAAGGTTTCCTACCCTGACCGGTCGCCCGAGACGACCGATTTTGCCATTTTGGCATTTGTGGACCCAGTTTGGATCATCACCACGCTGAGGGCCATGGAGATCCTTGAGAGCCAAGTACATGTGAGTCTTTGTTGGACTCCCAGTAGATCGCATATGGAATGGCGGATCCAACCTCCAAGCCGGCGTGGAGATATACCATTGAGGACACCCCCCATCTTGGCTCATTTTGAGCAGCCCAAATGACCCCCTCTTGGGACCCCAATTTCACCCCCCCGTGTGGTCAATTGGTGGCCCCATATCTCTTTGTCCATAAGAAGCCCGGACCTAATGACAAGTCGTGCACTCGAATAGAGGTCCTAGGTCCCGCCTCCTGTCCTGTGAGTCATTGGCCTTGCCCTGGATGGGCGAGTGACCCGCGGGAATGACTCCATTTTGGTGATTTTGGCATCATGACCCCACATGGCGAAGCCGTGGCGCCCTGATGCCGGAGACTCAGAGGGAGCCAGGTTGCGTGAGGGCTCCAGGGAGTTTGTACTTGAAGGGCATAGGGTCGATTGCCACGTCCCTACCTCTGGCTGGTCCGGACGAGGGGTCAACTTCGGAGTTTTTCCAGATAACATCAGTTTGGGCTGAAACAGCCCATTTTCAGCTACCAAGTCCTGGGGGATAATGGCGGGGCCCTATCTCTGGCTCAGAGAGGAGTTGGGACCTGCCATTAAGGGAGCATTGGGAGCCACCGTCGGTTGGCCTCCGAGCCCCTGGAGTTTGGAGAACGCGCCTGTGGCTGGGCGGGACACCCTCCTCTATTGGCAGGGTTTCAGGGTCCGGATTGAGCAGGGCATGGGTTGTGTTTGAGCCACCGCCCCTGCCAGCCACAGAGAGGGTCGGACCTGGGATTGGGACATGAGTTGGGACTGAGTGTCTTTTGTCCTCTGATGCACTTACCCCAGCCCAGTCTTAACCCCATGTGTACATATCCTGATGTGTTGCTGTACATACTTTCGTTCCCTTGTTTCAGAGTGGCAAGGATCCTGAAACGCTTTGTCACATGACACGAGCATGAGGATGCCCTTGTGAGTGCAGTGCCTTGCCTGCCTGCTTGCTTGTGCCTGTCCGCCGCAGCGTCCCGTGGCCAGGCCCCCCACGGGGACGCGTCACCAGGAGGTAAGCTCCTCCTGGGCTTACCTACCTTACTCACCACGCATCATGTGAATGCCGAGGAAGACACGAGCGCAAAACAACTCTACGCGCTTAAACAAACCTACAGTGAACTATAAACCACCCTAAGCAATTGATGCACTGTATGTCATGCATGCTTTCCTTGTCTTGTTTCCTGCAGAAAGAGGAGAGAGGGTGGCTCACTGCACAGCGCAAAACAAGCCTAAGCGTTTTAAGCAGCCCTATTTCAGCGCTACCGCAACACGAACACGAGCGAGCACTTTCTTTTCTCACCTGTGAAGAGAGAACAAGGGTGAATTGGGGCACAGGGAAAGCGACACAGCGTGTGAATGCTTAAATTAGGCACCTGCATCGCAAGCACAGCGCATATTCTAACCCTACGTGCACGCTGCGCGCTCCATTCGCTTCGCATACCTTTCATTCCTGTTTTGACCTGTGCAGAGCAAAGGAGAGGAGCACCCTAACCCCCAACGAACACAGCGGTGACAACCCTAACGTTTTAACGAAGCACAAAACACAAACGCAATGCATGCGTGTGAAATGACACTGGCATACCTGAGAGGTGGGTTGTCCACCTGCTCTGTGGTGTGGGTTCATTTTCAATACTTTTCCCCAAAGTTTATAAACGTTTTGATGCAAATATGCAAAAATTTGTTTTAGAACTTTAAAAACTACGGCTCATACCTTCTTTCTCTAGAGCCGTTTACGCTTGCGCAACCCTTTTTCTGGAGTCCGCTTCTGTTGCGCTTGTCTGCGACTTTAAATTTTAGTGTAAAAATGACGATTTCTCGCGTTGTTTCGTCAATTTTTAGCAATTTGACTTCTTAAATCGCTACACCTTTCGCTAAACCACAGGATTCACTCCCTGGTGGTTTCATTTTCTATTTTTTTCAGCTCTTGGAGATTTGTGTCCTCGATTGGGAGTATTGCTCCGCCCTGGCCCTTGGTCAGGACGTTTACTGAATTGCTGTTTATGCAGCGATGGCCGTCTGCATTAGAGCGCTCGACTGTACCCTAGTGGGCAAGCATGTGTGCTCCGGGGAGGGAGTGCTGGGTTCAAACCCCACTACCCCAAAGTTTTTACCAAACGTTTTCGCTGCACGCTGGCGACTTTTCAGGAATGCCCCATCTAAGGGACATCATTCACGGTACATTACACTGTTTTTCGAGGGTACCTACAGTGTGATAGGCTTCTATGAACTGATGAGAATGTTTTTTGGTAGGTTTAATGCATTTTTTTAGGTAATTTTCAGAATATTTGAGCCTTTTTCCTCGGTCCTACTAGCTTGATCAATTAGTACTCCAGGAAAGCGATTTATAGTGATTTCAACACTGTGTTTGTGCCTCTCCTGCTGCTTGCTGCTGGTGTAGGGTTTCCTGCTGCTTGTTTTTGATGAGTAAAATGTTTTGTTTGCTGAAATACAACCAATCCAGGATAGCCCAAGCCAGAGATAAGCAAGTAGAAGAGAATCAGGATCAAAGTACGAAGGGCTGCAGTGTAAACAGTGAAAGATGTTTGAATATTCACAGCAACTGCAACCCAGGGCAAATCGGATTGCATATTCACAAAGATAGCTTAAAAGGTTTGGAAAAAGAGTTGGAAAACTGCCCCATGGTCACTCAATCTCCATAGTGCCATCTCAGGAGATGTGCACTCTTTGTTTTGGGTCCCATATGTGCTGAGGTGGCAGGGCATGTGGCGATGAGGTCACTGCCATGTCACATGGGATCTTCCTACTCAGCTAGGCTGACCGGGAATGGAACCCAGGACCTCTCAAAAAGAGGTGCCCAGCCCCCTAGGGTGCATACCACTAGGACAGCTAAGAATTCATGAGGAAACATAGATAAATTCGTAGGTTCTGCCCTGGATATGTCAGTTCTCAGTCCACTCAGGAAAAGATGAATTGCCTCACATTGATAGGGGATTAAGGGGTCCACTCCATATCCTGATTTAGTGTTTGGTTCCATAGGTCAAAATGTGTTGTCACCACTTTTGGTTGGGCCAATACTAAGATAGAAATGCCTGTGTGCTCAGTGCATCTCTAATACAACTGGAGTATGCCTCAAAGCATTGGAAAAGCACTTTTTCTTACTCCCCCCTTGTGCTGTGGTGGCCACCACTGTCGCACTTTCAGGAAAAAGGCATTTTTTTCTTGGCCTTTCCTTGGTTTCCACATCTACTTTAAAATACCTATAGTTTCCCTCACACAGAAAAATGGACGCTCACCATGGCTGGCGACTTTTTGCTGCTTTGTTCGTGATATTTCCTACAGAAAGCTCAGCGCTCATGGCGCTGCCGGGGTTCCTGTGGCTTGGTTGGGTTAGTTTGGGAGCATGCCAAAACATGTGCACGTGCATCCCTCCCTCCAAGACGCAGCGCGACATAAACCCAACGCAAGACACAATATACACACTCGCATGGGTTCTCGTAAACCTGCTGGCGACCTGTGACCTGTCTTGGGGCGAAGGGAGTCGTTAAACAAATTAAATTGCCCCTTGATGGGGTCTTGGGTTCTGCTCAGTCTCTCCAGGCTGCTGCGTTTTGGCCCGAACACGGCCTACTCAGCGAGGCTGCGCCTGGGTATCTGTACAGACAGGAATGGGAGAATTATGGACGAATCCACGCAAACGCGAGGCGACAACACCTAAATCCGTCAAATGACGGCGTAGAATTTTTCTCTGTCAGCGGGACCAACACCGCTCGGCAGCGCCCTGTCGCCTTTGAGAATGGCGTGTCAAACCAAGGGACATGGGCGTAACAGCCACGCGTACCCAGGTGGAAGGGGTGTACAAACGTTGGAACATACCGATACCGCTGAAACCAGGGTGCAGGTGAGCCTGAGGGCGATAGGACGTCTCATAGGGCGTTCCGCGAGCCGGTCGGGGCTAAACACCACCAGTGTGAGGGTGAACACCAGGGGAGGGAGCACGGCAAGTGGCAGGTTTAGGGACCTGAGGGTGTGCCTGTTGAGGGTAGGGCAGGGTGTGTATTGCCTGTGTGTTTTCTCACAGCGGTCCCGGCGTTACGGTGCCCTCCTCGGGCATTCGGCGAGCCAAGCTGGACTAGCTTCCACACACGGGTCACCAAACACCGCAGTCCCGGCGTTACGGTGTCCATCTTGGGCATTCGGCGAGCCAAGCTGGACGTGCTACACGCCACTGACCACCCATCACAGCAGTCCCGGCGTTACGGTGTCCATCTTGGGCATTCGGCGAGCCAAGCTGGACATGCTACACGCCACTGACCACCCATCACAGCAGTCCCGGCGTTACGGTGTCCATCTTGGGCATTCGGCGAGCCAAGCTGGACGTGCTACACGCCACTGACCACCCATCACAGCAGTCCCGGCGTTACGGTGTCCATCTTGGGCATTCGGCGAGCCAAGCTGGACGTGCTTCACGCCAGTGACCACCAATCACAGCAGTCCCGGCGTTACGGTGTCCATCTTGGGCATTCGGCGAGCCAAGCTGGACGTGCTACACGCCACTGACCACCCATCACAGAGAGAAGGTCGCGTAGTTCAGCGGTCATGCACGTGACACCTGAACTAGAGGTGCTCGGTTCGAATCCCGGTGGGGTTGCAACGCAGTGTCCTAGGCGCTAGGGTGTCGGTGACCCCGCGAGCCGGAAGGGATGCTGCGAGGGACAGGTAGGGATCACGGATACGCTGGAGTTCGGTGAGCGCCCGAGCACTTTACCACCCATCACAGCAGTCCCGGCGTTACTGTGTCCATCTTGGGCATTCGGCGAGCCAAGCTGGACGTGCTACACGCCACTGACCACCCATCACAGCAGTCCCGGCGTTACGGTGTCCATCTTGGGCATTCGGCGAGCCAAGCTGGACGTGCTACACGCCACTGACCACCCATCACAGAGAGAAGGTCGCGTAGTTCAGCGGTCATGCACGTGACACCTGAACTAGAGGTGCTCGGTTCGAATCCCGGTGGGGTTGGAACGCAGTGTCCTAGGCGCTAGGGTGTCGGTGACCCCGCGGGCCGGGAGGGATGCTGCGAGGGACAGGTAGGGATCACGAATACGCTGGAGTTGGGTGAGCGCCCGAGCATCTTACCACCCATCACACCAGTCCCGGCGTTACGGTGTCCATCTTGGGCATTCGGCGAGCCAAGCTGGACGTGCTACACGCCACTGACCACTGTCTGTGCGCGTGCCACCTCGGGCACTGCGGCGGGGCGGCCAGTACACGTTGCAAGTGCTGTACTGTGATGTCTTGCGGTGCCAGGCGGCAGAAGCAGGACCGAAGTACAGGAACGCCTGTGTCGTGTGCCCGTGTGAGCGAGGGCACGCTCCGCACTGGGACTTCTATGCACTGTATGGTACAGTGGCTCTTTACGTTTCCCGCGAATTCACTGTACCGGAGTTGCAGCTGTTTTGAAGAGTGTAGTATGATGTAGCGTGCTGTGCCTTGGGACAGGTAGGGATCACGGATACGCTGGAGTTGGGAGATCGCCCGAGCACTTTACCTTTACCTTTACCTAGAATTTTTCTAAGACAACACACCTGAGCAGAATCCAATTGTGCATCAGAAGCACATTTTTATGAAAATTGTAGTAATCTCTGGATTTTTTAAATCATGAGTTTCCTACGCATAAAAAGGCGGCGCGCAGGAGCGGCTCCTAGCGAAGCGCCGGAAAATACAGAAATAATGAGATTATAAACGTATGTCTCACGTAGACTGGAAAATGACGAGACACACATTAATAAATAAACATACAGATTCCACCCACACTGACAGTAAGAGTCAAATATGCAAGAATTCCAAAATCAACGAAAAGACTTCAATGAATCAGGTATAAACCACAGGTGTGCTCGTCTCGTATGCAGCATGCACATTGCTCGTCTCGTGGCTCCGTCAACGAGTCCTGTAGCAGCGCTAACAAACGATAGAGGGCTAGATTAGAAAGATTGCAGATGATTAGAGGTCAGATCAGGGTGATTAGACATACACACAAGTGCATAGCGACGTTTTTCGCTTGCGCCTCGTTTCACGTTTTTCACTTGCTCTCTCTCTCCAGCGGTAGGTAAGGTAGGTAAGCCCAGCTGGGGCCACCCCCTGGTGGAGTTCGTGGTTGTGGGTAAGATTAGGCAGCGATTGGCACAGGTTTTTCACAAACTCGTGCATGTTCGTGCATTCACACACGCATTAAAGGGTAGGCCACGCGAAATGCGCACGGTAAACCTTGTTTAGGTTACCCAGAGGCTCCTCTGTACGTTCTTTAAGAGAACCTGAGGAGTCTCTTAACGCTTGCTTGCTTGACAGGGCGTGTTTGAGGACAGTGTATTATAGGTCACACTGAGAAGGGTATAATACGTGGAGTGTGGCTTGGTTCCTCAGCCGCAAACACCCCTTCATTGGCCTTTGCTTTACAGGTGGGCAGGTAGGGTGATTGGTGCAGCAGCATACCATTTTTTCTTTCTAGCCCTGCTAAACAAGGGCGCTGATCACACAAACAATTGACTGCACCTCCGCCCGGAGTCGCGAGGGCAGTTCGACTCCATCGACATCCACGCTGTGCACGCAACAAGAGCACCTCTTCCCTCCAAGCCCTAGCAGGGGAAACGCGTTGTGGTGTCCCCTGTTAGGCCACAGTTGCTTAGCAGCGCTGTGTTCTCTTGTCTTCTTCACAGGAGGGTCATTAGGACTCACAACTTGACCTCCAACAACACCCAGTAGAGCGTGAGTGTAGGAGTGGTAGTCCTGAGTGGGGGCTTGAGCCAGTTGCAGAAGTGCTCGCCCACCAGGATGGTGCCACTGTAGGTAGGGTGTGTAGAGTAGTGGTGTCTCCTGTCCCGCATGCTTTTCCTCGTGGGCAGGGGAGTGCGTTAGCTTTTGGCCTTTAGCAAAAATGGGCGTTTTGTATGCCCTTAGCACACTTGGCCACCCCTCCCCTCTAGTAGGTAGGGCTTTTGCCGTCTTTCCCCAAGGATAGCGGCCAGCACAGAAATTGGGCGCCATAGGAGTGGTACCAGTACCTGACTAGGACCTTCAGTCCGACATCAGCGAAGCCCGGTCTCCGGGAGCCACGCCCGGGAGAGAAGTGAGACACACACAGACATACGTAGCACACTTAGGGGTAGGGTTCAGTCTCTAGCTTTAGTCTTGGAGGCAAGCGTCTCAGCGAGCCTCAGCAACTCATCAAGGTTGTTCTGGGACAAGTAGTCAACCAGAACTGAGTTTAGGCGTCCCTCAGGTAGAACAAACGCAGAGAAGGGCTCCCAGGTGGCCTCTTCGACTCCAAACCCTTCCTAGAGGGTGAGGAAGCACCAACCCTGGCAATAGCCGTGGCGTAGGACAGACTTCACCAGGTAGAAGCCCTCCGTAGCCATCTCCTCGGCGTTCATGTCGGGGAGTTCCCCTTCAACTTCCATAGGGCTGGCAGCCCCTTGTAGGTCTGGGGCGGCGATTTCCTCGTCGTTCAGCTCCCACTCCTCCCCACAGAGGTCTTCAGGATCATAGTAGCGCTTCAGGTGTTGAGCAGCGCACACCAGGGTCCCCCCTAGACGGGGGGAACACCGTACGGAGATACGGTGTCCATCCACTGATAGAATCTTGTACGGCCTGAAGTATGGGTCATCGCTGGTAGAGCGTGGCCAGGCGGGTAGTTGACTGTGGTGCACCAGCACCCAGTCCCCCTCTTGATATATGGCCGGTACTCGGTGCTTGTTCTTCTTGTTGCACTGACGCTCCCTCACTCTCTGGAGCATAGCCTTGGCCTTGTCCACCTTCGCTTGTTGCTCTTGGACCCATTCACCCACAGAAGAATGGGTGTCCTCTGGATAGGGGGCATGTAGGAACCACGCCGGGCGCCCTAGGAAAAGCTCATGGGGCGAGTAGCCAGCAGCTGAACTCTCTTGGGAGTTCATCATCAAGGATATGACAGGGGGTAGTCTCACCCAGTCTCTGGTGCGTGCAGTTTTGCACCATATCCTGACATTCTCCTTGAGGACACGGATATGTCGCTCACATAGGGGGTTGCTCGTGTGCGAGTAGGGAATCCCCGTAGACACCTGGACATTGAGGGATCTCAGGACCCTCTTGTACCAACCGGTATCTGAGCGTACTCGTACGTCCTCATCGGAGCTGATCTCCTTGGGCGCCCCATAGACACAAAACCACTCCTCCAGGAGTATCTTGATAGTCTCCTCCCCGGTAATGTGCTTGGTACATGGGAACACCCTGGTAAACCTGGTCAACCCACCGGTTACCACGAGGGCGAAGTCATAGCCCCCGAACTTCGGCATCTCCGTGTAGTCCACGTATAGAACACTGTTAGCACAGTGAGGGATGGGCAGGGTCGAGTAGAGACCTCTGTCCCTGATATCCCCTTGGTTTGCAGGACCTGCACGGGCACTTGTCCACGATAGGCTGGAGGGTTTTCCGCAGTTGGTCGTCAGTCCACGTGGTGTGGAACCACTGCTTGAACAGCCTCAGGGTACGGTCAGCACCCACATGACCGCTGGACTCATGGGTCCACTTCAGCAGCGCTGAGACTCTGTCACTAGGCACCACGATCCGGTGCTCGTGCCAGAGGTAGCTCTTGTCCCTCTTCCACTGATCTTGGTTGACCAGGAGGGGCTCAAGGCGTTTCTCCAGGCGCTTGTAGATATCCCCAAACTCCTTCAGGTACTCCAATTGTTGGAGTCCATCCAGGGGGAGTATCATCGTCATGTTGAGGTCCAAGTGGACGTCCATACGGCTGAACGCCTCCTTAGCCAGCGCTTCAGACCGGGCACCAATCAGGGCGTCGAAGTTGTTGCGGCTGATGTAGTCTGCACACTCGTTCTTCACTCCCTGGATATGGTGTACCGTCAGCCGTAGGTGACTGAGGTAGGTCCACCAGCGCCGTAGCTTGGCCCTCTCAGGTAGGGGGCCCTTCTGGAGACTGCGGACCGGTTCTTGGTCGCACAGCCAGACCACAGGGTTACTCCCCAACAGTCGTGCTTGTGAGGATAGTACTAGCATACCCGCGAGCAATTCCTGCTCATACGTGGAGTAGTTTCGCCTGGCCTGGTTCCATTTCCAGTTCCAGTGGCCGAGAGGTACTAGGACCCACTTGTCATGAGGGTAGCTGTGCTCAAGGGTTCCAACTCGGTTGAGACCTTCCGTCCCCCATTGGGAAATGGCCGAGTCGAACTCCTCCTTCTCTAGTGCTTGCCATTGGAACAATGTTCCACCACCGCCCACATTGCTGGCGTCGGTCACCAGGATAATCTCCCCTTGTGCCCTAGGCACGCCCAAGCACTTAGCGTTGGCCACCTTGTCTTTGAGCTCGTCAAACGCTTGTTGCTCTTGTGGGCCCCAGCGCCAAGTAGTACTCTTCTTGATCAGGTCCGTCAGAATGACGCTGGTGTAGGTGAAGTTTTTGATATGGCGGCGATAGAAGTTACACGCCCCAACGAAACTGCGTACATCATGAAGTCCTTTCTTGGGGTCTTCGTGTCGTACCTTAGCATCCATCAGGGGTTTGGCCTTAGAGGCCGCTGGGGTCCACCACCCATAGCCAATGTCAAACCCCAGGTACTGCATGGTCTCCTGCATGAACTCACACACTTCTCCAGCTTGAGTCGTGTGTGGTTCTCCTGGCAGACTGCAAAGAACTCACGCAAGAGGATTAGGTGATCCTCCTGGGTATTGGTCCCGAGGCATACATCGTCGATGTGAGCCTCCATCTGGGCCCCACGGGATATAAGCTCCTGCACCCTAGGTCTCCTTTGTAGGATGGACAAGATCTTGTTCATCAGCTCTTGGAATAGAGCGGGTGCGTTGGCCACGCCAAATGGCATGACCTTCCACTTGAACACCCTCCCCTGAGGGGTGATGAAGGCCAGTAGCTCCTGAGCGTTGGGCGTCAGGTCCACTTGCCAGAATCCGCTCCTCTTGTCCATCTTAGTCTTGTAGCGACAGGAGGCTATCTCCTCCAGGGTAGACTCCATATTGGGAATGGACCCTGAGTGGTTCAACGTTTTCTTGTTCAGCTCTCCGTACTCCACTACCAGCCATTTCGCTGTAGACCCAGGTTTAGCCAGCAGGAAACAGGGGCTGCAGTGTAGGGGGTAGTCCCCGTCCTTGTACTGCAGGACTAGGCCAGCGTCGATACATTCTTGTATCTGTCGCTCAATCTCGTCGGCCTGCTCTTTAGGAGCTGGATAGGGTCTCCTCCGGATCTTGTGACCAACAAACTCGGGTTTCAGCTTGAGGTCCATCTGTACCAGCTTGTCACATGAGGCTGGAGGGGGTAGTTCTCCGAACACCTCCAGATAGGTCCTTATAAGCTTTTGCACCAGCGGGTCCAATAGCTTGATCTTGTCCTCCATGTCCTCGTCAGAGTGTAAGTTGCTTGCCCCCTGAGTAATAGACGTCGGGAGGTGATCCTCCACCGACTCTTCGCCCTTGGTAGTGTCCTTCAACCGTTGGTAGGCATATAGAAGGTCTTGTTCAACCATCTCCGGTGGACGATGGCAACATAGGCACGCTCGAGGGGGTTCACATACACATTCCTCCGAGAGGTCGTCCTCCTCTGGGGTCCTCACATGGGTGCCCCACACGCTCTTGATGAGCTTAAGATCTACATCCCTTTGCCAGGTGGTGATCTTCTTTTCGTGGTCCTCCTTCAAATGGGATAGATCTCCCATACGTCCTTGCTTCAGTGGCCAGGAGCTGCGGGTAGGTTTAGCGTAGCATAGCTTTTTCGCGACCAACTTCCTCTTGGAGTCCACATACTCCCTTAGCCTGGATCAAGGGTCCAGCTCTTCGTCCACGGGGTCTTCCACCCTCATGGAGAGTAGGGGTTTCAGTGGGGCGACGTACTCGGCGTTCTCCACTTCCGACACACAGGTCTGCACGAAGAAGGCGTCGTGGTCAGTTTCGCAATCTGAGTGGATAGAGCTAGGTAGCTCGGATAGTCCACACTCAGAGACTCCATCAGGAACAGGTACATGACAGGGAGAGTTGGGGGCGTTGGTGTCAGTCGGGACGTACTCATCTCCCCCGGGTATAGTCTCAATAGCATCTCCAGGTCGTAGTCGATCCTTCAAGTCACCCAAGGCGAGTCCGTCGCTCTCTCGTTGTGTAGCCTGGACCAGAGTCGGGTGCAGATCCTCCCAGGGGATCGAGGTAAGACCTCCGTCCACCACGCTGAGCATACTCCCCCATCCGGGTTTCCCAATACGCGTATTACGCCCCAGAGGCACGTAGATGGCCTCATCAAGTAACCCAACAGAGCTGATAGTCAGCCTGTCCAGGAGGTTTCGCCAGTACTCGTTGCCCCCATGGGGTCCCCAATCGGGGGAACACAGGACCATACAGGAACGTTCCCAGGCCACCTTGGTCAGGACCTTCCCCAGTTCACTGAACCTGGGGTTCCCGTAGGCCATCCCGAAAGAGGGCCAGTAAAATTTGTAGCTGCAGTTCTTCCCCTTGCTGCAGTAAAGGTCCAGTACATGTCGCTTGTCGCTGGCGAACAACTCCACACTCAGGTCTTCTCTAGAGTAACCCAACTCCTTCAGACCTTGGGCTAGGACTTCCCCCAATAGTTGGGAGTCCTCAGTTTTGGAGGCCGCCATCATGTTCGAGGGCTCCTCCTTCGATAGCCTTAGGTAACTCGAGGTATGTTCCGACTGCTCCAGTGGCACGGACTCTCTGCCACTGCCGTGGTCCACATATAGGAGGTAGGGCGCTTGCAGCGTCAGGGATTGTATCTGGGAGTGCTGCACGAAGAAGTCAGTCCCCAATACAAAGTCGAAGGCCTCAGTGTCCATCACATAGAACCGATGGGCGATAGTCCGGGAGCCCATAGGTACCTCCACTTCACAGTCCCCGCAGCTGTGCACCACATGTCCATCCCCCATTCGTATAGCCGCGGTGGTCATGGTGTTCTTCAGGCTCCCACAAGGTAAAGTTTTCTTGGCCACTATAGATATGGTGGCGCCAGTATCCAATACCCCCAGGTATTCACGTCCCCCTAGTCGGATACGTACCCAAAACACCAGGTCTTGGGTGCCACCGGAGCGTCCCCGTCAGAACTCCGCGGGACAGGTCACCTCGAACCCCTTGTTCCGCAGCTTGCGGGCCATCCTCATGAAACGGCTTCTCTTCTTAGCGTTGCCGTCATCACCACCTTCGTGCTCCCGCTTGGCCCCTTGATCTTTTTGAACCTGCGTCCGTGAGCGTGTGGTAGGACCAGACTGCCCTCCAGAGGGCTCGGAGTTCCCCCCTGGATTGGGGTTGGGGTTGCCTCCATTCTTGTCTGTGTTCTTGTTGTCCTTGTCTGGCTGGCGGTTAGCGCCTCCTCCTTGTCCACCTTGACTCTTGTCCTGCCCTTGTCCACGTCCTTTCGACTTGCCCTTGCCGGAGTCGTTGCCTTTGCCTTTGCCTCCACCTTTGCGTGAGCCTTTGCCAGGATCCTCACCCTTAAGCTTCGCCGATAGGCGTTGCTTATCGTAGCACTCATCCTCGTAGTGCTTCCTCTTCCCACAGAAGGCACACGTGATGGTGCACCTGTAATGATCCGGCAGCGTTGCTTTGGCGCCGGTGTTCTTTTCCTGCTGCTTCCCCTGGACTACGAAGCAGTCTCGCTGCTCGCAGTCAGGGGCCTGCTGCAGGTGGCCCTGCTCGTCTCTGCCATCACACCAGAAGAGCTCCTTGACGTTTTCCATGATACGGGTGTGGGCGTGTTTGGGAATAGTCCCCTGCCCAGGTCTGGATCCTTGGTACCCTTTGCTATGGCCTCCAGAGCCTCCCCCTCAAGGACGGTAGTTGTTCAGGTGCTGGTCGCTTTCTTTCTCCAGCGCCAGCTCCAGGAGTAGCACACATAGATCCTCGTAGTGGAGGGATCTAGCCTTGCACTCTGCCGTTGAACGGCACTCGTCCCACAGCTCTCAAGGGGGCTTAGCCACCAACCAGAAAAGCAGGTCGTCGCTGCTGTAGGAACCGGGCGTCAATCGTCCAGCCCAGTGATCCAGGTCAAGCAACAGCTCAGAGACCCTGCCAGGTTTGGGGTTGTTGGGCAGCACGGGCAGGTTCTGGATCTCGGCCCTGATGGAGAGGTCGGTTTCATACGTCGGGTACTGCCTCTCCAAGGCAACCAACACATCGGCAAAGGTGGCCGAATTAGTCACGATCTGTCTGACCTGCTTCTCCAGGTACTTGGTCTTGCAGCACTGCAGGAGCAGATCGCACTTCACCCGTCCACTAGCGTGGGTTTGGCCGGTCAGTCGGAGGAACCGGGAAAAATTCTCAGCGAACTCGCTGAGGTCCTTGCCTGTGAACTCAGGCAGGTTCACCACGATCTTGGAGGTGGCAATAGCCTTAGCCTCCTGAGACCTGCGTCCTTCAGGGCGTCGGGTCTTCCTCTTCTTCTTCTTCTTCTTCCCACTTGGGTTCTCGGGGTCCTCCGGGTCGTCGTCCTCCGAGGGCGAAGCAGAAGTCATAGACGGCGGCTCATCATCGGGAGGGTCTCCGCCTAGATCACTAGAGCCATAAGGCTCCACGTCCACCATTGCCCTCAAGGCTGTCAGCCCCAGCCGGTCCAGCTCGGCTCTCGTAGAATTCGTCACGTGGCTGTAGGGCGGCTGGGCTGTTCTCGGTACGAAAGGGTCTCTCGGTATCGCTGCAGGGGTTGGCATCGGTCGGCTCCTCAGGCTCCCCAGGGTGTTTGTCAGCCCTGCCACCAGGTGGTTGGCCTGTATTCGATGGGGTGACACTCCCACAGTGGTAGGTGACGCTTGGGGCGGTATCATCAGGGGCTCCAGTTTTTCTCGAATCTCTTGAGTGAAGTCGCCCACAATTTTAGAGTTGTCTCCTCGGAGCACCTCGTTGATCTCCGACCGCGTCAGGGACCTGTTGGAGGATCTCACTGATCCTCTACTTCTTCCTCCAAGAGACTCAGGTCCTCTCCTCAACCCACTCAAGGTTGCATACCCAGGAGCATCCACATAGGTTCCTGTAGCGGGTAGAGGATGGTGATAGTCAGCCGCATACCATCGCGGCGCAGAACTGGAGGCCACCAGCTCACTGGCAGTAGTTGCCTCAGGAAACGCAGTGGTAGGTGGGCCCAAACCATAGGCAGGGTAGGTAGGCATACCAGTAAAGCCTGTGCCCTCTGCCATAGGCGGGTTGTTTATGGGTGTGGATGTTGCAGCGGCTGGGTCTGGAATTGGGAGTGTGGTGGTTATAGGAGAGGGTGATGCGTGGAGGCCAGAAGCGCTTGGTGCGCCCTGGAAGGTAGAATCATTCGTCGGGTCTTGCCCTTGGTCTACTCCTCCGTCTGCTTCGTCTCCAGCTTCCTTCTCTCTCTCTCTCTTTCTTTTCGCAGGCTGGGAGTCCACCTCCTCGACTGAGAGGGCCCGGAAGGCCGACTGGAGTCCTTCCAACGAATCCTCCGCCACGTCCACTGGCCCATGTAAGGGCTCCGAAGGTACAGCGCTAGGTCCAGGTCCAGGTTCACCAGGTGCTGGCATTGCTGGTGCCTCAGGCGCTGTCTTCACGTCGGTGTCCTCTTTCTTTGTGTCCATCTTCGTTCGCGCTATCGCTTATATATGACTGATCTCGGCGCACTGGTTGTACGGCACGGGGTTGCTGCCGGTACGCAGAGACAGTCTGCCTCTTGCTACCAGAAGGTTTATAGTGATTTCAACACTGTGTTTGTGCCTCTCCTGCTGCTTGCTGCTGGTGTAGGGTTTCCTGCTGCTTGTTTTTGATGAGTGAAATGTTTTGTTTGCTGAAATACAACCAATCCAGGATAGCCCAAGCCAGAGATAAGCAAGTAGAAGAGAATCAGGATCAAAGCATGAACGGCTGCAGTGTAAACAGTGAAAGATGTTTGAATATTCACAGAACCTGCAACTCAGGGCAAATCGGATTGCATATTCCCAAAGATAGCTGAAATGTTTTGGAAAAAGAGTCCGAAAACTGCCCAATGGTCACTCAATCTCCATAGTGCCATCTCAGGAGATGTGCACTCTTTGTTTTGGGTCCCATATGTGCTGAGGTGGCAGGGCATGTGGCGATGAGGTCACTGCCATGTCACATGGGATCTTCCTACTTAGCTAGGCTGACCAGGAATTGAACCCAGGACCTCTCAAAAAGAGGTGCCCAGCCCCCTAGGGTGCATACGACTAGGACAGCTTAGAATTCATGAGGAAACATAGATAAATTCATAGGCTCTGCCCTGGATATGTCAGTTCTCAGTCGACTCAGGGAAAGATGAATTGCCTCACATTGATAGGGGATTAAGGGGTCCACTCCATATCCTGATTTAGTGTTTGGTTCCATAGGTCAAAATGTGTTATCACCACTTTTGGTTGGGCCAATACTAAGATAGAAATGCCTCTGTGCTCAGTGCATATCTAATACAACTAGAGTATGCCTCAAAGCATTGGAAAAGCACTTTTTCTTACTCCAGGGGGGAGTCAGAAAAAGTCACTGCCACGTCTTTCTTGGAGGGCTTGATCCAGGCCAAGCCCCCCTTGAAACCCTTTTGTTGATGCTAAGACTTATTTAAGTATTTTTATCCCTCTTTTGAAGCTCTAAGTACACTTTCTCTAAGTAACTAGGGTTATAACCCTAGCCCCCCATGAAGTTCACCCCTTCCACTCAACTGAGCGGAGGTACCTTCCTTCATGGAGGATATACCCAAATATAACAGGCATTTCATGCCTTAGGCCTTGGAAGTTAAGCCTAGTGGTCTCCCACCCCAAGACCCCTATACTCAATTGTTTCTACCACTTACTGTGGTTCTACTTTTTAACTGTTGCTGAATTCAGTTGCTTGGCAAAGTCATAGTCTGTGTCTGGCCTAACTCCTTTGCCCCATATTCCTAACCAACTCCATTTCATCCAAAAGAGTGCACATGAAGTGCTTGAGGCTAATTGGGAGGCAAGAGTCATGCCGGTTTTCATATAAAAATCATTTGTTTTATTCTTTTGTGATTGAATCTTTGTATTTATACCTGCTTTGTCTACCTGCAGCCCTTCTGTGTTACACTGGATTTCAAACTATTCATTGATTCGATCCACATCCTGTTCTTGCTCTGCTTACTGCCTTGGTTTGGGTTTTACAACATCAAAACCTGCAGGATTTCACCAAAATATCTAGGGCACTAAACAAGGACATCTTTCTTAGGCTAACCGTAAACAACCTATGAGAAATTAGACCTTGGGGTGTTCTTCCATGCTTCAATGGTGCTCTCTATGTTACATTGAGCATCTACTTGAAGATTACTGGTACATAGGTTTAATATATTGAACGTTCCCTGGGATTTTGTCAAAGATTCCTAATTTCATGAGGTCCCTTCAGGTCTAGGGCAAAGTTAGGCCACAGGTCAGTTTTGTGCCAGCTTTTGCTCGAAGGCCTAGCAGTGTCTATGTGTCATATTTGGGGCATTTGGCTACTGCCCCATCCGTGAAGGATCGGCCGAAGTCTACATGTCAGTTCAAATTTGTCTTGAATCCTGTGTGTAAAACATGCTCATGGAACCTTTTTGAGGTAATTAAAAATGACCTCAAAAAGTGTGTATTGGAGACGGTTGCTTTGCTCCAAAGGCAGAAGGAGGTAGGGTCAGCCCTTCTGGGACAATTTACTCCTCTCCAAATGCTTTGTGCATCCACTTTACCGGACCTTAGGCTATCAGAATCTTCGCGGCATTTGCAGTTTTTTCTCCTGTGTTTTTCACTTTTGGGGAATTTCACCAAAATGCGAGGCCTATCAGACTGGATAGAGTGTCCTAGTATCGTTGAGATACACTGGGATATTTTGGGATCATGTTGGTGGACTGTTGCCCTTCGAATGCCTCCAAACAGATTCTTTTGAAACGCCCCTACCCTGGCTAGGGGGCACTTGACTTTTAGTAACCTCTGATTTGTGGTTTTTGCTGCTTGTGTGCCGTGATGCTTGCAGTAACTCTCAGGGCCCATGTTCAGTCGTTTCCTGCCCTGCTATCTGTGTCAAGGTGGAGGTCGTGGGTTTCCAGAACTACCCTTGTTTCTGTATGAGACCCTGTCCCATTGCTATGACTTCCTTTGTGCCAATTTGTCTTGTGTACATTCTGTTTTTGTGGTTGCATGATGTATCTCTTTTCGTCCTCTTAGGCACGAAAGGGCTACTTTGGTGATCGCTGCGCTCACCCTGAGTCCCAGCAAGGTTGCAGACTTTTTGTCTAGTGCTGTGCCTTTGCTTGTGTCTCGCTCGGCTAAGACAACGCGCTCGTACGGGCCCCGCTTACACACGAGTGGGTAAAATAGCACAAGAATTACTATCAGAAAAGTCTCCTAAGGGCTACGCCAGAGTATCTAGCCGAGAAGTGCGGCTCACAAAGACCCCCCCCAAAGAGGACAACTTCAGATTTGAGACCTCAAACCCCATAAAATCCTAGGTGCATGCAAGACCTAGACCCGCAAACCGGTGAGCTCGTCCCCTCTGTGGCAGCCCCCGCTGTCTGTACTACCGGCTCCGGGCCCCATGGGACCAACTCAACAAGCAGCTCGGCATCCGATGGGCGGCCGCCCCCGGCGTACCCCGTACTCGCAGACCCAGCCCCCCGCGCCTTCCCTGAGTGTGCTGCGAAGCCCCAGCGCGGCCGCTGGCACTTTGCCGAGGAGATTGAGCTCACCAACAACCTTGGCCGATGGGCGTTCCGCATGAGAACGGCCACCTACGGGACCCTCAATGTGCAGCAGCAGTGGCATGAGCTCGATGCCTTGGCTGCCCACTACGAAGGCTTTGCCACCCAGTCCGCCACCCTGCGGCAGGAAGCCGTGGCGTTCGTCAGCGACCTGAGTGGTTTTGCTCGCTCGCCTGTCACAACAACGCCGGGCGGAACCAGGCTGGGACCGAGTGCGCACCTTGCATCAGCGTGTCGGCCACCTTGCTGACCAGCTTGGGCGGCTCAGTAGGTTTGTGAATGAGCTCCGGACCGAACAGCTGAAGCAACTCAGTGTCCTCACCGCGCTCCAAGTGCAACAAGCAAACACTTCGGCCGTTGTTGCTGCCGCCACAGCCGCCCCCAATTTGGTGACCATCAAGCCTGCCATGGAGGTTCAGAGGAACCGGGCCGTGGAAGTCTAGCTCGGCCCCCTCATCCAGCGGATCAACGAGCTGGAGCAGCGAGAAGCCGAACACTGTTGCACTCTCCCAGGCTCCGTCCACGAGCTCACGGCCAGGATAGCATCAGCCGCCGCTGCGACCGGTTCTACCGCCGGTTCTACGACAACCCCAGCGGATCCATCCATCCGCTCCCTTAAGATCCAGCTGGCGACCATGGAGGCAGAGGTGGGGCAGGTCCGGCTCACCATGGACACCGAGCGGCGTGGTGGATCCCAGTTGAGGCAAAGCATAACTAATAGCATAAACCTCATGACGACGGCGCCTGTGACGCCAGCTTAGCCCCCCTGGGGACCCGTGCCCCCGCCCACAGATTTTGATTGCGTTGCAGCTCAGGTCAGGGCCCAAGGGCAACGCCTCACCGCCTGGGAGTATTAGATGGCAGGCTCTAATGAGCTCACAATGGACTTCAAGAGCCAGCTGGAGGGGCTGCAGGAGAAGGAGGGTGTTGACCACGGGCCCCAAGAGGATGTCTTTGCCACTCATGCGGCCTATCATCATGTACATACTCCAGAGTTCGGTAGCCATTCTGAAATGGCTTGTCATGTTGCTGATGTACATACCGACGTGCATGCGACGCCCCATCGCCATGTGCATGTGGTCCTACAGCCGCATGTACATACACATATGCCTTGTGCAGCCACCCATGCAGCGGAGCCACCAGAATCACTGGGTTATTGCGCCCCCCCAAGGGGCTACAGAAGTGGGACCACCCGGTTATCACCCCCCCCACGGACCCCCAAGGCCAGAATTCAGTTTCTCTGGACCTCCCCCTGGATATACCCCCAAGCGCATCACTATTGTGCCGAGGGGCGTCACCTTCAAGGACTGCACCTTCGGCACTTTGATGATCGGAGAAATTTTGACCCCAAAGTGATCCTGAGATGGCCAAAAGATGAGCAACTTCCTAAGGGTAGACTGGTAGGGATTCCTGCTTAGGATTTGGCCTTTGCTGAAGTCCCTAATGACCCGGCTCTGAGCCTCCTGGATAACGCCACTACCTTCAACCACTTCTGGGCAACCACGGGGCCAGGGGCCTATGGCCATCAGGGCACCCCCCAACAGGACCCACATCCTTTGGGGACCTGCAGCGGGCGGAAGGGTTGAAACCGTGCACCACCGCCTCCTGAAATGAACCTCCCGACACTCCCGCTGCTATTTTACCTACTCCTGTGTAAGCGGGGCCTGTACGGGCGCGTTTCCCTCAGCTGAGTGAGACACAAGCAAAGGCACAGCACTAGACAAGAAGTCTGCAGCCTTGCTAGGACTCAGGGTGAGCGCAGCGATCACAAAAGTAGCCCTTTCGGACCTAAAAGGACGAAAACAGATACATCATGCAACCACAAAAACAGAATGTACACAAGACAAATTGGCACAAAGGAAGTCAGAGCAATGAGGGAGGGTCTCAGACAGAAACAAGGGTAGCTCTGGAAACCCAGGACCTTCACCTTGACACACATAGCAGGGCAGGATACAAGTCAACGTGGGCCTTCAGATTTACGGCAGCCATCAGGGCACACAACCTGCAAAAACCACAAATCAGACGTCACAGACATTCAAGTGCCCCCTAGCCACGGTAGGGGCGTTTCGAAGGAATCTGTGTGGAAGCATTCAAAGGGCAACAGTCCACCAACATGCGCCTAAAATATCTTAGTCTATCTCAACGATACTAGGACACTCTATCCAGTCTGATGGGCCTCGCACTTTGGTGAAATTCCCGAAAAGTGAAAAACAAAGGAGAAAAAACTGCAAATGCCGCGAAGATTTGGATAGCCTAAGGTCCGGTAAAGTGCATGCACAAAGCATTTGGAGAGGAGTAAATTGTCCCAGAAGGGCTGACCCTACCTCTTTCTGCCTTTGGAGCAAAGCAACCGTCTGCAATACACCCTTTTTAAGGTCATTTTTAATTACCTCAAAAAGGTTCTATGAGCATGTTTTACACACAGGATTCAAGACAAATTTGAACTGACATGTAGACTTGGGCCGATTCTTCAGGGATAGGCCAAGAGCCAAATGCCCCTAATATGACAAATAGACACTGTTGGTAGGCCTAGTGACAAAAGGCTGGCACAAAACTGACCTGAGGCCTAGCTTTGCCCCGGACCTGACGTGACCTCACGAAACTAGGAATGTTTGACAAAATTTGAGGGAATATAGTGAGCCTATGTACCAGTAAGCTTCAAGTAGATGCCCAATGTAACGTAGAGAGCACCATTGAAGCATAGGAGATCACCCCAAGGTGTAATTCCTCATAGGCTGTTTACTGTTAGGTTATAAAGTGACCACGTGACAGGGTTGTTTTCAAGGCTCTCGATAGACTTAGTTGCAGCCATGTAAAACCACTATGCCATAGGCTTGGCAAAATGGGTTCAAGTGACTTCAGTATGTTATGAAGCATACCCAAACAAGTCTAAATACCCAACAAAGACACCTTGGAGGGAATGAGGGTCAGGAGACAAGGAAATTAGACCCAAAGGACCCAACAAACCAAGTCTCTGAAGCGGACGCAGGGAAGTTGGGATTTCAAAAAGGTTTGAGAGATCCGGTTAGTACGAGATGCCAAGAGCTCAAAGTACAACAGACAAATCAAATACCCAAAGTAAAGAGTTGTGGCTCTCATAGGAATCAAATTTCATGTTAAAGCTGATCGATGGCGTAGAGTGAGGAGCCCAACAACTGAGCACATACCCAGGCCAAATTGGACATGCATGCTGGGCATCTTTCCCAAGCATGGATTCAACTCGAAACTGCGTGCCCAAATCCAACGAGAACAAGCAAAGAAGCGTCAACGGGCTCAAACAGTGACCGCATATGCACAGTAGCGACATGCACCCCTATTGTCTCCCCCTATTGTCCTGGTTTTGCCAGTTATAATGCGAAATACTAAGTTTACATCTGCATTGGCCTTAACGCTAAAGTTAATGTCCAGGGCTATTCCACAATCCTTGCATTCTCCTCCCTGAGATCCTGACGTCAGTTGTTCACAGTACCTTTAGTACCATTATATAGAGGCTGCAAGGACTTCTAACAGCAATTTATAAGGTTGGTAGGCTTCGGGGAGTTTGCGAAGTATAGAAATGTACGCTTGATCGAAAATTGTCAGGTCAAAGATGGTAGTCGCAGTTTTGTGGCGGGCCTGACTCAAAAGATTTGCCTCATCATAGTCGATTTACACCACTGCCACTGCAAAAAAAGGTTGATGCAGTGTCTACAAGCCTCATACCAACAGCAAAGCTCATTTAGCAGGCTTTGGAAGCATTTAGCTGAAGTATATTTTGGGATTTAAGGCCAGCAAGCTGGATCATGATGCATGATCCACCACGATAACATTTTCTTACAATCTGTTGACGGTGTGTGCACCAAAGTGCCAAGATGCATGTTTGAGCTGAAGTAGCGGCTATATATACTGACGGAAATCTAAACGAAGGCAGGCGTTGTTTTGCTCTCACACATTCTGCTCGATTCCGTCTTCATCCGCGGCAATTTTCCCATGATAGGACACTTCACGACACTTGAGCTATGAATCTTTTTTAGTCGAGACACTGATACTAGTATGTTTCATTAAGCCCTCTAGTCCCTATCCCCATATGTCTTCCTTCTCCGTGAGAATTTTCTCCTTCTCATTTATCCCCCTTTCGAACCTCCATCAGGTTCAATCTTGTTTAGATTCCGTGGATACGCCACCTCTGAAGCATATGTTGTGCGCTGCAGAACAAGAAAGGTAGAAGTACGACAACATGGAATACATGAAGGACCGCTTAGCGCGCCTGCCAAAGCAAAGCTGCTAACAGCAACCGATATCACAGTTCATTTCTTACCTCATTTCCCACAATTCACGCTAATTATGTTCATTTCACCTCAATAATGACCAAGACACAATTTTGCATTGCTCATCCGTACATTTCCATGTCTTTGAAATGTCACTTTTTGCGTCAAAGACAGTCTTATACTTCTCATTCACCCTAATTTCAGTCTGATCCGGCTCCATTCACCCAAGAATCAGCGAATTTCTGCCAGATTTTGGTGACCTTAGCCTTATGTTTGGATTTCTTTTTGGAACACACCTGCATTACGGCCTTCGCTGAACCTGGTGCACACCTCGGTTGTGTTTTTGTAGTGGACTTGTAAGTGTGGTCAGCCCCACGTTGGCTGAAATCTGCTCAAATACGTGCCCACTAATCCAAGTTTCGGCCAATCTCACCCATTGGCATCATCGCCGCCCCCCGCTCTTTACTGATGATAGACCTACATGTTTCCAGGCTGCCGGATTTGTTTGCACCTTCCATCGAATTTGCATGTGCCATATTCCGATGATTGATCGGGAATCACCTATGGCCGGAGATGCGGGTGCGTGTGTCAAACTAGGGACATATTTTTTGCCATATGATTTGCATAAATCTTTTGTGAGAGATTCACAAACACCGCCAGCTATGTACAGTTTCATGCACCATGATTTTCGTCTATGGCGAGTGCTCCTCGAACCATATTGGTATATACTTGTCTACTTTGTCTACTGCGAACGCCTCCCAATCTGTCCCCCTTACTCCCGCAGGGAAGGGACCCCGAAGCACGTTCCTTGCAAGGTTGTCCACCGCCTTCCGGCCAAGAGAGTGGTTGTAAACATACATAAATCACTGTAAGATCGGAAAGAGTAATGAGAATCAAAGTTGCAAAAGACAATCAAGAGAGGCATCACCGCAAAAACCAGAAGTGTAGAATGAACGAATGCACGACTGGTGCTAACGAATAAATTGTTTCCCAAACTTCTCAATTTGGTGCTTGCAAAGAATCTCAAACCTTTCAGCTTTGTCGCAAAAGGTTCAAGATGGATATGACCGAAGGAAAAATGAATAATAACAAGTAGCAACCCTACGTTCCTACAAAGACATGTAAAAGAAGGGCTAAGTCAAAGAAAGTAAGATGCCTAAACGACATGCACATATTTTCTCTTACCTTTTGAAATGAAACCGATTATGCTCTTTGCATAATCATTATAGTTATTGTTAAAATTTCCCTTGGCTCTTTTCAATAGCAAACAATGCAGTGAATTCCAGGAATGATCTCTCCCTTGAGTAGTGACAATTCAATGTGTCAACAAAACACCAACCTGAAAGGTTGCAAGAAGAATGGTACGAAAGCCTTTTTGAACCTTATAAATTGATATAAAAACATTTGTAAATCATGCAAAAGCTCATTTTATATCAATGTCATAGATTAGGAACGTCCCATGCTGAAATGGATTTATCGCGCTTAGGAAATTGCATGGATGGCATCCGGGAATCGAACCTAGGGTTTTGCAATGCAAATCCCATGTTCCGCCAATTATGATAACACATCCGGCTGATACACTTTCATCTCAATTAATTATAGATCAACAGACAATATCGTCTGAACTCAGAAAACATCCGTTCTTTCTTTTTCTGCCCCAGCAGAACAATGTCCAGATCCACAGCGATCATGCATGACAGATCGATCAGCGATTACGACAAAGTCCTTACCAAGTCTGAACCAAGAAGACGATAAACAGGTACTCTCATGCTCATGGTAGAACTGCATTATTGAGGGAGTTATAGAATATAGAACTATAGCCAGACTTCGTCAGTGCATCTGCGAGTTGATCTTGCGTAGCCACCCATTCCAGATTGGTAACTTCTCCAGACGTTATAGCATCACGAATCACCGCAAGCTCAATGAGAAGTCTCTTCTCAGACACAGCCTTGTGCAGGTAGATGTGGTCGAATAGTGAAGCACAGTCAGTGCGTAGCGTGACAGGGACTCGCATCTTCGTAATCTCAGTAACGACATTGAGCGTTAAGAACAGGTCATCCAAGCAGGCTGAACAAGCAAGGGTTTCCCCAGCAAAGGTGGACTTTACTGAAGCGGTACCCAGAACCTATGGCCCATGGCCCGGAGGCCTGTGAGCCGTCACACCCGTTATGGCCCATGGCCCGGAGGCCTGTGAGCTGTCACACCCGTGCGGAAGCCGTTGACACCGGCTGTCAGCGGGATATCCCTGTTCTCTAACCCGCAAAATCTGGAATCCGATTTCTAACCATTAAATCGATGTGGAATTACCATAATTTTACTGTCTTGGTCGATTTGCGGTCAGAAATCGGTGAAATACCCGATTTCTACCGCGATTTCTAATTGTCGTGAAATCGCCGCCTGACGTTGCCCGTTCCGTGCACTGCATTAGATGATTCTGTAAAACGATCTTTCTTGAAGTTAAGACTGAAACACTCATCGAGTGATCCGCAATTTTTTCCTTGATAAAACGCATCGCATCCCAGATTTTTCCCAGAAAATCTGGGCGGCCGAAGGCGCTTTGAACCCCCAAGCAAAATAACAAGGGTTACGAGCGTTCAAGCGCCCAAGGATGAATCAACGTGCCTCATAGGCACTGTGTATGAGGTTTTGCCCCCCATAGTCATAGGATGAGGCCAAAGGATCCCAACTCCATAGGCCCAAAGGGTTATTTATTTTGAGTGTTTTCCAAGAAATGGGCAATCTCACGTACTTGGCGTCCAAGTACGTGTAGAAGTATTTTGAGTTGGCGTTTTCTCCCTCTTTGCTTGCCTCTACATCCGGGGCATATCACTTGTCTTCCCCGGATAGTACATATATGATCTCCATATATATATTGGCAATATATTTTGCGTGCATGCTAAAATTCAGCTTTCCGAAAGGAGGTCGATTTTCGACCAAAGCACTTGCATGCGTGTTAAGGGACCAAGGTTACTCTAGAATATAGGCACACTTTGATTCTAGGTCACTAGGTTGGGTGTAGAAGGCGAGGGTAGAGTTGTATGCCATATTTGGTGTCATATTACGTGCCCATTTGGCGGTGCACCATTCCAAGACTAACCCGCCAATGGACCCCATATCGCACGAGGCTCTTTGTTGTACTCCCAACCAACACTCGCAAGCCTAACCTTCGTGAAGGAACGCTTGTGGTGCGCTCCCGAAGCGATGCGTTGCGAGCAAGGTGTGTTTTTTGCAATATTCCATATTTGCATGTGCCCACTTGGGAGGCAGCGTGCGCGGCCTTCCAAAGCGCCCCAAGTGGAGCACATATGTGGAATCAGAGGTCATTGGTGTCGGGTCATTGTGTTTGGAAGGATTGGTCGATTACTCAATCCAAGCTGAAGATATTATAACATATTTGTGTAGTTTTCAGGGCACTTTTGCGTGTCTTTTCGCCAATTTTGCTGTTTTTTGCCCGTCATGATGTCAAGTGGCGACCGTGTATCTCAACGTTGCGCTCAATTGACATCATGACCCAAGTATGTTTTAGGGGGTACATACTTCGGTGCCCAACATATCTTGGACCCAGCGAACAACTCCCCTTGGGCTTGGCATACCGTGGCCGCCATGTTGGCAATTTCGGACGATCCAAAATCATGGGCTCACTTGGCGACCCTGCCATTCCCAAAACCGGAGGGGTTTGGGCGACGCCCAAAAGATATGTTGGACGCATATGACTTGATACCAATCCTATGGCACACTCCGGTCCAAGCCGGGCATGTGCCTCATTTGCCTGACCCATGAGTGCGCGCATTTTCGGCCATTTTGAGCAATTTTCCACATTTTCTGCCCGCCGTGCACCATGTTCAGCCCCCTCGTGCACGCCGGACGCATGGACCAATGGACCATATATGACATGGGTGTTATGGATATTGGTCACCATGGTTCGCACACCACGTGGGCGAAGCGGAGCAACCTCTGTCAAGGTGCTAGCCCAAAGTGAGTGTGGGCTATTTTGCCATTTTGGCAATTGTGGACCCAATTTGGATTGTCACCACGCCGAGTGGCATGGAGATCTTTGAGAGCCAAGGGCATGGGAGTCTTCGTTGGACTCCCGGTGGATCGTGTATGGAATGGCGAATCCGATCTCCAAGCCGGCTTGGAGATATACCATTGAGGGCACCCCCGATTTTGGCTCATTTTGAGCAGCCAAAATGACCCCCTTTTGGAACCCCAATTTCACCCCCCGTGTGGTCCATTGGCGGCCCCATATCTCTAGGCCCACAAAGAGCCCGTACCTAATTCCAAGTTGTGCGCTCAGACATAGGTCCTAGGTCCTGCCTCCTATCCTGTGAGCCATTGGCCTTGCCCTGGCCGGGCGAGCCACGCGTGGGAATGACGCCAATTTTGGTGACTTTGGCATCATGACCCCACTTGACGAACCCATGGTGCCCTGATGCCGGGACTTCAGAGGGAACCAGGTTGGGTGGGGGCTCCAGGGAGTTTGTACTCAAAGGTCATAGGGTCAGTTGCCTCGTCCCTACCTCTGGCGGGTCCGGACGAGGGGTCAATTTAGGAGTTTTTTGAGCTAATATCAGTTTGGACTGAAACAGCCCATTTTCAGCTACCAACTCCCAGCGGATAATGGCGGGGCCATATCTCCGGCTCACAGGGGAGTTGGGACCTGCCATTGAGGGTGAGAGTGGAGCCACTGTCGTTTGGCCTCGGGGCACCTTGGTTCTCAGAAACTCGCCTGTGGCTGGGCGCGACACCCTCCCCTATTGGCAGGGTTTCAGGGTCCGGACTGAGCAGGGCATGGGTTGTCTTTGAGCCCCCGCCCCCGCCAGCCACTGAGAGGGTTGGACCTGGGATTGGGACATGAGTTGGGACTGAGTGTCTATTGTCCTGTCATGCCCTTACCCCAGTCCAGTCTTAACCCCATGTGTACATATCCTGATGTGTTGCTGTACATACTTTTGTTCCCTTGTTTCAGAGTGGCACAGATCCTGAAACGCTTTGTCACATGACACGAGCGTGATGATGCCCCTGTGAGCGCAGTGCTTTGCCTGCCTGCCTGCTTGCGCGTGTCTACCGCAGCGTCCCGTGGCCAGGCCCCCCACGGGAACGCGTCAAAAGCGTTTCACCGGCGCGGGGTTACCCATCCCTCGCGTGCCACTCGGGGCCACCTGAACCCCGAGTACCACGGGCTTCGCAGCGCCCCCGGCAACAGCGCCGAGTCCGTGAAGGAGGAGTATCGACCGGAACTCCGACATCAGCGAGTTCCTTCGGCCGACCAGCAAGGCCCCACTCCCAGCTACATCACCTGCCTGAACAGCCACCCCCAGGACCAGTCCATCGAGGGGAACGATGGTGAATTGGGAGGAGGCGGGCAAGACGTGGCCGCAGCCCCACCCCCATGCGGTGCGCCTACTGCGTGGGTTGGTGTGGGGGCAGCACTACCGCCACAGCAATCCCCAGTGCGAAGGCGGCATGCCCGGGAGCTTCGAGCTCCGCGAGGACATTGGCCCCGACCGCCTGCAGGCAGTGGAAGACTGGCTGCGGCTGGAAGGGTTTGCCTACCGCTTCCGCCAGAAGCGCTGGAGGGTCTGGACCCGCCCGGACAGACCCGGCGAAGGGCCGCGCCCCGACGGGATTGAGGAGGACGAGAACCGGAACGAGTACCCGTCGGGCGCCACGATCAAAGTCTCCATGTGGGACATGATCGAGAAGAAGTTCCCGGAGCCGGGGAACGAGCGCACGCTGCAGGGCAGCAGCAGCAGTGCGTCTCCTGGGAAGGAGAAGCGTACCGCCGGGGACAGGAAGCGGGACAAGAAGTGGCGGGAGTACCAGGAATCCCTGGCCGCCGAAGCCGCCCAAGCCGCCAAGGGCGGAACCCCAGCCCCCAGCCCCCAACGGGCCAGTGGCGGTCACCACCCCGGCCACACCACCCTTGGCAACTTCCTCGAAGTCGCCAAGCAGGCCAAGGCCAAGCCCCGTCAGCTGCACCTGAGGAAGTCAGGACCGAGCAGCGACGTGGAGTCGGCCCACCGCGGGAGGATGCCGGCCGACCAGGCCGGCTCCAGCACCAGCGTCGCTCCCGACCGAAGGGACGTGGCCCGCGCCTGCGAGCGCGCCTGTGGGGTGCCCTGCAACCTTCGGGTTGCTCGGCAACGGGCCACGCAGCGGAACGCTGCCGTGGAGGGCGCCGTTGGCATCGCCCAGGAGGAGGCCACAGATTGGCGCAGAGGCATGGCCTTCCACGCCTCGCATGTGGCAGCCATCGCAGCCGGTCTCACGGCTGCAGCCGCCCATGAGGCAGCGACTGCCCGGGTCAGGAGTGAGGTGGCGGCAGCCGCCCAGGAAACCTGCCTGGCCCAGGAGGCCATTGTCCGTAAGGAGGCCGAGGTGAAGGCGCTGGAAGAGGCGCTTGCCCAAGAGAGGGCAAAGAATGAGGCGGAGGAAAGGGCCCACACCGAGGCGACCGCCAAGACCCAAGCAGACGCCGCCAGGAAGGACGCCATCGAGGCCAGGCGACGGAAGGTCGCTGAGGAGAGGGCCAAGACGAAGGCGGAGCTGGCGGCGTTGGAAGCGGAAAAGGCTCGGCTGCAGCAGGCCCGGGAAGCCGAGGCTGCTCGTGCCCGGGAGGAGGCCCAAAGGCGAGACTCCCCCGTGAGGATCCCGAGTGGAGACCCTTCAAAAGTTCTTCGAAGGGGACGCCTCCTCCAAGATGAAGCTGGATCTGGAGGAGGTCGACACGGGCAGCAGTGGGGACAGTGGCTCCACCGCCTACCGACAAAGGAGGGGTAAGGGGAAGACCCCCGAGAGGTCACGGAGGCCAGCGGGCGGACACCCCCACGACTCCGACCCCTTCTTCACCGCCAGCGACGGGGATGAACGAGGCCGCCGACATCGCCGAGGAGTGGCTGGCGGAGGAGGCGGAGACGTCCCCATGGAGCCGGAGGGTGAGAGTGAGGATCTCCCTCCTCCCTACCGGAGCTCGGGATCCACCGAGTGCGAGACCGAGACGCCTAGGTGGGGCGACCTGGACGAGGAGGAAGACATGGACTTCGGTTACACGGAGAAGCCCCCATCCTCAGACCCACCGAGGCGACCCGGCGGAGACCCGCCGGGACCCCCTGGCGGAGGCCCGTCAGGACCCCCCGGAGGACGCCCACCAAGTGGACCCCCCGGAGGCGGACCTCCGGGAGGGGGAGGACCCCCTGGACCGGGCGGACCCGGCGGAGGCCCTCCTGGAGGACCCCCTGGGGACCCCAACGACCCATCAGGGAACGGTGACCCGGATGCCACCTGGCGGTGGATTGTCCACCTCCGCAGGAGGGTCCAGTCCCTCGAGCGCCAGGTAGACACGGGCAAGGGCCAGATGATTCGCATCGCCAGGGTCGTCGCGGGCGCACAGAAGGAGCTGGACATCGCCAAGACGGAGATGGTCAAGATTGCCAAGGTCGCCACCGCCGCCCAGAGGGAGCTGGACATCGCCAGGGGCGAGACCAGGCTGCTGAACAAGGTCATCAACGGCCTGCAGCAGAGGTTGGACGAGCTGGAAGGCCGTGGGAGCGTTGGCAGCGACCACCCACCCCTGGAGTCTGGCTCGTCGGACGACGGCTGGGGACCTGGACCAGGTCCAGGCAGAGCCCACGCCCCCGCCGGAGCCCCCAGAAGTCGCCCCAGCGCCAGTGCCGCCTCTCTCAGCGCCCCCTCTCACCACAGCGCGGGCCGCCGTAACGAGTGCGTGCCACCCGGCAGTGGCAGTGAGGAGTGGCGTGATGAGTGGCTCAGGGCGGAGTACCACAACCGCCGTGCTCCACCGCGGACACCGGTACGCCCCCGACGCCCCGCACCAGCCCAAGAGCCAATCCCAATGGCTGGCGGACGTTATGGTGGACTCAGGGATGAGGTCCCCGGAGGGGACGTGGAGTGGGATATCGGCGGAGGCGAGGAAGATCTGGAGGAGTTCGGCATTACCCCGCCGCGTGGTGTACGACGGGAGGCCACTGAACGCAGCCGCCGGCGCCGTGATGAGGAGGCATACATGGAAGGAGTACGGCGTGAACATCTAGGTTCAGCGTACATGGAAGAACCACGGCGTAGCCACACGGATTCCGTGGAGGAGATGGAAGTGGCGGCCGTGGGAGTCCGTGGGGGACGCCGATGGGAACCTCGGTCGACCTCGCGGCCGGCGTTCATGGTCTCTAAGGCCGCGGATGCCGCCGTGTGGGAAGACCTGAAGGACATCAAGCCCCCCACGTACGATGGCAACCCCCTCAACCTCGACCGCTTCTTGGAGAAGCTGGACGATTGGGGGATGACCGTCACTGAAGACATGGATCCCGCAGATGCGGAGAGATATGTCTTCAAACGGTTCAGGTACCGCCTGCCGGAGGTGCTACAAGAGCTATACTTCATGGCGACCAAGGAGGGGAAGATCAAGACCCTGAAGGAAGCCAAGAAGTGGCTCAACGAGCAGGAGCGGGTGGAAGCTCCGCAGGTGGCTGCCAAGCGGTGGAAGTCCATCAAGCTTCAGCATGATGGTCGGGAGATGCGCCTACGAGACTGGCGGGACTTCCGGGGGCAATACACCCTCTTCCGCCGCAACGTGGAGGACTGGAATGAGGCTGACGAGCAGGTCCGCCTGCTCTCCATGCTGCCGGAAGCATGAATCAAGAGAGTCACCAAGGAGGAAGCCAAGAGGGCCAGGTTCAACCACACGGTCAAGATGATGCTCCCCAAGGAGTATCATACGAACGTGGTGGCTTGGACAAAGAAGAACGTGGCCCGGGATGTCAAACGGCACTCCCTGCAGAACGCCCTCCTCATCACCGTCACGGGCGATCGCGAGAAGACCGCGATGTGGCGCCTTGATGAGTGTGACGTGAGCGGCCAGACCATCCGTCTGCAGGCCATCCCGGCGCGGATGAGTTGGGACGAGATCCTGGAGTGGGTTGGAGAGGAGGTACTCAAGGAGTACCTTAACCTCCACCACATCCACGGGTTGAGGCCCGGCGACCGTGACGTCAACTACTTTGGCGAGGGGTCTGGCGGGGAAGCTGCCATGAACCCAACGGGAGCCGATGGCGATGAGGCTCTCGACGACAATGACGACGACGATGAGCCCGCCGAGATGGCCATTTGTGCCTTCGTGGCCAACAACCTGAACGCGGGGAGCAACCGGGGAAACTTGAAGCCCCTGCAGAAGGGTTGGAAGAAGAAGGAGAAGAAGGACCCCCGCCGCATTGGCGACCCTCCGCTGTCCTTTGGGGAGTTCATACGAGCTCACCCTCAGGGCTGTTTCGTGTGTTATGGGAGAAAGCAAGGCTTCAACCATGACCACCGGACATGCCCCATCCACAAGGCCGACACGGAGGCCTACAAGAAGGTGCACGGGTCGAAGAAGCGTGCGCCTGCGGGTATCCGGGAGACCAAAGTAGAGGTCGACAAGGACGAGCTGTCCAAGCTGATGTCGGTGGGGACCGCGTTGGCCAAGGAGATCCAGGAGATCAAGAGGAACTGGGTCCCCGGGTCGGACGACAAGAACAAGGAGAACAAAGAGAACGACAAGGACAAGGACAAGAAGGGTAGGAAAAGGGGAAAGAAGAAGGGTGTCAACGAGGTTGATGCGCAGGAGAGTACCCCTACTACCACAACCGACGCCCCTTAGCGGAGCCCCTGCAGCCAAGGGCCCCAGCTAGGGCGGTCGCAGGATGGTGTCGTGGGAAGCGCCACACCATCCCAGTGGGGAGACAAAAAGCACAAAGGGATTGCCGCGGGCGGAAGGCCCGGTCCGGCACCCGAAACAAAAGACAGTCGCGGTGGCAGGGTGAGGGCAAGTGAAGGCACAAACCCTTGCACCCGTCCATCCTTCGCGACAAAGAATGTATTTGATGTGCTTCAAGATCTATCCGAGAGTATCGGAGGATCACCCGGACCGCAGCTGGATGCTGCAGATGGGCAGCCTGAGCCCATTGTCCACGACCTGCACCAGTCCCTTGTTGAGCTTCTGGAACGGCCAGAGATCCTGAGCTTGCACGCCGTGCGCCGTGTTGGGCGGGAGCGGCAGTTGCACCTTAAGGTCCGTGCCGTATGCGGGGAAGTGGAGAAGGTCTTCGACGTGTTGGTCGACCGGGAGCTCAGGTCAGCTTGGTCAAGGCTGGACTACTTCCGCCAGAGTGCTTGACCGACAGTCGGAAGCCTGTCAGGCTGAAGGTGGCGAACGGCCAGTACATGGTGGGAGGCACGAAGGAAGCGGCCATTGGGCTGCAGTTTGTGAACCACCGTGAGCTGAGCCGCCCGGACCTCGGCAAGGAAATCCTCCTGCAAGGTCGCTTCTACGAGGCCGAGATGGACTGGGACATGATCGTTGGGTACGACTTCATGATGGAGACGGACTCCGGCGTTCTCCCAGCCCAGGCCTCAATGACCCTGTACCAGGACGACCAACTCTCGTGGCTTTCGTCACCTGAGCACCATGTGGAATGCCAATGGATCCACCCGGAACGCAATCAGCTCGAAGTAGCCGCGCTGGGCACTGAGCCAACTGGGCCAGCAAACCAGGAGTACGGCGTAATGCCGGAAGTGGCGAGCCGAGTGGTTGCGGACCTGGGAGCTTCGGATCTGGCCCTGGATGCGTTCTCTTCAGGAACCTCCGCCCATCTTCGGGTTTGTGAGAAGTACTGGAGCGCCCAGGACTCCGCGTGGAAGAAGCACTGGGGTCCGCATCAGGGTTTGATGTGGATCCATTGCCCCCGATGGGACATTCCAAGGGCGGTAGCGAAGATTCGCAAGGACCGCTCCAAGGCAGTGCTGGTTGTTCCTATGGGATGCACCGAGGAGGAAAGCACCCGAGATTGGGTGGTCTCATTGACCAACATGACCTTAAACAAGGTCGTCCTACCGGCTGGAGAGAGTGTCTATCAGAACGCTAAGGGACAGCCCATGCCACCCCAGAGATGGCCAACGGAATTCCACTATGTGGATGGGGGCCTTGAACAGGCCGACACCACGGACTTCGTGTGTGTCAACCGCATCATAGCGCAGCCATGGCGGCAATGCTTCGCGGTTTCCCCTGTTCACATCGGAGAATCGGAGGAGCCCCTCACTGAAGAGGAGTTGGATCTGGTTCAGGGGTATATGGATCAGCCCTTTCACGACTGGGGAAGCCAGCGCGAGGGCAAGGGCCAGGACAAAGCCTGGTGGGAAGTGGATTCCATCGTCTCCGGTTCCTATGATGGGAATACCTTCGTAAGGAGGGTGCTGGACCACATGTCCAGCCAGGACAAGCCAATTGGCGAAAACCCACCCACCTACAGCGACCTGTTCCGAGGCAAGACCAGAGATGGCCCTTTGGGCCACCTGGGAAGACCACCTGAGCCGAAACTGAGTGGGGTCGCTACCCCTCAAGTAAGCTCAGTGGTTCAGGTGCCCGGAAAAGCCAAGGTGGAGTCTGACGAGTGCCCCAAGATCCAGGCACTGAGGGCCAGGCTGAAGCAGAAGTATGGTGAAACCTTTTTCAGCGGAAAACCTGTGTTTCCCCAGCCGGTGTGTGGACCGTATGGTGAGGCCAAGATACGACTGAAGCCGGACCCCCGTGTGTATCGAAACCGGGAGCTCGCCCTGAGGGGCGAGAGGAAGGAGGCCATGGAGAAGATCCTCCGTGACTGCATCGAGAGAGGCTGGCTTGAGCCGTGCCACTCTGACCGAGCCTCTCCGTGCTTCGTCGTCCCCAAGAAGGTGGCCGGTGAGTGGCGGCTCGTGGTCGACTACCGCGGCCTAAACGCCCAAACGCAGCATGACAGCTATACGCTGCCCCTCATTGAGGACATGCTGCAAAAACAACACCGGCGGAGGATCTTCACGGTGATTGACCTGAAACATGGTTATCATCAGATGCCTCTCGCCGAGGAGTCCCGTGCCTGCACAGCCATGAGCACCCCACTTGGACCTCTCCAGTGGAAGGTGATACCCATGGGCGTTACCAACGGCAATGCGGCTTTTCAGCGGATGCTGGAGAACCTGCTTGAGCCGGTGCGTGACTGTGCGGACTCCTTCGTGGACGACGTGATCATCGCGTCCGGGGACCCCAGTATGAGCTATCAGGAGCTCCTGGAGGCACATGAGAGGGACGTCACCCGAGTGCTGGACCTTCTGGCTCGGCACAAACTCACGGGCAGCAGTGACAAGGCCACCATTGCGGTAAGCGAGGTGGTCTTCGCTGGCCACGTAGTTGGGAACGGGCAGCGAAAGCCCATACTTGGCAAGGTGGCTGCGATCGAGCACTGGGAAAAGCCCAAAGCGGTCTCTGAGCTACGGGCGTCCTTGGGGTTCTGCAACTACTACTCGGGGTATATCAAGATGTATGACGAGTATGCAGCCCCCATGACGACCATGCTCAAGGGCAACCGAGAGGAGACCAAGAAGGGGTCCAAGAAGGCTCTGGTCTGGAATGATGAGTCCGACCGTGCCTTTGAGGGGATGAAGCAGGCGCTGCTATCCGCAGTGGGTCTGCACCTCGTGGATCCTGACCGAGGGTTCGTCCTGCGCACCGACGCTTCCGACTACGCCGTTCGCGCTGTGTTGGATCAAGTGCTTGACGATGGGAGGCACGTGCCAGTGGCCTTCTGGAGCGGAGTCCTGGCGGAAGGCCAGAGACGGACGTGGACGGCCCGAGAAAAGGAGGCGTATGCCATCGTCATGGCTCTCAGGAAATGGGCTGGGTACATAGCCCTCCATCCCGTCACCGTCTGCACCGACCATCAGAGTCTGCAGTCGTGGCACAAAGAGGACGTGGACACCCCCCCTGGTCCCGCCTCCCGACGGGCAAGATGGCATGAGACCTTGGCCAAGTTCGACCTCACGGTTGTGTATGTTCCTGGCAAGGACAACACCGTGGCGGACTGTCTCAGTAGCTGGGCCTATCCCCCGAGCAAGGGCATGACGGATGTCTCTGCCCATGGCGATGAGGCTGAGACCGCTGAGGCCAAGAGGATCATAGAAATGGAGCGCCTGATGGAGGAGGAGGGTGTTAAATGCTTCGTCGTCATGGCTGCCGATGCCCCCCTCGGAACGAGGATGGGCAGAGCGGTCAGAGTACTCGCCCCTGATGGAGCTGAGTCCGACAAGCACCTCTTCCCTGAATCTTGCCTCCAGGACGACTGAACCGACGACTACGCTAATTCTGAGGCCTTTGAGGCCGAATATAGGGCTTTGACCGACCCTGATGACGGGCAGAAGTGGCCAAAGGGGCTGACTGAGGAAGATGGCAAGCTCTACCGGAATGGTAAGCTGCTGGTCCCAGAGTCCCGAGTGCTTGAGCTATGTGAGGCTTGGCACCACCACATGATGCACCCAGGGGTCAAGAAGCAAGCCCTTGACATGCAGCGCCGGTTTGAGATCGACCAGATCGGTCTCTACAGCGCCATCAAGAAGGTCAGGAAGGGTTGCTCGGTCTGTCAGGCCTGCAATCCCGACAACCGGAACGTCAAGGGTGAAGCCCAATGGACTCCGGTTCCTGACCAGCCCATGGAGAGAGTGGCCATGGACATCTTCTCCATGCCCGAAGTTCACATTGGCAAGGAGACCTTTGACTGTATGGTCCTTTGTGTGGATCGCCACAGCGGCTACGTAGTAGCCGTTCCGGCACGCAAGAAGGGGTTGCTTGCCAAGGAAGTGGCAGTCATGATGATTCGTCATTGGCTGACCGTCTTTGACATCCCCCGCACCATTTGCAGTGACCGAGGGCCCCAGTTTACTGCTGGCTGGTTCAAGGCCATGTGTTCCCTCATGGGAATACGTCATGCCAAGAGCGTCGCCTATCTCAGCCGGTCCAAAGGCCGGGCTGAAGTGGCTGGAAGGCAGCTGTTCGAGAAGCTGCACAAGATTCACATCACCAATCCACGTCGGAACTGGTTTGAGGAGATGTGGCCCGCTCTGAAGGCCCATCATGACACCCCCACTCCGGGTGGTTTGTCCCCTCACCAGATTCTGTTCGGCAGGGACCCCCTTGGTCGGGGACTTCCCTTGTCGGGTGATGGTATGGCCATGGACGCCAAGGAATTCTTTGCGCGGCAAGAGGCAACGGCGCAGGACATCCGCCAGCAGCTCGAGAAGGAGCATGCTGAGCGTCAGAAGTCCGCCCCAAGCTCGACAGCGCAAAAGTTCAGGGTGGGAGATCCGGTCTGGGTGATCAGACCCCGCCCTATGGGCACCCACCGCACCAAAACCTGGTTCACACCCGGAGAGGTGGTCCGCAGGATTGGTGAGGACACCTACCGCATCAAGGTGGGTCACGGACAGTTCCGGGAGCGCCACGAGAGTCAACTCCGTGTGCGGGAACCCGACCTCCGTGGCCAACATGTGTCCCTGGACTATGCCGCACATGAGGCTGAACCGGACGACAACTATGCTGAGCAGGATGACCATACCGTCGAGAAGATCCTGGCCCAGCGTCCGAACCCCTCAGCACCCGGAGGCCTGGAGTTCAAGGTTCGTTGGCGAGGCTATGGGCCGTCCCACGACACCTGGGAACCCGTCTCCTCGTTCGTGCCGCGGATTAACACCCCCTTCATGGACTACATCCGCAAGCACAAGACCACGATCGCTGTCATCGGCATTGCGATTTTTGGGTGTGTGGTTTGGTCCCATGGCACTTGCGGGATCCAGACCAGTCTACGTGTGTCTGCAGACTATATATGGCCTGAACTCAGGCGGTTTCCTGTCCACCCTCCTGCATATGCCTTATCCTAACCGGTACGTGGTTTGGCGCTCTGTCCAGAGTGTGTTTACAAGCCTATTACCCCGCTTATTGCTTATTTTTCTGTTCTCCAGGATATGTGCATCTGTATGTTAAGTGTTGTCAGTCCATCACCGCGATAGGGACTGTTTTTCCCCCCCGAGGGGATGCGAATCGGAATACGAAGGCGCCCTGAGTCGCCGTGTACATGCTCTTACATAAGGTCCAGCCTGGACCAGTACCTAAGTACAGATTCTTCTGTTTGAGTGCCCGTGATACCGTGTGCCCTAGTGGCTGTGATGTACTGAGATCCTGATGGCGCCAGGCGGGAAGCCCAGTTGCCTGACTACACTCCCAGCGGTCCGCCACTGTCAGTCCCAGTGTGGGCCTACCGACTCGCAGACGCACTTGCAGTCGGGTGGCGACCTCCGGTGTCCTGACCTCGGTCAGTCTGCCTGGGAAACTGGTGGTTTGAGGAGTCGACGCCTCCGCCCAGACTGCATGGGGACTCCCCCATGCATGGCCTTCGTGGTAATGGGGCGAGGGAAAAGACGGCCTTGATGCCCGATCCCTTATGGAGGAGCTCGTTCAGCTTTACCACTCTGGACTCGCGTCGTGGATATGGACATGGTGCGCCCAAGGAAGGACCCGTGGGGACTCTCCCCCAGCCTGCGGCCTTGGGAAGCCTGGGGTAGCCTGATGGATCTTTGTGGTCGCTTTCGACCTGTGGGACCACCTCGGTCGTCGTGTGACGCCTATGTTGGCCGTGTATGCCACTGCCACTGTGGTAGTGACCGTCGCAGCCGGCACCCGGTGCGCCTGTGTGAGTTAACGGGTCCTTTGGTGCCGAACCATCGCCGCCAGGACCCGGGACTTGATACTTGATACTATACTTGCAGTTACTAACAGCTACAGCACCGTACCTGTCTTACTGTGGGATTGTACTGGGCAGCCTAACCCGCAGTGAGGAACCATCATCTGGTGAAATGAGGATAGGACACCCCCCCCCCCCCCTTCAGGGGATGGTCCTCGGTACCCGCCGCCATGCTTGGGTGTTATCGAACCCCCCCCAGGGTTTGCTCTAAGGAGAGGGGTGAAGCGGTACCCAGAACCTATGGCCCATGGCCCGGAGGCCTGTGAGCCGTCACACCCGTTATGGCCCATGGCCCGGAGGCCTGTGAGCCGTCACACCCATGCGGAAGCCGTTGACACCGGCTGTCAGCGGGATATCCCTGTTCTCTAACCCGCGAAATCTGGAATCCGATTTCTAACCATTAAATCGATGTGGAATTACCATAATTTTACTGTCTTGGTCGATTTGCGGTTAGAAATCGGTGAAATACCCGATTTCTACCGCGATTTCTAATTGTCGTGAAATCACCGCCTGACGTCGCCCGTTCCGTGCACTGCATTAGATGATTCTGTAAAATGATCTTTCTTGAAGTTAAGACTGAAACACTCATCGAGTGATCCGCAATTTTTTTCCTTGATAAAACGCATCGCATCCCAGATTTTTCCCAGAAAATCTGGGCGGCCGAAGGCGCTTTGAACCCCCAAGCGAAATAACAAGGGTTACGAGCGTTCAAGCGCCCAAGGACGAATCAACGTGATTCATAGGCACTGTGTATGAGGTTTTGCCCCCCATAGTCATAGGATGAGGCCAAAGGATCCCAACTCCATAGGCCCAAAGGGTTATTTATTTTGAGTGTTCTCCAAGAAATGGGCAATCTCACGTACTTGGCGTCCAAGTACCTGTAGAAGTATGTTGAGTTGGCGTTTTATCCCTCTTTGCTTGCCTCTACATCCGGGGCATATCACTTGTCTTCCCCAGATAGTACATATATGATCTCCATATATATATTGGCAATATATTTTGCGTGCATGCTAAAATTTGGCTTTCCGAAAGGAGGTCGATTTTCGACCAAAGCACTTGCATGCGTGTTAAGAGACCAAGGTTACTCTAGAATATAGGCACACTTTGATTCTAGGTCACTAGGTTGGGTGTAGAAGGCGAGGGTAGGGTTGTATGCCATATTTGGTGTCATATCACGTGCCCAATTGGCGGGTGCACCATTCCAGGACTAACCCGCCAATGGACCCCATATCGCACGAGGTCCTTCGTTGTACTCCCAACCAACACTCACAAGCCTAACCTTCGTGAAGGAACGCTTGTGGTGCGCTCCCGAAGCGATGCGTTGCGAGCAAGGTGTGTTTTTTGCAATATTCCATATTTGCATGTGCCCACTTGGGAGGCAGCCCGCGCGGCCTTCCAAAGCGCCCCAAGTGGAGCACATATGTGGAATCGAAGGTCATTGGTGTCGAGTCATTGTGTTTAGAAGGATTGGTCAATGACTCAATCCAAGCCGAAGATATTATAATATATTTGTGTAGTTTTCAGGGCACTTTTGCGTGTCTTTTCGCCAATTTTGCTGTTTTTTGCCCGTCATGATGTCAAGTGGCGACCGTGTATCTCAAGGTTGCGCGCAATTGACATCATGACCCAAGTATGTTATGAGGGTACATACTTCAGTGCCCAACATATCTTTCACCCGGCGAACAACTCCCCTTGGGTTTGGCATACCGTGGCCGCCATGTCGGCAATTTCGGACAATCCCAAATCATGGGCTCACTTGGCGACCCTGCCATTCCCAAAACCGGAGGGGTTTGGGCGACGCCCAAAAGATATGTTGGACGCATATGACTTGATACCAATCCTATGGCACACTCCGGTCCAAGTCGGGCATGTGCCTCATTTGCCCCACCCATGAGTGTGCGCATTTTCGGCCATTTTGAGCAATTTTCCAAATTTTCTGCCCGCCGTGCACCATGTTCAGCCCCCTCGTGCACGCCGGACGCATGGACCAATGGACCATATATGACATGGGTGTTATGGATATTGGTCACCATGGTTCGCACACCACGTGGGCGAAACGGAGCAACCTCTGTCAAGGTGCTAGCCCAAAGTGAGTGTGGGCGATTTTGCCATTTTGGCAATTGTGGACCCAATTTGGATTGTCACCACGCCGAGTGGCATGGAGATCTTTGTGAGCCAAGTGCATGGGAGTCTTCGTTGGACTCCCGGTGGATCGCGTATGGAATGGCGGATCTGATCTCCAAGCCGGCGTGGAGATATACCATTGAGGGCACCCCCGACTTTGTCTCATTTTCAGCAGCCAATGACCTCCTTTTGGGACCCCAATTTCACCCCCCCGTGTGGTCAATTGGCGGCCCCATATCTCTATGCGCACAAGGAGCCCGTACCTAATTCCAAGTTGTGCTCTCAGATAGAGGTCCTAGGTCCTGCCTCCTATCCTGTGAGCCATTGGCCTTGCCCTGCCCGGGCGAGCCACGCGTGGGAATGACGCCAATTTTGGTGATTTTGGCATCATTACCCCACTTGACGAACCCGTGGTGCCCTGATGCTGGGACCTCAGAGGGAACCAGGTTGGGTGGGGGCTCCAGGGAGTTTGTACTCAAAGGTCATAGGGTCAGTTGCCTCGTCCCTACCTCTGGCTGGTCCGGACGAGGGGTCAATTTTGGAGTTTTTTGAGCTAATATCAGTTTGGGCTGAAACAGCCCATTTTCAGCTACCAACTCCTAGGGGATAATGGCGGGGCCTTATCTCCGGCTCAGAGAGGAGTTGGGACCTGCCGTTAAGGGACAAAGGGGAGCCACTGTCGTTTGGCCTTGGGCCACCTTGGTTCCAAGGAACTGGCCTGCGGCCGGGCGGGACACCCTCCCCTATTGGCAGGGTTTCAGGGTCCGGACTGAGCAGGGCATGGGTTGTGTTTGAGCCCCCGCCCCTGCCAGCCACTGAGAGGGTCGGACCTGGGATTGGGACATGAGTTGGGACTGAGTGTCTATTGTCCTGTCATGCCCTTACCCCAGTCCAGTCTGAACCCCATGTGTACATATCCTGATACGTTGCTGTACATACTTTTGTTCCCTTGTTTCAGAGTTGCAAGGATCCTGAAACGCTTTGTCACATGACACGAGCGTGATGATGCCCCTGTGAGCGCAGTGCTTTGCCTGCCTGCTTGCTTGCGCGTGTCCACCGCAGCGTCCCGTGGCCAGGCCCCCCACGGGACCGCGTCGTTACGAGTCTGCGCAGGGTACGGCTTTTCCAGTTGATCAGACAGAAGCGCTCGTTCTTGTCTTCACCGACACTTGCGATAGTCCACAGCCAGCCACCAACAGTTTTCCCTTCTTCGCCATTGCCCCATGACGAGTCATGGTATCCAATAAGACGAACAGGTCCACTCAACTTGGGAAATCTGATGAATAGCGATCTCTTCCTCGTGTGCTGCAAGGTCTTGTTCGCTTGAAGCGCATTCGAGACTGTAGGTTTGCTTGATCGTTGTGAGAGACGGCACACGCTATAAGAGAAGTCAGGTCTCGTTTGCCCGGTACACCAGGACAAAGCTCCAATCGGGCCGCGGTACAAAGTGGTCTCCTTCGCGTTTAATAGTCTTCCACGATCTGTAGACTCCTCCAGAGATATCTCCGCGATCTCATCAATGTACTTCTGTTGGTCCAAAGTTATCTCGATCCCATTGCCGTCATCGTCACGTTTGCATTCCAAATGCACTCCACAAAACACATACTCCTCTCTTTTTTCAGACCAAACAGAGAAGACACCGTGCAACGCCTCCAGAACGGATGAGATGAGAGAGTCAGTCCCAGCGATGGAGATATCGTCAACGTGAACAGCTGCCCATCCACAAAGATTCTCATGATCCCGAAAAAGGTATATTGCGAGGTCAAACGGCACCACAATCGCACCAATAGACAGCATAGCCTTGTGCAGCGCCTGGTACCAGTGCAGTGGAGCGTCCACAAGCCCGTACACCGTCTTCCGCAGCTTTAACAACTGCCCCGGTGCATGCAACTCCTGTGGTGGCCGTACATACACCTCACGCTGCAGGGCGCCTCCTTGTAAAAAGGCAGTTGAAATGTCCACAGCGATCCGAGCCCGTCCTCGATAAGAAGCCACCATGAGCAGCACACGCCAGGACAACTTGGAACACGTGGGAGAAAAGGTATCCAGGTCCCGCAGACCCGCCTCCTGAAAACCCCGCACAACCAACCGCGCCTTCGGCTTCAGTGAACCATCGTCCTGCACCTTGTCAAGGAGAACCCACCGACACGATATCGCCTTCTGCCCATTATCTGGTACCAGGTCATACACATGACAAGCAACCCAGGATGCCAAGTCCTTTTGCTTCGCCACAACAAAATTCAGCAATTGTGCCCTTTCAGGTGTCACCTCCCTCATGCCACGACGCGCAGAGCGATGCGCCACATAGCAATATGAAAGGAACACCTCACCCGAGACAGCAGGAGGTATCACAGATGTGTAACGTTGCCAGACCAACTCAGGAAGACCAGGTCCCAACCTCGTAAGCACGGACATCGCAGCCCTGGCCCGCGAACGTGTCACCACAGGTTCCCTGTCGTCTCTCATCCGTCTCAGCTCAGCAACCTCCTCCGCGCTCAGCTCATTCCCCGCCTCGTCAACGAGCAACTCTTCCAACTCCTGTTGCGCTGCATCAGACACTGCCACAGGCGCAACCCCGGGATCAACGTCAGGAGAGCCAAGCACCGCCAAAGCAGGTCTGCAGTGTAACAGAGGTATGCGCCTCACACTCCCGCCGTGGCGTAACACAACAAATTCACCGTCAGCACCAATAACCACAGCCGGCCCATGCCAAGAATCCTTGCCCTTCTCAAGTGATTCAAAAACCGTATCGCCAGTCACAAGCTGAACCTTACGGTTAGTAGACGGCCGACTACGCTCCGCCAGCGAAACCTTCGCACGAACATCCGCTGCATAAAATTTTTCCCGTGCACGATACATAGCATCCAAGAACTTCACCATGTAGTGGCCCACATGATCAGAAGGCACAGGTGTTTCGGCCAGAGCAGGAAACCTCGCAGCCACAAAATCAGGCCAGCGTGAAGACACCCCATACACCAATTGCTGAGGTGAAAAACCTCGATCCGGCATAGGATGATAGTTCAACGACATGCATGCCACATCACACGCATCTTGCAATGACAGAGTGTCATCCGCCTCCAGAAGTAACTCCACGGTATGTCTCAGTTGATAATGGTGCCTCTCCACACCTTCCAAAGACCAATGTGAACCACCCGGCACACAGTGCAGCGTAATGCCATAACGCTCAGCGAACATCCTGATGAGCTCATTGTCAAACTCCTTCCCCAAATCAGTGTACAACAGCACCGGAGGACCATAGTACTTTACCCACAGATGCAACAACGAATGACACACGTGTGTGGCGGACTTGTCACGAAGAACAGAACAATGTCGGGGGCCAGTGAACAAACAGATGACGTGCAAAACAGGCTGTCCCCGAAGATACCAGAGATCCGCACCCGTCTCGTAATTGAAATGCGGTTCCTTGGGCATGGCCACCAAAGGACGCCTTGGTGCCTTCCCCCGCTTTTCACAGGATTCACATACCAATCCCCGTGTTACAGACCCAAGAAGAGAGGCATCTCGATCCGGATACGCCAGAGCCAACTGTTCAACCAGATGAGGAAACGCTGCATGCCCGAGTTTGGTATGTAAGGCCAGCAATTCCTTGCGCGCCAGCCGTTCATCGCCCCAAGACTCAGCAGCGAACATCGAATACGAGTGTGCAACCGGCAGGGAAGCTAGTCACAACGACGCACGATGCGATGAATCCCAAAGAGATAACACCAGATGTCCGGACGAAGAGACATCACAACGAATCGTAAAATCGCCAGCACCCAAGTTTACAGTAACCGTGTTGTTCGCCGCGTCAATCCTCATGCGCATTCTTGCCATAGATCGCCGGCCAATCAACAGAGGTGTTTCCCCAGAAACCACGTGCGTACGTAAGAAGTGCACGCGACCACCAATCTGTACCGGTAAGTCGACTCTGTAGAGCGCTGACTTCGTGCCACCGTCCCCAAACACAAACCACGCATTGGTGTCACTCCGACGAGCATCAGAGCCATCTGGTCCAAGCTTGCGCAGATAGTGATCAAGCCAAAATTCCCCACAAATCGTGTCGGTACACCCAAGATCAATGATCCCACGACCCAAAGATTCGGAGCAAAGCTTGTGAAGTGGAGAAGACGATGAACCAGACTGCGCCATCAAACACACACCAGGGTTGTGAAACAAATCAGCAGTGGTGTTATGACCAACCACCGAGAAAATCTCACGCATGCCAGCCCCACCAGACTTGCTCTCAGCGGTCGGCACCGCACGCGAAGACCCTTCCTCTTCCGTCGACGCCTCTTGTGCCATCAGGGTCGAAGCTGACGTCGTCTTCTCAGGACAATCACGTTGAACATGCCCAGGCTTGCCGCACCTCCAGCAGGTAACCCGGGACCCACTCTGCGCGTTGGCCTTATTTCCGGTTGGTGTTTTGTTTTTCCCCCGCCGCTGCGCCTCAGCCCCAAACATGCAATCCATTGGTCTCGACGTCGACGCGCCTCGAAAAAGCTGTCTAATAGCAACCAGCACCTGCGAGAAAACCAACGACCGACCTGTGCTCGCGACTACCATCGCCGGCTGATCCGCATTCAGGTTGGAGTTCAGCAACGCCAGCGTCCCCGAAAATTGCTCATCCAAGACAATGCCAAAATTCGCAAGACGATAGACCAGCATATCCAGCCGAGTAATCGAGGTAAGCATGTCACTGTCACCTCGCTTACACTCCAGCAGTCCAACAACCGCCTGAAGTATATTGTCTGCAGTATCTCCACCGTACGCCCACTCTAGTATCCCAAGTAGTCCTTGAAAGCCTTGATCAGTACGAAGTGCGTCCAGTGGCATCTTCGCAGCGACAACACGTGACGCACGCCCTCGTAGCTTCGTAAAAACCTAAACATTGCGTGTCGACACTGCAAGCGTACTCTCTGCATGCCACGCGACGACCTGTACGCGCCACGCGTGAAACTCGTGTAAACCAAGCTTGCTGTCCACTGCCTCGTCTTCAGAACCAAACGTCGGACAGTCGAGTCGCGAAGGAGATCCAGAAGACATCGGAGTGGGTAACGTATTCAAGCGATGCAGTAAGTGGACGTTGTCTTGTTGAACTCATTGCTGCTCAGCCTGCAGAGAAAGCACCTGTGCGTCGAATGCTTGCTTCATGTCATGTAGAACTTGATTTTGCTGAAACAACTGTCTTTGCAACGTGCCCATAGACGTGTTCAAATCGACCGGCGCAATGCCAGTCACACCATCAAGAGGATACAACAAAGTGTGGCCAGAAGGTCCTGCCCCAGGAGTATAAGTAGGATCCAGATCATCCAAGGTAAGTCCAGCCATGAAATAGTGATGCTACCAGTGTTAAAATTTCCCTTGGCTCTTTTCAATAGCAAACAATGCAGTGAATTCCAGGAATGATCTCTCACTTGAGTAGTGACAATTCAATGTGTCAACAAAACACCAACCTAAAAGGTTGCAAGAAGAATGGTACAAAAGCCTTTCTGAACCTTATAAATTGATATAAAAACATTTGTAAATCATGCAAAAGCTCATTTTATATCAATGTCATAGATTAGGAACATCCCATGCTTAAATGGATTTATCGCTTTTAGGAAATTGCATGGATGGCATCAGGGAATCTAACCTAGGATTTTGCAATGCAAATCCCATGTTCCGCCTATTATGATAACACATCCGGCTGATAAATTTTCATCTCAATTAATTATAGATCAACAGACAATATCGTCTGAACTCGGAAAACAGTTATGTTGCCTGCCAGCAGAAACATCCACTTCACAATGTCCACGAAAAGCATCTTCATAACACATGGGCCAATGATGCACAAGTTGGAACGAATGGCTAAGTAGAACCTGTAATGCATTCAAAATGTACCTTTTGGTTTGTCCTTTGGTAGTCTTGTACCCATAACACGGGCCACACGTAGAAAAATTGTACAATAGCAATGCAAAGAACAAAATAAATGTTTGTTTTGCTTTTACGCCTAAGAAGCACGGACGGTGCGCCTAAGGGGCACAATTGTTCTTGACAGAGAGGGCCGGAGCTTTGTAGAGCTATTGGATCCGCGGTGCCCCAATCGATGAAGTTGCAGAGCCGTGAAGGGTCGGAGCTCATCAATAGCAAGCGGCAGCGCTCCACGGGAGTAGGAGCTAAGAACGGCTAGTATCTAGGGCGGTCATTTCCAAACAAGCAATTGTAGGGCCCTACCACCATTGGCAAGAGGGAGGGGAACAAAAAGACAACATGTTTTTGGATGTGGTTTGCCAGTCACGGCTGTACAAGTGCACTTTCTTGTGTTTTCCTCTTTCACTTCACTCCCATAGCTGTATCTAGTCTATCCGTACCTTAACTTTAGCTATCTCATCTATCATCCCTTTTTCTTCGGCTTGTCGTTCCCGCCATCCTTCTCTTTTCATTCCTTTTCATCTCTTTCTTCCTTTTCGTGCGGGATGATCTTGCCTCTGGGCTACCCGCTCCTCTTTGCCTATCGTTGTGTTTCTTATTATTGTTCTGTGCCACTCTGTTCGTACGGGATGATCCTTCTACCCATGGTCTTCTTCATTTCCGGGTTCCTTTTGTTTGCAATGTCTATTTGTCTGACGGTACAGGATGATTTAGAATTTTTGGCGGCCTCCTAAGTCTGCTTGGCGATCCCTTTTACCGTTGGTTGATTGCCTCCCTTGCACACATGTCGCCGCCGCCAAGGGTATGGCACATGTGTCAATGACCTTCACCGAGGCCCTGCCCTCCGTCAAAGCATGAAAACAGAAAGGAGAATGCACTGTAACTAACAATCTAGCCCAGGGAACCCGTTCACGAGTCAGCAATAACAAAAAAGGAAAAACAAACAAATAGAAAACCATAGCAAACCTTGACCTCCGCATCCACCGAACCCTCCCATCAAAATTGCCGGTACTGGGGTCCATGACTTTTAGCAGAATCGGAGACAGAAATCAAAAATCCGCCTATATTTCGTATCAATTCATTGTGCAACGAAAAGTGTTGCGTATAGTGAATCCTTAGCAGGAAAAGGCAAAGCACAATGCTATATTTGCAAAATCAAAGGCTTCGCAGTGTTGCAAGAACCAAATCATCGGCATATTCTGGGCCACTAACCGAATTGTGGCTGGTGCTACAGCTCTGCATTTAGCGTTGCAAAAAAGCAACATTCAGCTACATTCAGCTACATCCAACAACTTCATGGGAGTCTCCATGCAGTATGAATGTCATTTTCTCCATGGGGTTGCATATAGAAAGCCACAAAGCAGGCTAGCCCTGTGCGTAGCTGAGCTAGTCCGTGAATTACCATGGGTTTGCCACAGCTCCCCGATACCACATTGGCTCTACCATTTGCGAAGAGAGGCCGTTGTCCTCCACACCCGAAATATTGTCCGACGCCCAGGGAAATCGGAATTGTCTGGGAAATCGGAATTGTCTGTACAGCCAGATAACTCTCTGAACTGCCTTTAGCACATGTGCTAGAATGACAGCAAATTTCATTTTTGATAGGCCCAACCAAATGCTTAAACATGCTGCCTGCAGGGTGTCGCACCACGTCTTGGTGTGGGCCTTCACAAGATGCTCCTTCCATGCAACCTGTGCAATGAGTTGCAGAGCCTTTCGGTGCTAAAAGAGTCGCCCCTTTTTGTGAAAATAGGACATAAAAAATGCCCGTAACTAATCCTCTACAGCATCTCCATACCCAATGGTAACCCGTGCAATCTCCTTTATCGCCCCCTGCTGGCACAGCACTGGAGGCTTCCCCATACAATCCCCCACACAACAACTCTATCAGAAATAATGCAAAAAAATTGACACACACACACACACAGTTCAAAAGGTTCATAACGCAATCGAGAAAATCTTGAAACTATGAAACTTGGCACCCAACATGCGCACTGTGCCAGCAGCAGGTATTTTTGAAGCAAACCATACAGTAGACGATAATTTTTGATTCTTCATACTTTGTTTCGTAATATTCTTCATGCAGTGAATCAATTCTTCGTACGAAAAGGAAATCATATAAAAAAAACGCCCCCAGGGTGGACTCTCAAAAGACATAGCCACACATGCTGATACAAAGAAATTATTCCCCACACAGCAAGCAGTGCTCCAATGAGGCTTATGTATGACTAGTGTATGCTAATTTCTGTGGCCGGGGAGTTGCATGCAAGCTACTGCGGTCCCTCGGAAAAGTTTCTTGTGCTGCGGCATGCTTCGGCCTGCACATGTGGGTACCTACACTTCTATGGGAGCAGACAGACAGGGCAGACAGGCTGATGTGGTCCCCAATACCTTCCCAATACACCAAAAAAGCGAAGATCTGTGCAACAATAGAGAGGAACTGACAGGCAAAAAATTTCCCTTTCCGGGAATGGAACCAAGGACCCTCCAAACTGATGACTGGTACATTTACCACTGAGCTACCATCCAGTTCTGTAGAGGTTGTGCAACAAAGGGTTCACAGGACATGTTATGAAAAAAAAGTCCGCCATGTGAAAATTTTGGCTCGCTGCAGCATGCTGCGGCATGCTTCAAAACCCCCATGTGCAGCTCCAAAAAAAAGGTGCTGCGGCATGCTGCGGCATGCTGCGGTATGCTGCGGCATGCTGCGGCATGCTGCGGCTGCACTAGCTTGGTTGCATGTTGGGTGGACCAAATATTTATTGTTCAGCAGGAATTGCTCGTTCATGAATCTGCTTCTCGAAAGCTGACACAACAGGGGCAATGGTTCCTTGTCTTTGATGCGCACATACCTCACCCAAATGGATTTCCTGGGGTTCACATAATTCCATCCCACAAAAAAAAGTCTGATATTGTCCATTCTCACCCGATGCCTGCTTGAATTCCATATTGTGGGGTGCATGCAACAGCTCTTGCAACCCCCCCCCCCCCCCCAAAAGCCCGAGCTAGCAAAAGAAAAAAGCAAAACCCCAGTTTGCAACTAAAACCCATGACAAAAGAAAAAGATGCAGCAGATAGAGCAGATGCAGCACATATTCCAAAGCATACACATGAATGCAAATAATTGTAAAGAAAGGCAATGGTAGTGAGAGAGTGCAACAGAACAGTCGGACATTGAATCTGCCTATGACCCACCCATCACAAGGGGAACAAGGCAGGGCAGAAAAAAGAAATACAAGCATATGTCTAACAATATACAGAGATGTGCCCTGCACATTGATTGCATCCATTCAAGCCATTTGAATGGAGTAATGAATGGAGGAACCACTTGTTCTATGATCCTTGACAGGGTCTACCTAAGGCTGCTGCTGTACACTGCTTCAAACTACTATAAGGATACTCAATTACTGGTTTTACTTCCACATATGACATAGGTTCCACATATGTCATGGGATTGTCTAATGCAAGCGCCCCATTCGATTGTACACTTCATGAAACTGTCAAAAAGCATATAGGCTCCAATCTGTGCTCGGTGTAGTGTGCGGCAACTGGGGGCTGATTGTGTGGTTGCATCATACAATTTTGCGAAATTTGGAGCCAATAATACCAAACTCAATCCGCAACTTCGAGCCTTCAGAACTCACTGCTTTCCTGAAGAAGATTAATGGGCAACAGTGGAAAGATCTGAAAATAGGACCCTAACTGAAGATGGAGAAAAGCTACCAACATTGTAATGGACATCAATACACTCTTAACATGGGAAAAAATGGCCTCAAATCTTTAGATCGCAATCCCCTACCAAAAGGCAGACCTGAAAACCTGCAGGTCCAAAACAGAACTTGCACCACAAGAGTGAGATGAGGGGGATTCTTCTACGTTCCTGGTGGGCGGGAGTTCTTTCAGTGGATGGTGCAAAATGACAATTACCAACCTTGCCACACCCTGCTTTCCACTGAGGCTCCCTGCGATCACGGTTTGCACCACCTGTTTGAAAATGTGGCAGTGTCAAACAGGTCACTGTGCAGGTCGAGTTACCAAGAAAAAAATGCGTTTGAAAATTGGGCTAAAACTACAACTGCGGCACAGAACCCTTTCTTCCTTCAACTTCACCGTGCTTCAGATCATTTTCGATGTCAAAGGGAAAGAAACAATATTGAAAACTTGACGGGCTCTTTTTGCCCACATCACCCTTTGCAACTCCACTGGAGCAATTGGGATGCTCTGGAACCCAAAACGGACAACACAGAAGGGTCCGCTGATGATATCTCCAGATGTTCTGGCAGCCAGTAGCCCTCTTTATTGTACTGGGGGAAGGCCTTGCCAAGACATATGCAAACCCGGACCCCTTCATTTGTCGCAACGTACTAGGCTTGACAGAATACTCATAGAAGGCCGCTCATCTGGGCACCAAAGGCCGCAAAGAACCTGCAGGGGCTGGTTTTCCGAGACGTAGAAGGGAGTAGTTTGGAGGTGATCTCCTGCCAACTCACGAGGAAATTGGGAGGGTACTTGCTGTGGGATTGCCCAACTTGGGAAAACGCCCGTGACAACTGGATCCCATGGGGTTTGGCGCGCAAACCAAGACCCGAGTCATGCCCCAGTGGTACATAATGTTCGTCAAAATCGTCACCATCCCAACCGGCGGGCTGGTAAGGGTGTCATTGTGGTCATCTGCCACATGGTTGGAGAGCATTTGTGATGAACACCATTTCCACTGGGGTCTGGTGAGTGGTTCGCATGTTGTGCAGAGATTGGCTCTCTGCCCTCTGCCATTGCAACTGAGAAGGAGACCTGGCCTCCATAACAAGCTGCGGCTGCTTAGTGAGGAGAACAACATTTCCCTTCTTTTGGCAATGTTTAGGCTAGCTACCAGATGACACAACAAAGAATCTTCGAGCGATCAACAAATTCCATTGCAAGGGTAAATGAAACGCGTTGAGTCTACATGAACTAGCCCGATGGGGGCCGCCTCCTCAATCTATGATGCAACGGCCCACCTAACTACAAACAGTCAAAGGCCCACTCGGGGGGGGGGTGAAATTTTGCAACACCCAAGGGCTGTGTCGATACGCCCATAGTGCCCATGCTGCTTGTCACCCATAATCCACTTGCCACACCTCAAGCCTTTCCAGAGGGCTTAGATGCTAAGACGAGACCCAATCGCAAGGGGGCCATTTTTAGAATGGCAGCGGGACACAACTCACTCCTTTCCGTACCATCTCCACTGTTTTCAAGAGAGAATAAGACATAAACCCAAGTGCTGGCTTGTATGATGTACCATCCAGCTCCAAGACGTGACAGTTCTCCATTAATGTGGTGGATCATCACAAGCACCAAACTCTTGCCCGCAAACTTTGGAGCAAATTTGCATACCATGTGCAAAATCTTTGCCTCGTTGTTTCTCCTCGAATGACAGAGGCTTCTCATGAGTTGATGCATCCTTGCTGAATGGCCTCCTCATAGGAGCCATGTGGGTGCAGCAGGCGCTTTGAGGCTGCTTCTGGGCAAACAATATCCCCAGTAGGCCTCACTGTGGGGCAGCCCAACTGCCAACCCATAGGCCAAGTATAAAGAAAGCACACCAGCACCACTGTGCATATGCGGTCCTTAGAGGATTGTGTGTGTGGTGGTTGAGTGCATCTCCTTCCCATGCAGCTACTGCCATAGGCAAATGTCTGCTGCTAAGGCCAGACAAAATGCTGGGATAAGTGCCCACACCATGGGGGCTTGGGCCCAAGCAGCCCAAAAATAGCCAGCAAGCTACCCAAGCGAGTCTGGTTGCCAGCAGTACCCCTGACTGTCATCATGCTGCGCTTTAGGGTGCTGACTGCCCACCGTGTGGGTCCTGCCACTCAGCCTACTGTGCCTTCCCTGTGCCTGTCTTGAAGTCACACCTTTCTCCGTATAGCCCATGCTCTCGGCAAATACTTACTGCCCTTACCCATGCATGCCCCGACTTGGACCCCGCCCTTTCCATAGCAGCTTGCCAGGGTGTTGGAAGGGCACCTACGGGGTGTTGCAGCTCCGCTGTAGTTGCTGTTGCTACTGCTCCTAGAGTCTGTGCCAACGTGTGTCGGCTGCAGGCAACCGCGGGCAAATGATGGGAGTTTGGCAGGCACAGTGAGCTATACAGGATAATGGGCTATTCATCGGATGGGAGGGGGGATGAGAATTCCATCCCCATGCCGGCAAATCCCCTTGTGATCCCATTGTGTGTTATCAAAAAAGCCATGTCCCACCATCACTTCACCGTAATCAGGGATATGGCTCTTCATGGAATCACCAGGGAAAGGCAGGTGAGGCATACTTGGCACCACATACATTGTGTGTCCTGATTTATGAGGATTTGCCTCGCATGCTGGTGGCACAATGCACAGTCTACATATCCTACAACCCATGGAACAATGCAAGGTTTTATCCCAGGTGCTCCAGCAATGCGACAATAAACAACTTTTCAGAAAATATGACACGTCGGTAAGACTTGCACTCTGCCCACCATGGGCAAACCCTATGGGCAATATTACAGGCCGGTAATAGCAAATTCTACAATATTTGCCAATGCAAATGGGATGACAATGCCCTAGTTCTGCATCTTGTTGGAGGCGGCACGCTTCAAGGTGTCCGTAGGAGCAATGTATGTCAGTAGACACACATATTACATGTTTGCTGCTCAGGCCAACCTGGCTTTGCTACGACGTCGTAATTTTGGGCTGATGGGGCCCAAAGCCAATCAGAGTCAAGCCCAATGTTGGAGGGCGGTCAAGCAAGAAGACAAAAGTTGGCTCGGATGTGGGTATCATGCATTATGCCCGAAACTGGTGAATGTGTCGATGCTTTTACAAGAAACCCAGATTTCCAACCATGCATAGACCACTTACCTTACTTAGGAAGCGGCAGTATGCAGGCCGCTTTCGGGGTCTTGGAACCCGCTTAGAATCGTTAAGTCAAGAAGCCAGAGCGCATGCCAAAATGCCCACAGAGGTGGCTGTGTGTGCCAATGCCCACAACCATGGGGTCAGAGAGCTAAAGCCGGGCTCCTCCATCCTGCTCTCCCTTTTAGCGGGCTTGTCCTGGGCTCCTCCATCCTGCTGGGTGGGCTGGTTCTGGGGTCCTCGCTCCTGCTGGGCTGCTTGTGGGCTCCTGCGTCTTGCTGTGCTACTTCTGGAGGTCACCCTAGTGCGCCAATGCCAGGGTACCCATACCTACAAGAGCTTCATTGGAGATCTGACCCCTTGAAATATGCTGATTCAAAAGTATCCCTCATTAGGATCTTGCTTGTGGGCCTTCCAAATTACCGCCTTCCCTCGCCACGTGCTGTCAACCCGTTGTTGTTTGTACTGGCAAGGGTAGGGGGCCCATGCAGACGACATCTTGGAAGATAGGGTGTAGCAGCTGTTGACGAGGGCTGATTGAGGATGGCTTTGCTGGCTCTCGGTGGCACACACAAATGTTGGTTGGCATTTTTTGTGCCCTGGCTGAGGCTTTCCTGATTGTTTTGGTTGTGTCTAACAGTGTCTTGACTACGTAGCATAGCACAATTACTGAGACATGTTACAAGCCTTTACTTTTTGTCGTAGGTTGTTCTGATTGACATCTGGTTGTTGAGGTGCATGCGCAGCATATTCCTCACACGGTACTGTCTTGGCTCCTTCTGCACCATATCTGGTGAGATACCTATGCAAATTCTTCCCACAAGACTGCTGTTCAATCAAAGTTTATTGGCATGTTTTCCATCGCCATCGAATGTGCGGTTGCACGGTGCCTGCATCTAAGGTGTCTGGCTTTTTTTTCTCTTTTCGAAACAAACAAAACCGTAGCACAGGTCTGTTTTGAAACATTCTAGGAGGCAGCCTCACAGTCAGAGTGCACCATTAAATTCGCAGGGTACACGGTGGGCAGTGTGCACAGTACATGCTGCAATGTGCAGATGCATAGGTGTGCAGATTGCACCTTAATGTGTAGCACACCTCGAAGGTCAGAATACAAACCAATGCCTTGGACTTCAATGGGAAGGCCTTTGTATGTGCCGTCATCGGCACCTCCCATTTTTGAGATGCTGGCAGCTATGGACATATTGGCCACTTTATACGTGCCTCCACCCGAAGATACACTGCCAACACTGTCCATGCTTCTTCTGCCTGTCTTTACAAGGTCTCGGTACAAACCCTCACCTTGCACCTGAGGAAAGGGCCACAGTGTGAGAGATAATTTTGGCACATCCAATGTATTGCAGGAGCCTCTAGGGATTCAAAGCTTGAGAAATTGCTCATCATTCAAAATTCAGTGGCATACGAGATAAAGCAGGCGCTTGCTGATATCTGTTGAAGAACCGTACTGATTTGCACGCAATGCTTGCTGTCAGGAAGGCATGCCAACCTCGATCGGCAGTCCATTGTACAAGCCATCATCGGTGCCATCCATTTTGGCCAACTTCTCTGCAAGCTCGAAGCTCTGCACTTTATATGTCTCGTTCATCTTGGAAATAGAGGTCACACTAGCGGTCTTGGATGTGGACACTGCGCGCCCTGAAGCCACCAAATCTCGGTACAACCCCTCACCTTCCACCTATGAAGAAGAGAAAGGTGAATTCGGAAATAGATGGTAAGGTCAAGATATGAACTAGGATCGCTGGGACAGTTAGTTGAGGGAATAGGGAGCTGTGGACACGTGGACGAGCTGTGGGAGCACGTGCACAGGGTATGTGGAAGAAAAACAATGCCTGCAAGCCGGTATATGAAGCAAGATTTACCCACTTTTGCACAAACGGCACAACGTCTTTTGAAATTTGCAACCAGGCCTAGAGAGTGTATGTGGGTCCATGTGGATCTACATGGACCCAGAATACAACCAAATCATCACACCTACCAGACCTAGGCCTCCGTGGGGTTGTCACAGTCCGCTCTAACATAACGGCATGCCGGCCAACCCATGCCAGCTTGCAGTAGCAGTGTGCTCACTGGTGGGGCCCCTAGGAGAGCCAATCTGGGTTACCAGGAGAGAAAACCCAGGAACCCGAACATTGATAGGGTTCCTTTGTAGGGCTGTGATATTTTCGCTGACCCATGCCTGCCTGAAAACGGCTGTCTTTACCAGTGGGGGCCCTTTGGCTTTTTATGCACTCTCTAATTGCGCCAATGATCCCAAACTTGTGCAAAGCCCTTGGGATGACCCTAAGGAGGCATTGGCCTATGTTTGGGTCATTATTTGGTGCAAGTATGAATGTAGGGACACCCACAGGGCTGTGGGGTATGGGCAGCGGGGCTGTGGGGTTCCGGGCAGCAGGGCTGTGGGGTATGTGCAGCAGGGCTGTGGGGTATGGGCGGGTGCAAGCCCTAAAACACCAATTGCAGCCTCCTGGTCAGGCACCAACGGTCCCCAAGAAAATTTTGGCTCGCTTCGGCATGCTGCGGCATGCTTCAAGCTGTTGGTCAAGGGTACCATCATTTTCCGAAAGCGGCACAGGTTTCAAAAACCAGACCAAAACACAGTGAATCACATGCCCTAACCCCCTGCAAATGTCAACGCTGCTGAATCAACTCATAACGGGGCGTGTTTCTACTGCTCCTCCTCAGATTTTTGTTTGTTGTCCATTTTATTGACATACATGATTGCCAAATGGTGCAACGTCTAATTGCTGACTCTTTCTGGGGAGCTGGTGCAGGTTCAGGTTGTGGGGCAGGAACGTTGACAATAATAGTAGGCAGTTGTTGAGGTGTTGCTTCCGCTGCCTGAGGTGGTACAACTGGGCAAACAGCAGCTTTACGGGCATGTGCCCCGAGTTTCCGTGCGTACGAACCGTCCGGTTGCTTCACATTTTCCCCCAGAACATGGTCCTTCAAGATGGCCCCTTGTATAGATAACCAAACAGCACAGATATTGCAATTTAGTTTCCCATTTTGTGACTCACCTTGGCTGTCAGTCAGGCTGAGGTGGTCCCCAATGCCTTCCCCAATGGCCCACTGCAAACAATCTGCTCTACTCCTGGTTGTCTCCTTGTTCCTTGTGGAGTTCTGAGACTCTGCGACTCCTGTGATGCCTCGGTAGTTTGAGTATCCTCAGGACTTGACATGGCAAAACAACACCAAAAAAACAAAATCCGTGCAACAATAGAGAAGAACAGACAGGCAAAAATTTGCCATTTCTGGGAATGGACCACTGAGCTACCAGCCGCTTCTGAGATATCCGTGCAACAAAGGGTCCACAGGTTTGACATGTTATGAAAAAAAAAAAGTCCGCCATGTGACAATTTGGGCTCGCTACGGCATGCTGCGGCATGCTTCAAACCCCCACCAACAGTTCCCAGAATCTAAAGCTGCGGCATGCTGCAGAATGCTGCTGCCGTTGGTGCTTGCTCCTGGTAGTCAGCCAGTCTAAAAACAGCCAATCTGGCCATTTTGTTGTCATTTGTTCCCCTACAAGAACGGCTTGTGAAAGGCAGTATTCTGGTTTTTGGACATCACAGGTCGACCCAATATGGCCATATTTCAGCCAACCCATTGGGGGTCCATAGTGAGCAATAGAGATTTCTTTGGGATGCAGCCTGTGACTTCCACAGGTGCAGCTGATCCATGGGAAGCCCAGTGTATAATCCAGGCTCACCTTGTCTCTTTGTTCAGAAAATGACCTGCCAAATGCCACTGCTTTAATGCATTTTTGCTTTCTCCTGCAAAAGCAAGGAATTTGGATTAGTCTAAAGAAACGAGGCAAATTTGAGATCGCACCTCCTTTGTCTTTTGGTGTGGGTTTGGTGTGGATTGGACTAGACATCCAGTTCTCAGCCCAATGAGGTCCCTTGCCACATGCTGGCCTCAAAACAGCTGGTTTGTCACCTGGGGGCCCCCAGAGACAGAACCTCCGACCTGCCATGGTTGCCACTGGTGGGTTGGCTGAACCCCTCCCTGCAATGGTACCCAACATGACCTTTGGGCTACAGTATTATGGAGATTATTTTGCCCAGGTTTGGCCGTTGAGAGTGAGCGTCAATCTGTTTGAGGCACTGTGTGGGGAAATCTGCCTTACAATATGCCACTTCCACAAGACTTACAGAGGTCTGCAGGGGCTCCCAGAAGTTTGATGAACCAAATGCTGCCCACTGTTGCACAAATAGCCATGAAATGGCTTTTTATGGACCATAACCAGTTCCAGCACACACACCTTAAAAATCATCACCATGTCATGCAGGTCATTTTGAAATACACATGCAAAAGAGGAAAAACTCTATTGCCTTCAGCAGGGCACATCAAAGAGAGGAGGGGTGCATGCAGCCAGCAAACACAATGGCCACAATTGGCCCAAACACTGCGGAATGGTGACCAAAGGAGAATGGCCCGGGCCATGTGGGTCTGGCAGTCATTACGTGGGTCCCAATGGGCGCTGGAAAATGCCTGAATAATCACCAACTGATCACCAAAACCCATCCCAGAGGCGACAGGAAGGCTTTGGAAAAAGGGAACTTTTCGAAAATTTTCAGGTGCCACCAAACGGCATAAAAAGCAGCATTTTGGGGGCTTTCGGGAGGCCCATAGCCCAGGTTACATGGACCAAGCGGCAACTACCTGGGTCACCATCGGTGCTAGGGTACCCATATTGTCACCAAACCACACCCAAACCCATCCCAAAGGCAATAAAAGGTTTTCAGAAAAGTTCAGGTTTTCGAAAATTTTCATTTCATTCAGCCTATGCCAACCTGAAAACGGCTAATTCCTCACTGGCAAGGGCCCATGGGGAGGCCGACCGGGGGCACCCGGTGTTTGGACCCAAGATTCCTGCCATTGGTTAGGGGGTCCATGTACAAGAAACAAATTATTCCGGACCTGGGTCTAAGTCCACACACAGGTACCACAATACGCAAAAATATTTTGACTTGACAACCTAAAAAACAGCCATTTCGGGGCCTTCAGTGGGCCTGTGGCCTCCGCTACATGGGCCTAGCGGCCACTATGTGGGGCCCCATGGGTGCTAAATTACCCGCATTGTTACCGAATGACCATCTGAACCCATCCCAGAGGCGACAGAACGGCTCCGGAAAAAGTATATTTTTCGAAAATTTTCAACGGCCACTAAACATCCGAAGAAAAACAGCAACTTTTGGGGCTTTCAGGAGGCCTGGGCTACATGGACCAAGCGGCAACTACCTGGGTCACCATGGGTGCTAGAGTACCCATATTGTCACCAAACCATCACCCAAACCCATCATAGAGGAAACAAAAGGTTTTTGAAAAAAATCAAAATTTCAAAAATTCTCATTCGACTCATGCCAACCTGAAAACTGCTAATTTCTCACCGGCAAGGCCACAGGGAGGCCAACCAGGGGTACCCGGAGTTTGAAGCCCAGACTCCCGCCATTGGTTAGGGGGGCGGTCTGTTCAAATCCAAACACCAGATCCCCTCCCCCTCCTGATGCCCCCAAAATTCTCGAGCCTGGCTTTCTGCAATTTGAGATTTTGGGGACAGCTGCCGGTACCAAAGGCGCCGAAAAAAATTTACTATGTGTCGATACTTACAATACTCAGAATTCTGCGGAGATTTCCAAAAATGGGGGAAAACCACAGAAAAATTTTTGACCCCCGACCCAACCTCTGGGTCGGACCTTGGGTGATGGGAGCCTGAGCTGATGGGCACATTTTTTGATCAAAAATGTCACCCCACTTGTTTATGTCGAAAATGATCAGCGCATCATGGGATCGTTTTGAGGTATGTATGTTGGGTTACCCACCGCCTGCCCCCCCGCCACCCCGCAGGGACCCCGGCGGCTAACCAGCCGACCAATCCCCATCCCTCCCCCCTCCAAACCGACAAAAATTGAACACGGTCAGGTGTCAATATTCGCACAAGCCACCCCCCTTGGGGTCCATGTACAAAAAATAAATTATTCAACACCTGGGCCTAAATTGATGCACAACGGCCACAATATGCAAAAAAGATTTTGACTTAACAACGTAAAAGACAGCAAGTTCGGGGCCTTCGCTGGGCCCATGGCCTGTGCTACATGGGCTTGGCGGCCACTACGTGGGTCACCATGGGTGCTAGAGTATCCGCATTGTCACCAAATGACCACCCAACCCATGCCGGAGGAGACACAAGGGTTTTAGAGAAAATCACATTTCCGAAACTTTTCAGATGCCATTGAACAATTTAAAGAGCAGCAATTTCGGTGCCTTCACATGGCCCATGGCCCGGACTACATGAGCCTAGCGGCCATTACGTGGGTCCCCATGGAATACTCGTATTGTCACCAAATGATCATTCAAACCCATGCCAAAGGTGACACAATGGTTTCACGAATCGTCAAACATTCAAAAAAATTTCAGCCAACTGATGCCAACCTGAAAAGCGCTGAGTCCTCACCAGCAAGGGGAAAAGTTGAATTTTGAAAGTTTTTCAAGTGCCCCGAAACAGCCTGTGCCAGCAAAAAAAAAAAAGGCTAATTCGTCACCTGCAAGGGCCCATATGGGGGTTGACCTGGGGTAACCGGAGTTTGGACCCGAAACCCTGGCCATTGCTGAGGGGATACATGTACAAGAAATTAATCAAGCCCTTGGTCTAAATTGATGCACAGCGGTCACAAACCGCAAAAAGATTTTGACTAATAAACATCCTAGAAGAGCAATTTTGGGGCCTTCAGGGGGGCCATGGCTCGGGATGCCTAGCGGCCCATACATGGGTCTGCATGCATGAGTACCCATATAGTCACCAAATGATCACCCAAACCCAACCCAAAGGCGACGGAGGGGTTTCAAAAAAAAAGTCACAGTTTTGACAAATTTTACGTGCCACTAGACATCCCAAGAGACAACAATTTTTGGGCCTTTGCTGGGCCCATGGCTCAGGCTATATGGGCCTAGCGGCCATTATGTGGGTCCCCATGGGTGCTCCACTACCTGTATTGTCACCGGATGATCACCCAAACCCATCCCAAAGGCAAAACAAGGTTTTCGGGAAAAAAAAAATATTGAAACTTCTGTTGCCTTCGGCAAGTCCACCCCGCAGATAATAGGCCCTGAGCAATGCACACATGAGTGGCTTAGGTTTGTAGGTCCGTCACCATCATACCCCATCCCAAATAAAATGAATTTTTTCACCGAAGCGACGTCAAAACAGGTATATGCGGTTGGAATTGGTTCACATTCAACATGTGCCACTTCGCAATCATTGATCATTAGCATCCATCGGTCCACTCCTCATCAAGGTTATGATGTTAGATAACCGTCTTCTTCAACATGTTGGAGGCCCCTCAATTTGGGGTCATGGACTCCCACGCTTTGGCGGGGCCCTTCAAGTTGGGGACGTTGTGGGCGGGGTGTAATGGGGATGCACTAGAGGAGTGGTGCCTATTCAACGCCTTTGAGGAGCAGTGCAAGACGTTTTTTCACCCGTGGAAGTACAAGCAAGGGCCGGAGGTTGAGTTGGAAGGTGGAGGTCTGCCGGGGTTTGCTACATTTAAGGACCTTAAGATTCCCATGGACGAGGGTGCGGAAGCTAAGGTTCCCTTGAGTGTTCAAGATGCGTGGCTTATTCCTAGGTGGGCAGATTGCAGTACATACATAGCGGATGTGTATGGGGTTGGGATGGAGGATGAGGATGAGGTCAGCTCAGGTGAGGACCTGGATGTCGCTCCCGATGTGAGTAGTTCCCCCTTTGACCTTGTGACCGACCCTAATCCCCAAGCCGCATCCTCTACCTCTTCTAAATTGATGTCGCAGTTGGTGCTCCAATATGATGTCAATGAGGCGGTGTTGAGAGCAATGGAGAGTGGGAGGTTGCTTCCGTAATCTTACGGATTACACTTTAAAGCCCACTCCCCCAACTATCCTACCTACTATCTATTGATCTACGAGTAAATCTTGCTTTGAGTAATCCCAGCCCCCCCCCCCCCTATTTGAGATGCGTTTCACACCTCATTCGAGCCGAATACTGAGCACTCCAATGTTTATCCCACGTTGCCCCACAATGGCGATTTTTTTTCCAACTCATGCTGGTCTGAAAATGGCTTGCCAGAACACGGATCTGGGCTTCGCTGGTGACGGAACCTAATAGAAGAAAAAATTGGTTCCCTATCCAGATGGGGTACACAGTGGCCACCATTGGTGAGGCAAGATTTGGCCCCTACACCAGCCAAAAGTGGGGGGAGGAGGAGGTTGACAGACAGAAACTTGGTTCGCCAAGCCTTGTCATTGGACATCGCTCCACACCCGCACAACTTTGTTGTTCCACGTGCACCCTACCTCATGGAGGGGGTTCGTGGTATATCCTATCCCCTGGTAATCCAGATTGGCCCCCCTATGGGCTGGTTGGATGAAAATTGCCAATCCATGTTGACTGGTGAGAGTCCTTGCCACGGATCTGAGCCTTCATGTGGTGACAATATGAGCACACACCCAGGGAGACCTTAGGTAGGTCAAATAGTGGCTGGTACAACAAGCCACAAACAAGCGTTCGCGAGCTTCGGATCAAGAAGTCCAGAAATCCCTATGTGAGGGCTCCAGATTCGGTGGAGGACCACCAGATCCAGCCAAACCTGTCGGTCGTTTCATCTGAAACTGGCCAAAAGGATCCTGCACATCAAAATGCAAAAATCAGATCTGCCAACATCTTCATAATTGTCTGCTTGTAATTGTCATTACAACAGGTGGTTAGCTGCTGCTTCAGGGGAGGGACACGCAACCATAAACGAATGGTTCAGGAAATTAGGACAAGAACGCCCAGTGAGGTTCCCTTCCAGCTGCCTAAAGGAAAATTGGGGTGAAAATTGATAGCCAAGGGGTCAGATTTGCCGCAAAAAAAAGAAGGTCCATACCCAAGATTTTGCAAAACCAATATTTTCTCTCAATGTTTTCGCTCCTGTTGTACAGATTTCGTTTGTTTTGGAGGCCCAGACACCTCCATGGAAACGTGCTTTACGCCGGGGGGCGGGGTGGTCATGGTTTCCGGTTTTTTGAGGAACGAAACCCCTTCTGCGCAAAGTGTTTCTGGTGGGACTACTGCTCACTATTTTGTGATGCAAGGGCGGATTAATGCCCTCTGCAACCCCTGTCTAAAAACCTGCCTTCATCCTCACAACCAACATATACCAGGATACCTCAATGGGGAGCCCCTTGTACAGCCCATCATCAGTGCCATCAGAGGCCGCCAACTTGGCAGCAAGTTCAAACGACTTCACTTTGTACGTTGTGTGGGAACTTGACTTGCTGCCAACATTTGTTTTGGTAGTCATACTTACTCTCTCGTACTCAGCCAGCCTCTCTTCCAAGCTCTTGATGTAAGCGGCCATCTGAAGAAAATGGTCACAGCAAGATGCCATTGCCCAATGAACTGGAGTTTTGGCTGGGAACCCATCACAATGGTTCTCGAATAGGACGCAGGCTTCACTTTCATGATTTTTTGGCCGCCTTGGGGAGCTGTGCCAAACTTTGGAGAGCAACACCGAAGTGTGTCTCGTCCCTGCTGTTCTCACTTTGTTCTTGATTTCTCAACCCATGAACAATGGTTACTGCATGTTGAGGATAGGGATATAAAATTGGTGACCATTCCATTAATACGGATTGAATGGTCTAGGCAGGCAAGGTTGCTCCAGAGAACGAGGAATGTGGGGCTCGAATCCAAGCTATCCTTGTTGCAAGGGTGTCATGTCGGAGGGTTTTTGAAATCCCAACTTGTGGGTTTCAGCTCATAGAGCAACCCCACCCTTGTTTCGGGGGGGTGGGGGGATCCACTGATTCAGGCTCAACGTTTCGGGCTGAAGTAAATAGGCATAAACCAGGGCAGGTGCTGCATTTCTGTTTCAAAAACTCAGTCCTAGGCCCCCGACACACCTTCCCTTTTGGTTGCTGTGTTGTTATAGTCATGTGGAATCACAATATCTCTGTCCATTTCCGAAAAATTTTCTTCATCTGTCATTTGCTATGCGGTCTTTGCACGCTGTAGCAGCAGGGAAAGTGGTTACCATAGTGGTATATGCATTTTGTTGCCATTTGGAAGGTTCAATTCCTGATTCATATGGACCGGAAAATTTTTTACTTTGCCTGCAGTCGTCAACCTGATGGGGCTGTCAAATGCACACACAAAATCCATGGATCCCTTGGTGCCACAAACAGAATACTTTATCATGGGAATGGTCTGCACAGAGGTATTCATCGCCACAACCTGAACGCCTTCAGTAAATGGTCTTTTTCACCACCACTACCGGAAATCCACTGATTCGGGCTCACATTTCGGGCTGATTTGGGGAAACCGGGTCCCCGAAACGGGGGTGGGGTTGATAGAGGCACAGCCCGGGGGAGGCGGTTTTGGACGCCAACCACCCCCCTAACTAACTGTTGGCCGGACGCCCCTTGGGGGGGGGGGGGGGTAGTTGGCGTCCTAGGACCCGCGGAGTCCCCCCCCCCCCGGGAGGCACAGCGAAGTGTAGTGATGGTTTCGGTTTTCAGCGGACCAGCTGTGACCTCTGCGATCCCTGTTGGGGCGCAGCGACCTGTAAAACTTAGAGGCAAGCGACTCTCCATGACAGCATGCTTTGCTCGGTCTTTCTGTCGCAATCAGGCCAAATAGTGCCTGATTCAAATTGTCAAACCGAGAACTGTCCAATTTCTGGGCCGCAGATTTTTCATGAGACTGAATACGAACACCCCCCAAAACACGTCAAATGAGAACATGCGTGTTGCCTTGGTCAGGGGAGACGCCTCTTGCTGTCCAGGCTGGAAGAGGAAACATACAGCACCAAGACGCTCATCTGTATTCCTCCACTGCATCTCAAAATATGCTGCTCTCTTCTGCGCCTCCAAAAGCTGTGCCTCCAAGTCCTGCGCAGAACAGAAAAGCCAACACCACTACAATGGGCTGAAGCCACATGCAAAGGTGGGTATTGTTTTCACGGCACTATCTCTGGATCTTGCAACGTATGGTCCGGCATCCAAGGGCAACCGCTTGGTAATACTTAGAGCAGAAGTCACATGTCCTCTTGGAATGTTGCAGCGCCAATGGAGTGCAGAGCCACGCCATATGAGCAGTATCTTCTTCAGGAGCCATGAAATATGATTTTCCCCATGAACAGTGCTGCTGCCAGTGCAACCAGTACTGGTATATATATCCCCAGTAATGCAAACCCATAAATATTGCTCAGGACGGCCGTGTGAAGACGGGGGCTGTGCGGAGCTATGGGGAGCGTGTCGCAGTGCAGGTGGGGTGAATGGTGTGCTGTTGCCTCTTGCTTGCAGACTGCAGCCGCTTTTTGATGTCACTTGCCCTTGCTATTTGTGCATTCCACACGAACGGCATTTGCCTGCATTACATCCAGAGTGTAGGTGCTATCCGCGCTTTTTGGAGATTTCCACCTTGTGACTTCGGACTGAATGGCCACCTGGGACCAAGTTGAAATGCTGCTTGGGGTTGACTTTTTTGTTTGCTGGACACAGACAACCGAATGTGTCTTCACTGTGGCAGCAAATGCTTCCATCAGAAGCACCGCAATGTATCAAAGACTGCCGCCTTTTGGTCACAGATATGGCAGGTGTTGATGCCCCCAAGCCTTTTCTGCATGCTGTGTACTAGGTTCCCCATCCACTGATGCTTTCGGGTGCAGTGTAGCATATTGTTGCACTCCACTGTGGACATATGGATAGCAGCCTATGCCAAGTGTTGCTGGGTATGGGTGCGCTGGGTATGGGAGCGTTTACTGCACGCCACATGCGCGCCATAGGCGCCGCAAGATAAGGGTAATTAGCCTAAGTGTACACTGTCCACGAAGTATACACCGGAACAAAAACCCGTTGACCCAACAGGGAAGCAGTCCCCAATAAGTGCCGCTAGGTATAGGAAGAGGGGTGTGTGGTTGTGCCTGTTCAACCTTTCCCCGAAATCTAACTCATTTGCATGCCGCAAGAAGTAGTCAAGGCAGATCCAAAAGTCTTCCCACACGATACGATCGCATTCATCGGCGCGGGTTTGCCATTGCGCATTGTCGAAGCTGGGGTTGTGCTTGAAGATGCAGAGGACCCGGAAACCCCCCCCCCTTGGGGTCGGGAATTGGCTGGCACCCACCCCCATGCTACCTAACCGTTGCCGTCTCACGAGTGCCCAAAGTGTGGACGACTCAAAGTTAATGCACAGCCCATTCCATATTGAGGACGGGCAACAATGGCACCATCTGTAGGGGGCAGAGGCCCAAAAAGGTAAAAAAAAAGTAACAAAAATAGGGGGGAAAGGGTGTTAGGGGTGTACGTTACATAAAAACTCATGTGTGTATGTACGACTATATTCCAGGACAATTAACCAAATTGCGTGCTGTAGGCACCGCAAGATACGCACCCCCGATGGCATTAGAAGAATCATGTGGTCTGGTGCTCTCCATTAGCTTGGAATCCCTCAAAATCACTATCTCATCCTGAAAAGAGCTATGATGCCACACAGTGTGGGCCATGACACCACACACAAGCTTATGCTAGGATTACAGTCTGAACCAAAGTTCAGACGGGGGTGAATCCCACAAGACTGCACCATGTGAAGGGAATATGCAAATGCAATGTCTGAATTGGACTAGAGTGCAACAGATGATCTCACAAGCCACATGAGCTTTCATGTCACACTTTTTTGGAGGGGGGAGAGGGACGGAGGGAGGGAGCTAGGGTTTGGGCTACAAATGTGTGTGTGTGTGTGTGTGTGTGTGTGTGTGCGTGTGTGTGTGTGTGTGTGTGTGTGTGTGTGTGTGTGGTCTGTGAGCTAAAACATGTGCGAAAATCTTAAACAAGATGTGGGTGATCGCATGCGCCAAGAAATTAGGTGGAAACTCCCATGGTTTGGGGCTAAGTGTCTGCTTGGGACAATCAGAATTTCAGCCTCAGGTGAAATTGCCACCTAGCCTTGGATTGAATTTCAGCATCGGGTAGTCAAAAACTCCACCCTAGGCGGAATTTCTCCTTTTCGAAGGAAATTCAGCCACATACAAGAAATACTTAAACTCGGCGTGAGGCACCTGCTGAATCTTAGCCTCACCTCATGCAAATATTTAGGCTTCAGAATTTCAGCATAGTGCTAGAAAGTCATATCCAAGTGACTTTAGTGTTGTTTTCATCTCCAAACAAACTAATTCTAACTAGTGTTAAATGTTGTGTATGTAAAGGGGTCGCAACCCATGTTGCATTGCTTGTTGTTAGGTGGAAAATTTTGGTTTCTTGGACCATTTAGGTTCCACCAGCCATGACCCCAAGCAACCCCCTAGGGCTGACTTTGGGGCTGCTTTGGGGCTGCTGAATTTTTGCCAAGGGGGCTTAGTGAGCAGGCGAAGGCACCGGAGAATGCTCAACACACTTACATAAGACTGCAGAGGGTGCAAACATGTGCTGTGTGCATGTCCATGTCTGTGTGCATTGTGCTGTGTTGCGCATGGCACCTCCTACCCTCCCGAAGCCAGCATATCAGCATATCCACCAGGAGACGTGAAACTGCTTGGCCCCCATTCCCCAAAAGAGTGACTCGAGATTGAGTAGGACTGCACTGGCATTCCAAACTCCAGTGCAAGCGAAAGCAGCAAGGTTTTTACAACTTTTTTTGCATTGGGGGAGGATGCAATGTCCATTTGTCCCACTCGTAGTTGGTCTGCATATTGTGCGGGCCAATGGGTTGTTGCGGGCAAATAATTTTACAAAAAAATAGCCCGTGATGTCCATGACGCATCACCGTGGACTAACTTGCACGTGTGCAAGGTTATTACATGGGACCATACATACATTATATTGTATATCCTTTGAGCCTACTCGGAACAATGGCCGGGAAGGGCGTGGCTTGTTTGCTGTGGGTGGACGTCTTGCATGGTGCTATGTGTATGGTTGTGGGCTTAGCGGATTCACCCTGTGGGTCAGGTGTGTCGATATGTGTGCAAGTCCTTTCTCCGAAAGAACAGCTTAGGTAGTAGGAAGACTGCCGCGGGGTCAAACTATGCAAAGAACTGCTTGAGCTGATACCTATCCTTTCTTCGTGAAGCTTGCACAATTTTGCCAACCCTCCCTAGAGAGGCTGAGTTCCATAGAGGGTTGATGAGTGGAATATCCACGCCCTCCCACGTGAACCAACCAGTCAAGTACTGCGTGGGTTCCCACCATCCATCAAAAGCCCTGGGACATTATGTCATTGATGTGGGCTTTGTGCCGCAGCTGGGACTCCCAAACCCCCATGTAGTTGCTCAAAATCCATATCCCAACGCACAAACTCAGAGACACCTAGCAAGGACAAGGCCAAATGGGGGGTTATACTCGGTACTCTTTTGGACGCGCGCTACCTGAGGTCTGTCAGCCATAGCCCTAGGATGGCGTTGCTAGACTAGGGATCGAAGGCTCTGCATTCTTTCCACATAAACCACATTTTAGATGCTTGTTGGGAGATGCAGTTTCCAATGGCAAAGCCCACCAATCCCGAACACGGCCGGCAATAAGGTACCCAGCAACGTTCCCGAGGAAGAATGGGACGAACGGAAAAATGGGGGGAAATGGGGGGAAATGGGGGGCAATGGCAGAAAATGGGGGAAAGGCATTGGAAAAATGAGGAGAACTGGGAAAAACTGTGGAGACTAGCGGAAAAAGTTGGGGAAACATCTTGGAAAAAAGGAGGTGCAACCGGTCCCCAGCGTCCAAGCTTGGCGTGGGCAGGTACACGGGGAGCATATTATCCACTCAACCATCGCTAGGGGTGCCATCCCCTAGCACGAACTCATTGTCGCCGGCTTTTGGCAAACACGACATGCACAACTACTAAGATATCCAATACTTCACGCCACAATACCATTGCAGTGCAACATTCAATTTTTGCAATTGGGTGCCAAGCCTGTGCATCTTTGGTCTCCATCATGGGCCCAGAATTCCGCAACTTATGCCCTATTCTTCCCCATTTCTCCCCATTTCCCCCGATGCGCCCTTGCTGGAGGAAAAGCCTCCCAAAACACACAAAGACGTTTTGTGTTCGTTCCCACTTCAAGAGCTCAAACACAAAAGACATTGGGACCGACCAAAATTGCGAGTTGGCACCTTGTCCAGCATACTACGTAGCCCTACGGTCTACATTACCTCCATGGCGTGTATAAATACAACACTTGCATCCACGTGTAGACCATTTGTGACACGTGCTTCAGTGGGGTGCCACAATACACATGTGTATCCCAACATCAAATAAGCAAATTAAACCGTGCTCAACAGAGTGCCATTTGACAATGGATCGCACACTTGGCAGCTTATAGACACAATACCACAATCTAGCATTTTTCTATGTGGCATATGTCTAGGTGGTGTCAATAGGGTAGCACACACACAGGTGCGCTGTTTACTGCTTGGGGAGCATTAAAATTTTCAGTTCCAGCCCCAAAGCCACTGTTTGCTGCAACATGCCGTGGTTGACCGCCCTATGGTAGATTTTTGCAACAGCCCAACACTACACCACATGCACTGACGATTGCACAACAAGTAGACACAAGTGACCTTAGTATGCAAGGGCGCAAACGTAATGGCATATCGAGTTGACAATATGCCCCCACAAGCACTGTGTTTGTAATGCACTATGTGAATGCAGCACTCTGGGCACGCAGGTGCCATTGGGGGCATTCGTTGTGTCGCACCCAAGAGTAATGGCAGGCAGTGTTAGGGTTGCGGGCAGGTGCCATTGTGAGCGGACGTGCACACACAACACTCATCCTGGTGATACCATTGAAGCGCAAAATGCTACAGCTGCAGTCCTCGCCTGAGGCATTACCCCGACTGGGTGACGGAGGTGAAGGCCTCTTGAACCTTGGTAGTGTGGCCTTTTTTTTGCCACTGTGCAGCGACGTGTGCACATGCTCAAGCATGACTACATGTGCTACCAAGACGTCGTAGCAGCATGCTGTGCAGCATGGGATCACGCGAGATGCAAACATCCGAGGAGGCCCATTTGGCAAGAAATTGGATGTAATAAGTAATATTAGTGTGAATCCCCACGAGCTCCGCATGGCCGCTAATGTCACTTTTTCTGAAAAATAAGCATATGGAGGAAAAGCCAGCATTGCCTAAGGGGACTAGGTACTCCATGGATTGTGGATCGGAACCCCCCGCCCAAGGATCAGAGTGGATCATGGTAGTCCGCGGATCACTGATTCGCGAGGGTCCAACCCCCCCCCCCCCCACATGATCCGCGGATCACGAATCACCTACCCCAGAACCCCCCCCCCCCCCCCCACTGTCTAGCAAAATGATCCACGATTTCCCGGACCTTCCATGCAGACACGTGATCCACCAATTCGTCGTCAAGAAAAATGATCCAACGGGGAGTAACAGTAACACATAGTGCAAGTACAAAGCACCATGTGCACTACGTCTTCCGTGGCACAACCCCTTTGACGACCCTCCCACCCTGGCACGGCACGGCACGGCACAGGCCGTTTACGCCCCCCCACCCCCCGGCGTACCCGGACCCTACCAAAAAATTGCCCCCAAAATCGACCAAAATTAAGTGTTGTACACACACACTGGGCCCCTTGGGCGCAATGTAATTTTTCCTTGTCGTTTACCCCTTGCCTTGGGCCCATACTAGTGCCCAAAGTAGTCACTGCATGCTGGGTGTTCTCTGGGTGGATGCTATTATTTCTTGGTGCTCTGTGGATGCATGCTGTTATTTCCCAATGCTCTTTGAATCCATGCTGTTATGTCCTGGTGCTCTCTTGATGGATGTTGTTATTTCCTAGTGGTCTCTGAATGGATGCGGTTATTTCTCGGCGGTCTATGCATGCATGCTGTTATTTCCCAGTGCTCTGTGCATGCATGCTCTTATTTCCTAATGCTCTCACCCAGAAGCAACACACCAAGTGAGTCCTTATTCGCTCCCATGAGTGGCCTTTATTTGATATGTACACTTGGCACGGCACGGCACAGACCGTTTACGCCCCCCCCCCGCAGACATAGTGCACCATATTGACATATTGATCACCAATCTGTGTTTTAAAAAAAAGATCCAAAAATGTAAATTCCAAAAAAGAAATGACACAAACTGGTGGATCATTTCGTTTTTGGAACTTACATTTTTGGATCATTTTTGTTTCTAAGTCACAAAAAAGAAATGATCCACCAATTTGTGTGGAAAAAATGTGATCCAAAAATGTAAATTCCAAAAAAGAAATGATCCACCAATTCATGTTCACAAAAATGGTCCAAAAACCTACCTTCCAAAAATAGGTGTGACATAGTGCAAGTACAAAGCAACATATTGAACCAACAATGTGTGTTATAAATGATGCAAAAATGTAACTTCACTCGTTCCAACAATTTGGCTTCCACAAGTCCACAAGACCATGGGCACAAAGTTGAAAGTACAGTGAGCAAAATGGTCGAAATGGTCCACAAATGATCCAAAAGGGATCCACAGATCACCTACCCCATGACCCCCCCCCCTCCACTGCCTAGTGTTTGGATCAAAAGTGATCCGGATCACCTACCCCTTCCCCCCCCCCCTCTGCCTGAGGCACATGGATTGGACCTCGACCAACCCCCCCCCCCCCCGGGTACTTGGGGTGCAATTTTGAAAATCACTAAATCCACTCAAAACCATCGTAAAATCCCATTTTGGCCACCACATGAGTCTATGTTGACGATACCTTACCATTTTTGACCAAAGTGCAGGAATTTGCACTAAACATAGCATGGCACAAAGAAAGGCACACATTGGCAAAAGAAGCATGTGCAAAGGTGCCAAAGTTCATAATGTTCATGAGCGTCCAACATGGCACAATAACAACAAGCGCAAAGACTCCAAACAGAAGCGCGCAACAAAAAGCCCAACGGAAAAAAAGCACAACATATCATTGTCTTTGCTTTTCTCACTTAAATTGTCATCATAACAACACACTAAATTCAAAAGTACCATTGGTTTATTGTGTTGTTCATTAATTGGAAGGTGCACTTTTTGATCCGGATCGTGGATTGGACCCCCCCCCCCCCCAAGGATCGGAGTGGATCATGGATCGGACCGCGACCAAACCCCCCCCCCCCCCCGGGTACCTAGTCCCCTCAATTCGCGGCCCTCGGAAACCCGGCCCTTTGTGGTGCACCTGTCCCAGTTTCGGTAATTTCTGTGGTATGGTGGTCACATCGGATTTCAGCTAGTCGATGATGGTGTCGGGCAAGGGGAGGCACTGCTGCAATGGTTTGGTGGCAGGAAGAAGGTCGTTGTGTATATCCATTTGGGGGAGAAAATGTCGGGACTCCACAACTTGGTATGCCCTTGCCACAAAGGTGTCGGTAACACTCTCTGTCGATGGTACCATTGCCTGCAGGGGATTTCAAGTCCCAATCCCCACAAAAAGGAAGTGTAGCCGTGGTCTCTGCTTTGGGCATCATTATGTGCTTGCAGGGATTGTCAAGTGTTTCGTGCGACAAGCCCAATAGAGTGAGGCATGGAGCTATAGCCAAGTGACAACGGTTGCATGCCACTACTTATTTGTGAATCCCACAACCAAAATTTGTTGCCCTTGGAGGAGCGTGGGGCCAAATCAATTTTACTCAATGGTTTCGGTGTCCAGTTGTCAAGGGGTGTAGGAGGTCTGACAGGGCACTGACGGTGCACCAAGACGGAGAACAAACTTTTCAACAGACCATGGCTGTGACACGGTAGCAAAAGGAGGCAACCTCCCACTGCTTAGCTCACACTAGCACTATTCGTTTGTTCTCTCCTACACCACAAGTATAAACATTCATTGCACTCTACAACTATTCAGTGGGTTCAGCATCCTGCACATGACCTGATGCACAGGTAAACCAAGGGATGTCACGCCACACAAACCCATGGGCTCCAGGCGGGTGGAGGTCACACTCCAAACTAAAACAACCACATGATAGCAATTCCTTGTGGGCCGAAATGCAACGCACCACTCTCCACTCTCTCAGCGCCCTTCCTGTTGGGGTACTCCCCCACTCCATGTTTCCCATGCTCGGCGCTTCAACGAAGGGTCGCGGTACAACACACCTCCGTGCTAGCCTTCATGCGAAGAGACTTGATTTCCATTTTTAGGCGGCTCTCACTCTTTCTCGATGCCGCTAACGCTTTCTCTAGTTCAGCCATTTTCTCATGATCGACTTGTTGATGAGCAACCTTCTAAAATATCCATGAAAAGAATGGGAAATGATGACAAGTTTTATTTGTGTGCAAGCGTATGGTCCATGCGACATTGGTTATTTTGCATCGCTTGCTTGATACAACGTGCAAGGGCGAACGTTGGATCACTTGTTGTGTCACGAAGAGTCATACCACTGGTGGCAAAGCTGGAGGGGGTGCACGCTGTACAACGGGGTAAATATAAGTGGGAGCTTGTCGAACGGCGACGGGGGCAGCTATAGTGTATGTTGGTGCCGTCACGGTGGCGATGGTGCAGGTAGGCGGACTAACGACAGGGGCAGAGATGGTGTAGGTGGGTGCCTTCACCGCAGCCATGGTGTAGGTCGATGGAATTGTGTAGGTGGGCGCCTTGACTTCCGCAATCACCGGGGTAGGCACTGGAACTGGTTTTATTATGGGTTGCACAGCTGTTACAGGTTGTACGGCTGTCACAGGCTGCACAATCGGCGTGGGCATGGTTACTGGCGTGGGCATCGTAACCGGCGGTGGCGTGGGCATGGTAACCGGAGGTGGTGCATTGATCACCGGTGTCGTGTAAGTAGGTGTTTGCACACCATTGAATGGTATTAATGGCATCGCGTACAGAGGAGCTGGGTTGGAGTAGATGGGGATCGTGGCTGCGCCATATGAGTACCGTCTCGACATGGGGGCATAACCAGCCGGCGGGTTATACATGGCCACATTAGGGGTGTTGTCTGCCGGATAAAGGGACTCGATGGGAGTATACACTGGTTTGCCACCTAGGAAAACGGTAACAGAATTTGTTATCCTCCTCCTCACAAGAACGGAGGCATGCATAAAGGCCCAATGTGCCTCACCACTCGACCAAAAAGCATCCGGGTAACACATTGTGAGAGTTTCCAACGCTCCGTGCGCGCGTGCATGCGTGCTCGTGATGTGTATGTGCGCGTGCGCACTTGTGCGGCGTGTGTATTCGCACTGCAAAAGCAAAACGAGCCAGGGCTTGGCGTGTGCGCAAACGCTCAAGAAAGGTTTCGTTTTCACTCAACACCATTACACCGCATGTCGTCATTCATGGGGCACACACGCGGATTGCTGTTACAAGCTTTGGGTGCAAACATGAGAGATGACAAACAAGCACGCAAATAGGCATACACGAAGAGCCAAAGAAAGGCAAGGAGGAGCAACACAGAGATGTACACCCAACACATGTCCACTAATGTCGTTCCGTGTATTGCCCACAAAGAATGTGGCACTTGTGAAGAAGTTTCAGAAATCCAGAGAAGCCACATGCGGGAAGACGTAGCCTTGCGCTTAAAAGAAATGTAAACGACATGACGGGCAATATGAGAAATCGCAAAAGCACCTGTTTGCTTCGACATGCCCGTGTCTCACGAACGATGTGGACAACCGTGATCAAGTCCTGGGGTGAGGGCAAGTGAACGACTCACAAAAAGTACTTTACTTGTTGACCAAAGCAAGTAGGGTTGTGGTGGCAGAATACATGCGTTCCGTAACGAGACGTGGCTAGATGTAGTGGAGGACGTTCGTTTGTTTCATGTGGGTGATGGGTGCGATGCCAAATAGCGCAATGGACACTTTTCATTTGCTGCGCCGTAACACTTGAAACCGTTACACTTGGGACACATAGCCATGGGGGAAGACATGACTATCACTGTGGCCCCATGGTATGTAGTTATCTTCCCTTGTTCCCGTCGGTTTGTTGGTTGTCCTTTCAATACATCTTTACATGCCCGAAGAAAATTCAAAGCGTTGATCGCATTAGCATGGTGGAACATTGGGTCGGAGAAATTGTCTTCAACTATGACAACCGAAACCAACGTGGGTTAAGTATGACTCTCCTTGTCCTCGTCTAATGTCAAGGGTCGGATTCCAACTCAGGTCGTCGAGTTGTTAGTGAAGTGTGGTAACCGCTCAACTATGCTCCAGGGATAAAAACACATGCTGTCGGCGCGGCACCACCCAATTTCTTAGGCTTTGCCACTGCCGCCAGTGTGTTGATATGTTGTGAATTTTGCTCGGTCTAGGCCGTCAACTTAGGCAAACCGACAAGACTTGTTTTCGGTGTGCTCCGAACCTCCCAAGCCCGAAGCCCCTTTCCCCTCTTGCTAGGACACACAAGAGTGTACGGTCCAAGGTATTCAACCTCCTCTACCCAGTATGCTTGGATACTTGCATGCTTGGAGACTTGCATTGCAACACGATAAGCTAAGTATGAATGCTCAACGCGGCAATGGCTACACAAGGCACAGGTAGCAAGTATGAATGTGCATGAATAGCAATGGAAAGGCCCCCCAAAGGGATCCAAATGATAAACTTCCAGAGAAAGATCGAAATCCACACCCCGCATGACAAATGCCACAGAAAAATCGAAATCCCCACCCCGCATCCCAAATGCCAAATCCCAAACTCGCCACTCACCTTGTGCAATCCTCGTATTTGGGTGCTCACTACGCCCCACCCCTAGGGAGTCTTGGACACAAAGTCCTCGGGACAAAGTGTAAACTTTGACTTTGGATTGTGGGGAGTTCAAAACAACTTTCTCCCCACCTGAGTGTAGTTGGGAAGCCGAGTTATGCACCCAAAAGATGTGTTCCCACTTGTAGCCTTGGCAAGGTCCATGGTAAGTAAATGTGACAACCGATGGGGGGACATTGCATCAATGTGGCTGCTAGAACACATTTTGACGTGAAGGGACAAAAATCTCACGGCCCTTGGTCACCCGTGAATGAATCGGGCACAAACTTGGGGGTTGCCTCGTCGCCCATGACCCAAGGAAAGGCCCACAAACCAAATAGAAAACCATCATGACACAAGACCAGCAGGAATGATAGATTACTTACACAAGATCTGGAATTCCGAGAACTCACATCTTGAGCCAACGTCGGCCTATGAAGATATTCTTTCTATCCACTTTTGCGACTCCTCGTGAAAATTCAATTTTGATTGTGCTTTCTGTCGCGGTGTCCACGGCGGGAAGGGGGGGGAAAGGGAATGGCTAAGGGAAAACCCCGCGACTTAGATTACCCCGCATGTCCAATGACAACCCCACTTCTCGGAGAAGAAGTTGACAGGGTGCAGGCCCGTGTTCGATGACAACACAAAGATAGACACTGCAAACTATCGCACAACGCACTCCTGCGGCAGCATCTGCATCTGCCACTGACATGGACAGGACCAAGAAGAGTATGATGCAATGCATGCCCAAACCCTCGCACGGATTTGCTGCCCCCCCAAAGCTCTTGTGCTGTCGACGGCCCCTGGGCCCCCCGGGCACCTCGGTTGAGTTACAAACTTGACCACTTTCGGTCACATTGTGCACAATCATTGGCCCATTTCCATCATTGAGCCTAATGGTGAAGGGAGGGGCCAAAGAGGTGCTTGGGCCAAAACTTTGCCCCAAAGGTGAGTTTTCCTTGGAACTTTTTTGAGTTCGGAAGACCTTCTTAACACAAAAAGAACACACCCTATCCGTCACGGCCCTAGGGATGGTCAGACCTTAGCCTAAGGGTGGAGGGGTAGAAAAGTGACCCTCTTTTGAATGGCTACTTCTTGGTGGCAACAAGTGTTTGGCAACACAAAGTAAGGATAGTGTGCACCTTTGGAAAGCTTGTTTTCCATATTGACGCCCCTTTCCATAACAAGGAAAGGTATCAAACAAAAATGGTGACCAAGTAAGGTTGGCACTCGTTTGTAGTCGTTGGTGTAGCTCGGAGTGGCCACTTTTTGAGGTGGTTTGTTGTTCCCAAAGTGTGCCACTCCAAGACCTCCAAGGACTTTTGTGTGGGCCTTAGTGTGAGCCTTCCTTGGTCACCGGTGCCTTTTGGTGCTACAAAGACCTCTTGAACACAAAAAGAACACCCCATATCACACCTTACCACAAGAGTACATCTTACCACAAGAGTGGGGGGGTAGAAAAGTGGCACCCTAGAGTACCAACTCTAGCTATATCCTACAATAAAAAGTGTTTGGGTTCATAAGGAAAGGATAGCTTGGAGCTTGAAGCCCCGTGAGCTATTATGCAGAGATATTGAAGTGCAATGGTAACCAATATAGGTTGACACTAACTTGTTAGGTTGACACTAACTTGTACTCTATGAGGGGTCGTGGAGTGACACCCCTAGAGGTGGTTTGTAGCACCCCAACACCGCCGCATAGTGTGCCACCCAAGCACTAAAGCACCACAAGTGCTGTGAGACCACTCCACAACCCACAACGTATGTCAACAAATAATGTGTATTCTCTCTGCTTCTAGTGGTTTTGCAACAAAAGTTGGAGCAAAAGTTGGTCACTACAACATTGTACCACACCAATTTGCCACCCTTGATGATAGGCAACCAACAAATGCTATAATTACAACACATCCCCAAGCCAGCCTTGTGTTGTAAACGTCAAAAGCACTTAGAAACGTGTTGAATGACCATGACTTACCTTGTGCAGGCAGATGCAAGCCACATTTTGGTGGCAAAAGCAAACAATCTTCACAATTGCACATCTCCCTCCCAACCAACATGTGCAGAATTGGTCCAAACACCCCAACGGCCGAACCACGAACTTGTGACCTATGGAAAGGGACCCTAACCGCGAGTTAAACCCATAAAACGTACGTCACCCTGTGGCCAAACACCCAAAAACGAACTTCTAAACTCGAAACATGGGACATGTCGAGATCCAACCCATCATGTCTCAAGGACATGGCATGCTCAGAGTACATGACCAATGACCAAAGTTTCACTTTAAGGGAACAAACCCCCAACAAGTACAACACAGGACCAACCAAAAGACAACTCAAACCACGTTTTCGACATGACTAGACAGCTGCAAGCTGTCCAATGCAAAAAACACCACTTCGAACGCAAACAGTGGCACAAAGTTATTCAAATGCGTCTACATACAACTCAGTCCAAGTTAGTGGGGTTGGGGTAAAAAGTGGTCCTCTAAGTGTCTGAAAGTTTGACCAAATTACACTGCGAAATCGACGACTCGACGACATTACAGATAGCTCACCTGGTAAACAGACACCTGAAAAAGATATTCCCAGCGTCTCAACCTTTCATCTGCCAAAAATTTCGAGAAAATCTCAAAACTCTGCGCGTCGCGGTTCAGTCCAAGTTAGCGGGGTTTTCCCTTATGCCACTGGCTGATGCACAAAACGGTCCTTCGGGCCCGCGCCGAAGGGTTTGAATGGTCCGACATCTCTGAGGACTAGGTATGACCGCGGCCAGATGACAAGATGTGGCAGTGTTTTTTAACGCGTTATGTCTGTACTTGATTTACCCAGGGCCGCCTTGTGTGGCCTTCCCCCCCTTTTTTTCCTGACATACACATATAATGCATTGTACTCATATGCGTGCATACATACACAGGATGCAGTAGCAACGAACGCCTATGGCAGGCAAGAGACAATTTAAAAAACCCCGAACCTGTGTGTACTATAGAACGGGACAGCAACATGCACATTCATGCTATTTGCGCCTACTCTTCCGCAACAGGGTCGTGCATGTGATCAAGTCTTTTGTTATTGCTCGTATTGTCAGTGTTGGTGAATCACATGCCACGATGGATGCCAAACCAAAGCTGAATGCTAGTGGTCGGCCGAAGGGGGAAGGGGCAGGGACACAGGGGGGTGGGGGTGCCAAAGGGAATGCCTGGACAACATTGGAAATCAGGCACAGGTTTATGGTTGCACGAGCAATGCACAACACGTTGAAGGGATTTGCTTTGTGCTTGGTGCGTGTTAGTTGTAGCAGACCCCAATTTTGGGCCGGTCGCAAATTTACATAATTTGCGAACAAGGCTTGTAGGTTGGGGTAGATACGTCCATTTGTCGTAATTTTTGCATACATGTCAATGAGTAGCGTGGATCAAACCGAACGCGATGGTCACTTTAGTTTTAGCGGATGTTACATTTACCGCCTTTTTGAAGCAGGACCGTGACGCAGCATTGTAAGACGAAGGATAGAAAGTATTGTGTGAGAGGAACACCGTGGGTAAACTCCAAAACTCGCCGTGTTTCATTATTTAGCTTGCATGATATCTTTCTTTAAAATTCTTTTGCCTGTTGCCTGTTGCCTGTTGACGTGCTTCGCCTTTGAATAAGCTCCCCATCGAGAGCAACCGGATCAGCAATGCAGCAATTTTTCTGTCCTATTCCCTGAGTCATCTACAAACAATCTTCCTAACATGTCATGTGGTCCCATGCCTTATTTTTGCATATGTGAGTAGCGTGCAGCAAGCCCTACACCCTGATATCTTCAGATTTGGCCAACTCATCGATGACATCACTCGGTAAGAACGACCGTGAGCCACGCATTGTCTGCCAGTCATTTGACTAGCTCTGAATCTTCGGCCAGTCAACCTAGGAGCTGCGCACACTGTTCTGCGGCGATTTCCTACCATGGATAATCCCCTACCACAGTGAACTCAGTGTTCAACCCCACCAGGGTGACATTACCCGAAACAGAGTACAGTTGCACAAATACTATGAATGTTTACCGAGCTGGGTTTACCCTGTCGAGGTTTTACACCACCTTTTAGGGGCCAAGGGTGAGCAACACGTTTTAGCAGCAGCAGGCGCCCCAAAAGTCCTGGCGACCGCACTGTGGCTCAGAACCGGCATCCAAGGAGCTTACCCAGCCACGGAGGGGGGGGGGGGGGGGGGGGGCTTGGGCAATGCCGCGGTGCCGCCACATAGGGTGTGTCGTGTCACACGGGGCCGCCGCTGTGTCGTGTTGTGTTGTGCTGTGCTATGCTGTGTTGTGTTGTGTTGGAATCTGCCTCTTTGACTTTTGCTCTCTAGATCACATGATGATCTGCCTCTTTGACTTTTGCTCTCTAGATCACATGATGATCATGATTATGATGATTTCCATCTTCAATTGATTTTGGCTGAGGAGTTGCTGCTTGTTTTCCTGTTGTATTAGTTGTCTTTCTATAATTAGGTAAATTAATGAGGTAATTCGTCAATTAGGTAATTAGTTTAATTAGTCACATTATGCATCGGGATGTGGTTTTGGGATGTTTGTGTTGCACAATCACCAACACAACTGCCGTTGCAGTGTGTTGTAGCGTCCCCGTGTCCAACTAACGTCGGCGAGCATGCATGGAGCTGCCCCAGTGCATGCATTTTTTAAATAGGAGAAATTGTGTGAACTTGTTGGCATCTTTGCACAACAAATTGCACAACACTCCAATTTTTGGGAAGGGCAAGGATGACACAACCCGGTATGCTAAGAAACCACGCAAAACGCCTTTGGCGGCGGAGCATGCCGACTACGAAAAAAAATATGGAATACCTGCAAGAAAAGCATGCGGTGAAAAAGGGGAAACAAAAGGCCGTGCCGCTCAATTTTGAAGTGAGTACCCTGGTGTGTTACGCGAAGGAGGACGACACACCAGGGTATGCATTTTCGGTGGCGGGAAAAGCGGCACGGACCTCCATTTATGTGCGATATTTGAGGCCTAGGCCGGCAAATTTTCAAGAGGAGGGGCGGGTGGCGTTGGAGTGGGCATCGGAGCCCACCATGCTGCCCTACAACAAGGTGCACGAGGCCGGTGTGTCGCACCGTATTGTCCATGGCTATATTATCATGGAGAAGGATGTGTATGATACGGTGTTGGCCGCGGCCCGCCGCATGCATTTGTAGGTTTCGTGTTGTTTTGATCCATTATAGGTTCTTTTGGTGAGCAAGCAGGCTGCCATTCTGCCTCCAATTGTGCAGGGAGTCTACATGTAGGCATATATATTGATGCACTACACATGGGACGATTCGGTTGAGGCCCGCTGTCTTGGGCTACAAAACAATGAATAATGATGCTGGCTAGCGTGTTGCAAATTGCATGAATTCGTTTTGTGTTTCGTGGAGGCGTGCTTGTGCTTTATTGTGCTTGTGCACCTCTCTTGTGTCACCTATGTCCCTTGTGCCACCATGACATGGAGGGGGGGGGGGGGGGGCGATGGCACGGTATGCCATGCAATGGTTCGTGTAGGAGGGGGTTTGGCACTTGTGTCACCTGTGTCACCTGTGCCGGCCGTGCCACCATGACACGGAGGGGGGGGGGGAGGGGGGGGGGGGGCATCGGAAAGTGTGCCGCGACACGTGTCGTGACATGGGTAAGCTCCCAAGTAGCTCAAAACGACCGGGGAGCCAAGGCGCATCACCACAAACAAGTTTCGTTGCGTTTTGAGCCGTCTAGCCCATCCTACGGCCGATTTAGTGTCCAAAAATGGCCGTTTTTGGGCTGTTTTCGGCTGTTTTCAGGACGATCGTCCTGAAAGTTCAGGACGATCGCCGCTGCGCCAAGCAGGTGTTTCCGATGAGGGCCGTTGCTCTTTCATGGCGATTGGGCTATCAAAGGATGGCAAATGGGTGTTCAATAGGGCGTGTACCACGCTGTGGTGCCATGCGGTGGTCCATTTTGAGGTGAAAACAAGCCGTTTTTGAGCCGTGTTTCAGGAAGATCGTCCCGACCGTGGAGGCACATCTCCAATGCAAGCAGTCTTTCCTCAACGGTGATCTCCAATGCGTTACGCAAGACTAGGACCCAGCTCGGTCCTAGTTCGAGTCTTGATATAGGTTTTCTGATAGCTGTAACCAATTCCAACAAGCATCCACGATGTCCACGGCATTTTTTTCACATGTGACCGATTTTGACGCTTTGCGTGCTGTGCCATGTGCAACATGGCCAATATAGGCCAAATGTTCCAAATGTGTGCCGGACAATGCACAGCCATGTCACTCTTGCTCTCGCAGTCTATGTTATAACGGTGTTCAGCTTTGTCCTGGTGCTGCTGTGTGCTTGCTAGCTCACCCCACCTATTAATACCCGATACAGCCAGACAACACGGTCAATACATACATTTATCCTATGTTTTTGGCCATGGGATACCACCACATTCGAGTATTGTTAATACTATTGTGTTATGTGTGGTACCACAAATTGGGGTTTTGGCACGTGCCTTGACAAATGCCTAAGGTGCCGAGTACCAAGAATTCGAAAAATTGTCTAGCCAAAAAGGCATCCGAAACGCCAAAAAGGTGTGTCAAGAGCATGGATTGGCGCCTGCCTTTGGGCTCGGGACTTGGGACACATAGAACTTTTGCGGGAAATTTTAGAAAACGAAATTTCCCGGCCACGAGTTGTACACTTTTCTGGGAACCAAGGTTTTTGGAGCCTCCGTGGGTCTCCCTAGGAAAAGCAAGCAAGTGCCCACACAAGCACGCAGTGTCAGTCCAAACACAAGGGTGGTGTGGTTGTGGCTTGAGCCATAGCTCAGTGAGGATCACTGCTATGTCCTCACTATTGTGTTGTTGCTCTCGACTGCCTTCCCTTCCACCTATGGTCACCTGCGTGGCAGGCTCCCGAGGAGTGCGAGTTTTTTCCTTGAACAGAATTTTTCTTTGAAACACTGAATTTTTAGGTATTTTCCTGACATGCTATCCCTGAATCTTCGATTTTCATGACGCTGTCGTTGTATTCGTGGCTCCTTCAATCGTTGAACTTCCAACATTGTGTTGTGACCAACTCGTGTTCACCAAAGGCCTTAAAGCCGTTGTATGTCGACGACCATTGCTAGTTCCGCCCGGTGGTATTTTTTTCGTCGACGTCATTGTCTTCCTTTCTCAGTTTGACACTTGAATGCCTTTCAACATATAAATCAATACTCAAGGCCAGTGTACGTGCACCGATGGAACCTTCGCCAAGGTATGTTTTGGCATTGATTCCTTGATTGTGGTCACAATTGGGCAATTGTGGACGATTCTTGCAATTTAAATCCGACCTAGTTTCTACCTGTTGCTTCCCTTTGCATACTTCAAGGCAAGCACAAGGTTGTGCGTGCATTATTTGGACAAGTATTAGTGGAGTTGTGCATTGAGCTACGCTGGGAGAGAATGGTGTTCCATCGAAGAACTGGTCAACCTCTTGCCATGTACTATATGCACTATGCTAAGTCCGGGTTATAGACCCGGGAACTCAGACCCGAGTCCGGGTTATATAACCCGGAACTCGGGTGTCCCAAGTTCCGGGTTATATAACCCGGACTCGGGTCTAAGTTCCGGGTTATAGGGGTACAGGATACTAATGGAAAACGAATGTATAATTGGAACTACAAATATGGATCTTGTTGCCTCGTGCTTTGGGAGGGTGTTCTTTCAAAAATGTACGGCAAGCAATTGGCAAACATGTTGGCCGCCCAGCAACCCCAACCACCCTCCGTTGAAGAGTTTTTGAAGATTATTCAAGATGCACAGAAGCAGCACGGGAAAGGTGAAGTCAATGATCCATTGTATGGGGACATGTTTGCTGGGGTATCGGGCAAACCAACAAATACACAGAATGTTCAACGTGGGGCAATGAAGCTTGCACTTGAATTCGCCCAAGCGTGTACAACCAACAATGCCGTGTATGGTAATCTTGATGAGTGGTTTGTTGCTCTTGCGAAGTTTGTCTCAATTCCGGAGGTACTAGAAGATGACAAGGAGAAGCAACGTGCAATTCTTGAGCACCGCGACAGAATGAGGCCCCAAGGGATGCAGCAGCGGAAGCTGCAGACGCAGTCTTTGACAACGGTGATGAACGCCCTTTAATTAATTGCTGCACTTGTAAGCCATTCTAGCACGGGACACGCTATGGTGATATCTTGTAAGACACAGTTTCCTAAATATAACGAAATTTTGCAAGGTTGCATTGATCGTAACAAGGTAACAACGACCCAATCCTTTGCCAGAAAGTGATAATTTTCCCCACAAGACCAGACCGGTCCTCCGTCCGGTCTGGTAGCCAAAGGAATATTGAACTTCTGAGTTTCAAACGTATTTGCAAAATTTGTGGCATTATATATTTTCAACACCTCTTCATCTTGCCAAATGTCAACATCCTCCTTGCTTGCCTCGAAACCGGCTTGAAGAACAATGGTTTTTGAACGTGGCGGAAATGATGGTTTTGGTGGTTTTCTTAGACTCAATAGTATTTTAGAGAAAAACAGTAAGACCAGTTTCAGAGACCGGTGGGACCGGTTTTTGCAAACCGAACGGACCGGACCACTTCGGTACACTTTGGAGCACTTTGTTACACTTGCCTCCCAAACCTACCTTTGCGCGCTCGTTGCAGCATGCACGCCACCACACACCATGCACAAACCACACACACATACACAGACTTTGCTTCCCATGTCCTCTTGGGTGTTTCAACGATGCATGATGGGTGGGATGCACCATTAGCATGAAAATAGATCGGTTCAAACAGTTTCATGCAGACCGGTCAGACCGGTCTTCCGAACCTCGCTCCTGGTCCCCTACTTCCTGCTGCCTTTTCACAGGACCGGTCAGACCGCTCTTCCCTGCTTTGTTGCTTAGTGTTCTTTAATGCCTATTTCAGGCCCCGGCACCAAGATCTCTGGCGTGAAGGATGCTGAGACGCCCGTGCCCACGGCCTTCAAGAAGGTACGGGCCGGAGACCGGGTGGTGCTGCTGCTGAAGGGCTCGCACGGCGGCCGCTACACCGGCAAGTGCGAGTCGCAGGCGTCCGGCAAAATGTCCCTATCCGGGACAATCTACTTCACGGAGGACCAGAAGACCGGGGGCTTGAAGCGCAGCATCAGCAAAGGCGAGCTTGACTTCGTCACCGAGGACGTGCTCGGATGTTGGGTGATCGCGGAGGCGAAGACATCTACTCCGGGCCAGAGGATTGCGGCCCGAGCAGCGCAGTCCCGCAAAAGGAAAGTGGACGAGGAGTCCGAAGACGAAGACGAGGACGAGGAAGAAGAGGACGAAGAAGACGAGGAGGAGGAGGAGCGAGAAAGCGTGATGGAGATCCTGGAAGAAGAGGCAAAGGAGGAAGAGAAAGAGAGGAAGAAGAAGAAGCCGGCGAAGGAGAAGTACACCACCAAAAGACGGTTGCCGGTCCCATTTTTCAAGGAAATCAAAGCCGAGGGCAGTGAGTCCGCCTCGTCGCCCCGCACAAGCAAGAAAGGCAGGAAGGCCTCCACCGAGGACGAAGAGAGGTCGGCGGAAGAGGTGCGCATGGACAACGCGTTGGAGGCGTATGGCACCACCTTGCCAAGGCTTGGGCAACACGTCCGGCAATGTCTCCGTGGCCAACCCGGCACCAAGACACTTTTGGCGGCAGCGCTGCAGTTGCTGTTCGAGTGCCCGAACAGCATTCTTCGTGGTCCTCTGTGCATTCGGTCGGATTATATCGTGGCGCAGCGCAAGTGTATCGAGCCCCTTCGTCAATCCGGTGGTCCCCAATACGAGGAATACGCAGGTTTGTGCATACTGTCGTAAACCGTTCGGACCGCTTCACTTTAGCACACTTCACACGACGACCGGTCGGACCGGTCTGTACAAACTGTCGTAAACCATTCGGACCGGTCCACTTTAGCACACTTCATACGAAGACCGGTCGGACCGGTCCTTGCAAACTGTCGTAAACCGTTTGGACCGCTTCACTTTAGCACACTTTAGCACACTTTATTACATTTCTCCACAGAGAAGGTCTTGCAGGGGGCTGCAACGTGTCCGAGGTGCTTGGGGATCAAAGATGAGCCCGACATGGACATGCCCGCCCTGCCCGCCGGGCCCGCAGCGCGCCAGCTCGCCATCCCCCAACCAGCCGCGCAGATTCAGAATAGATGATGTGTGGGACAAAGAGAGTATGCACTACAATGCATACATGGCGGAACTTTTTCCTAGCAGGTGGGATGCAGCGTTCTAGGGCGTGGTGCGGAACCCCCCCAATTTTGGGTGTTGTTAATATGGTTGGAACCCGGAATTTCACATGTTACATGGGTGCACTATGATGCAACAATGTGCCTTCCATGTTTCGTTTGCTCGATATTGCCCGTTTTGCACTTTTTGCGATTTGATCTTTGTGTGCTCTAACTAGTTATCGCGGGGTTAGAACGGGGTTAGAGCACTAGTTATCGCGTGGGTTATCGCGCAATAACCTAGTTATCGCGGGGGTTATCGCGGGGGTTATCGCGCGATAACCTAGTTATCGCGTGGGTTATCGCGTGGGTTATCGCGCTTCATTTTATGTTTCCCCTTTTCGCTTTAGCTCTCAAAGCTTTCATATTCTTTGATAATGGCCCTTGCTGCTGCCCACGCTTGGTGCGAGCACCATCAAAAGCTCCTTGGGGTCCGTCGCCTTGGCGGTCCTGAGGGGTTTACGATGGGTGATGCCAATGTGAGGCGCCCTGTGGCGACCCGCTTTGAACATGGTGTGGACTTTGGACTCCTTGTCCATAAGTCCCCCTTCATGGCGGACAAGCGAGACCCCCTGGTTCTCAGCAACTACATCTTCGAGTTGCTAGAGGTAAATCCAGGGGTTGCTGGATTTTTGATCCAGCTTCATCCGGACGATGTGGACGCCGTGGTGGAGTCCGTCACCGCCCATGCCGAGAAGGGTGCGGGGACGAAGACGACCCTCTATGTGGGTCAGGAGGAGGAGGAGGAGGAAGTGGAGGAGGAGGAGGAGGATGCGGGGGGGGTGGGGGCTGGGGGGAGGAAGGAGAAGCCCCACAACCCCCTCATGATTAGTGTCCAGAAGGTAAGGATCCGACCGGGTAAGGGGAAGGGGCAGTCGGATGGTTGGTTCCCCCAACCCCTCACCCACAACACCCGCCGGGTCTGCACTGACGACCCCGAAAACAAGCTCCCCATGCACTCCCTTTGCCCCACAAGGGAGTGGGAGCGTGAGTGGTATGGGGTCACCACTCCCAACATTGTTTCGGGGCAGGGGGTGATTCTTTTTCCATTTGGGGCAACACCCCCCCTTATTGGGGAGGCGGAGGAGGTGGTTGCCGCCGAGCCCTTGGGGGCCTTTAATAGGGACCCCAATGACCTTGTGCTCACCGTGGGGGGGAAGCTGGTGGTCAACCACCTCCTGGAGCACGATTTTTTGAGTGATGTGCAGCTCCAAAGTTTTTTGGATGATTTGGATAGGGTGCCTCTCTCAGAGAAGGCACCCATTTTCAATGAGAACCCCCCCATTGTCGGCAGGCCCCAAGATTCTGGGACCCGCCGTACATTGTATGGCAACTATGGGGGTGCCAACCACCACAGGCACAACCCCCACAAGCTCCATGATCTGCCAGTCCTCAAAAGGGTGGCAGATCGTGTGCTTGAGACGGCGAAGAAGACTGTGGTGGGGGGGGTTGGATGGAGCTGCACCATCCTTGACATGGCCGAAATTTCGAGCTATGACCACACCCCCCAGCACCTCCATCGCGACGCCCCCCCCTACACCATTCCTGAAGGCACATTGATTGTCAATTGCCTTATTATGCTAACCCATAATCATGAGGAGGAGGATGGGTCACATTTTCTTTTTGTGCCCTCCAGCAGTTCGGGGTTCCCTGACCCTTGGGTGGAGAGGGCTGTGCCATTCAAGAGGGGCAGTGCCTTTTTTTTTAATGCCCTTGATGTACACCGGGGGTCGGGGATTCCCAAGGCCTCCCCCACGGGGGTGTCCCACCCCCGCCTCATGGCATTTTTTGCCATTGAGCTTACCCAAGGGGGGAATCTTCGATTCCCCAACCTGCACGTGACCCAGTCCATTAAGAGGCCCCAGCTGGGGGCACGTGCTGGCCGGGTGGCCAGGACAGTCCAGTGTGATGGGGCGGTTAGGTGTAGGGGGAAGGTGGTAGCCAATTGCTACGGATGCAATCGGCTGATTTTGTGCACCGCCCACAAAGATGGCCTTTGTGTGCCATGCCAGGAGGGGGAGGCGGTGGAGGGGGGGGAGGAGGAGGAGGTGGTGGTGGACCCCAATGGGGTCAGCATTGAGCAATCTGCTCAGTGCTTGCTCCCGGTGGGAACAACCACCGGGCATTTTTTGTTGTCGGGGTGGGGGATTGGGAGGGAGGTGATTGCCCCCCTCACTAATGAGGAGGCGGGGGCGGTCGCAGGCCACCCCGATCAGTGCCCCTTGGCCAAGGTGTGCCATGGGGAGGCACTGCCCTGGCCCACCTTGCAAGGGCATGTTGGGATGAAGGTGCCGGCGGGTACCATTTTGGTGGTGAGGAGGGGGTTGTATGGGGGAGTGGCAAGGGTGGCCCCTGAGGTGGAGGGGGTGGCCCAGGTGGTGGAGTGGCGGCAGGTGGGGGAGTATGCGGCCGTCACGGACTTCGTGTGGCTGCGGAGGCTGGGCCTGGTGCTGGACGACGCCAAGAAGGAGGGCCAAGGCATGTGTCCATGTCACCAGGTGTGAAAACTTCCCACAACACCCTGCTCTAACCCGTGCTCTAACTAGTTATCGCGCTAGGTTATCGCGTTCTAACTAGGTGCTCTAACTAGTTATCGCGCTAGGTTATCGCGTTCTAACTAGTTATCGCGGGGTTATCGCGGGGTGTTATCGCGGGGGTTATCGCGCGATAACCTAGTTATCGCGGGGGTTATCGCGCGGGTTATCGCGTGTTTTTTTTTTATTTCTTTTTTTTTTTTCAGGCTACCATCTTGCAGCTGCCCCGCATCTTCGTCAAGGACGACGCCCAGGCAGCCGACGCAGCAGGCGGAGCGGCAGAAGCAGCGGGGGCACGGCCCGCCAAGCCGGTGGCGGCCCGGTTGGAGCTGGAGGGGGAGAAGAGGCTGCCGGAGGGGGCGTCGTGGCGGTTTGGGGAGCCTGGGGATGAGGCCTGCAGGATGGGGGGGACGGGATGGTACCGGCAGGTCACCATCACAGAGAAGGAGGGGGGGGTGGAGAGGAAGACCAACCTCACCCTCCCCTCCTATGTGTGGGTTGGGGGGGAAACGGCCAAGTGGCCGCAAGCCGCAGAGGGGGAAACGGTTGCGGCTTTTTTGTGTTTGTTTGGGATGAGCGACCCCCCCCAAAGGAAATCTTATTTCCTTTTGAGGGTGTGTTTTTTGTGGGAGGGGGAGTATACGGGGAGGGAAGTGTGGCAGAAGCTGCACAGGGGGGGGGACATCCACCAGGTTGGTGGGTATGACCCCCCCCCTTCTGTGGTGGACGCCACTGCCGATTGGGTTCGGCAGTATGCACCCAAGGGGGGAAGGCCGGGAAAAGGCCAGACGAAGCGGGGACCAGACGTGGTGGTGGTTGAGCCGGATGCCCCCCCCCCCCCCTTAGGGGTAAGGGCCAAACCCCCGCCCCCAAGCCCTCCCCCAAGCCATCGAAGGTGGCAAAGGTGGCGGCAGCCCAGCCCCCCCATGAGGCCCTGGGCGTGGAGGCCTTGGGGGCCAGTGTGGCCACCCACGTGACGGACGCTTGCCAGGTCTTGGTGGAGCAGGCGGCCGCCACGGGGGTCGAGGCCGCACTGGCCAAGGGTCGGTCGGCCGACCACAAGTCGGCCTTGGCAAAGGCCGAAAAGGCCCAGGGCAACACCCAGCGTGCCCTGGACCAGGCCCTCAACCTGGCCGCCAAGAGGGGGGAGGAGGTGGAGGCGATGAGGGAGGCCCTGAGGGAGGCCCAGGAGGGGAGGCGGAAGGCGGAGGTGGAGGTGGCCCAGCTTAGGGTGGAGGTGGAGGGGCAGCGGAGGAGGGGGGATGACCTTGGGCAGCGCTTGGGGGTGGCTGAGGCGCAGGTGCGCAGCCTCACCTCCACCCTCTGTGCCTCCTTCGGGGCGCAGCAGGCCCAGCAGGGGCTGGCGCCGCAAGGGTTGCAGAGTCAGGGTAGCGGGAGTAGGAGTGGGAGCCAATGACTAGTGGATTTGCTCAAGGGGTTGCCCAAGGGCATTTTTCGTGGGGAGGAGCGATATGGGGCCCAAGTGGACATGTGCCACTTTGGCCTCGTGGGAAGTGGAAACCCCAACCCCTCTAATTTTAGGGCGACCCACATGGCCGCTGCTACCCTCAGGCCTGCCCTCACCCCCTTGGTAGCAGACCTCAATGGGTATTGCACCTCCAATGCTCCACCATGGTTCACATGGTGTAGCATCCAAATTGTTCGCCCCCAAGGGACGGACACCATGGGCCTCCACTCCCATTTGCGGGATGGGGCGCCCATGGCGCTTATTGTGTGTGTGGGGTCTTTCACGGGGGGTGAGTTTTGGGTGGAGAGTGGTGGCCTGCTGAATCCCTCCTTGAGGGAAAAAAAGCGGCACACCCGTGTGTGCAAGGGTAGGGCGGTGGAGGGTTGGGCATGCACCGCCACCCCCCAAGCCCCGGTGTTGTTCAACACCAGGGCACTACACGCTCCATTGCCATGGGAGGGCGAGCGATGGAGCGCGATTTTTTATAGTGCGGGGGGGGTTCTGCACTGCACGCCTGTGTGGCGGCAGCAGCTGCTGTCCATGGGTTTTAGGGTGCCCAATGCTTCCTCTAACCCCTCCAGCTAGTGTTATTTGTGATTCGATTATTGTTCACTATTTCTATTACTGTACTCTGTGGACTCTGAGGAGGGGCAACTAGCCCGGAACATGTCCATTTGACTGATTTGACGCGCACTAACCCCTGCTCTAACTAGTTATCGCGGGGGTTATCGCGCTCTAACTGGGTGCTCTAACTAGTTATCGCGGGGGGTTATCGCGCTCTAACTAGTTATCGCGGGGGGTTATCGCGGGGGTTATCGCGCGATAACCTAGTTATCGCGGGGGTTATCGCGTGGGTTATCGCGTGTGTTTTTTGGGCCCTTGCTTCAAAACCCTCCCTCATTTCGCGCCCAGGTCCTCTTATTCTTCATGGACAATGCTGTCAATGAGGCCCTGCGGGCTCTCAACACAGCCAACCTGCGGCGGTACACCGATCTGCAGTGCCCCAAGGCCCGGCGGCGGCGTTTGAAGGCGGTTCAGCGGCTGGTGCGAGTTCTATTGGGTGACCCAGACGTCGTGTGTGGCACCAACACCAAAGGCGAAGTTTGTTTAAGTGGTGGGGCGTGCACTGCCCTGTCTGGCCCACTTGGCGGCCATCTTGCATTAACAGCTCAGGAGCATGAGGCCCTGAGCATGCTACGCATGGCATGCAGCATGCATCTCTCCCAACGGGCCCTTTTGCGAATGCCCCGCCGTTGCACACAACGGGACCTAAGGACCGTTCGGCAACGGATCATGCCCTACTTTCCCCAAACCACCATTGTAAAGTCTACCACAGGCCGCGCTGCCCATATGCCTTTGCAATCAATTGTGCAAAATGCAATATCTATGGCCCGAGTTATTGGGAAACCCCCCCCTAGTGGCGTTGCCATTATTGTTATTTAAGTTGATGCGACTTCCTTGTGGAAGGCATCCTCTACCCGTGCGGATGTATGGGTTAATGTATGGGGGGGGGGGCAAAATATGCTTCGAAGGTGAAGCTATGGGCCTCATGGTTTTGCATGGATGGCGGGGATGAACAGGCTTTTTTGAGAAGCCTGGACATCTCCGCCAACCTCAACCAAGAGGTGAGGGATGTGGAAGAGGACGTTGTCCTCTTTCAAAACCAATTTTTGACTTGCACTGTCATTTTGACAGGGGATGGGAAGGGGATGCAAGCAATGGGGGGGGCTGGGTCTAAGTGTTGGTTGTGCAAAGACCCCAATGGGATTGTTGAGCAAAGGGGGGTGGAGTCCACCTCAAGATGGGGGGCATTCTTGAGAAGTGTGACCCCTGATAGGCGGCCGGGGGACTACCAACATGCAGCATGCCGCATCCTAAACGGCATTGCAAAGCGCATTGAGACCACCCTTCAGGCCCTCCCCCCTGGTACCCCTGGTAAGGCCCAAGCTCTTGCAGCTTTGCAGGCCTTCAAACAAGCCCTCAAGGATGAGACCTCAGGCATCCCTCTTAGGGAACGCCTCCCTTCGGCCTCGAGGGCCACAGAAAAAGATTTCGATCTAACCAGCACCAAAGTTTTCCTAACCTCCCCCCCCTTCCAAAGGCAATTTGTGGAATGCCTCAAAGAGCATGTCCCCACAGTGAGGACCCCTGGGGGACCTATGTTATGGGTTGTTGTGCATGTCATGGTGAAATGCATTGAGGGTTTGTATGAGCTTTGGAGGGTGAGGGAGTTGTACACTCTAACCCAAGTGGAACGCCACCGTGCGTTGACCACAAAATTTTCAAAAGCGTGGGGAGACTCAGGTTGGTCCCCCACCAGGTGGATCCATTGGTGCTTGGCACATTCCACCTTTTTTGCCGAGAAATGGAGGAACATTTTTCAGTTTTCCTCCATCCCAACGGAGTATCGGCATGGGCCTTACAAGAGGAGGCTCAAAAATTGTTTTAAGGGTTGGTCCTTGGTGAGGCCAAGTATGTCCCTCCGCCACATGCACCATTGCATGTCCATGAACGCCCTGGAGCAAGGGCTTTTGGGGCTGGAGGCAGCCAAGGCCTCAGACATTGATGACTTTGTATGAAAAAAGACCATACATGCTTTGTGCCAAGTGTTTTCTGTTGTTTGTCCTAGTGAGGGATGGAGGAGGGGTGCGCGATAACTACCCGCGATAACTACGCGATAACTGAGTTATCGCGCGATAACTAGCGCGATAACTAGTTAGAGCAGGGTGCTCTAACTGCGTTCTAACTCTGTTCTAACTGTGCTCTAACTCTTTGACCCCCCCCCCCCCAAAAACCACGCCTACAATGAGGGTTATGTGGGGAAAGAAAGGGGATGGGGGGGTTTTGAGGGTGCTGAATCCATTTATTTAGGTGGTTTGCCCCAAAATTAAGGGTAGGTGGGTGTTCCAGAAATTGCGTTCTAACTAGGGGTTCCGCACCACGCCCTAGAACGCTGCATCCCAGGCGACAGTTTTATGTGCTGCACCGACTTGCGGACCCGGATGCGGATGCGTTGATTGAGCTGTGCACGATGCACTGGCAAGGCGGATGGGAACTAGGTGACGTGGTGTGCGGGGATGAGACCGTGGTCCCCCACAAGGGGTTGTTTGTAAACCGCCAGTTCATACCGCGCAAGCCTCACAGCACCGGTGTGAAACTGTACGCGTTGTGCGACGCACAAAGCCATTACATTTGGCACGTGTATTTGTACCGTGGTGCAGCCCCTCGTGTGGGTCCGGAGTCCCGGAGCCCGTTTGCAGGCCACTACAATGCCTTTGAAATCGTGCAACTTTGGAATGATGTGACTCCACCCGGAAAGGTGCTTGTGGCGGACTCATTCTTTGGGTCTCATGATGCGGCGGCGATGCTAAGTGCACAAGAGCGTCCGTTCTTGATGCTCACTTCCACAAGTGCTTTGGTGCAAGATGGGAACGTTGGATTAGACCCGGGGGATGTGAACACGGTGGTACACAAGGAACATCGGTATGCACTCTCGGTATACAAAAACCCCAAAGTGGGGCGCAAGCCGGCAAAGGTGGTACCACTACTAACCAATTGCTTGACCGGAGGTCCGCTCCCACACCGAAGTGGACGATACCACCTACCGGGGATAATTGCCAACTACCGTAGGTTTGCCCCGGGGGTGGATACGTTTAACCAAATGTGCTTACAACACCGGGAAGAGCACCGGTTTCAATCATGGTGGAAGGCACTTGGGGGGATGGTGTTAAGGATAGCGGCAACAAATGCATTTACGTCATGCCAAGCGTTGCGCCTTAGTCCGGGGGGTGAAACAATGGTTGACTGGCAATGGAGGTTGATGAGATACATTTTTCCGGCAAGGCAAATTGAGGTGGTGGACAAGCATGTACCAATAGTGGTTGGGAAGCGGGGCTCTTGTGTACATTGTGGGATGGGCACCATTCGATACAAGTGCAAAGCATGTGGGTGCTATCTACACGTCGAATGCTTTGCGGACCATCATGAATGAACCATGAATAGATGTCTTGTGAGGATTGACTCCCATGCATTGCAATGTCTGTGCAAAGGTGTGAACACGCACAACACAGCACACGCACACACACAACACACACATGCGGACACACACACTACACACGCATCACCAAGTGCTCCAAAGTGTGCTAAAGTGTGCTAAAATGGTCCGGTCCGGTCAGTTTGCAAAGACCGGTCGGACCGGTCCGACCGGTCTCCCCGAACTATTAATAATTAATTACCGGTTCGCTACAGAAAGCTAAAGTGGCGCGAAACGGTCTCAACTGAACAGTTGGTGATTTTGCCTAGTCGAAACGGTGAGTTAACGAAGACCGGTGGACCGGTTGTGAAAATATTCGCGTATGGTAGCCAAAGGAATATTCTTATCATTGCACACCGCACTGGGATGCGGGCCGATACATTATCCAAATTGAGGCGAGATTCATTCAAGGTAGGGGTTTTGAGCGACGGTCGAAAGTTCATGGAACCCATCATAATCACCATGAAAAATCTTCCAGCCACCCTGGATAATGTTACAAAGGCCCTCTTCCGACAGCAAGTTATGTGTGCAATTGCATCATTTGAGCGGCAATGCAAGCTTCTTGATTTGGCACCCTCATGTGACAAGAATTTGTTGTTTCGGACTACACGATATACTATGCCCACCCTTGGTATGAAGGGGACCGGTGATGATACCTACCGTGGAGTTTACACATGGGTGAGTAGAATCATCCCCCGACCGGTAACATTCAAAGATATTGCCAGACGGGTGGTGATGATGAAATTGGCTAATGACGCTACAATCTTCCACTTGGGATGTGCTAGTCTGACTCACCCACCGCGGTTTGGGTCGTGGGCATGTGATGGATGCAAGAAGGCCATGTAGGCCCAGTCTGTTGTAATATTCTTTGGTGATTGCCTGGATTCTTTGCTATTTTTTCGATTGCGGCTGAAAGAGACCGGTACCATACTTTGTTTGCAAGTGTAAAAGAGAGTGGCACCAAAGCATGGAACGCACCTCAATACCAGTGGCACATGATTTGCTGTTGTTGCGTTGCTATTGTACTTGGGCGCGATCCAAAGGCCCATCCCGAGGGTGTTAGGGTGGAGACAACAAGGGATAGGCAAGGGGGCAAGAATCGGAACCAATAGCATGACAAGCTCTCCGTGGATACATAACCCGGACTCTTGGGTCTGAGTTCCCGGGTCTCCATAACCCAGACTTAGAAACCGAGTGTTATAACCCGGAACTCGGACCGAGTTCGGGTTATATAACCCGAACTCGGTCCGAGTTCCGGGTTATACACCCGGTATATATTCCTTTGGCTACCACGCGTAGAACGCATAGCACGAAATTTTGTCGCGTTTTTGCTTTTATGATTGTTTTGTGCTTCCGGGGGGTTTTCAAGGGTGCCCGACGCAATGGAACTCTCCGTTTAGCTCAATTCAACCATTTTCGAGGAGAGAAGCACAATTGCCTCGTGCCTCTGCCTCTGTCTTGGTGCTACGCGTGCTGCGTGTGTTGCGCGTCCTGCGTGTTTCGGTCCGGTGCCTCTGAGTCTGCCTCTGGAAGTCTTCCTACGCGTTCTACGCGTTCTGCATGGGCTAAGCGCTTCACACCTATCATACCACCCCCGTTTTTTTTTGCCATGCTTTCATCCGTGTACTCTGCCACACACCTGCACTGGTTCCCATTGACAATGGAAGTGAAACGTGCGCATTCCAACGACAATTGCCTTCTGCCTATGCGTTTGCCTTGGTGCTACATTGCCCACGTGTGTTGGGTGTTTTGTGTGTTGTCGTTTTTCGCTTGTGACGTTGCCTCTGGAGCCGTTCTACGCGTGCTACGTGCTCTGCAGCATGTTTTTGTCCCAACATTCATAGGCCGCTTTGCTTTTATGGTGCAGGAGCCATGCCTGCACCCCTGTACCCCGCTACACATTCTCAATGGTTGCAGAAGGGTGGGAAGCTGGGAGAGTGGAAGCATCCGGAGACACAGGGGCATGGACACTCGTGAGAACAAAGGATGCAAAGAGGCAGCGGGTGTGCATTCCTGTGCTGGGCGTCGTGGCACGGGTCTTTTCACTTGCCTCTGGAGTTGCCTCCTGTCTGCTTTCGGCGTCCTACACGTTCTACGCGGTCTGCACGTTCGATTCTGTGTCTGCCTCTGGATTTGCCTTCCCATGTCTTACCTGTTTTGCGCGCTCTGCATGTTCTACAGACAAGCTGGGAGGAGTATGGGTATCCGCAGCAGCATGGGTATCCGTATGAGCCGCGATACGAGTATGAGCCGCGGTACGAGTACCAGCCGATGAAGACGGATCCGGAAATGCCTTCGAGCTCCGGGAGCCTCCTGTACGGGTCCGACCCGTACAGGTACCGGCCCCCGGATTATCCGCCGCCACCCACGTATCCTCCACCGCAAGGAATGCTGCAGCCACCGCCACCGCCGGGGGACCCACCACCGCCAATACTGCCACCACCCCAGCCAATGCCGCAAGGACGTCCGCCACCACCGCCACCGTCCGGGGAGCAGCAAGGCAGGCCAGAGACGGGGCCGGAGACGGGACCCCCGCACACGGAAGGTCCACAGTTGCGCGTTGCACATTAGTACTATGCGTTCCAGGGGATTTGCGCGTAGCCTCCGGGTGTGCCTCTGGATGCGAGCCCCGTGTTCTCCGCGTTCTGCGCGTTCCACACGTTTTCTTTTTGGTGCCTCTCGGATGGCCTCTAGAGGTGGGTTGCATGTTTCACGCGTGTTCCGTGTTCGGCAGCACCCAATCAAAACGGAGCCGGAGGAGGAGTCCACCGCGCCAATGGATCCACCGCAGGAGCCGGAGGCAGCCAAGGAAGAGAGCGCTGGGGCGCCGAAGAGCGATGCGGAAATGGGAGAGGAGCCCCCGGAGGAAGCCGCAGCGGCGGGAGAGGAGATGGAGGAGAAGGACGAGATAGTGCAGATTTAGTAAATCGGGCCGACCTAAGTTGGAGCAGTCCAGGCAGCATTTTTTCAAACACACAGGAGGGGGATGAGTGGCCCAACCCCGATGAGGTCTGCGGCAGACAAACCTCACAACCCCTCTTCTTTTCCAGGCCAGTGCCGTTGGCCCAGCAAGCACATTCACAGCCAACCCCACAGTGGTGGCATCGGTAGGCGGCGCTTCCATTGGGGCACCGACGCCGGTATTTATTGTGTTGTGAATACTTTTTCGACGTTCGGATGAATGGTGGCGGCTGCGGCTGCTGCTCTGCGTGGACCATGTAGGGTGCACGGACACCGTTTCAAGAAAGCAACAATTGACTTGTTCGTGTTTCCCCCATTGCCCCATCCCCTGTCGTGCGTGTGTTTCGTGTAATACGCGCTCTACGTGTCTGCTTCTGTGTCTGCCTCTGGAGGTCGTGTTACGCGTTCTGCGTGTGCTGCGCGTTCTGCACGTTCCGCTTTTGCTGCCTCTGCTGTTGCCTCTGGAATTGCCACTGGTGTGTTGCGTGTTCTACAGAGTCTCATTTCTCAACAATCTTTGTTTGTGATGCCACCAAAATTTCAACCAACGCTGTATGACCATAGGCTCCCACGGGAGGACTGTGCGGCCGATATCCAGTACGGTATCCGTCCCGGGGAATCCAGGCTCATGGGCTATACTGAGGACGAGGTGTGGGACCATATCATGGCCCCCATAGAGAATCTACAATGCCAAGCCCTACGGGACCACGGAAGGCCAGACCTGCTACCTCTAGTACCTAGGTACAATGCATTTCTAATTCTATTGGGGATGGTGCGACCAATGCAGGTGGACGGGGTTTGGGACCGCAAGGGCCTATTATACAATCCCTATATGGCAAACGTGCTGACGCGTCGCCAATATTACTTGCTGCAACGGTTGCTACGTACCGATGTCGTCTCGCTACTGGAAGACTGCAATGGCCAATGGGCGGGAGCGTGGTGCATGGGGGGTGGGGCCTGCGGCGATGAGTCCGTGGTGCCCCACAAGGGGATGCTAGCGGGCCCCTTGAAAATGTTCATAGCCCGGAAACCGCACCCAACCGGGATAAAGTTGTATTGCCTGGCCGATGCAACATGGGGGTACGTGGTGGACATGTATTTGTACACCGGTGTACGTGGCCGGCTACGCCGCTACGGCACTGCGGCGGGAAACTTCGATGCCAAAAACATCATGAAGTTGTGGGCATCATTGCTGCCCGAGGGGACGGTGCTATGTGCCGACTCCTTTTTCAGGTCCCACGGCCTTGCAAAGGAATTGGCCGCCAACAAGCGGCCATTCCTCATGATGACGAAGAGGTCCACGTACGGCGTGACATGGGCCGGGGAGCAGGTGCAGGAGAGGCAGACGGCGGTGTGCACTGTTGCGGATTTCAAGTACAGTTTGTGCTGGTACAAGAATCCGAAGGTCGGGCACAAACCCCCCCGTGTTGTGCCGATGTTGACGAATGTGTGGTTTGCCCGAAAGGGACCACCTCACCGGCGAAGCGGGCGGGAAGTGCACCCCGTGGTGGCGGCGTACCGCACACTGTCGCGCGGTGTCGATGGTGTGAACCAGATGGCCCTGCAGATGAGGCAGGTTGGCCGCCAGATGACATGGGCCCACGCGGTGCGTGCGTTCGTGCTCCGGTACGCGGTTGTGAATGTGTTCGCAACTTGTCGGCAATTGGGACTTTGCAAGGAGACCACTAGTATGTGGGAATGGCAATGGCAAGTGTTGCGGCGGCGGTACTTTGCCCACCCACTACGACAAGAGGTACACGTGCCGGTGGCGACACAACGGCGGCGTGTGTGCCACTTTTGCAAGAGGGGAAGAACCGGCTATGAATGTACCGGTTGTGGAAAGGCATTCCACGTGTTGTGCTTTGCACCGGGACATGGCTATGGAGGTGTGCAAGGCGCACGGGACATGGAGGTAGACGAGGAGGACGAGGAGGTGTGGGAGGAGGACCATGAGGAGGACGAAGAGGACGAGGAGGACGAGGAGGACGAGGAAGGCGAGGAGGACGAGGAAGGCGAGGAGGACGAGGAGGATGAGGAGGATGAGGAGGATGAGGAGGATGCGGAGTAGTGTGGTGGAATGGGGGGCTTGAACGAGACAATCATGGAGGCGGAGCCTCTGCTATCCCTACCCATGGGACCAGTGCGAACCCTGGGGGACAACCGCGTAGGCTGGATACCCAACTGTGAGGATGCGGCCCCTCCTCGATGTGCGCCCGTGTGCAAAGCGACGTGCTGCGCGTTCTGCGCGTTCTGCGCGGTCCGGTATTCCAATTCTGCACGTGCCTCTGGAGGCACGTGTTTGGCGTGCTACGCGTTCTGTGCGTGTTACTTGGTCTGTACGTGTTGTACGCGTTGTGCGCGCTCTACGCGTTTTCAAAACCTTACGTGCAACACCGTGGGCCACAAAAGCGCGCCTCCGGCCAGAAACGTACAGAGTAGCCAAAGGAATATATTCCTTTGGCTACCACCCGGGATGTTTTCCGACGTCACCGGTCACCTCCTGTGCTTTTGTTGTGTAGGGGGGTTTTTGAGGGCGCTGGATATGCTGAGAATGGTGGTTTGGTCCAAAAATTGTGTTTTGAATGTGAAACTGAAAATGTTCCCACATTTTGGTAAAATGTTACCCAACATGTTCCCCAACATGCCTGACGACGTTCTACGACGTCCTCGTCGTAAGGCATGCTGGGGAACATTACTTTGTTACCGGGTACAATATGCGGGTACATGTGTTCCCTGGTACACATTTTGTCATTTTTCCTCTTGTCGTGTTTGTTCATTCCCGCATTTGTGCAACTCAGAGGTGCCTTGTGCATCTGGGTTGCCCTCCCTTCTCCTAGGCACCCCGTTTCTTGTACCATGCCATGCCTCCCCCCCGACTACAACCCCAAGGAGCACGCCTTGGAGGTGGTGGAGGCGGCGAAGTTGAAGGTGGGGAAGCCCCTGCTGGTGCAGAAGAGGCAGAGCCGCGGGGGCGTTCACTTTGGCACCATCAGCAATGTACCTTTGTTCATTGCACTCCTCGTGTTAGGTTTGCATTTTTCCCTCCGCGCATTTCTTTTTCCTCTTCTCCTCTTTGCAGTTAACAACGAGGGAGATCATCCTCATCGACGCCGTCAGCTACCATGCCTCGCAAGCTAAACCAACAAATGTCAGGTTGTCCTTTCGTATTCCTTGTTACTTTCCCACGTTTGTGTTTCCGACATGTATCCCGTTGACCGCGTTTTGCTGCCTTCCCCCTTTCGTCGTCGGACGTTTCCTTGTGCAGGCGAGTTGGGCTCCACCACTGCCGCCGAGAGCGTGTCGTCTCGCTTTGGCGCCTTGTCGACCTCAAGCCCCAAAAGAAGAAGAAGAAGAAGAAGGGGGACTCCAGCAGTGAGGATGAGTCCTTCTCATCGTCATCATCCTCTTCCGCTTCTTCTTCTTCGGCCTCCTCCAGGTATGCCCGCCTTCCTATGGATAGTCTCACTTTGTTTCACATTGTTCCTCGACCCCTATCCTTTCGTTGTTCAGCGATGGGAATGAGGAAGAAGAGAAGGAGGACGGGGAGTCGTCAGACAGTGTGGAGGAGGTCAAGAGCGAGGAAGAGGAGGACGTCAAGGGAAAGGGAAAGGGAAAGAGTGCAAAGAAGGGGAAGGTGGCCCCCAAGGAGGAAAAGGAAACAGAAATCAAGGCAGAGGGGAGCGCACAACGTTACGACAAAGGAAAAGGAAAGGAGGAAAGGGAAGCAACGAAAAAGAAGAGGCACGGGAAGGACAAAGCAGAAGAGGAGGACGAAGAGGAAGAGAAGCCCACAAAAAAGAGGAAGGGAAGAGAAGAAGAGGGAGAGGAGAAGCCCAAGAAGAAGGGCAAGGCGGTTCCGGTCGGTAAGTTATGCCGGTTCGCAAACATCGAACCCTCTAAGACAGGGGGTGCCAGGAGTGTGCCGGTAGGGGGCACCCGCCGGGAGTCGCCGGCGCGGGCCACGCCCACAGGATCGAGAAGTTCACCAACAAGCTCGGGGACCTCATCGGCATCAAACCAGCCCAAGTCAAGCAGCACTATCGTGTTTGCCTAGACACGGGCAGCCGGTCGGACAAGGGACACCGGCGTTCCCTGCTGTCGGCCTGTCTCATCACGGCCTGTGAGGCTGAGGCAGATGTGCTGGACAGGGCCTGCGGCGTGCGCGGAGAATACAGGTTCGGGCGCAAGAAGGCCAGCGAGATCGTTGAGTCGGAGGAGGACTGCCCACGGTCGGGGGCATTCATGTACGCAGGTGTGCGTGTTGGGAACGCTGGGAACGTCGGGGAACAAATATGTTACCGGGTACATTTAGCGGGTACACGTGTACCCGACGCTAAGAACGTCGGGAACAAATATGTTACCGGGTACATTTCGCGGGTACACGTGTACCCGACGCTAAGAACGTCGGGGAACAAATTTGTTACCGGGTACAATACGTGGGTACACATTTGTTACCGGGTACATTTAGCGGGTACACTTGTACCCGGCGCAGAGACCGTCGGGTAACAATTTTGTTAGCGGGTACAATGTGCGGGTACACGTGTTCCCTCTTGTTTTCGTTTTTTTTTCTGTCTGCAGTGGAGTTCCTGAAGCAAGTGGCAGTGTGCCCAGGGTGCATGGGGACCGAGGACTTGGAGGAGGACCTCAACGTCGATGACGACGAGCAGCATGGGAGCCCTGAGTCCTCCGTCCACAGCCCCCCGGGTTTGACCGCGCAGACCCTCCGTCGCCACGGGCGCCAGCAACAGCAGCACCAGCAGCCGCAGCAGCACCACCATCACCAGCATCAACACCAGCAACAGCCCCTGGTCCCACCCGACAGACGCCGCAGGAAAGTGGGAAGCGTGGCCAGTGGCATGAGTGGGCGCAGGATGGAGTGGGATGTGGAGTCAGCGCCGGAGCTGTGCACCGAGTGCCCGAATGTTGAGCTCATCACCATGGAGTGGCTGCCCGGGTCTGACCATAACGTTACGGGCTTTGGCCCACGGCAAGTATGTGTCCCGGTGCCGTTGCCGCTGCCTTTAGCTATTCCTTTTCACAATCGTGTGTATGTGTGTTTCCAGAGGCACAGTGCAAAAGCTGAGTCAGAAGCAGATGCAGAAGCAACAGAGGCAAAAGAGGCTGAGGACGAACAGACGGTATGTGGCCGGGTCGCTGTTGTTTGCCCGGTTGTTCTAATGCAAAATTCGTGTCGCTGTGTTTCCAGGGCCACGCCCACGAAGGAGAAGCAGAAGCAACAGAGGCAAAAGAGGCTGAGGACGAACAGATGGTATGTGGCCGGGTCGCTGCTGTTCTCCCCGGTTGTTCTGATGCAAAATTCTGTGCGTCTGTGTTTCCAGGGCCATGCCCCAGAAGGAGCTGATGCTGAAGCTGAGGGTGCTGCAATGGACGCCGAGCAGAAAGTATGTGTCATGGTGACATGGACACCATCGTGGGTTGTTTTGGCTGTTGCACTATTGCACTATTGTGTTTGTGTGTGTTTTCAGGGGCACGCGGCAGACGGAGCTGCAGCCGAGACAGGCGCAGAGGCAGACCGAGAGCAAGAAAACAAGGAGGAAGCAGAAACGGATCCTGAAAGCAAAGAGAAGGCACAGGTAGGTCCAACTTCTTGTGTGTGCAGGAACAGGGGTACACATGTACCCCCGAATTGTACCCGTTGTACCCCAACGTTCTAAACGTTCTGAACGTGGCTGTTGTCCGGGTACACGTGTACCCGGACAATGTACCCGGTGTTCCCCGACGTTCTGAACGTCGCTGTCGTCCGGGTACACGTGTACCCGGATAATGTACCCGGTAACAAATAGTGTCCCCCGACGTCGCTGTCGTCCGGGTACACGTGTACCCTGATAATGTACCCGGTAACAAAATAGTGTTCCCCGACGTTCTAAACGTCGTTGCTGTTCGGGTACGCGTGTACCCACGTGATGTACCCGGTAACATCTGATGTTCCCCGACGTTTCTGCAGGCTGCAAAGAAGGAGAAGAAGGAGAAGCGGGAGGCGGCCTTCCTGGCCCGCCAAGCGGCTCTGCTGGCCGCAGTTCAAGGGTCACGGCAAGAACCCCCGCCCGCGAAGGGACCCCCGCTGCTGACGCAGCCCGAGAAGACCCATGAGGCGTGAGGGTGGAAGTGGACTTATGCGTGTGTGTGGGGTGTAACACAGTAAGGGGGTGCATAGTAACCCCCCCTTACTGAGTTTGACTTTGCCCCCCCTCCCAAACATGTGTCCCGGTTGTTTTTCTCCACCCTGGGTGGTCCAACACACTTCCCTATGTCCACTCTAGAGGTGTATAACTTCGTTTACCCGGAACTCCATGGTGTGTCGATTTCGCGAAACCCCCCCAAAACTCAGTAACCCCCCTTACTGACACCCTTACTACCGCAGTAACCCAACTCAGTAAGGGGGGTTACTGACCCCCCTTACTGAGTCAGTAACCCCCTTACTGACCCCCCTTACTGTGTTTTAACCGTAGCAACACTAGGGCATGAAGAAATCAGGCAAGTATCAAATGTATCACTCAGCCCTTCGTCGTTTGCGTGCCAACAAAGCCTCCCCTTGTCCTCCCTTGGCCTTGCGCAATTGTACACCCACCGCGAGTGCATCCGTGTTGACCACATGGGCCATACCACGCCTCGTCACTCGCGGCTTCTTCAAGCACCAACCTCTCATACTGTTTTTCAACCGGACTTTGAAAGTCCGGTTGCGGTACTCAATGGGGATGCTAGAGAACAGGTACAAAGAACTATACATCCCCAAAATTTTGCCACCGTGACACGCGGCCCAATGGGCCCACGGTGTGGGCTTCCACCCCAAGGCACTCCAACACTCGCCAAACTGACGGGCATGTGCCTGAGCTCGGGCAACTTGAGTGGGGGTGAGGTACTCTTTTTCCCTCCACAGACTATACATACCTGCGAAAGACCGCAACAATAGCTTAATGAGGACATGGGCACGCATTCCTCTCTCCCCGACCACCTCACACTCAAAGTGGCTACACAAGATCAACACCAACTTGTGTGGTGTTTGGTGATTCCTCCAGAACAAGGCACTGGAGGTCAGACTAAACTTTCCGTCCTTTGTTTATTTCTGCTGCAAGCGTTCAGCAGGTGGGATTGCCTCTGCCTCAGCTTGTACATGCTGCCGGAGTTCCTGTAACTCCTTCACAGCACCACGCTTGCTGTGGTCGGCTGGTACCCAATCCTCAACCATCCAACCCACCCGTGTCACAATGGCATTTAAAACACAGCAGGCACAATGATTATAATCACCAATGCGCCGCCTTGGTGGGACGGAGGTAAGAAAAGAGCCCCAACGGCACAGGGGCCTCGACAAAATCGGTGGGAACCATGCTTCCCACATTGCCACAACACCAACACTTGTCGCCAGGGTTACTGACTAACATCAGCTTTCCATCCCCGGTGACAAACACCTCAAAAGTGTACCTTGTACCCCCCCACATTATATCCCGATCCCGCTCAAGGTCTTCAACCTCCCTGTCTAGGCCGGCAAGCCGGTCGACGGCACGGAGGCATCGTCCATCGTCAGGACCATCAAGGGCCCACCATGTGGCCCACCTCCTTACATCGCTGGCTCGACTCGGGGTACCCCACACGTGGACGTAGACGTCGCAGCGCGTGGCCGATGTGCGCCACAGGGGTGTGGCATCTGGGGCTACAATGACCTTGATCTTAGTGTCCGTAGGGGGAGGCATTTGGCACTGTTGTGCCAATGCAACTTGTGTGCTCACCACATCCCATAGTGGGACGGCGGCAGCGGCTCTTTGGGACATGCCGCTGCCAAAGACAGCCATCGGGTGGGCCGTGTAGTGGCGCATGTGGCGGCGGGCTTTATCCAAGTCGGCCTGCGTGCAAGTGCGTGGCAGCTTGTATAACTGCCGCACACTAGCTTGCATGTCGATCATCCGCTCAACAAGGGAAGCAGCCTCCTCCACGGGGGTATCAGAGTCGTCACCGCCGTCACTTGGGATGCCCAAGGTTATCCCCGTGCCCGCTATGGTAACGTTGGTGACGATGGTGCTCAGCAGGGCGCTTGCCACGCGTGCAAGGCACTTCTTGCGTTGTGCCTTGGTCTTGGGGTCTTTGAGGGCTTCCAGTGGTGTAAGGGTGAGACGTTGTAGGTGCGCCTCAAACGTATCCACCGCCGCTTCCATTATAAAAAGCTGTGCACAAGGAAAACGGCATCCTTGTTGCGTTGGTCTCTACTCATCAATTGGGGGCAGTAAGGGGGGTCAGTAAGGGGGTTACTGACTCAGTAACCCCCCCTTACTGACCTCCTTACTCAGTCAGTAACCCCCTTACTAACCCCCCTTACTGACCTAGAAAGTGGTGTACCGAGGCAACTGTTTTCCTAGGGGTTGAATGTGGTTTCACTCTTTTAGATGGTATGCCCATGCCATGGACACTAGCAAAGCGTTGCACAACACAAAAGGACATTGTCTGCACCCTCAAGTCACAAGAGTTGGAAAGATTGTTGATATCGGTGGACCTCTCATGAAACACATCATCACTGCACCAACCACATTGTCATTGCTCAGAAAAGGAATTGGACGTGCCTTTAGGCACCCGATCACGCACCCATTCATGAGCCCATTCACGCGCCCAATCACGCATCCAATGACCCATCCCTTCATGAGCCCTTTCACGCACCCATTGACGCGCCCATTCACGTGTCTAATGACCCATCCGTTCGGGAGCCCATTCACGCACCCATTCACGCGCCCATTCACGCGCCCATTCACGCACCCATTCACGCGTCCAACCACCCATCCATTCATGCGCTCAGTCGCACGCCCAACGACGCGTGCACCTGCATGCTTCACTACTTCTTCCCTTGTCCGATCACCTGCAGCAACTCATTCTTGTGCCTTGCTACCACCTGTGCCTCTGTCTCTGCCTTTTCTCGTGCCGAGCGTTCTTCGGCGGTCTTCTGCTTTTCGGCTTGGACTGCCTCTTGGAGCAAGCGCACTTGCGCTTCCAACTCCACGATCCTACCTTTCTGCTGAGCGGTCACTTGCCGCATTGCGGCCAGGTCCGCCTCTGCTTTGGACGCCTTACCCTTGGCGGCCTCCTGCACGATCCTCTCGAGGCGGTCCGGTAGTCCCACAAGCGCGCTCATCGCGTCTTGTGTGTCCTCTGGGACTACCTCACTGACCGACTCTGAGACAGCACGCCCGACAACCGCACGGAGCTCCGACACCGTCAACCCGTCCCCAACTTGAGGAGCCCCCCCCCCCCCCGCCCTCGACGTTCCTCTGCTGCCCCTGCCTCTTCCTCTTGTCCCAGTGTCCTTCCCTTGGGACGGGGGGGAGGAGGACTGGGACGAGGTCTTCGACTGCCCAGCAGGGGAGGGGGGCTGCTCATCCTCGGGCGCCTCTCGCTTGATCCCCCTCCCCGAGGGCCCCATGCGGTGCTGCTCCTCAAGCCACGCTTGCTGCACAGCTTTTGCAAGCCCCGTTGCCGGCCCGCCCACGCCACGGATTTGCCCAAGTCCGCGCAGCTTCATCCGCTTCCCATTTTCGTCGATGCAGATGTAATAGTGCGCGGTGTTGCCACGTGAGAAGCTCGTCCAAAGCCAAAAACGCGGCGCCGGCTGGCCCGCGGCCTCCACTCCATCCACGCCCACGGGCAGCTGCACCTTCACCGTTGGCATGGCCTCCCCCTCCTGCAACGATGGGCGGGAAGGGTAACTAAACGATTTCAACTGAAGACCTCCGCCACGTACAAGGAACTAGCCCCTTTATTTGCTTTGGGGCATATCAACCTGCAAACTTAAATCCCGTGACATGTCGCACCTACACATACCTTGAATTTCAACTGAAATTCTTTGTGCCACGTGGTCTGCCCAACAGACCACACGGCAGACCCCGCATTGAGGACAACGGGGGTTGATCCCGTGGGCCACTGCACGGTATTCACCGAGGTCAGACCCACCACTGTTGCAGCCTGGAGTGTGGCCGGCTTGGCACTACCCGCCTTGGGTGCCACGTCCTCCAAGGGGAGGTCTGCCGGGATCAAACGGGGCAGCAAGTCAACGGTAGCCTACAACACATATGGATGCAGGCAACCCCCTTCCACACCCCCTCAAAGCCCACCCCTACCCTAACCCAGTTACAACTCGTAAAACTCAAGAAGGGGGGTCAGTATGGGGGTTACTGACTCAGTAAGGGGGGTCAGTAAGGGGGGGTTACTGAGTCAGTAAGGGGGTTACTGAGTCAGTAAGGGGGGGTAAGTAACCCCCTTACTGAGTCAGTAACCCCCCTTACTGAGTCAGTAACCCCCCCCTTACTGTCATCTGGCATTTGTCTGTGCCTGTGGTCTGTGACTATCTGTGACTGTTTGTGACTGTCTGTGACTATCTGTCACTGTCTGTGACTATCTGTGACTGGTCTGTGACTGTGTGTGACGGAAATGCAATTGCAAGCAAGGTCTCGTTGGCATTCATTCATTCATTCATTGCAAGTCATTTGAAACAAAAAAAACAAACAAATGCAAGGCACAGGCTGGGAAAGGGAAGGAAGCCCTTTGTCTATGACTTGAAATGCAATGAAATTCACCACATAAATTCAAACTCAGACCATGTACAAATTCACACGTGCAGGCGGGGGAACTCTTTTAACCATCAAAATGCGTGATACAATATCCAACCTTTTTACACCAAGTTTGGCAGCACACGGAGGACAGATATCGGTGCTACAGGGGCACAGGGGCAAAACAGGCAGCAATGCATACAAAAAATGGCAAAGGCAAAAAAGGAAAGAAACACATTCACCTGATGGCATGCACACATGTAGTCCCCCTTCTTGCCTTGGGGGTTGTCCCGCACGTGACCCGTGGCCGCCAGCACGGAGATGTCCATAATGGGCATGCAGGGGGGGCAGCAGGTTCCACCGCCAGGCCGTCACCTCGTCGTTGTCAGTGGTGGGCACTTGGAACCCTGCAAATCGACCCCCATTAACAACGAGGATGGTGCCCGGCCTGGTCTTCAGGACCATGCGGCAACCGCCGACACCCGGCAGCGGGGCGTCATCCTCGTGTTGCACCCGGAATGGGCAGTCACTCGGCGCCAGGGTGGTGACCTGAGGGATAGGGCTAGCATCGAACGGCACAGCAGCATAATGTGCCGTCAGCAACTCGCCTCCACCCGGCATCAGGCATGTCAGCATTGTGGGGAAGTGGCTTGGCAGTGCGTTGCTTGCCTCGGCTGCTGGCGCCTCAGTCGCGGGCTCATCGCAAGCGGTGCACAACACACCCTTGTGTGTCCCACACAACAACGCTTGCTTGCACCTGAAACACCGCGCACTCGACCCACCCACCTTCCGCCTGCACGACACCACACCACACACTCCCTTGCCCACCGCCTCCGCCTCACGCCGTGCCCATGGGGGGGGGACCATAGGGTCTGTGACATCGTAGTCAACCGGGACGGTTGACAGTCCGCAAAATGCAAGCACGCGCGGGAGGGCATCCATGTCACCGGGCGCAGGGAGGTCCAAGCCTTAGCAATACCCCCCCCCAAATGGACTAACAAACTATGAATGATCCACAGGTCGTTGCGGCGCATTCCCATCGGCACTTCATGCCACGGGTCGGGGGTGCATCTTGTGGACCCGTACAGAAATGTGCTCTCGGTGCCATCAAGCACGTCTAAGTCCATGGTGACGGGAGAGAATGCCGACCATGCGAATTGACCGCTTGGCCAAAAATCAGGCGGAAAATCGCGGTGCGGAAACTGCGGGTCATGTGTATTGGCGATGATATAGGCCATCGCCGTCACCATGTGGCGGAGCTGGGTGGCTTCATCGACTCGCTGCCGCACATGTGCAGCCCAGCGCAAGAGCGCGGGTAAGGGGTGCTCGACACCCGGGAACTGGGTCCTCACCAAACCCGGCGGGGGGGTACACCACTTGCCGTGCGGGACCATCCTCAGGGCGCGCATACGTGGGCATGGTGCTATTAAAAATGTTCTTGCGCAGTTTGTGGTCCAAACCACCAAACTCGCTGCGGAGGTCTGCCGTAAACGAGGCAATTAAACCCCACCTTGAGCAAACCAATGCTCGAACTCGAGCAACTTTTCCTTGACCTGGTTAACCACTGGGGCAGGGGGCAGAACAATGGCGGTGCGAGGCTCAGCGCTACCTAGCAAACATGGGCCGCTCTGGAGTGGTAGAGCTAAAATAGTCCCGGTGGTGTATTTCGTTGGTGTTGTTGCACCATAAAGGACTTCGAGCCAAGCTTGTGGCTGGCGGTTGTGAACAGAGTAAACCGGCACCCGCTCCTCACAATCTGTTGAGCGAACATAGCGAAGTTGCTGCACGCATTGTTGGGGGCACCATTGTCCCTCTTTAAGAAATCGCGAGGTTTCGGCCCCTGGACACTAAATTGAACTGCACCATGCAACGGTGCAACCCAAAGTTTTTGGGTTTTGTTCACTGTTGTGGTGATTTCCTTATCGAGCACTTTGGTAAGGTGGTCATACTCTACGAAAGGGAGGCGGATCTGGAAACACGGCACGTGGGGGTGGCGAGCTGCGATGTCGAGGATAAAATCGGAAAGCACACACGGTGCCCTCTTGTCGAAGAGGGGGAAAGTCACCTTGACGGAACCAAAATCCGTATCCGCGGGAAACTCAACGAACTCACTCGCATGCTTAACAACCGCACCATGCTCGACAAACCCATCCCCCCCCCCCGTACCCGCGTGTCCCAACTAGGTTATTGACATGGTTGACCCACGTTAGGACGGGCGGGAAGGCAGCCAGCAGCCCAGCACAAGCCGTGGCACTCCGGGGCCACAAAAAGTCTAAAAGGAGAACAAAAGTGTGCAGGAAGGACACAGCGCAAAACTCAGTAAGGGGGGTCAGTAAGGGGGTTACTGAGTCAGTAAGGGGGGGGTTACTGAGTCAGTAAGGGGGGGGTTACTGAGTTAGTAAGGGGGTTACGGAGTCAGTAAGGGGGGTTCAGTAAGGGGGGTTACTGCTCAGTAAGGGGGTTACTGACCCAAGGTCAGTAACCCTTACTGACCCAAACGGGGGGCGGTTACTGACTTTTTTCAACTTTGTCTACCGAGGGCATACGGGCGGAGAGACACATGTCCTCCCCTATTTTGGACATGGAGAACATAAATATGCGCCTAGGTCCTAGCAATATGGGAAGATGTGGTAATGGCAGAGGTGTCCATTTTGGGGGGGTTACTATGCACCCCCTTACTGTGTTACACCCCATGTGTGTGTGCAGTGCGCGCGCGATCCGCGTAGACAGCGCGTTTGTGCTGTGCGTGAATAGGTTGGAAAAGTAGTGCGCACAATTTGCACAACAAGCAGTGCGCACGGACCGGGTGCCTAACCGTGACCCCTGAATGGCATTATTTACTCAGTTTATTCACTCTTCTTTGGACCGACCGCACAATGTTTGGTGGAAAAAAATGAACCAACCGATCACTTCGTGCAAAGCGTGCCAGGGCAGATAGGGACTGAGACGGAAGATGCAGGTCCGCAGGTTCACAGGTCAATGCTTGGAACAACTATGCAGGTCCGCAGGTTCACAGGTCAATGCTTGGAACAACTATGCAGGTCCGCAGGTTCACAGGTCAATGCTCCCCACCGAACCAAGATTGCTATTCTTTTGCCACTAGGAAAGGATGCGATGGAAACGTGGCCACCCCGTGCAAGGAAGTGTGCCACCCAAATCGGTGCGGGTGAACCTAGGCGTGGCCAATGCGTCCTTGAAGGAGCGCGTAGCCCCCTAGAGGTCTGGGAATACATGACCGACCCCGTTCTCCACCTGATGGAAAAGGCACTCATCAAAAAGGGCAAACAGCACCTCACCGGATACGTGCCGAACTACTTTTGCATGCGGCTGGCTCTGGGGATGGTTAATCCCACCCGGATTCATGACATCTGGGACCCCGACGCCGCTACCTACAACCCCGGTCTTAGTCGGTTGCTGTCGCGCCGCAAGTTCTGGGAACTACACCGCTACGCGCGACCCAACGTGGTCGAACTAGTGGCCAAATGCAGCAAACACTGGGCTGCAGCATGGATCGTGGGGGCTTTTGTGGCCGGTGACGAGGCCATAGCCCCCCACAAGGGGAAGGGGCCAATGAGGATGTACATCCCTCGCAAACCCCATGCGACGGGGATAAAGCTGTACGTCTTGGCCGACGCCACGGCGCCCTATGTACTAGACATGTACATCTACAAGGGCAAGTGCAGGCTGCGGGGTGCCCGCCGGTACAAGTGCGCTGGTCGTTTCACGGCAAGCGAAATTACAAATTACTGGGCTGACCAATTGCCGCGGGACACAACACTAGTGTGCGATAGCTTCTTCGGGAGCCACAAAACGGCGGATAGCCTAGCAAGCTGGGGGATACCATTTCTCTTTTTGGTACCCAAAAATACCAAAGGCGTGCCGGCAGCGGGACAAGGACTTAAGGAGGGAGCGTATCGTGTGGGCCACACGAAGGTTGGGTACTCCTTGTATGCATTCAAAAGCCCAAAGGTGGGTAGCAAGGCGGGCAAGGTGGTGCCAATGCTCACGAAATGCGAGGTGGTTGGACAATTCACCACCCATAAGCGTGGTTATGAACTACCAACGGTAGTGCAAGTGTACCGTCAAGCATCAAATGGTGTGGACGTTTGCAACCAGCTGGCACTACAGCTGCGCGAGACCAATCGCATGCGAACATGGAGTGCCGCAGTGCGCGCCCTGGTCATGCGCTATGCCGCGGTGAACGCCTACACGGCTTCCAATGTGCTGGGCGTGCGCCAACCCAGCCTGACACTTGGTGAGTTTCAATGGCTCACCATCAAGGCCGTGTTTCCGGACATTGAGCGGCCAATCGGAGGCGTGGTACACGTGCCGGTGCAGTGCGACAAGGTGCGCATGCGGTGCAAACAGTGCGGCGGCGAGACAAACTGGATGTGCAGTGGGTGCGGCGACCCTCTCCACGTGAAGTGCTTCGGCGTGTACCACAACGTGTAGCCGCGGACATGCAGGTTAGTGGTCATAGGCCGTCGGGGGAAGTACCCGGTCGGGAAGCTCCCACTAACGTTGGCCCCTGCAAGAGCTAAGGACCCCTGTTGCTGCCACCCCTCGAAGGCTCTGGCCGGGGATGGAACCGCAACACCATGGTATGTCGACAACAAATGGGTACATGGGAACATGTGGTACCGCTTTTTGTACCCGGGTACACGGTGTTGTTCCCCACATGTTCTGACAATGTTCTAAACGTTCCGTTATGCGGGTACACATGTACCCGCATATTGTACCCGGTAACAAATAGTGTTCCCACATATCTTCGTTTAGAACGTGCCAGACGTCGGGGTTGTTCTAAACGTCCGGGTACACTATTTGTTACCGGGTACAATATGCGGGTACATACCGCAAATTGTTCCCCGACGTTTCCAATGTTTGACGCCGCCAACAAATCACAGCGTTTTTTTTTGTTCCCACGTGGGTATATGCGGGTACCGGTGTACCCTACGTACCCGGTAGCCAAAGGAATATAGAGTTCGGGTTATATAACCTGGAACTCGGTCCGAGTTGCGGGTCATACACCCGGTTTATGTGCAGTGTTGTGTTGTGTTGTGTTGTGTTGTGTTGTGTTGTGTTGTGTTGTGTTGTGTTGTGTTGTGTTGTGTTGTGTTCGGTTGTGATTTGTTGTTTGTGTTGCTTTCCTTTTGTGCTATGCGGCGTTGTGTTGTGTAGTTTTCCTTTTGTGTTGTGTTGTGTTGTGTTGTGTTGTGTTGTGTTATTCCTTGCTTGGTTTGATTGACTTTGCAAATGCCTAGGGTGCATTGGTTGGGGTAGCATATGAGGAACAACCCCGTGTGGGTACCTCAGAGGGGGGCTTTCACAGGAAGGAGGCTCTCACGGTACATTTGTACAAGCCACTGCTGGACAGTGTTGCTAGTAGTTCAAAGTCCACTAGTTCCAGTAGTTCAAGTAGTTCCAGCAGCTCAAGTAGTTGTGCCAAGCCTCTTGCGAAAAAGTCCAGCCAACCAAAAGGCCAGACCCGTTATAGGCAAGGTATGCTACCGTTTGGGCACATGACACTGGTGGATTGTGCCACACAAGAAGGTGAACATTTGATGCTACATTTCGAGGCCTCGGTGAAGGTGAGGTTTGAAAATATTTTTGCTTGGCCCCTTGAGCACACGAGCCAAGGGCCTACTTGGTTGTACAGACCAAACTGTACGACCAATTGATGGAGTACTATGGGTGGGTCAAGTGACCAAACTGTACGACCAGTTGATGGAGTACTATGGGTGGGTCAAGTCACGGTCCGTCACGGTACGTCACGGTAGCGACCGCCGAAGGGCTATTTGGCAAAAGCCCCCTTTTGGGGGTTCTATGTAAGGGCGTGTTCCGGTCAATGGGGGGGAGGGGGGGGGGGGGCTCTAGCTGCCCAGCCACCCAGCCGCCCAGCCACCCAACCACCCAACCACCCAACCACCCAGCCAGCCACCTTGTCACCCAGCCACCCAACCGTCTAGCCACCATATTGTGTTGGGCCTTGCATTTTTGCATTTTGCCTCTTTGCCTTTGCTCTCAAGATTACATGATGAGCGTACCATGGGTTGTGACCCCTCTACGGACATATTTTCTTGTGCACTTTGACATGAAGGCAGCTGTGACCACATTTTTGGTTTAACCGAAAAAACCGAAAGTAATTGTTTCATGGGCATATGACATCATGACTGTAAAAAAGGTGATTGCTAATTGTCTTTGTTTTCTTGCGGTTTCGAAGGCAGGTGGCCCCGGTGCTCGCAATGTGGATGTGTTCATCTCGGTCCGTGTGGAACTCCCCGATAATTGGGTAGATATGTCAAGTGTGCAAGCTCTTGCCGCTGCGGTATCTCATGCGGTTGAAGAACAAACGGGGTTGCATGTCATTGATATGGGTTCTACATTGGGAACACTTGTCGTGGCGACAAGCGAGGGACCCTTGTTAATCGGTGGGGAGAAGTGCTTGGTGACTGCACCAAAAACACCACCGCTTGACCTATCCCCGGTAGGGGTTAAAGAGTTAAGGGCTTCGCGTCTCGCTCTTTACCCCCTAAGGGAATTCCATGCCCCGAATGTTTACGCCGGGCCCATGCAAATACGGGGGCGTGAGCTATGTGCTTTGCTAGACACACATAAAGCAGAAGCGCCGCACCTCCGTGAAGCTGGGTTCAGGGGCTGGTGGGGGCCTATCGATTGGGAGTTTGGGTGGTTTACCATAGGACATCACACTTAGGCGGCTCTATACGCACGTAGACTTCGTTGCTAAAAGGCACGATTCATGGCGATTTCAACATCCGTTTTTTGCACCTAAAAAAAGCATATCATTTTTTCGGCCAACCCCACGTGGATTTTCATCGTGGGATACAACAACCTTGCCTTTTGTTGCTTCCAGAGGTGTACGTATACACCCCCTATTCCGGGCTGAAAATTGTATCATTTAAAATTTTTGGGCACTGCAGTGCCCAAAAATTTGAAATGGCTTTTTTCAGTGGGTTCTCCAGTACACCTCTGTAGTCATCTCCACAGGTGATGTCATACTGCAGCAGCATGCATCAAACCTTGGCATACCCGTTATCCATGGGTCATCGCACCGCGGTGTTATACTCGCAAGGCCACGTACAATGTACCTTGCCCAATCAATTCCATTCCTGTCCAAATGTGCACTTGAAAACGGACTTCCAGTACTTTTTGGCACTGCAATGTCCAAAAAATTGAAAACTCCGTATTTCACTCCTATTGGTTCCCATTGCGTAACACCTGACAAAGGACGTATGAATGATCGGACGTTGGTACTCATCCTCTGCTCATTGGAAATATATTGCCGGTTGTCTGACTGCCACCTTGGAGTGTACCCAGGCTTTGGAACGTCCCACGTCCATTGGGGGATACATTGTTTGGATCTTCGCTAGCTGCTTTTGGTCTATGCCGCATCAGGTTTGTTTTGTGATGGTGCCTCTGTTTTCTTTGTCCCCTTACCTTTGCTGCCTGCGAACAGGACTTTTGTCCATGGATGCGGCTCCCTTCCGGCAGTTCCTTAGTTCGAAGGTATATGCTTCAAAGGAGGATCTATCTGAGGCTGTGGGTGTGGATAAGGGTGCCGATGCGTTTTGTATGTGGGTGTTAGATCTCCGGTTGGAGTGCAGAAGTAGGCGGTCTGTTGGTGAATACATCCAACAAAGGGACAGACGGACCGTTACTTGTCTGCCGGACCAATGGTTCCGTGTTGCTGAGCAAGAGATTTTTAATATATGGTCTGTTCTACACAAGAGGTGTCGTCCACGTGCCAAGAGGGCTGTAGGTGTTCAACCCAAGAGTCGTATGCAACGTAGGTGTTTGGCTCACATGGGTCAATGTTTTTACAATGTACCCTCCTTTGCAGTTCAAGGAGCAACTGCGTGCACCAGTCTTTGGCAGACCTTGGAAGGTAAACCCGCTGTTTTGTGGTTTGATAATTTTTATAGACGTAACTTCCGGCCTGTGCCTGGTAATGAGAACCGGTCCCTTAATTGTACAGCTGGTGCTATCATACTCTTGAAACGACCTGTCGACATTGTGCCGTCTTTTCCTAGCATCTCGGTCTTGCGGCAGAGGATTGGGTACACTGCAGACTTGTTGGTGCAGAGCCATAAAAACTTCCTTGATGGCTTGCAAGGGTTGATGGACGACCCCATCCGCCTTCAACATGTTCGTTGTCCCTTGGACATACGACGGGCTAATGTTACCAGCCCAGCTTGGACCCCCTTTTTTCTCACAGACCTAACTGCGTCCGCTACCCCCGACCTTGTCTCTATTATTCACGGGCTCCAGGAGGTGCAGCAGCACACACAGCACCGTCTTCCATTGTTGGTCGACGAAAATATTCACTACCGTGTCCTTAAGCTCGTTTACAGCATCAGCTATGCTCGGTACAACGTGCCCCTGTTCATTACACGTACCCCGGTAGTGTACGGCACATGGCACCCATATAAATATTGTGTAACCCTGTGCTAAAGAAGATTCTTCCCTTTATTTACCTATTTTTCCTATGGTTCACTCAATTTGGGCACTGCAGTTCCCAACTTTCCGAAACTCATCTATGTCGAGCGTATGATTCTGGTGCTCTTGCACTTGGCCCATAAGTGGCGCCAACCTTTGGAACAGAAGTTACAGACTCTAAGGGGTTTGCACCGACCGGGTAACGCTAATCACAGCACACTTCTTACACAGGTGCAAGGGTTGGTAACACTGCTGTATGGTTACATTCTAGCCTTGTTTATTATTGGGTCGCAAGTGAGGGATTGTCATTGGTCTGCACAGGGAGAGCAGCACGCTGCAGGGCCATTGTTGAGCCGTTGCCTACACGTCCTTCTGAGGCTCACCCTAGGTTATGAGGACAAGGTTGAATATGTGCGCACCATTGTTGTTGCTAGGCTGTTGTGGTCCCAGTGGTTTGCCCGCTTACCTGGGGTGGCACACAGTGAGGAACCGTGTGAGGCCCTGTTAAGCCGTGTTGTGCACTTAATGGCACAACACCCTGGGAACTGTACGTTGCAACAGGTGCATGACCTGTTTATACTCACTCCCGTTGCAGACCGGACCCCAAAGGACCTGCAGTACGTTAATGTTCCCGAGGGACTGCCACAACTAGTTGATCGTCGTTTCACCAGATTGATGGCGCGATTCGATGTTGGTGTTATACCCCCCCTGGTCTGGTCCAGTCAGAAGTCGAGTATCGTGCAAGACAGGTGGGATCCTGCCAAGATGGATTTTCCTTGCGCACTAGATACGGTGCTCACTGCAGAGCATTACCCAGATCTATGTGCCAAGACATTGCAGACACTTGTTAAACCTGTTAAAGTTGATGCTGATGTGATGACAGAGCTGGGTAGACACGTGCCACAGCGTCCTCCAGGTGATATGGACACAATAGTAGCACAGGCACAGGACATGTTACGCGCATGTAATACACCAGACCGGTACAAGCGACGCCAGCCAGCACGCGCTTTTGCGCAAAGGGACCCCGCCCGGATACCCGCCCCCCCCAATGCTGATGGCGACAGTGACAGTGATGAGGACCCCCCCCCCCTGCTCGTGGGGCAGCCGGAGATCCAGACCTGAGGGCTGCTGATTTTGTGGGTGATGATGGATGGGACCCGGACCCCCCCCCTCCAGAAGCAATGTCTGTTCACAGTGATGATTCCGACGCCCCCGTGGCTGTCCTTTCGGAGCTGAATGAGTTTCACCCTCGATTTTTACCAGGTGCATCCGACTGTGATGCTATTTCTGCCATCTGTGTTCAATCGTCGAGCGCTGCCAGTAGTCATCAACATTAGAAGCCTGTAAATCAACAATTTGCAGCCCTGTGGCCTTTTGTAGTGTGTCGTGTGACCCTTTGTTAGCCCCTTTGCTAAGCTATGCCTTCGGATACCGAACTGCCGGAAGGGGATGAGCAGCAGACCGCATCGCAAGCCGTTCACACAGCAGAGAAGACACGGGCGCAGTCGGGGCAGGCTCCAGTGAAGCGGACGGGGATAGACCGGGCAACGGAAACATTCCGGACAACGTGGATCAAAAAGGAGCTGGTCAAGATACAGCTGACCAAGATAAAGTTTGACACCGACCTCACGCGTGGGCAGACCAGAGGGAGGGACGAGGACTCAGTACTAGGGAATTTCAGCTGATAGAAAAATGGACCACAGGGAGATGGGAGATGGGAGATATCAGCGACATGGGCACTGCAGTGCCCAAACGACCAGACTGTGTCAAAATTACGACGCGTGTGTGACAGGATGGTAGTGTACCTTCGTTTCGCCATATGAGAATGTTTGAGATAGGCCGGCAGGGTGGATTTGTCCTCAAGCTTGCGATCCGCGATACTTGTCCCATACTCAGCTTGCTCACTGAGTGTTGTACCGCATTGTGATCGCCTCCAATAATCTCTCTGATGTCAACAGGACAGTCGTGTTTGATCTCCTCACAGTAGACGTGTTGTAACCAGTATGGCGGTGCCCGTGACTTCTCACAGTATTCTCGGTGAAGTCTTTGGAGTGCGGTCAGGATATGAGCCCCGCCCAAGCAGTAGCCGCTCGAATTTGGACTGAAGTGCAGAAGGGCAAAGCGAAAGAGATGCTGCTGGTGGCTCTGCGGAAGTGTGGCCGGCTGGGCGAGAAAACATCTGTGGTATGAGAGATGCACGATGAGACCACCGTTGTCAGTCCTTTGCGTACCTGTGGCCTGTCCAACACTGTATCAGTGCCAGGACTCAATCTGGAAAAATTGGAGACCGCTGGTTTCATTACTGCAGATATTTGGTGGCCGCGTGGCTGAGTTTATTGACACCTTTGAGAAGACTGCCGGTGAAGGTATTATGTCCTCTGAGCACCTGTTTTCGTCGTCTTTTGGTGTTCATGGGAACTGTAGTGCCCAAATTCGATGCGACCCTAATTTTTGCACTGCAGTGCTCAACCCCTACACTCTGCGGCCGTTGACGGGACTGCATGGTGACCAGATGGATGAAATATTGCCGTACATGGCTGGAGATGGGGCCAAGATCGCAGGACTACATGCCAAGGCCAGACTGTTGAAGCGGGACCGCCTGTGGGAGATGCTGTACCTTCACCCGGACAACACGCTCATCCATCCTTCTCGACGTATGTTTATGGGGCGGCAGGGTCTGGCGCGATCGCTGTTGACCCCCCCCCCCCCCCGGACCCACGACGCCAGGCTGTTTCGATCCCAGTGGTACCAGTGGTCTCCTGTTCTAACAGTGAACGTGCATGAAATGCAAAGAGTCCGCAAACTGCTTGCAAAGTCGCCGAGGGCCGCCAAATTGTCACTGGGGAAATGGACCTGGAGTGCCGAAAATCCCTTACCAAGCTCGGACACCATCCAGAAAGCACCGCTGTGGCAGGATGAGGAATGGGCTGACCTGAGGATTGCGCCGGCGAGGCCTGTCAAGGAAACTGCAGTGACAACGACTGATGGGGAGAAATCAACAACTATCTGGCTCAACAAGCCGCAAGATGGGACTGAAGCAACCGGAGCTCGGGCAGAGGCAGTTGCGTTGGTTCCTGGCAAGGCTATCCCGTATACGATTGCATTGAGGGAGTACAAAGCGGTATGCAACCATTAGGCATAAGAATGGGATCGATTTCGCATTGCTGGTCACTTTAGGCACTGCAGTGCCCATCTTTAATGAAATGTGCTTTTGACAACAGGTCTTCATTGAGTGTACGAAGGAACAAATGGACGATATCCATCCGCTGGTGCTGAAGGTTGCTGCGAAGTTGGTACCTGTGGCTATTGGTGGAATGGCGGCCGACGTTAAGTTCCTGGTTAATCAATTGCGCGACTCTGAGGAGTGTGGAGGCTGGCAGTATATTATGACCTCTTTTTTTGATCAGGCAGTCGGTCACCCGACCTATCGGTTCGAGGAGAGGACTATTTGCTTCTGTGTCCCCGACAAGTTTAGGGTGAAGGTCCCGAATATTTTCATTTGCGATCAGGGTGCATACGGCAGCACCATTGGTCTGGCAGCGGCTGGTTGGCTCCTGCGTGTGCTTGGTATTGTTCCCCGACGCGACAGACAGTCCGAGGATGAAGTCTGGCTCTTGCTTTTGACAGCATCGGCTGTATTGCCAGCACAGCTCCTGTCCTGCCTTCCTGAGTCCCCCTGTCTGGCAGCTTGCTTCACTGGGCGCCAGGGTTTGTTTAACGAGTTCTGTGAACAGCTAGCGGCGTATGTGCAGGAGATGGACTGTGTCTACTTGGTTAACTGGGACGCTTGGATGCCAAGGATTAGGGACTGTATGCCAGTTGTGGTGCAGCGGCCTGGGGAAGGGGAAGATGAGGAGGGGGGGGACGATGTGGAGGAAGAGGAATATGACGAGATCGTGTTGGTCGGAGGTGGTGACAGCAAGAAGAGGAGCACCCCCAGCAAGAAGAAGCCGTCCTCCGACGACAGTGGGGATGAGGTTGATGATCCCCCCAAAAGGCCAGCCAAAAAGGCCAAGGACAGTACCCCCCTCAATATGTTTCACGCCAAAGTAGGTCAGGCCAAGGGTAAGAAGGCTCCACCAAAGAAGAAGTAGACTGCGTTGTGCGGTTGGCACTGCCTGTGACCATGTCAGTAGTTTTTTCGCCTAGATTTGCACACTGTCGCGCGTCTTGTTCTATGCAGGTGTGAGACTGGTGCCCTTTTTCATGTTTTGGTAATTTTGGGCGCTGCAGTGCCCAAATTCAGCGACTCGCCATTTTTTAACCCCTGATGCGCCATTTCTTTTGCAGGCATTGTTGCCGTCATTTATTATTGCATTGGCTGCACTAGCGGCGCCTCCGTTGTTTGTCGGCACCACTGGTGGTGCAGTATTTGTCACGCTTCGCATACAATCACAGTGACTGGGTCAGCAGACGCGGTAACAAAAAGCAAACCAGAGTTTTGCATGTGTTTGCCTGTCGTCCTCCTTGCTTCATTTTTTAGTTTGCATTTTACGGTGTGGTTTGAAATGCAGCAGCGGATGATTTGGAAGAATTGGATTTTTCTTTGGATGGACACTGCAGTGCCCAAATTTGAAGGGGATACATGACTTTTGACTGGCACATGTTGTACCCCCTACACACAGTCAATTTGGATAATTCACAGGTTTTTGGGGGTGTTCCTTGCAAAGCACAATTGTGCAATTTTTCAAAGTGGTTTTTCAGCCCCCGTTTTGGGGTGGTACCCATTTGGGAACTGTGGCAATTTTGCTACGTGCGTATAGAGCCGCCTAAGTCACACAATCCCGCTCCTCAAAACCTCTTTGTGGGACAGTGACCTAGAGGGAAGAATGGGATCCATCATTCGATCAGCACTCGCTAGGGACAGAGGACACCTCAGCCGTTTTTTCAAAGAGTGTACTGGATGTCGCAGTTGCCGAGGCGCTGCTGGGTAGCCGCACGTGGGGCCATCGGGACATAGCTCAGAACAGCCCTACCGAGCCCCTTCCTGCCCCCCTTTCCACCAACCCCTGTGTTGTATTGCTGCGCTACAAGCACAACATATCCATATATATATATATATATTCCTTTGTCTATGGCTCTCGGGAGCCGAATTTGTTGTGCATGTCTCCGCTGAGGTTTGGTTGGCTCTAGGGGTTTTTGAGGGCGAGGAACGCACTGGAATTGTCCGTTTTTGGTAATTTCATCATTTTTGGGTGTAGAGCCCCTTTGCTGACCGTGGCTCCGCTGTCATACGTGTCCTACATGTCCTGCATGACCCCATACCAGTAGGTAACAACGTCGCGCGTGTCCCGCGCGAGCCGCGCGCTTCTCACGTCTGGCTCCACAACTGTCCCCGGCGCCAATTACTTTGTGAAATATGTTTTACGTGTTTTGCAGCACTTGTGCACGCCTTGCAATGCATGTGTGAGGGAGAACTGCGTGTACATGTCCAAGTCGCGTCAGTTACGCCCTGAGCGTGACACCGCCGTGGCCCACAGGGGGCCTTCGGAGAACTGCGTGTACATGTCCAAGTCGCGTCAGTTACGCCCTGAGAGGGCTTGCTCTGCGGGTGGTCTGTGGTGGCTCTGCTCTTGTCCCGAGGGCTGAATTGCCTGTTCTGCGCGTTCTCAGTGTTCCCCAGCACCTGTGCAGGATTTTTCTTTCGTTGCTCAGCACTATGTGCCATGCTGCCTTTGTACCCCAGTCAGTACCAGCTACCCCACACCCACCTCACCGAGTGCGACCCCATGTCGTGCTGCGACGTCACGAAGTACCAGAATGCGGCGGTGGTTTTTCAAGTGAAGCAGCAAACATGTATGTGTGCAGTGTTCGAGTTGCTCGAGTTCCACGTGTTGCCTCTTCGTGTGCCGCTGGTGATTTCACCCAGTCTTTGCAGCCGGGTACCATGCCGGGTGGGTCTCCGGCATGGAGGAAGTGTATGATAAAAAGACGAAGAGCAATCATTGGGTTCTGACACTGACGCAGTCCTGCACGTACATGGTCCGTACAACAAAGGAGAAGGGCCGCAAGATCGAGGGCACCAGAGCACAGGTATACTTCGGTTATCTACCGGCTCGGAGTGTTTGATTATGATGCCTTACAACACCTCCTCCTTGCCCCCCGCGCTTCTTTGCAGGGCACCGTGTCCATCAGCGTCGACAAGATCCGTGCTGGATCATTCTGGGGTTTTATCCCCGATGAACCCGAAAAGGTACATGTTCTGCATGTTCCGGACGTCCGTGGTGTTGTCTTTGTATCAGTCCCTGGAGCCTGTCTGAACAGTCCTATGTGTTTTGCGCGTCGCGCGCGTTGTCTCTCGGAGTGTCCCTGGCAACATTAATCGTGTTTTACGCGTTCTTTGTGTCCTGCAGGGGGACAAAAAGCATAAGAAGGAGAAAAAGGCGAAGAAGAAGCACAAGGCCGAAGACAAGACCAAGGGCAAGCCGGAAGAAAGGAAGGAAGAGAAGCGGGAGGAGCGGAAAGAAGAGGCAAAGCTGAAGAAAAAGGACCCAAAGGGGAAGGCGAAGAGGATCGTGTCAGAAGACGACGACGATGCTTTCGAGGAGGAGGTCAAGGAGATCAAGGCGGAGCCAGCGCGGATGGCTTCGCAGCCCCGGCGTGCCCCACGCTCGACACACCTGGAAGTGCCGCAGGAACCACTGTCACCATTGGGAAGTGCAAGCAGCAGCAGCTCCAAGAGTGGCACCAGCAAGAGCAGTACGAGTAGCAGCAGCGGCAGCTCAAGCAGCAGTGAGAGCGACGAGAGTGCCGAGAAGAGCCCAGTGCAGCAGAAGGGGGTCTTGAAGGCGGCAAAGACGGAGGCGCTGGAGAAGGGGAAGGAGAAGGCGAGGCCCCATTTCCTGGTGGAGATCCATGGCCGCCCGCCAAGCAAGCTTCCCAGCGGGCAGACAAGGCAGGAGAAGTTCACCGGATCGGCGCACCATGCCCGATCCATCGAGATCGTGAAGAACTTCTTCAACAACGAGTACGGGTACTCGCTGGGGACGTTCGTGCACCATTACAAGAACTGCCGCGCACAGCTGAAGGCGGCAACGGGTGCTGAAGGTATGCGTGTGCACAACGTTCAGACTGCTGTGCATGGAGGCTTTCCTTGCGTCCCCGGGGACCGTCGCTCGTGTTCCGCGCGTCCAATTCGCTGCGCACGTCGTCTCCGCATGTGTCCCTGGAGACATGCATGTCGTTGAGCGCGTGTTTCGTGTCCTGCAGTGCGTCAAGATCTGGGCCTCGCCGCAACCATGCTGAGCCGCGCTGAGCCGCGCACGATCCAAGCTGTGCTGTCCTGTGGAACGAAGAACTGCAGTTCGGTCACGAAGGCAGTGGAGCATTTCCAGACGCTGTACCCAACCGCCGGGGCAGAGGGCGCTGCAAAGAGTATTCTCTGTCGTGTTGGGGATTGCGTTAGTGGTTGCGGGGAGGCCGGGGAATTCGAGGCGGAGGACCCAAAGCCGAAACCCGGGGGTATCCCGCTGGCCAGCCTTTCTGGACGAGAGGCTCGGGGAGTCCTCGGTACTGGAGGCCGGCCTCGAGGGCCGCGGTTGGAGATGTCGGACGTCTCAGGCTTCCACGTCAAGGATGTGATGGACATGGATCTGGACGAGTTGATCCAGAAGTACAACCGAACCGTGCGGGCAGCTGGACTGTTGAGGTACATGCTTGAGGCCGACCACGGGCTGACTGAGGAGCCGGAGCAGAAGACGTGGACTCTGGTGCGGCAGGCAGAGTACCAAGAATTTCAAGCATGGAAGCGCCACAAGGTGTGGTGCTGTTTGCGCGATGCACGTGATACACGCTGTCTCTTGCACTGTTTCTGGCGGCCTCCTCGTTTGTTCTGCGCGCTCCAGACGTTCCGCGTGCTGTCTCCGGATTCGGCTCTGGTGACAATAACTGTGTTCGCCGCGCTTAATATGCCTTCCATGTCACAGGCCATGCCCCCGTAGCTGCCGCCGCCGCAATATCCCCCGCAGTACCCGGTGCCGTACCAACCGCCGCAGTACGGGCAACAGTATGGGCAGTATGGGCAGCGGTACGGCCAGATGTATGGGCAGCAGCCGCAGTACCAGGATGAGGAGTGGGAAGAACCGGGTATGAAGGCGGAGTGGGACCCGGATCGCATCCCGCCACCACCGCCGCAACACTACCAGCAGCACCACCCCCCACCACCACCGCCCCAGCCACAGCAGCTGCACCCACCGCCACCACCGCCTCAAGATGCCCCCGTGGCCCCGTCGCCGCAAGATGCCCCTGTGGTGCCCGAGGAAGCCGGCCCGATGGACGACCTGCCGATCAAGCAGGAGGAGGTGGAAGAACCAAAGATGGACACTGGCGAACCAGGTCACAGGTGCGTGCCGCGCGTCGTATTCGTTTCGCGCGTTGTCTCCGGTTGTGTCCCTGGCGCCATCGCTTCGTGTCCCGTGCGTCGTATTCGTTCCGCGCGCTGTCCCCCGGCATGTCCCTGGTGACCGCCTGCATGTGCTGCATGTCCTGCATGTTCTCCACAGCTGCTGAGGACGACCCCGACGCGTGGGATGCCAGCGACGTGGACATGTTCACCCAGTTCTCGGAGGCAGAGGGGGAAGGGGAAGGGGGGGAGGGGTGGGGGGGAGGGGAGGGGTGGGGGGATGGGTCGGGGTGGCAAGACCCCGATGAGGCTCGTGGACGGCAAATGTCCCAGCCTCTTTTTTTTCACACCCCGCCACCGCACACGCACCCCGCACCGGCAGCAGTGTCGCAGGAGACGCCACAGTGGTGGCGGCGCTAACGCTGCCTGATATATTGTTTGTTACTCTACAGTGGTGTTTGCCACCCCCTGAGCGCAAAGACAGGTGGTTCCGCCGTGGGGACGAATGATGGTGGTGAGGTTTGACCGCCGGTCCCTTTTTGTACCTTACTTGGCTGTGGGCTTTTGGGTGGTGGACGGCAGAGGGTCCCGAGAGTCCGTCTGGCCTTTGCGGCTGCGGCGGGGTACCCACGTTCTGACCGTCAGACAATATATGACTGTCATGGACTGTTGCTCGGAAAAAACGTTTTGACCCCGCGTTCTTCGTGCTCCACGTGTTGCGCATGCTGTCTCTCCTCCTGTCCCCGGCATCAGATACGGTCGTTGTGCGCGTTCAGAGCGTCGCGGGCGTTTTCTCCGTGTAGGGCTCCGGGGACAGGTTTAGTGTTACACGCGTTATGCTTGCTCTGCAGCTAATGTAGCCCACCTACATGACACCCCCTTCCTGGTCTGCACAGCTCATCAACATGCCAGCATTGGACAAGGTCCAATCAGGACCCCTACCGCGCCCGGACCGTGCCGCCAATCTGGAGCATGGTGTTCGACCAGGAAGATCGAAACTATGGGCCTATTCCCTAGATGAGATCTGGGAGTATATGCTGCAACCCATATGTGGCCTGCAGCGTGCAATCCTACTGGAAACCAACCATCCATCCTTGCTCCCATGGGTAGAAAAGTATGTTGTGCGCGACGTGCACGCCGTTTCCGCAGAGTGAAATCGCTTTAGGACGCGCTAGGTTGAGATCGTTGTAGGACGCATTTGACACGCAGAACGTGTCTCTAGGCCCCAGGGGCAATGGTAGAGGCAGCACTGTACACGCGTACGACATGTGCAATGTGTGGTACGTGTGCTACAGCACTAGCACCTGCATCCCACTGTGCAGGTACAATGATTTCCTAATCTGCTTGGGAATGGTACGTCCCATGCAGGTAGACGGGATCTGGGACAAGCGCCACCTTGCGTACAACAAGTATATGGCGTCCCTACTCCCCCGGGAAATCTACTACCGTCTACAACGGTTATTACGGACCGATGTGACGGATTTGATTGAGGAGTGCAACGCAACATGGAGCGCTGCATGGGAAATTGGAGGGGCGGTTTGTGGGGACGAGGCTGTCGTTCCCCACAGTGGTGGCCGATGCCTGGGGCTACGGCAATACATTGCCCGTAAGCCCCATTCTACGGGCATCAAATTATACGTCCTCGCGGACAATGGGGGGGGTTACGTGTTCGACGTCTACCTCTACACGGGGCGTCGCGGTAAGGTCCGCCGCTTTGGGTCATGTTGCGGCAAGTACGACGCTAAGGGTATCATGCGTCTATGGGCCAGGATGATCCCGCAGTCCACCGTCCTTTGTGCGGACAGCTTCTTCGGAAGTCATGGGCTTTCCGAGGAATTCGCGGCCCAACGTCGGCCGTTTCTCATGCTTTCAAAGCGTGATAAGCGAGTTGCCGGCCTTACAAGGGCGGCTGCCCTTACCCAGGAGGGCGACATGGCACGGGCAATTGTGGCCGACAAGAACTATGAACTTGCCGTGTACAAGAACCCGAAGGTGGGGCACAAACCCCCACGCTTGCTCCCCTTCCTTACCAATTGTTGGTATGGGGAGGAGGTGCCCAAAGACCGGAGAGGGAACCCTCTCCCTCCGGTCGTAGCGTGCTACCGGGAGTTCTCCCGTGCCGTAGATGGGGCCAACCAAATGGCGCCGCAAATGCGCCAATTGGGGAGGCAAATGACGTGGAGCCACGCTGTGCGTGCGTTCATGGTGCGGTACGCGACCGGCAATGCCTTTGCCACCGCCAACGCATTGGGATTGGTGGACAACAAGACCACCATGTGGGAATTCCAATGGGACATCCTCAAGCAGCGGTACTTTAGCGGCGCGGAGTTCAACAACACAACGCCAACCGCTGCGGTCCCTACGGTGCATGCACCGAAGCGCTTTGCGAGCCGCCTCTTGTGCACGCATTGCCGCAACGGGAGTACGCGTTTGGCGTGTGGAGCGTGCGGGAAGCACATGCACATCAAGTGCTTCGGGGACGCCCACGACGTGTAGTCTGTCATGGGCGTGGTGGGGCGGAACGAGACGATCATGGAGGCGGAGCCTCTGCCATCCCTACCCATGGGACCGGTGCGAACCCTGGTGGAACAACCGCGTAGGCTGGATACCCAACTGTGAGGACGCGCCCCCCCCCCCCCAACAGTGGTACTCTGTTCCACAACACGTCGTGCGCGTCGTACGCCTTGCGCGCGTATTCCACGTGTGGCTCTCCATGTGTCCCCGGAGCCACACCGATTCGTTCTGCGCGTTCCGGACGTTGTGCGCGTCGTAGAACCTTTTTTTAAATTAGTCCAGAACGCCTAGAACATTTCATGTGTCTCTCGTCACAAATGATGTCTCCGTAGACAAAGGAATATTCCTTTGTCTACGACGAAATGGGTGCTTCTAGGGGTCGGGAAAAACACCCTTGCTTTTACGACGCTTCCGGGGGTTTTTGAGGTGGCCCGACGCACTCGCGCATGAGTTTTCATGCGGTTCATCCATTTTCAAGGAGAGAAGCACTTTGCATGTTGCCTGTGCCTCTGCTTCCATCGTTCTGAGCGTTGTACAGGTGCCGCCTGTCGGCCGCGTTTTCCGCGTTCCGCTCTGGTGCTTCCGCACGTGCTTCTGGAGGTACGTTTGCTGCGTTTGCAGCGTTCTATTCGTCTTCCCCGTTGCCCGTGAGGCCCTCTTCTCACAAAATGACCACCCCACTATACCCCAACAACTGCAATCAGTAGCTGAAGGCTGATGGATCGTTGGAGAAGTGGAGAAGCGGAAGCCGAAGGACGCCGTCCAGATGAGCTTCGTTGTTTTCCAGCCGAAAGCGCAAACATGTATGTGCCCGCAACATGCAATCTTCGTTGTCCTCGTTCGTTTTGTCCGTCACATGATTGCCTCTTGATTCCGTTGCCCATGCTTCTCTTCTCTTGATTGCATTCTTTCCTGCACAGCGGGGTGCTGGTGCGGGTGGGTCGAGCAGAGGGCCAAGAAGCAGAAGAAGGTGCCGGATGGTTGGGACGGGTCCAAGAGCTTCTACTTGACCACGGTGCAGCTGTACCACGTCAAGGTGCCGAAGGCCGCGAAGAAGGGGGCACTGCCCCGGGTCTGCGACTGCTGCAGCAAGCAAGATCCGTGGTTCAAGTACAAGAGGGTATGTCAATGCGTTGCAAGTGTGCCTCTAGTGTCAGGGGGGCCTATGCTGTGTTTTCTTCGTTTGTGACGTGTTGCATCATTGCCTCCGAACGCGCTTCTGGGATCGTTCCGCGCGTTATCCGCGTTCTGCGCGTTCCGGTTTCCTGCCTCCACCCTTGCTTCTGGATGCACGTCTTGCGTTATCCGTGTTCTGTACGCTCTTTTCGGCTGTAGAAGGACCGGTTTTGGGCCTGGGTGGAGGACACGCCGCAAGAAGAAGAGGACGAGGAGGAGGAAGACGAGTCCTCCAGCAGCAGCAGCAGCAGCAGCAGCACCACCACCAGCCCAGCGCCAGTGGCAGTGTGCGCGCACCCACTCCGGAGAAGAAGGCCGCAAGGAGTACCGTTTTGGAGAAAGAGAAGGAGAAGCACAAGGAGAAGGAGAAGGACAAGGAGAAGGAGCCAGAGGCAGAAGGAGAGGCGGTTGGGCAGCAGAAGCAGGAGCTTGCAGCGGCGGCGCACGACGTTGTGGTGGTGGAGGGTGCGAAGGGGAAGGAAGGGAAAGCCAAGGAGGGGAAGCCGAAGGGCAAAGAGAAGGGCAAAGAGAAGGGGAAAGAGAAGGCGGGCGGTGTGGGCAACGTGGGCTTCAAGATCGAATGAGCGGTGGGTCCCCAGAAGTCCATGCCGGCGAAGACGACTCGCTTCGAGCACTACAAAGAGAGCACACAATTCATGAACGACATGCAGATGTTATTCACGTCCCATGCGTTGTGTTTTGCGTGCCTCCGACCATGCTTCCAGAGGCGTCCGCCGCGCTATGCGCGTGATCCGCGTGCCGTTTCCTTGCTTCCGGACATGCTTCTGGAGGACATTTGTGTGTTTTTCGCGTTCTCCAGGTTCTGGAGTCCGGACTGGCGGAGTATGGGGTGACGCCGAGGAAAGCGACCCGCCCCTTAGCCAGGAGACTCATGAGGGGGACGCCGGGGAGGACGACCCGGAAGCGGACGGCGAGGACGGGGAGGAGCCGGATAGCGATGAGGAGGAAGAAGAGGAGGAAGCGGAGGATGCTAGAGAGAGCGTAGAGGACGACACGTTGGAGAACTTCTCCTTCAGCGTGCAGTAGACGGGGTGGCGGAGGCGGCCGTGGTGGGATCGAGAAGGTCATGGCCGCCAAGCCATTGCCATCCCCACCCATGGGGACCAGTGCGAAACCTGGGGGGCACCAACCGCGTAGGCTGGATACCCAACTGTGAGGACGCGCCCCCCCCAACATAGGTGTGCTGCGTTTTACGCGTGTTCCGCGTTCTGCGCGTTCCGGTTTAGTGCTTCCGCTTGTGCTTCTGGAAGCCTTCTCCGCGTTCTCCGCGTTCTCCGCGTTCCGGAGCGTTCTGGAGCGTTATCCTCGTTCTGCGCGTTCTCCTAGCTTACGGGGATAACGTACTAGCAGGTATGGTGAGTGGAAGCCCAAAAATGGCGCTTCTGTAGACAAAGGAATATATATATATATATATATATATATACATATATCTCCCCTTAAATCTAGCTAACAAGCAAGCCACAAGCAAGCAAGCAACAAGCAACAAGCACTTCTCCTCACCGTTTTGGCCATTGCTCCGCCTCATCGCTCCGGGCTCTACTCTACTCTAGCCATCTTGGAGCCCAGGTGGTGCCCTTGCCAAATTCAAGTTTATAGCCAAAAACTCAGCGGTGGCGGCCCGGGGCGGGGGTGCCAGGTCGGGAGGTGCCCTCCCAAATCTGCGCAGTTTTGGGCCAAAAACAGCCATTTTTTGCCCAAAACAGCCCCAAAACCCGGGCGAAACGCCCAAACGAAGGGATACGGTGAGTACACTGCACGTGCAGCTTGACTTCACCGTGTCAAAGAGCTCTCTAGTGCCCTTCAATTCCACGATATGTCCGAGAAACGGCCCAAAAAGGCGCCAAAAAGCCCCAAAAACCTGCGCAATGCGCACCAACACCCCGAAACCAAGCACAGGGCGTATCTTGGGTTACGTGGCTCAAATCCGAATTCCGAGGGCACCTAGTCCACCCGCAAGCCCCCACTTTTTGTGGTTTCCAAGCCTCAGAATCGCCCAACGAGCCACTCAGACCCCCGTACCAGTGGTCACTTGGTGGAGCCGGAGGGCAGCCCGGCCCGCGCACGGTGGGGGCCAACGGTGGGGCCACCAGGGTCCCGGGGGCGAAAAAAACATTTTTTCCAAAGTTGTTCCTAGACCACTCCTGATGTTTAGAGAAGTGTTTTTGGGCCGTTTTGAGCCCGTGGTGGTGCGCTATGGGCCACGGAAAATCCCAAAATGTCTTGAAAATGGGCTGTTCAAGACCAAAAATAGGTCAAAAATGGGTCAAAAACGCGTTTTTCCAAAAGTGATCGTGGACCATTCGGGATGCTCAAACAAGTGTTTTTAGCCCATTTTGAGCCCGTGGTGACGCGTTTTGGGCCATGGAAAATCCCAAAATGCCTTGAAAAGGGGCTTTTTTGGGACCAAAAATGGGTCAAAAATGGGTCAAAAACACTTTTTTCCAGAGGTGATCCTCGACCATTTGGGATGCTCAAACAAGTGTTTTGAGCCTTTTTTGAGCCCAATTTAACGCAGTTTAGCTTCTTCCGCCACATGTATGCACCAAGTTGTACCCTTAGCGCGTACCTTAGAGCCGTGTGGTGGAGCCACCTAGAGTCGGGGAGAGGGGTGTAGATTAGAGGATATATATATATATATATATATATATATATATATATATATATATATATATATATATATATATATATATATATATATATATATATATATATATATATATATATATATATATATATATATATATATATATATATATATATATATATATATATATATATATATATATATATATATATATATATATATATATATATATATATATATATATATATATATATATATATATATATCCTCCAATCTACACCCCTCTCCCAACTCTCGGTGGCTCCACCACACGGCTCTAAGGTACGTGCGAAGGGCACAAAGTGGTGCATACACGTGGTGGAAGGGGCTAAACTCGGTCAAAACGGGCTCAAAACGGGCTAAAAACACTTGTTTGAGCATCAAAAATGATCCGGGATCATTTTTTGAAAAACGCGTTTTTGACCCATTTTTGACCCATTTTTGGTCCCAAAATGGCCCATTTTCAAGGCATTTTGGGATTTTGCATGAGCCAAAACCCGTCGCCACGGGCTTAAAATGGGCTAAAACCACTTGTTTGAGCATCCCGAATGGTCCAGGATCACTTTTGGAAAAACGCGTTTTTGACCCACTTTTGACGCATTGTTGGTCCCGAAACGGCCCATTTTCAAGGCATTTTGGGATTTTCCATGGCCCAACACGCGCCACCACGGGCTCAAAACGGCCTAAAAACACTTGTTTGAGCATCCCAAGTGGTCTAGGAACAACTTTGAAAAAAATAATTTTTTTCTGCCCTGGGGACCCTGGTGGACCCACCGTTGGCCCCGGCCGTGCGTGGGCTGGCCAGCCCTCCGGCTGCACCAAGTGACCACAGGTACGGGGGTCTACGTGTCTCGTTGGGCGGTTGTGAGGCTTGGAAACCATAAAAAGTGGGAGGTTGCGGGTGGACCAGGTGCCCTCGGAATTCGGTTTTGAGCCACGTAGCCCAAGATACGGCCCGTTCTTGGTTTCGGGGTGCTGGTGCACATTGCGCAGATTTTTGGGCTTTTTGGCGCCTTTTGGGGCCGTTTCTCGGACATGTCGTGGAGTTAGAGGGCACCAAAGGTCCCTTGGTCACGAGAAAGTGAAGCCGCACGTGGAGTGTAGCAGCCGTTTGCACTCGTTTGGCTGTTTTGAACCCTTACTAGGGCTGTTTTGGGCGAAAAATGGCTGTTTTTGGCCCAAAACTGCGCAGATTTGGGAGGGCACCTCCCGACTTGGCGCCACCGCCCCGGGCCGCCACCGGTGAGTTTTTGGCTCAAAACTTGGATTTGGCAAGGCCACAACCTAGGCTCTAGGATGGCTAAAGTAGAGTCAGGCCCGAGGCGTTGGGAAGGTGCAATGGCCAAAACGGCACGGAGACGTGTTGTTGCTTGTTGCTTGTTGTTGTTGCTTGTCGTTAGCTAAATTTAAGGGGAGAGGGGTGTAGTAATATATATATATATATATATATATATATATATATACATATATATATATATATATATATATATATATATATATATATATATATATATATATATATAGTGTAGTGTAGAGAGGGAAAAGGGCGCGGGAGGGAGGGGGAGGTAGGGCGGGAGTAGAGGGACAAAGGCCGCAGGCGGGTGCAGACGGGACCAGGGCACCAGGGGGCGGCAAGGTGAAGAGGGAGTGGGAGGGGTGCCTCGCGTATTGCTCCGCGAAGTGTATGCCGGGATGGTAAAGGGAGGACGGGGACAAAGAGACAGAGGGCCAGGGACCAAGGGACCAGGGAAGGGGGGCAAGGGAGGACGAGGGAGGGCGAGCAGACAGGGGGCAGGACAGGGCCAGGGGGCCGGGGCAGAGAGAGGGGGCAAAGAGGGAGCGCTGCCTCGCGAATTGCTCCGCATCGTGCTCGCGCTGGCCGGAGGGCAGAGGAACAGAGAAGGCAGGGCAGGGAAGAGGGCGTGCCATGGCGGCATGAAGGAGCGAACGTGGGGCAGAAGCACATAGGTGCCCCACAACCGAGCGAGCCGCCCGCAGTGCGCGGGGGCACTAGACAAGGCGGAGCGCCGCGGCGCGCTGCCACAAAGCGGTCCACCCCCAAAGGTGCAGTGTCCTGCGTAGCGTCATGCAACGAGGGCTAGGTGCGTGCCTGCGACATGCGTGCGACTTGCCTGCACAGTGTCCTGCGTAGTGTCCTGCGTGGGGTAGAGAGATAAAAGGGCAGGGGAGGGAGGGGGAGGCAGGGCGGGCGTAGAGGGACAAAGGCCGCAGGCGGGTGGAGTGCGACATGCGTGCCACAAGCCTAGGGACCAGGGCGCCAGGGGGCGGCAAGGTGAAGAGGGAGTGGGAGAGGTGCCTCGCGTATTGCTCCGCGATGTGTATGCAGGGAGGGTAAAGAGAGGACGGGGACAAGGAGACAGAGGGCCACGGACCCAGGGGCCTGGGAAGGGGAGCAAGGGAGGACGAGGGAGAACGAACACACGAGGGGCAGGGCTGGGCCAGGGAGCGGGAGCAGAGGGGGGGGGCAGGGAGGGAGGGTTGCCTCGCGAATTGCTCCGCACCGTGCTAGCGCTGGCCGGGGGGCGGGGGTAAGGAGGAGGAGGCGAGAGAACAGAGGGAGGGGGACAGAGAGGAAGGAGGCCGGAGACCCTGCAACTAGGGACGAGGGGCAGGGCAAGGCGAGAGAGGGCGAGCAAACAGGGGGCAAGACAGGGCCAGGGGGCCGGGGCAGAGAGAGGGGCAGAGAGGGAGCGCTGCCTCGCGAATTGCTCCGCACTGTGCACGCGCTGGCCGGAGGGCAGAGGGACCGAGAAGGCGGGGCAGAGAAGGGGGTAACATGGTACCCCACAACCGAGCGAGCCGCCCGCAGCGTGCGGGGGCACTGGGCAAGGCGGGGTGCCGTGGCGTGCTGCCACAAGGCAGCCCGCCCCCAAAGGTGCAGTGTGCTGTGTGCCTGCGTAGTGTCATGCAACGAGGGCCGGCAGGGACGAGGGAAGGGGGCACGGGCAGGGCGAAAGAGGTAGGACACAAAGGAGGTGAGCGAAGGCAGGACAGCCGGAGCAGAGAGAGGGAGCGACGAGGGAGATAGGGGCATGCTCAGCACCAGGCGAGCACAGAGGCCGAGGGAGGGAGCAGAGGGGGCAGGGTAGGGGATAGTTGCCATGCGTCGTGCCGTGCGCCGTGCGCGTCCAGAAACCGACTCTGACCTCATTCATGCATGTGTCATGTCACGTCAACCAAGCCTGGCGCCGGAGGCAGGAAGTGGCACGGGGGGACGGGCACCTGCGGCGCCATCCGTAGGGCCTCCCGTGCGGTGACCCAACCTGTGGCGCAGAGGGGACACGCGCCAGTGGCGCCATCCACTGGACCCCCTGCGCCTGTTGCAGTAAGTGTGACGCAGAGGGGATGGGCACCAGCGGCGCCATCCGGTGGGCCCCCTGCGGCAGCGATTGTGCTGATCTGATTAACTAGGTGGCCAGGGGATGCCACAAATGAATCCCCCGCCCGTCTCCCCGCGTCTCTGCCATAGGACCTCAGGGGCCTCCATCGCGCTCGGGGGTGGCAGAGGCCCGGGGGACGAGAGCACCCGGCCGCTTTGTAGCCGCCACTTCCAGCGGACTGATACCACGGCACCGGTATCGGGCCGCTCGGAAATGGATACACGGGCACCAGGGAGAGGATGGGCAGTCGCCCCCCCCCCCCCCGGGCTGTTGGGTGCCGAAACAGGGGCCCTCCCCTCGACCAGGGCGGCGGATGGCGCAAGAAGCCTTCGAGGCGTACGGTAAGTCCTCCCCGCTGCCCGCACTTCCTCATCATCCGTTTCCACCCGGGTACGTACCTCCTCCAGTAAGTATGGGCACAGGAGGGAGCAGGCACGGGACACTGAGCACCATGCGGAGACGTGGCGACTACCGCCAAGGGGCAACAACGGCAGGTGATCCTGGGGTGCGGAGCCTATACCATGGAGAAGGGCGGGAAGGCCCAAAGGGAACCCCCCCCCCCCCGCAGCAGCCAAGTGCCTCACCCCGTGCTTGTGTCGTGCCTGCGTCGTGCCTGCGACATGCGTGCAACGAAGGGGAGACGACATGGGCGCCCCTCCCCCCCCCACCCAGCCCCGCCCCCCCGAGGGCGGGGGATGCGGGTAGGGGGGGGCGAAAAGCGCCCCCCCCCCCCCCCCCCCGAGGACAACGCGGCAGGGTAGGGAGGCAGCGGTAAGAGGGTGCGGGACGGACCACACGACCGTGCCCGAAGAGGGCACGCGCCGTGCAAGCCCCAGCGGGAGGACCACCGGGGGTGCGGGCGCAGGGTAGAAAGGGCGACGACGGGAGCCACAAGGCATGCCCCCCCCCCCTGCAGAGGGACGGGTGCCGCGCCTCGTGCCTGCGCCGTGCTTGCGTCGTGCCTGCGACATGCGTGCAACGAAGGGAAGACGACAAGGCCCCCCCCCCCCACACACCTCCGCCCCCCCAAGGGTGGGGGATGAAGGAAGGGAGGGGCGGACAGCAGCCCCCCCTCCAGAGGACAAAGCGGCAAGGTGGGGAGGCAGCGGAGAGAGGGTGCGGGAGGGACCACACGACCGTGCCCGAAGGAAGCACGCGCCGTGCAAGCCCCAGCGGGGGGGGCACCAGGGGAGCGAACGCAAGGTGGGAAGGGCGACGATGGGAGACACGCGGCATGCCCCCCTCCCCTGCAGAGGGACAAGTGCCGCGCCTCGTGCCTGCGCCGTGCTTGCGACGTGCTTACGCCGGAGGACGGACAGCGAGGGCGCCCCCCCCCCCCCCCACCCCCTTCTCCCCCACCCACCAAGGAAAGGGGCGAGGACAGCGAGGAGGTGGCGAGGGGACATGGGGGGGGGACAGAGGACAGACCGACGTGCCAGGGGAAGAGACGGGCGGCGAGCGGTGGAGACAAAAAAAAAACAACCACGAACAAAGCAAACCAACGCGCCGGAGGAAGAAAGCGAGAAGACAGGGACCAAAACCGCGGCGAACGGGGGGAGGCCGGGGTGACATGGGCCCGCATGGGACGCAGGTGAAGTACCCGACCACGTGGAAATGGGGTCCCCAAAGGGAAACCCCCCCCCCCCACCGCTGCAGCCACGCCCTGTGCTTGCGTCGTGCTTGCGTCATGCCTGCGACATGCGTGCTACAAAGGGAAGACGACAAGGGCGACAAGGGGGATGACGGTAGCGGAACGCGGACCCCCCCCCGAGGACACCGCGGCAGGGTGGGGAGGCAGCGAAGAGAGGGTGCGGGACGGACCACACGACCGTGCCCAAAGGGAGCACGCGCCGTGCAAGCCCCAACGGGGGGACCACCGGGGGTGCTACCGCAGGAAAGGTAGGGCGACGACGGGAGCCACACGGCAAGCCCCCCCCCCCTGCAGAGGGACAAGTGCCGCGCCTCGTGCCTGCGCCGTGCTTGCGACGTGCCTACGCCAGAGGACGGACAGCGAGGACGCCCCCCCCCCCCCACCCCCTTCTCCTCCACCCACCCAAGAAAGGGGCGAGGACAGCGAGGAGACAGCGAGGGGACATGGGGGGGGGGGGGGGCAGAGGACAGACCGAAACGCCGGGGGGAAAGACGAGAGGCGAGCGGTAGAGAAAAAAAAACAAAAAACAAAGGACACCAACACGCCAGAGCAGGGGCAGACAGCAGGGGCAGGCGGGACATGGCGGGAGCCAGGAAGCACGGCAAGGGGCGCGGGAAAGGGGGACGCCCCTGGGGAAGAAAGCTGGGAGGCAGGGACCAACGCCGCAGCGAACTGGGGGGGGGCGGGGTGACGAGAGCCCGCAAAAGACGCTGGTGAGGTACCCGACCTCAGGGGTTTGGGCCCCCCCCCGGTGTCCGTATCGGCCCCACCTGAGCGCAGGCAATAAGGTGGGTTACGCCCGGGACCGTTGGCCAGCGGCCCGAGGTGGCACCGGCCTGGGGGGGTGGCCAATGGGCCTGACCAAGAGCACTCCCCACGGCACGTACTGCGGTTCGTGTCCTGTGAGGGGCTGCGGGTAGGGCACACCGTCCATCGGGGTAGGCAAGAGACGCGCCTATCCCGCAAGGACTCCCCAGAGACCCACAGTGTACCCGACCCCGGTGTGGGGAAGGGCCAACGTACCTGGTTACGACGCAGGTCCATTTGTACGGAGCGGGTACAAATGGACGGCCCGTACAACAGAGTTACACCCTGACGGGGAGTGCATGCATCGGCCCCCCCGTGGGGAAACTCCTGGAGGGAGGGACCAGAGCCAGCGTCGGGCGCCCCCCCCCCCCAACCCTGCCTGGCAACAAGCCCACCAACAACCGGGTTGAACCAAGGGGCACACCTAGGGGGCAAAACCGGGGGCAAAGGAACACGGAAGAGAAGGGGGGGGGGCGCGCAAGAGGGTTGGGCAACTGTGTCGTGCGAAGTGTCGTGCATCGTTAAGCCAGCAGCGGGCGGGACGGGCCACAGAGTCCACCCGTTCTCCCATGTCCATAGCTCACACAGCCTTCGTTAGCTAAATGTCGCTATCTGTCCCCACCAATCCCGTGGAGTTGCCAGCTTTCCGGCGACGTGCCCGGCGCCTGGTAGACACAGTGTCTAATCTCGTCAGATACGGGCCGCACACGTATGCGGCGTTCCAGGCGCGCGTGGACGCGGAACGTCCGGCCAGGGACAACGGATGGGACCACTTCGTCGACGTCTGCTTGCGGCAGATGTTGGCCCGCGATCCCCACCCGTACAACGCGCCCGACGTTCAGGAGCGGTTCGCAACGGGCACGGTGCCGTTCGGGGTGCACCTGCTCAACCGACTACTCCGATGTCTACAAGATCTCGGGCAGCTCGAGGACGCGCAGCGCGGGCGGCCCCCAGTGGGATCGGCGGGGCGGCCGGGGTATGCGGCGCCGGGTGCGTTTCCGATGCCGCCGCCCCCAGGCCTCGGGCCCATGCCCATCCCGCCCTTTGGGGCTCACCACCACCACCAACTCCATCTCCATCACCTACTTCATCACCCCGTCGGGTTCCCCATGATGCAGCATCACTTCCCACACCAACACGTACACCCGGCGGCTGTGCCACAGCTCCCCGTCCACCTTCACCATCACCATCACATGGCGGCTGTGCCACAGCACCCCGTCCACCTTCACCATCACCATCACCATCACCGTCCGCACCAGCATATGGAGTACCCGCATCCCGTGCCCCAGCAGCACCCACGGGCGCCTCAGCACACAGTACCGGTGCCGGTACCGGTACCGGTGCCTGCGCCGGGGCGGGGCGCCCAGCAGCAGGGGGTGTCGCAAGGGGAGGCACGTGGCGTGCCCCCGGGCGAGGCGAGGAGAATGGGGGCGCCAGCGGCTGCGCCACCCCTGGCGGTGCCCCAGCCGGGGCTTACCGCGGCGGGGTCACCACCGCGGACGGTCCAGGTGCCGGACCCGGCCGTGCCGCGCGGAGCCCCGCCCGTGGTGCCGACGGGGCCTGAGCCGGTGGTTTCAAGGCATTTTGGGATTTTCCATGGGCCAAAACCCGTCCCAATGGGCTCAAATTGGGCTAAAAAAACTTGTCTGAGCATCCCAAATGGTTCAGGATCGCTTTTGGAAAAACACGTTTTTGACCCATTTTTGACCCTTTTTTGGTCCCAATCTGACCCATTTTCAAGGCATTATGGGATTTTCCATGGGCCGAAATGCGTCACCACGGGCTCAAAATGGGCTACAAGCACTTGTTTGAGCATCCCAAATGGTCCAAGATCACTTTCGGAAAAACACATTTTTGACCCATTTTCCACCCATTTTTGGTCTTGAAACGGCCCATTTTCAAGGCATTTTGGGATTTTCCATGGCCCAAAACGCGCCCCCACGGGCTCAAAACGGGCTCCCAAGTGGTCTAGGAACAACTTCGGAAAAAAATTTTTTTTCGCCCCCGGGGACACTGGTGGACCCACCGTAGGCCCCCACCGTGCGCGAGCCGGGCTGCCCTCCGGCTGTACCAAGTGACCACTGGTGCGGGTGGCTAGGCGTCCGTTTGGGCGATTCTGAGGGGTGGAAACCACAAAAAGTGGGGGGGTTGCGGGTGGATTAGGTGGCCTCGGAATCGGATTTTGAGCCACGTACTGTAGCGGCCATAATTTAAAACGGTCATAAATTAAAACGCCATAATTTAAAACGCCATAATTAAAAACGCCGGGGGTTTTGGGGGATTTCCAGAATTGGCCATAATTTAAAACGGTTAGCCACTTTTGTGCACTTTTCCTGTCCAAAGGTGGTTTTTTGATGGAAGCATTTGCTGTTCCAGCAAATGTCGTTTTGGATTTGAAGGACAGTGGCAAACGCAAGCAACCGCCCCCTGAGCATGTGGAGCAACTTGTCACAAAGGCACGCCATGTTAGACCACATGCTGCAGCAATGGAGTACAACTTAACAGCCCCAAAGGACCTCCTCATTTCATCAGAGAATGCGTGCCCTAGGGTACGACAACATCACCTCCCACAGCCCGGACATCGATGCTTTGCTTCCGGCCCCGGAAGCGGATTTGGTCCCCTGTGCTGACTGTTCAGAGCCTTCTCCACCAGCGCAGTGTGTCGTATGCAGCAAGCATTTGTGTTCTGATTGTCTCGATAATCACACAGTCCAATGCCATTAAAACCTGCACTGGGGTCATCAGTTGGAATCTGCGGCGACTTTTTCGTGCTCCGTGTAGTGTCCTTGTGGGTGGCCATAATTAAAAACGCCACAATGAAAAACGCCAAGGGCACCGTTTTTAAATTTGACCGTTTTTAAATACGGCAACGACAGTGGCCCAAGATACGGCCCGTGCTTGGTTTCGGGGTGTTGGTGCACATTGCGCAGATTTTGGGGCTTTTTGGCGCCTTTTGGGGGCGTTTCTCGGACATATCGTGCCGTTGAAGGGCACTAGAGGGCTCTTTGACACGGTGAAGTCAAGCTGCACATGGGGTGTAGCCACTATTTCCCTTCGTTTGGGCGTTTTGCCCGGGTTTTGGGGCTATTTTGGGCCAAAAATGGCTGCTTTTGGCCCAAAACTGCGCAGATTTGGGAGGGCACCTCCCAACTTGGATTTGGCAAGGCCACCACCTAGGCTCTAGGATGGCCAAAGTAGAGTCAAGCCCGAGGCGATGGAGAGGGGCAATGGCCAAAACGGAATGGTGACGTGCTTGTTGTTGCTTGTTGTTGTTGTTGCTTGTTAGCTAGATTTAAGGGGAGAGGGGTGTAGTAATATATTCTAAATATATTACTACACCCCTCTCCCCTTAACTCTAGCTAACAAGCAACAAGCAAGCAAGCAACAAGCCCTTCTCCTTTCCGTTTTGGCCATTGCTCCGCCTCATCGCTCCGGCCTCTACTCTACTCTAGCCATCCTAGAGCCCAGCTAGTGCCCTCGCCAAATCCAAGTGTTCAGCCAAAAAACCCACCGCCGGCGCCCCGGGGCGGGGGCGCCAAGTCGGGAGGTGCCCTCCCAAAATTGCATATTTAATGCCCCAAAACAACCTTTTTTTTTGGCCCAAAACGGCCCCGAAACCCACTCAAAATGGCCAAACGAAGGGAAATAGTTGCTACATTCCATGTGCGCCTTCACTTCCTCATGAAACAGAGCCTTTTCTTTCCCTCTATCTCCACGACATGTCCGAGAAACGGCCCAAAAATGGCTAAAATTGGCCCAAAATGTGCGCAGCTAGTGTCAAACAGCCCCAAAACCAAGAACGGGCCGTATCTTGGCCTACGTGGCTCAAATCCGAATTCCAAGGGCACCTAGTCCACCCTCAACCCCCCACTTTTTGTGGTTTCAAGCCTCAGATTCGCCTCACGAGACGCCTAGACCCCCGTACCAGTGGTCACTTCGTGGAGCCAGAGGGCAGCCGAGCCCGCACACGGTGGGGGCCAACGGTGGGTCTGACCCACCAATCCACCAAGGTCCCCGAGGCGAAAAAAATCCTAGACCACTTGGGATGCTCAAACATGTGTTTTTAGTCCGTTTTGAGCCCGTGGGGGCGCGTTTTGGGCCATGGAAAATCCCAAAATGCCTTGAAAATGGGCCGTTTTGGGACCAAAAATGGGTGAAAATGGGTCAAAAACACATTTTTCCAAAAGTGATCTTGGACCATTCAGGATGCTCAAACAAGTGTTTTTAGCCCATTTTGAGCCCGTGGTGACGCATTTTGGCCCATGGAAAATCCCATAATGCCTTGAAAAGGGCCCGTTTTCAAACCAAAAATGGGTCAAAAATGGGTCAAAAACGTGTTTTTCCAAAAGTGATCCTACACCATTTGGGATGCCCAAACAAGAGTTTTTAGCCCATTTTGAGCCCGGTTTGACCCAGTTTAGCCTTAGAGCCGTATTTTGGAGCCACGTAGAGTTGGGGAGAGGGGTGTAGATTAGAGAATATATTCATCTGCACCTAAAATGGGAACCCCGTTCCGAGTTTGTGACTTGGGGGGTTGCGGAGTTGGTTGTTTCAGCCACAGGCATTTCCGTGTGCCGCAAAGGGGTGGTGCGCTCTCCGCATGACAATTTGGTAGGTCGGGAATGGGAGCGCTGAGTCCCGAGTGACTGTTGGAATGCCCGTTTCACTATGAGGTCCGTGTTGCCGACATTGTACAATAATTCAGCATGGTTCGCCGCCTCGCAGACTGATATTCTCATTAATTTCAGGTCACTATGTTGGGGCCTGGGGTTGGCCTTTACCCCACAGGCTGGTGGCTGTCAGGTATGAGTAGATTCATTTCGACCCATGGTCTGCAAAAACTGATGCCCATGCATGTCCTCCGGAAGTGGTTTCAAGAAGGCAAACAAAAAAGGCAAGAAGAGAGCCCACCACAGCAACACGTCCATCAGCCAATGCTCCTCCTTTTCATTGGCAAACTGAGTGTATGTCACTTTCAGAGGTCGAGTCAACAGATTGCCAGGCGAAAGACGGGGACTGGGACAGAGACAGCGCCCCTCACAGACCCTGCCTTGGACAGCCCCAAGCAAGAGCACAGCTGTAGCCCCGCCGCCCAGGGATGAGGGTGGGGGGACCACACAGGCTTAAGCATGGGGGTACCAGCAGGCGTCACAAATAGCACCAGGCCAGCTCGCGCTGCGCGCAACGCACGGCTCAGTTCTGACTCTGGACAGGGGAACAAGACAGGTAGCATAAGCACGGCAATGAATGCCGTGGAGCTGGGTTAATTTAGCCTTCAGCCCACCCAGAGCACCAAAGATTACATCATCAGTGTATATTTGCATGGCGTGATGTATGTAGCAAAAACACATTGTGCATGCACCCTACCGCTTGGACCCGTGCACTGTCTTGCTCCTCAGTCTTTTTTGGTCAAAGCAGTTGTGCCTGGCGTGCTCGTGCTTCCATTCGCGCAGGTAATCTAGCAGTAAGGAGTGTGCAAGGTTGCGCGCTACTATCCTCGGGTCATATGCCATGGATATCTGCGGATATCCTCGGGCCTTAATGCCACGGATATAATATTTGTGCCTAATGCCACGGATATCTGCGTTGTATCCCGTGGCATATACCATGGATATTGATGGCGCATTTTCATCCCTTCGGTTGTGGCAAAGCATACTGCCCTGCCACGGTCAAACCACTTCTAGAGTCATAGTCTGGACCCTGTAACCTTTCGTGCAGCATCATACCTACTGTGTCAGGGGAATGCAGTGCAATGTGCAAATCGTGCATGACGTCAATAGTGAGTGTGTGTGGGAAACACAATGCCAAAGGCAAAGTAGCAAAGGCTCTGACAGCGCGGTCAGGGTGTTGTGCGAAATAAATCATTGCGAGTGGGGGACGCGAACCACGTGTGGTATGCAATGTCACGTCTAATTTCAACACATCAGTCACAAAGGACTCAGTTCCTCCTGTGAACGCCCAGCAGGTGCTGAGTGGTGCTGTCCCTAGGACGGGTGCTGCCGCAGAAAAAAATATAGAACTGCACAAACATTGCGGGGTTGCAGGGTGATGGAGTCCCATCCTCATAGTTGCTGCTTGGCGGCGAATCTGTGCCAAACTCTACTGATGGAGCGGTCCTTGCGTACTGCTCCAGCAGCTGCCCCGGGGTCCGTCATCGCTGCCGCAACACATGTACCTCGGTGTATGCTTGGCCACTTTGGAGAGACTACAGGCAGTCAAGAGAGGCAACGCTCAATGCATCAATAGGCTGGAGAAGTAATTCAGTATGAGAACAGCAAGGCACTGCCCTGTCTCACCAAGGTTATCGTCTCTGTTCCAATCCACCGTGTTCCATAACTCTACACCAACCAAACAATATAACATGTCACTGGCACACGCACACACAGTAAATTTGGTGCAGCAAACATCCAGGTGTAGCAAATGCAAGGCACTGGTAAAATGTCCCCACCCCCTCCCGTCCTTTGGAACACTTCATCTGGGCTGATCCCCCAGCTTAAGGCAACTTCTGGCCTGAGCTTGCCAGGCGAAGACTTCCTGCAGAGGTTCAACAAATGCAATGCATGTGACACAACAATTATCTGATTTATTGGTGATACTTTGAGGCCCTGGACACAGTCTTGCTATTTTCTGCCCAGTCTCTTTATCGTGTTCAATTGATAAAGCCGCTCTTGGTGCTGCATGCTTGATTCAGTAAGCTATTGTTCTCACTGGCCCAGTTATTGTACTGTTGATGCAACATGCACACCTAGAGTATTGCAAAAACCCAAATGAGTGGAAGAATGGAGCGCAACCTTCGCCAACCAGTGTGCAACAGTGCAGCGCACACCCTGACATCATTGTCAAATCGTTAGTCTCTGTCTCAATAGGTGGCAGCTCCATTCACCATTGTTCAATGAGGATCTATCAATATGGGAGAGTGATTGGTTGGCTTGAACAGGCGACTACAGTTCCAAATGAGTCGTGCTTGTCATGCTGGATGCACAGCGCCGCTCTTCCTCCCCCCGCCACCATTGCACAAGGCACATAAGATACATTGCAGAGAAGTCTGACACACAGTGCAATGCGTGGACAGCGCAATCAACAACCATTGGAGCAAAGGGGGGATTTTTGGGCAGTGTTGTAATCACATTGCCGATGTGTCATGGCATGTTTGTGACGTTCAAACCTTTGACAATCCCCTTTTCTTCTTTTAGCAGTGTATGAGAACACTCCAAACAATGTCAGCGGCACGCACTGCCTTCTCTGTCTCACTGAACATCGTCGCGGCCGTTGCTCTCATTCTGGTGAACAAGAAGGCAGTGTTTGAAGTGGCCAATTTCCATTTTGGTACTGCACTCACGATCATGCATTTTCTTTTCACTTGGGCGTGTTGTGTTGCAGCTGCAGCTTGTGGCACGTTTGAGCCCAAGATGCTGGATATTGTCCAAATCTTCAAATTGAGTCTCGTGTTCAGTAGCTACATCCTGTTCCAAAATATGTCGCTCGTTCACAATTCTGTGGGTTTCTATCAGATCATGAAGATCGCCAACACACCAGCAATATTAATCATGGAATACATATTGTACGGGAAGAAACAAGGCTACCGTGTCCTCGTTTCACTGGTGGTGATATGCTTTGGGATATTTGCTGCAGTTTTCACCGAGCCAAAGCTCAATCTTGTAGGCACTATCCATGCAGTGCTTGCAGTGCTGTTCAACAGCCTGTACACCATTTGGGGCAAACACAAGCAAGATGAACTTAAATGTAACTCTCCACAATTGCTGTTATTCCAAGCCCCAGTGTCCGCCGCTTTCCTCTTAGTTCCCCTGTTTTTCGACAAATTCGGTGGCTTGATTACATATTCGCCCAGTACAACAGGAATCATGTTCATCAGCATATCATGCCTGACAGCTGCCGTTGTGAACCTATCCTTCTTTTGGATGGTGGGCCGGACCAATGCAATCACAGCGAATGTGGTGGGCTACGTCAAGACAGTGTTCGTTTTCCTGGGAGGATTCGTGCTGTTCGCAGACGCACTGACGTTGCAGAACATGGTGGGAATCACAATCACATTGGTGGGCAGCGCAGTCTTTATGTGGGCCCAGATGAAGGATAATGATGATGCCACCAAACAAAAGATGTTGGACCAAGAAGGAGATCCCCAATCTCCCTGAGGCCTCCACTAGCGCCACGGGCTGATTCCCTCCTCGTTCTATCGGCATCGGGTAAGATGTCCATTTCTGTCTCCCACCGCTGCGAATGGCGAAGCACAGCCAAGGGCAGAATTCCACTTGAACCAGCCAATGTTCACCCCAACCAGGCGATGTCAAGGATCATTTTGCCCTAGATTGTGTGGTGGGGAGAAAGAGCAAGCATTTCTTGGTGCCATGTGTGTGTTTTCATTTTTTTGTTTTGTTTTTTTGTTCTTTTGGCAACAGCACCAATTGTTTCATGTTCTGAATTGTATAATTTAATGGACTTGAACCGGACTGTGGGGTGTTTCTACCCTTCCAGAGAGTTTGGGCGTCCGAGAATGTCGAAAGTCGGCGATGCATGACAATGAAAATGCTACTGAAGCAAACAGAGATCTCGCAAAAGGTGGAGTGGCGTAGGACCGTGTTTCCCTGTGCGCCGACCCTCCATATGGATTTCATCACGCAAGCTATTCGCACGCATGGCGAAAATGTATTTCAGACATGGATGCCGGTGTGGCAGCTGCGGATTCCAAGTATGGTGTGCTTTTCGCTCAGGTTTCATGGTTTTAACCACTGATTTTGGCCGCATTACACCATATTTTGCTTTCACCTCGGGCAGGATGCATGTCGTAGTATGCCTCTCTGGTTGGTTGCAGCTGTGTGGTGTGCCTGGATCTAGCATTGTACCGAGTACTGAGCAGAAGCTTCTGTGATTGCATTCCATGTTTTGCATCTTCAAACCACCTGTTGTTGTATAGTCTGTCTGAGATTTCAAATCGCGACGTGCACCAACCTGTGCATGTCGAATCGGCATCCTTTTTTGATCTGATTGCGACTGCATATTGGTGCATTGCCAGAGCGGTGAATGCCTTCCATATTTCTTGTTTGAGGTTGAGACGAAGTACCTCTGTTCATACCCTCTGGATATCCCCGTAGTGAATTCCTTTATCCCCCATCCCATCTCCAACTACGGGGCGTTCGGCAGTCTGCTTTCTCACACTCTCTTTTGTGTCTATCTGAAACCAGTACTGCGACTGCTGCAATGCCACCTTTGTCCACACACAGACACCATACATGCTTTTATCGATGATATCCTTATCCACGCCACATCCGAAAAAAGAGCCATGCTGATTGTTCACGGTCTAACCACGACAGTGGAACAACGGGATATCCAAGTGAACATGGTCAACTCAGAACACCACATGTATTTTGATGTGCCACATTTTACCCACATCAACGCAAAAGGTGACACTTTCCACAACCAATGTCTTGAATGAAGGGGTTAAGCAGCCACTCCTGAGTGACAAAGGAAGCCGAAGTTTGTACGCCGTGCACTTCTGAAGACAAGTGTTAAGGCAGATGTTTGGACTGATAAAAGCAACTCGGCTGCCACGCAAGATGAAGGAGAGGATGAGGCAGATGTGTGTGCCTTGTGTTGTCAGAAGCGCCCCACCATCACAGGTTGTGGTGAGTGCTAGGAACATTGTTGTAATAAATGTATTGATGCCCACACTTGTGGGGAAAACATTGTTTATCAGCTGGTACATGAGTAATACACATTGATGTTGAATTCAGCTATTTTCGTTTATGAGTGTGCTTTGTAGGGAAGGTTTGCGGTCCACTCTTGGTCGAGTTGGGGGGTAAATTGGGGGTTAAAGTTGGGATAGTGATTACCCTCACCCCCCCTTGTCATTCCGCACCCCTTGTCGTTCCCCAGGGGGGGGGGGGGCGGGGGTTCACTTGGTCAACCCAAAATTTTTCGTTGCGGCTCACCGTGTTGTTGTGTGGGTGACTGTGTTGCGGGGCACTGCCACTTGTATCCCTTGTACTCATGGCAGGACACTTTGCTCACTTTCGCTGAAATGGAACTTGACAGCACCCAATTTCCCAATGCTGAAGGGGACAAAGCCCCATCATGCCGTGGCACTCTTCCTCGTTGCATGTGCCCCATCGAGCGAGACGTACACTTATTTGGTGTGTAATGCCGATGGCCGCACCCAGAGGTGGAGGGGGCTGCGCCGTCTTGCGTCATTTGGTGGTGTTGCCCTGTCTCACTCAATGCTTGCTGCATGGTATGGCAAACTGCAGGCAATGCGAGATGCCGGAGCATTCGGTCGCGGCTACGTTAACATTGATGTGGATGGTGACACATCCGTTGCCACCAGCCCGGCCAAGAAGCGCGTGAAGATAGAGCCTGGCAAGAGCAACGGCCGGAAGGGGGAGCAACATGGAGGTGCAGCGTCTGCACCTCCCGCAGCTGCTGGGGACAGTGAGCTGCTCGCCGATTGTATTCTGGATGCCGTGGAGTGGCACTGCACAACCATGTTTCCCCATGGGACAAATGTAATGTTCATCCGCTCCACGGGGGAACGTGGTTTGGCGCAGGTCGTTGGACATTCGGAACACGGTGATGCATATCGCCGCATCACTTATGACCGCGATGGCAAGACTGTCTTGCACGACCGTGGGTTCCCCAAAATCCGCTTGCACCTGCCAAGCCTCCTACTAAGAAGGAAAAACCAGCACCCAGGAGTGCTGCCCAAAGCATTCCAGTGGAAAGTGGTGAGCATGTGCAAGAGTTCAAGGTCAAGTGGAGCAAGACCAAGAAATTTTACACCGAGCCGGTCAAGGAGTAGGTCTCCGTACATTGGCACCTTTGAACGCATCTTATGCTGAACTGTTTCGTTTTATGCTGCAATTTTTGTTTATGCGTGTACGGTGGTGGTGCGGTCCCTCACGGGGGGGGGGGGGGGGGTGGGGGACCGTCACTTGGCAACCGTCCCGCAGGGGGTGGTGGGGGACCGTCTTCCCTGGGGTGGGGAACGACATGGGGGGGGGGGGTACAAAAGCCCCCCCCCCCCCCCATGTCGGTACAAAAGCCCCCCCCCCCCCATGTCCAACGAACACTGAGTTTCAGACCGTATTTTTTTAAGGACGTGGTTAATTAGGTACTTCCATTCGGAATCGGGCTCCAGAAGCGCGGTTCCAAGCGAAAGGTTTGGGGAAATGAGAGGCTGTTGTGATGTATCTTGCAGGAATGGTGGGCAAATTTGTAAAGCAAGTTGTGAGGGAATGGTGTCCCTAAACTACAGGACCTCTATTACCCACCATGACCGATTCTCTGCTTGCACCTGGCCGCGAGGTGCTGTACAAGCGGTACCACCACTTCTGCCCATGCTAGGAGCAAGAAGGGCTCCAAGCCCGGGGAGCATGTTCAAGTTTTCCGCATGAAGCGGGACCACAACAAGGGCTTTTACTCTTAAAGGTGCTAATTGCAGGCCTCCATCGCATTGTGCTTTGAATGAGCTTGGTAACTTGTGCCTAGGGATGTGTTACCGCCGTTTCACAATATTGTCGCGCACACCGAACGGTGTGTCCAACGAACACTCCCGTTTCGTACCGTTTTTTTTAAGGACAAAATGGTTCGTTGGACGGAAGGGGGGGGGGTTAGCGCGCTTGGCGAACACCCCCCTCAATGACGGCCCGAGTCACACATGCACTGTAGTCCGCCGGTCATTGCTCAGCAGCAAGCATTTGCCTTTGCCGGCGCTCTACACCTTACTATCCATGGTGTTCCACATCAATAGTCCATGCCCTCCCTAGTCCATGCCCTCCCTGCTCCCCGTGGGCATGCCGCTTGAAGTTCAATTCACACTAGGTGGCCAATCATCCACCCACACTGGTCAAGTTACAAACCCCCCTTTCCTCCTTTCCTCCTTTTTGTCCTCCCTCTTTGAAAGTAGCGACAACAACAGCAATGACAGAACAACAAACAATGGCCGATCCATGGAGAGCAATGAGTGAAATGCCCGCCCCAGGCAGGCCAGGTGCAATGCAGGGTGTTTAGTAGGGTGGGGGACAGGGCAGAGATGGACTAGGAGTAGGCATGGGGGCACGGGACCTGCACAGTCCACTAGGTAAGGGTTGGAAAAGGGTTGGGAAAAGGATGGAGGGGGATTTGGGGGAGGTGCCATGCGGATGAACGGTCCGCATTACGTTCAGGGGATTAACAAAAAACCCCTTTGCGCCGGCCCTGTGTTACCATTGGGACCTTATTAGGCGGGCTATGTTTACCTTTGAGCTTAATTCGGCGGGCTCTGTTTACCTTTGGGCTTAATTAGGCTCTATTTGGATCAATGGATGGATGCAACTCGCCGGTACCACGTGGTGCTAGCGAGTTGCCGGTATGGTAAAAAGTAGAAACTTGCCGGGCAAGGGTTTCTGCTGGGAGGGAGAAACAGTCCCCCGCCACAAAACCAAGAACGGTCGGCTCCACCCCCCCCCCCCCCCCCCGCCCCCCCCCCCCACCCACTTAGGCAACAGCCCCCGTGGGCCTTGTGGTCCCCGTGTGGCTCCGCAATCATGGTCCGGCCATTTCACTTGCTGCGGTCGAGCGTGGGCTCTCGCACGTGATTCCCGAAAGGAATCCCCCAGGCACCAGCCGAGAGTCTTTGGCTAGGTGACGGATGGCCCACCTTACTCTGTCTCTCATGGCGGTTGGGGGAGTGGGGTGATATGGTGACGTGCGGCCAAGACAGATGCCAACAACCTACAACTCATTGCACCATCCATCAGGTGCACTGACTGGGAGCCGGTAGACTTGGGAAACAGACGGGTCTATTGGTTTATAGGTACTATCAAGTATAGTTGGTTCTAGTGGTATCCTTTCTTTTTGGCAGTTTTTAGCCTTCTGAAACAAACTAGGTTTGGCGCCGGGCTGGAAGCCCTGAGGGTCAACAATGCCAAAGTCGGCTCTTTTTTGCCTCGGTGAAGCGCCATTTTTTTTTTTGCGGCGCGAGCACCGTGAATCTAAGATTACCTCTCAGCGCCCTGCATTGGCACCGCAGGTGCGACTTGTTTTGCCTTGTCTTGTCTGTATTGGTACCCCCAAAAAACAAACCAGGGTTGGCGAAATCTGTATTTACCTCTGAACTTGGCCCAATGCAGCAACTGGCACATTCAGAATTGGCCTATTTGATTAAAAAAAAAAAAAGAAACCAGGGTTGGCACCGTGATGGAAACCCTGAGGGTCAACAATGCCTAAGGCAGTAGGGGATGTGGTAGATGACAGCCCAACGGTGTTCGGCCAATTACCAGCGGACGAAGCTAACCGTGCTACCCATTCTTTGACCCAACTCCTAACCCGCCTGGATGCAAAAATTGCACAGGTTTAGAGGCCTCCGGTACATGGGTCTGTGAGGCCATGTGCTAAACCCAAACCTAAACCCAAACCCAAGCCTAAACCACAAGCTACTGGTATATCCTTGCCTGGGAATCCCCCGGCAGCTATGCCTTTAGATCCCAGGCCTGCAAATCCTACAGCAGAAGTACCCATTGTACCTGCCTCCGCATTACCAGCAAAGAGACCTGCCTCCGACATCGCAGATTTTCTGCAGATGAGGAGGAAAAGAATGCGTAGGTAATGAATGGCCGTGGCACCGTAAACAGTGGTGGAACAAAACAGAGCCGCCTTAGGCATTGTTGACCCTCTGGGTTTCCAGCCCGGCGCCAGCCCTAGTTTCATCCCGTGGCAATAATAGTGATATATTTTACGGCGCCAGCGCCGTAAGATATGTAGCGATCAGTAAAAGACCCCCTCCACAATGAGGGTTCATTTCTTGAGTGGACCGCGGTACCACTTGGTCAAGGAGATGTGGTGGATTTCCCATGTAGCTCCATGACTAGAAAGAGTGTCGTGAAAACAGAGCCGTGGGGTACCATCCCTTACTACAGTTGGGGATAGCAGGTTCCGCACCATTTTCACCCCCACAAGCTTTATAGTAGGAGCAAAAGGCATGTCCCATAGACGTGCTAGGAATGTAAAATCCTGTGGCCACTCAGTTGCAGGTACACCCTTGGTGCTATTGGCACTTGGGCGTAGTGGCATGAAGGTAGTGTCCTGTTTTCAATGGCCGCAAGTATCCTTTTAACCCGGTTAAATACCCGGCAAGGAAAGGAACGCAGCAAATGGGGATCAACGACGGTTAGCTTTGCTAACTGGGGTTTTATATGTCTGTCTTATTTGTTCCAGATTGTTTTTGAAATTTTGCCTGGGGAAGATGGTGGAATGCATGGAATTTCAGGATTACCTCCAGGCCGGAGTGCACGACTCGGTGCGAGAGGGAACCCCAGCAGCGTCCTGGGCAAAGGCAAAAATGCGGTTAACCAAGTCCCTTCGCCATTTGGGGGATTCGCGTTCGCAATGGCTCCAGACATTTGCCAGTGCCTCAGGATTTGGAGGGACAGAGGAGGCCCTCCTGAGAATCTGATTGGCTACACGTTGACAGAGCAGGTCCAAATAAACATGACCACAGGGGCCTTTGAGAAAATCAGGGTACAGCCAGACACTGTCAACAAGGCTTCGGACCGTGCCCTGCTGAGCTTGTTAGAGGGACAGGCTGCCCTGATCAAGTCCCTCACGGAGAAGGTCAACAGTCTATCGGAAGCCCCCACGCGGTCGGAAAAGTCTGTGCCACCCCTGTGCCTCAAGGAGTTACATGAGCTGGCCTTGGTATGGAACCACCCTCAATGGGTCACCAGGGTCCTGTACTACCTCAAATGCGCGATCCTCGAGGAAGCCCTGCCGCTGGATGCCATGAGAATGACCCCCAAGTGGGATGACGAGGCGCAGAAGCCCCTCCTCTCCACCCTCTCGGACGACCAGAAGAAAGACACCACGGTATGGACTGAGGTGGTGGGGACTGGAGATTCGGCAGGGGACGCCCCCATGGATGACAGCTCAGGCACCCCCCCCCCCCCCGGTGTTTTCCTTGAACAGCTCTGCGGGGTCATGGTGGAGTCTTTGTGGCTGCTGGTGTGGTCCTCCATCCACTGTTACAAGGAGAGATACGAATCCGACTCGACTTCTTCTAAACAAGCATCGGCGGACCCAGACTTCACCTCGGGCCTGAGTACAGCGGGGGCACGCCTTAAAAAGGTCATGCGGCGTCGTTTCAAAATGGTGGATGGGGTTGAGGACTTCGAGGTCCGTAAAGGAGAGTGGGTGCGATCGGACTCCCGCCCCAGTGGGTCCCTGTAAAACATGCAAAGGTCACGGGCTCATCGAGAGGCACTAGGTATGGAACTGCCCTAGGCTGGAGTGGCGGGACTTGGCGGCCCAGCCGCTGGACGCGACATCAATGCTACAACGGCTGGACCGCTTCCGAAAGGGGGGGCCTGTGTTGGCACCCACCCCAGTGGCTTCCCAGGACGTCATCGACTGGCCGGCGGTGGTGGTTGCATGGCAAATCTTGGGAGAGACCGACCCCACGGAGTGCCCAGCAGCCTGTCTGGTTTCAACATGGCGGCCATCGACACGAAGAACCTACACGAGCCACCTTCGACGATTTGCCAAATTCGGGGGCGCTGTCCAGCCAGGGGACATGCAGGCGTGGGCGGAAAAGGTCTTGCTCTCCATGTTTGCCCAGGGCCAGAAGGCAGCGGCGGCCAGAGGATGCATACCCGCCCTCAAGGCAGTGGCTACCTTGGGGTGGATCCCCCCCCTGCAATGGGACAGGCTATGGAGAATTTCCAAGGCGGCAGTGGATTCCCCGGGACAGCGAAAGTTCGGAGGGCCCGACCTACTCCAGCTCATGGCCGAATCATGCTCCAGGGTGGGGGAGTGGAAAATCTATGCCGCAGCGGTCCTATCCTTTGCCACGCTCTGCAGAGTGGGAGAAATATCATCGCTTCGCCGATCGAACATCTCCAAAGTCGGAATCACGTACCAAGTGATCAAACGAGACCATCGCCAGATCACGAGACGACTGGGGCCATACGCGCAGGCATGGGCTACGTGGCTCCGCAGGATCGCACCCCGTGAGGCGCCAGCATTGGGACGGGCAGCGGATCTCGAAATGGGTATGGCCAAGCTCTTGCAGGGGACCGACAGAGGAGAGGCCAGGTGGCATGCCTGGAGACGAGCAGGCGCAACCTACCTCCGGTGGTTGGGACTTCCGTGGAGGCACCTCCTGTGGTGGGGTAGATGGCACATCATCAAAATTGCTCACCTATACGCGTCTTCCCCCGACGAATTTGAATGTGTGCAGACTACGCGACTGCCTTGGCCAGCCACTGAAGGAATCTGCTGGAGACAAACCGATATTAGGGACCTATGGCCGGCCAGCCTCGTGGAGCTCTTCGAAAATGACGAGAAAGTCCGCACATCCCCGGCAGAGGCCAAGAGGACACAACCCGCAGGAGGAGACGGCAGGACCGGAAAGGAGAGCGCCGCAGCGGTACGGACGATCGGCGCGGGACGCCAGGGGAGAGGAGGCCGAAAATCCCGACGCACGGTCTCAGAAGGAGTCACAGGAACGGGGGCCCCACCAGAAGTCGAGCCTCCCGGGGGCATGAGGTCCGTGGACCCGATGCCGACACGGGATAGGGCTGACAGCGGAACACCAGAAGCCCCGGTTACTTCCAAGGAGAGTCCCATCGACGTCGATGAGGAACAGGACGTGGAGATGGGTCCCCAGCGACAGCGTGACGCCGGTGGAGGAGCACAAGCCCCCGGGCAACCTCGAGGTGGTGGACGGTTCCAAGGACGGCCCCGGGGTTTCACGACAAGAAGGACACGGCCCCGAACCACAGCGGGTCTCGGAGCCAAGCACCTGGCGACGCTGGCCCGACGTGCAGCCGGCGGCGCCGGTAAACGATGAATGCCCCCGGGAGAGGGCTGTGGAGAGATTGATCCGGTCGGAACGAGGACAGGGGTGGCTGGACGAAATTTCCACGGGCCTGAGGCTAAGTGGGGGCCTACGGGACCTGTTGCACCGGCGCATCCGTTTCCTATTCATCCAGGGGCGGAGGGTGGCTAGAGACCTGGGTATGGTGGATGTAGATAACCAACTAATCGCAGCCTTGGACTCCTTGCGGGGGGATGTGTGGTCCTGTGTGCTGCGGGATTCCACCTCCCCGGTCACTCTCCTCCTTAGCCTCGACCCTTCTGTGTTGGATAGGGGGTTGGGACCGGTGGGAAATATCCCCATCCCCGAGTTTCTATGGGATATCCTTGCCCCGCTTGCTTTTCAGGAAGTGACGGATTGTGATTTGGGGGAATTGCCAGAGATCTCACCTGAGGGCCTCGTTATGGCGCGTGCCTTGGTCAGGGACGGGGTCCTCCGGCAATGTGCTGAGGGGGGGGGGGGGGGGTCACCAGGGGCCCAATGGCTACCTGTTCCCCATCCCCAAAAATGCCGTGAAGGCGTCCATGATTGTGCATTTGGTGCGCCTCAATAAGTGCCACCGTTTTCGCCCGCCACGTTTTGGTTTGCCCTCGGTTGAGGACCTTGCCTTCCTTATACAGGCCCACAGCATGGGCCTCCCAAGGCTTTCGCTGGGGTCCCACTGTCTGGACCACCTGAACGACCCCTTCCTGCGTGAACTTGAAAGTTTACGTTTTTCGGCGGAACCGGGTGCCCCCCTCTTGGCCTGTCACATCGACCTCACCAATGCCTTTTGGTCGTTCACTTTGCCAGAGCCTTATAAAAACAGCTTTAGAGTGCGCATCAACGGAAAATCCTACGCATTTTTTTGCCTGCCTTTTGGTTGGCGTTTTTCGCCGGTCATATGCCAATATGTGCTAGCTTTTGTGACGGGGTTTGTGGACACCAGTGGTGTCGTGGTACTACACTATTCAGACGACTTCTTGGTCATTGGGTATGGAAAAGCCAGGGTAGCATCGGTGTCACAACGCATGTGCGACGCTCTGCGGAAGGCGGGGGCTGTCATTAGCACTAAAAGTGTCCTGGAGCCGGTCCCGGAGATTCAGTGGTTGGGGAAGTGGCTGGTGCTTTCGGGGGACAGTGCGGGGGTTTTCCCAAAGGGGCAGGGGGGGGCTGCTTTGCTTGGCCTCTGGATTCGGGCTGCGGTGCTGCCCCTTACCCGCAAACACGCCCGTTGTATCCTGGGCCGCTTTATTTGGAGCCTGCGCCCGACAGTGGGGTTCGCCCCTTTTTTGAGTGGCTGTTGGGCCCACTGTCAATGGGGGCCGAATTGGCTTCAGAACTGCCCCCTCTCCTTGCTCCAGAGCCTCCTGCACTGCCTCCTGCTTTCCTATAGGTCTTGGAAACCACAGGTATTCCTTCCCCTTGGCATCTGTGGGGAGGGGGTCCTGCATGTGGATGCCGCCTTTGATGTTGACAAATTTAAAGTCGGTGTCTGGGGCCCAACCTTGGGTGGCCGGGTGTTCCCCTGCTCCCCGGGGGTTCGGACACAGCAAGAGGCCGAGCTCGAGGCCCTGGTTTGTGGGGTTCGGCTCTGCATCAGGGTGGGCGGGCCTGTGTGGCGTCTGATAGGGGATAATTCCTCAGCTTTGGAGCGGGCCGCTTCCCTTAGGGCCAAGGCAGGCCTGCGACGCCAAAATAGGCACCTGCGAAGGTTGTTTTATTTAATCCAGCGCCTGGAGGGCTCGGTGTATCTGGAATTTGTTCCGGGGGACCTGAACCCGGCTGACAGCCTCTCCGGGATAGACTCGGAGTGGAAGGGGCGGATGCAGGATGCCTGTGCAAGGGCTGCAGACCGCCACGTGGCTTTACAGTCGTTCCCTGGGGTCCCCTCCCTAGCGTGGGTCTTGGGTTTCCCTAAGGGATGTCGGGGGGCAGCCTGTAACCTGGATGCAGTGGCACTAGGGTCAGCTGACCCACTGTCCTGATTTTTTTTGGGGACGGGGCCATGAGAGGTGCTGTGGTTGTGCCCGTGGGAGAGCGAACAAAAATAAGCAGCGAGGAGCCACAATATCCCTGAATTGTGTTTTGCTTTGTTCGCAAAACGACTGTTAGCTTTGCCAACTGGGGTTTTATATGTCTATCTTATTTGTTCCAGATTGTTTTTGAAATTTTGCCTGGGGAAGCCCGCCCACCCGCCCGGAATGACAGGAGGCCCGCCCATCCACCCACCCAACGAACAGCATGTGTATCTATGGCGTCATAGCGCCTTTGTGGTGTATGGTACAGCAGCGAGGAGCCACAATATGCCTGAATTGTGTTTTGCTTTGTTCGTAAAACAATATCCCGGGGCAAGTTAGGTTTTCGGTTTAGATATCGGTAGTGTTTTTGGTGATCCCTCACGGTTACAATTGTGGGATCATCCTCTTTCGCACGTTGCAGTTCGCTCAGTGTTGCCTCTAGCTTCTCCTCATGGAAAGCTGCACTAGGTAGGCAATCCATGTATGGTTGCCACTGTAGGGTAGCCAACAGCAAGGCGTCCATATATTGTTGACGACCTTGCCGAGGCCTCAGTGCTAGCAGCATCAATGTACAAAATTGCAGAATATCCATGGCTTCCTTTCCGGACTAGGGATCATGCCTGCGCCAATGCATGGTTCGTACCCGGTACCCCAGGTACCACAACGCTGGTGCGTAGTCGCAAAACAACGCAATCATGCCCTGGAGCTGCTGCAATTTTACGGCGCCGGTACCGTAAACATCTCGCAAACACTGGAGTTGGGCAATAGGAGATCGGAATGAGAGGGACCACTCGATTGGTGCGGAAGAACACAGACAGAATCATGCTCTCCATCATGGAGAGATTAAAGTTTGTTATAATTTCCACTTTGGTGGGGTCAGTTGGAAACTGTTTATACTCAAGTGCTGCCCATAAGGGAAAGAATCGGCGGTAGCACTCCGTCACACGGTGATTCTATGCATGCCACATACCAAAGAGTAGTGGCATTTTGGCCAAAAATGGTGCCGATGACACAGAGGCATAAGTTACATTGTAGTGTAGTTTGTGCAGACGGAAGTATAGATCCACATCGCATAGTACAGGACGTAGGTCAGTGGGCCTGTTACTGGTCCTTGTTCTCCACTCCTGCAAATTGGAGCAAACCTCCAGTAGGCCTGGACTGGAACTAATGTTCACTGGTTCACCGTGGGGCCATTTTTACCCCATACCCGCGGATATCCAAAGGCACACAAACTGCCTTGTAGCGGAGATTGCATGCTAGTAGATCATCTATTTTCCCACGGAAACAGTGACAGGCCTGCTGCAGCACGTGGCAGGTCCCCAATGTCAGATATCAGGTCGGGAATACCCTTCACACCCCTAAACAGGGGAAAGCCGCCCTCTGGTGTGGGAACTGGTAACATCGCCACACAGGTGGCATTGATAGAAATGTTCCGTTCTCGGGCTACATTCCCGCTGTAGCGCCATTTATTGTAGTTGTCTATGCAGACAACCATAGTGTTCAGGCCCGCCAGTGCCTCAATGTGTTTTGCATAGGTTAGGGCCTCCTCCCCAATGTTGGGTTTGCGGTTAGCCACCAGACCAGTTTGTTGTTGTTTTCTGGTCAGGTGTTCAATGGTTCTATCAACCTCCACACTACCTGTGGACCATCTCTGCAATGATAGAAAGCAGGTCCACAGGCTTTTAGCAAAGGTGGTGCACCACCTTTGCCCAGGACGGGTTCCTCGTCTCATGGCCGACCACGGGCCAATCGGATCTTAGGTCCCGCATCCCTTTGTACAAGCGTGGTCCCGACTTACGTACCTTTAGGAACTAGGTCACGAAACGTAGCCCAGGTCCACCGGATAGGGTCTTCAATAAGGTCCCCCACTTTTGAGATGCTTCTCATAGCAGTCAGCTGTTTTATGAAATCCACAGACACAATAGTGTCCCTAGCAGATGGACGTGCTGATGTGCCTGATGTGCAGGTTGCAGATTTGGGTGTCGACATTTTACGGTGCCAGCGCCATAAATTATTTACGGCGCCGGCGCCGTAAGTTGGCGATTAGAACATGTAGGCCTGGTGATACCTCATCATTGCTTCGGATCACAACAGGTATGTACTTGATTGCACCATGTGAGCAAAAAAACAGGGTGGCCGGATATGAACAACATTTTACAGTTTGTACCCTTATCTGAATTTGACTCCAAACCCCCTTTTTTTGGGGGGGGGGGTAGTGCCTTACTGGCCATGTATTTGTCGCAATAGTGTAGCGGTTACTGGTAGTTAAATACTGGCACTTCTTGATTTCTGCGCCGACATGTTTACTTTGTTGACAATTTTTCCTGCATTGTTGCATGCTTAGTACATTTGTCAAACTATGTAACATTCCCTACTTCCTTGTTGTGCACGTTTGCTTAGGCCACAATTTTTTTGCACTAGTGTGATTTAGCACTGTGCAATTTTTGCACATGCTGCAGATAGTGGAACACCTCTGCTATTCATAGAAATCTAGGTGTCCATGCTGATCACCATACTAGTGGACTGTGGGGTGCATTTTTCATGTGTCCTGCAACGTCTGCCACAAGGTGAGGGTCAGGGGATAAAAATGTGCTTTGTGTTGGCTGGAATGGGGTGTTGTGCAACTCGCACGGAGTCGGCAAAAGCAAAATGGCATCCCGCGGTGGAAAACGCATGCCTGTGAGCACCAGCCTACTGGAGTCCCACAGTGATGTTGAGGAGGTCACTGGTACAAAGCCCCACAAGAGTCTCACAACAAATGACCACTTAGACAACAATATTGTCGGCAATGACGACGGGGATACATTGGATCTGGTACCCAAACCAGACAATGACCCGGGGCTAGTGGTACCACCCTCTGAGGGAGGGCCGATGGAAGATGCCCTTTTGGCACTCCCGGTGTACCCTGACGAACTTGATGAAGACTTGAGTACTGTGGCTGACGTCCCAGGTCCATGACCTTGATCCCCAATGCCAGTATGGCGCAAAGATGGTTGCTGTCACGTGGCGTAGGTGAGGGCATATGTGATGAAGCAGGTGCCCAATATCCAGTAGAAAGTTTTTTCTAATCTGCAGCGCCTTGGTAATGTGCTGGGATGCGATGATGATTGGAGGCTCACTTGAGGTAAAAGATGTATGGTTTACGGCGCTGGCGCAGTAAACGAAGAAATCTGCATATGAGTATCCTACAGTGTCATACCTCCCATGTCCTTGAGTAGGACTTGCTTTGGATGTACTGGGTCTCCATGGGCAAGACTGTCGATGTACTGTTCAACCAACACGTCGTCTAATACCCGTACTTGGCCATGTTCACAGTTCTTATGCAAGGCGACTTCGTCTACGGATACCTAAACGCCGCTCCTAAGTATGTACTTACTGAGGTCCTTGGCAAACGCATCAGTCACAATTAGTTTTGGGTCAGTGTCCACGGCAGATTTGTCCTTTTTGTTGGTGGCCTCCAGTAGGGGTTCGCCTTCGTTCTGATCGGGTATGGGGAACTGTGGTTCGGCTGTTTCCCGGAGACGATGCCCCTGCACCCCAACTCTGGGTGTCAAGTCTGGCTGCAGCCACAACAAATGCTATACCATGGTACCTCCGAATGGCATCTATCCTCTATGGAAAACAAGTAGGAGCAACAAATTTCCAACAGGGGGGGAAATCTAGCGAAACGCGTCTAATTTTGACGCACCTGGTTCGCCAGCATTTCCTTTTGTTGTGCCGGAGACCGCTGTTTGAACTCTTAGTGGGATAGGACGTTTGTGGACACAATTGCTCGTGTCAACCGCAGCTATGAGGCAGCCTACGAGCCCATTCGGGCTACCAATTTCCGTGACTACTCCACAGGGCTGACGACATCGGATATTGAGGACCTAACCCAGTGGTTGGTGGATAGACCGATGTCGGTCAATGTGTCCAAGCTGAACGGCCACCTCAAGTTCCTCAAGTGCCGCCGCAACATTATTTGGAACATCTGCCATCCAAAAAAAGATTCGGTGGCAGATCAAAACAGTATGTTTTTGTGTATTTACCACGTTTTCCATATTTACGGTGCCAGTGCCGTAAAATATTAAACCCACACATTTTGTTTGTTGTACAAAACACTTGGAGCTCTGCCACAACCTTGCAAACTCCCTCTACGAAAAACATGCGGATAAATTTATCCCTCGCGGCGGACTTGGAGGTCGAGCTTACGCTGAGCTCCGCCTGGGAAAAGCGGACTGGCCAAAATGGGGCTCTCTATTGAAAAGCCCTGTCTAGACAGATCCGGCATTCGCAGCCCTACGGCAGCGTTTGCTCAACCCCTCCGGACAAGCAACAGTGCCATCTACAACACCCACTACTATGAAGGATGTTGTGGGTTATCAAGCCGAATTCGGCGGCCACACAAGAAGGTTGTCCTGGCTGGTAGCCACTTGATGGCGGTGGTCAACGCCAGGAGTACCCATTGCATTCTGGTGGAGTGCTTTGATGGCGGCGTCCCATACAGTGAGGGCCTCCTGAGGGTGGCCCATGGGGGTACCCCAGTTATTATGTTTGGGAAAGCCACTGTTATTCAGGATTGACTGGACCAAATCACTGGGGATGGGGCATCCCAGGTGTGTAAGTTTTTGGCGACCAGTACTCTGTAACTTGGGTCGCCGGAAGAGCGACAACTCTACTTGCCCAACCCGAGGTTGACGGGGTTGGGTGGGATGGTCTCTGTGGCGCTGCTTAGCCCTAAGGCGGCATCGTTGCCACCTTATATTGGCAGTAAGCTGGGTCTTCGACCCAGCATTATTGCAATGCTGATGCTCCGGGCTGGGCTTAAGCGTGACCTAGGAAAAAGGAAAATTTTATTCTGTGGCTTTGTGCCTGCATCCAAAGCGGAACTCCGCTTTGGATTTGGTGGCTGTAGTGGCCACAACCTTCCCCCGGTGGCAGGTGTTAGTCACCGTGCCACCACAAGCCGTGAAGCATTTCTCCAAGGACATGGAGATTGCCAGGACTGCTGAGGAGTGTACTACCGGCGAGGAGCTCACTTTGGAGATTGGGCTCCTGGTCAAAGGTGTTGTGCTGGATGCAACCAACATCCAGCGCCAGACAGTTCAGGACCTCGCAGAGAGGAGGAGACAGGTGGCTGCCCTTGTGAAGCAGCACAGGGAGAACGAGAAGGACAGGAAAAAAAAGGAGAAGCAGGAGGCAAAGGGTGCAGGCAACACTGAGGTTGCACACCTTGCCCCTACCCGTGCCCCGAAGTAGAGGCAGAAGCAGGCCCAGGCAGATGCAACAGGTAGGCAACCGGAGACCATAGGTGCAGTCCCTGTTGTCAGCAGTGGGTTGCTTGCAACAGGTGGGCACACAACCCCTGCCAAGAAGGCTCCAGGTGGGCAAAATGCTGACTAGGACGCCCAAGACAGGTGGGCAAAATGCTGAATAGGACGCCCAAGACATGCAGAGTGCCAGAGCAGGTCGCAGCACTCCTGCAAAGGGCGGTACGTGACCGTTCTACTATCGTGCCATACACGGTTTGTGGCTTTTCAGAGGTGGTTGGTTGTATATGGACTGTATACAATGCACATGCACATGTCTACATATATAACCTTGATGTTAATTTTACGGCGTTGGCGCCGTAAACAGTTTTTTGCCCCGAGGCAAGCCCCCTCTCTGCTTGAGTGGCAGTTTTCAGCATGATACATTGTGGTGAACAGGGACATGTTCTACTTTTTTCACTGGTGCATTCTTTTCGAATTGACAATGGCAAGGTATCTTCCCCAACATGCCAAGAGTAACATTTATTTTGCACACATTTTCTTATGCAATGCACATTGTGTATATTTTTTGCAACGTTGCATCCGCATTTCGTTTTACGGTGCCGACGCCGTAAACAAATGCCATTACCTTCAAACAGGCACAGCATGAGGTTGTAGCATAGCAGATTACTCAGGCATGTCTTTTCATGGGGACTCAACTGTCCCGTATAACTCCCTACAGGTATATTCTGTTTTTTCAGACAGATGTATGGTCTGTTGCCCATTGGCCTTATTCCCTATCCTGTATCCATCTGTTGCAAATTTCTGGTGTCCTCTACAGATTTCTTTTTTTGATCTGTGCGTTGGTGCACAGCAAATGAACGCTTCGTTGACGGTTGGAGTGGTAGAAATCTACTGCCAAGAGATGTTGCAAAAACTGTGATGATCTGCAGTTGTGCTATGCCTGCTGTGTTTGTGTTGTTCAGCATCATCTGACAGGTGAGAGGGGGTTTGGGGGTGAGGGTGGGGGGTAAAGGGATGTACTGTGTTCCACAAGGGTAGGAGCAAGGGGGAATTACTAGTTGAGCAGAAGTGGTATCGGTGGACTGTGCAGGTTGCCCCCCTCTAGGCATCTCTGCCCCACCCCTGTATGAGCAACAACATTTCCACCACATTCCGATTATTTTGACAGCTGTCATTTTCTACGGCGCTAGCGCCGTAAACTTTTTCGCCGAGAGACTTCAATGGAAGTAGAATCTCTACACCGAAGATTACAAGGACATGATATCTTGACAGGTAGTATGACCTTCAGAGATCAATATTTCATTCCTTGCCGTTGTACAAATAGACAAAAGCCCTGCCTCTGCTTTGCAAATTAGACCTTGCACCTATCCTTCCCTTTTTCGTTTCTTTTTCACTATTCCTTCGGGGCTACCAATGAACCATCGCTCCAGAGCTGAACAAGGCCCAGGGTGTGACATATTGGTACAGCACGTTGCTGGGACTGTGTTTTGCAGATACATTTCGGTGTAGAGAAAATGGAAAATTAGACCGAGATTCGTCAACATTTACGGCGCCGGCGCCGTAAATGTTGACTGGGGTCCTTATTGGTGATTGAGGGGGTTAGAGCCCTGTCACACACATGTTTTCAGAAATGTGTATTTTTTACGGCGCCCTAGGTTTGGGGGCTTACGGCTGTATCTGTGCGCGTAGTGCACCCCAAGACTATCTTCCACCCTCACGCCAGCCAACGAAACTGCACTCAGATTACACGTGTCTGTTGAATGAATGTGCATTGGCTAAGGGTTTTGGCCGATAGTTTAATGTTGATTCATTGGTGACATCTTTCATTGACAGGAGCCAAAGCGATGGTGCTGCAAACAGAGCTAGGATAAGGGTATTCCCTTAAACAGAAACCAGTTGGACATGTTGTTGGCGCTTCAGAGATGTTTTAATGCATTATACGGGAAGAACGTTCGCCTGTGAATCCCTGCTGCACAACAGTCTGAGATAAATGGAGACATACCGGGGCTTGGTGCAGTGACCAGGTTGATTTTGGGCATACCGGGGCTTGGTGCAGTGAGCAGGTTGATTTTGGGCTTACCCGATCCAGCCTGATGCACTGATCTCAGCTGTAGGTTGGGGGCAGGGGATCTGATCCTCAGCCTAATCCAGGCCAAACTGTATGTTGGACAGGCCATGATGTCAGGATTGCAGGTAACCAGCATAAACCTGACCCCATGCCGGACTGCTCGGTCGTTTGCACTGCAAACGTCTCAGCACCAGTGCTTGAATTTGCAAAGATTCCTCACCAAATTACAGTTTACAAATTGGACCAGACGATATTCTCTTACACTAAGCCCAAAAGTGATACAGCTCATAGCCTTGCGTATCTTCGACAAAGGAATCTTGCTGGGTTGGCATGCATTCAGTGGTTTCGGCCACCATTATTGTTGTTCGTTCCTTGCGTCCAACATTTGATTACACCATGGAGCATTCTTAATTTGTGCTTGGTCAACTGGTGTTCTACAGATGTTGCCATTGTACTGTTCATATTTCGACCACGGTGTGGAAGATACAGCGCGTGGCAGATTCAGGGGGCATATTTCGTGTATTATTTTGAGACTTTGACATATTGTGGGCAGGGGGCGGAGGGGGCATACGGATCCATGTGATAGCCATCTTCAGGATGTGTTGTTTTGCAAGAGGGGGAGTGCCGTATGTGGTGCACGCACAGTGCTGGTATTGGGATTATTCCACAGACTGACACACACAGTTTACAGGGCAGTGCATACGTTTCAGGCTTCAAAATGTACGACCATTGCACATAGTGCACTGTGTCTCCTGAAGCCTCAACAATGTCCCTTTCATGACTTCCTGTGGGCATCATTGTCGCCTGCATCAGATCGAATGGTGATAGTGTGCCGGCACCATTATTTCCCCTTCTGCATGTGGGCAGCACTTGGGCGTCCAGTGTGATGCTGAAGGTCAGTGTGTGTCTCACCCCGTGGCTTCTGCTCATCAGATCGAATCAAGGATTTACAACAGGCATCCACAAACCTCTAGAAAGTAGCAGCAAGCAGCCCAAAAGCCTTCAGGGTGCAACAATTTTGGGGACTCCAACTACCCATGTGGGCAATTGAGTATGGTGCTGAACGTCAGTGTGTGGGTCAGACTGCTCATCGGATCGAAGGAGGAATTGACAACAACCATCCACACGCTTCCATGAATTACTAGCAACCATGTCAAAGTCCCCAAGAATCCCCAAATTCCCCACGATCAGCAAGCACCCAGCAACCTTCAAGATTTTCCCGCAAGAATCCAGGAACCTCGCAAGCACCCCTCCAGGCTGCAACATTTATAGGGGCTCCAAGGAAAGACCATTTTGCCGAGCGTTTGTTCCAAACCCTGTGTGCTGCGTGTGTGGTGCGCACGCAGGTGCAAGTCTCAGTCCATGGTGTGGGTTGAAACTTCCAAGAGCTGAACAAGCGTTTGCTCATTTCCAAGGGGCTGGGCAATCATGAAACTGGGGTCGCGATACTCCGTCAAACAGGATGAGGCAGGCTGCATGTGCGATGCACATTCGTCACCATGTACAGCCCATTTTGGTCATGTTCACTTGTGCCATTGTTCAGGGTGCCCATCCACATTTTCCACAAGTAGCTGGGATTTACTGCTTGACCAAGAAGCACAACGGTCCAGTTTTTTTTGACGACCTTTTTTTATCCTTCTTCACAGAAGAAATCAATCCACATTGGTGTCCTGAAGCCCATGGCCCATCCAGGTTGGGCAGGGGAGTGGCGAGCACCAAATAAGTGTAGATGTGGCATACATATGTTTTGGTGCTATATTTCCTCATGGACAAGGCTGAGAATAAAACAACAGATGGCAAGCGACGTGCCACAGCAGAATACATGTGCTGCCATGCAACTCAAGCGACAGTGCCGCTGTTGCAATGCCAGATGGACCTGATGGCAAGCAGTGCACCCAACGTAGGCTAATCCCTTGTTCAACCTCTGTCACATTGTCCAGATGGAACGCCAGGAGTAGAAAGCACTGAAAGCTCGTGTCCAGGACTGTTCAAATGATCGGCAACTGTCATTGGATTACTGCATGTGTGTGAGGCAGAAGGGAAGGGCATGCAAATTATGGATTCAGTCATGCATCTGGGTGAGGTCCTGAGGTCAGAGTACTGCAGAGGGTTTCTTGGTATCTGTATTCTGTACTGTCCGAGCTTCAGAAATGAGGAAACCGTTTGGCTAAAGAACCCCAAGAAAAATTGCACAAGTTTGAGAGGCCAAAGCATTGGGATGATTGGCCACCCCCCATTAGGAAACTCCATCCAACTGAAGAGGGTGCGGCGTGATGGTCCTAAGCAGTGGACTGCATGGGCATGGTTGTGTGTGATGTGCATTACATGTAAATCTGCTGAAACAAGGGGGAATCAATGGTCAATGATGGTGGGGTGCATCAGCTGATTGGCCACTCCCAAGACCCGAAACCGGGTGATAAAAGCTTGCTGGTTGCACCGCATTATTTTGGGGAAATTGGGTGCATGCATATGAACAAAAGTTTCCAAATTCCACTCCCAGCAGTGCTCTTACTGTAAGCATTCCAAGGCCTGTTTTGCTGGGGTGCAACTCTTTTCTGGGATCTTCAACAATCAGCACTGGAGTGATTCCTGCTGTTTTCTGGGGTCGCAAAGCAAGTTTTGTTCTGCGCTGGTTATGGTTTCCCTCTCCGGGGCCACATTGGCGTCGCCAGAGGCACTGGGAGGTGTACTGATTCAGTTCCATGTCTGCTCGGATCTGAGCCATTGCGATCGACTGGGGAAGCACAGGGTAGCATGGGAGTGCTCTCCTCACCAGGATATATCAAAGTGTGCCTATTTCATCACCCACCAGGGCCATGGCCAGCAATGGGTTGAATGCAGGAATTCAACGAACTTGCATGCCCCTTCACTTCCTCCAAGTTGAAGTGATCATGTCCCCAACAGTCCCCAACCGTGTGGCAACAAAGATAGTCTGTGCCAAAATATGTGGTCATTCCGAATACATGGAGATCTTTTGAGACATGCTATGCAGCACGAAGTTGCCCCCCACCCCCCCAAGTCCCCACCCACCTTGGAGGCCGGGAAGGGGGGGTTACGGGGGGGGGGCGACTTCTCGCCAACGGAGGAGGGGGGGAACCCTGATTTAGATGACTGGTTAGACAGACAGAAAATGAGCACTACAAGAGGGGGGGGGTTTATTGCGCACCGAATTATCGGGGCTGAGCGCATGCCCTGCATCCTCGTGGAGGGGCCAGATTGTGCTTGCTATGGGCGTGGGATCTGGGCTCTGGAGTCTTGGTGAATCCTGGGGTCAAAACCTGCCTAGTTTTCTTGAAGTTGCGGTCCAGGTTTCAGCTCGCCCGTTTTGATTGAGTCTTGAACATCTGCCCCTCTGACGATTGAAATCACCACCACCGGAAGGGCAGTCAAAGTAGTTGGTGCCCCACTTGTCTCAAATCTTTGCAAAAAATGTGAACAACAAACTAGGGAATGTTCAATTACGGTGGCATTGTCACAGTTGTGTATATCAACACAATCCGTACAATACTTTATTTTTTTCATATCGTGACCACTCACCATGACCATCCAAGCTATGTAAAGCATGTTTTAGGCCGCATTTATGTGTTTTCTACCCTATTTGGGTCTTGGGTTTGCATTGCTCAGGGTGGATTCTCTGCCAGGTGGGCTTGCTGAAGGCAATAGACTTTTTCAGTATTTGACTTTTCCTGAAACCCTTCTATCGCCCCTGGGATGGGTTTGGGTGATCATTTGGTGACAACACGGGTATTGTAGCACCCATGGGGACCCATGCAGTCATGCAGTGGCTACTCGGCCCATGTAGCTAGGGCCATGAACCCCTTGAAACACCCAATATTGCGCATTGGGCAGCTCAAAAATCGAAGTTTCCCAAAACTTGTTTTTTTTGATAACATGACCACTTACAATGACCATCCAAGCTATGTGAGGCATGTTCGAGGCCGTATTTAAGTGTTTTTACCATGTTTGGGTATTGGGTGTGTGGGCGGGGTGTCTTCCAAGGGCTTCGTACACAACGTGCTTATGTAGTTTTTCACTCTTGGCACCTCAAAAATCCAAGTTTCTGAAAGTTTTTTTTTTATTGATATTGTGACCATTCACAATGACCATCCAAGCTATTTTCACAATGACCATCCAAGCTATTTAAAGCGTTTTTTGGGCCGTATTTATGTGTTTTGTATGGGGTTTGGGTGTGTGTGTGGGGAGGGGGGATGTCTTCCAAAGTCTTGGTACACAACCTGCTTATGCATTTTCCACCCTGGGTAGCTCAAAAATCGAAGCTTCCTTTCCCCCCCTTTTTTTTGCTATGTTGACCGCTCACAATGACTATCCATGCTATGTAAAGCATGTTTTAGGCAGCATTTATGTGTTCATTGCTCAAGGAGGATTCTCGAGGTGGACTTGCCGAGGGCAATAGAATTTCCAAAACCGTTTTTTTTTTTAATGTTCTAACCATTCCCAATGATCAAATATCTTAGGTAAAGCATGTTTTAGATGGTGTTTATATGTTTTTCACCCGATTTGGGTGTTTGGAGGGGGGGGTGAGGCGGCTCCGAAGGGGCTCGGGCACAACCTGCTTATGCAGTTTTCCACCCTCTGCAGCTCAAAAAAGGGAAATAGACCCTCTTCATGTGTTTTTCACTCTATTTGGGTGTTTGGAGGGTGTGTGGGGCTCCTAAATGACTTTGTGACTAACTGACTTATTGACTGACTGTGCTCCCTCCCTCTTTGAGGTGCCTTGCCATTAGGCAATAGAATTTTGAGCATTTTTTTGTTAGAGTACAACAATTATCTACCATGAAAACGCTTCCCTCTGAAGTCTTGCCACTCCTTTCATTCACACAAAGGCAAAGCCACAGGTGAGTTGCAAGAAGCGGTTGTCCCCTTGTTCTTCAGCTAAGTAGCTTGATTGCCTCATAGCATAGTATCTCATTTGGCCTGCAGCCGATCTGCCACATGTGTGGTTGCGCTGTGGTGACTTTCGCAGCCGCCTTTACCACATGTACTCACCCACAACTGAAAATTGCCAGGTCTTGCCCACATTCCGCAATGTCTTCACGCTTTTTGGTGGGGGGGGGTGGATCAAACTTTGGTTTACCTATTGTGGCCACTATGGGGGCGCACTTACCGCAATGCGTGCACAGTGCAACTATTTGGGCATATTGCCGTATTAGAGACCCACACTTTGTGATGCTAGGGGCATCATTGTTGTTTGAGAGGCCACCATGTTCTGTGGCATATTGGCAACAGTCTGGCGATTTGGTTGCCATGATTGGATACCCACATGCCATCAATTTATTGGGAATAGATTGTAAATGTTACGATTTCTCGAGATTTTGGCAGTGAATTTGCATTTTAATGAGCCCATTGCATCGACCTATTTTAGGTCTTTAGCAACATGGCGACGAGAGAACGCAGCAGAATACATGGGACTGTGTATGGTGTTGTGCTAGTGCCTTATTGTGTCTTGTTGATCCTCCTGTTTTAGAAACGGCTGTTACAGCTTGCAACTGTCTTGAGCTAGGGTAGTTTGGATCACCTAATTTTAAGGGTGTTTGGAAGGGGTGTGCCTGGAGGCTCTTTGGGGGGAACTTTGTCAAAAAGTAGCACGCAGTGCACACGCAGTGCAAGGATGCCCCCTATGTGTCAATCAGGATTCCCACACAATTCTTTCTTCTGCATGGAATCCCTAACCAATTGCATGGGTCCGAGGCTCTTCCTCAAGGTTTCGGAGATCAGCCCCCCTGTGTGGGGCCCCACAGGTGAGGACTTAGCTGCTTTCAGGCTGGCATTGGTTGGTAGAAAAATTGCGATTTCTTGGTGACCTCCAACAACCCCTGGGGACCCTTGGGCTGTTGTTGGGTGATCATCTGGTGACAGTGGGACTAAGTGTAAAGCCATTGCCATGTAGCACCAATTAGGCCTTCCTAGTGGTGCCAGTAGGGTCTAAAGTATGGGGCCTATTTGCACCGTGGTGCGCAATACCATCACTTCAGTGCCAATGGGGACCCACCTAGCGACTGCTAGGGCCATGGGCCCTGCAAAGACTGCGGCATTGCAGTTTGGCCCAGCCCTCTTCGAGGTGCCTTGCTGAAGGCAATGGAATTTGGTGGGTCTAAATTATGCATCTAAACCAAATATCTGAAATTCATGGTTTTACCCAAGTGGTGCTCACCTTGGTTAACCTTTTCCATTACTTTTTGACCCCCCCCAAAAAAAACCGACAGCTAATTTCGCCAAGTACATGGTTGCCTAGGTTGTTCCTATACGACAAGGCAACATAGGTTTCAGGCATTAAACAAGCAATGCACCATCTAAAGCAAATTGACTGCCCTTCAGCATTTCTGCAACCCAAGATAGCCCTGTAATGTGTCCAATGTGTGTGAGAAAGAAGAATGCCATGCAAGGGCAGGACAGAGGGCAGGGTGAAATAGTTAGCTCTGGTTGGAAGGATGTTGGCACCCAAGTGCCTGGGGAAGGGTTTTTGGGATGCAACAACACTCAAATGCCTTCTGTATTGGGGAGGGAAGGTGTTACGGGCTGTTGCATTCGCTGTGCGCAAGTTCAGCGTTTTCGCCTTTCCATCATGGCCATGTCATGAGGCTTTACATCTCTGTGTTCTCTGATTTCTGCTGCCCTGTAGAACGTTCCGTAACTCTGAATGACCTGTTCTAGCCTCGGAACTTTTGGCCCATGGCTGTGGCGTTTTGGGTAGTTGGTAGTTTTTGATGTTGATCCTGGTCACTTTACCAGCAGCGGGCGCTGTGCACAAACTCCACCTAAGCAGCATCGACAACTCCTGCTCTTCACAGTAACCTCTGCACAGCAACAAAGGGATTGCACTGCTGAATCGGTTGCCTCAGGGAACATCAGGACACCATGGGTTGCGGCACTTTTCAGCTGCATAGGCGAGTGCATCTCGGCATTTTCGAATGCAGTAGTTTAGCCTGAAAAATGACTGTGTCCCAAATTCAAGTGGCAAAGGGGGGCATTGCAGTGAGACCATCACATCTCAATGCATCTGCATGTCTGTGAATTGTTTCCCCCAGCTGCTCATGTCGAAAGCAGGTGAAAAACCGCTTGAGCTGAGCCAGAACAAGGTCAAACAGCTGGGCAAGCTGTTCTTGGACCTCAGCAATGTGGATGAAGACGATTCTGATAAAAGACTTGGCATTTGCAACCAAATGCTGAAGATCAACCCAAATGACCAGGATGCTCTGCAGGTGAAGGTGGTCAATTTGATCAATTTGTCGCGGTACGATGAGGCAGAGGCAATAATTACGGCTGCCAACCTGCAGGAAGCGTTAGCATTTGAGTATGCTTACATCTTGTACCGGCAAAACAAGGCTGCAGATGCAAGGGCTGTGCTCGCCACTGTCACTGCCGACAGCAACCAAGAGGCTGTGGCGCACCTGAATGCCCAGCTTGACCACAAAGAGGAGAAATTCACGTCTGCTGCCCAAAAGTACAAGACATTCTTGGAGGAAGCGATGGACGAAGAGGACCCTGATCCCGAGGTTATGTGCAATTTGTTAGCTTGCAGTCTGTATTGTGACAGGGCTACGTCCGGTGCTGCTGTGGAGCTTACCAAGCAGCATCAGCATTATGACATTTGCTTCAACATGGCATGCCTACTGATTGAGCAGCAGAAGTGGGTGGAAGCAAACGCGCTGCTGAAGGATTGCACACGGCTCTGTGCAACCGCTGCCAAGGATCTTGAGTGGGACGAGAAGCAGCTGCAAGACGAGCTCTGCATCATTGACGTTCAGAAGGCCTACGTCATGCAGCAAATGGGGGATTCGACCTCCAGCAAGAACATGTTGGAGGACGTGCTGAAGAAGAAGCCATCGTCAGTGCAGGCGACTGCAGTGGCGGAAAATAACCTGATCTCCCTCAACAAGGACAAGGGTCTGTTTGATTCTTACAAGAAGATCAAGCACGTCTCTAGCGGATCGGTGGACAACAAGCTAACCGCTGGCCAGCGCTTGGCAGTGCGCTGCAACAGCGCCATGCTGCTGCTCCGCATGGGGAAGGTCGATGCTTGCCGGTCCGCCTGCGAGGCCCTCATGCACCAGTGGCCCCTCAGCGACATCGGGCCTCTGACCATGGCCGCCGTTTTGTTCCGCGAGGGCAAAATGGCGAAGGCCGAGGAGGTCTTGCGGGGCTACATCAAGGCCCATCAAGGGACGGACATGCCGCTGCGCGCGCAGCTCACGCTTGCTCAGATGCAACTGAAGCAAGGGCAGGTCGCAGCTGCCATCCAGTCGCTCTCACAGGTCCACGCAATTGAACAGAAGCCGGGGGTGCTGGCATTCCTGGTGAAATTGTACGGCCAAACCCGACAGATCGATGCCGCCATCAAGTTGCTGGATTCCGCCATCAGTCACTATGCATCGCTTGCGGCCAGTGACTCGAACAAGGACAAGATGCTCATGCTGCTGTCCAAATCCGCACTATTTAAGATGGATGAAAAGCGGTACGAGGATGCAGCCGAAACCTACAAAAGGGGACTGGAAATCAGTCCCAATGACAGCGTTCTCATCAGTGGTCTCGTCGTTTGCCTCGCCTCATTCGATCCTGATGCTGCGGAGCAATATTTCACCAAACTTCCAAGCGCTGTGGACCAGGAGCAAGTGGACCAGTTGCTCAGTGACCCGACCGCTCTGGAGAACATAGCAGTGCCAAGGGGTCAGAAAGCTGATAAGAAGCGCAAGTCTGTTTCCGGGGACGTTGACATGGAGGGCGCCCAGAAAAAGAGCAAAACGAAGAAGAAGAGGAAGCTGCGGCACCCTCCGAAGGTGATGGATGGTTCTGCTGACCCAGAGCGGTGGATCCGCATGCGGGACCGCAGCTACTACAAGAAGGCACACAAGAAAGATGAGAAGACAGGGGGCAAGGATAAGAAGGGGAAAGGGAAGGAACGAGAGGAGGAGGAGGACAGGCGGGGGAAGGGTAAGAAAGGCAGGCACTGATGCGCTCACGGGCACATTCATTCATTCATTTGGCAGCTCAGGACCCGCCTGGCACAATTCAGTGTGCTTATATAGTTGTGTAATATGCAACTGCAAGAAAAACATATGCCAACGGGCATATGTGTCGCATGTGCAGCAGGTTTCAAGTGGTGCCCCCATTTCGGCAGGCAAGGCAAAGGCCTCGTGCCTGGGCACCTTTAGAGCGGGTTTTTGGCGCATTTGGACGCGATTTTCTGGACCGGGTGATTTGTCATGATGAGGATGCGTTTTTGTGCCATGACGGGTGAAGTTCCAGGCTTTGAAGCCTGCTCATGCTGCATGCTGCACAATCTACATGCCTTCCCAGAGCGCCAGGTGCAGGGACACGCAGGACAATATACAACCACTCAAAAATGTGCTCAACCGTCACACATTGATTCAAGCAACACCACAATACCCCAAGAACATGTTTCGAAGTCCAGTTGCTGATGCCCGCAGGGCTAAAGTAGAATGTCCATCTGTTCATACATCAGTTGTATATGTCCATTGTTGTTTGCGATGGTATTCAAAAAACTTTTTGAAATCAAAAAACAGTTTTGCTTCTCAGCGGTAGCAGTCTTCTTATGGGGGGGGGAGGGGCAAGGAATAGTTATGCGATGGCGACAGATGGGTCTTATCTTGTGAGCATGTCGCACCCCACTGGTATGCTGTGCCGTTTCCCTGCTTGGTATTGAATGCTTTTTCATCCTTGGAAGCGTTGCGGTACTGGCCTTGTTCCACATGCTGCATCTGTCCCAGGGAGTCCTGAACTGTTGGGCAAAAAGTAATACCTTTTCTTTTTCTTTTTCTTTTTCTTTTTTTGCAGATGCTTTGCTTGGCAGAGGCTTTGGCATTCAAGCACCCTCCAACAACAGGATGCACTTCTTTTCACATAAAGCATGTGTCCAACATAGACCACCGCTGCAGCTTACATTGTGTGGAAACAGCTTACTACTGTGTGGAAACAGCGTCCCCCACCCTGAAACAATCACATCCTGCTTGGACCCCCCCCCCCCCTTTCCTTTTCCTCTATGCCAAATCTGAGTCCCTCTTCCACCCCAAAATGATCTCAGGTCTGTCACAAATGATCAGATATCTCTGTTTCCAACCGCGCACAATTTATGTAGGAATGTACCTCAGCATGCATCAGGATGCATGCACGCAGTTGTTTTGACCTTTTTTACTAACCCCTCACAGGTTTCTTGCAAGGTTCCATGGATTTTCCCCAATTGCATTCTAGTCTTGTCATGCTGAGCTCCAATTTATTCTGTTCTGGTGCATGGTATTTCAAGGTGTCATTTGTGTTATTCAAATAGCACAGTACTTTTCATTCACAATTCACCAGTTACTGGTGCTCATGCAAGGTTACAGTTGCTCAGTCTTCTGTAGCCCCAGCACTGCAGCAGTGTGTTGGTCATGGTTGGCACTTGGGTTGATTACCAATTGTTCAAGGAGCTTCATTACATGCATCACCGAAGGTCAAGCATAAGCTTGATGGCTTTCCGCATGATTTGGCACCCTTTGGCATTGGTTCAGAGCAATTTGCACAACAGTAATGTGCTCCTGGGTGCCTATGGCAGGGTGATTTTTGAGCCATGTGATCACACGGTGTAGGATGCGTCTTTGAAGCCCTTCCAGTTGGGAAGCACCCTGTCATTCAATCACAACCATTTCTCACAATATCTTGTCTTCAAATGACACCATCTTGATTTGTCATGCTCAGGTTTGTGTCTTGCTGCAATATTTCTGAATGTTTTAGACTGAGGTATTTTCAAAGGGAATCACAGACCCAGATGTATTGAGGAAGCAACCGTAATGGTCATCAAGTCATTTTTCTGAAACAACCCTGCCTCCAACCCTGCAGCTGCTGTTTTTGTTCTCTGGGGGGGTGGGTGTTGAGTTTTGATATTTGCAACTCTGCAACAGCCCTGAAGTTGCAATCGAACATGATACTTTGCTCTCTGTACTGTCCTCCTCCATTGGATTGATATGTTGTGTGAATCGCCCGGAGGGATTGATATGTTGTGTGAATCGCCCGGAGGGGGACCAAAAATCCTCCTGTTTTGGTGCCAAAATAAAACTGATCTCCTCTGCCTCCGTCCAATGGAGCAGTCTGTTCAAACTGGAGCGACTCAGTGAATTGTTCATGGCCGCCTTTTGGGGGGAATATTTTAGGGTAGGTGCTTTTTTTTGTGTCCCCCAGCACCCCAGGGATTGAGGGGATGCGCATTGAAAAAAAATATATTTTGGGGCCTTTATTGTACACTCAGGAGGTTTTGTCGCATAGTTTTCAGGGTTTCTGGAGTGGTGGTGGGGTGGTGGTGTCCATGTGCAGGAGGGTTGCAGTATGTGTATTCTTTGGTAGGTGTACAGGCAGGGTACCCAGGTACACAGCCAGCTAGGCGACTTCAGCTCCTCTACTCTGAGCACCCAGAAGGTAGGGTTATGTAGCCATTCTTTGCTTCCCGCTTTTTGGATCCCTAGATAGGGGGGGTTGTGTGGCTATTTTCAGTCCTCTTAGCCTTGGGGACTGCAGACGGTAGGGAATATTGATCCATTCTCGGCAATGAAACATCTTTTGGGCAGGGGCAACTATCATGTCAGCAGGGGTAACCATCTTTGGGGCCATTTAGGACACTTTTCCCGCCATTTTCCTTTGTTGTCGTCATTTGACGACAGCAATCTGAGTTGGTTCGGCAACCGAGAGCGATGGTTTTCCCATTCATCTCAAAGCTGCATCTTTGGTTATGGTGGGGCCCATCCATCATCAAGCATTCCATCTATGGTCATTTTTGCTGTGTTTGCAGAGTTCAAACGATATTGGCTTTGGTTATGGTGTGGCCCATGCACCATCAAACATTCCATGTGGTCATCTTTGCTCTAGTTGCAGAGTTCAAACGATATTGGCTTTGTCAATCCGCCGCAGATTTTTTTCCGGCGCATCTGAACCTCCACTACTGTATTGGCCCACGCCTACAGTGAATTGAATTATCCAACATGAGATTTACCGCTTTATACATTACAAGTCTATCAAGTCAATTGGAGGTTGTTGGGCATCATTTGCAACATGCAAGCCTCTCCGCTACAGTGTGACGAGAAAGACATTAAAGAATGTACAAAGATACTAAGTGGTTACCTAAGCTTCGTAACCTACTCGTGTACATGTTTTTTTATTTCTTTTTAAAGTGCCATACAATTGTAGTAGTGCTATTTTCAAAATGGTTCATGACCACAGCACTCTAGCATACATGTACTCGGGCATGGTCTTTTTGTGATTCAATGAATGTTTCCCATCTCTGCTTGAAGGCATGTTTGGTCTACCAGATGGCTACAAGCTTTGACCCAAGAAAACTTGTTGATTACCAATTTGCCAAAACAGAACACACAATTTTGACACAGATGACGTTGCTCACCATATGCATATCTTATTTCCAACCATAGCATCATCAAGAATGCAAGAAATGTAGCACTAAAAGCTTGCACCATTTAATGGTGTGATTGTTTTGTGCGTTTCTTAGGCGTTGCTTTCGTTCATACAATGGTGGCCCATTGCTTGGTTGAGCGTGCATTTATGAAATATATATATATACCATGAGACAAATAGAGCAAAAACAACACGGGAAAAATTGCGCCGCTTGCAAAGGAACAACAAAGGTGTAGGAGCCCCATAATTCTTCTACATAACCTTTTTTTTTATCAATCATCAATCGTCAAGATAACGCCTTTTCAGGTTGTTTGCCTCGTACTAACCAAAATATTCAAATTGATGGCAGCAGAAGCCATCAAAGCCTAGAGCAAAAAGGTGAGCAAATTGCATAGATGTGTAGACTAAATGAGAAATGAAAAAGAAGTATTTCATCCCGAATTGTGATGTACAAAATCCAAATGAGGCACCATACATTGGTCCGAGACTTATGCAAAACCGAAACAAAAACTTTTTGCCGTCCATTAAGCAATGCTATCCTAACCCACGTTGCTTTAACAACGAAGCATGTAATCTCAGCCCTAGGGGAACAGCCACAAGCCATTTTCCAAAGTATTGACGCCTGCACACAAGCAGGCCCCTCTACCGTACATTGGTTCATACAAAGCATGTGGACATAGGTAGCTCATGTAGATTATGATATACATAAGGTGTCCGACCGTTCACAAGGCCCTTAAAGTTGGGCAGCACCAGACTTAGGGTAGTGAATATACAGCTGCCTTGCCGCTTGTTTTGGAAATGTACTGATCTAATAACCCAAGATAGCCACAACAATGAAACAAGAAAATCCAAGCTCTTGATCAACAACATCAGGGATCAATAGATAAAAAGATGTACAAAATAGTCACAGGTGATGGGAGATAGTCAAAATTAGACAAGAAAAGATAGAAAACTCTTGCAGGGTAGGGATGCAAACATGCATCAAATTCAATTCGAACTCGAGGAAACTCATACGTAATTCAAAATTGTGCGAATTTGGGAAAGTTGGACTTCAATAGACCGATAATGATGATTACTAAAAGCCCCGGATTTTGCAGCCAGCAGGTATTTTCTGTACTTCTTCGGTACACTTAATGTCTATCGGAATGACTGATAGTCATTGAAACATGCTACCGATCCGCCCATCGAGAAAGTTTGATGCACTAGTTCATGTAGTATCGCATGTACTTCTTGATGTTTTAGCTTGCTGCTTTGCTACTAGTTCTTGTTCCTCTCGAGGTTATTGTCCCAAATGGTTTTCAAAGTAAACAAAATCATATACCCCAAAAACACGCGGGGCAATGCAGATGATCAGGATCAAATAGCTCCAAACATGAAGGGCTGCAATGCAACGAGGATGGATAATTTTCAAGGTTGCATAAGAACACAAGTGGATCTAATTCTGACTGCAGCAACCAAAAGATATGAAAAAAGAATCTAGGAAAAAATGCAAACTGCCGCTGTGGGCATCCTCTCTAAGGCGGGGCCACTCTCAGATGTGAACCCTTTATTTTTCGACCACTAGGTGCTGAGGCGGCATGGCTTGTGGCACTAAGGTCTCTGCCATGTCACCAGGGAATGTCCTACTTAGCTACGCTGCTGCGGTTCGAATCTAGGACCTCTCAAGACGAGTGCCCCTGCCCCTAGGGTGCATCCCATTAGGATAAGTAGGCATTCCTCAAAAAAGATGGATACACTCTAAACTCAAGCAGTGCCTTGGTCGCCTCAGCAGATCCTTACAGATCCAGTGTTAGTATCAATACCGTTAGAGGGGCAGGGGTCCTCAGAACATCCTGTAATTAGTGTTTGGTTTTGTAGGTCCAAAAGCATTATCCTCGTTTTGGTGGAGACAAAATTAAGATCAAGATGTGGTGTGCCTCAGGATGTCTTTAATACAACCAAAGCTACTTTGTAGGAATTGAAATACACCTTTTCTTAATCCCTCCCCCTAGAGAGTGGTATATAAAAACAATAATGCCATCTGTGGCAGAAACCCTGCCCACAGAGAAGCCAACCACGACAAAAAACTCCCATCAAGCACCGGAGATGTTGCACAACTAATGGGCTCAGGTAATTCCAAAGGCTGTACTTGTAGAGCCTTGACACCAGCATTGCCAAAGCCAGAGTTGCCTCTAATTGTAGTCCCCAATTTAGAAACCTCGGTGGGGACTGGCACGGCAATGCACTCACAAATCAGTTGGGCAATGCGGTGTCCCAACTGCACCGACAATGTGGCAGTGCCAATATTACCAAGGATCACCCCTACATTACCAGCACAACCGCGGTCCACTACACCTCCTACCACCGAAAACCACTTGGATGCAAACCGGCTTCGTGGGGTAATTCGCCCATAAGTGCCCGCAGGTAGTGTGATGGCCAAATCTGTGGGCACCAACGCGATCACACCACGCTGCAGCTCCAACGCTGTGGCTGAACATAAATGCAGCCGAGCAGCACCTGGTGATCCTCGGGTACGGGCGGCACGCTAGAGCTGAGCTTCTTGTAACACAACCGATTCTTAGGCTGGGGTGTAGTCATTGAGAAACCAGTAAACATCGAAAAAAGCATGAAAAAAACGAACCACTTTGCTGAGCTGTGCTCAGCTGTGACTAGCTGTGACCGTCAGGGGATGCAACTGACTTCTGGCTGTGACTGCTACAGGCTGTCACTGGCTTGTGGCTGTGACTGACCGCACTGGACGTCTCCACAGGAAACCCCTGTGATGCTGTCCCGAATGCGGGCTCTCAGCGACTCTCAGCGATTTAACGTTAAAGGCTCAGCTCGCAAAGTGCAAACCACACAAGAGCGGCATACCGTGACAGAATTCGGGCGCTTGCGCCTCACGGGACTTCTGATTCTCCTGAGTGCATGCCTCCAATTCTCAAAGGAGTTCTGCAGGGGACGGGCAGACAAAAGATGCACACAGGAATAGGATGAACCGCACAAAGCACATGAAGCGTCTTCCTCCAGCCCCGAAACAAATTTCAAATACTTATTTAGAACCTCATCAGGTACAAGATACTCACACTGAGGCACAAGCATTGAATTGTAGCGTATTAGAAAAGGAAATCCAATAGTAACCCTAAGCCCTACATCGGCCAGGTAAATAAAAACGTCAGCACGCTGAAACAACTGCGAACCTTCAACATTCAAAACCGCCAACTCCATGTAATTCACATTCACTCCCACTACACCACCAGCAAGGGGCTTCAGGTCTGCCACACCCTTCAGACATAAGCGACCAGGTGCACCCTCGTGTACCTTGTTTGGAAAAACCTCAAAACCGGCGACCACCATCACTTGGTTCCCTGAATCAACCTTGCATGGCATCGTCATGTAGGGCACAACATGGCCTGCAAAACGGAATCGTACAGACACTTGCAGTTCACGTTTTTCTTCCAATGATCCACTTGCCCCTTGAGGCCGTCACTGCACCACCGGCAGGCTGTGGAAGTCAACTTCAGCAAAACTTGCCGAAGACTGTAACCTCCCAATGCTATACGGTACTCCTTCGGAGTCCAATGGAGGTTGTGAATCAAACTGGGCCTGCGTGCTGGGGTATGCCCTTCAGTCAGGAGGGGGGGAGCAAGCTGCCTAGGACACCACGCAGCTGCCAACTGTTGTAGTCCTTGTGCAACGTGGCCCTCACCAAGGAACTGCCCTCCTTGACAATTTTAGTATTTGGGACTGGACTTGGAGCTGGGACTGCCGCGATGTGCACTGCTAGTTCTACGTTCCGACCCCCGTCCACGCTGTGATGCAGAACTGCACCTCCTCTCAGGAGTGTTACTGTGTTGCGAGCGCGCGGTGCGCTGAGATGTTACGCTCGGGCGCTGTTCAGGGGTAAAACCACGTTGTTGTTGTTCTCGGTGCTGAGATGGCCCGCGTTGCTGTTATCCATCACTCTGCTCAGACACAGGCCTGTCTTGTGATTGACTGCGAGACCTTAGTTTGGGGCATTCTGCAGCCCGATGCGGTCCACAACAATGAAAACATTGAAATTTCTTTGGCTCTCGACAGTCAAGAGCGAAGTGGCCCAGGCTTGCCGCAGTTGTGACACACTTGCTTCTGGTCCGACTGCCCTGCCTGTTCAGGACGTTTGTTTCTGGGGCACTCCGACTTAATGTGATCAGGACTGGCCCAAGTAAAACAGTGCCGAGATACCACAGACATAGAATGTGCTTCACCCAGAAAACGATGTTTGGCTCGACGTGCGTCCTCTGTCTGTGTGAGGAACTCCATCAGCATGACATACAGCTGCATGTAGTTGTAATCGAATCCGCGCTGTGCTGGGTCAGCAAAAAGCTTTTCCCCTTTGCGCCTCCATGGCTTGTCCTACCGTACGTCACAATACTGGGTCAACACAAAAAGCAACTGAGAATGGGCTTGCATTTTGGTCACTCCCCCAATAACCTGGCTGCCCTTTTCAAGCCAGGTGGTGAAACAATTGCACCACTGCATGGGACCCACTGAGACCTCCAGACGCAATCCTTTCCACACCGGCTCAGTTCTGTAAATGTTTCGGAATCCACGCCCATATCTGAAAATCTCTTTCAACAGAGTAAACAGGTCGAGGTCCTCACGCATCTTGCGCTCCAAGAAGTGGTCATGAATAGCCTTCGGAATTGAGATAAGCAAGCACCCCACCAGAGTACGACCATCAAACACTTCCAGCGGCACCCCAACCCATCGACTCCACTGTTTCTCCCACTTTTGGCGCTCCTCCTGACCCTCGAGGTCTATCCACCCTGGCATTGCATACTCCGTCTGCAGCAGTTGCACTGTCGACGCCTCAATGATGGGGTGGCCATCCTTTTTGAAGAACGCCATGGGCATGTGTGCACCTGACTGCTCATGGAGCAGGGCCTGCAGCTCCATCACAGGGACCATAAAAGGTCCTACTTCATGAAAAGCAAAGCCCTCACCAATACCGGCGGGCCTGACACTTTCTGAGTGTCTATTTTTTTTCGATGTCCTTAGATCAAAAATGATTTTGGGGTCCTGGGCATGACCCATCACTAAAAACTGCCCGCGGGTATTTTTAAGACGTCACAAATTTATCGGCGCGAGTTCAGGAGTTTGGAGCACTAAGAACACCGAGGTATCTACAAGCCTTCCATCCTGAAAAGGCTACCCGGGGCACCAAAGGGGCCACAGAGTGACCTAAAGGAACCTGAATGTAGTTGATGGGCTTTGGTGGCTTTGTGGTGTGTGTGAGAGTGTATCTAAGTACAGAAAAATATGTGTTGGAGTGGAAAAATAAGTATGTGGCGGCTTTCATGAGGCCAATGAGCTACCAGGGTAGAACCAGGACAGGTCCTGTAAGAACAGGAAATTGATTTGAATATGCCTGAGAAAAATATATATCTAGACAAGTGGTCAAAGTCGATAGAAGCTGAATCGATGGATATTCGGTTGATGAAAAAAGTGCATTGTAGAGATATGAGTAGAAAATTTGGAGTTCGCTTCATGTGCTGCCACTTAAACTCTGTTTTTGAAAACCTCCTGCAGTTTCACCCCTAGTGAAGCGGTACCCAGAACCCCATGGCTAGGGCAGGGCATACAACCGGTCTCCGGTCCACTAACCCCATGTACGGAAGGGAAGACCGGTCTCCGGTCCACTAACCCCATGTACGGAAGGCGCCCGTTGACGCCCGGTGCGAGCCCGGCGGGAGCGTGTTCCGTGCCGTGAAGCCCCGCATCGGCAACCGATGCACCGCCAGTGGAGATTTATATATCAGAATATCAGGAATCAACAGGGTTTTATTTTCATATTGTTTCCGTCAACTTATACGCTTCCGTTCTGATATTCACTGTTTTGACTGCTGGCGGTTGGATCGCGACTTTACCGTAACCGCCAGTTTAACTGTTATTAATGGAAATTTTAACGCAATCCGTGACGAAGGCTCTAAAGTCTTCAGGAACTGCATTGATGCTTCCGCAATTTTCACATTCTACACTCGCAACCTTAATCCGAATTTTTGAGGATGTCGAAATCGGATTTTCGACTTCGACATCCCCGCACTTGATTTGACCTCTTTCGAGTGGACCTACGTGCTCCCCTATGCACGAATCAACTTTCCTTTTATCTTGCCCTCCATTTATCTTAGAGATATGGGCAAAACAAAGTTGATTCGTGAGGCCACTTGTGAGGGTCATATCTCGTGCCGCTTGCGAGGAATGACAATAAGGAAACGTGGGATGTATTCACAATACTCCCGACGTAATTTAGGAAGCATTATATGCCTTGCGTCTCCACACGTGCGCGCTAGCGTAATGGATTATGGTCAAGAGGGTAGAGTTTGCGTTGTAACTCTTTGACCATGATATTGCGTGTGTTAAGATAGCTTTCGAGTGTAGCGCGCGAGTGTTGGTGTTGCATAGGAACTCTCCTTGAGTTCCTATGAGAAATTGACACAAAGTTATGCCCTTGGAGGGGCATGACATATCGTGGGGGGAGCTACCTTTTTGGGCAATATGTGGTATGTGCCATGTGTTGTGTTGCGTGCCCATTTGGCGGGTCCATCGCTCCAAGCCAAACCCGCCAATGGACCTCATATTGTGCAAGCCCCTTCTCCATACTCCCTACAATCAATTGCAAGCCTAACCTTTGTGAAGGGAAGCTTGTGTGGCGATCCCGAAGCGATGCGTTGGGAGCAAGGTGTGTGTTTTGCAATTTTCCATAATTTCATGTGCCCACTTGGGAAGTAGCGCTCGTGACCTTTCAAAGCGCCCCAAGTGGAGCACATATGTGGAATCGAAGGTCATTGGTGTCAATTCATTATGTTAAGAAGGATTAGTTGATTGCACGATCCAAGCCGAAGATATTATAATATAATTGTGCACCTTTCAAGGCACTTTTGTGTATCTTTGTGCCAATTTTGCCGTTTTTGGCTCGTCATGATGTCAAGTGGCGACCGTATATCTCAACGTTGCGCTCAATTGACATCATGACCCAAGTATGTTATGAGGGTACATACTTCGGTGCCCAACATATCTTCGACCCGGCGAATAACTCCTCTTGGGCTTGGCATACCGTGGCTGCCACGTTGGCGATTTGGGACTATCCCAAATCATGGGCTCACTTGGCGACCCTGCCATTCCCAAAACCGGAGGAGTTGGGCGACGCCCAAAAGATATGTTGGACACATATGACTTGATACCAATCCTATGGCACACTCCGGTCCAAGTCGGGCATGTGCCTCATTTGCCCCATCCATGAGTGTGCGCATTTTTGGCCATTTTGAGCAATTTTCCACTTTTGCTGCCCGCCGTGCACTATGTTCTGTCCACCCGTGCACGCCGGACGCATGGACCAATGGACCATATATGACATGGGTGTTATGCATATTGGTCCCCATGGTTCACACACCACGTGGGCGAAGCGGAGCAACCGTCGTTAAGGCGCTAGCCCAAAGTGAGTGTGGGCAATTTTGCCATTTTGGCATTTGTGGACCCAATTGGGATCGTCACCACGCCAGGTGGCTTGGAGATCTTTGAGAGCCAAGAGCATGGGAGTCCTCGTTGGACTCCCGGTGGATCGCGTATGGAATGGCGGATCCGATCTCCAAGCCGGCGTGGAGATATACTTTTGGGGGCACCCCAAATTTTGGCTCATTTCGAGCAGCCAAAATGACCCCATTTTGGGACCCCAATTTCACCCCCCGTGTGGTCAATTGGCGGCCCCATTTCTCTAAGCCCACAGAGAGCCCGGACCTAACTTCAAGTTGTAGACTCAGATATGAGTCCTAGGTCCTGCTTCCTACCCTTTGAGCTGTTGGGCTTGCCCTGGCCGGGCGAGCCACGCGTGGGAATGACGCCAGTTTTGGTGATTTTGGCATCATGACCCCACTTGACGAACACGTGGTGCCCTGATGCCGGGACCTCAGAGGGAACCAGGTTGGGTGAGGGCTCCAGGGAGTTTGTACTCGAAGGGCATAGGGTCAGTTGCCTCGTCCCTACCTCTGGCGGGTCCGGACGAGGGGTCAATTTTGGAGATTTTTGAGCTAACTTCAGTTTGGGCTGAAACAGCCCATTTTCAGCTACCAACTCCTAGGGGATAATGGCGGAGCCATATCTCTGGCTCAGAGCGGAGTTGGGACCTGCCGTTGAGGGAGCATGGGGAGCCACTGTCGGTTAGCTTTGGAGCTGCTTGGTTCCCAGAAACTCGCCTGTGGCTGGGCGAGACACTTCCCCTATGGGCAGGGTTTCAGGGTCCGGACTGAGCAGGGCATGGGTTGTGTTTGAGCCCCCGCCCCCACCAGCCACTGAGAGGGTCGGACCTGGGATTGGGATATGAGTTGGGACTGAGTGTCTATTGTCCTGTAATGCCCTTACCCCAGTCCAGTCTTGACCCCATGTGTACATATCCTGATGTGTTGCTGTACATACTTTCGTTCCCTTGTTGCAGAGTGGCAAGGATCCTGAAACGCTTTGTCACATGACACGAGCGTATTGATGCCCTTGTGAGCGTAGTGCTTTGCCTGCCTGCTCACCTGTGCGTGTCACCGCAGCGTCCCGTGGCCCGCCCCCCACGGGAACGCGTCACTAGGGGAAAGTCCACAATGGGTTCCAAATAAAAACACAGCGTGCAAGGCAAGCTGGCATAAAATGAGATTGACTTCATGAGATAACCAGTTCATCTCAAAGTGACTGAGCAACACAAAGTGTACTCAAGAGCAAGCTGCGCTTGTATTTAGTCATTGAAAGTGAACAGAGATTACTAATAGTCAGCACTGGGCTGTTACTGTATATAAAATCTGAACAATCATATAATGACATGGTTGCTCCATGTGATTTGGTAAGTGGAGGGCAATGCTCTTCCACTTTGAAATATTTCGCTGATCTCGACCTCAAATGAGTATGTAGCAGTGAAGTGGAAGGCTGTGTCAGCACACTTAATTCAGAACCATTACTGTCGGCATTTCGAGGATGGTAGGTAGGTGAAATTGTAGAACTTCCCGAGAATTGAGTACTGCCCAATGAACAATTTGGAGTGTGGCGCCTTTGGTCTTGTGGGTTGGTTGGGGATGAAGTGTGACTTTCGTGCTCGGAATCCGTGACGGCGGCCAGATGTAGTTGCATCTCCTTTACCACGGTTCTTCCATTTACCTGTAAGGCTCCTGGAGGCGCCAATGGGCCATGCAGCGATTGACATGTACTCAAGGCCAGATTGTTCGTTGGTGCTGATGGGTTTGTTTCCCATGCAGGCTGTAACAAACCAGATCTTGTTTTGGAGTGAATGGCACAATCGTGGCAAATCAGGCTTTGTTGAATCAGAAATTGTTCAAGACTGAACGATGTATGACGCTGGGGCACAAAGCTGGCGTTTGATTTTTCACAGTAACATTGCCACTCTTTGTTGATCTTCGAGTCTATTCTCTGGTGAGCATGCACAGTGATCGCCAAGCGTTGTAAATAGTCTGAAGCAAGCGGAGAGGTCAGTAGCTGTCGGAGATTGTTAGCAAAGCGGTGTGACAGTGTGCGTATAGCTGCAAGGTAGTGATCGGTAAATTTTTGGAGTTCATTCTCGAATTGCGAGGCCCAGGATTCAGAGAGGATGGAGAGTTCCACGAAGGGATCTTTCTTGTCAGCATTGGAACTCTTATTAGACTGAGCGCGGCTGCACCTTGCTTTCGGCGACTCTACGGCGTGGTCCTGTTTATATGCTTCATCTCCTTCCGCGAAGCACTCATCCACAAGATGGGACCAGATTGTATTCGGGTGATGAACTTCTGGACGACGTTCGTAATGTGGTTGCAGCTCCTGGACTTTGGATGGTGATGACATGTATTTCCAGCTTTGCGGTTGAGTCTTTTGACTTTTGACTTTCACAGACAGGCTTATCAATTCGCTCGTGTAACAAACTGCTCGTGTGTGGAAGAAGTCGGTAACCTTTGACCTTCTGGTGACCATGGGAGTATGATCCAATAGACTGTTTGCAACGTGATTTATTTCGTTGGCGGCAATGTGGCTGTAGAGTAGTGTGTCCTCGTTGTACATCGGTCTTGAAATTGCTGGTGTCCGTGGCCGCTCTGGATATAGTTGAATTTGCAGTGGCAATGCATTTGTGATCTCACTCTGGAACGCGGAGGTCTCTTGCTCTGCTAGACATTGCCGCGGCGAGGCAGCAGGACAGTCAGAGGGGAAGAAGGGCTCTACTTCAGTTGCGGCGAACGAATTCGGACTGTTGGCGTGGCAAGAGCTCTGCAAGAGAACGGGAGAGAACATGCAGCGATCAAGTATTGGTGGTTCATTATTTCTTACGTGCTGGAGAGTGAAGGTCTCCGGCGTTGATGACTGGTATTGATGCGGCGAAACAGCAGAACAGGCAGTGGGGAAAGCAGTTGCGTTGTCGGCGTAGTGAGAGTTCTGGAAAAAGATGTGAGAGACCATGCAACGATCAGCGGCCAGATACGGGCATAGAGGACCCCTGAAACATATCGTCGTTGACCGTGCCAAAGGAGCTCTACTGCACAGTAGCGAGTGACGCATATCTGTAGCTTTCACAGTACAACTCAGAACCCAGGTAAAAAGGCGTTGGGCTGCAAGTTGACCACCGTATTGTTGTTTTACACCAAAAGCCCACTTGGAATACGCAGAAAGGCTCTGTGGCGCTGCGCAAAATCGTCTGTGGCTTTAGCTGCTGGTACTCCTGCGGTAATCACGCTGTTGCACATCTGACTCTGTGATCAGGCGTGCTGTACTGCCTCCTCAACAAATGGGCCTGATCTTTTTTCGTTGTGCATTAGGAGGCGGGTCAACAGCCCTGGAAGGAATGAACCACGGACCATCGAAATAAGGAACAAGCTGGCAAAGATAATCCTCCTTGCGCATGGACTCGGCATATTCATGGGCCTGTGGGAATGTGGCAGCTGCTGGTGGTCTCCAATGGTCCCCAGGATGGTCCCCAGGGTCGTTGCCATTTCCATCACCACAGCCTTCACGGTAACCATGAGCCCCACCATATCCAGCCCCAGTTGGCTGTAGCGGCGGTGGCGGCGATGGTGGTGACGATGAATGTGATTCAGCACTTGCCCTGGTTCTCCTATCATCGTGCATGCCCTTGCACCGGGCAACCAGGTCCTCAACTGCCCTCAGGAACGTCTTAGGGCTGTTGAACACAACATGAAGTCTGGCCCTGACACTGCCCTGTTCACCACCCACAATGAGATGTACATGGAGTACTGACACAAGTAAAGACACATGCTGATGGTGTGGCTGAGCTTGAGTCTGCTTCTGAAGGGTATGCAGGGTTTGCCGAAGATCAGCGCCATTGAGCTGTGCGTGGTATCAGCGGCACCCCAACGTGTCCATCCAGCCGCTGATCTCAGCTCAGCCAGCATGGGACTGGTCTTGCTGAGCATGTCCTGGACCCCGCTGAGTGTCCCAGTATCAGGTGCAATTCCCCACGAACCATTAGTGGACTCCAGCTGCTTGATTTTCTGGTCCACCAGTTGTATGTTGGACTGCCCAACCACTATCTGATCAGATGTGCTCTGTTCTGCAGACTGCGCTTCTGCAGACAGGCAGAGGTGGCATGGGCAGCCCTGGCAACCTCGACCGAGCGCTGTACCTCAGCAGAAAGTGCCGCGCCCGCGCCACGCAGTTCTTGGATCTCCACCCCTAACTGCTGCACAGCAGTGTGAGTTTTTGCTGTGATAGACGTGCAGCTGTCGAGGCATCTTGGGCCTGTTGCGCCACGAACAAGGCTTGCTGTGCATCCAATACCGCTTGTTGCACCTGGTTGACGGTTGTTTGGGGTACCCGTGGTGGGCCCTTCTGGTCTTGCGGCGGGCCCTGACTCACTGTACCCTGCAACCCCTCAATTTGCCCTGTGAGACGGGCAAGGAGCTGATCAAGCTGCAATTCTCTTTGATGATGCGCGTGGTCATTATCTTGTAGTGGTACTTGAAGTCGTAGTAATTCATCTTCAAGCCGTACAAACGTTTCACTTAACATATTCACCTGTTGGTCCCACTCGGCATTCTTATCCTGAAGTTGTCGAATTTAAGCTTCGGCTCGTTCAAATTGTTTGTGAATTTGTTCGTTATCCACATCGTTCTTGTCCTACAGTTGTCGCACTGCATGATGGGTGATCTCGAATTCCTTCTTCATGGTTTCATGTTCAGCGGAAGCCGCCCGTGTGATGAAAGTCTTGAATGACGTGAATTTTACGATGGTTTCATCAGCACCTTGACGATGGGTGGCCATGGACTCACCTAATGTTTGCTGCATGGCATCTAATCCCTTTTGACATTCATCATGGACGCCCACACCTATGATTTTAGCAGCCGTTTTCTCCGTAGATTTTAAAAATTCAGCAAAAAGAGGGGGCGTCGCAGGAAATGATGTAGCTTTTTAGTTTCTACGGCCCCGAAATAGGCAGGGGGGTTCCTCCTACCCGAGTTTTGTCAGAAAATTTCATAAACCCTGAAATTTGGCCTATTTTGGGGTATTTTGCCTCCTCTGGGCTGGTCCTGCAGAACAGTGCTGCACACCAGTGTACCTACCTATAGATCATTTTAGCCAGAAATTCCCTTTTTTTTGGATTCCCCGGCCCGAAAATAGGGATGGGGGGGTTCTCCCCACCCGAGCTTAGTCCCAATCCATCAAAACCCTGGAATTCGGCCTATTTCCGGGTATTTTTGTCTGCTCTGGGGTGGTACTGCAGAGCAGTGCTGCACACCAGTGTACCTGCCTATAGGCACGAAAAAACCATGAAACTAGGGTTTGTACTTAAAAAGACCAAAAAAAAAATCCTTTTTTGTGAATTACACACCCCCAAGATAGGACAGGGGGGTTCCTCCTACCCGATTGTTCTCCAAAAATATCAAAAACCCTCAAATCTGGCACATTTTGACGTATATTGCCTGCTCCGCATAGGTTTTAAAAGGCAAAAGTGTTAGTTTATTCCGAAAACTAAGAGAATGGCGGGGTGACTTGTTTTTGGGCTTAAATATCATGCCAACCATGGTGCGAAACCTATTTCGGTGAATCTGGCACCCGCAAAATAGGGTGGGGGGGGGGGCGTGAATGGAGCCCCTAAGCCGAAAACATACAGATTTTTTGCACAACATTGGCATTTTTAGGCCTTTTTTGGACAGATAATGGCCTTTTTCAGTTTGGGGCGGCCATGAAACACCTTTTTTCTGGATTCTCTACAGTGCCACACATTTTTGTTTGAGTCAACCGCCTGCCAAATAGGGGGCGGGGGGGGCGTGAACTGACAACCTGAGCCGAAAAAACAATGTTTACTTTACCCCAATTTGGTATTTTTAGGCCATTTTTCAGCAAAAAATGGGCTTTTTTTTGGGAGGGGGCCTGAACACACCCTTCGCCCGGTTTCCATACCCTATGTATATGTTTGCTTGAGTTCAGCACCTGCAAGATAGGGTTGGCAGGAGGGGCTTGAGCTGACTACCTGAACCCAAAGAACACTTTTTTCTGCCCAAAATTGGTATTTTTAGGCTATTTTTAAGCCTCGTTTTAGTCTTCAAGTGCACGTGCATATGGCCGAATGTGGAGTTCTACCTCCCCAACATTTGCCTTTTGGAGCAAAGAGCCTGGGAATCGGCTCGTGCACTCCTCTACGTAACGGGCATCCACCGATGTATCCTCCAAGATTTCAACTCCAGCAGTGAGATCCCGAAGTCGCTCATGTCCTCCTGCTTTGGCCGCTGCACGTTCCCGTGTAGCCCCGGACGTGTCTTATGTGGAATTGAAATTTCCAAGGAGGTTGATTCTTCACCCGACGACCTGAGGAGCGGCCTGCAGGCACCTCGCCCGAGATACCACGGGGCTCAGGCAGTACAGGCCAACGGACCGCACGGCGCTGGCATCCGCGGTCGCGGCCGTCACCGTGGGTCCCGTGGCGGCGTGGCCAGCGCAACTGCTGCCCCACGTCCCCTGCCGAGACACGCAGCCCCGCCAGCCAGCCGCAACGCACACGCCGACAGTACCCCTCACGGCGGATCAACTATACGTCGTCGCTGCGGCGCTGCTGGCAGATGGCAGGGAGAGTTTCGTCCACCACCACGGCCCGGCGCAGATCGCGGGAAGCATACAGGGGCTGCAGCGCGATGCGCCAAACCCGTGGCACGCCACACTCCGCGGGCGCACCCGCGTCAGGGACGCAGGCAGCGGCACACCCCCTCCCGGGCCTCAGCAGGGGGAGGAACTGGTGCTGCAGAGGACAGGCTACCATGCCATACTACACGGCCACGCCGGAGGGTACTGGTCGCATGTCCTGACCGGGGGCCGCTGGACTGTCTGGCACAGCACCGCAAGGCAAGGGGCATTCCACCTAGGACTTTATGAGGTACCCGAATCCCGTAACTGAACTGTTCAAAAACTGCCGCGATCGCGATTTACGGCCCGCCGCAACCCCATTTTGCCGGAATTTTGGTGATTTCTGCCAAATCTGTGCGCATCTGGCGTGATTTAGATAGCGCAATTGGTAAATCACGACGTTATCTAGCTGCTGTATTGAAATAGCGCCGATTGCATCACCGGATGTCGAGATAAACCCAAAATACAGCCATTTTTGCCCATTTATGCCACTTTTGGGCCATAAACGGTGATTATAATGATGTCCCTGTGGTGTCACTAGATTTCAAATTGATCAAGTGCGTCCCTAGTGCCCTGTGAGGTTAGGCAAGCAATGATTTGTGCCCGTGCATGCCCTTTACCCAAGATAATAATCCGGAGGGTGCCAAAAAACGCCCAAAACAGCTATATTTGCACTTTTGAACACTTAAATGTTGATTAAAGTGATACGGTCGCGGTGTCGTGTGATTTCAAATTGATGAAATGTGTCCCTAGTGCTACGTGAGGCTTGGCAAGCAATGATATGTGCCCGTGCATGCCCTTTACCCAAGATAATAATCCGGAGGGTGCAAAATAAGGCGCAAAACAGCTATATTTGCACTTTTGAACACTTAAATGTTGATTAAAGTGATACGGTCGCGGTGTCGTGTGATTTCAAATTGATGAAATGTGTCCCTAGTGCTACGTGAGGCTTGGCAAGCAATGATTTGTGACCGTGCATGCCCTTTACCCAAGATAATAATCCGGAGGGTGCCAAAAAACGCCCAAAACAGCTATATTTGCACTTTTGAACACTTAAATGTTGATTAAAGTGATACGGTCGCGGTGTCGTGTGATTCAAATTGATGAAATGTGTCCCTAGTGCTACGTGAGGCTTTGCAAGCAATGATTTGTGACCGTGCATGCCCTTTACTCAAGCTTGCGGTCCGGAGGGTGGTAGGTAGGTAGGTAGGTAGGTAGGTAGGTGCACTCGGTCGTGGAGAGGCGCCCCATGGTTCCCCCTGGTGTCGCCCCTGTGACGAACAGGAAGAGGCTTCGCGCGTGAAGAGGGGAGGCGGCTTACTTCCCGCTAGACCTGACTGTTGGCCCCCAACAAAGCGGCCCCGGGCTACGCCGGGAGGGCTGATCGCCGCCAGCGTGACATGCTTGTCTCGCCGGGAGGGTGTGCCCCCGTGCTTGCGCACGTCCCCTCCTTTGGGCGGAACCCTAGGGGTTCCCCGGGTTCCTGGCGTATCCCGTTCCCAAGGCGTGCATGCACGTTCTTGGTACTAGGGTTCCGAGGCGCTTGGGTGTCGCACGCTCCGCCTCGAGTCCCAAAGCAGCGCAGGCCTTAGGATGCAGCCTTACCCCCGGTCTCCGGATCTCGTTTGGCCGGGTCACCTGCATGGCACGGGCTGCCTCAGTGCCCGGGCTGTGGGCACTGGGTTTCCTACTGTTGTGTGGCGTTTGTGTTTGGGTCCGGTTGGCGGTTGGGTGTGGGTTTCGTTAACCCCGCCAGTCCTGGCTGGGGTCTTGGGTGGGTGTGTTTGGGCACGGTTTGTGGTGTTGTCCCTCTAGTGTCGGCTGTTTGTGGTGTTCGTGGTTGGGCTTCGGTTTCGGCCTGCTTTTGGGTCGTGTGTGGTTTCGTGGGCGCCCCGCTTGCCCCCCGCCGTTTTTGGTTCCGGCGTGCGGTGTGGGCGTGTGTGCTGGGCCCGGGTCTCGCCTGTGCCCAGCCTTTCTTGGCTGGGTTGTCGGGGTGTGTTTTTTGCGCTTTGCTTTTTTCTTTTCTTTTTTTTTTTTTTTGGGCTTTGTGGTCCCTGTCCCTCCATCCCCCTTCTTTCGGGCTGGGCTGGTGGCTCTCTTTTTTTTTTTTTTTTTTTCCCGTGTCCATTTTCCCCCGTGGTCCGCTGTTACTGGCTTGGTGTTGCCGGTTTTGGGTGGGTGGTCCCCCTGTGCCTCTGTGGGGGTCCTGTCTTCGGTGCCTTCTGGGGGGGGGCTTGGCCGCCTGTGGTGGTGTTGGCGGGCGGTTTGGCGGCTGTGGGCTGTTTTCGTGTCTTTTCCCCCTCCGCCCTCCTTTTTTTTTTTGGGGGGGGGGGGGTGGCTTTCCTGTTCCTCCCTCTGCCTTCCCTGGGCTGGCGCACGCACTGACCTGCATTCAGTGTTGTCTTCCGGGCTGCTGTCTTCAGTTGCGTTCTGTGTGGCCGCGTTCCGGCCCCATGGGTCGGGTGGGCTCTGTACACGGTGGGCTCGGCGCCCCTTCTTGCCGGGTTAGGTCCTGGCTCTGCCGGCTGGGCGGCTGCGCCAGGCGGCTGCTTGTGGTTTTGGGTTAGGGGGCTGGGGTTGTTCGTGTCCTTTCCCCTCTGCGGTGCCGGCTGTAATCTTCTGGGTGTTCCGCCACCGTTGTCGCCTGGCGCGCTGTGGCCCCGTGTGTGGCCTGCGGTGCTGGTGTGTGGCGTGGTGGCGCGGCGCCTTCCAGGGTGTGCGGTGGCTGGCTTCGGTTAGTCCCTCAGGTCAGGGTCAGTTGTGTCGTGCTGTGCCGCTCTGTGCCGCGTCGCGTCGCGTCGTGCTGTGGTGCGTTGCACTGTGGCGCGCTGTGGTGCGGTGTGCCGTGGTCTCGCGTGGTGCCGCGGTGGGTCAGTGGAGGTCAGCCTGGCCTGTGTCGTGGTGCGGAGTGCGGGCCGGAGTGTGGCCGGCTGGTGGTTGGGGGGTGCGGTTAGGTGTGGGTGGCTCGCTGGGTCCGTGCTGTGGGGGCTTGGGCGTGCCGCTCGGGCTGGTGGGTCGGGTAGGTCTTCGGGAAATTCTGCTGAATGATCACGGTGTCCTTGGGGCGTGCACGCTGACTCTCACCCATGGACTCAATCTTCACCGGGCCTCGCAGACAGGCAGGCGTACTCGGGGTGTAGGAAAGGCGTTCCTTCTCCAAGGCAGACAAACAGAAATCAGGAGTCGGACGCTGGAGGTGGCTTCCGAACGCCGTTTGAGTGGCGAAAGGCTTGCACTGCAGCTCGGCTGCGCTGGCAGGGACATGAGGGTCCGGGTCGGTGCCGCCGGCAGGCATGAGCTCATACTTCAGGGTCAGGGGGATGTCCATATCTCCGGTGCTGAACTGCAGGGGTCCGGGGCATCGGTAGTAATCTTGGCACTTCCAGTCTTCACGGCGCTCGGAGAAGGCCTTGAAGGGGGCACCGTCCAGCAGCACCAAGGCCTTCGCGATCGATCACAGCTTTTCACTTCCCCTTGCGGCGCTCGAAATTCATCATGGACGGGATCGGCGTGCCGCCGCAGTGCCATTCCTCCACTGGACGCAACAGGTTGGTGACGGACGCCCTCACGGACGTGAGACCAGCTGAGATCAAGCCCCTGGCCGTCATCCCAGTGCTTAGCAATACTCTGCGTAAAACCGCGACGGTAACGCAGCCCGGCCCTTATAGTCAAAGGCGTGGTCGCGTGACGGTCCGTGGGGTTGCCCTCTCTGGGGGCCTGTGCCTTGGTCCCGTGTCCTCTGGGGGTTTCGGTCCCTAGTCGTGGGTGCCGCGGCCGTGACTTCGTCCTCTTCAGGTGCCTGTGAGGTGGCCTTTGTGGTGGCCGGGGTCGTCGCCTGGCGGTGAGGGCGTGGTGGTGCGCCGTGCGGCGGCGTTCCCTGCTGCTTCCTCTGTGGGTGTGGCCCGTTCTCCCCGTGTAGGTGTGCCCTCCGTTCTCCGTGTGGTTTCCGGTGGCCGGTGGGCGTGCGCTGGTGTGATCCGCATGGCGTCCGATGTTTGCTTCGGTGGTGTGTGTTGGGGTGTTTGGTGGGGCTGGGGCGGCGCTGGTCTCCCCGTCGTGGTGTGCCCTTCCTGGGTGTGGGTCGTGGTGCCTGCCGTGGTGCCCTTTTCCTCCGTGTCTTGGTCCCCGTTCCCGCCCCTTCCTGGTTCTTGGGTGGTTTCCTGCCCCCATGTGGTGTCGCTTCCGGCGCCCTGTCCCTGCGTGTGCCTGCCCTCACTTGGGGCCCTTCCGTGCCCTCTTGCCTGAGTGCTCCTTGGTGCCCCTTGCCCTTCCCTTGCCCTTGTCCTGTCCCTTCCTGGTGTGGTGGTGGCGGGAGGGGCGCGGTGGGGAGGGGGCGCCGGGGGCCCAGGCCTGGGGTCGGGTGGCCTGGAGCCACTGGCGGAGGGCTTGGGGGGTGTAGGGGGGGCGGAGGCCCCGGACCGCATCGCGGAGGAGGGCCTCCCATGCCGCTTGCGGCATGATGGCCTCCGGGGCGGCCTCGTTGGGGTTGCGGGGGTGCGGGTGCGCACCTCCTCGAATGTATGCACCATGTGCACCCCTTCGTGCCTTCTCGCTCCTCCGGCCCACTTCACCCAGCGGCGGAGCTCCTGCAGAGCGGGGGGAGACCACCAGGCGAGGTAGGCGGGGGCCTGGGGGGGGGAGGGGTCCGTGCCCGTGGTCGTGGTGCGGCGGGGGGAGGACGTGGACTCGCGGTGGTGGCGGGGGTGGCGGTGCCTGGGGGAGCGGGAGCGGCGGCGGCGGGGGCTGGGGGTGGAGGACGGGTACGGGCGGAGGGGGGAGCGGGAGGGGGAGGTGGACATGGGGCGGCGGTGGCGCGCTCGGTGGCGTCCGGGGGAGCGGGAGTGGTGGTGGCGGGGGCTGGGGGTGGTGGATGGGTACGGGTGGCGGGGGGAACGGGGAGCCAGGCGGGGCGTGTTGGGGGAGGGGGAGGTGGACGTGGGGCAGCAGTGGCGTGCCTGGCTGCGTCGGGGGGAGCGAGAGTGGTGGTGGCGGGGGCTGGGGGTGGGGGTCTTGTTTGGCCGGTGGGGGGAGGGGGAGGGGGACATGGGGCGGCGGTGGCGCTCGTGGTGGTGCCCGGGGGAGCGGGAGCGACAGGAGCGGGGTCCCGGGGGGGTCGTGGTGGTACCTGGGGGAGCGGGAGCGGCGCGAGTGGGTGGTTGAGGCGCGGTGGGAGTGTGGGCGCTGTGGGCGAGTGTGCCGTGCGGGGGGGGAGCGGGAGCGCCGCCGTTTGCGGGACCGGGCCTCATCGCTCATGTCGGGCCAGTCCGGAAGCGTCGGCGGCCCCTGGGGGGCCTCGCGCGGTGCCGCCTGGGGGGGGGAGGTCCCCCGTCGTCCATGGGGCCCCTTCGGCCATCGGATGGTGGCCGGGGGGGTACCGATACGGTTCCTGGTACGGGGGTGGTGGCTGGTACGGGGGGGGTGGCTCCTGGCGGTAGGTGGGGTAGGCGGGTGGGGCCTGCCATCCCGTCCGCTGGTGCTGTTTGTGCACGGGGGGTTGTGGCCCGGTGGGGTAGGGCGGTGGGCAGTGGTAGTGGTGGGGGTGGTGTTGGTAGTGGTGGTGGTCGGGCCGCTGGTGGTGGTGGTGTGGGTAGTGGTGGGGTTGGTGTTGCTGGTATGGCCCATGGACTCCTTGTGGGTTTTCCGGTCCCCCTTGTGGGGGTGGGGGGTTGGGCATCGTGGGCAGTCCCCGGGGCTGCACTATGTGGTGGGCATGGGGGAAGGGTTGGGGGCCGGGCTTGACGGTGACGGTGGTCGAGGGGTCCCACGTCCCTGGGTCAGTTTGGCCGGCGGTGGTGGTGGTTTGTGGGGGATGGATGACGGGGCGCTTGGTGACGGGGATGCGGACGAGGGCTTGGACGGGGTCGTGCTGGGTGGCCGTCTCCGCGGTGGTGGTGGGTGCCGGCGGGAGGGGGGCGCGGGTTGTGGTGGGTGGGGGGTCCTGGCTTGGGCGAGGGCCCGGGCGGGGGTGGTGTGGGGTGGGTTTGTGTCGTTGCGTATGCGGTGTTGTGTGTGCTCGCGTGGGCGCCGGCTTGGGTTTGGGGTCGGGTTTGGGGTTGGGGTCCGGTTTGGGTTTGGGGTCGGGTTTGGGGTAGGGGTCCGGTTCCAGGTTGAGGAGTACCTCTGTCCGGAGGTGTGAGGGCGCCGATGTCGGGTCGGGGGTCGTCCCGGTGGGTTGCCGGGGTGCCTGAGTCGCCTGTGTGGGGGTTGGGGGGTCGGTGCGTGCGGCCGCGGCTTTGGCTTTCGCCGTGGCCTTGAGGATGAGTGTGGCGGGGAGGGGGGGGTCGGAGGATGAGGTGGAGGAGGTGGACGAGGCTGAGAATGAGGAGGAGGTGGTGGACGCGGGTTGGGCTGTGATGCGGGCGGGCTTGTGGGCGGCGGCTTCTGCTGCGGCCACGGCGGGGAGGATGGAGGGCATGTCCTCGGGTTGTAGGTTGGGGGCGGGCGGCTGGGGGGGCCCGGTCGTGACCTGGCGGCCCGGCGGGCCGATCTGGTCGGCAGCGGCGGGGGAGGGAGGCGCGGGGCTGCGGCCTTCTCTTTCTGGGCTCGGCTGGGCCCGAGTCCTGCAATGTGGGAGGTCGTGTGGGTTGGTGTCCGCGGGGGGGAACAGTTCGCGTGGGCTGCATTCAGGGGCCGGGGGGGATGGGCCTGGGTCCTCTGGGGTGTGTGTGGGGGGCGTGGGCGGGCCACTGGGTGGGGTGGGCGTGCCGCGGGGCGCGGGGCTCCCCTCCGCGGGTGTGTGTGGGTTGTCGAGTGTGGGGGGCGGTGAAGGGTGTCCGGTGGGTGGGTGTGTGGCGGGCGTGTGCTGGTGTTCGGGCGGGTGGGGGAGGCCCGTGTCGCGGGGCCCGGGGGTGCGCGCGATGGTGGGCGTGTGTGGGTCTCCGGTTGAGCAGCGAGAGGGGGGGGGCATGGGCGGGGATTGTGCGGCGAGGTGTGCTGTGTCGGTGTATGTGTCCGCTTGCCGCGCGCTTGCGTGGGCAGTTGTAGGCCGGGCGGTTTGGAGGAGAAGCTTGCCGTCTTCTGCTGCCGCGGCAAGGATTTCGCAGACGAGCTTTCGTATCTGGTGGGCCTCTTGGTCAGTGGTGGGGAGGGGGCATGCTAGCTTTGGGCTAAGACCCGCGCGGTTGAGGACCCTGTGGATGGCGTGGTACCCGCAGGTGAGGGACTGCTGCGGTCTGGGGGGGGGGTTTGGTCGTTTGTCCCCGCCTGCCTCGACTTGTGTGTGGGCGGTGGGGATGGCCCAAACCCAGGGCACGGTCCCCGTGGGTGGCAAGCGGCGCTGGATCCAGTGGGTTAGGCAGAGCATGGCCAATCCCAGGTGGTAGCCCGCCTTCCCTGAGGTGATTTGGGCCAGGGCGCGGGCTGGGGGCGTGTCCCCTGGCTGGAGGACACCCCTGAGGATCCTGTGCTGGGTGGTGGGGTCCCCCACTGCCCCTGGTGGGGCGGTCTCCGGGGCGAACATGGTGTCTGTCCCCTGGATGATCCATTGCGGGCCGGGGGACGTAGCCGTAGCGGCTATCACGTAGTAGTGGCCGCGCTCGAGGACTGTAACCCAGACCTCCGGCGGGGGGTGGTCACTGTCTGTAGGGGGGCGGGGAGGTCGTCGTCTGGGGTGCGGAGGCCGGCGGCCCGGAGGGCGGTGTCGCGGTTGGGCGCGGTGGCCTGTTCCAACTGCTCCGGGTGGTTCGGGTCCGCTGGGTGGTCCGTCTCCGCTGGGGCCCTTCGTAGGCGTACCGTCCCTTGACGCGTGACGTTGATGCCGGTGTCGTGCGTCAGGGCCTGGCCCCACTCGATGGGGGGGATCCAGATGGGCTGGCCCCGGGTGTGTTTGCGGGCTCGCCAGAGCACGAGGTCTACTATGGTCTCGTGGAGGCCGCTGCCTGGGGTGGTCAGGTCCCGGAGGGCTTTGACGGTGAGCTTGGTCCAGTCCTCTTGTAGGCGGTACCAGCCCAGGGGGGTGGTCGGGGCCCTGTCTCCGAGGGTCGCTCGGAGCAGGTCGGGGTCGCGGATGGTGGCCGGTGTGAGGGGGGGGTGCCCCGGGTCCGGGGGGGGTGGGCTGGATGGGCTGCCGGGGTCTTGCGCGTCTACGTCGATGGATGGTTGGCCCTGGCTGGGCTCGGCCGGACTGGGCGGTGTCGGGTGGCTTCTTGGGTGTGGGACGGGTCTCGGGGCGCTGTGGTGGTGCCTTGGAGACCTGTGGATGGAGACGGGGGGCGCGTGCGGGGCGCGGAGCGGGTTAGTGGACGTCTGGGTCATGCACGGCATGGTAATGGATGAGACGCTGCATGTGTTCCCTGGCGGTGGGGTCGGTGAGTTGCTCCGCTTGTGTTAGCAGGAGGTGTTTGCGGTGTACCATTTGGGCCGCTGCTCTGCGGACTGCTTCTAGCTGGAGGTGTGCTGCTGCCTCCATGGGGCTTTCCGTGTGTTTGGTGAGGTGTCGGTGCAGGGCCTGTGTCACTGCCCCTCTCATGGTGGCTTCTTTGATCAGGGGGTCCCGGAAGAGGTGTTCGGTGGCCTGGTGTGCGTGGCTGTGGGTTGGCCATCCTTCGTGTTGTCGCAGGGTTTCCGCCGGGGACCAGCCCACTAGGGTGTCCCTGTCTGTATGGAGGGGGCATTTCTTGAAGTGTTCCCAGTCCTCCGGGGTGGTGTGGTCGCATGGGCAACGGGTGTGTTCGTCGGGGACGTGGATGTGCTTGCGGGCGAGCCATCTGGCGACCCTGGTGAGGAATGGCAGTTGCTCCCTGAGGAGCTGGATGCGTCGTTTTTGGAGGTGGGCTGGGACGTTTGCTGGGCGGAGCGCTGAGTGGTAGAGGGGGACTTGCAGTCTGTCCTGGAGCTCCTGGATGTGCGCCCGGCTGTCTGCGTCGCCGAGCACGCGGGCGAGATGTTGGATGGGGTTGGGGTAGTGGTACGCTCTGTCGTGGGAGGAATAGGGGGAGTCCTCTGGTACCCAGTCCGGGGTCTGATGGGGCTCGCGTACAGGGGGCACGTGTTGGAGGTGTGTGTGGTTTCGGCCGAGGTCAGGGATCTGGAGGGCTGGTAGGTGTGTTGTGCGCTGGTGTACTGCCTGGTTGTCGACCTCACCATTTCCGTATTGGTGTCTGTGGGACTCTTGTTTCACGATGTGGAGTTGGACGTAGGGGGGAAGGCTGCGTAGGGCTTTCCAGAGTAGCAGTGCCTGGGTGCCGAGGCTCGTCGCGGTTGCTTTGTGAAGTGGTTGCCTTGCTATGCGGAGGAGCAGGTGCGTGTCGACAGTGGCGTCTACCACGAACCAGACCCGGACGATGTGCGGGGAGTGGGCGGGTAGGTGGGCCGCGACCTCGGTGATGGCGTCGGCCATGGCCCCTAGCTCCCCGTGGGAAGAGGCCCCATAGGTGGTGTGGCCCGTGTAGTGGTCGATGTGGTAGTGTCCCCCGGTGTGGGTTAGCTGCAGGGTAGCCCCCCCGGTGATGGGCGTGAGGGTGGATTCGCCTGAGGCGTCGGTGAAGAAGAGCCGGTCCGCCAGTGATGGTTGTGGGAGGCGGCATGGGTTCATGGGCAGGTAGGCGTATATGGCAAGGCCCGTGGCGAGGTGGGCTACTGGGGTTGTGGGCTGCAGGATGGGGGTGGCGTACACCCCTATTCCTTTGGAGATGATGTGCTTCGCTTGGGGGGACAGGGCTATGAGTCCCTGCTCCGGCTGTCCTTGTGTGTGGTAGGAGTAGATGTAGTGGAGGATGTAGGCTGTGTCGGGGTTTAGGTCGTGGCATGTGAGGGTTTGTGTTCGGTGCTCCGGTGTGTGGCAGGAGTGGTGGAGCGGATAGTAGGGGTGCTCGTGCTTGCCCGTTCTGCCTGGCTCGTACATGCTGTAACGGATGGCGACCCCTGCCGGGTCGGGGCGGGGGCATGTGGGTGTAGTGGTGAAGAGCCATTTGGGCGCGTGGTCGGGGTTCCATGCTACCGTGGGGTTAGTGTCGGTGCGGTGGAACCATGGGGCTATCCATGCGTAGGCCTGTGGTGGTAGGTGGGTTGTGGGGTGGATGTGGTGGCGTGCTATGAGGTGTAGTACGGGCCATGGTGTGGTTGGTGCCTCGGGGTCACAGGCCCAACATGTGCGTGGCATGCTCTGGGAATCTTGGGGGACCTTTGGTAGGTCTCGGGCGGTCATGTGGTGTTTCGGTATGCGCCATTTTGCCCCGTGGTGCATGACGGTGGTCTGCGTGGGTTTGGCTTCATTCGGGGCCAGTAGTAGGGTTAGTGGTGGGACTGGGCCCGTCACCGGGGGGACGGGTTCGTGTTTCGATCCGGTGGGTGCGTAGGGCGGTGTCGCTGGGATGGGTCGCGGGTGTTGCTTTGTGAATTCTCGGTAGGCTGTGCGCATGTCTTTGCTGCCCGGTAGAGTGTGTCCCGCTGCTCGTGCCGTCTGCGTGAGGTACTGGTGGAAGAGGCGGTATTGTGGCCATTCGGGAAGCTGTAGAAAGGGGGTGTGGTGTGCCCCGCTGTGGTGCAGGACCCGCATTTGGGGGAGGGTGACGTATACTACGGTGATGGAGGCCCCGACAAGGTCCCTGGTGTGGATGGTGCCCTTGGGGTGATGGTGGAGGTCCCCGCAGAGGACCGCTAGTGGCCCTTCCTCTGGGCACGTGTGGTTGGTGAGTATGGCGTGGTGTGGGGATGGGAGGAGAAGCTGCAGGTGGTTCCACAGGCGCGTGTTCATGTTGGTGGGCATGCCCGTCTGGTGGAGTACCCAGCGCGGGCATGTGTTGTGGGCCCGTTGTGCGGCTTGGAGGCGGATGGCGGTGACCTCGCGGACCTCCGGTGAGTGGTTGTGGGTCATGCGGTGAAGGAGGAGGGCGGTGTGTCTGGTGTAGGCCGCTTTCACCTCGTCCCCTATGGCGTCTCCATAGTGGGGCCATGCCGCTCGGATGGCGCGGGTGGGTATGGAGGTGGGCCAGCCCCCGTGTGCTGCCCATGCCTTGGTCACGGCGCGTGTGGCCGGCTGGAGGGCGGTGGTGGGGTGTGTCAGGTGGAGTGCTTGGAAGCCTATGGAGGCGTTCAAGACCCCGGTGAGGTAGTACGCCAGGCTCTGGTGGGACAGGGAGAGGGCCTTGGTGGTCGGGGACGCATATCTGGGGAGATGGGCGAGGTGTGACTGCAACTTGGGAGGGAGGTTGGCATCCTCAGGGTTGGCGGCCTGGACTACCCCCAGGTGGGTGGTGGTCGTCACGACGTGCATGGGGGGCCCTTGTGGCCCTAGGGTGGGAGGTGTGGCAGACCCCTTGATTATGGCCACTGACTTTGTGGGGTGGACGATGAGGTTGTTGTGGGAGAGGTAGGAGACGGTCACGTCCAGTAAGTCGTTGGCCTGTTGAGTGACCGTTGGTCCGGGGTCCGGGGCATGGGGGTCGTGTGGGGTGTGCGCGACGGTGAGGTTGGTGTCGTCCGCGAAGCCGACCAGGGGGGAGAGGAGGGGGTAGGGTGCGTAGGCCGGGTAATCCTGCTCGATTGCGAGGACCAGGGGGAGCGTCACTAGAAGGTACAGGAAGGGGCCTTCTGCTCCCCCTTGGGGGACCCCGCTGCCTGGCTCCAGGAAGGGGGTGAGCCCTGCTCCTGTGCGGACCGTGTATTTGCGGGTCCGGATGTAGTCAGAGGTGAAGTTGTAGAAGGGGTGGCCTAGGCGTTTCCACACCGCTTCTAGAAGGAGCCAGGGGGTGTTCGGGAAGGCTCCCTTGACGTCGAGGGAGGCGATGATGAGGTCCACCGGGTCCATGTCCGCGATGGTGTCCTGGAGGAAGATGGCCTCGTGTGGGGAGCGGCCTGGGATGGCCCCCCAGAGGCTCGCTGGTATGTGGGGGTCCAGGTGGGGGCGGATGCGGCGCAGGAGGATGGTCCAGACGATTTTGACCTCCGTGACCGCACAGACTTTGGGGCGCCAGTTGTCCGGGTTTGCCAAGTCCCCTTTTTTGTAGAGGGGGCGGACAACGTTTGCCCAGTCTGTCGGCAGGGGGGTCCGCCCCGTGACGATGTCCCAGAGGCGGTGGGCGAGGACGCGGAGGAGGTGGGCGGGGAGGTGGTAGTATGCCTCTGCAGGGAGGCCGTCGTAGCCTGGGGTTTTGTGTTGCCGGAGACTGTGGATGGCCTTCCGGACTTCCTGAATGGTGAAGGGGCGTTTTTCCAGGTGCCTCCTCCGGGCGTGGTTGAAGACCCGAGGGAGGCGGTCGATTTTGGCCTGGGTGTCTGGGTCCAGTGTGTCTTGGGTGGGGGTGTGTTGCCGGAGGAAGCTGTCTTGGGTGGCTTGGAGCACTGTGGCTGGGTCGTTGGTGAGGGAGCCGTCCTCCTGCCGGACCGTGGTGATGGTGCGGTGGCCGGTGTCGGTCATGCCGTCGTTGAGGTGGCGGATAGCCTTGTAGGGGAGTTCATGTTGCGCATACCGTTCGTGTTCCTGGGTGATGCGCTGTTGCCTGTGGATGTGCCACCGCTGCAGGTCCGCCCTGATGTGGGCTATCTGTGTCCTGCAGTGGTGTATCTGGCGGCGGGTTTGGGGGGTGTCGGTGTGGAGGAGGGTCGCCAGTCGTTGCTTCGCATGCCAGAGGTCATGGAGCATGTCCCCCAGGGCTGTGGGTGGTTGGTCGTCGTCTGTGTGGGGGTGTTGTTGGAAGCCGCAGGCGACGGCGGCCGTGCGCATGGCTGTGAGTAGGTCGGTGGGGTCTGGTTGGATGCGCCAGGCGCGGTCTATGGCCCTGTGATATTGGGACCAGGCATGCTTGTCATGCAGCGGGGGCATCTTCAGGGGGGGTGGTAGGCCTTGGTCCGCATCTTCTGGGGGGCTGGGGGGAAGGTTGGGGATGGTGAGGCGGATGTGCAGGGGGCTATGGCCTGTGGGTCCCAGCGGGAGGGGTCCATATCGGGCCTCCGCTCGGATGATGGTGGTGGGGTCGCCATAGCATACGTCGATGCGGGATGGGGCGGCATCCGTTTGGTGGGGGAAGTGGGATGGTTGGCCTTCGAGGCTGGCTGTTAGGTCCACGAGCCCCAGCATTTCGATGGTGTCGCGGACTGCTTGGTCCTGGGGTGTGGCCTGTCCCCCTCGGTCCGCTGGGGTGGGGGCGGCGTTCATGTCGCCGATGATGACTGTGGGGGCAAGCATGGCCATCTTGCGGTATACCTCGGCCAGGGCTTGGAGGAAGGGTTCCGTGGCTTCGCCGAAGGGGACGTGGGTGTTGATGACGTTGAGTTGCCATCCGTCCCCGACGACCTCATAGACACCTAGCCTCCCCGGGACGCTGAGGTGGTGGACGAGGTGGACGTGGATGCCGGTTTGGGCGTATAGGGGGGTCCCCTTGTGCCAGTAGCATTTGTACGCTTTCTGGTCCGGGGTATATATGGGGGTGGTTTCTGGGGGGTCGTCGCGCTGTAGGCCTTGTTCCTTGAAGGTGAGGAGGTGGGGAACCCACCCCGGCCCCTGTGCCATCGGGAGCCCTTGGAGGGCGGTTGTGGCGTCCTTGGAGTATGTGACGGCCGGGTGGTTGAGGTCGAGGAGGTTGACGGTGGCCTCGGTGGGGGCGGGCCGGGGCTGTGGAGTCTTGTGCCCTCGGCCCTTGCCCCGTCAGGGAGGGGGACTTGGGCTCGGGGACTTTTTGCCAGTTTGTGGGCGTTTGGGTAGGCGCGGCGGGGGGAGGCCTTGGCTCCGCTCCGGGGGGAGCTCCCCAGTGTATTTGGTGCCTGTGTGGGCCTTGTTCTCTTCGGTGCGGAGCCGGATGGGGTGGGCGCTGGTGAGCTCCAGGGTGTAGCCGACTGGTTTGTCCGGGGCGCTGCTGCCTTGGTCTAGCTCCTTTTGGCGGTGCCAGATCACCCGGACTTGTGGCCCCCCGTTGTCCCCCGGTTCCTTGAGGCGGTACTGGATCGTGCCCTCACACCAGATCCAGTCGCCTGTGTGGTCGTTGCGGAAGGGCTGTTGGACCTTCGCACCTTTTTCGAATCCTGGGTACGCTTTGGGCGGGGGCTGTGCTGGTGGCGGGAGGGAGGATGATGAGGATGCCTGGTCTGGGTGGGGCGGTGGTAGTGGTGGGAGGGAGGATGACGAGGATGCTTGGTCCGGGTGGGGCGGTGGTATTGGTGGGAGGGAGGATGACGAGGATGCTTGGTCTGGGTTCGCCGGGTGGGTCGGGTGGGATGCGGGGGGTCGGGAGGTCGCTGCTTTTCCGGCTTGGCTCGGGGCGGGTGCGCCCCTTTGTCGTCTCGTTCGCTTGGGTGGGACTGGAGGTAGCGGGGCTGGGGGGGCATGGGGTTTGAAGAGGAGGTGCGTTGCTTGCTGGTCTGGATCCCTCAGTGGGGGTTCTGCCGGTGTTTGCATTTTCGCTTTCGCGTGGCTGCGTATGATGTCGGCGAGCTTGCGCACGGTCTCCGGGGGATCTGTTGGCCATGGCAGTGCGGCGGGGCTGTCGTCGAAGGGGTGGTGTAGGTGGTAGTTCCTCATGGCCTTGGCCTGCATGACCCAGGCCTCTGTGGGTTCCGGTGTGTCCGGGCCGTTGGGGGAGCCTTGAGCCCAGTAGAGTGCTGTGTGGAGGGCTTCCCAGGGGGCGCCTTCGCGGCCTGTGAGGGTGGTGGCTAGGAGGAGTCGCTGCTGGCCCCGTGGGGGGTCTTCCGGGTCCATTTCCGGGGTATAGGCCTGGGCCGCCATGAGGACTCCGTGTGCCCAGTGGAGGACCCACCATTGGGTGTCCGCTTTGAGGATGTGGATGGCGGGTTGTTGGGGGGGGCCGTCCAGGGTGTCCCACGATGCGATGGCTAGTGGTATCCTGGAGGAGTGGAGGTGTGGGGGGGCCTTGCGGCTTAGGAGTTGATCGATGTGGAAGGGGGTGACGGGATCTTTGGGGCCTTGGGGCGGTGGGGGCATTGGTGGGATGGTTGTGGGGTTCCAGTTGCGTTCGTGGGCGGCGAGGGTGTACAGGGCGGCGGTGATGATGTGGTGGGCTTGCCCCTCCAGGACGATGTGGCGCTCCGTGCCGAAGTCCTTTGGTAGGTGGGCTGCGGGGTGGACGGTGATGTGGGCCAGGGCGCGTTGGTGGGCCTTTTTTCCCCCGTCCGGGGCCTGTGTCCGTTTGTCTCCCGGGATGTGCTGGTGTTGGTGATTTGGTGGGGGTGGTCCCAGGGCGAGGGATTCTACACCGTGGAGGGGGATGGCGTGTTCCCTGGACCTGTTGGGCAGGATGTATATGCCCGGGTCTCCCGGTACGGTGCCCAGGTACATGTTGCCCGTGATGGTGGGGGCCGGCAGCGGTTGGCGCAGGGGCGAGGTGCATGGGGTGGAGCAGGGCGGGTCATGGTGCTCACACCGGGGGTGGTCGATGCTGTACGGGGTGACGTGTACGGCGAAGGGTCCAACGGCGCGCTGGAGTTTGTGGGGTTGGATGTTGTGGAGGCGCGCCACCGCCCGTGTGTGGGAGCGCCCTTCGCTGATCCACACGGCGTCTGCCCGCGACGCCGCTGGGTTCAGGCAGTCCGTGGTGATGCCTGTGATCGTGCGGTTGTGGGTGGTATCTGATACCCTGGCGGGGGGGGCGCCGATGCGGGGGATGGTGTGGTCGTCGTGGAGGGCGCGGGCCTTGCGCCTCGCATCGTGTCGGTGCCGGGCCTACTGGGCGTGGGTGTGCACACCCGTGTGTTTGGGCTTCTTGTTGGGGCGGTCCGCTGTGTGGAAGGGGCTGGGCCAGGAGGGGGCTTGGTGGAGGGTGGGGTGTGGGAGGTCCCCCGTGTTGCCCATGTGTACAGGGTGGTCGCGGCGGCCCCTTCCGCCTGTATGGTGTATCGCTCGTCGTGTCGGCGACGGGTGACGAGGACGTTGGGGGCCGTCAGCTCATGCACCTGTGTGGTGTGGGGGAGGTGGCGGGTGACGGTGATCTTGGCGGCGTCCTTTTTGCGGGTAGTGGTGTGGGGTATGATGTAGTGGGTCGCCCATTCATCCTGGGGGGTGTGTTCCGTCGAGTCTAGCTTGAGCGGGGGGTGGAGCGGCTTCGGTGTTGGGGGTGTAAGTGCGGCTAGCCCCATCTGCTCAGATTTTCAGACATTCTGCCCAGATTGGCTACATTTTGGTCATTTTCTTTGCTTCGGCGGAATCGCCGCCTCGCAGCTCAGTCTCAGGATATTTCCTATATATTTCTGATATGCCGGATTTGATTCCGCGGTCCATTTCCCGTAAATCCGCCGCGTTCCGCTATTTTAGCTGGAATCGCCATTTGCCGCTGACGCGCGCTCGCGGGCCAGATCGGCCAAACTTTTTTACATAATTGGATTATTTAAATCTTTTCAGACAGTTTTGGACACTCAGATGTATTCAGAATAATCCGCATCAATTTTCTTCATAGACTGGGATTTTCTGCCGGACCACAATCAGCATGGACCTTGCTTCAGTTGTTGCTACTCTCGCTTCCGTTGGTGTTCGAGTATCCGGTTCTACCCCCAATAACAACATCCAGGGAGACTCCTCGCGTGCCTGCCCCACTGGTCCTGCCGGCCCCGAGCCCTCCGGCACCCTCAACGACCCAGGGCAGCACTTTCATGGTAGCAGAGGCTACCTGAATGTTGTTCCCTTGGTGTCCCAACCACAGTTAGCTCCCCAGTACGGCCCCGTAGACTCCGCCACCTCCGGAGACGTAACAATTACGCTGCCGTGGTGCTGTGCGAACGAGGCCTTGAGAGGAATGCCTTGCGCAAGCCCAAATTGCCCAAGAAGGGCACAAATCAGCAGCTGTGGAGGCCCAGATTACCATCAAGATCCCAGTCGAAATTGGCCATCAAGCAGCTGGAATCTCCCAGCCTACGCCGATGGCAACGCTCCGGTGGAGCTTACGGACCTGGCAGGTACTAATACTCCTTACCAATGTCCACATTTTGAGACCATCGACGCCGACATTGATGACATTGAGATGGGTGGTCCAGGTGAGGTACCTACCTATAATCGACCAGCCAATTGGGCACAATGGGACAACCATTTGTCTTCAGAAGTGACCCGTAACCTTGAGGCGCTTGAGGCCCTTTGTCTATTAGCCACGTCTAAGCTGATAGGACAAGAAAGAATCGCCTCTGATTTTTTATTCGAATATTTTTTCCTTCTTCAAGAAGAAATTAATACCAGGATGTGGTGGTGTTCTCAGGAAGATGACTCTTTTGCCATTTGTTTGCAGATCTGGGAGGCAAGCCCCTTCCCGAAGGAGAAGACCAAGGCACCTGTTGCCGGGCCCTCCGCCCCTCATCCCTCTGTTTCCATCCGCGACGATCTAGCCGCCGCGGTTGAGGAAGGAATTTTAGAGGCAGCCAGGCAGGCAAGCCTGGAAATTAGGGCTGAAGGAGCTCCCCAAGTGGACTCCTGGCTGCGAACCACTGAGATTAGCGGTCCGACAGCCTGCTCAGGCCCTTCAGGACACGGTATGTACTGTCCTGCCGACTGCTCTTGCAGATTACAGCGAGATACTGAGCTCCAATTGCTCAAAGATCAAATGCAACTCATCATTCGGACGCTGGGAATTGAAGATCTTTTCAAGACACACATGCGGTCTGAGGGCGCATCATCGGTGGAACAAACAACAGAACCGTCGGAGGAGGCGACAGAAATTTTTTCGATTGCTCCTTCGGTGGACTCTAAAACCACCGATGCAAGGATCAGCAGGACTAAGCTAAAGGAAAGGGTTACAATCTCTCGATCTCAGAGTAGGTCGGTGAAGGCTAGGACTGAGGCTCAGAATGCCAAGCGAACTGCCTCCCGTACTGCCCTTCCTGCTGCTGATTCCAATGCATTAGCCCAGATGTTGCTCGCCCAGACCCTCGCCGGAGCTGGTGTGGCTAATGATGCCGCCAAGGTGTCTGCCATTACGGCCGGTGTTGGGCTGGATTCACTTCTAAATCCTACTTCATTGCGACTTCGTCAGGTTGCCAAGCAACCGAAGTATAATGGGAACCCCAGACGTTGGCCTCAGTTCCAACGGGAATTTAAACTGTGGGTTAAGACTCAAAAACTCCAGGATGATCAGTTCCTGATGGCGCTCTTGGACTGCCTTGAGGGAGCGCCGGCCAACACTTGGCTCAGGACCTGGAGTGATCGTGAGGATTCAAGTTCCCCTCTTACCTTTGATGAGGTGTGGGAACAGTTGGAGGTACTTGGATCCCGGCTGCCAGAGGACCATTATCACCAGATGTTGAAGAATTTTCCTTCATTCTCGCGATTAATCTTGCACGAAGTGCAAGACAAGAGACAGCGCTTCTGGAATCTCGTAGAAGAATCTGAACATTCAGGCGAAAAACTTTCTAGTGCCGAGCTGAAAAATCTGATTTTTGACAAGATTCCCTCAGAAACCGCCGCCACCCTTCGGAATAAACAGTCCGAAGAAAAGGTCAAGACCTGGTGGGCGGAAGTCGATGGCTTCGACGCCTCGGCCAACAGGTTTACGGTCAGGGAGGCACTTCAAAAGTGCTCCCCCACGTCGTTTTCCAAGGTGAAATTCACTGAAAACACGTGGAAAATCAAATTTAATGAACACGAGGATCGGGACTTGTTTGTCCAAGTCCTCAACAAGGGAGTAAACTTCCATGGCCATCGCCTGAAGGCCAGGAACTGGGTGTTTTCGTTCACCCCGCAGGAACTGTGGGAAGAGGTTGAGCGGCTCGCTGACGCCGCCAATCAAAATTTCCATGAGGGTCTTGGGGGAAACAAGAATACCCAGCAAAACACCCAAAATGGGGCCCAAAAGGGCAACAAAAAGGTGAATGACACCCGGAATGTTCAGGATCATTGTAGCATCTGTCTTCTTTTAGGTTCTACGAACCGAGCTAAGACGCATTCTACTGGTAATCACCGATGGTCTGCTTACGATCACAAGGTGATTGGTGAAAATGTCAGTAATTCGCAGAATTCAGACAGGAATGACAGACAGGTGCATGGTGCAAAGGGGGGAAAGGGTAATCCGACCCCCTCCGGTGGAAACAAAAATACTGGAGGCCCTGGCGGGTCCCAAGGCAAAGGAAATCGGACTCCATCCGGCTCCGGTGGGCAGCCGAACGGTCAGACAAGTCCCAATGGCAACGCCGGAGGCGGAAATCGAAATCCAGGCCAAACCCCTCAATCCGGTACAAACAAAGGAAATGCTCCAGGATCACAGGGTAAAGGTAAGGGAAATTCTTCAGGAACCCCTTTCTCTGGTAAGGGCAGAGGGCGTGGCGACGGTGGAGGCCCATCATCCGGCGGCCGTGGCCGTGGACGCGGAAAGGGCAATCATCGTGTGGATCAGGTCTCAGGTGCAGATCAGGTGTCCGATGCGGATCGAGATTACGTTGAAAATGCCTTGAATCCAGCAGATGATCCGTTCCAAGACGAGTGGGTCGATGAATCAGGCTGTGTTCACAATGTTAACGCAGCCGCTGGAGGTCAGAACGCCTAGGGGAGCCACGAAAATCGCCCCTCCCCAGGCGATTTCAGGCATGATCCCCAGATTCCAGATCGACCATTACTTGATGTAGGGTCGCTTGTCTCCTCTCCCCTGGATCCGGCAGCGGATCCTTCTGTTGTAGTGGACGAGGTTGGTGTACAGTCCAAGCACAGGGCCCGTCAGTTCGTCACAAAGCTGTGGGTCTCTGATTGCAAGGGAAATTTCCATCTCGCCACTTGTTTGTGTGACAATGGATCAGAGGTAAATCTCCAATCCAATTCATTCTTACCCGACGACTGCGTGTTTGAGTCGCCTCATCCTGTTACCCTCGAGGGAGTTTCTGGACATTCTCTCGCAGGTGGGCAACACGGTTGTTATATATCAACTCATTTGGTCGCTCAAGACCTTTGGGAAGAGCAAAATGTGGAAGAAGTTGTCCTTAAGGATGACTACTTCTATCGTGCCGACATAAAGTATGACCTTTATTTGGGCCATCCTTGGCTTCGCAAGAACAGGGTAGCGCCCGTAGGTCATCGTCGTTGTTTTTTGCTGGAGTCAGGTCCCTTGGAGCGTCCTGAATTTCGTTTTTTGCACGCAGGGTTTAAAAGTGCAGAAGAATTTTTGAAGCAAAAGGTGACACCAAAATTTGGTGAAGATGTCACCATTGCAGAGGTGAATGGGAGTGCCGATTACTCCCAAGAGTTAGAATATCTTCGTAGGGACTCCCAGCCACGACGCCCTTCGCGCTGGCACTCTTCACCCTACAGAGTTGTCGACAAATGGCGCGATGCAATTTGTGAATATTTTCATGAACACCATTCCTTTTGGCCACAGTATGATGCCTTTGCTAACCGTATGAACAAGCGCTTCGACAAGCACTTTAGCGACGCTTGGACCCATAAATGGGACAAGAAGTTGTGGATTAATCCTCCGTTTCACTTAATCCAGCAGGTCATCCACAAAATCAAGCAAGATAAAACCCAGGCAATTTTAGTTGTGCCCTTGTGGGACGACAAGCCTTGGTTTCAGGAATTACAAGACATTTGTGTAGATTACATCGAACTTCCCAGGAAGATTAAGCTGTATGCCAGGGACGACACAGGTCCCCTGCCACAGCGGTCCTGGAGTTCGCTTGCATTCCTGGTGGATGGAAAGCTTTCTGACTCTAATTCTGCTGATTCTGGTACTGATTCTTGTGTTGGGTCTGAATCTGAGGTTGAGCGTGGTACTGATGATGAATCTATTTTTTCTGATTTTTGTCCGTCAGATACCCAAGGTGATCCAACGTCCAATGGATCCGCCTCGTCTCCCTCCTCCCCAATACGATCGACATCGAAAAGAATCTTCAGTGCACGGGCGAAGAAAAATTCCAAATCGCGCCGCAAATTCAGAGTATTTTTATGAAAAACCGCCCGTGGAAGCTTTCATGGATCCTTTCGAGGAGCTGGATCACGAAGAGAATCTCTGGGATTTCGACACACGACCCACCTATCTTCAAGAGGCAGTTGATACGGACCTGTTTAGGGACATCCGTAAGAAGATTCTTCCTGCCAAAGCCGAAGAAGTCGCCAAAGTTTTTTCGACAGTAATTCCTGGCGATCAGGTGGACACTGAATTGTGTTCCAAGTCAAGAGAAAAGATTTTTGAGGAACGGAAGGACACAACCCTTTCAGGGAAGTTGATCAAAGACCCCCCTGTCCGTGGACAGTTCGGTGAAGCCTTCATCGAGCTTCGTGAAGGGTACAAGGCAAAAAAACAGCGCCCTTATGAAAATCATGGACACAAACATGAGATACTCAGAAAAATCATCGAGAGAAATCTCAGGGAATTTGGTTGGCTTGAGGGTTGTATGACCAGCGAATGCTGCTGTGCACCCTTCACCGTCCCGAAGCCTCCGCCTGCAGACCAGAACACTATTGATGGTTGGCGAATGGTTGTTGATTTTCGCAATCTCAACGCCGAAACCAAGGCGGATTCACACCCCCTGCCCCTCATTGAGGAGGAAATCGCCAAGAGGGCAAGAGGTCGTTTGTTTTCTGTGCTGGATCTCCGTCACGGCTTTCACCAAATGCCGTTGAGGAAGGACAGCCGACCTCTCACCTGTATGTGCACGCCATGTGGCCCAGTCCAGTGGACCGTCATGCCCATGGGCCTGAGGAACGCCCCCTCATTTTTTCAAAGAATGATGGAGGATGTGCTTTTTTCAGCTCATCCTGAGCTTCGTGCCTTCGTGAGCGTGTACATAGATGACATAATCATCGCGACGGAGGGGGAGGGACTGACCGAAGCCGAGCTGGTGGCCCTACATGAGAAGCAGCTGAACCAAGTTTTGGACATTCTTGACGCCAATCAGCTGATTTGTGGGCCAAAGAAGGGAAAATTATTTTTAAAATCAGTCGAATTTTGTGGTTCTCTCCTTGAGAATTGCACCCGACGACCCAGTCCAGGGAAGCTCGTCGCTATTCAGAAGTGGAAGCGCCCTGAGACGATCACGGAGTTGAGAGGATTCCTGGGTTGTTGCAATTTTTACCACACTTTTGTGCCGAATTATGCCAAATTTGCTGCCCTCCTCACTGAATTATTGAAGGTAGGGAGAGATGCGGGCAAGGCAGGTTCAAAGGTTCGTGTCAAGTGGACTGATGAGTGCGAGGAGGCCTTCCATCACTTGAAGGCGGCCCTCTGTGAAGTCGCCACGTTGCATGTGCCCCAATTTGACCGACCCTTCTACATTAGAACCGACGCTTCTAGGTACGCGATCGGAGCTGTCCTTGAACAGGTTGATGAAGCCACAGGTGATCATTACCCTCTTGCATTTTGGTCTCGGAAGCTAGCCCCACGCCAAATGCAATGGTCGCCGCGTGAGCAAGAAACCTACGCCATAATCTGTGCTTTAAAAAAGTACCAATCGTGGGTTGGCACCAATCGAGTCGAGGTCCTGACGGATCATCGATCTCTGGAGTATTGGGCCACCGAACACATTGATACTGTCGCGAGCCCAGCTGGTCGACGGGCCAGATGACACGAATTTCTCAGTCTGTTTGACCTCCATGTGTCGTATTTGCCTGGAAAACACAACACGGTAGCGGATGCTCTGAGCCGATGGGCTTACCCCGCTTCAGAGGGGCTGCAAAGTACCAACATCCATGGTACGGAGCAGGACCGCCACGTCGTGATCGAGTGGGATCAAGAGGAAAAAAAGCTCCTCCGACGTGAATGCATGCAATGCGCAGTTAAACAGCATGCATTGCCGTGTCACGACATCACGGCCTTTTCAGATCCGGCGCATGCTCATGAGATCTGCACCAAAACACTGAAAGTCGTGGAAAAAGTCACCGATCCCTCTTCAGGGAGTGTGAAACGGTTTGACTATACCCGACGAGTAAGTCGATTTCGGTTGATCCAGGGCATTAAGCGTCGAGATCCGGCCAAAACTCCACCCCTGCCTAAAGATTCCCTGATCATCCGTGACTGGACGTCCGATTATCTGCAGGATCCCATGTTTCAAGAGGTCTTTGGAAATCTCCAATCCAAAGATGCTCACAAGGATGGGATTTTTGCTGAGTACTCGTTGGATGGGGGGAAGCTGTGGATGGAGGGTAAATTGTGCGTACCAGACGCCCTGGCCCCCCGAGTGTTAAACTGGTGGCATAAATGGGAGTCCCCCCACGCACATGGCCGTCGACTGTGGTCGATGATTAAACATAGGTTGTTTGGCTCACGGCTATATACTCACTGCATGAAAGTAGCCGCCGGATGTGCCCAATGTGCTGTCTCGACGCCCCCCAGCGCGAAGAAGCACGGCCATCTGAGGCCTCATCCTATTCCGGAGCGCCTCTTTAACAGAGTCACCAGTGATTTCTTCTATCTCGGTGAACTCGATGACGAAGAGTGCCATTGGACTAACAAAAAAGTCAATGGTGTGCTCCTTATTCAGTGCCGTCATTCCGGCTACATTCAAGTGTTGCCTTGCAACATTGAGTCGATGACTGGCAAGGCTGCCGCCAAATGGTGCGCGCAGACCTGGATGGGAGGTTGGGACGTCCCATCCGAGGTGGTGACGGATTCAGGCAAAGAGTACACCTCCGAATGGTGGAGAGAATTATGTGCTCGCCTTGGAATCCACCACCTCCGATGTGAAATCCACTCGCATCGAGCGCTGCCTGGCGAAAGAGCCGGCCGCTCAATTATTAATATGCTTCGTAAGGAGCTCGCGAGTGAAAAGGATTTCCATTGGATGGAAGTTCTCTTCGCATTGCTTCGCCGTTACCACAACACGCCTTTGTATCATGGCCTTTCTCCAAATGAAATTGTCTTTGGACGAAAGAAGTGTTGGTGGAACATGCCGTTGAATAATCCTCGCCCCTGTAAAGATGCTTCGCTGTTTTTGGACGAAGTCCAACGAGCAGATAAATCTGTGTCGAAATTAATCGAGAAGCATCAGGCTGACTGGCTTTGGGTTCAGAATCAAGGCCGAAAAAACCCCCACAACTTTGAAGTCGATGATCGAGTTTGGCTTCGAAAATCCGAAACCACCCTGGACGGAGATGATAAGCTTCTTCCCTTGTGGGAGGGGCCATTCGCTGTTACAGCGCGTCTTGGTGAGAACAGGTGGAGGATTCGTGTGGATGTCAGCAGGGAAATTGACGTTTCGGGCGATTGCCTCAAGAGAGAGATCCCCTCCCCCAAGGATCGGGTTAAACCCCTTTTTTGGACTGCGAAACATTTGTCTGATCGGGTCATCGAAGGGGGGAAGTATGAACTCAAGAGGATTGTTGAAGCAAGACGTGACGCCAAGGGCGAATGGGAATTTCTGTGTGAGTGGAGGGGCTTTGATTCCAGTCACAACAACTGGGAACCAGCCCAATCTTTTGTCCATGGATACACCAAGGGGTTCATTGACTTCCTGAAGAAGCACCCCGAAATTGGCGTACTCCTGACAGACTGTTTGTCGAAACCAGACAGACAAGTGGAGAGCGACGGAAAACGACCTGTGGTGAATCGAGATCCAGCCTCTTACGGCCCTCAGCAGCCACATTCCAGGGCTGATCCGTCCATCCCCCCTCCTGCGGTCAGGCCAGCCCAGGAGCCCAATGAGGACCAAGCTTCGAGTTCGGCCGCTGATTTGCAGCGCCCAAGCCGTACGAGGGCCAGGCCAGACAGGTTGGTGGTCACATGTATTCGTGCTTGGCCGAATTGAGGAAGCCATCACACCACATTCTGCTCAATCCACTGTTCATTCTTTCTGTTTATGTCATGATGTGGATAACTGCGAATGTTTGATAATTTGACGTCAATCAATCAATTTTTCTTTGGTCTCCGTTCGGTAGCGTATCGAAAGTCGAAAACCGAAAGCCACGGAGTGTGCTGCCGTGTTCAGAAAAAACCAAACTCAGGCTTAATTCAGGCAGATTCGGGGTAATCTTGTCTCTGTTGGTCTGTGCATCTTTGAAATTTGGCTACTCGTGCAGATGGAAGCAAATGTACATAGTGTCAACGCCGGCCGGCGACATTCACCCCTACAGGCACCCCCTGTAGTACTGGCTGCACCAGATGCGACGCCAGGAACTCAGATCTTACCTTCATTTGCCGTGATGCTGACGCCAAAGTCCAGATTCAGATTCAGATCCCTCACATTTGCCTTGAATTTCTCAGGTTTGTCCATCATTCTGCCACTGTTGTGCAAAAGCCAGACGTCAATTGTTCAGACAACCTTCATATACGAGCTCTAGGGACTTCGAACAGCAACCTCTGAAGTCCGTAAGCTTCGTTGTATTTTTGGCACACGCAAATGTGAGCTCAATCCGACCTGAAACTGTTGAAAATGGTGAATCCAAGTGTCTTGTGGGACTCCATCGAAAGATTGGCCTTGTCCAAGTCGATTGACACCACCGCCACTGTAAATTAGGTGTCTCTCAGTTATGTACTGCCAGTAAAGCGCCTTCAGCGAACCTTCGGCGCGTTACATGCCAAGGATCCAGGGCCAGCATGTCCCTTCATGATGCATCATCACATGATCCACATTTTCATAGAATCTGTTAGATGCTCGCGAACCAACGTGCCGGGAAGCACAATTGAGCTGAATAAACGACAATATATATTAACTTTAGTCTAAACGAAAGTGTTAGTAGTTTCAGTTCTAGACATTCCGCTGCATTTCACTTTCATCTTAGGGAATTTGTTGATTTTAGGACAATTTAGTTTGATTGCCTTGTCATCTCCTCTCATTCCTCGAAGATCTGTTTAGATCTAAGTGCACAGAAAAACACCCTAACCTTCCGTGATTCACTTAGGGTCTGTAGACTACATGTGTATTTGTTTTCCCTCTCTGTGATTGCTTCATCTCCTTCATCTCTGCTCAATTTAACTCCCAATCTTACTGAATCTTGTGATCATCCACCAGATGCGCCAAATCTGAAGCACATGCTGCACTTTTCAGAACGAGAAAAGCGGGATTAACACGATGTAGAGTTCGGCGAGGACACCGTAGCGTGCCCGCGACAGCGAAACTGTGCCAGAGCGCTGAGATGTCACTCCAATTCTTGATCCCCCCACTCAATCCACCAATAATCTACCTCATTCTCAACCAATGCATGGTTTGGTATCGATTCTTGATACGTTTACATGCTTTTTACCCCTTAACCTAATGTTGTACTGCACGGAGGACTGTTCGTCACTTCTCATTCTGTCTCATTTCAGGTTCATCCATCCTAATTCAGTGCCAATTCAGCCCAAATCAGGTCAGATCAAGCAGATTTTGCCCCATCGAGGCTACATTTCTATTTTTTTCTGGGACTTACCCGCACTACGTTCTTCGTTGACGTAGCGACACACCCCAGTGTGTTTTTGGAGGGGGAGTGTAAGTGCGGCTAGCCCCATCTGCTCAGACTTTCAGACATTCTGCCCAGATTGGCTACATTCTGGTCATTTTCTTTGCTTCGGCGGAATCGCCGCCTCGCAGCTCAGTCTCAGGATATTTCCTATATATTTCTGATATGCCGGATTTGATTCCGCGGTCCATTTCCCGTAAATCCGCCGCGTTCCGCTATTTTAGCTGGAATCGCCATTTGCCGCTGACGCGCGCTCGCGGGCCAGATCGGCCAAACTTTTTTACATAATTGGATTATTTAAATCTTTTCAGACAGTTTTGGACACTCAGATGTATTCAGAATAATCCGCATCAATTTTCTTCATAGACTGGGATTTTCTGCCGGACCACAATCAGCATGGACCTTGCTTCAGTTGTTGCTGCTCTCGCCTCCGTTGGTGTTCGAGTATCCGGTTCTACCCCCAATAACAACATCCAGGGAGACTCCTCGCGTGCCTGCCCCACTGGTCTTGCCGGCCCCAAGCCCTCCGGCACCCTCAACGACCCAGGGCAGCACTTTCAGGGGGCTTGTCTTGGCCCTTCGCGTGGGGCGCCACTTTGGTTTCGACCAGGTATTGTGGGCCCCATGTTTCCGGGGCCCCTACCTGTGTGGCTGCCGCTGTTGCGGCTTGGAGGAGGGCGGTGGTGTTGGTGTCTAGAGGGGGGGCACCCGGTTGGGGGGTGAGGGTGTCATGGTCTTGGTATGCCCACCAAATGGTGTAGCCTCGTTGGGTGTTGCGGTGCGGGGTTTGGGTCTGGGCTTGCTGGATGGATAGGGCGGTCTTGATGTCCTCCGCTGCTTGTGGGTTTATGGGTGTGGCGTACGCCCATACTCCCGGGGCGTGTATGCCGTGTGGTGCTTGGCCTCCTCCTCGTATCGGTTGTAGGGTGTGGTGGGTGCGTGTGAGCCCTAGGTGTTCTTGGAGGAGGTCCCCCCGGATGTCCTCCCACCGTTGCTGCCAGGTGTGTGTGTGGTCATTTGGGGCGGGGTAGGTGATGGCGATGGCCTGCCATGGGGTGGGGCCTGGATGCACCGTCATAGGTGCCGACGATGCTTGAGGGGGTATGTGGACGGCGTGGGCGGGGGCTGCTGTTACGGGGTCTCCTTCCGTGGGTGTGATCGTGGCATCGCCCTGGACGGTGAGGAGGAGGTGGTGGCGGTCCGTCGGTAGTGCCCAGGTGGTGGTGGGCTCTGTGATCGAGTGGAGGCGGATGGCCTGGAGGCCCGGTGTGATTTCCTCCCATCGGAGTGTGCCGTTGTGGACCGCCCATTCCCGCGGCAGGTCTCGAAGCCCGTTTCGGTCTGGGGTGGTGCGGTGTTGTGGGGGGAGCTCCATTGTGGTGATGGGGTGGGTGAGGGGCTCTGTGCGGGGTTGGTCTTGTGTGGTTTATGGTGATGGTGCCTGGGGCATCTCTTCGTCTAGTTGCTGTGGGGCTTTCGCCTCCTGGAGCTCTGCGCTGATGGTGGCGAAGACATCTGGGAGGGTGGGGGAGGCGGGGGGCTGGGGTGCCGGATCGTCCCAGGTGATGTGGTATTCCTCCGGGTTCTCGGGGCTTTGCTGTACGGTGATGGTGGCTGTGGCGTCGTCTTCAGGTGTCCATCGGTGTGGATTGTGGTCGAGGGGGTGGAGGGTGACGGTGTGGCGGTGTTTCCAGCTGTGGAACGCTAGGAGGGCGTGGAGGCCGTGTCTAGTGTCCCCGGGCGGGCGGGGGTAGGTTTCGGCTGCTGCCTCCAGGAAGGCGTCCGCGGTGCTTTTCCAGGTGTCTTCCCAGAGAAGGTCTTCCTCTGTGCCCCACTCGTTGTCGTTCCTTTTCTCCTGCTTCCACCCCTGGAGGGTCGCGTGGTCCTCAGGGAGGTCTCGTTGGACAGACTGGTAGTACTGCTCGGCGTCCATGGGGGCTAGGGTGCTGGCCAGCGTGGCGTAGATGTCCTTTGGGGGGAGGGGCGGTGGGGGCGTGGCGGCGCGGCCGGGGTCGGGCTCCTCTCGCTGGTGTTCCGCGTTCCGGTCTGCGGTGGACGCGGGGGATATGGAGCGTGGTGGCATGGGGTGGTCGGGCTCTTGCGGTTCCGTGGGTTGCTGGTGGGCTTGTGGGCGCGGGGCCGTGGCTGCCAGTAGGTGTCGGATGGCCGGGAGGATGTCGAAGTGGTCTTCCCAGCAGTGGGCTGGAGCGCACGCCCTGTCAGGGGAAGCGGGGGGGGGGCGTGTTGCGGAGCGGTGTACGATAGGGTGGGCGACGCGTGCGGGTGGTGGCGTGCTCGCTCTGCCGTTCTGTTTCCCGCGGGCCCTGACCCTGGGGGGGTGGTGGTGATGTTGGTGGTGAGGGTGGTGTGGGCGCCGGAGTGGATGATTGTGTCGGTGGCGGTGCTGTTGGCGAGGGTGGTATGGGCGTTAGAGTAGATGACGACTGGTGGGTCAGCTGTTGTCGCTGTCGTCGTCGCCGGTGGTGTTGGTGCCTCTGATGACGAGGTGATGGTTGGTGAGCATGGCGTGGGTGACGTATGGGCGTATGTGGTGTTGTCGGTGGTGTCGATAGTAAGGGTGTTGTTTCTGGTCGTTGGGGCGTAACGTTTGTGGGCCGGATGTGGCGGTGGTGGCGAGGGTGCTGTAGTTGACGGGTGGTGTGGCCCACGCCGCCTCCGGTGGTGGAGGTGTGATGGGTGCCGTGGTGGCGTTGGCGATGGTGGGGTGCCGCGGGTGGTGTATTGGTTGTTGGTGGTGGAGATGTTCCTGGATTGTGGGTAGTCCCCGTCCGGCGGTGGTGGTGTTGGTGGTGTCGGTGCTCGTTGAGGCCGTTGGCGACGCCGGGGGTTCCTGGCCTCGCGCGGGGTGGTGGTGACGGTGGTGAGTGTAGGCGGTGCCATGGGCGGTGGTGCCATTGACGGCTAGGTCCGGCGTGCTGGTGTCGGTTTCGGGTGTAAGTGTGGTTCGGGGTGCGGTATTGGTGGGTGGCTTCGACGGTGGGTGGCGTGACTGGTGGGTGGCAGCGGTAGGGGGGTGTCGGTTGTTGGTGAGGCTCTCGTTGTCGGTGTTCCGGTTGGTGCTGGTGATGGTGTCGCTGGTTGTGCAGATGGTGGGGGGTGGGAAGGGGGACCTGTACCCTGGGGTCGCTGTGGTGTTCGGTCGACGGTGGTGCTTTCGGTGGTGTTCTTGTGAGTTGGCCGGGAGTGGTGTCGGTGATGCTCTGGCTGGTGCCGTTTGTGCGGGCTGTGTGGTTTTTGCGTCAGGGGTCGGTGGCGTTGGTGACGGTGGTGTGTTCGGGGTCGGCGCCGGTGGTGGCGGTCCGATGGTGAGGGTGCCGGGGACGTTAGGTGGGTCCGCGTTGTTGGGCCTTCTCCTCGCCATTCCTGGCGGAGGGTGCTGGCGGTGTTGCTGGTGGCGAGGGTGTGGTGGTGTTGCTGTGGTGTTTTGTGCTGCTTGGGTGGGTGGTGGGGACCTCTGGTTGATGTTGACGATGCTCCGGGTGATTTCGATGCGGTGGGTGTGATGGTGTGTGGCGTTGCTGTTTCTACCCTTGGCTGGGGGCCTGGTGGGTGGCGCTGGTGGCGTTTGTTCGCCAGCTGTGGTGGCGTCCTTGGTGTTGTTGTCGATGGGGGCGCCCTAGGTGTTACTCTGTGCCGGGGTCGTGGTGGTGGTGTTACGGGTGTTGTGGGTGACGGTACCTCGGTTCGTCGTTGGCGGGGTTGGCGGTGGTGTGTCTCGTGGTGGTCTGGTGGCGTGGGTGTTCTTGGTGTTGGTGCTGGGTGGCCTGCGTGTTGGTGTTTGGTGGTTCCGGGCGTGCCATTCGTGGCTTGTGTTTGGCCGGCCTGTGGTCCTGGTGGTGTCAGTTGTCCCTGGTGTTGGGATATTCCCTTCGGCTGTCCGTGGGTCTGTAGTGATAGGTGTTGCTTCGGTTGCGGTTTAGGGTGACCATGCTGCGGTTGGGTGGCGGTGTCGCCGTGCTGCCGCTGTCGGTGGTGCCGGTGTTGGTGTTGGTGGGGGCGCCGCCGGGGGAGCTGTGTGTGTTGGCGTTGTAGGGTGTTGTAGGTGTTGCCCTGGCGGTGTTCTGACGGCGGAGGGGGGACCTCGCCACTCCTGGCGGAGGTTCCCATGCGCGTCGTTGGCTGGTGGGTTGGCCTTGGCCCCCTCGGTGTCCTTGCTGCCGATGGCGTCTTACCGGGATGCGGGATGCGGGATGCTCCGGGTTGCTGTCGGTGAGGTCGCACTGCCGGTGGTGCCGTCGGTGATGCCTGTGGTGAGGTCGTTGCGGGCGTTGCTATGGTTCACGGTGTCTCTGATGTTGTTGATGCTGCTGGTGGTTGGTGTGGGTCTGTGTGTGGGTTGTCAGTGGCTGCTGCTGCTGCTGGTGGTGGTTCTGGGTGCGGGTCGGTGGGTGGCGCGGTTGGAACGCCTTGGGTGTAACTTGGCCGCTGGGTGGTTTCTTGTGTTGGTCCGTTGCTGGCGAGGGTGTCTCAGGCGTCGTGCTGGGTGTCGGGGTTGCTGGTGTTGCCGACGGCGTCCCCGTTGGTTCCAGGCGTCTCCGCTGGTGAGTGTGTTGTGGTGTTCGGCTTGGGTGTTGGCGGCGGTGCAGGTGTGGGTGTCGCAGTTCCTGGCCCTGGGTCTGGGCGTGGCCGTTTGGGTGTTGCTGGGTGTGGGCGTTCGCCACTCCTGGCTGAGGGCTCGGTGGCGTTCTTTCGCCAGCCGTGCTGGCGTCCTTGGTGACGCCGTTGGTGGGGTTGCCCTAGGTGGCGGGGCCGTGGTGGTGGTGATAGGGGTGGGGGCGCTGTAGGTGACGGCACCTCGGCCCGTCGTTGGTGGGGTTGGTGGTGGTGTCGATAGTGCCGTGGGTGTTGGTGGCGTTGGTGTTGCCGATGACGAGGGTGCAATAGGTGTTACTTGGTGGTTGGCGTGTGTCGTGGTGGTCTGTTGGCGTGGGTGTTGTTGGTGTTGGTGCTGGGCGCGGCCTGCGTTTGGGTGGTCGGCGGTTCCGGGCGTGCCACTCGTGGCTGGTCGTCGCGGTGTTGGTGACGGTGCTGGCGAGGGCGCCGCCGGCGGAGCTGTGGGCGATGTCGAAGGCGAGGGCGCTGCAGGTGTTGCCCTGGTGGATGGTGGTGTTCTGACGGCGGGGGTGGGACCTCGCCACTCCTGGTGGAGGTACCCATGGGTGTCGCTGGCCCGCGTGTTGGCTCCCTTGGTGTCGTTGATGCCGATGGTGTTGTACCGGGCAGTGTCGCCGTGGCCGTTGCCGTTGACGCTCTGGTTTGTTGGTGCTGAGGCCGCACTGCCGGTGTCGGTGTCGGTGATGTCGGTGGTGAGGTCGTTGTGGGCGCCGCTATGGTTCACGGCGTCTCGGACGTTGCTGATGCTGGTGGTGGTTGGCGTGGGTCTGTGTGTGGGTGGTCAGCGGCTTGTGTTCAGGGCGGTGGTCGGTTTCTGTGGCTCTGTCTGGGAGGGTGTGCAGTAGGTGGTGTGGTCTGCTGGTGCTGATGTTGGTGTAGGTGGCGCAGGCGTTGCTCCGGGTGGTGTCGTGGGTGAGGGTGGTGTTGGCGGCGCCGGTGGTGTGGGTGTCGCCGGGGATTGCATGGTGGATGGCGCCCTGCGGTCGCTTTGGTGGCGAGGGTGTTGCTGTGGATGGTTCCGGGCGTGTGCCCTCGCTTCCCCTGGCCGGGGCTTGGTGGTTTGTTGGCTCACCGGCTGTGGTGGCTTTGGTGTCCTCCGGTGGCGGAGGTTGCTGGTGGCGACGCTGATGGTGGGGTGTTGCCGGCGATGGTGTGCTTGATGCCGTTGGCTTGGGTGATGTAGGTGCTGGAACCGGCGGTGGCGTGCGTAGGTTTCGTAGGCGATGTTGCCGGCGGTGACGGTGTTGGTGAGGGTGTTGTGCTGGCTTGATTTTTGGCGGTGTTGGTGTTTCCGTTGGCGTGGATGCCGGTGGCGGTGGTTCTGGGTGCGGGTCGGTGGGGGACCGGATCGGCTGGGTGCGGTCATTGGTCAGTGTTGGGTGGCTTTTTGTGTTGGTCTGTTGTTGGTGAGGGTGTCCTATGTCCTAGTGTTCTGGTGGGCGCTGGGGTCGCTGGTGTTGCCGATGGTGCCTCCGTTGGTCTCGGGTGTGTGCGCTGGTGAGGGTGTTGTGGCGTCCGGTCTGAGCGTTGGTGGTGGTGCTGGTGTGGGTGTCGTAGTGCCCGGTCCTGGTGTTGGGCGTGGCCGTTCGGGTGTTACTGGGTGTGGCCGTTCGCCACTCCTGGCTGCGGGCTTGGTGGGTCCTCCTTTGCGTCCTAGCGGTCTCTGGCGGCCCTGCAGCCCCCCTGGCAGGGGGGGGTTGCTGGGTTCCTGTTGTTTGGGTTTGTGTGTGTTGCGTGTGTGATGCGGGCGGCGCCTGCGCTGTGGTGTGTGGTGTGTGTTTGTCGGGCTCGTGTCGGTGGCGGTTGTGGGTGTGTGTGTTGTGTGCACGCTCGGGCGTGTGTGCGGTGTGTTGGTGGTGCGTTTGGGTGCCTGTCCTCGCCTTTGTGGGCGTGGTTTGGCGGCCCTGTTTGGTGTGGGGGCTGTGTGTCGTGCCCCCCCCCCCTGTCTCGGCTGTGTGGTTCCCCGCCCCCCTTGGCTGGGGTCTGTTGGTGGTGTGTCCCCTTGCTGTCCCCTTTGCGTGACCTCCTCCTTCTGTCTCTTTTCCGTGTCGCTTGGGGCGGTGTTTCTCTGGTGTCGTGCCCGGGCCTTCCCGGCTGTGGTGGGTGGGGGGGGGTCCTTGTCGCCGGCTCGGGTCCCTTCCCCTGGTGTTTCCCCGTGGGGGGGCCGATGCTTGCACTCCCCGTCAGGGTGTAACTCTGTTGTACGGGCCGTCCATTTGTACTCGCTCGGTACAAATGGACCTGCTCCGTAGCCAGGTACTCCAGCCGTTCCCCGCAGCGAGGTCGGGTACACTGTGGGTCGCTGGGGAGTCCTTGCGGGATAGGCGCGTCTCTTGCCTGCCCCGATGGACGGTGTGCCCTACCCGCAGCCCCTCGCTGGGCCCGAACCGCAGTACGTGCCGTGGGGAGTGCTCTTGGTCAGGCCCATTGGTCACCCCCCCAGGCCGGTGCCACCGCGGGCCGCTGACCAACGGTCCCGGGCGTATCCCACCTTATTGCGTGTGCTCAGGTGGGGCCGATACGGTCACCGGGGGGGCCCCCAAACCCCTGAGGTTGGGTCCCTCGCCTGCGTCTCCCGTGGGCCCTTTTCGCCCCGCCCCCCGTTTCGCTGTGCTGTTTGCGGTGGTTGGTGTCCCGTCTCTCCGGGGTGGGCTGGTGGTGGTGGTGGGGGGGGGGTTTTGCTGTTCCTGGCCGTGTTGCTTGTGTGCGTGTCGCCCCCTCCTCTGGTCGTGGTTCGCCGTCGGTGTGTGTGTTTGTGGCGCGATGCGTGCGCGTGTGGTGTCCGTGTTGGTGTGTGGTGCGTGGTTTGTGGTGTGTGGTGTGCGGCGGTGGTGTGTTGGTGGGGTTGTGGCTGGTGTGTGGTGTGGTTGGCCCCTCGCCACTCCTGGCGGAGGTTGCTGTGTGCTACTCCCCGCCACTCCTGGCTGGGTTTCGCTGCCTGTGGTGGTGTGCGGTTCCCCGCCACTCCTGGATGGGGTACCGGTGCCGGCAGTGGCGTGTGGCGTGTGGTGTGTGGTGTGTGGTGTGTGGTGAGCGGCGGTGGTGTGTTGGTGGGGTTGTGGCTGGTGTGTGGTGTGGTTGGTCCCTCGCCACTCCTGGCGGAGGTTCCCATGTGCTACTCCCCGCCACTCCTGGTTGGGTTTCGCTGCCGGTGGTGGTGGGCGGTCCTCGCCACTCCTGGCTGAGGTCTCCGGGCGGCGGTGGTGTGTGGTGGGGTTGTGGCTGGTGTGTGGTGTGGTTGGTCCCTCGCCACTCCTGGCGGAGGTTCCTGTGTGCTACTCCCCGCCACTCCTGGCTGGGTTTCGCTGCCGGTGGTGGTGTGCAGTTCCCCGCCACCCTGGCTGGGGCCTGCTGGCGGCGGTGGTGCGTGGTGTGTGGTGTCTGGTGTGTGGTGTGTGGTGTGCGGCGGTGGTGTGTTGGTGGGGTTGTGGCTGTGATTGGTCCCTCGCCACTCCTGGCGGAGGTTCCTGTGTGCTACTCCCCGCCACTCCTGGCTGGGTTTCGCTGCCGGTGGCGGTGGGCGGTCCTCGCCACTCCTGGCTGAGGGCCCTGGGCACGGTTCCCCGCCACTCCTGGCTGGGGTCCGCTGGCGGCGGTGGTGTGTGGTGGGGTTGTGGCTGGTGTGTGGTGTGGTTGGTCCCTCGCCACTCCTGGCGGAGATTCCTGTGTGCTACTCCCCGCCACTCCTGGCTGGGTTTCGCTGCCGGTGGTGGTGTGCGGTTCCCCGCCACTCCTGGCTGGGGCCTGCTGGCGGCGGCGGTGCGTGGTGTGTGGTGTGTGGTGTGTGGTGTGTGGTGTGCGGCGGTGGTGTGTTGGCGGGGTTGTGGCTTGTTTGTGGTGTGGTTGGTCCCTCGCCACTCCTGGCGGAGGTTCCTGTGTGATACTCCCCGACACTCCTGGCTGGGTTTCGCTGCCGGTGGTGGTGGGCGGTCCTCGCCACTCCTGGCTGAGGGTCCCGGGCGCGGTTCCCCGCCTCTCCTGGCTGGGGTCCGTTGGCGGCGGTAAGTGGCGTGGTCGGTCCCTCGCCACTCCTGGCGGAGGTTCCTGCGTGCTACTCCCCGCCACTCCTGGCTGGGTTTCGGTGCCGGTGGTGGTGTGTGGTCCCCCGCCTCTCCTCACTGGGGTCCGCTGGCGGCGGTGGTGCGTGGTGTGTGGTGTGTGGTGTGTGGTGTGTGGTGTGTGGTGTGTGGTGTGTGGTGTGCGGCGGTGGTGTGCTGGTGGGGTTGCGGCTGTGGTGTGGTTGGTTCCTCGCCACCCCCGGCGGAGGTTCCTGTATGCTACTCCCCGCCACTCCTGGCTGGGTTTCGCTGCCGGCGGTGGTGGGCGTTCCTCGCCACTCCTGGCGGAGGGTCCCGGGCGCGGTTCCCCGCCACTCCTGGCTGGGTTTCGCTGTCGGCGGTGGTGTGTGGTGTGTGGTGGGTGGTGTGTGGCGTGTTGCGTGCGGCGGTGGCGTGTGTGGTGGGTTTGTGGCTGGTGTGTGGTGTGGTTGGTCCCTCGCCACTCCTGGCGGAGGTTCCTGTGTGCTACTCCCCGCCACTCCTGGCTGGGCTTCGCTGCCGGTGGTGGTGTGGGGCTCCCCGCCACACCTGGCTGGGGCCCGCCGGTTGTGGTGGTGTGTTTCGCGGGCGGGGGTGTCCTTTGTTGTGTGTGTTTGTGGTGTGTGTGGGTGTGCGCGGTGGCCGTGCTGTGTTGTGTGTTGCGTGTTTGTGGTGTCTGTGTTTTTGATGGTATGGTGTGGTGGTGGTGGGTGTGTCTTCCGGGTGCCCTTCTCCTTGGCCCTGGTGTGTGTGTGTGCGCTGTGTGGCCCTTCGTGTTGGTGTGGGTGGCGTGGGGGGGGGGGGGTCGTGCGCGGTGTGGCTGTCGTGCGTGCGCGTGTGTGTGCTCGCGGTGTGTGGTTGGTGGGGTGGGGTGTGTCATACCTTGGCTGGTTCTCGTCGTCGGTCGTCGGCATGTTTCAAAAAGCAGAAGAAGAGGTCCTGTAGATGCGTAGCAGAAATGCGTGGCATGCGTGATGCGTAGCACCTACCTTTCCTTTTGTCCCATCATGTTTTCTTCCCCTGTAGAGAAAGAGCGTGCGCAGGTCCTTTTTTTTTGTTTTTTTTTTGCGTGTTGTGTTTTGTGTCTCCTCCCTTTTTTTTTTTTCTCGTTGCGTCTTCGATAACATACCTCTCCGCGTTGCGTTTCCCCTATAGAGAGGGCGTGGAAGGCGCTTTCGTGTTTTTTTTTTTTCAACATACTTGTCATACCTTGTGCCGCTTCTTGTTGCCGTCCCCTCTAGAGAAAGCGTGTGCTTGTTTGTGGGTGGGGCGGGGGTGGGGTTGCATACCATGTTTTTCCTTTGTCTTGTCTCCGTCTTCGTGCATCTTCCGGCTTTGTGTACGTTTGTGTTTTCGTCCCCTTGGCGCCTTCCCTCGCATTTTTAACATACTTGTTCGTCATACCTCCATACCATTTTTTCCCCGTGGTACGTGGCCATCCCCTATAGCGAGAGCGTGTGCGTGTTTGCGGGCGGGGCGGTGTGGGGTTTCATACCTTGTTTTTCCTTGCTCTTGTCTCCGTCTTCTCGCACCTTGCGGTCTTGTCTATGTGTGTGCGTGTGTGCGTGGTCCGTCTCTTTGGCGCCCTCCCTCGCATTGTTAACATACTTGCTCGCCATACCGTTGTTTCCCCGTGGTTGGTGGGCTTCGCTTGTTCGCCTTTTCATTGTTTCCCCTTTGTCCGTGGCCGCCCCATACCTTTTGCGCTTTTGTTGATTTTTTTTTTCGTGTATCTCGCGGCGGTCGGAGCCTATGGAGGAATAAATATGGGGGATATATGGTTGTGGTTTGTGTTTGCGGGCATGCCTTTTGACGTGCGTGGCGGTTCGTCGTTCTTTTTTGCGTGCGGTGTTGTCCCTTGGGCGCCCTCCTTCGCAACATACTTGGTTTTCTCATCCACGTATGTGTAGCGGTGGATACGATATGTAGGACGCATGGGGCCGTAACATACTTGGTTGTCATACCTTGTTTTCCCGTGGTCCGTGGTCGCGTCTTTTTTGCTTGTGGTTTGGTGTTTCTCCTTTTGTTGCGTTTCCTTCTCTCTTTTTTTTCTTTTTTTTGACGCGCACAAGTCGCCTAGCTCCTATGGCACGCACGTTGCTAGGTGGTTCGGAGCTCGCTTTGTTCTCGTCTTCGTCGTCGTGGCTCGCTTGTTTTTGGTGTCCGCCTCTTTTCTTCTTCTTTGTTGGTGGAGCGCGCACAAGTCCCTAGCGCCTAGGACACGCACTTTGCTAGGTGTTTTGGAGCATGCAACGCTCAGGTTCTTCGCCGTCGCGACTCTATTGTTCGTCTTTGTTTTGTGAGTGTCCTAAATTTTGCGACCTCGCCAAACAGCGGCGTAAAATTTTTGGGGGGGTTTCTGAGGTCGGAAGAGACGATTTTTCGCTTTATTTTTGCTGGCGGTGCGTCGTTTTCTTAGTTTTGTATTATTCTTCTGCTGCGATCGCGCGACACAACCAACTGTTCTACCAACTGTTCTACCGGAGGGTGCAAAATAAGGCCCAAAACAGCTATATTTGCACTTTTGAAGACATAAATGTTGATTATAGTGATACGTTTGGGCATTCGTGTGATTTCAAATTGATGAAGTTTGTCCCTTGTGCTACGTGAGGCTTGGCAAGCAACAATTTGTGACCGTGCATGCCCTTTACTCAAGCTTGCGGTCCGGAGGGTGCAAAATAAGGCCCAAAACAGCTATATTTGCACTTTTGAACACATAAATGTTGATTATAGTGATACCTTTGCGCATTCGTGTGATTTCAAATTGATGAAGTTTGTCCCTTGTGCTATGTGAGGCTTGGCAAGCAACAATTTGTGACCGTGCATGCCCTTTAGCCGCCATCACCAAAAAACCGCATTTTTTGCCCAAAAAATGGCCAAAAATGCCATTTTTTTGCCTAAAACGGTGTTTTTGGGGCCTGAGTGGTCAGTTGTAGGGTCCCATACCCTATTTTGAGGGTGCTGGACTCGAAAAACTGTGTTTTGCAAGGTTTTGGAGCGGATGATACAGGGTTTTGAGGGCCGCCATCACCAAAAAACCGCATTTTATGGCCAAAAAATGCCACTTTTTGGAATAAAAATGTGTTTTTGGGGCCTGAATGGTCAGATGTAGGGCCCCATACCCTATTTTGAGGATGCTGGGGTCAGAAAAGCCTGTTCTTCAGGGTTTTGGAGCGAATGATCAAGGGTTTCGGAGCCGCCTTCACCAAAAAACCGCATTTTTTGCCCAAAAAATGTCAATTTTTTGGCCTAAAACAGCATTTTTGGGGCATGAGTGGTCAGTTGTAGGGGCCCAATCCCTATTTTGAGGGTGCTGGACTCAAAAAAACGTGGTTTTCAAGGTTTTGGGGCATCTTTTTGAGTTTTTCGGAGCCGCCATCCCAAAAAACCGTATTTTTTGCACAAAAACAAACATGTATGGTTTGAGCTATACGAAAGCTGCTATTCGCAACTAGGTGGTGAATGTCATATTTCTCGCATTGGGCAAAATTTCGATGGAATCAAGCCTGCATTGTCGATATAGGGGCTGGAAAATTCCCAATTTGGAGGGTGGGTGGGGGGCTAACTCCGGAAAATAAGCTCTTTATGGTATAATTTGACAAAAAAAGTAGTATTTTTGCCTGTAGCTGGTTTTGGGATTTTTGGACCCCATAAAACCCTAGGTGCCCGCCACAGCCCCATGTGGACTGGCACCCACCCAGGCCTACTATATGACGGCGGACCCCTGGCCGCTAGCAGTCCTGCTACACACCGTCAGCGCCCCCAACAAGAGGCAGGAACCGGGATGGGTCAACCCCCCCGCACTGGTCTGGAGCCCCAACCAGGAGGAGCATCTATGGGCCGCATGGCAGGAAGACACCATCAGGGCCACGGACGTCCCGGACCTCCACGCGGGGCCAATCACGCCCGCCCGCCCGGCGGCTACCCTAGCGGTGGCTCAACGGGGACAGCAGAACCCGCGCTGGGTGGTCTGCATGTTCAGCCCGGCGGACGCGCACATTGTCGTCTGCGACCCCGAGCGCCTGCCGGGGCCTGAAGCCGTAGTCTGCGTGGCGGACTGTACCCGCATGATCGTCAAGGCGCTGCGGGAGGGCGAACACCACGCCTTCCTGCTCCAGGTCCGGCTGAAGGACAACGCCAGGGCAGCGAGGCCGGGAGTGTGGCCGGCAGCGGCGCACCCCGCCGACGTAGAGTTCCAGCTGGCGGTCCCCACCGCAGTGTACCACTGGCTACGAGCCTTCCACAACCTGCGATGGAGGGGCAAGCCCGACCGCCAAATCGCCGCCACGCACTGGCAAGCGTGGCTGCAGACAGACGCGCAGCGCGCTGCCGTCTGGAGTCTCGGGCCCGCGCCCGCAACACGAGCCCTCGATGCGGCGGCCCCGGGCCGCGCGTTAGCGCCACACACAGTTCCACTGGCCAACCTGGCCTTCGAACCAGCGCCAGAGGGCGCCATCCGAAAGTCGGTGCCGCTCCCCCCGGCGCGAGGGGCCACAGAACCAACGAAATGCCCCCTGTGTGCAGACAAGTACTACACAAGCGGGGCGATGCTGGAACACCTGGCGTGGCACGCAGTGCACGCTGCAGCCCTGGTGGACGACAAGGAGGCGGCCTCCAACATCCCCCCAGGGAGGGCACGGAGGTCCCCGTGGCACGACCCGTACGCCCGGCGCCCCCCGCCCGGGGCGGCCGGCCACGCAGACGGCGAGGGGGAGGCACCCGGGAAGGCTCCGGGAACCGGCGATGCGGCCCAACAAGGGTCCATCCCCGCGGGACTGGCCTCCCTGGCCCCCCTGTGGGCCCCGCTGGGAAGCGGCTCCCCGCACCCCATGGCCCCGGCGCACCCGGGAGCCCTGGCTGCCCAAGCGGACCCAGCGGCAATGCCGATGCGGGACGGCTGACTCCAGGAGGACACGGCGGACGACGCCCTATGGCTCCTCTCATGGAATCTGCGCAACGGCCTCGTCCCGCCAGACTTAGGCGGCTCAAGTTGCATGGTATAAAACGACAGAAAGTGCCCAAAATACACGGCCTGAAAAAACATCAAAAGAACAATTTTTTGGCTTGCAAAAAATCAAGCCGTTTTTGGAACACCAACAGAACTCTTCTGTAAGGAATTTTGGCCTTTTCTTGGTCCTGATGGGTCCAAAAAATGCTTTTTTTGGGGCAATGGACTGTTCCTTGCGCGAGGCCTCGCGCAAGGAGCAGTCCATTGCCCCTCCAAAGTCAGGTAATGATGGTAGAATTGAGGAATCAAGCAGGGGCCTACACTGGAGTGACATTACAGGCACCCTTGACTTGATCACATTGTACAATATGTTTACGCGGGCGGACATTCAGTGCTCTAAACAAGCCTTGCAAATCTAATTGATGACTCAAGAAATCATTTCAAATGTTGTTGCATTCCTAACAAAAGGAGCACATACGTTGGAGGTGTTGCAGAGGGTGCATCCTTCAGCATTGCTCATGATGCACACCTGCCACAACTTATGGGGAGTGTCAAGCAAAAAAAAGAGTATCACTGGTAACACATGAAGCATATCCACTCAACAGATGACGCTGAGCTGGACAGGGACCCCCCTTCACCTATGATTTTAGCAGCTGTTTTTTCCCAAAAACTCAAAACGTTGACAAAAAGGAGTTTTTCGCGAGAAATGACCTATTTGTTTGGTTTCTACGGCCCCAAAATAGGGTAGGGGGGTCCTCCTACCCAAATTGTGTCCAAAAGTATCAAAAACCCTGAAATCTGGCCTATTTTGGGGTATTTTTGCCTGCTCTGGGCTGGTCCTGCAGAACAGTGCTGCACACCAGTGTACCTGCCTATAGAGGATTTTTGACAGAAATTCCAATTTTCTTTGAATTCTCTGGCCCCAAAATAGGGATCGGGGGGCTCCTCCCATCCGAGTCTTCTCCCACACCATCAAAAACCCTGGAATTCGGCCTATTTGGGAGTATTTTTGTCTGCTCTGGGGTGGTGCAGCAGAACAGTGCTGCACACCAGTGTACCTGTATAGTATAGTATAGGCACGAAAAAACCATGAAAATAGGTTTTGTACCCAAAAAGACCAAAAGTAACCTTTTGTTTTAATTATACACCCCCCAAAAAGCAGGGGGGGGGGGTTCCTCCTACCCCATTGTTCCCCAAAAATAACAACCCAAGCCCCAAACATGTGTGTGGACGGTGATAGGTGATCAAAACCCTACCCATGAACCATATGGATATTTGACCACAAACGGTGCAAAATAGGGCCAAAAACACCTCAAATGTTCATCGTTCATCCCATTCTTATGCACATACTATCATATTATATGTAGCACCTATCATACGAATGCTTACAATAACAACCTAAGCCCCAAACATGTGTGTGTACGGTGATAGGCACGCAAAAGCCTACCTATGAACCATATAGAAATGGACCACAAACGGTGCAAAATAGGGCCAAAAACACCTCAAATGTTCATTGGTCATCCCATTCCTAAGCACATAGTATCATATTTTATGTAGTTCTTATCATTCAAATGCATACAATACCAACCCAAGCCCCAAACATGTGTGTGGACGGTGATAGGTGATCAAAACCCTACCTATGAACCATATGGATATTGGGCCCCATGGTGCATGAGAAAGGGATGAAAAGCCTAGAATAAAGGCAAAACATTGCTGGTCATGTAGGCTTCTACCAATGGTGATGAGAATTTGTTCATACATCACCTCTATACCTCCTCTTCCAGCCCTGTAAGGCCCTCTACATGGCCTCCATAGACCCTGAAACCATGAAAAAGAGTGGCCTCTCTTAGCCCACGCAAACCGCACCCCCCTTTTGGAAGAGAAGGACCTAAAAAATGACCGCCTGAAAAACTATTTTTTTTTGGACATTTGCAACACACATGACCCAGATACCGGCGGAAAAATACAATTTTACCCAATTTGCTGCTTTTTTCCACTTTTTGTTTTTTAAAATAAACTATTATTTTGTCTGATTTGAAGGGTGTGTTTTACCAATCTTGTCGTTTTTGTATTTCAAAACCCAACTGGTGTGTGCCTGTTCGGGAGCTCATTTTCAAAATTGACATTCTGCAGGTCTCCAGTTGCACCTATGTTTGTCGTGCGAAAAAGATTCCTCTTTTATGTCCCTGAGTGCGCGAGGCCTCGCGCACTCAGGGTCATGTAAACAATTGTGTAAGAAGGCAACAAAGACAAGACGGGAAGCGCACAACATACAAACACTGAAATAAAAGCTCGGCAAAAATGTACAAGCCCTTAAGGGCATATATTTGCATTCGCGTCGAAGGCGAGTGCGCGAGGCCTCGCGCACACATGACTGCAAAAACCAGGTGAAACACTTGGGTTAATAGTGGCTTACTTCTTCTTCCGTCCAACAACCTTCTGCAACCTTGAACCCAGGCTTCTTGCCACCGCACTTGTCCCACTTGGAGAGGCAACAGTACCACGAGACGGCTGGGCACCAGAACGCGAGGGCGGCTTGAACTCTGCACTAGCGGTGGCAGCAGTCTTCGCTTTCTTCTTCGGCTGTTCCTTACCAGATGCGGGGCTTGCATCGAAGTGAGCGGCGGCTGCCCGCTTGCGCTTCTTCTGGGTCTCCAGTACTTGCTCCGGATCCTCTTCTTCCTCCTCCTCGTCGGTATCATCGTCGTCCGATTCCGTGGGCTTGTCCGATTCCTTCTCTTTTGCTTTTGCCTGCTTCTTGCTACTCGAGGGGGTTCCCTTTCCGGCTGCAGTACCCTGAGTTGGTATAACTTTGGCAGTCTTTTTCACCTTGGCTTGCATTGGCAAAGTAGGTGCAGGCGCAACAGGCTCAGTGTCGTCAGCGGGGGCCTCAGTTACGATATCTTCCAGGACGGCCTCTGCAGCTTGAACCTGCTGGTGCCCTTCATGCCCTCGGTTGCTGTCCAAAACCCACAGTGGAATGCCAAGCTGAAGCCACTCTTCTTGAGTATCCCAAGTTGCAGCTGTTGCTCCCTGCTCCGTCTGATCAGCCTCCAACATGTACCGCATGATGATTGCATGCTGCAGAGCACCTCCAACGGCATTCCCAAGGTCCTTTTGCTTGATCGTTGACACAGCCAGAAACGCCACTTTAGTACCGAGGTCGGACATCGCAATTTTTGCGGCCATGGCAGGCGTGTCGTCCACAACAATCACTGCATCAGAATACCCACTGCCCAAAAGATATTTGTCCAGGTACCACAGCACCTGAATCAAATGCATGAAACCACATAGGTTCTTGTTCTGCATCTCTTCGAAATGTCCAGCGGAATACGACACATAGTACGGCAACTGTAAATGTGATGTATAAAGACGAATAACGGAGGCAGCAGTGCGCGAGGCCTTGCGCACACAACGGCATCGTAACAGGTGAAAGAAGCAGATATACCTGCTTATCCCAGCGACTCGTTGTTCCGATCCACATACAGTGCTCGTCGAACTGATACGTACTGCTGGTCACGGGACCCCATAACCAAGAGTATACCGGCAACCGAACATGGTAGAATGGCACCGTGGTTGGATCCTTGTCCTTCTCCATACGCCAGAGCTTCTGGATGTCGCGGCCAATACGGTGCACAACATTCGCCTCGCCATAGAAAATGAGGTCTTTCCCCAGCATCATCACATCGAACAGCCACTTCGGAACAAATCCTGCAGTGTCATATTCAACGAAAAGGTCAGCGTTGATGACCCACAATGGGTACTGCAGATCCCGGAAACGGGCTGGCGGTGTCTCTTGAATATCCTCAATACGGCACGCCATCAAACGGAATTTGCTCCCTTGCTCGTCCTGCTTGGAGACATTGATCACATCGCCAGTACTCAGCTGTGTCTGTGACGCTGCCGATGATGGTGCCTCAGTCTTCCTTTGCAGTTGTTTCCGCACGGCCAGCGTCTGTGGTAATGGAGGTGCGCCCTTGTCCCCAGTCCGCCACAGAGGTGCATTAAGCAACGTCTTCCATTTTGGCCACGGCGACTGATACCTCGTACTTCTATCCAGCCAGTAACCCCCATTTCCCAGCCCAATTTTCAGTTGCCGCGTGCCCAGTGCTGCGACTTCTGCTCGGATCTTCGCATCGGCAGCTGTACGGATGTGAAAACGGTGGTTGAGTGCGCGAGCCCTCGCGCACTGAAGCTGCGACACTGACGCATACCTGCCGTCTGGTTGACATACTGCTTATTGTCCGGATGGTCAAGATGGAAAGTAACCAATTGATCCGTAATCTGCGCGTCAATGTAGTTCTGGGTGGTGCGTAAGGTCGAGTCCTTCAGGTTCATGTGCGCACAGACTTTCCGCAATAAGCTCGGTAGATGCAGCCCCTCCAGCTTCTTGAAGGCATTCCTTGTAACTTCATCTTTCCTGCTCTTATTCTTGAGGTTCTTCATGCCAGTAACCGCCTCACGACCGCAGTAATACGCCAGGGAGAAGATGTCCCTCCAGTTCTTGAATGTCGAGTCCTGCGAGGGAAAACAATGCCATGGAGTGCGCGAGGACTCGCGCACTGTAACCGCGCAATACGAGAATGCATACTGTGTGTCCTGCTTCCTCCAAAACCTCGGGTGCAAGAAACGCAGAGTTGACGGCGGCCTGGACAACACCAGTCTTGAACCGCTCGAAATCTTGTGGTTCTTTTTCCCGCTTCTGGTCCTCAGTGTACAACAACATGTTGTCCAGCGCCTCGGACAGCGGAATCCACGTCACAGACTGGCTGCCAGCTTGTTGCAATCCTGCAACCTTGGCCCGGATCCTCCAAGGTGTTTCGTACTTCAGATTGTCAACGTAGCAAAACTCCTGCCATTCCTCCAAATCTTTGCCTTCTGCGAGACGCAGTTCCTGAATCTTTCTGCATGTTTCTGTGCCATGCTGACCATTCAGAACGTAAAGTGAGCCATCTGCAAAGCAAAGCATGTACCGAAGCAAAGAGAAGAAACGTCTTCGATCGAACGCGAAGCGAGTCATACCACTATCCTCCCACGCCGTTACGCGCAACAGTCCAGCTGGTGGCAGTGCTTGGTATCCCGTCACTTTCCTGGCAACATCGTCATAGTTGATGGATCGGATCTGTCCGCGCTCCTTGGTCTTGTCAACTCTCAAATCAGCAATCTTTACCTTCACGGCTTTACCATTCTCCTACCGCAGCCACTGTTGCACGTCGACTGTGAGCTTCATCTCCGGTATTGGCCTCTTCTCACCCTTCTTCTTGCGTCCCTTCTTCGGCGTGTCCCCTTGGTCGGTCCCTGGTGATGACTCCATGGCCTCTGTGTCTGGTGCTGGACGTTCTGGCGACCCTGGTTCAGTCATGATGCCAAAAGATACCTAAAAAGGGAAAATGGCACGACTTGAAACACGGTCATTTGAACTCTGAAATCAGTTGAAACGGTATTTTGCAGGTCGCTTTCGCACATCTGTTCCACAATCGTCTCTGTTGTGACTTAATTCAAGGCACTTAGCAAACTACTCAGTGCGCGAGGCCTCGCGCACTCACATCGCATTACATACCTGTTTTTCGTAACGTTTAGTGCGCGAGGCCTCACGCACTGCGGGCGTCTGTTACCGCAAGCGTTGCCGCACGGTGTGTGTTTCTGCTTCCTGTCTGTTGGCATCCATATCTGCTCTCCGCCCCACAACAGCATCGATCGCAGCAGAAGAAAAAAAAACCAAGAAAAAGACGCACAGCCAGAAAAAATAAAGCAAAAAATCGTCTTTTCCGACCTCAGAAACCCCCCCAAAGGTTTTACGCCGCTGTTTGGCGAGGTCGCAAAATTTAGGACACTCACAAAAACAGAAGAACAATAGAGTCGCGACGGCGAAGAAGCTGAGCATTGCTTGCCCCAAGCCACCTAGCAAAGTGCGTGCCCTAGGCGCTAGGGACTTGTGCGCGCCCCAAAGCAAAACACACACAAACAACAACAACGCCACCGTAAAAACGCGACCGAAAATGTTTCGGGCTTGACTAGGTGAATAGTTAACGCCGTAAGCACCGTACCGAGCTTAGGAGTATAACACCGTGCCTCTCGCCCACTAACACGCCGTATAGGTAAAGAAAAACGCTTCGCGAGCGGTGCGCAAACACCGAAAAAATGGATTACTAACACGCCACGCCCTCCGACTTGCACTCTTTCTCTTCCTTTGTCCTTCTCCATGTACCTCCCCACCCACCTTTGTGCCCATTAAGACACGCTTACTCTTGGGTGTCGGAAAAAAAAAACAAAGAGTCCAAGACATAAAGAATAAGCGGCATATCATGAATGCATCAAACAAACACGCCTACTCTTGGGCGTCGCAAACTACAAAGAGTCCGCAAACCAACGATTAAGTAGCATATGCCGCCATGCAAGCATTAAGACACGCTTACTCTTGGGGGTCGCAAAAAACAAAGAGTCCAAGACATAAAGAATAAGTAGCATGTCATGAATGCATTAAGCAAACACGCCTACTCTTGGACGTCGCAAAATGCAAAGAGTCCACAAACCACCGCGTAAATAGCATACACCGCCATGCATGCATTAAGACACGCTTACTCTTGGGGGTCGCCGAAATCAAAGAGTCCAGGACGGGAAGAATAAGTAAGACGCCATAGGAAGCAATGTGTAAAGAAAAATGTTTCAACAAAAACAAAGAGTCCGCAACGTCGCTGCAACGGTATGGCACACGCGAGCACACACCCACACCCACACCACACACACCACGCAACACATTGAGCACGCGCACCGGTGAACAGGGGCCGGGAGGCCCAGGAAACCGCACACGCAACACTGCACACCGGACACCACACACACCGGAACACACCGCGACACCGGAGAACACGAACCAAGTGTCCCAGGACACCACACGCACAACACAACACACACCACACGAGCACACCAGCACAAAAGGGCCAAAAGGCACACGCAACGCCACGCACAGAGCGTGCACACCGGTGAACAGGAGCCAGGAGGCCCAGGACACCGTACACGCACACAGAGCGTGCACACCGGTGAACAGGAGCCAGGAGGCCGAGGACACCGTACAAGCAACACCACACACAGAGCGTGCACACCGGTGAACAGGAGCCAGGAGGCCCAGGACACCGTACACGCAACACCACACACAGAGCGTGCACACCGGTGAACAGGAGCCAGGAAGCCGAGGACGGCGTACACGCAACACCACACACAGAGCGTGCACACCGGTGAACTGGAGCCAGGAGGCCCAGGACACCGTACACACAACACCACACGCAGAGTGTGCACACCGGTGAACAGGAGCCAGGAGGCCCAGGACACCGTACACGCAACACCACACACAGGGCGTGCACACCGGTGAACAGGAGCCAGGAGGCCCAGGACACCGTACACACAGCACCACACGCAGAGCGTGCACACCGGTGAACAGGAGCCAGGAAGCCCAGGACACCGTACACGCAACACCACACAGAGAGCGTGCACACCGGTGAACAGGAGCCAGGAAGCCCAGGACGCCGTACGCGCAACACCACACACAGAGCGAGCACACTGGTGAACAGGAGCCAGGAGGCCCAGGACACCGTACACGCAACACCACGCACGGAGCGTGCACACCGGTGAACAGGAGCCAGGAGGCCCAGGACACCGTACACACAACACCACACGCAGAGTGTGCACACCGGTGAACAGGAGCCAGGAGGCCCAGGACACAGTACACGCAACACCACACACAGAGCGTGCACACCGGTGAACAGGAGCCAGGAGGCCCAGGACACCGTACACACAGCACCACACGCAGAGCGTGCACACCGGTGAACAGGAGCCAGGAAGCCCAGGACACCGTACACGCAACACCACACACAGAGCGTGCACACCTATGAACAGGAGCCAGGGGGCCCAGGACGCCGTACACGCAACACCACGCACAGAGCGTGCACACCGGTGAACAGGAGCCAGGAAGCCCAGGACACCGTACACGCAACACCACGCGCAGAGCGTGCACACCGGTGAACAGGAGCCAGGAGGCCCGGGACACCATACACACAACACCACACGCGAAGCGTGCACACCGGTGAACAGGAGCCAGGAGGCCCAGGACGCCGTACACACAGTACCACACACAGAGCATGCACACCGGTGAACAGGAGCCAGGAGGCCCAGGACACCGTACACGCAACACCACACACAGAGCGTGCACACCGGTGAACAGGAGCCAGGAGGCCCAGGACACCGTACACGCAACACCACACACAGAGCGTGCACACCGGTGAACAGGAGCCAGGAAGCCCAGGACGCCGTACGCGCAACACCACACACAGAGCGAGCACACCGGTGAACAGGAGCCAGGAGGCCCAGGACACCGTACACGCAACACCACGCACGGAGCGTGCACACCGGTGGACAGGAGCCAGGAGGCCCAGGACACCGTACACACAACACCACACGCAGAGTGTGCACACCGGTGAACAGGAGCCAGGAGGCCCAGGATACCGTACACGCAACACCACACACAGGGCGTGCACACCGGTGAACAGGAGCCAGGAGGCCCAGGACACCGTACACACAGCACCACACGCAGAGCGTGCACACCGGTCAACAGGAGCCAGGAAGCCCAGGACACCGTACACGCAACACCACACACAGAGCGTGCACACCGGTGAACAGGAGCCAGGGGGCCCAGGACACCGTACACACAACACCACACGCAGAGCGTGCACACCGGTGAACAGGAGCCAGGAGGCCCAGGACACCGTACACACAACACCACACACAGAGCGTGCACACCGGTGAACAGGAGCCAGGAGGCCCAGGACACCGTACACGCAACACCACACACAGAGCGTGCACACCGGTGAACAGGAGCCAGGAGGCCCAGGACACCGTACACGCAACACCACACACAGAGCGTGCACACCGGTGAACAGGAGCCAGGAGGCCCAGGACACCGTACACACAACACCACACGCAGAGTGTGCACACCGGTGAACAGGAGCCAGGAGGCCCAGGACACCGTACACGCAACACCACACACAGAGCGTGCACACCGGTGAACAGGAGCCAGGAGGCCCAGGACACCGTACACACAACACCACACGCAGAGTGTGCACACCGGTGAACAGGAGCCAGGAGGCCCAGGACACCGTACACGCAACACCACACACAGAGCGTGCACACCGGTGAACAGGAGCCAGGAGGCCCAGGACACCGTACACGCAACACCACACACAGAGCGTGCACACCGGTGAACAGGAGCCAGGAGGCCCAGGACGCCCTAGACACAACACCACACACAGAGCGTGCACACCGGTCAACAGAAGCCAGGAGGCCCAGGACACCGTACACACAGCACCACACGCAGAGCGTGCGCACCGGTGAACAGGAGCCAGGAGGCTCAGGACACCGTACGCGCAACACCACGCACAGAGCGTGCACACCGGTGAACAGGAGCCAGGAGGCCCAGGACACCGTACACACAGCACCACACGCAGAGCGTGCACACCGGTGAACAGGAGCCAGGAGGCCCAGGACACCGTACACGCACCACCACACACAGAGCGTGCACACCGGTAAACAGGAGCCAGGGGGCCCAGGACACCGTACACACAACACCACACACAGAGCGTGCACACCGGTGAACAGGAGCCAAGCGGCACGGCACACCACGCGAGCAACCCGCCCGAAGAACGAACCCAGCCCACGACGCCCTGCAGAAAAGAAACACCATGTCAGACCACCAAGACCAACCGTCCGGCCAAGGCCAACCGAGCGGGTACAAAGAGGGTAGGCAGGCAGGGCAGGCCGGCGAAGAGGGACAGAGGGACAAGGCGGGGAAAGCGAGAGGAGAGGAACCAAACCCCCCCCCCCCAACGTGCACACACCCCACTGCCGCGCACCGGGCCACAGCCGGGCGCCAACAGGGCCCGCCATGGAGCCAAACGGGCCCGCCAGAGAGAGGGTGTGTCCCCGCGCCTGCGCAACAGCACGCCCGGGCAAGGAGCGCGCGCCACACGCAGGCCAAGCAGGGCACACGCGCAGCACCGCACGCCAGCACGCACCACGGCACAAAACACGACACCACCACGGCAAACACCCACACCCGACGACGAACGAGCCGCCAAGAACAAGTCCGAACCCTGCAGTCCCCACAGCACAACAGCCGCCGTCCGGATGGACGTGTGTGCGCCCGGCAGTGAACCCAGCCCCTGCCGGCTACGAACCAGCCGCCGTCCGGATGGACGTGTGTGCGCCCGGCAGGGTACCCAACTCCTGCCGGCTACCGAACAGCCGCCGTCCGGACGGACGTGTGTGCGCCCGGCAGTGAACCCAGCCCCTGCCGGCTACGAACCAGCCGCCGTCCGGATGGACGTGTGTGCGCCCGGCAGTGAACCCAGCCCCTGCCGGCTACGAAACAGCAGCCGTTCGGATGGACGTGTGTGCGCCCGGCGGTGAAGCCACCCCCTGCCGGCTACGAAACAGCCGCTGTCCGGACGGAAGTGTGTGAGCCCGGCAGTGAACCCAGCCCCTGCCGGCTACGAAACAGCCGCCGTCCGGAGAGACGTGTGTGCGCCCGGCAGTGAACCCAGCCCCTGCCGGCTACGGAACAGCCGCCGTCCGGAGGGACGCGTGAGCACCCGGCGGGCACGCACTGCCTACCGAACGGGCTACCGGACCACCGGGCCCGCGCCACCCGGAGAGGTGAGTGCTCAGTTATCGCAAACCACACGCCCAACGGTACCACACCCAACACCACCCGAAATGACACACCATCACCACCACCATGCACGCCCACCCGCCACCACACACCCAAGGCCCATCATCAGGGCCGCCCGCCGACACCACAACCACCAAGCAGTCCAGCCACAACCACCACCACCACCCAGCCCACACCGGCCCGACCACACCCGCCACCAGCCGGCCACACACGTCAGAGAACCCACCATCACGCCGGACCACACCGCGCAGGCGACGCACCCAAATCCAACACCCAACCCCAAGCACCCACACCGGGAGCATCCACACGGAACATACACCAGCCACGCACCATCAGACAACACAAGCTGCCCACCAAGTACACGTAGCGCCACCCACAGCATCACCAACAACACCCTCCCCCCCGGCAGCACTCACGACGCCGTCGCCAGGCACACCACCATCCGCCCCGCACCACACCGGCAACACCCCCACTCTCAACACCACCCACAGCACCCACACCAGAAAACGCCAACACCGCCGTCCCACCCTTACCACCTGCAGCACCGTCACCATCGACGTCGCCAGCGGCACCACCATCACGCCCGACCACACCGCGCGGACGACACGCCCACAACCAGCAACCAACCCCAAACACCCACACCGACACCACCCACGCTGACCAGACCCCACGGCACCCACGCAAAGCACACGCCGCCACGCTCCACAAGACAAGACAAACCGCCAGACGCACGGCAACAGCGCACCCGCCGCCCACAGACCCCCCGCAACCCGCACCAAGTACACACCAACACGCGCACCCGCACCCAAACAACGCCCACCAAGCGTTCGGCGCACCGACCACCACACGCACAGGCAACCGCCCAACGCCGGCACCGACTCCACGGGCAGACAGGCAGACAAACCACCTCGTCGGCATCACCAACAACACCATCGCCCAATCCACCACCTGCGTCACCAACGCCACCATCGCCCGTTGCACCAACGGCAACCCCCCCTCCGGCCCCCCACCATGCGTTCCCAACGCGTCACCTACGGCACACACCGGCCTCACCGTCATCCAGTGCGTCGCCTACGTCACCCTCGCCATCGGCACCATCGACGACACCACCGCCCACAGCACCCCCAGGAACACCCTACGTAGGGACAGTACCAGCGGCGCCACCAACCGGCACACCACCTGCAACACCCACATCAACATCGCCACCACCCATGACATCACCCGCAGCGCCCTCACCATCGACGTCACCGGCAGCACCCTCACCGCCGACATCACCAGTTACGCCACCACCCACTGCACCACCTACAGCGACCACCGGAGCCGCAGGCCCCCCAGCGCCCGCCCCGTCACCTATGACACCATCAGCGTCACCAACCCCGTCGCCGCCCGGCGCATCACCCGAAGCACCCACGTCAACAACACAAACCCGTTTCGACGCCCACAGCACCCCCCCGTAGGGATCACCAGCATCTCCTCCACCCATTGCATCGCCCACAGTGCCCCAGCCCAACCCACTGCGCCTTCGGCGCACACATACCCGACACCCACACAAACCAACCACGCCCACACTGCCCACCACCCCATCAGCCCACGCCATGAACACACCCACACGCAGGCCCACGCCCTGCCACGCCAGCCAGGCACTACCCAGGAGCCGCGACCACCCACGCAAGCGCCACCCCACCACTGCCGCCAACCACCCGCCGTCAGCGCCCCCCGGACCGGCGCCCCGGGAACTGGAAGCCCGGGGGCCGGCGCACACACGGGGAACCCAGAGCGCAACAGCCACCCGACCCCCGTCCCCCACGACACCCACACCCACACCGGCGCCGGCACCGGCACACCCCCACACCCACGCACAGCAGCCCAGCCACCCCCCCCCCAAAAAAAAACAGAGCCAAACAAGCCGGCGAAAAGAGAGGAGCAAGGGAAAGGCAGAGGAAGAGACCGCGAGGAGAGCAGAAGGCAAACACGCAAGCCCACACGCGCCCCCCCCCCCAAGCCAACCCGACCCCGCATGTCCCGCACCCTCCCAGGAACCGCCAAGCCCAAGACCACCCCCCAGGCACCACCACAACAGACCACCATGGGGAGCCGCCGAGGACGACGCACGACACACCGCCGCGAACCACACGGACGACGACGACACAAGCCCCACCCCCACAACCCGCCGCACCAACCGCTGCGGCGCCCCAACACACAATGGTGCCCCCATGGATGCGGTACACCCCAATAAACCCCCTTCAGCCAGCCGACCAGAGACCACCACGGGACGCACCAAGGGGACACCGCGGAAGACCCACCCACAGTGAGGCCCCGACACCCGCTACCCGCCGGCAGCCTACCACGGGCCCACCCCACACCCGAGGAAATAGCCCCCCCCCCACCGTGGAAACGATACACCCCAGCCACAAACCGCCACTCACCGCCCGCGGGCACCTCACCGGGGCCACAGCACGCCCAAGATGCCGTGACCCACCGACCCGCGGACCCCGCAAACACAATAGCCCGCGCGTGGCCCATACACTGCGCTCCCCGCACCACTGGGCCCACTCAACGGTGGGCCGACACCCCCAAGCACCACACGACCACACCCCCCTGGTTGCGACACTCCAGTCCCGCACACCCCGCCCCAGGGGACCCCAGGCCCCACGCTACACCGACCCCGCACGGCCCACGTACTGAAACACGCCAGGAGGACGATCAAGAGACCGCGTGGGGCTGCCCCACACCGCCAGAGGACAAACCACGGGCGACAACCCACCCGACCAGACCTGGACACGGTGCCCCCCCCCCCCCCACCAGGAAGGCCACCACACAACACAACACCACCATACCACACCGCACCCCCCTCCCCCACCCGGGGACACGGGACACCACAGCCCACCAACACAGGAACGAAGCCGCGCCACGCCGACTCCGCACCCCACCCCAATGGCACCACCCCTGGAAACCCCGCACACCTCACGCCAGCTCAACGCCCACCACCGGCCACAACCCGAGCCGCACACAGGGGTAACACCACCGGCCAGGACAGCCACCAGCGAGCAGCCACACACCACAACCACGCCAAACGGCGCGCCTCCCCGGACACCGCCGCACGACCCCGCACCGGCCGCTGCACGTGCCCCGAACACCAGCATCACACGCCCACCGTGCCATGAAGCAGCACCCCAACACGTGAACACACACGATGACCCCATGGCCCTGGACATCGACAGCCTGCTAGAGCTGGAACTCCAACACACGGAGGACACGGAGCATCATATGGACCTCACCCCGCCAGAGCTCGGGCCCGCAGCAAGCGGCCCCGCGGACCCCAGCCCACATAATGCCCCCCCGCGCCCCCCCCGCCCCCCGCGAGCGGGCGCCCTGGACGCACCTGTCCAACGCCCTGCGGCGCCACCACCCCACCCAGGAAGCCAGCAGAGGGCCCGCCGAGTACCGGGCGTCCCTCGAGCACGACCTGCCCGACATCACGGGGCCGGGACTCCACGGGTACACCACCGCCCCCCCCCCCCTCCAGGCACCCCAACACCAGAATGGGAGGACGAGTACGCCGTCGACGTCACCGACATGGCGGCATACGTGGAAAGCGTGGAGGACCCGGAGCAAGACACCGTCCTCAGCCTCCTCGCCTACCACAGCTGGAGATGGGGCCACCAGGTCACCCTCCACCGACCGCAGGACGGGCCCCACCAGTGGTCCCCAGAGCAAACGGCAAAGTGGGACATCGTCCTCCAACTCACCCCCGAGGGCTTCTACATCCTCACGCACAGCGGAGTACCCGACGCCACACCCAATGCACGGGCGCTGCCGCTGGCCCAGCCCCAGGAGGACGACGCAGACGCACCCCCCCCAGAGGAATGTAATTGGGACCCCCCCACAGCCACCACCGAACGCATGCCGCACCGGCTCACCAAACGTCACCTCCTTCACGACTACCATGCCACCAACGACTCGCGGGGACGCCGCACACTGCCCCTGCAGTGGGCATCACCCAAAGGCACCTTCACGTGGGGGGAAATCCTCCCCGGCGCCGTGGCGCTCACGTACCTGTGGCTCCGGGACGCGGAGACGCACACACAGCCCCCCGACACACACCTCCTCCTCACCCCAGAGGGAGAGGCCGCCGTCGAAAACGTCCACACAGCGGAGGGAGAGGACTACGTGACGGCGAACGCAGACACCGCAGTCTGGCTACACGCTCACAAGCACACCACACCCCCCAGCGTAGTACCGGGGTCACACCCCTGGCACGTGGTCATCGTGCGACTGCCGGCAGGGGCAGACACAGGAAGCGCCCAACAGGGATGGCCGGACAGATGGGCACACGTGTGCGCCTCCCTGCACAAAGGGCTGCACAGACCCTCCCTCACCAGTCACACCCTCGAGCCGGCCCCCACCACGGCCGAATCCCACACCGGGGCGGCCCCCCCCACCGGAGTCTGGGCCTACACGCGCACCCTCCACCGCGAGGCAGCGGAAGCCCTCAAGACCGCCATCTCCAACCACCAGGGCCTCGTGCACACCCCCCACGATAACACACAAAAGGGCTACACCCTATGGTGGCACCACCCCGCACCAGAAGGGGGCCTGCAGCCACCGGCAGACCAGCCTGGCATCGGCCCAGACCTCACAGCGATCGCCCACGCCGTCGCCGCCATGGCCCAGCAAGTTGGCACGCCACCCCAGTGGGCACCGTCCATCATCAAAGAAACGGCGGCACCCCACAACCCAGCTTTCGCACACTTCCGGGGACGTCCCATTCACCCCACCCTACCAGACCTCGACCTCCCTGCCCACGATGCGTGGACAGTCCACATCCTCGTGCCCCAGGACACCGCGCCCAAAACGGGAGATGCGACGGCACGCATCACCAAACAACTCCCCAATACCGCACTCCACTACGACATACCAACGGCAAACGTCATCGTCAGCCACAACACAGGTCGCGACCACTACTACCTCCAGGCCACGCATGAGCGCTCCCCCGTCACCATATACACCTTCACCACCTACCCTGGCCTCCAGCCACCGCAACACCACCCGCGCCCGGCATGGAAGCATCCACTACACGTCGCCCCGACCCCGCGCAAAAGGCCCCCCCACCACGCGCCCCCTCCCGCCGACAGCACCGCCCTCCACACCGCCCGCAGACGGGCCGCGGCACACCACCAAGACCACCTGCTTCCACGCATTAACGCTGGACCCGGCACCGTCACCGAGGCCACCCACAAAAGCACCTTGAACCTACTGGCCCGCAAGCTACGCCCCAAAATGGCACTGGAGGACACACTCTGGATATACTATGGCGAAAGCCGCACGGCACGGGTCGCGGACCTCCGCACCATCATCCCCCGCCACATCCAGCGCGCGGTAGGGCCCTTCACCGTGTACGCGGTACCGCACCCCATAACAGCCCAATGCACCCACTGCAACCCTCGGTGCGCGCTACCATGCGCAGGCGCTCTGCAGCAACCCCTGCCCACCCCTACCTACAGGGGGGGCATATTCCTCGACACGATACCCGGGGACCCACACCCCTACCTCCTGCCCGCAGCGGACCGCTACCACGCCATACCGCTACACCTTGTCGAGCACCTGGCGGTGGGACCATCCCCCTTCCAGAAGCGCCCCCCCCACACCCCATCTGACGGACGCCCGCCAGATGAGCCGACGCACGCCACACCTGGACCCTAACGCGCCATCGCACTCCTCACCCTAAAGGCGGAAGCCACCATCCCCCGAGACCTCGAAGAAGAAAACCACCTCATGGTGGAAGGGCTGACGGAACACGTCCTGATCGCAGCCATGTACGCCACAGCGTCCGCCTCCCGCCTCTGGGAGGACCGCCCCTCCCCACCTCTAGCCGAAGCAGCGCAGGACGCCCCCGACACGGGCCCTACCGCCGAGGACATCCACCAAATCCTCAACATGTGAGCACCCCCAAAGACCCACCCGGCGGTCCGCCCCATCCAGCTCGTCAGCTGGGACGCCATGGACGTCCCCCCGACCACCACGGAGGTCCAGATCCTCAAACACCGGGACACCTGGTGGACGGTTGAATGGGACGACCACGGCAAGGTCAGACGGGCAACGGCACACGCCCCCGACGACGAAGTCCCGCACCCACCACGCGGAGGGGACCGCTTGCGACTCGCCGCACGCATCCCCCACGCCCCAGAAGCAGCCTGGGAAGCGCTGCACTACGCCCTCTACTGGACACAGGGGGCGCCAGAGGGCCCCCTCCCCCCGGAACGCACCCCAGCGTGGACACGCCACGCCACCCGCTACTCGGCCCAAATGCGCCGCCACGGGGCAGGCACCGGGCACCGGCTCATCACCTGGCCCACGGACCCGCCCGACGCCCTGCAGGAGGCCGAGGAAGTGCTTGGCCTCATGACCAAGCAAGTGTTCCAGCTGAAGGACCCCGTCCCCACGTCCAAGCCCGACGTCCCAGCCGCCCGCGAACACCCCGTGTTTGCACCGGGCCACGCACCCGTACAGCAGCCCCAGGGCGCACCTCCCCAACGGGGACAACCCGCTGCCCGGCGCCGCCAAGGTGCGCAGAAGCGCAAGGCCCCCGCACAGGCCAAACCCGCTTCAAAGCTAAGAGCCAAGTCGAAGAGCTGGACCAAAGAGGAAGCCGCTGCCCTGTATCCCGAATACGCCATCGGTACCCGGGTGCAGCTGCCCTTCGAGTACGCCACGGCCGTGGGCCCCTCCAAGTGGACATGGGCCGCAGGGGAGGTCAAGCACCGGTACCTCGTCACCGGGGACCACCAGGGGTTCAACATACACGTCAAGTGGGACCCGGCCACCCCCAACGAGAAGAAGGTGGGGCGCACCATCGAACTCTGGCGAGACCGAACCGGTCGTGAGATGGTCCCCATGCAGCTGTGCACCCCCGACACGGAGCACCTCACCGGCACCGAGTACACGGGCGAAGTCCACAATGCATGGGCCCTACCCCAGCCCCAGAAGCGGAACCGCAAGGCACCCGCAGCTCAGGGCGTCATCGACCTCCTCGACGCCTGACGGGGCCAGGGCCGGACACGGCCCGCCCCCCCAACTACCGGTCCCCAGAAACCGGCACCTACGGAAGCCCACACTCGCATCAACATCCTCAACGAGCCCGCGGTAACCTACGACCCAACCAAGGCCGCCACACTGCAAGCCATGTCCGGGCCGCACCCCCAAGGCGCAGACCTCCTGGGGTTCCTGGAGCAAGCCCTCCGCAGAGCGGACCAACCCGAACCAGCACCGATCCTGGACCCGGAGGGGAACAAATATCACGCCCACTGGGAACGGGGGGTGCCCCTCTACCACAAGACGTCCGTCACGGTGCATGCCCACCCCGACCTCGGAGTGGATGGTCGCCTCGGGGCGTACGAGTGCGTGGGGCTTGGATGGCAGCTAAACGTGCTTCTCACGCACGTCCCATTCGGGGAGGAGACCAAGGACTTCCTGGACACCCTGAGCCTGGCGTACCGCCGACTCTCCCTTCTGGCACCCACCATCATCATAGGCGACCTAAACGCCGCCCCCACCGACGACAACCCCACCGGCCCACCCACAGCCAACGACACAGCTGTCCGGGACGCCATGCACGAACTGGGCCTCACCGACCTCACGGCAGGACTCACTGGCACACCCTCCCGTTACCCCCACCAAGCCGGCACCGGCCCATCCCGCATCGACACGTGCTACGGGGACCCAACCACGGTGCGCGTCCACGAAGCAGCCTACGGGGACCTCCCGCCCACAGGCACGGGCCACCGACCCCTCTACATCGACCTCATCATCCCCATCCTACCCCCACCCGCGGCCACCCTGCCAGACGACACCCTCCCACCCACACTGCAGTTCCCGGCCGAGGACGACCACGGCGCCTGGCACAGGTATAACAGGGCCCTACACGCCATCCTGCGCCGCCCGGATGCACCGACACTCACCACCGCCATGCGCCGGGCGGCACAAGCATGCGGCATGGAGCGTGACACCAACCACACGGGAGCACCACCAGACCTCACCCTCCAACAACTCGTCCATGACATCTGGACCACGAAAGAGGAACTCGCCACCCTGCTACGCCCCAGCACACCGGTGGCACGAGACCGGGACGCCGTACCATCCACGCGGTGCGCACCCCCGAAGGAGGCCTCACCAATGACCCCGACGCCGTCCTCCAGGCAGTCCTGGACAGCTTCGAGGCACAACACGGGGACGCCCTGCCCGAGCTCGACCCCCACACCAGAAACACCATCCGCGAGCATGTGCCCAGGGTCTTCAACCGGGAACAGTGGCGCGCCATCGAACACAACCCCTTCAGCATCTCAGAACTGCAACGCGCCCTAGACCGCCTGAAGAAGGGGGTCGTGCCCGGCGTCGACGGTTTGCCGGCCGAAGCGTACCAACGCCTCACCCTGCCCGTCAAACGCCGCCTGGCAGCCCGCCTGTGGGACATCGTCACGGGCGCCACGCCCATCCCCCCTGAGTGGGCCAACCTGGTCCACCCCCTCTACAAAAAGGGGGACTGGGCGCAGCCGGGGAACTGGCGGCCCATAGTCTGCGCCACCACCGAGGTCAAGCTGGTGTGGACGCTCATCCTAGGCCGCATCGCGCCGGCGGTCTTCGCCCACGTGCCCGCCAGCATGTGGGGAGCCATGGCCGGCAGGTCCCCCCACGAGGCCATCTTCCTCCAGGACACCGCACTGGACATGAACCCCTACGAGATGATTATCGCCTCCCTCGATGTCCAATGAAGCCGGTTCGGACCCCCGTGGCCATCTTGGGGTCACTTGGGGTGTGTATCTATGTGCCGGCAAGCCGCCATTGGCTGATATCATACTCTCCCATCCACCTGACGTAACCCGATGTGATAGTGTGATAGGTTTGGTCATTGCGGCTATGAGCGGCAATATTCAGTACCGAGGCGCCGCCAGCTGAGATTTATATATCAGAATATCAGGAATCAACAGGGTTTTATTATCATGATGTTTCCGTAATTTTTCAGCCTTTGGTTCTGATGGTCAATGTATCGGCGACTGTCAGTTGGCTCGCGATTTTGCGTTAACCGATTGGTTAACTGTTATTTCCAGATATTTTGGCGGATACTCCGTTGAAGGGTCAGATTTCATCAGCAAAGGGTTCGTTGCTTCCGCAATTTTCTAAATAAGCACTCGAAATTTTAATCCGAATTTTTCGCGATGTCGAAATCGTATTTTCGACTTCGACATCGCCGCACTTGATTTGGTCGTCTTCGAGTGGTCATACTCTTTTCCGTATGCCCGAATCAGGTTTCCCTTATACTTGCCACCCATTTGACTTGGAGATATAAGGGAAACAAAAGTGAATCGTGGGACCACTTTGAAGGACCATATCTATGCGCGAGTGTGAGGAAAGAGAATAAGGAAGGTTGGGTTGCAAACGCCTTGGTCTCAACTTAATTTAGGAAGCATCAAACGCCTTTGGTGTGTACACATGCCCGATATAGCAAGGGATAATGGTCAAGAGGGTATAAAGTGATATATAACTCTTGGACCGTGCAACCGAACATTTTATTGTGACTTTCGAGTGTACCGCATGAGTGTTGGGGTTGCATAGCAACTTTTCTTTGGGTTCCTACGTATTTTTAACGTGAAGTTATGTCAATGGAGGGACATGGCACATCATGGTGGGAGCCATATTTTGAGGGTATGTGTTGTATGCACGGTGTATGTTTGATATGCGCACGCCCATGTTATATATCTTCGTGTGGCCGAAGAGATGGGGAGCCATACGTGACAAGGGCTTTGCCCATGTCCCAATTGTGGAATTCAAAGCGCTAGACCAAGTCTACCGCGTATGTATTGCTCATGGTATGTCTGACAAAGAGATCCATGGGTGCACTCCCATTTTCATGGGGCATGTAGATATTAGTGGCGAAGGTATCTCCATGCGCCCGATTGGGGATCCAAGTGGGGGAATTGTTCGCAAATGGTTCCAATCATTTGTGTATTGAATCATGAGCGGATATCATGGGTGAGCATAGAGATATACTATCATGACAACTTTGTATTTGGTCATATTTTCATGTTTTTGACCTCAATTTTTGCTCATTTTTGCGTTTTGTGTACTTACCTGGTCAGCAAACAGCAAGAAGCCTATGGAGAGTCGAACCATGGTATGTTGTTCATATGTTGGCATATGCTTTGGAGTTGAACACCACCATATGCCGGATCGCGTACTCCATTTGGCTTGGCGCACGAGAGATTACAAGAATTAGTCTCAAAATCATGGGCTGACTTGGGCAGTGCGTGGCGCCCATATCCGAAGGGGTATCGAGAGTAAAGTGGGGATGTACATGGGCATTGACCTTTGGTCTATATCCTCCATGAATATTACACTTCGATTGCATGCATGCTCTGAGCCTTCGGATAAGTGGTAACTTCATTTTTGAGCATATATGTGATATATGGCCGATATGGTGTGAATTGGCAGTTTTTTGGCATGTTATGAGTTCAAACTCATAGGTCATTTCTCTAAGCCCATTCGATTCCAAGTCCAGCCAAGGTTATGTCAGGGTAGGGCATGGTCCTGAGTGCCACTCTAGGCCATGACACGCCACCTCCCCTATTGGGCTAGGATTTAGAGGCTTGGAAGTGAACCCCTTTTTTGGGGTTTATGTAGTGACTTTTGATACATGGTATTTAACCATCTTATTGGACTGGGTTCAGGGCATCATGTTGGTGAGTCAAGGGAAGGTCTTGAGTCCAGGGAATGAGGGGTCTGTGGCTGTGATTGTGTAAGTTTCCATCTTTCCCCAAATTTGCTTTATTTGTGTTCGTATGCCAATTTCAGGGCTTTCTTCCTTGGTGCAATTCTTGTACATGCCCGCCACCGTGGGAATACCGGTGTGCTGAACGGAAGCCCGCAGCCTGATTTGGATTGTGAATTGGGTTATTGCTGTATTTGTTGGATCTGGTTGCTATTCAGGGTTGAAGGAGGATTTTATTTTCTATATTTTTGGATTTTGGACCCTGGACTTTGAGGATTTTGAGAAATGCAATCGTTGATCAGGAGCAAGTCAGCAGGGGTGACAGGCGGAAGGGGCACAGCGGGGGCCGGTCCTGGTAGGGACCTTCTTTATGGTAGCAGAGGCTTACCTGCTGCCCCTACCTACCGCCGACCCGGGGACTTGGGCCCTTATGAGCCCTGCCCAAGTACGCCCCGGGTGCGTATTGTGGACTCGGTGGAGACCACGCCGGAGATTGGAGCCATAGAAGAACCGAGACGTTCAAGAGCATGGCGAACTCCGGAAGCTGAAGCCCGAAGAGAAGTACGACATTCGGGAAGAGGAGGACGTGACATGGAGGACCTGGTCTCCATGTGTGAGCGTCGCTGCCGAAAGGCATGCAACCTCCGCTCCGCCGCGGAGGACTCGGACGAGGCCTGCCATTCAGGCAGCAGTGGAGGACGGGCCCGGCGCTACCGGAAGCGCGGGTCACCCAAGTCCGCGGCAAGGGACGCCGGGGCTATGGACACGGACCCCAGCCCGGTCAGGCTGTGGGAATCCGAGGGGCACTCCGAGGGCTATCGAACAGCCTACGAGCCACCTTTGGAGTCGGAGACGCCCGCGCCGATCGCCAGGGCGCATACGGCCCCCGAGCCCGCCCTGCAGCACGACGCCGAGGGCTTGGAGAGGCCAGCCAGGGCCCGGACGGCACCTGTGCCCCGGCACACGGGACCAGAGACGGACGCCATAGGCGATACGCCCATGGGCAATGAGTCTGAGGTGCCGGGAACCGCGGGTTGCGCTGAATCCGGCGGAAAGCACGCTGCGTGCCACTGCGAGCACGTGTCCTTCCTCATGGGCAAGTACCCGAAGATGGGGATAGACGCCATCGTGCATCGCCTTGACCGCCTGGACAACGCCAAGGACGGTCTAGAGGAGGACGTCGCGGGGATCCTGGACGACCAGTCAGCCGCGGAGAACGACATTGAGGAGCTGCGAGCGGATCAGGCCCGGTACCGGGAGAATCTGGAGCTGGCCCTGCAGAAGCAGCAGCAAGTGGTGGACAGCCTCCTCCACTTAGTGGAGGACATGTCGGGACGCCTGAAAAGGCTAGAGGAGCGACAGCCCCTTGCCTCGGGTCCGGAGCTCCCGGCAAAGCCGGCCGCGGTGGAGCTGGTGGAGCGGGTTGAGACCCTCAGGAGCGCCATGGAGAAACCCATGGGCGGCCCTGCAGAGGCACCATACGGGCCTCCGCGTGTTGACCCGGGTGCGCTGCCGTTTGTTCCCATGTTCAGCGAATCCACAATGCTCGGGGAACACACGGCATCGGCTGGGTCCATGCGGGAAGGGCACGTAACCACGGACCCGAGGAGCCTGACGGTACAGATGTCCCATGCCGCCCAGGATGTACCGATCACGACGAATATGGTAGTCTATGCGGAAGAGAAGATCGAGATCCAGAACCAGACCATGCAGGGGCGAACCATGGGAAGCGCCGACGGACATGGTCGAGGCCATCCAAGCGGAAACCTGTGGGCGGAGGGCCCCAATACGGGGATATGGACGGCCGATGGAGCAAGTCCTTCCCGCACTCCAAACCCCATGGGTTCAGGCCCAACTGGACCGCACTCCATGGAGGAGAGGGATGTACGGGGAGTGTACTCACACCCCCTGGCCACAGGTGGTATCCGTCTCGGTGGAGTGGTGGCTGGAGACGTCGGAGACGCCATCAGGATTGACGACCTCAGGGGAATCAAAATCCCCTATTACGACGGGAACCTGTCCAACCTGGATGACTTCATCCTGGACTGGGAGGACTTCGCCGAGGAGGTCGTCGGCGAGATGCGGGGAGCGCCGCGGGACAAGTGGGTATGCCGGACATTCCCACACCGGCTGACGCAGGACCTGAAGGAGGAGCTGCGGGATCAGATCCGGGAAGGACTGATCCGTACGGAGCAGGCCTGCCTCCAGTGGTTGGAGGATGAGGAGCGGGTGGACGCTCCGAATCAGAAGCTGGAGGACCTGTGGTCCATTCCACTGCCGCTGGACCGCGGTGAGTTGCGGGTCCGGGAGTGGAACCGGTATCTGCGGAAGTACCGCAGATGCCTCAAGCTGGTGGAGGACTGGAACGAGGCCAGCGAGATCCGCCACCTCCTGAAGGACGTCCTCCCAGGCAACTGGAAGAGGAGAGTGGAGGACGAGGAGGAGAAACGCGCCAAGAAGCGGGTGGCGGTGAGGATCATGGCGGCGGAGGATACCCATGCGGGTATCATGGAGTTCTTCAGGAGGAACCTGGGCGAACCCAACCGGATGTTGGGACTGAAGAACGCCGTGTATGTGGAGGTGTTTGGAGACTCCATGGGGCAAAGGTTGCTGCGCCTCAACAACGTGGAGTGGAGGCGCGGGGAGCCGCTGAGGATGCAAGTCATCTTCGCCCGCATGAGCCTGGACGAGATCGTGAAGTACATCACGGTGGAGCTGAAGCTCAATGCGAAGAACGAGGCCCACGTGCAGGATCGACATGGTCATGGACAACGAGGCCACCGAGAAGACCGCCATCATCGGGAGATCCAGGAGGACACGGCCAACTCTGCGGAGGATGGTAGTGGAAGTGCTCAAGATCACTGGTCCCGGGAGGATCACGAGGAGGCCCATTTCTTCGCGTTTGTGGCGCACAACGTGAGGAACCATGGGCAGGATCGGTCCAGATGGAGCCAGGTGGGACCCAGGAAGAACAGAGAAGGACCAAGGAGGATCTGGAACCCACCGCTCTCGTTCCGAGAGTACAGGTCTCAGCACGACGGGTGCTCGGTCTGTTATGGCAAGGGAAACAACCATGCACACGACCATCGTCAGTGCAAAGTGTATGAGGCGGACAAGAAGGCCTACTTCGCAGCCCACCGCGAGAAGAAGCCCAAGGAGCAGCGGATTTCCGATTGGAAGGCGAAGGGCGGAGACGGGGGAAAAGGCCAAGGCAAAGGCCAAGGAAAAGGCGGAGGAAGAGGCTATGGAGGTGGACCTGGCCAAGACCGACGAGTGAGGTCGATCGAGGAAGTTGCTGAGGACATGTTGAGGACGTTGGAGGAACTCAAAGCCCAGCAACGTGGTGGACAAAGTCCTGGCGGATCGCAGCCGGAAGGGGCTGCGGGAAGCCAAGTCTAGAGGAGCCCCCACGGGAGTGGGACCTCGGAGGTCTCTCCTCCGAAAATCAGTGGAATCCCAGAGAAAGCGAAGGCACATCGGGTGCCGAAGAAGGCTCCAGAAGAGCCAAAACCACTGAGTTTCGCCACTCCCAACCCCTGGAGCGCCCTGCCAAGGGAAGTACATGTGGGTACGGGACATGGCAAGAAGGAAGGAGCGACCACGGAGAGCCCCGTGGACGGGCAGGACCAACCCAAGATCTACACCATCCGTGACCATACCCTTGAAGTCCTGATGCACCCGGACGTGCTAGAGTTGCATGCCGTGAGAGTCGTCCATACACCTCATGGCGACGAGCGGCAGTTGCACTTGAAAGTGCGAGTACGGTGCGGCCGAGAGGAGAAGGTGGTGGATGTGTTGGTGGATACGGGTGCCCAGGTGAGCCTGGTCCGGAGAGGGTTGTTCAAGGAGGAACTCCTGCAGCCCAGCCGGAGACCGGTACGCCTGAAGGTCGCCAACGGAGAGATCATGGGTGGGGGCACCCATGAGGCCACCATCAGTATGGAATTCTGGGAACATGAGCGCTTGAACCGCCCTGATCAGGCGAAGAGAAGCACTCTATCCGGGAACTTCTATGTGGCCGACATTACCGATTGGGATATGATCATGGGGTATGACTTCATGGTGGCAAACGCCATTGGAGCCCTTCCCCATCGTGCAACGCTGGTCCGGGAGGATGATGAATGCCTCACGTGGCTGTCCACGGACTATGCATGCGGATCATCCCAATGGAATGCTGAGGAAGAGGATCGGATCGTCCGAGCGGTGCAAGCTGTGGGTGCCAAGTCCAGAGGAGACCGCGGAGTTCAGTTCACGGAGTACGGAATGGCACCGCAGGGTGTACGACCGGATGATCCAGACGCTGGGAGCCGAAGCGCCCGAGACGGACGTCTTCGCTTCCCGGGATGCCCCACTTCTGCGGAAGTGTAGGAGGCATTGGCATCGAGGAGACTCAGCCTGGCACAGGCATTGGGGTTTGAAGGAGTGGGGACCCATGTATTTGCATGGCTCCCTGGACAATACCAGACGTACGGTGGAGAAGATCATCGCGGATAGGGCGAAGGGAATCCTGGTCATAACCGGCATAGGATCCACCCCATGTCCGCTGGAGGGTCTCAAGTCGACGCTGGACTCCATCACCCTGAACGAGATGTCATTCGGGCCAGAAAAGGAGGTGTTCATCGACGCCAAGGGTGTATCAATGCCCTCCCCGGGTCAAGCGTGGGGTACCAAGGCTTTCCTGGTGGATGGGGCGCAAGCCCAGCCCAGGGGTGATGAAGCATTCATCCGTAGGGTAGAGGCGGTGCCCATGAAGGTCATGTTCGAGCCCAAGGAGGGGACGGATCAGCCTATTGATGGCATTGACGTCCTGTCCCACGCCGAGATCGATGACGTCGTCAACTACATGCGGATGGGGATGCACGACCGTGTGGCAGCCAAGAAGAGGCGGGCCATGGTCACATCTCCGCATTGGTGGAATGACAGGATGTTGGTCACCGGCAAGTACGAGAAGGACGAGTTCGTGGCGAGGGTCATGGATCACATCGCGGACCAATACGATGGTCCGGTTGGGTCGGACCCACCAAAATGGGATTTTCCAAGAATGGGTGCCGATAGCGACAGTCGCCAGCCCGAGGCCGCAAATTTCTGAAGATTATCGGTGGGAAGAGCTCCCCACGACGATGAAAACGGCATATCGGACGAGGAGAAGTCGGAATCGGACCAAGAAGAGGCCTATACCCCAGTGCGGTCGGTTGTGTCTATACCGAAGCAAGCGGCTGAAGAGGCCCAGGAGAACCCGAAGGTCGCCGAGCTGAAGGAGAGGCTGACCAAGGCCTATCCGCGGCTATTCAGTGGCGTCGCCAACAAGAACCCTCCAGATCGCGGGAGGTTTGGTACAGCGAAGATCAAGCTGAAGCCGAACCCCAAGATCTATCGTCATCGGGAGTACCAACTTCAGGGCGATCGGGCCGAGGCCATGAAGAAGCTGTTGGCCGAGTTCATTGAGCGGGGATGGATCGAACCCTCCGACAGTGAGTGGGCCAGCCCAGCCTTCATCGTGCCAAAGAAGGAGAAGGGCGAGTGGAGGTTGGTGATTGATTACAGAGGTTTGAACGAGCAAACCGAGCACGACTCGTACTCGCTTCCCCTGATCGACTCCATCCTCCAGAAACAACAGAAAAAGCGGATTTTCACGGTGTTGGACCTGAAACACTGTTATCACCAGATGCCGCTACACCCGGACTCCAGGCCCTGCACAGCGATGTCGACGCTGCTGGGGCCCATGCAGTGGAGAGTGGTGCCTATGGGCGCCAAGAATGGCAACGCCGCTTTCCAGCGCATGATGGAGGACCTACTCGGTCCTGTCCAGGACTGTGCCGACCCCTTCGTGGATGACATCATCATCGGGTCCGGCACGGAGAACATGACTGAGGACGAGCTCATCGACGCGCATGAGAAGGATCTGCGCCGAGTGCTCAGCGAGTTGGACAAGCACAACATGGTGTGCAAGCCCACCAAAGCCTCGCTCTTCGTGAAGGAAGGGGAGTTCGCGGGTCACGTGGTTGGTCACGGGCAACGCCGTCCCATGCCTGGGAAGCTGGCGTCCCTGCACCATTGGGAGAAGCCCCAGACCATCAGCGAACTCCGGTCCTTCATGGGGTTCTGCAACTACTATTCGGGCTATGTCCGGATGTATGCAGAACTGTCGGGGCCGCTGCACAAGATGCTGCAAGTGGGCAAGTTCGATGGCCGGAAGGGGAGCAAGAAGAAGCTTACCTGGACCCCTGAGGCTGAGGATGCGTTCAACAGCCTGAAGGAGCGACTCCTGGGGCAGTTGGGGCTATTCTTGGTGGACCCAGACAAGGGATTCGTGCTACGGACGGACGCCTCGGACTATGCTGTGGGGGCAGTCCTCGAGCAGATCCGGGACGACGGGTCACACGTACCCATGGCGTTTTGGAGTCGGATCCTGGCCGAGGGCCAACGCCGCACCTGGACCGCGAGGGAGAAGGAGACATACGCCATTGTTTGTGCGCTTAGGAAGTGGTCGGGCCACATCGGATTGCAACCGGTGGTGGTTTGCACGGACCATCAGTCCTTGCAGAGCTGGCACAAGGAGCACGTCGACACCCCCTCGGGACCGGCGGCAAGGAGGGGCCGATGGCATGAGACGTTCGCCAAGTTCGACCTCAGCGTCGTATACGTCCCGCGGAAGGACAATACTGTGGCAGATTGCCTCAGTCGATGGGCCTACCCCGCGGGCAAGGCTTGGATGGACATATCCAGCCATGGGGACGCCGAGGAGACCGAGGAGGCCAAGCGCATCATCGAGATGGAGAAGTCCATGGAGCAAGGGGGGGTCAAGTGCTTTGTGGTGATGGCAAACCGTACGGACCTGGCCAAGTTCCGGGGTGCCCGCGTCCAAGCTATTCGCGAGGAAACCCTCGAGCAATGGATGGTGGCCCCTGTAGAGCTAGTCAGGTCGGTGCTCACAGAGGACTGGTCGGATGACTACGCGGCATCCGAGCACTGGGGCAATTACTGGAATGCCGTGAGCGCCCCGTCGGACGACGAGTGGCCTGAGGGCTTGACCGAGGATGGGGACAAGTTGTTCCTCAAGGACAAGCTGCTGGTGCCCGAGAACCGAGTGGAGGAGCTCATTGACCATTGGCACAACGCCCAGCTCATGCACCCTGGCCGAGACAAGATGCAGCAGGACCTGGAGTGGCGTTTCAAGTTCCCTCCGGGGTACTACGCCATCCTGGATAGGTACTGCAGCGACTGTGCCGTGTGTCGGGCCACAAAGCGCCCCAACCACTCCACAGCGGGCAACCCGGTGTACACGGCTATACCGGAGGCCCCTATGCGGTCCGTGGCCATGGATGTATTCGCCATGCCTGAGGTCACTGTGGACGGAGAGACCTACGATTGTGTCATCCTGGCGGTGGACAGACACAGCGGTTATATCGTGGCAGTCCCGGGCAAGAAGTCCAAGAAGAAGGACAAGAAGGACAAGCATGGAGTGGGGTTGCAGGCCAAGACCGTCGCTAATGCCATGATCAGGCATTGGCTGACGATTTTCGACGTCCCGGCTGTCATCTGCAGCGATCGGGGCAGTCAATTCGTGGGGACGTGGTTCAAGACGATGTGCAAGCACATGGGGATGCGGCACGCCAAGACCGTGGCGTACCACAGCCGGTCGAATTGCCGGGCTGAGGTGGCCGGGCAGCAGATGTTCGAGAAGTTCCGCCAGCTACACATCGACGAACCGGGCCGGAATTGGTATAATTCGCTGTGGAGAGTACTCCAGGCGTATCACGACCTTCCGGGACCCACTGGACTGTCGCCCCATCGCATCCTGTTCCTACGGGATCGAGTGTCGCGCACTCTCCCGTGGATGAACCATGGCAAAGTGGCCCGGGATGCGAATGCCATGATGGCTGAGGCGGACGACACAGCGGCCAAGGTGTGCAAGGCACTTCAGGACGAGCATGACAAGAGGGCCAAGTACTTCAAGCAGGGAAAGGTCCAGAAGTATGCTCTCCAAGACACCGTGTGGGTGGAGCGGCACCCCAAGGACGTCCTGTCCAGGCATCGGCAGGCATCTTTGTATGTGCCGGGGGTAATCATGCGGAAGGTCGGGCAGGATGTGTATGCGGTTCGTGTGGGGGATAACAAGATCCTGGACCGCGACCATACCCAGCTTTGTCCCCGAGCACCGGACCCCAGCGGACGTCCCGTCACCTTCGAGTTCACGGCCGGCGATGTGGACTCAGACGACGAGGGTGAGGACGACGACTTCACCGCCGAGAAGATCCTGGCGGACAAGCCGGACCCGGGGACGCCTGGGGGTAGGCTTTACAAAGTCCGTTGGAAGGGTTTCGCCGCATCCAGGGACTCGTGGGAGCCTCCGAGCAGTTTTGTGCCGAGGTACACCACGGTCTGGATGGACTACCTAAAGAAAAAGAATATTTCTTTGGATGTCAAGGACGTGTTGGTCTATTTGGTTGCTGCTGTAGCACCGTAATGGATCCCCCCTTGGCATTTTGTTTGTTTCTGTGCTTGGGGAGACGGGTGAGGGCGTTCATCCGGGGAATTTTCGGCCTTGATCGGCCATATACCCCCTTCACTCGATCTCCACATATATCTTTCATTGTGGTATACTTATTTAGGTCGACCGACGACGTTTTTCTATCTTTGATCCCCTTGGTCCATGTTGTAGATCGAGAGGAGACCGGATATGGCGTAGGGCGCTGAGTATCAGTGTCCTCACCCCTCCCTTGGGGCATGGGGGACGCCTACGACGTGTGTGGGGCCTCCATGTGTCCTTGGGACATGGGGGGGGGGGTTGGAGCCCATTGGGGTCCTCCCGTCCTCTCTTCAATGACTTCCGAGCGGTAACAACGCTCTGAGAAGGGGGGTGAAGCCGGTTCGGACCCCCGTGGCCGTCTTGGGGTCACTTGGGGTGTGTATCTATGTGCCGGCAAGCCGCCATTGGCTGATATCATACTCTCCCATTCACCTGACCTAACCCGATGTGATAGTGTGATAGGTTTGGTCATTGCGGCTATGAGCGGCAATATTCAGTGCCGAGGCGCCGCCAGCTGAGATTTATATATCAGAATATCAGGAATCAACAGGGTTTTATTATCATGATGTTTCCGTAATTTTTCAGCCTTTCGTTCTGATGGTCAATGTATCGGCGACTGTCAGTTGGCTCGCGATTTTGCGTTAACCGATTGGTTAACTGTTATTTCCAGATATTTTGGCGGATACTCCGTTGAAGGGTCAGATTTCATCAGCAAAGGGTTCGTTGCTTCCGCAATTTTCTAAATAAGCACTCGAAATTTTAATCCGAATTTTTCGCGATGTCGAAATCGTATTTTCGACTTCGACATCGCCGCACTTGATTTGGTCGTCTTCGAGTGATCATACTCTTATCCGTATGCCTGAATCAGGTTTCCCTTATACTTGCCACCCATTTGACTTGGAGATATAAGGGAAACAAAAGTGAATCGTGGGACCACTTTGAAGGACCATATCTACGCGCGAGTGTGAGGAAAGAGAATAAGGAAGGTTGGGTTGCAAACGCCTTGGTCTCAACTTAATTTAGGAAGCATCCAACGCCTTTGGTGTGTACACATGCCCGATATAGCAAGGGATAACGGTCAAGAGGGTATAAAGTGATATATAACTCTTGGACCGTGCAACCGAACATTTTATTGTGACTTTCGAGTGTACCGCATGAGTGTTGGGGTTGCATAGCAACTTTTCTTTGGGTTCCTACGTATTTTTAACGTGAAGTTATGTCAATGGAGGGACATGGCACATCATGGTGGGAGCCATATTTTGAGGGTATGTGTTGTATGCATGGTGTATGTTTGATATGCGCACGCCCATGTTATATATCTTCGTGTGGCCGAGGAGATGGGGAGCCATACGTGACAAGGGCTTTGCCCATGTCCCAATTGTGAAATTCAAAGCGCTAGACCAAGTCTACCGCGTATGTATTGCTCATGGTATGTCTGACAAAGAGATCCATGGGTGCACTCCGATTTTCATGGGGTAGATATTAGTGGCGAAGGTATCTCCATGCGCTCGATTGGGAATCCAAGTAGGGGAATTGTTCGCGAATGGTTCCAATCATTTGTGTATTGAATCATGAGCGGATATCATGGGTGAGCATAGAGATATACTATCATGACAACTTTGTATTTGGTCATATTTTCATGTTTTTGACCTCAATTTTTGCTCATTTTTGCGTTTTGTGTACTTACCTGGTCAGCAAACAGCAAGAAGCCTATGGAGAGTCGAACCATGGTATGTTGTGCATATGTTAGCATATGCTTTGGAGTTGAACACCACCATATGCCGGATCGCGTACTCCATTTGGCTTGGCGCACGGGAGATTACAAGAATTAGTCTCAAAATCATGGGCTGACTTGGGCAGTGCGTGGCGCCCATATCCGAAGGGGTATCGAGGGTAAAGTGGGGATGTACATGGGCATTGACCTTTGGTCTATATCCTCCATGAATATTAGACTTCGATTCCATGCATGCTTTGAGCCTTCGGATAAGTGGTAACTTCAATTTTGAGCACATATGTGATATATGGCCAATATGGTGTGAATTGGCAGTTTTTTGGCATGTTATGAGTTCAAACTCATAGGTCATTTCTCTAAGCTCATTCGATTCCAAGTCCAACCAAGGTTATGCCAGGGTAAGGCATGGTCCTGAGTGCCACTCTAGGCCATGACACGCCACCTCCCCCATTGGGCTAGGATTTAGAGGCTTGGGAGTGAACACATTTTTGGGGTTTATGTAGTGACTTTTGATACATGGTATTTAACCATCTTATTGGACTGGGTTCAGGGCATCATGTTGGTGAGTCAAGGGAAGGTCTTGAGTCCAGGGAATGAGGGGTCTGTGGCTGTGATTGTGTAAGTTTCCATCTTTCCCCAACTTTGCTTTATTTGTGTTCGTATGCCAATTTCAGGGCTTTCTTCCTTGGTGCAATTCTTGTACATGCCCGCCACCGTGGGAATACCGGTGTGCTGAACGGAAGCCCGCAGCCTGATTTGGATTGTGAATTGGGTTATTGCTGTATTTGTTGGATCTGGTTGCTATTCAGGGTTGAAGGAGGATTTTATTTTCTATATTTTTGGATTTTGCACCCTGGACTTTGAGGATTTTGAGAAATGCAATCGTTGATCAGGAGCAAGTCAGCAGGGGTGACAGGCGGAAGGGGCACAGCGGGGGCCGGTCCTGGTAGGGACCTTCTTTACCAAGGCGCGTTCCCCCACGCCCCACACCGGCTCCTCACGGAGGTATGGGATGCCATGGGCCTCCCATTCCTATTCTTCATGACCGGGTACATCCAGACCCGACTCTACGCCGTCATCACAGCCGCAGGCCTCACCCCCTGGACCGGCACAGACAGCGGGTTCCCCCAGGGAGGCGCCGAAGGCCTCTTCCTCTACCTCCTCGTCACCCTGCCACTGTCATTCGAGCTAGCACGGGTATACCCGGGGTACGCCCCATACCCGCTACGGTCCCCCCTCATCAACTTCGCGGACGACAACCTCCTAACTACGGCCACCCGCCACCGCGACCCTGAGAACGCAGGGCTACCAACGACCACCGAGCAAGCGTCCGCCATTCTCCAACTCACCACAACCTACCTGGACGCCCACCAGCTCCTAGTGCACCCCCGCAAATCGGTGGGGCTGGCTGACGCCAAGACCCCCACCCCCCACATCCGGAAAGGCGAACCCCTACACCTGGAAGACACCACAGTCCACCTGGGAGTCACACAGGCCACGCGGCACAACCACATCACACTCCCAAGCAAGCTAGAAGAGCGCCTCGCCCGGCTACCCTAAATTGCCAGGGGGGACCTCCTGTCTACGCAGGGCCTGGCGTACTTGATGGAAGCGGTGCTCAACGCGGCCATCGGGTACCAAGCCCTGCACCTCCCGCGCCCCCAAGACGCCCTACGCCACGCTCGACAGCAAGTGACGAAGGCATGGGCGCAACACGGAGGCTGGCCCACGTCTTTCCCCAAGGAGGCCATGATGGCCCACTGGCGCTACTACGGAGACAATACAGGCGCCCTGGTCGACATGGCCTATGCCAAACACGCAGCGCACCTCCTACACAGGGTGACACACAACCACCAACCTGAAGTTCGCGAGGCGGCAGCCATACGCATAAAAGAAGCGCAAATGGCCCGCAACACCTGCCCCCGGTGGATACTGGCGCAACACGGCGTCCCCACCTCCGTGGGCACTGGCATCTCGGCCCAGCTACAACTCCTCCTACCGCACCACACACACGCCATCCTGACAAACCACCACTGCGATCAACAGGGGCCACTCGTGGCCACACACACCGACATCCACCGACAGCCGGCAGGCGAGGTGGACACCCTGCGCCTCGTGGGGCCACCATCACCATAGTGTACATCACCCCAACACAGATGAAGATCATGGCCCAATGCGACGCCCACCACGCCCCGTTCCTTTCCGACCCACAATGGCCAGCACGCCACGTCTTCCAAGCGTACCTCCGCGCATGTGCTACGAAGGCAGGGCGCGACATGCCGGGGCCCAAGGACATCGACACGGCGTACACAGCCTTCCAGCGCCAGCACCCCCGGCCCCGCCCGAGCGAGCACGAGACCCCCAACGACGGCGGCACGACGCAGGAGGAGCCCACCCCGTTAGCCTAAGGCTGGACACCACCCACCATCCTGCTACTAGCAACAAACAGCCACAAACATGCTACCCGCACTGTCCAGCGACACCATGCCCCCTGGTCCATCCCCAAACACAATGCACCGGAGACCGATGTACCACCAGTCAGACACAGTGACCAGGGCATACCACGCACGTGCTGGCACTGCGGCCCGGCAGCCCTGGACACTCTGTGGCCCCTGCTACACCTCATCTCCACCCACTACCACACCCCCACCGCCGCCGCCAGCGCCGACCAGCAGGCATGGCTCTCCCCCTGGTTTCACACGGTACCCCCAGACCACCCGACGCACATAGCCTGGACCCGAACACCCACGGCGACATGGACGTTCACCAACGAGCGGGCAGACCCGGACAGCGTGGCCATAGAGTACGACCGCTGCGACCTGCACCGCGCAGGACCTCAGGAGGCACCCATGCGCCCCCTACAGCACAAATGCCCCACCCTCCGCGGCGACAAGGACGACAAGGAGCGGCGACAGACTATCACGTGCCAGAAGTTCCACCCCAATACGGGATACCTCTTCCACCTGATGTACGCGTATATCACCCAGGGGCGCCCAGACAGGGGCCTCCTCCGCCTCACCCCACGAGCCCAGGCCATCATCACCCAGGGGATAGGCGTCTATGCAGCGCCACTACTGCAACCCACGCAAATCACCGCCAGAACCGCCCAGGGGAACCCCATCTACGTCTATCACCCCACGGCAATTGCCCGCCTACCTATACCCAGCGACACCGACATCATCTACTTCACTGACGCATCCGGCACCCAGCAACGCACCCCCACGGTCGGTTGCGCCTCCGTGCGCATCACCTGACACGCGGACGGCCTCCACGTGGAACACCACACCGGGGCCACCATCTTTGGGGCGTCCTCCGACGGCGAACTGCGCACCATGGCAGACGCCGTCACCGCCACACCGCCAACCACGACGATCCGGCCCCGCAACATCTGGGTAGTCGTGGACGCCACGGTCGACATCCACCTCAACAGGCGCCTTGCGGACCTGCCCCTCCACAAAGCACTCGAGTCCGGCCTCACCACACAAGCGTTGGGACTCTGGATGGCCTTCAAGGGCATGCACCCCCAGGACGCCCTACACATCGTCAAACAGGAGTCACACCGCTAAGCATACGGCAATGGACGCGCAGACACGCAGGCCAAACACCAGAACACCAACCACACCCCAGGGCTCGAACACGTGCGACTGGACACCCCTGGATGTTCGTCGTCGCGCGATCGCAGCAGAAGAAAAAAAAAAACCAACAAAGAGACGCAAAGCCAGAAAAAATAAAGCGAAAAATCGTCTTTTCCGACCTCAGAAACCCCCCCAAAAGTTTTACGCCGCTGTCTGGCGAGGTCGCAAAATTTAGGACACTCACAAAAACAGAAGAACAATAGAGTCGCGACGGCGAAGAAGCTGAGCATTGCTTGCCCCAAGCCACCTAGCAAAGTGCGTGTCCTAGGCGCTAGGGACTTGTGCGCGCCCCAAAGCAAAACACACACAAACAACAACAACGCCACGATAAAAAAGCGACCGAAAATTTTTCGGGCTTGATTAGGTGAATAGTGAACGCCGTAAGCACCGTACCGAGCTTAGGAGTATAACATCGTGCCTCTCGCCCTCTAACACGTCGTATAGGTAAAGAAAAACGCTTCGCGAGCGGCGCGTAAACACCGAAAAAATGGAATACTAACACGCCACGCCCTCCGACTTGCACTCTTTCTCTTCCTTTGTCCTTCTCCATGTACCTCCCCACCCACCTTTGTGCCCATTAAGACACGCTTACTCTTGGGCGTCGCAAAAAACAAAGAGTCCAAGACATAAAGAATAAGCGGCATATCATGAATGCATTAAGCAAACACGCCTACTCTTGGGCATCGCAAAATGCAAAGAGTCCACAAACCAACGCGTAAATAGCATACACCGCCATGCATGCATTAGGACACGCTTACTCTTGGGCGTCGCCACAATCAAAAAGTCCAGGACGAGAAGAATAAGTAAGACGCCATAGGAAGCAATGTGTAAAGAAAAATGTTTCAACAAAAACAAAGAGTCCGCAACGTCGCTGCCACGGTATGGCACACGCGAGCACGCACCCACACCCACACCGCACACACCACGCAACACACCGAGCACGCGCACCGGTGAACAGGGGCTGGGAGGCCCAGGACACCGCACACGCAACACCGCACACCGGACACCACACACACCGCAACACACCGCGACACCGGAGAACACGAACCAAGTGTCCCAGGACACCACACGCACAACACAACACGCACCACACGAGCACACCAGCACAAAAGGGCCAAAAGGCACACGCAACACCACGCACAGAGCGTGCACACCGGTGAACAGGAGCCAGGAGGCCCATAACACCGTACACGCAACACCACACACAGAGCGTGCACACCGGTGAACAGGAGCCAAAAGGCCCAGGACACCGTACACGCATCACCACACACAGAGCGTGCACACCGGTGAACAGGAGCCAGGAGGCCCAGGACACCGTACACGCACACAGAGCGTGCACACCGGTGGACAGGAGCCAGGAGGCCCAAGACACCTTACACGCAACACCACACACAGAGCGTGCACACCGGTGAACAGGAGCCAGGAGGCCCAGGACACCGTACACGCAACACCACACACAGAGCGTGCACACCGGTGAACAGGAGCCAGGAGGGCCAGGACGCCGTACACGCAACACCACACACAGAGCGTACACACCGGTGAACAAGAGCCAAGAGGCCCAGGACACCGTACACACAACACCACACGCAGAGGGTGCACACCGGTGAACAGGAGCCAGGAGGCCCGGGACACCGTACACGCAACACCACACACAGGGCGTGCACACCGGTGAACAGGAGCCAGGAGGCCCAGGACACCGTACACACAGCACCACACGCAGAGCGTGCACACCGGTGAAAAGGAGCCAGGAGGCCCAGGACACCGTACACGCAACACCACAAACAGAGCGTGCACACCGGTGAATAGGAGCCAGGAGGCCCAGGACGCCGTACACGCAACACCACACACAGAGCGTGCACACCGGTGAACAGCAGCCAGGGGGCCCAGGACGCCGTACACGCAACACCACGCACAGAGCGTGCACACCGGTGAACAGGAGCCAGGAGGCCCAGGACGCCGTGCACGCAACACCACACACAGAGCGTGCACACCGGTGAACAGGAGCCAGGAAGCCCAGGACGCCGTACACGCAACACCACACACAGAGCGTGCACACCGGTGAACAGGAGCCAGGAGGCCCAGGACGCCAAACACGCAACACCACGCACAGAGCGTGCACACCGGTGAACAGGAGCCAGGAGGCCCTGGACACCGTACACGCAACACCACGCACGGAGCGTGCACACCGGTGAACAGGAGCCAGGAGGCCCAGGACACCGTACACACAACACCACACGCAGAGCGTGCACACCGGTGAACAGGAGCCAGGAGGCCCAGGACACCGTACACGCAACACCACACACAGAGCGTGCACACCGGTGAACAGGAGCCGGGAGGCCCAGGACACCGTACACACAACACCACACGCAGAGCGTGCGCACCGGTGAACAGGGGCCAGGAAGCCCAGGACACCGTACACGCAACACCACACACAGAGCGTGCACACCGGTGAACAGGAGCCAGGAGGTTCAGGACACCGTACACGCATCACCACACACAGAGCGTGCACACCGGTGAACAGGAGCCAGGAAGCCCAGGACATCGTACACGCACACAGAGCGTGCACACCGGTGAACAGGAGCCAGGAGGCCCAAGACACCTTACACGCAACACCACACACAGAGCGTGCACACCGGTGAACAGGAGCCAGGAGGCCCAGGACACCGTACACGCAACACCACACACAGAGCGTGCACACCGGTGAACAGGAGCCAGGAGGGCCAGGACGCCGTACACGCAACACCACACACAGAGCGTACACACCGGTGAACAAGAGCCAAGAGGCCCAGGACACCGTACACACAACACCACACGCAGAGGGTGCACACCGGTGAACAGGAGCCAGGAGGCCCGGGACACCGTACACGCAACACCACACACAGGGCGTGCACACCGGTGAACAGGAGCCAGGAGGCCCAGGACACCGTACACACAGCACCACACGCAGAGCGTGCACACCGGTGAAAAGGAGCCAGGAGGCCCAGGACACCGTACACGCAACACCACAAACAGAGCGTGCACACCGGTGAATAGGAGCCAGGAGGCCCAGGACGCCGTACACGCAACACCACACACAGAGCGTGCACACCGGTGAACAGCAGCCAGGGGGCCCAGGACGCCGTACACGCAACACCACGCACAGAGCGTGCACACCGGTGAACAGGAGCCAGGAGGCCCAGGACGCCGTGCACGCAACACCACACACAGAGCGTGCACACCGGTGAACAGGAGCCAGGGGGCCCAGGACGCCGTACACGCAACACCACGCACAGAGCGTGCACACCGGTGAACAGGAGCCAGGAGGCCCAGGACGCCGTGCACGCAACACCACACACAGAGCGTGCACACCGGTGAACAGGAGCCAGGAGGCCCAGGACGCCGTACTCGCAACAACACACACAGAGCGAGCACACCGGTGAACAGGAGCCAGGAGGCCCAGGACGCCAAACACGCAACACCACGCACAGAGCGTGCACACCGGTGAACAGGAGCCAGGAGGCACTGGACACCGTACACGCAACACCACACACAGAGCGTGCACACCGGTGAACAGGAGCCGGGAGGCCCAGGACACCGTACACACAACACCACACGCAGAGCGTGCGCACCGGTGAACAGGGGCCAGGAAGCCCAGGACACCGTACACGCAACACCACACACAGAGCGTGCACACCGGTGAACAGGAGCCAGGAGGTTCAGGACACCGTACACGCATCACCACACACAGAGCGTGCACACCGGTGAACAGGAGCCAGGAGGCCCAGGACACCGTACACGCACACAGAGCGTGCACACCGGTGAACAGGAGCCAGGAGGCCCAAGACACCTTACACGCAACACCACACACAGAGCGTGCACACCGGTGAACAGGAGCCAGGAGGCCCAGGACACCGTACACGCAACACCACACACAGAGCGTGCACACCGGTGAACAGGAGCCAGGAGGGCCAGGACGCCGTACACGCAACACCACACACAGAGCGTACACACCGGTGAACAAGAGCCAAGAGGCCCAGGACACCGTACACACAACACCACACGCAGAGGGTGCACACCGGTGAACAGGAGCCAGGAGGCCCGGGACACCGTACACGCAACACCACACACAGGGCGTGCACACCGGTGAACAGGAGCCAGGAGGCCCAGGACACCGTACACACAGCACCACACGCAGAGCGTGCACACCGGTGAAAAGGAGCCAGGAGGCCCAGGACACCGTACACGCAACACCACAAACAGAGCGTGCACACCGGTGAATAGGAGCCAGGAGGCCCAGGACGCCGTACACGCAACACCACACACAGAGCGTGCACACCGGTGAACAGCAGCCAGGGGGCCCAGGACGCCGTACACGCAACACCACGCACAGAGCGTGCACACCGGTGAACAGGAGCCAGGAGGCCCAGGACGCCGTGCACGCAACACCACACACAGAGCGTGCACACCGGTGAACAGGAGCCAGGGGGCCCAGGACGCCGTACACGCAACACCACGCACAGAGCGTGCACACCGGTGAACAGGAGCCAGGAGGCCCAGGACGCCGTGCACGCAACACCACACACAGAGCGTGCACACCGGTGAACAGGAGCCAGGAGGCCCAGGACGCCGTACTCGCAACAACACACACAGAGCGAGCACACCGGTGAACAGGAGCCAGGAGGCCCAGGACGCCAAACACGCAACACCACGCACAGAGCGTGCACACCGGTGAACAGGAGCCAAAAGGCACTGGACACCGTACACGCAACACCACGCACGGAGCGTGCACACCGGTGAACAGGAGCCAGGAGGCCCAGGACACCGTACACGCAACACCACACGCAGAGCGTGCACACCGGTGAACAGGAGCCAGGAGGCCCAGGACACCGTACACGCAACACCACACACAGAGCGTGCACACCGGTGAACAGGAGCCGGGAGGCCCAGGACACCGTACACACAACACCACACGCAGAGCGTGCGCACCGGTGAACAGGGGCCAGTAAGCCCAGGACACCGTACACGCAACACCACACACAGAGCGTGCACACCGGTGAACAGGAGCCAGGAGGTTCAGGACACCGTACACGCAACACCACACACAGAGCGTGCACACCGGTGAACAGGAGCCAGGAGGCCCAGGACGCCGTACACGCAACACCACACGCAGAGCGTGCGCACCGGTGAACAGGAGCCAGGAGGCCCAGGACACCGTACACACAGCACCACAGGCAGGGCGTGCGCACCGGTGAACAGGAGCCAGGAGGCCCAGGACACCGTACGCGCAACACCACACACAGGGCGTGCACACCGGTGAACAGGAGCCAGGAGGCCCAGGACACCGTACACACAGCACCACACACAGAGCGTGCACACCGGTGAACAGGAGCCAAGCGGCACGGCACACCACACGAGCAACCCGCCCCCAAAACGAACCCAGCCCACGCCGCCCTGCAGGAAAGAAACACCATGTCGGACCACCAAGACCAACCGTCCGGCCAAGGCCACCCCAGCGGGTACGAAGAGGGTGGGCAGGCCGGGCAGGCCGGCGAAGAGGGACAGAGGGACAAGGCGGGGAAAGCGAGAGGAGAGGAACCAAACCCCTCCCCCCCCAGCGTGCACACACCGCACTGCTGCGCACCGGGCCACAGCCGGGCGCCAACAGGGCCCGCCATGGAGCCAAACGGGCCCGCCAGAGAGAGGGTGTGTCCCCGCGCCTGCGCAACAGCACGCCCGGGCAAGGAGCGCGCACCACACGCAGGCCAAGCAGGGCACACGCGCAGCACCGCACGCCAGCACGCACCACGGCACAAAACACGACACCACCACGGCAAACACCCACACCCGACGACGAACGAGCCACCAAGAACAAGTCCAAGCCCCGCAGTCCCCACAGCGCGACAGCCGCCGTCCAGATAGACGTGTGTGCGCCCGGCAGTGAACCCAGCCCCTGCCGGCTACGAACCAGCCGCCGTCCGGATGGACGTGTGTGCGCCCGGCAGTGAACCCAGCCCCTGCCGGCTACGAACCAGCCGCCGTCCGGATGGACGTGTGTGCGCCCGGCAGTGAACCCAGCTCCTGCCGGCTACGAAACAGCCGCCGTCCGGATGGACGCGTGTGCGCCCGGCGGTGAACCCACCCCCTGCCGGCTACGAAACAGCCGCCGTCCGGACGGACGTGTGTGCGCCCGGCAGTGAACCCAGCTCCTGCCGGCTACGAAACAGCCGCCGTCCGGAGGGACGTGTGTGCGCCTGGCAGTGAACCCAGCCCCTGCCGGCTACGGAACAGCCGCCGTCCGGAGGGACGCGTGAGCACCCGGCGGGCACGCACTGCCTGCCGGACGGGCTATCAGACCACCGGGCCCGCGCCACCCGGAGGGGTGAGTGCTCAGTTATCGCAAACCACACGCCCAACGGTACCACACCCAACACCACCCGCAATGACACACCATCACCACCACCATGCACGCCCACCCGCCACCACACACCCAAGGCCCATCATCAGGGCCGCCTGCCGACACCACAACCACCAAGCAGTCCAGCCACAACCACCACCACCACCAAGCCCACACCGGCCCGACCACACCCGCCACCGGCCACCCACAGCATCACCAACAACACCCCCCCCCCCCGGCAGCACTCACGACGCCGTCGCCAGGCACACCACCATCCGCCCCGCACCACACCTGCAACACCCCCACGCTCCACACCGACCACAGCACCCACACCGGAAACCGCCAACACCGCCGTCCCACCCTTACCACCTGCAGCACCGTCACCATCGACGTCGCCAGCGGCACCACCATCACGCCCGACCACACCGCGCGGACGACACGCCCACAACCAGCACCCAACCCCAAACACCCACACTGACACCACCCACGCCGGCCAGACCCCACAACACCCACGCAACGCGCACGCCGGCCACGCTCCACCAGACAACACAAACCGCCACACGCACGGCAACAGCGCACCCGCCGCCCATAGACCCCCCGCAACCCGCACCAAGTACACACCAACACGCGCACCCGCACCCAACCACGCCCACCAAGCGCCCGACGCACCGACCACCACACGCACAGGCAACCGCCCAACGCCGGCACCGACTCCACGGGCAGACAGGCAGACAAACCACCTCGTCGGCATCACCAACAGCACCGTCACCCAAGCCACCACCTGCGTCACCAACGCCACCATCGCCCGTTGCACCAACGGCAACCCCCCCTCCGGCCCCCCACCAGCCGTTCCCAACGCGTCACCTACGGCACGCACCGGCCTCACCGTCACCCAGTGCATCGCCTACGTCACCCTCGCCATCGGCACCACCGACCACCCGACCGCCCACAGCACCCCCAGCAACACCCTACGTAGGGACAGTACCAGCGGCGCCACCAACCAGCACACCACCAGCAACACCCACATCAACATCGCCACCACCCATGACATCACCCGCAGCGCCCTCACCATCGACGTCACCGGCAGCACCCTCACCGCCGACATCACCAGTTACGCCACCAGCCACTGCACCACCTACAGCGACCACCGGAGCCGCAGGCCCCCCCAGCGCCCGCCCCGTCACCTATGACACCATCAGCGTCACCAACCCCGTCGCCGCCCGGCGGGTCACCCGAAGCACCCACGTCAACAACACGAACCCGTTTCGACGCCTACAGCACCCCCCCCGTAGGCGTCAGCAGCATCTCCTCCAACCATTGCATCGCCCACAGTGCCCCAGCCCAACCCACTGCGCCTTCGGCGCACACATACCCGACACCCACACAAACCAACCATGCCCACACTGCCCACCACCCAATCAGCCCACGCCATGAACACACCCACACGCACGCCCACGCCCGGCCACGCCACCCAGGCACTAACCAGGAGCCGCGACCACCCACGCAAGCGCCACGCCACCACTGCCGCCAACCACCCGCTGTCAGCGCCCCCCGGACCGGCGCCCTGGGAACCGGAAGCCTGGGGGCCGGCGCACACACAGGGAACCCAGAGCGCAACAGCCACCGGACCCCCGTCCCCCACGACACCCACACCCACACCGGCGCCGACACCGGCACACACCAACACCCACGCACAGCACCCCAGCCAACCCCCCCTCCCAAAAAAAAAACAAAGCCAAACAAGGCAGCGAAAAGAGAGGAGCAAGGGAAAGGCAGAGGAAGAGACCGCCGGGGGAGCAGAAGGCTAACACGCAAGCCCACACACGCGCGCCCCCCCCCCCCAGCCAACCCAACCCCGCATGTCCCGCACCCTCCCACGAACCGCAAAGCCCAAGACCACCCCCCAGGCACCACCACAACAGACCACCATGAGGAGCCGCCGAGGACGACACACGACACACCGCCGCCAACCACACGGTCGACACCGACACAAGCCCCACCCCCACAACCCGCCGCACCCACCGCTGCGGCGCCCCAACACACAATGGTGCCCCCATGGATGCGGTACACCCCAAAAACCCCCTTCAGCCAGCCGACCAGAGACCACCACGGGACGCACCAAGGGGACACCGCGGAAGACCCACCCACAGTGAGGCCCTGACACCCGCTACCCGCCAGCAGCCTACCACGGGCCCACCCCACACCCGAGCAAATAGCCCCCGCCCCACCGTGGAAACGATACACCCCAGCCACACACCGCCACTCACCACCCGCGGGCACCGCACCGGGGCCACAACACGCCCAAGATGCCGCGACCCACCGACCCGCGGACCCCGCAAACACAAAAGCCCGCTCGTGGCCCATACACGGCGCTCCCCGCACCACTGGGCCCAATCAACGGTGGGCCGACACCCCCAAGCACCACACGACCACACCCCCCTGGTTGCGACACTCCAGTCCCGCACATCCCGCCCCAGGGAACCCCAGACCCCACGGCACAGCGACCCCTCACGGCCCACGTACTGAAACACGCCAGGAGGACGATCAAGGGACCGCGCGGGGCTGCCCCACACCGCCAGAGGATAAACCACGGGCGACAACCCACCCGACCAGACCTGGACACGGTGACCCCCCCCCCCCCCACCGGGAAGGCCACCACACAACACAACACCACCATACCACACCGCACCCCCCTCCCCCACCCGGGGACACGGGACACCACAGCCCACCAACACAGGAACGAAGCCGCGCCACGCCGACTCCGCACCCCACCCCACCGGCACCACCCCTGGAAACCCCGCACACCTCACGCCAGCTCAACGCCCACCACCGGCCACAGCCCGAACCGCACACAGGGGCAACACCAGCGGCCAGGACAGCCACCAGCAAGCAGCCACACACCACAACCACGCCAAACGGCGCGCCTCTCCGGACTCCGGCGCACGACACCGCACCGGCCGCCGCACGTGCCCCGAACACCAGCATCACACGCCCGCCGTGCCATGAAGCAGCACCCCAACACGTGAACACACACGATGACCCCATGGCCCCGGACATCGACAGCCTGCTAGAGCTGGAACTCCAACACACGGAGGACACGGAGCATCATATGGACCTCACCCCGCCGGAGCTCGATCCCGCAGCAAGCGGCCCCGCAGAGCCCAGCCCGCATAAAGCCCCCCCGCGCCCCCCCCCCCCCGCGAGCGGCCGCCCTGGACGCACCTGTCCAACGCCCTGCGGCGCCACCACCCCACCGACGAAGCCAGCAACGGGCCCGCCGAGTACCGGGCGTCGCTCGAGCACGACCTGTCGACGTCACGGGGCCGGGACTCCACGGGTACACCACCGCCCCCCCCCCTTCCAGGCACCCCCACACAAGAATGGGAGGACGAGTACGCCGTCGACGTCACCGACATGACGGCATACGTGGAAAGCGAGGAGGACCCGGAGCAAGACACCCTCCTCAGCCTCCTCGCCTACGACAGCTGGAGATGGGGCCACCAGGTCGGCCTCGACAGACCGCAGGACGGGCCCCGCCAGTGGTCCCCAGAGCACACGGCGAAGTGGGACATCGTCCTCCAACTCACCCCCGAGGGCTTCTACATCCTCACGCACAGCGGATTACCCGACGCCACACCCAATGCACAGGCGCTGCCGCTGGCCCAGCCCCAGGAGGACGACGCAGACGCACCCCCCCCGGAGGAATGTAATTGGGACCCCCCCACAGCCACGACCGAACGCATGCCGCACCGGCTCACCAAACGTCACCTCCCCCACGACTACCATGCCACCAACGACTCGCGGGGACGCCGCACACTGCCCCTGCAGTGGGCGTCACCCGAAGGCACCCTCACGAGGTGCCAAGTCCTCCCTGGCACCGTGGCGCTCACGTACCTGTGGCTCCGGGACGCGGAGACGCACACACAGCCCCCCGGCACACACCTCCTCCTCACCCTAGAGGGAGAGGCCGCCGTCGAAAACGTCCACACAGCAGAGGGAGAGGACTATGTGACGGCGAACGCAGACACTGTAGTATGGCTGCACGCTCACGAGCACACCACAGCCCCCACCGTAGTACCGGGGTCACACCCCTGGCACGTGGTCATCGTGCGACTGCCCACAGGGGCAGACACAGGAAGCGCCCAACAGGGATGGGCAGACAGGTGGGCACACGTGTGCGCCTCCCTGCACGAAGGGCTGCACAGACCCTCCCTCACCAGTCACACCCTCGAGCCGGCCCCCACCACGGCCGAATCCCACACCGGGGCGGCCCCCCCCACCGGAGTCTGGGCCTACACGCGCACCCTCCACCGCGAGGCAGCGGAAGCCCTCAAGACCGCCATCTCCAACCACCAGGGCCTCGTGCACACCCCCCACGATAACACACAAAAGGGCTACACCCTATGGTGGCACCACCCCGCACCAGAAGGGGGCCTGCAGCCACCGGCAGACCAGCCTGGCATCGGCCCAGACCTCACAGCGATCGCCGACGCCGTCGCCGCCATGGCCCAGCAAATTGGGGCGCCATCCCAGTGGGCACCGTCCATCATCAAGGAAACGGCGGCACGCCACAACCCAGCTTTCGCACACTTCCGGGGACGTCCCATTCATCCCACCCTACCGGACCTCGACCTCCCCGCCCACGATGCGTGGGCAGTCCACATCCTCGTTCCCCACGACACCGCGCGCAAAACGGGAGACACGACAGCACGCATCACCAAACAACTCCCCAATACCGCACTCCACTACAACATACCAACGCCAAACGTCATCGTCACCCACAACACGGGTCGCGACCACTACTACCTCCAGGCCACGCATGAGCGCTCCCCCGTCACCATATACACCTTCACCACCTACCCTGGCCTCCAGCCACCGCAACACCACCCGCGCCTGGCATGGAAGCATCCCCTACACGTCGCCCCGACCCCGCGCAAAAGGCCCACCCACCACGCGCCCCCTCCCGCCGACAGCACCGCCCTCCACACCGCCTGCAGACGGGCCGCGGCACACCACCAAAACGACCTGCTCCCACGCATTAACGCTGGACACGGCACCGTCACCGAGGCCACCCACAAAAGCACCTTGAACCTACTGGCCCGCAAGCTACGCCCCAAAATGGCACTGGAGGACACACTCTGGATATACTATGGCGAAAGCCGCACGGCACGGGTGGCGGACCTCCGCACCATCATCCCCCGCCACATCCAGCGCGCGGTAGGACCCTTCACCGTGTACGCGGTACCGCACCCCATAACAGTCCAATTCACCCACTGCAACCCTCGGTGCGCGCTACCATGCGCAGGCGCTCTGCAGCAACCCCTGCCCACCCCTACGTACAGGGGGGGCATATACCTCGGCAGGATACCCGGGGACCCACACCCCTACCTCCTGCCCGCAGCGGACCGCCACCACGCCATACCGCTACACCTTGTCGAGCACCTGGCAGTGGGACCATCCCCCTTCCAGAAGCGCCCCTCCAACACCCCATCCGACGGACGCCCGCCAGATGAGCCGACGCACGCCACACCTGGACCCAAACGCGCCATCGCACTCCTCACCCCAAAGGCGGAAGCCACCATCCCCCGAGACCTGGAGGGGGAAAACCACCTCATGGTGGAAGGGCTGACGGAACACGTCCTGATCGCAGCCATGTACGCCACGGCGTCTGCCTCCCGCCTCTGGGAGGACCGCCCCTCCCCACCTCTAGCCCAAGCAGCGCAGGACGCCCCCGACACGGGCCCTACCGCCGAGGACATCCACCAAATCCTCAACATGCGAGCACCCCCGAAGACCCACCCTGCGGTCCGCCCCATCCAGCTCGTCAGCCGGGACGCCATGGACGCCCCCCCGACCACCACGGAGGTCCACATCCTCAAACACCGGGACACCTGGTGGACGGTTGAATGGGACGACCACGGCAAGGTCAGACGGGCAACGGCACACGCCCCCGACGACAAAGTCCCGCCCCCACCACGCGGAGGGGACCGCTTGCGACTCGCCGCACGCATCCCCCACGCCCCAGAGGCAGCCTGGGAAGCGCTGCACTACGCCCTCTACTGAGGACAGGGGGCGCCAGAAGGCCCCCTCTCCCCGGAACGCACTCCAGCGTGGACACGCCACGCCACCTGCTACACGGCCCACATGCGCCGCCACGGGGCAGGCACCGGGCACCAGCACCTCACCTGGCCCATGGATCCGCCCGACGCCCTGCAGGAGGCCGAGGAAGTGCTTGGCCTCATGACCAAGCAAGTGTTCCAGCTGAAGGACCCCGTCCCCACGTCCAAGCCCGACGTCCCAGCCGCCCGCGAACACCTCGTGTTTGCACCGGGCCACGCACCCGTACAGCAGCCCCAGGGCGCACCTCCCCAACGGGGACAACCCGCTGCCCGGCGCCGCCAAGGTGCGCAGAAGCGCAAGGCCCCCACACAGGCCAAACCCGTGCCAAAGCCAAGAGCCAAGTCGAAGAGCTGGACCAAAGAGGAAGCCGCTGCCCTGTATCCCGAATACGCCATCGGTACCCGGGTGCAGCTGCCCTTCGAGTACGCCAAGGACGCGGGCCCCTCAGAGTGGATATGGGCCGCAGGGGAGGTCAAGCACCGGTACCTCGTCACCGGGGACCACCAGGGGTTCAAGATCCACGTCAAGTGGGACCCGGCCACCCCCAACGACAAGAAGGTGGGGCGCACCATCGAACTCTGGCGAGACCGAACCGGTCGTGAGATGATCCCCATGCAGCTGTGCACCCCCGACACGGAGCACCTCACCGCCACCTAGTACACGGGCGAAGTCCACAATGCATGGGCCCTACCCCAGCCCCAGAAGCGGAACCGCAAGGCACCCGCAGCTCAGGGCGTCATCGACCTCCTCGACGCCTGACGGGGCCAGGGCCGGACACGGCCCGCCCCCCCAACTACTGGTCCCCAGAAACCAGCACCTGCGGAAGCCCACGCCCGCATCAACATCCTCAACGAGCCCGCGGTCACCTACGACCCCACCAAGGCCGCCACACTGCAAGCCATGCCCGGGCCGCACCCCCAAGGCGCAGACCTCCTGGGGTTCCTGGAGCAAGCCCTTCGCAGAGCGGACCAACCCGAACCAGCACCGATCCTGGACCCGGAGGGGAACAAATATCACGCCCACTGGGAACGGGGGGTGCCCCTCTACCACAAGACGTCGGTCACGGTGCATGCCCACCCCGACCTCGGAGTGGATCGTCGCCTCGAGGCGTACGAGTGCGTGGGGCTTGGATGGCAGCTAAACGTGCTACTCACGCACGTCCCATCCGGGGAGGAGACCAAGGACTTCCTGGACACCCTGAGCCTGGCGTACCGCCGACTCTCCCTCCTGGCACCCACCATCATCATAGGCGACCTAAACGCCGCCCCTACCGACGACGACCGCACCGGCCCACCCACAGCCACCAACACAGCTGTCTGGGACGCCATGCACCAACTGGGCCTCACCGACTTCACGGCAGGACTCACCGGCACACCCTCCCATTACCCTCACCAAGCCGGCACCCACCCATCCCGCATCGACACGTGCTACGGGGACCCAACCACGGTGCGCGTCCACGAAGCAGCCTACGGGGACCCCCCTCCCCACAGGCACGGGCCACCGGCCCCTCTACATCGACCTCATCCTCCCCAACCTACCCCCACCCGCGGCCACCCTGCCAGACGACACCCTCCCGACCACACTGCAGTTTCCGGCCGAGGACGACCACGGCGCCTGGCACAGGTATAACAGGGCCCTACACGCCATCCTGCGCCGCCCGGATGCACCGACACTCACCACCGCCATGCGCCGGGCGGCACAAGCATGCGGCATGGAGCGTGACACCAACCACACGGGAGCACCACCAGACCTCACCCTCCAACAACTCGTCCATGACATCTGGACCATGAAAGGGGAACTCGCCACCCTGCTACGCCCCAGCACACCGGAGGCACGAGACCGGGACGCCCACCTCCGTGCGCTCCTCACACCCGCCGCCACCAACTGCAGGAATGGCACGCCCACCGCATAGCGGCCGCAGCCCAGGAACGCGAAAGATACGGCAGAAACGACACGCCGTACAAGTTCCTACGGTACGTCAGCCGCATCCTGGGGGACACCGGGCGCCGTACCATCCACGCGGTGCACACCCCCGAAGGAGGCCTCACCAATGACCCCGACGCCGTCCTCCAGGCAGTCCTGGACAGCTTCGAGGCACAATACGGGGACGCCCTCCCAGAGCTCGACCCCCACACCAGAAACACCATCCGCGAGCATGTGCCCAGGGTCTTCAACCGGGAACAGCGGCGCGCCATCGAACACGACCCCTTCAGCATCTCAGAACTGCAACGCGCCCTAGACCGCCTGAAGAAGGGGGTCGTGCCCGGCGTCGACGGTTTGCCGGCCGAAGCGTACCAACGTCTCACCCTGCCCGTCAAACGCCGCCTGGCAGCCCGCCTGTGGGACATCGTCACGGGCGCCACGCCCATCCCCCCTGATAGGGCCAACCTGGTCCACCCCCTCTACAAAAAGGGGGACTGGGCGCAGCCGGGGAACTGGCGGCCCATAGTCTGCGCCACCACCGAGGTCAAGCTGGTGTGGACGCTCATCCTAGGCCGCATCGCGCCGGCGGTCTTCGCCCACGTGCCCGCCAGCATGTGGGGAGCCATGGCCGGCAGGTCGCCCCACGAGGCCATCTTCCTCCAGGACACCGCACTGGACATGAACCCCTACGAGATGATTATCGCCTCCCTCGATGTCCAAGGCGCGTTCCCTCACGCCCCACACCGGCTCCTCACGGAGGTATGGGATGCCATGGGCCTCCCATTCCTATCCTTTATGACCGGGTACATCCAGACCCGACTCTACGCCGTCATCACAGCCGCAGGCCTCACCCCCTGGACCGGCACAGACAGCGGGGTCCCCCAGGGAGGCGCCGAAGGCCTCTTCCTCTACCTCCTCGTCACCCTGCCACTGGCATTCGAGCTAGCAGGGGTATACCCGGGGTACGCCCCATACCCGCTACGGTCCCCCCTCATCAACTTCGCGGACGACAACCTCCTAACTACGGCCACCCGCCACCGCGACCCTGAGAACGCAGGGCTACCAACGACCACCGAGCAAGCGTCCGCCATTCTCCAACTCACCACAACCTACCTGGACGCCCACCAGCTCCTAGTGCACCCCCGCAAATCGGTGGGGCTGGCTGACGCCAAGACCCCCACCCCCCACATCCGGAAAGGCGAACCCCTACACCTGGAAGACACCACAGTCCACCTGGGAGTCACACAGGCCACGCGGCACCACCACATCACACTCCCAAGCAAGCTAGAAGAGCGCCTCGCCCGGCTACCCCAAATTGCCAGGGGGGACCTCCTGTCTACGCAGGGCCTAGCGTACTTCATGGAAGCGGTGCTCAACGCGGCCATCCGGTACGAAGCCCTGCACCTCCCGCGCCCCCAGGACGCCCTACGCCACGCTCGACAGCAAGTGACGAAGGCATGGGCGCAACACGGAGGCTGGCCCACGTCTTTCCCCAAGGGGGCCATGATGGCCCACTGGCGCTACTACGGAGACAATACAGGCGCCCTGGTCGACATGACCTATGCCAAACACGCAGCGCACCTCCTACACAGGGTGACACACAACCACCAACCGGAAGTTCGCGATGCGGCAGCCATACGCATAAAAGAAGCGCAAATGGCCCGCAACACCTGCCCCCCGTGGATACTGGCGCAACACGGCGTCTCCACCTCCGTGGGCACTGGCATCTGGGCCCAGCTACAACTCCTCCTACCGCACCACACACACGCCATCCTGACAAACCACCACTGCGATCAACAGGGGCCACTCGTGGCCACACACACCGACATCCACCGACACTGGGCAGGCGAGGTGGACACCCTGCGCCTCGTGGGGGCCACCGTCACCATAGTGTATATCACCCCAACACAGATGAAGATCATGGCCCAATGCGACGCCCACCACGCCCCGTTCCTTTCCGACCCACAATGGCCAGCACGCCACGTCTTCCAAGCGTACCTCCGCGCATGTGCTACGAAGGCAGGGCGCGACATGCCGGGGCCCAGGGACATCGACACGGCGTACACAGCCTTCCAGCGCCAGCACCCCCGGCCCTGCCCGAGCGAGCACGAGACCCCCAACGACGGCGGCACGACGCAGGGGGAGCCCACCCCGTCAGCCGAAGGCTGGACACCACCCACCATCCTGCTACTAGCACCAAACGGCCACAAACATGGTACCCGCACTGTCCGGCGACACCATGCCCCCTGGTCCATCCCCAAACACAATGCACCGGAGACCGATGTACCACCAGTCAGACACAGTGACCAGGGCATACCACGCACGTGCTGGCACTGCGGCCCGTCAGCCCTCGCCACTCCGTGGCCCCTGCTGCACCTCATCTCCACCCACTACCACACCCCCACTGCCGCCGCAACCGCCGACCAGCAGACATGGCTCTCCCCCTGGTTTCCCACGGTACCCCCAGACCACCCGGCGCACGTAGCCTGGACCCGAACACCCACGGCAACATGGACGTTCACCCACGAGCGGGCAGACCCGGACAGCGTGGCCATAGAGTACGACCGCTGCGACCCGCACCGCGCAGGACCTCAGAAGGCACCCATGCGCCCCTTAGAGCACAAATGCCCCAGCCTCCGCGGCGACAAAGACGACAAGGAGCGGCGACAGACCATCGCGTGCCAGAAGTTCCACCCCAATACGGGATACCTCTTCCACCTGATGTACGCGTATATTACCAAGGGGCGCCCAGACAGGGTCCTCCTCCGCCTCACCCCACGAGCCCAGGCCATCATCACCCAGGGGATAGGCGTCTATGCAGCGCCACTACTGCAACCCACGCAAATCACGAATGCAACCCAGGGACACCGACATCATCTACTTCACCCGGCACGCGGACGGCCTCCACGTGGAACACCACACCGGGGCCACCATCTTTGGGGCGTCCTCCGACGGCGAACTGCGCACCATGGCAGACGCCGTCACCACCACACCGCCACCCACGACGATCCGGCCCTGCAACATCTGGGTAGTCGTGGACGCCACGGTCGACATCCACCTCACCAGGCGCCTTGCGGACCTGCCCCTCCACAAAGCACTCGAGTCCGGCCTCACCACACAAGCGTTGGGACTATGGATAACCTTCAAGGGCATACACCCCCAGGACACCCTACACATCGTCAAACAGGAGTCACACCGCTATGCATACGGCAATGGACGCGCAGACACGCAGGCCAAACACCAGAACACCAACCACACCCCAGGGCTCGAACACGTGCGACTGGACACCCCACACCACAGCCACCTGCAGCACCTGCCCCCGATACCCCCGACCACACAGCCCCCCCAATGGATGCCTGGGGACACGCCGTACACGGATCGAGACAAGCAGTAAAACTATTCCACACCCATCCAGCAACTGGCCACCACACTGGGCCACCCAGCGAACACCGAACTCCTCCGACGCCTCGAAGACTCCGTCCACACCCCCCTCTACTACTCCGCCCTGCGCCCGGATAGCCTCCCAGATCACCTACAAAAGCCCCCACTCCAACTCGCCCTCGAACAGCTTCCCCTCCTCACCCGATACCACCGATGGTATGCGCGCCGCTCGATCCACGCCCCCGCAGGATACACCAAATGCATCTGCAGCCACGCGGAAGAAGAAACCTGGGACCACTTCAATGTGTGCCCCCTGTACAGAGGACTGGACACCCTCACAGACTGGAACCCAACCCACACCATCGCACAGCACGCCGGATGGCTGACGCAGTCCCCGGCGACCCAGCAACTCACCACCGTCCTGGAGCAGACGGAGGTACTCGAGGCGGTCCGCAGGGGACTCGTCCCCACTGCCGTCTACACCTTGCTACGCACCCACGCGGAGGACCCCCAGGCCACGGCGGCGCACATGCAGCGGACGGCCGTTGCCAAGACGGTGGAGCAGCTCACATACCGCACCCAGAAATACCTGCAGCATGCAGCAACCCTGCCCCCAACAGACCAAGCCCACCTCCTCACACTCCTGTTCTACCAACCATGAGAACCTACCCCGTGACATACCAACACGGAACCCCCACCACGTCTACACACCGTCCACCGAGCACAGCACTGGCACAGCACACACGGGCACCACAGGCACCGCACACACTCCCACCAGCATGCGCGCGCCACCAGCCCCCATCCCCCCACGCCGCCGTCCGTCCACAGGTACCACCAACCGCCAGCCACCGCATGTCCCCTCTGCGTTCGCCAGCGGCTACCACAGACAGCCCTGCCCTGCAACCCAGACCACTGGGTCTGCCTGGGAGCCGCGCACCGCCTCACCCACTGCCCCCACTGCGGGGACCTCAACCCCCACCACCGCGAGCGGCCCCCGGCCCCAGCCGCACCCCCCCCCGCCAGCCACCCCGGCTTCTTCGGGTTCCTCACCGACACCCTCCGCCACCACCTGGGAGGGTACTACGTGGCGGACGCGGCGGACCACGCATGGACCATAGCCGTGGCCACGGGCAGCACAACCCTGCCCCCCCACAGCCCACCCCTACGCCACAGCGGAGGCGGCTTGAATGTGGCGGCCCGCCACATCCTCCTCGCCCTATACCTCCACCACCGTGACCTACACCTCCCAGACCCACAACTCCCGCCCCCCCAAGCAGCAGCCCTGACGCCAGAAGCGTGGGCCGACACGGCACCAGAGGAGATAGCAGCCTACCTCCGAATCACTTGCCGCCGGTTCAACAACGCCCTCGGCCGACGGAGGGGAACACCTTACCCACTCAGCGCACTCCTCTACCCGGCACACCGACCCCACCCCGCACGCAGAAGCCCCCGGAGGGCTGGGCGTCTTTTCAGGACGCCCAGCTGGCCGCCCCCGACGAGGCCATCGCCACGCGGATGGGCCTCACGGACCAGGAAACCTACGTCAGAGGCCTCAAGACGAGCCTCCAAGAGGCACACCGCTGGCACGCCCGCTCCCCCTCGCCCCCACGGGGACAGGGGGGTTCACCCGCCCCCGACACCCACCAGGCCAAGAAGACCAAGACAGGTCAGGGGGCCCGCCAACGCGCCCGCCAGCAGGGCGCGACGCCCCGACCAGGGCCCGGGTCCAGCCACACCGCACCACCCCACGCCCAGACCCCCGGGGCACACCAACAACACCGCCACCGCCAGCACCCACCACCACCACCGTACCGCAGCACCCAAACCCTGCAGCCCAGTCAGCCACCACCGCCCACACACGTCCACACCACGCCAGGACCACCATACGCGCAGAGCCAGGGGACATGGCACCACCAACACCACCACCACGCCCCCGTCCCTCCCAACCTCTACCCCCTAATACCCCCATGCTACAGCGACCCCCACCAGCTACATCCCCACCACGCCCCAGCACAACCAGGCCCCACGAACCACCCACCCCACATAGCGCACATCACCGCACCACACCATCACGTATTCCACCACCGGCAGCCCCTGCCACCACACCCACCAACGCCGGGGTACCACACACAACCAGCGCACCCTCCACACCACCACCACGCGGTCCAGCACCACTCGCCGCCCCCGCTACACGGGCCCACGACACACGAGCCACCGTACACCCCCATGGACCCGCGAGGAGCCGCGCACGCACACCAGCAACACCAGGGCCTAGTAGGAGCGCCCCACCACCACCAACAGCCCACCCACCCACACCCCATACCAGCGAGCACCATCCACCAGCAGCCACCCATTACATACGGACCACAGCCCCACCCGGACGCTCATGCGGCCGCCTCCCACCCACACCCCGGCACCACAACCAGTCAAGAACCGCAAGGGCCGCACGGCGCACACACGCAACACCCACACGACCCACAGGGACGCCCGGACCCCCAGCCAGCACAACACCCACCCCCGCCCCCCCCACCCCACCACCACCAGCAGCCCCCCCACCCACACCCCATACCAGCGAGCACCATCCACCAGCAGCCACCCGTTACAAACGGACCACAGCCCCACCCGGACGCTCATGCAGCCGCCTCCCACCCACAGCCCCGGCACCACAACCAGTCAAAAACCGCAAGGACCGCACGGCGCACACACGCAACACCCACACAACCCACAGGGACGCCCAGACCCCCAGCCAGCACAACACCCACCCCCGCCCCCCCCACCATTAACAGCGCCACCCCCACACCACCCTCCCCCGCCCCCCCCCCCCCGAGACCAGGCCAGGGACGCAACACGCGGCAGCGAGCACCAGCCAATTGACGTCGATACCCCCTCCGACACACGCCACCGCGAATCCCCCCTGCCGCGACCGCCACAAGAGACCCCATCACCGAACCCCACGCCCGACAACGACGACCACCTCCCCCAACCCACACCACCCCCCCCATCACACCCCGCACCACCAGCCGCCGCACCGGCCGAACCCTACGCCCTACACAACCCCGCAGCGGTACGGCAGCACCTCCGGGGACTCAGGGAACACGACGTCGTGCTGTGCCTCCGCACCTCCGGCACAAGCACCCGCATCCGGGCGGCCACCCTGGTCCAGGCAGCCACCCTGGGGGAAGGCGTCCGAGACTTCCTCTTCGACGCCTTCCCCCACTTTGCCCGACACGACCGCCCCCCACGCGCCACCCCAGACAGCGAGAGCCCGCCCCTCACGGGGAGCCGGATCTGGGTGCCCCCCATCGACTGGGGGCGACACCTAGTCGGACACCCCGTGCCGGGGCGGGTGGACACCAAGGGCCACACCCGCTACCACGAGCCCAACATGGCCCACCCCCCACCCAGCGCCACGCCCGACAGCACCAAAGAGTGGGAGCGGGAAACATGGGTAGCCCGGATGGCCTCCCTGAGCAACTTCCGGCACCACGTCCCGGGGGACATCCCCACCCCCGACGAGCAACAGCCAGCCCCCTCCACGTACATGACCCTCATGTACAATCTGCACTACACCCTCTCCACCACCAACTACCACGCACCCACTGACCACTGGGTGGTACACGGCACCGACTCCCTCCTCCCCGCCGACTACGCCCCCCCCCCCACACAGCCCAGGCCCCGACACGTACGCCAGGGGGGACGACCCGGACGACTCCCACATCTGGGGCACGTGGGAACGCAAATCCCCGGACACGCTGCTCTCCATCCGCAGCAGCAGCCAGGGCCTTGGTAGGGCGATGTATCGCCTCGCCAAGTGGACCCAACGGACCTGGGGGATCCCCACGGACCGGTGGATGTGGGTGGGCACGCTGCGCCCCCAGCAGAGGGAAGCCCCCCCAAACCGCAGGGGACCCACCCCCCCACGCCCCACCACCCTACAGCTCTGCCCGTACATGGTGGCAGCCCGCCTCATGACGCTGCTGTGGCCGGGCCAAGACACCCCCACCCAAAACTACCCCCACCTCACAGAGGAGGACATGCCCGGCATCCAGCGATGCTTCTTCCAGACCCTCGACTACCTCCAGCAAACACACCCGCACGTCCTGGAGCAGATATGGCCACCCCCCGGGTAACCCACGTGCCCGCGCGGCCGAGACAACGCCGCCACAGTAGCACCAGCACGCACGGATCACCAGGGAAAACGCGCGCACACGCCCGGTGCCCGAACCCGCACCCTCGTTCTCGCTACTTGCAGGACCCAGCATCATACGCCCACCCCCGAAGCCCAGGACCCTCCGCCGTCTCCCACAGCCCTCTCCTCCGCCTCCGACTCCACAACCTCCACCACCACGACCACCTCATCCACCGCCACCACCACGTCCTCATCCAGCACTCCACCCCCCAGGCCGCGGGGGACACCTCCCAAACGGGCTGCCAAACACGCCCCCACCGCGAGCAACCCCGCCGCCGCCAAGGCCCACGCCCCGACGAGGCCCACACTCGGAACCCAGCCGAAACCCAAGACCGCCGCCAAACAGCCACTCAAACCCGTCGGCGCGCCAGGACCGCAACCCGCAGCCAAGCCCAAACCCAAGGCCAAACCCGGCGCCACGACGACAGCGCGAACCCGGCCCCCCGAGGACGTCCTCTATGACATTCGGCCCCAGCCGTCCCAGGCCCGGAGGCAGCAGCGCCCAGCACGGCGCCCCCCCACCGTCACCGACGCCGCCGCCACCACCTTCACAGCGGAGCGCGCCGCGGCCGAAGCACGACGAACCTCGTCCCGCCACCTCTCAAAGCCCGCACCCCAGGCCCACGGACCGCCCCCGACCAGGCCAGAACGACGCCAGGGTCCGCCAGCAGCGTCCCCGCCCCCCTACCAACCCTCGATGACAGCCCACATACAGCGCATGCCCCACTACCGCCGCCGCCGCGAGTCCCCGCCCAACCCCGAGGCAGAGACCGTGCGCGCACACCCGCGGGTCCACATCCGCGCGCGCCCCCACTCCCCACGCACCCCCACGGAACAGGAGTACGAGGAATCCCCCAGGCCCGCCACCGCCACCGGTCCCCACGACCCCGTCACACCCACCCACGCCCACTCCTCCGCCCAAGACCGCAGGCCCGCCCAGGAACAGTGGTGGCAGCGCTGGACCCACACGCAGCTCTGGGAGCTGCAAAAGTGGGCCCGGGGAGAGCCCTCCCTCGAGGGCCTGGTCCATCGGCCCCGCAAGGGGTCGGTGGAGAACTGCCGCCTCCGGCCGGCGGGGGGGTGGATGCCGCAGGCCGCATGGGAAGCCATGCTGGCCGATGCGCTCCACCCCCTGGGAGTCCACCCCCGCAACCTCCCCGCGCCCCAGGACCACCCGTATGTCCTCAGGCGCCTGCGGGAGACCCTCCAGGAGACGCAGCGAGACGGCATCCGCCTGTGGGACATCACCCAAAGCCCAGCCCCGCACAAACACACCCCCTCACCACCCCACAAGCGTCGGCGCACCGACACCGGCGACACCCACAGCACCCCAGGAGCCCTGCGCACCACACAACACGACGCTCCTGACCCCCCGGCCAGCGGCGCCGCCACCTAACCCCGTTACCCAGCAAACCACCACCACGGGGCGCCACGCCAGGCCCCGCCCAGAAGTCAGCAAACGAACCGGACGCCGAAGGACACCAACGCACACGACAACGGGCACCACTACGCCCAAAGGCACCGAAACCAGGCCCGCTACCGTCGCAACCGCCTAACCGAGCCAGAACCCAAGCACAAATCAAACCCGAGCCACACCCCGAAAACGCTAACCCTTGACTCCTAACCAGGCCCGCCGAGGGAACAACGTAACCACAGCCCACACCCACAGCCGGCACAGCCGCCTAGCCAGCCAGCTCCAGAAGCAAAGAGACACCTCACCAAACCCACCCTGACCAAAGCCCGTGTACATCAGGACGCGCGAGCCGCACCCCTGGGGCGTGACCGCCGCGACAGCACCGACGACACACGCCAGAGGACACAATGCTATTGCACCGCCGCACCAGCTGCCCATGCCTGTGCCTGCAGTGTACGCGCGCCCCTGTTTTTCTTTTTTTCCCAAGAAAAAAAAAACAAAAACAAAAAAACGAAAATTAGGGGGGGAGGAAGAGGGACACAACCACCCATGGCACACGCGCACCGCACACAGCGCGCACACCGGTGAACGGGAGCCAAGTGGCCCAGGACACCGCACATGCAACACAACACACCGAGCGAGCACACCGGTGAACGGGAGCCAGGTGGCCCGGGACACCGCAGACACAACACAGCAAACCGCGCGGGCACACCGGTGAACAGGAGCCCAACGGCCCAAGACACTGCACACACGTAGGGCGGCCGAGGGACAGGAAAGAACCAATACCCCATGGGTCGGACGCACTGGGGCGACCCAGCCGACCCACCGGGCCAGTGGCAGGAGCGGTACTCCAAGGCCACTGGTCCGAGCCCGGCCAGGCTGCATCGGGGACCATGGCAAACGTCACCCGGAGCCATGGAAGCAACCGGTGACAGGGAAGCCGGTACACAGTCCAGGAGGGGGTCACCTGCCACGCAGAGTGGCCCCGCAACTCAAGCCACAAGGGTGAGGCGGTCGTACCGTAGACAAGCGGGAGCAATACCCCTTGTGGTGAGAGATACTCCACACGGCTGGGCAGCCCCCAGAGCTGCCGCCCAAAGGAGGGGGCATGTGGCCCTACCCATGGACACATGTCGGGACACCCTCCCACCTGGGACACATGGACCGGGTGGCCGCGACAATGCCTTCCCAAGTACATGCGGGAGCGGCTCAAGAGGCACCTGACATAGGGCAGTGGGAGGGACAGGACGTCCTCTTGGTAAGACCTTCTTCCTGCAATGTCAAAGGAGGCATCCCGAGCTCCCGAAGATACCTACCTACCTACCTGGACACCCCACACCACAGCCACCTGCAGCACCTGCCCCTGATACCCCCGGCCACACAGCCCCCCCAATGGATGCCCGAGGACACGCCGTACACGGATCGAGACAAGCAGTACCACTACCCCACACCCATCCAGCAACTGGCCACCACACTGGGCCACCCAGCGAACACCAAACTCCTCCGACGCCTCGAAGACTCCGTCCACACCCCCCTCTACTACTCCGCCCTGCGCCCGGATAGCCTCCCAGCACACCTACAAAAGCCCCGACTCCAACTCCCCCTCGAACAGCTTCCCCTTCTCACCCGATACCACCGATGGTATGTGTGCCGCTCGATCCATGTCCCCGCAGGATACACCAAATGCATCTGCAGCCACACGGAAGAAGAAACCTGGGACCACTTCAAGGGGTGCCCCCTGTACAGAGGACTGGACACCCTCACAGACTGGAACCCAACCCACACCATCGCACAGCACGCCAGATGGCTGACGCAGTCCCCGGCGACCAAGCAACTCACCACCGTCCTCAAGCAGACGGAGGTACTCGAGGCGGTCCGCAGGGGACTCGTCCCCACTGCCGTCTTCACCTTGCTACGCACCCACGCGGAGGACCCCCAGGCCACGGCGGCGCACATGCAGCGGACGGCCGTTGCCAAGACGGTGGAGCAGCTCACATACCGCACCCACAAATACCTGCAGCATGCAGCAACCCTGCCCCCAACAGACCAAGCCCACCTCCTCAAACTCCTGTTCTACCAACCATGAGAACCTACCCCGTGACATACCAACACGGAACCCCCACCACGTCTACACACCGTCCACCGAGCACAGCACTGGCACAGCACACACGGGCACCACAGGCACCGCACACACTCCCACCAGCATGCGCGCGCCACCAGCCCCCATCCCCCCACGCCGCCGTCCGTCCACAGGTACCACCAACCGCCAGCCACCGCATGTCCCCTCTGCGTTCGCCAGCGGCTACCACAGACAGCCCTGCCCTGCAACCCAGACCACTGGGTCTGCCTGGGAGCCGCGCACCGCCTCACCCACTGCCCCCACTGCGGGGACCTCAACCCCCACCACCGCGAGCGGCCCGCGGCCCCAGCCGCACCCCCCCCCCGCCAGCCACCCCAGCTTCTTCGGGTTCCTCACCGACACCCTCCGGGACCACCTGGGAGGGTACTACGTGGCGGACGCGGCGGACCACGCATGGACCATAGCCGTGGCCACGGGCAGCACACCCCTGCCCCCCACAGCCCACCCCTACGCCACAGCGGGGGCGGCTTGAACGTGGCGGCCCGCCACATCCTCCTCGCCCTATACCTCCACCACCGTGACCTACACCTCCCAGACCCACAACTCCCGCCCCCCCAAGCAGCAGCCCTGACGCCAGAAGCGTGGGCCGACACGGCACCAGAGGAGATAGCAGCCTACCTCCGAATCACTTGCCCCCGGTTCAACAACGCCCTCGGCCGACGGAAGGGAACACCTTACCCACTCAGCGCACTCCTCTACCCGGCACACCACCCCCACCCCGCACAACAGAAGCCCCCGGAGGGCTGGGCGTCTTTTCGGGACGCCCACCTGGCCGCCCCCGACGAGGCCACCGCCACACGGATGGGCCTCACGGACCAAGAAACCTACGTCAGAGGCCTCAAGACGAGCCTCCAAGAGGCACACCGCTGGCACGCCCCCTCCCTGTCGCCCCCACGGGGACAGGGGAGTTCACCCGCCCCCGACACCCACCAGGCCAAGAAGACCAAGACAGGTCAGGGGGCCCGCCAACGCGCCCGCCAGCAGGGCGCGACGCCCCGACCAGGGCCCGGGTCCAGCCACACCGCACCACCCCACGCCCAGACCCCCGGGGCACACCAACAACACCGCCACCGCCAGCGCCCACCACCACCACCGTACCGCAGCACCCAAACCCTGCAGCCTAGTCAGCCACCACCGCCCACACACGTCCACACCATGCCGGGACCACCATACGCGCAGAGCCAGGGAACATGGCACCACCAACACCACCACCACGCCCCCGTCCCTCCCAACCCCTACCCCCTAATGCCCCCATGCTACAGCGACCCCCACCAGCTACATCCCCACCACGCCCCAGCACAACCAGGCCCCACGAACCACCCACCCCACATAGCGCACATCACCGCACCACAGCATCACGTATTCCACCACCACCAGCCCCTGCCACCACACCCACCAACGCCGGGGTACCACACACAACCAACACACCCTCAACACCACCACCACGCGGTCCAGCACCACCCGCCGCCCCCGCTACACGGGCCCACGACACACGAGCCACGGTACACCCCCATGGACCCGCGAGGAGCCACGCACGCACACCAGCAACACCAGGGCCTAGTAGGAGCGCCCCACCACCACCAACAGCCCCCCCACCCACAGCCCATACCAGCGAGCACCATCCACCAGCAGCCAGCCATTACATACGGACCACAGCCCCACCCGGACGCTCATGCGGCCGCCTGCCACCCACACCCCGGCACCACAACCAGTCATGAACCGCAAGGGCCGCACGGCGCACACACGCAACACCCACACGACCCACAGGGACGCCCAGACCCCAAGCCAGCACAACACCCACCCCCGCCCCCCCCACCACCAACAGCGCCACCCCCACACCACCCCCCCCCGCCCCCCCCCGAGACCAGGCCACGGACGCAACACGCGGCAGCCATCACCAGCCAATTGACGTCAATACCCCCGCGGACACACGACACCGCGAATCCCCCCTCCCGCGACCGCCACAAGAGACCCCATCACCGGACCCCACGCGCGACAACGACGACCACCCCCCCCAACCCACACCACCCCCCCCATCACACCCCGCACCACCAGCCGCCGCACCGGCCGAACCCTACGCCCTGCACAACCCCGCAGCGGTACGGCAGCACCTCCGGGGACTCGGGGAACACGACGTCGTGCTGTGCCTCCGCACCTCCAGCACCAGCACCCGCATCCGGGCGTCCACCCTGGTCCAGGCGGCCACCCTGGGGGAAGGCGTCAGAGACTTCCTCTTCGACGCCTTCCTCCACGTCGCCCGACACGACCGCCCCCGACTCGCCACCCCAGACGGCGAGAGCCCGCCCCCCACGGGGAGCCGGATCTGGGGGCCCCCCATCGACTGGAGGCGACACCTAGTCGGACACCCCGTGCCGGGGCGGGTGGACACCAAGGGCAGCACCCGCTACCACGAGCCCGACATGGCCAACCCCCACCCGGCGCCACCCCCGACAACACCAAAGAGTGGGAGCGGGAAACATGGGTAGCCCGGATGGCCTCCCTGAGCAACTTCCGGCACCACGTCCCGGGGGACATCCCCACCCCTGACGAGCCTCAGCCAGCCCCCTCCGCGTACATGACCCTCATGTACAATCTGCACTACACCCTCTCCACCACCCACTACCACGCACCCACTAACCACTGGGTGGTACACGGCACCGACTCCCTCCGTCCCGCCGACTACGCCCCCCCCCCACACAACCCAGGCCCCGACACGTACGCCAGGGGGGACGACCCGGGCGACCCCCACATCTGGGGCACGTGGGAACGCAAATCCCTGGACACGCTGCTCTCCATCCGCAGCAGCTGCCAGGGCCTTGGTAGGGCGATGTATTGCCTTGCCAAGTGGACCCAACTGACCTGGGGGATCCCCACGGACCGATGGGTGTGGGTGGTCACGCTGCGCCCCCAGCAGAGGGAAGCCCCCCCAAACCGCAGGGGACCCACCCCCCCACGCCCCACCACCCCACAGCTCTGCCCGTACATGGTGGCAGCCCGCCTCATGGCGCTGCTGTGGCCGGGCCCAGACACCCCTACCCAAAACTACCCCCACCTCACAGAGGAGGACATGCCCGGCATCCAGCGATGCTTCTTCCAGACCCTTGACTACCTCCAGCAAACACACCCGCACGTCCTGGAGCAGATATGGCCACCCCCCGGGTAACCCACATGCCCGCGCAGCCGAGACAACGCCGCCACAGTAGCACCAGCACGCACGGATCACCAAGGGAAACGCGCGCACACGCCCGGTGCCCGAACCCGCACCCTCGTTCTCGCTACTTGCAGGACCCAGCATCATACGCCCACCCCCGAAGCCCAGGACCCTGCGCCGTCTCCCACAGCCCTCTCCTCCGCCTCCGACTCCACAACCTCCACCACCACGACCACCTCATCCACCGCCAACACAACGTCCTCATCCAGCACTCCACCCCCCAGGCCGCGGGGGAGACCTCCGAAACGGGCCCCCAAACACGCCCCCACCCCGAGCAACCCCGGCGCCGCCGAGGCACACGCCCCGACGAGGCCCACACCCGCGACCCAGCCGAAACCCAAGACCGCCACCCAAACCCGTCAGCGCGCCACGACCGCAACCCGCAGCCAAGCCCAAACCCAAGTCCAAACCCGGAGCCACGACGGCAGCGCGAGCCCGGCCCCCCGAGGACGTCCTCTATGACATTCGGCCCCAGCCGTCCCAGGCCCGGAGGCAGCAGCGCCCAGCACGGCGCCCCCCCACCGTCACCGACGCCGCCGCCACCACCTTCACAGCGGAGCGCGCCGCGGCTGAAGCACGACGCACCTCGTCCCGCCACCTCTCAAAGCCCGGACCCCAGGCCCACGGACCGCCCCCGACCAGGCCAGAACGACGCCAGGGTCCGCCAGCAGCGTCCCCGCCCCCCTACCAACCCCTGATGACAGCCCACATGCAGCGCATGCCCCACTACCGCCGCTGCCGCGAGTTCCCGCCCAACCCCGAGGCGGAGACCGTGCGCGCACACCCGCGGGTCCACATCCACGCCCGCCCCCACTCCCCGCGCACCCCCACGGAACAGGACTACAAGGAATCCCCCAGGCCCGCCACCGCCACCGGTCCCCACGACCCCGTCACACCCACCCACGCCCACTCCTCCGCCCAGGACCGCAGGCCCGCCCAGGGACAATGGTGGCAGCGCTGGACCCACACGCAGCTCTGGGAGCTGCGAAAGTGGGCCAGGGGAGAGCCCTCGCTCGAGGGCGTGGTCCATCGGCCCCGCAAGGGGTCGGTGGAGAACTGCCGCCTCCGGCCGGCGGGGGGGTGGATGCCGCAGGCCGCATGGGAAGCCATGCTGGCCGATGCGCTCCAATCCCTGGGAGTCCACCCCCGCAACCTCCGCGCGCCCCAGGACCACCCGTATGTCCTTAGGCGCCTGCGGGAGACCCTCAAGGAGACACAGCGAGACGGCATCCGCCTGTGGGACATCACCCAAAGCCCAGCCCCGCACAAACACACCCCCTCACCACCCCACAAGCGTCGGCGCACCGACACCGGCGGCACCCACAGCACCCCAGGAGCCCTGCGCACCACAGAAAACGACGCGCCTGACCCCCCGGCCAGCGGCGCCGCCACCTAACCCCGTTACCCAGCAAACCACCACCACGGGGCGCCACGCCAGGCCCCGCCCAGAAGTCACCAAACGAACTGGACGCCGAAGGACGCAAACGCACACGACAACGAGCACCACTACGCCGAAAGGCAGCGAACCCAGGCCCGCTACCGTCGCAACTGCCTAACCGAGCCAAAACCCAAACACAAATCAAACCCGAGCCACACCCCGAAACCGCTAACCCTTGACTCCTAACCAGGCCGGCCGAGGGATCAACGTAACCACATCCCACACCCACACCCCACACAGCCGCCTAACCAGCCAGCTCCAGAAGCAAAGAGACACCTCACCAAATTCACCCTGACCCAAGCCCGTGTACATCAGGACGCGCGAGCCGCACCCCTGGGGCGCGACCGCCGCCACAGCACCGACGACACACGCCAGAGGACACAACACTGTTGCACCGCCGGACCAGCTGCCCATGCCTATGCCTGCAGTGTACGCGCGCCCCTGTTTTTCCTTTTCTCAAAAAAAAAAAACCGAAAATTAAGGGGGGAGGAAGAGGGACACAACCACCCATGGCACGCGCGCACCGCACACAGCGCACACACCGGTGGACTGGAGCCAAGTGGCCCAGGACACCGCACATGCAACACAGCACACCGAGCGAGCACACCGGTGAACAGGAGCCAAGCTTAGAAACACGTTACCCGAAAAAAGCCATCGCGGAAAGAAACTAAGCTCCGCAAGCGACTGGGGGGTTTCTGCCCCGCTTTGGTCTCCGGGTGACGAGTTTCTCCCCCCCTTTTTTTCTTTTTTCTATTTGTCTTTCTTCCCCGTCCTCCTCATCTTCACCACTTGCGATCTGCACCCCCCCCCCCTAACTTCTTGACACCATTTGACAGATTGACGAGATGGGACCACATTTGTGTCAGCGCATTTTTGAAGCTCTCTTCCAGCTCCTTTTCGTGCACCATTCAGGACTTTGGAGTACAGAATCCTATAGAGAGTGGTGACTCCATGATGATTTTGGAAGTGTGAGGACGTTTCCGTGATTCTCAGATTCTTTCCGAACTTTCCCCTGGCGTTCGGAGAAGTCAGTGGTTTCTATTTAACTGGAGGTCTTTTATGATACCCCAGATGATCTATGGCCGGGGTTACTTGTTTGTTTCTGATTTCTATATATATATATATATAAATATATATAGAGTCCCTTTTATTTTCGATTCGTCTTGCGTCATAACACCAACCACAGGGCTAATGGCAAAGCCAAAGCCCACAGTAACCAGGCCTTTGGTGCATTTTGGAGCAGGGTCACACCCCCTGAGTTACTGTACATATGGCTGCTGTCCTTCGATGAACTTCGGCTCGCCATGAACGCTCACTTGCCCCTGGTTAGGCCGCTTTTGTGTTATGCTCGCCGGGGGGCAACCCCCATGCACCAAAAAAAAAAAACAGGAGTCAAGTGGCCCAGGACACCGCAGACGCAACACAGCAAACCGCGCGGGCACACCGGTGAACAGGAGCCAAGCAGCCCAGGACACTGCACACACGTAGGGCGGCCGAGGGACAGGACAGAACCAATACCCCATGGGTCGGACGCACTGGGGCGACCCAGCCGACCCACCGGGCCAGTGGCAGGAGCGGTACTCCAAGGCCACTGGTCCGAGCCCGGCCAGGCTGCATCGGGGACCATGGCAAACGTCACCCGGAGCCATGGAAGCAACCGGTGACAGGCGAGCCGGTACACAGTCCAGGGGGGGGTCACCTGCCACGCAGAGTGGCCCCGCAACTCAAGCCACAAGGGTGAGGCGGTCGTACCGTAGACAAGCGGGAGCAATACCCCTTGTGGTGAGAGATACTCCACACAGCTTGGCAGCCCCAAGAGCTGCCGCCCAAAGGAGGGGGCATGTGGCCCTACCCATGGACACATGTGGGGACACCCTCCCACCTGGGACACATGGACCGGGTGGCCGCGACAATGCCTTCCCAAGCACATGCGGGAGCGGCTCAAGAGGCACCTGACATAGGGCGGTGGGTGGGACAGGACGTCCCCTTGGTAAGACCTTCTTCCTGCAATGTTAAAGGAGGCATCCCGAGCTCCCGAAGATACCTACCCTACCTACCTCTATCCGGCCAGTAACCCCGATTTCCCAGCCCAATTTTCAGTTGCCGCGTGCCCAGTGCTGCGACTTCTGCTCGGATCTTCGCATCGGCAGCTGTACGGATGTGAAAACGGTGGTTGAGTGCGCGAGCCCTCGCGCACTGAAGCTGCGACACTGACGCATACCTGCCGTCTGGTTGACATACTGCTTATTGTCCGGATGGTCAAGATGGAAAGTAACCCATTGATCCGTAATCTGCGCATCAATGTAGTTCTGGGTGGTGCGTAAGGTCGAGTCCTTCAGGTTCATGTGCGCACAGACCTTCCGCAATAAGCTCGGTAGATGCAGCCCCTCCAGCTTCCTGAAGGCATTCCTTGTAGCTCCATCTTTCCTGCTCTTATTCTTGAGGTTCTTCATGCCAGTAACCGCCTCACGACCGCAGTAATACGCCAGGGAGAAGATGTCCCTCCAGTTCTTGAATGTCGAGTCCTGCGAGGGAAAACAATACCATGGGGTGCGCGAGGACTCGCGCACTGTAACCGCGCAATACATGAATGCATACTGTGTGTCCTGCTTCCTCCAAAACCTCGGGTGCAAGAAACGCAGAGTTGACGGCGGCCTGGACAACAGCAGTCTTGAACCGCTCGAAATCTTGTGGTTCTTTTTCCCGCTTCTGGTCCTCAGTGTACAACAACATGTTGTCCAGCGCCTCGGACAGCGGAATCCACGTCACAGACTGGCTGCCAGCTTGTTGCAATCCTGCAACCTTGGCCCGGATCCTTCAAGGTGTTTCGTACTTCAGAATGTCAACGTAGCAAAACTCCTGCCAGTCCTCCAATTCTTTGCCTTCTGCGAGACGCAGTTCCTGAATCTTTCTGCATGTTTCTGTGCCATGCTGACCATTCAGAACGTAAACTGAGCCATCTGCAAAGCAAACCATGTACCGAAGCAAAGAGAAGAAATGTCTTCGATCCAACGCGAAGCGAGTCATACCACTATCCTCCCACGCCGTTACGCGCAACGGTCCAGCTGGTGGCAGTGCTTGGTATCCCGTCACTTTCCTGGCAACATCGTCATAGTTGATGGATCGGATCTGTCCGCGCTCCTTGGTCTTGTCAACTCTCAAATCGGCAATCTTTACCTTCACGGCTTTACCATTCTCCTACCGCAGCCACTGTTGCACGTCGACTGTGAGCTTCATCTCCGGTATTGGCTTCTTCTCACCCTTCTTCTTGCGTCCTTTCTTCGGCGTGTCCCCTTGGTCGGTCCCTGGTGACGACTCCATGTCCTCTGTGTCTGGTGCTGGACGTTCTGGCGACCCTGGTTCACTCATGATGCCAAAAGATACCTAAAAAGGGTAAATGGCACGACTTGAAACACGGTCATTTGAACTCTGAAATCAGTTGAAACGGTATTTTGCAGGTCGCTTTTGCACATCTGTTCCACAACTGTCTCTGTTGTGACTTAATCTAAGGCACTTAGCAAACTACTCAGTGCGCGAGGCCTCGCGCACTCACATCGCATTACATACCTGTTTTTCGTAACGTTTAGTGCGCGAGGCCTCGCGCACTGCGGGCGTCTGTTACCGCAAGCATTGCCGCACGTTGTGTGTTGCTGCTTCCTGTCTGTTGGCATCCATATCTGTTCTCCTCCCCACAACAGCATCCAGTTTCCGTTTCAGTTGGTTGGTGGGATTTGTTTTCTGGTCAATGAGGGCATCCAGTACGCTGTGACCAAGTAGCCGGTAGTGGTCGTAACCAAGGGGTTGTGTAGGTGAGGGTGGAAATCTCGGTAACCTCCGCGGCCACGAAGTTGCAACGGTGCTGACTCTGGCCGACTCCCATTCCACATACGCCATGCAAATTCGGTCTGTCGCCAAAAATCTTGTCAGTCGTTGTCGCATGCTGTGTACCAGGTTCTTGGGAACGTTTTGCACCCCCACGGGTTTGCCACCAGGACCAACCTTTAGTAACAAGTAATGGTTTTCGACCTCCTCAACAGTAACAGAACCCGTGTTTCTCGCCTTGTCCCGCACCAACTTGCTCAACATCCCTTCTCCAAACTCCTCTGAGTGTGCCTGACAGGGCAGGTCTTGGTGCCATTTGCTGTTGTACAGCAATGTGCACATGATCGTGCGTTGGTACTTCAGTACGGTGTCACACGGTCCTCGACGCAGCCCCCTAAACAGACACAAACTCAACTGCAACACCCCCTGGGCTCGTGACCCTGCACTGTTGTTTTCCCCTGACCAGTTGCATTCCCGTACCACGTGGCCCAAGTACAACAACAACGGGCACCATTCCGACAACAAATGCAAGACTGCGTTTGCCACTGCTGCCCTGTTGGCATGCGCAGTGTCACGACCACTGATCGCGGTTGCAGCTTGTGCCTTGCGCCGATACGGGCGCAGTATTCGCAGGGTGGCAAGCATCAGCGCAGCAATAGTTTTTTCCATAACTATCAGTTTTGGGTATGATAGTATGGTGGAACCAGGTCGTAGCAGACCTTTCCGTAGGTAGGTTAGAATGGGCCAGAACACCCGAAAAGTATTAGTAACAACGAACTTGTAGGCATGCCAGACACCGTAAACTACAGGCACGTAACGCAGGTACGCACGCATGTTCCATTGTTGGTTCTTGGCACCGTACAACAACTTTAGTATCCTGTAGTGTATGTTTTCGTCAACCAACAGGGGTAAAACTCTGTTTGTCTGTTGCGCTACGTCCTTTGCAAAGTGTAACAAGTTTAACAGACCAACACCACCAGTTACCTTTTCTTTTGACAGGGCAAACGGGCGCCACACCGGTGCCTGCACGGTCGTTGCATCCCTCCTCACATCCAACGGTGCTCTCACGTTTCCGGTGTCTGTTGTACACCCATCTGCATACCCCATGTCACGCAAAGTCTGGGGGATTCTTCGTTCACGTTGTTGCAGAGCCCTTGCCACTGTCGTTATCCGCGCTGCCAGGTCCTCGACGGCTGGATGTCCTGCCCAATACGTGGGCCTCTGCTTCAGTTGAAGTACTGCCATTGCAGTACAGCTTTGTGACCGGTCACTTTTGTCTGGGTGTGTCGTGTATTGTGCCCGGTACCAGTTGTCTATCCACAGCACACAACACGACGAAAGCACCAGTGACCACGTTGCTTTAAGTGCTGCTGCTGCCTGTTCGTCCACTGTATCTGCGGCAGCATCTGCTTGCCCAAGTCGTACTTTTGTTCGTCTTTCTGTTTGTGTTAGGTACCCTGTTTTGTTTCCCGGTTTTTTCCTGTTTGGTACTGCCCGTTGACGCATCAACAGGTACGGGTTCCAGCCCTCCTGTCGCAAAATGCGCACCCAGTGCTTGTCCTCCTGCCTTTTAGCTGCCTGTAAACTGTGGCGCGTTCTTTTGTTGAACCTGAGTCGCTGTGCAAATGTTAACACCAGTTGCGCCGCCAGGTCGTTTCGTTTGAGTCCTTTCCACAGGTCGTCTGCTGTTTGGTATGCTGGTTCTGCCGCGCATGCCTCTCGTAGTGCTGCTGCTCCTTTGCTTAGTTCTGCTATCATCTGATGCGTTACGGACTTTCTGCCTCGAAGTGGCATTTTGCGTCTTTCTCTGTGGAATTAGATTTACGCACATATTTTGGTTATCGTTTCGCACAGTGATCTTTAAAAAAATGTGTTTGAAAACATCTGGCCTTTTCCTGTCGTCATTTCTGGTGCGCGTGCTGCCGCCGCAGATTGTATTTGGTGTCTGCGTGCGCTCCGTTCCCAGTAACCGAAAACTGTTTTCGCAACCACAATTTCCTATTATGTTTCCTTTGGTAAACCCAGTTGGAAAAAAAAACCATATCCATCGGGCAGCGAAGGCTACGTCTGCCATTGAGTGGCTGTTGGAAAAAAGCAAATCATTCCCCTGATCCCCTGAAAAATATGACGAAGGTTACCGATGTATAATCGACTGTCACAGGTGGTAGCCGTGAAAGGGAATGTAAATACCGGCGTAGCCTGACCTGCCTGCTTTTTCATTTTCTTCCGTCGTTTGAGTGCGCGAGGCCCCGCGCACTGATTGTTTCCGTGGGATAATGTTCTATGCCTTGTTCTATCTGACCAACATGGTGTGTACACACACATACACCCGAAAAATCAAATGTGTTTGTCCGTCTGGTACCGTACCTACAATTGTACGCGTTATTTCCATTCTGCAAATTCAATACATAACGGCACCTGAGTGCGTGAGGCCTCGCGCACTCAGGGTGCCTATATTTGTATTTTATTTTCACTTTACAGTATATGTGTTTCCCCTAACATGGGAAGTTTGACAGTCCTACACTTCCAATGCTCCGTGGGCAACACAATCCTACTTTTAATACCGTGTACCTAGCTGCGTATTTCCGCAAACGCCAGTCCTTACGGGTGTTTGGGTTTCGTGATAAACTCTACTTTGAACATCCTGAGTGCGCGAGGCCTCGCGCACTCAGAACACCAGAGAAATGTAAAAAACGTCGCATTGAGGAACGCGGAGGTGCACAACACTAAAAAAGCAATTTATTTCCCTACGTCTAAAATCACGTTCATCAAACATCCAAAAAAATAGTTTTTTTGCCCTGTTGCTAACCGGTCCTTTTCTGCGCGTTCGGCATGCAAAACAGGGTGCAGTTTGCGTGGGCTAAGTTTTTGGCTAGAAAAGTCTGAATTTCTCGAAATCTGTGCCTGCCAATCTGGATTTTTGTAGGTCAGTAGCAGGGTATTGATCTCGGGGACACGCTCATGCCTTTACTTTGCTTCCAACTGCGAAAAAAAGTGGACTGTTTGGCGATTTTCTATTGCGCACGGCGGTCGGGAATCTGAAACTCGCGTACGCGGCAGTTGTTGACAGTTGATCTGCGGCTCCAGCTCCAGTGACAGCATAATTTTGTTAAAATTTGAGAAAACACAAAAGCAACAGTACTACTGTGTACAGTTTGATATCGCCATTCTGAAAATGCATGACTATAAATTTTGGGAAAAAACAGCTGCTAAAATCATAGGTGTGTAGCTTTGGCTGAAGGAAAATTTGATCCTTCCGTTGTTGACTATAGATCGAAGTAAAATGTGCAAAGAAAATATGAATTTGCCATGCGTGGCACTTTTTTGAGCATTTGTTTGGGCCAAAAAAACTGATTTTTTGGAGAGTAAAATGCAATGTAGTGCAAACGACACCAATTATCAAGATGATGTTCGATACCTGGAGAAAGAAGGTGCCCTGGGGGAAGCAGTCTGCCAAGCGCAGGGGCTGACCAAGCCCAAAAAGAGTTTTTCCGCCTCCGGGGAAGGCAAGCTTCTGGTAAATTTCAATGACTCAACGACAACTTAGGTACTCGTTGCTTCAGTGAAGGTTGTGCACAAGCGCTATCAGATGAGAACCCATCACAATGGTACAAAGAATATATTTTCTGGGCCCTTTTTTTGCGCGAGGCCTCGCGCAATGAGGACTGCAATGCAGTCCCAGAACTTGAAAGTCACAACCTATACCTCTGTTTTCAGGCAGTGCAAATGAAAAATCAAACCGTGCGGTGGGTACTAAGACCACTCGACCCTGAAGCTGTCTCTCCAAAGGAAAGTAAATCGGGTGAGGTTTTTGCTTTAGTAAGTTATGTGCGAGGCCTCGCGCATGGGGCAGCCCTTGAACCACATGTTGCATATGTTTTGCATTGATATTTATTCCGCCATGCTTCTGTTTTAATGATCCTTGGTCTTAATTGCGCGAGGCCTCGCGCATAGAGTTCGATCAATAAATCATTTTTCCAGGTATGCAATGAACATGCAGAACAGAAAATGATGTTGCAATCATTTTTTCTGCAGACCATGTTCATCCAAAAAACAAGGGGAACGCAAAATGTATTTCTTGGCCAATTTCCGCTAAAAGCACATCATTTTCCACCGAAATCATAAGATTTATTTATTCTTCTTATAGTTTTTTTTTGTTTCCGGCTGTCCGAAAAAAGGCACAAAATGGCACAAATGGTAAGAAAGATACTTTCTTTGGATTAATATTCTGTTTTCAAAAACTAGAGCCTGTGAAAAACGTTTTTTTTTGCATGGTCCAAATTGGGTGCATTTGGTGTGATTTTGACCATGTGTTAAGATTTTCCATGTTGGTCAAGTCAAATAACTTTCTCCCAATGATATTTCGAAAATTTTGAACTCAAAATCCAAAAGTTCCAACTTGCCAATGACCAAGGGTGTCTATTCCTTAGCATGGTACATGGATGGACACCACAAACCTCAATCAAAGTAAATGCACAATGACAAAGGCGAGCAAAGACACTTTCCACACTTGGTCTTGATCCTTGTTGAAGTTCTCTCACATAGAGTATCACATAACATTCGAACAATGAACCTTACATAATGTCATCTTATACTTATCTATGAAATAGATAAGTAAACATACAAACAAGAGCATAACAAATACACACTCAGTTTTTTGCTAATACCAAAGCGACACAATGGAGTACCATACACAACGAGCAACGCTACGGCGACAAAGATTCGTGTGTGTCGGACCTCTAACATGTGTGAACGGCAAAATCAGCCCCTCACACCAAACCAAGAGCACCAATCAAATTGTATGAGTCTAAAACCACAGAAATCCACGATCCTGTAAATTCAGACCCACAGAAATCAGAATTGGAACAAAAAAACTCAGTAGGCTCACGCCCGATCGCGATTTATGTCGCGCGCGCACCAGGCCAGAAAAGGAGTAATTCAGCACCCCTAGGATCTACTGCATCCCACCCCAAGGGTATGTTGTGTGTGTGGGGGGCTTGGATTGGTCTTGGGACCGATGCCGTGGGGGGTAACCAGAAGGGGGAAAGCCAACCCTATTGCACTCCCCTCCCAAGACCGAACTTAGGGTGCAACCCTAAGTTTGGGCTGAAACCAGAACCATATAGGATTGGCTGACCGGAAACAGTGATGCGGGAGGTTATGTGTCCCTTTGTGGGCGTGGTTGTGGGTTTGGTAGGGCGGGTTCAAGACCGCAATTGCCTCGGCACCACTTGGGTCCCTACAGGGCAGAAGTTCAGACAAAAAGACAAAAATTCAGCCATCAGGCAAGCACAAAAGCAAGCAGTCACAGAATTCAGGACCCCAGGAGTCCAGAGTGACAGAAATTCAGCACTCCAGGCGTCAGGAACACCAGGGAAGCCAAACATCAGGAACCAGCAACACAACCCGCAGGTGTACCCTCCTTACACACCCTCCCAGTGCTACCCCAAGTACGCCTTCATGGCCTTAGCGACCACTGCACCTGAATATATGGGGTGTTATGGGCCCGCGGAAGCTGAACACCACGTGGCCTTCTCCTGGCGGGATATCTGCCGCAGGTCACACATGGGGGCCCAACTCAACCCTACCTCCATCGCCCTCGTAGCCGCACTTGACTACCCGTCGGCAACCAAAATGGACGTGGCAGAAAACAGAGCTCACACAGCAGTACTACCTTCAGTTGCATACCATGGGGGGGGGGGGGGTACCGGCCACAAGACTCACTCTCGGCTCAACGGCACAACAAGCAAGGTGCAGGTGGGGGGTCTTGTTCACCTACACGCTGCATCTCGCCATAGGGCTCACCACAGCACATTCCGGCGAGCCGCTTGCCCCTAAGACGGTGGCGTGGGCCGTCTTGGCGGGGGCCTGCTGCGGCGGTACCCAGTGAGGGGAAAAAAATTTTGACCGCTCGTCATGGGGGGGGGGGGGTACAGCTCACGGCCGAAGTGCAGTGGGCTCCCTAGCTCCTACAGACAGCTCACGTGGCCTGCACCTGCCCTCCCGGGCCCTTAGGACCCAAAAGACAACAACTCACATAACCTCATATCTTTTATGGCCGTGAGGATGGGCCATGGCTCTCTCCGGGCTGGTATGGAACTACAGGCATACAGGTTCGTGTGGATGTGACCAAGCAGAAGAGCGTAGGACACATGGGGGGTTAGGGGGGAAAGGAAAACACCAAAGCAGACAAGCTCAATGCACACTCAAGACTTGATTTGTTTGTGTGTCGGCGGCTCCACATCACATCACGGCCGAAGTGCAGCGGATCCCCTGACCCTGTTCTACAGACAGCTCACGTGTAGGAGAGGTGAATGACCACCTGTAACCGGCATATACCGCACGTGAGGTGCTCGTAGACCGGCTTCAATGGGGGGACACCAGGAATGGTCCACCAAGCACCGGTCCCCGTAGGAATGGAGGTTGTGGGCGTTCCCCGAACGCGCCGTGCAGTCACCAAGCCCCGTGCTCGGTGCTGGACATATGCAGAGAAGGCAAAGAGGAAGAGGGCCATCAAGCTTAAATGACATCTCACAAGAAGATTAGGCGGGGCAAACACACGTGTATGTGGGTATGTTTGTGTGTGTGTGATGTGGAAAGAGTAGAGTCCATGAAACGTCACGTCGTGCCAGTAAATTAAAGAAGACCAACTTAAATGTGGCATCCCACATCCCAAGAGGATGGGCCCTACTTGCCAAAGATAGGGGGAAAAAATTAGAGACAAACAGGCGGTCTCGCGAGACTTGGAGGTAAATGGGAAAGGTTAGGTCCAAACACATACCACACTCCCACATGTACATACCAGGCTTCAACAGAGGCATCATCCTCTAATATACAGTCCTTGTTGATAAAAAAAAAACTCTCCTTGAGCATGTAGTAGGTTGAAGAAAAAATCACAAAGAGTATATGCGGTGAGTAGGCTGGGCAAGGAGAAAGCATGTGAAATTAACACAAAAATCAAAATTCTCGGTCATTCGCATCTTCTCAAGCCTCACTACTATTCTCATCGCCACCGGCATACTCAAAATAGGGGCAATGGATACCTTGATATGTTAATTTTGTCACTATGGCCCAAATATTGATCAAAAAGTGCCAAAAAGTGACCAAAACAATCATTAAAAAAATGGGTCAATGCACTCATATGAATTCGAACCAAGTGCATAATTGTGTCAATCACATTCGAAATAGGGTGCATGATCCCTTTTCGAATTATTTTGGGCTTGATGCACCATTACAAAAAAGATTGGGGGGTGTAGCATATCAATACATGTTGATATTGGCCAAAAAAGGCAAAAATCGCCAAAACAAAGCCTCAAAATATGTACAATGGAGTTCGAAATAAATTCAAAATCATGCATATTCGAGTGGGGCATATTCGAAATGGGGTGTATGCCCCTTCGTCGAATTTATTTGGGCTTGGTTTCCCAACCCAAAAAAAAAATGTGGGGGGAGTGACACGCGGGGAAATGCTAAAAATGGCCAAAAATGTCAAAATTGGCCAAAACAAAGCCCAAAGATATGTACAATTGAGTTTGAAATAAATTCGAAATCATGCATATTCGAGTGGGGCATATTCGAAATAGGGTGTATGCCCCTTTGTCGAATTTTGTTGGGCTTCGTTTCCCAACCCAAAATAATTTGGGGGAAGTGACACGTGAAGAAGTGTCAAAAATAGCCAAAAATGTCAAAAATGACCAAAACAAAGCCCAAAAAAGTATGCAATAAAATTCGAAAAAAATTCAAACTTAAACATATTTGAGTCAAGCGACTCTCAAATAGGGTGGGTGTACACACTTCATAATTATTCAAAGTCTACACACCTTTGTGTGTGACTTGGGGATACACACACAATGTGCACACATGCAAAATGGCCAAAAAGGCAAGAATAGGCCAACAAAAAGCATCCAAATGTGTGGGATAGAGGTCGAAATAAATTCGAACTCATGCAAATTCGAGCCGAGCGACCTCGAAATAGGGTGTGAGTGTAAGAAAATAATTCTTTTCGAATTCAACAACCTCACCTGTAGCACTTGGGGAAACATGCATAATGTACACACATGCAAACTGGCCACAAATGTCAAAAATAGGTCAACAAAAAGCATAAAAATGTGTGCCATAGAGGTTGAAATAGATTCGAACTCATGCAAATTTGAGTCGAGCGACCTCGAAATAGGGTGTGGGTTCAGGGGAATAAGTTTTTCGAATTAAAAAGTCCGCCCACTATGGATTGGGAGAAGTGCAAGAAATGAACAAGTGGAGTGAAAACCTTCACCACACCCATGTAGTCTCGGTAAAGAGCAAGAAGTCGTCGTCATAGAGGTCGAAATAAATTCGAACTCATGTAAATTCGAGTCGAGCGACCTTCAAACAGGGTGTGGATGACCTTCAAGTATTTTTTCGAATTAAATATTTCGCCAAGAATGGATTGGAGGAAGTGCAAGAAGGAGTGATAACCTTCACCAAACCAATGTTGTCTTGGCAAAGAGCAAGAAGTCAATTCCATCCATCTCCACCATAAGATAAGTATAAGATTTTAAGGATCTTCCATGTTGGTCAAGTCAAACAACTTTCTCCCAATGATATTTCGAAAATTTTGAACTCAAAATCCAAAAGTTCCAACTTGCCAATGACGAAGGATGTCTATTCTTTAGCATGGTACATGGATGGACACCACAAACCTCAATCAAACTAAATGCACAATGACAAAGGCGAGCAAAGACACTTTCCACACTTGGTCTTGATCCTTGTTGAAGTTCTCTCACATAGAGTATCACATAACATTCGAACAATGAACCTTACATAATGTCATCTTATACTTATCTATGAAATAGATAAGTAAACATACAAACAAGAGCACAACAAATACACAGTCAGTTTTTTGCTAATACCAAAGCGACACAATGGAGTACCATACACAACGAGCAACGCTACGGCGACGAAGATTCGTGTGTGCCGGACCTCCAACATGTGTGAACGGCAAAATCAGCCCCGCACACCAAACCAAGAGCACCAATCAAATCTTATGGGTCTAAAACCACAGAAATCCACGATCCTGTAAATTCAGACCCACAGAAATCAGAATTGGAAAATAAAACTCAGTAGGCTCACGCCCGATCGCGATTTATGTCGCGCGCGCACCAGGCCAGAAAAGGAGTAATTCAGCACCCCTAGGATCTACTGCATCCCACCCCAAGGGTATGTTGTGTGTGTGGGGGGCTTGGATTGGTCTTGGGACCGATGCCGTGGGGGGTAACCCAAAGGGGGAAAGCCAACCCTATTGCACCATGCAACTTGAGCCGCCTAAGCCGGACCGGTCCCTCCGGGACACGCTCCGGCGGCGCCGGGGGCCGGCGGCCTGTACCGACAAGGAGCACCTCATCACCGGCACGCTACCCCGGGAGGGGGGCTTTGCCATCATGCTCCAGGAAACAGGGATCGCCACCCAGGCGCAGGAGATGCACGTGGCCGCGGCGCTCGGGGACAAGGGGTACACCCCCTTCTTCAGCAGCCGGCCGGCCGAGACGGGAGCCACCACCACCTCGAGAGGGGGAGGCCACCTCACCGCGGTCAGCAGCAAGTACGTGGCAGAGCACGAGGTGCTCAGTTTCACGGAAATCGTCCCCGGGAAATCCGCGGCCCTGGAAATCGGCACGGACGCGGGAGGCCTCACCCTCATCAACGTCCACGGACCACAGGCAGGCTGCTCCCCGTGGGCGGGACGGGCGGCGTTCTGGGCCAACATACAAATGTATGCCACGGCGCGCAGCCTCGGCGGGAGACACCGGTGGTCATCGCAGGCGACACCAACGTCTACATGGATGCCACCTCCAACCCAGCCACGGAGCACTTCCGCGCGGGCTGGGAGGCCTGCGGTCTCTAGAGGGCCATGGCAGGCGGCAAGGAGGACATGACCCCGTCCCGGCACAGGGTGGACACCTTTCTGGTCAACAAACCCCTCCTGCCGTGGTCCCTACGGGAAAGCGTCTGGGCCCGCGGCATGGCACACCCCCAGGTGATCGGATCGGACCACCTCCTGGTCCGCCTGGCCTTGTCGGGCCTCCTCAACGCGGCGGGGCGCGCGCCGATGCCCACCCCCTACAGCCACACGGAGGGCCGCCTCCTCCCGTACGACGCCGAGGCCGCGCCTGTCCAACACTGCCTGTGGCCAGCGGTCACCGCCGCGCAGGATGAGCCCCCCCTGGCGCCCTGGCTGGGTCCCGCAGAGCAGCACGCCGATGGGTCCATGCCCGCAGCCGCAGTGGACAAGGTGTTCCAACACCTCCACGCGGCGCATGACGCCCTGGCACGTGTGGTGGCACGCCGGCAGCCGTCCCCGCCGGGGACGGACCCGGCGGGGGGGGACCCCACAGAGAGCGGGAAACGGCTCCAGGCGGCGGTCCTCCGCTATGACACCCTGGCAGCGTGCGCGCCGGCGGCATACCAGGCGGACACGGCACGGCATGGCATCCGGTCCGAGGCGGCGCTCCGGCTCGCGGAGGAGCTGCGGGGTGCGTCGCCCGGGTTCCGCCCGGCCACACAGGGCCAGATACAGGAGGAGCTGGAGAGGCAAGCAGCCGCCCTCGAAGAGGACATCCGCCAACTGTGAGCACTCCTGGCGGCAGACCGCAAGCGCGCCATCAAGAATTTCTGGCGCTGCCACCCCCCTGACATCGCCCAGCGGTGGAAAGCCGTGCGGGGAGCCATAGAGGTAGAGGCCCCGGGCCCGTCAGGCCTCTGGAACGTGCGGGTCCCCAACACCCAAACGCTCCTCACGGAGGCCCACGACGTGATGTTTGCGGTTCGCGCCTTCTGGCGGGAACTGTATGACAAACGCCCGGTGGACCTCCCCGGCTTTCAGGCGGTCCTCAGCCGCCACGTCCCCCGGGTCCCTGACGGAGCCTGGGCCGAGGTCCAGCAGTACTCCATGCAGGACCTCCTGTCCGCCCTGGACAAGGCCGATGGCAAGGCCTCGGGTCCCAACCACGTGGAGGCCCGTTTCATCAAGGCCCTCCCGGCACCCGTCCAGTGGCTCCTGGTCCACTCCTACCAGGCCAACCTCCGCGGCGCCCCGCCACCAATGCACTGGAGGGAGGCGCACATCTGGCTTAGCCCCAAGGTACCGGGCTCCGCCAGACTGGACGACTACAGGCCCATAGCCCTGGGCCAGCTGGACATGAAGCTTCTCACGGGCCCCGTCACCCAGCGCATCACGGAAGTGCTAAGAAGGCACGGAGTGGTCAGCGACTGGCAGCAAGGGGCCCCCCTGGCTCCAACACCGGCCCCCCACTGTTCATGGCGCAGCGACAGCTGCAACAGGGAAGGCCCAACTACGTCTTCTCCTTCGACGCCCGCAAGGCCTTCGACACCGCCCCGCACGGCGCCCTCCACCTCATCCTGCGCGAACTCTCCGTGCCGCCCGAGGTCATCGACCTCCTGCTCTTCCTCCACACGTGCGCCAGGCTGCGCATCGTCACCGCGCACGGGCTAGCACAACCCGTCCACATGCTGCGCGGTGTCCGGCAGGGCAACCCCGAGAGCCCCCTGCTGTACGGGCTCCTACTGGAGCCCCTGCTCAGGGCCCAGGGGCACCGTCTGCGCCCGCCTGGAGAGGCCAAACGGGGCCTCATCCAGGCCTACATAGACGACCTGCTGGTAGTGGCCCACACGCTGCAGCATTTCGTCGAGGGCGTGGAGGCGGTGGCCGCGCACCTGTGGATGATGGGCATGGAGCTCAACCCCCGCAAGTGTGCCATGGCCACCACGGAGGGGGTCCCGGTCCTGCAGCTGCGCCTCCCTCCCCACCTGGAAAACCCATTGCACTGGGTACCAGCAGCGGACTCCGTCCCCTACCTGGGACTCCAGCTGCAGCCGGACGGGGAGTTCTCCCTGCAGCGCAAACACCGGCTGCGCCTGGCGGCGGTGCACCACTGGTGCCTCAACACCCTCGGGCCACGGAAAGTGGTGCAGGATGTCATCCTGGCGATCCTCGGGGGGGTGACGCAGTACGTCGCCCCTTTCATCGCCGACGACTCCGACACCGCGCGCCACCTGGACCACATCACGGTCCAGGTCGCGAAGAACAGGGCGCGGTACGCCTTGGATGCCTTGCGGGACAGCCTGCAGGATGACCTGACCCTGGGGCTCACACGGGTGCCAACGTGGTGACAGCAGGCAGCGGTGGCCCTCGTGGGTACACTCGTCCACCACCGCTCAGCCTCTGTGCGCGCCGAGGTCACCAAGATGTTCACGGAAATAGCCGGCGCGCACGGAATATGCCCCGAGGTGCACTATCCCGTCCCGGAGTTCGCAACCCTAGCGGGAGGCGACTGGGTCCACCGCATACCCCGGGCCCTGGCCGCCCTGGGAGTGGGGCTCTACAACCCCGTCGCGTGCCCCAGGGCAGCCCACGTCCAAGTACAGTCCCCACCGGGCAACATCATCACGCTGCGCACCGCCAAGCTACGACACCGCGACACGTGCTGCCTGACGGTGCCGCACACGACGCCGTGGAATAGGCACCACGGGCCACACCACCCCCTTCCTGACAACGACGACCCGTGGCTGACGGCGGTGCGGGCATGCCTCAACCAATGCGCCGATGAACACCTCCACTATTGGCGCCGCGAGCAGGAGCCCACCAACCACCCCGGGTGGCGCGACGCTTTGGTCCACCTCTTCCACACTACCGGCACGCGGGACCCCCGCCTGAGACTGGTCCACTCCACGAGGGCTAAGCAGGACGCCCACACTGGCCCAAGGGTGACCCCGGACGGCCTGCACCTTCACGTCGGGGGCTACCGCCGTCAGGGCAGCCTATCCCCCCCCATCGCGGGGGGCGGCGTACCACCCGCCGGCGGCCCTCATGTACATCCTCCACGACGTACTCGCGGAAAGCGAGCACCAAGAGCCTAACGCGGATGCGGCGTGGCCCGAGCCCCTGCGCCCCCGGCTTCACGCGCCGACGCCGGTGTGGTTTCGTGACCACGGACGACCAATGCACCCGAGCGGCGGAGCAAGCGCAGCTCCAGACCGAGTGGGTGGTAGTGCAGGTGGGGGCAGGCCAGCCACCTAGGATTTTATGAGGTACCAGAATCCCGTAACTGAACCGTCCAAAAACTGCCGCAATCGCGATTTACGGCCCGCCGCAACCCAATTTTGCCGAGGTTTTGGTGATTTGTGCCAAATCTGTGCGCATCTGCCCCGATTTAGATAGCGCAATCGGTAACATACGACATTATCTAGTTGCTGTATTGAAACCACGTCGATTGGTTTACTGGAATTCCAGATAAACCCAAAATACGATGATTTTTGCCCATTTTTGCCACTTTTGGGCCATAAACGGTCATTTGGATGATGTCCTTGTGGTCTCAAGAGATTTCAAATTGATCAAGTTTGTCCCTAGTGTCCTGTGAGGCTAGGCAAGCAATGATTTGTGCCCGTGCCTGCCCTTTACCCAAGATAATCATCCGGAGGGTGCCAAAAAACGAATGATCAAGGGTTCCGGAGCCACCATCACCAGAAAAACGCTTTTTTTGCCCAAAAAATTTTTATTTTTTGGCCTACAACAGCATTTCTGGGGCATGAGTGGTCAGTTGTAGGGCCCCATACCCTATTTTGAGTGTGGTGAACTCAGAAGGACGTGTTTTGCAAGGTTTTGGAGCACCTTATGGAGTGTTTGGAGCCACCATCACCAAAAAACCGTATTTCTTGCCAAAAACAAACATGTATGGTTTGAGCTATACACGAGCTGCTATTCGCAACTAGGTGGTGAATGTCAAATTTCTCGGATACGGCCGATTTTAGATGGAATCAAGCCTGCATTGTCGATCTAGAGGCTGGAAAATTTCCAATTTGGAGGGTGGGGGGGGGGGGCTTACTCCGGAAAATATGCTCTTTATGGTATAATTTGACAAAAAAAGTAGTATTTCTGACTGTAGCTGGTTTTGGGATTTTTGGACCCCATAAAATCCTAGATGCCAGGCCCCGTGGACTCCCCCACGGCACCGCCCTGCTGGTAGCTACGGAGGTGCCGCACGACCCACACATGGCAGTGCACGCGCTGGAGGACCAGCCGGAGGGCACGGGACACCTGGTGGTGCAGCAGTGCGGAGGCCCGGCGTGGCGCAGGGAACATGTGACGGCGCTCCGGTCCTGGGCAAGCACCATCGCTGGAGCAGAAATCCGACTACACGACCACCCGGCGATCCGGCCCGGCGACACCAGGGCGCTGAGCGTGGACCAACTGACCCCCAGCCACCCCGACGTCCGGTGGCACTCCGCCGACCTCAGCGCGGGGTGAATCAGCCCCACTGGGCACTACTGGATCCCGGAGACCTGGGGCGACACGTCCACCGATGCGTCGGGGGGCGGACCCTGCAAGCACGCCACCAGCGTCGCTCTCGCCGCCGACCTCACCCGCACGTGAACGGTGGCGATCTCGGGCACGGTGCCCGACGGGGAGGGGATGGCCGCCTCCCTGCCCCTGCAATACGGTGCCCACCGGCCATGGGTCCACACGGTGGACGCCGAAGTCATCCTCCACCTCCTGCGACACACGGATCGCGAGCGGACCACGAGGGTCCCCACGGGCGCGGCGAAGGTAGTCAACCAGATGCCCCTACGGTCGCTCCGGGACGGCCTGCGCGCGCGAGGACAGCACGCCAGGCACCCGTTCTGGTATGTCCGAGCCACCTCGCACCACAGCGACGCCCTACCGCACAAGGCGGACTAGGCGGCGTCCCAGGACGCCGTCCTGCAGAACACGCCCCCGGGCCTCAGCCATGCCCAACTCATCGTCGCCGGTCATGACGGCCACCTCGACCTACGGTTCCCCACGGTGTGGACGCTCGGCGAGATCGCACAGCGAGCACAGACGGACCATGCGCTGACGCACCGAGGACACACACCTCTGGGCGCGGCCCACGCCACAGCCTATGTCCATGCCCGGGACCTCACCGCGACGGCCACCAACCACCAGGCGCTGTGGGCCAGAGACGGCCACACGCCGGTGCAACGCAGGCTCCGCGTCCGTAAGGAGGGGCTCTCCGGCATCGCCGTCCTCCCACAACCGTGCCCCCTATGCGGCGGCCCGGAGGAGACCCCGGTGCACATGCACGTAAGGTACGCCCACTCACGGCTCCTCTGGCCCCACTACCGCCAGGCGGTGCACGAGGCGGCCCACCACCTCCCGCCCGGGGACAAAGCCCTGTGGGTGGCCTCGTCGCGCTCCGCGGGTGCCGCGTGGACGGAAGTCCTCTGCTCTGGGCTGGTGCCCGAGGAGGTGGAGGCGCAGCTCCGCGCCATAGCCCGCTACGACCCGCCAGGAGGGACCTCCGTGGACGATTTCCTCCACCACATGCTCCGGCTAGGGAATTTCGCATGGGAGCTTCGCAACCACCGGCTGGAGCAACTTCTCAGCGAGCCCCTAAGCGCGGCGGCCCGGGTGCACCGATGGCTCACTGCGGCAGAGGGCAACTGCCCCCCCCCTCCCCCGCGCCCCAGCAAGGACTTCGTAGCCTCCCTCCGTGTCGTGAATGGCACTCTGGAGTGCCCGCCACAAGAGGACCCCCGTCCGTACCGGGACCTGCCGGGGCGTTTCTCGAATCACCTGCAAGACGCCCCCTTCCCACCGTGGATCATCGGGCGCGGCTCCATGACCGCATGGGAGGCACGCACAGTGGGCCAGGAGTGGGTGCGCGAGTGGGGCCGGTGGTGCGCCGCCACGCGCGCCCCAGAGACCCCTGCGCAAAGATACACCTCGATTCCGCTCGAGGGGTGGAGGCCGCACACCCGGCCGAGGCCCACCATGATCCGCGGGGCGGGCCCTGACCACCCGTGGGACGCGGCGACGAAGGAATGGCTGCAAGCGGCCCCGGGGCCACAAACAGGATGGAATGGGGACGTGTCCTCGCTCGTCGGAGCGCCCGTCCCTCCCCGCATCGTCCTTCACACCGCCAACGTGCTCCGGGCCACAGAGATACACACATGGGGACACGGCTCGGCCACCATCCGATGGCACCCCCCGGAGGACGAGGCCGCCCGGCTCGCCGTGGCGCACTTCAAAACTGGGGGGCCTGTATACGACGACGCCCTTTCCCGGCTGGACGACACCCGGGGGCCCTTAGTCCTCATGCTCCCCACCGACCTTGCAGCCGCGCTGCGCCAGGAGCTGGACAGCTGCGACGGGCTGCGAGTAGAGTCTAGAGTGGGAGGCAGTCGCGGACGGCTACCTACTGGCCCGCCTAAACCAGGACGCCGCGGACGAGTGCCCGTGGGATATGCTGGCGCCCCACCGCGCCGGGCGCCACGTGTATATGGCAAACCTTCCCGGGGGGCACCCCCGCCCAGCGTGGGAGGACCTCACCGCCGCCTTCAACGGCCACGGGATACTCCCTGACGATACGTGGCGGGAGGTCCAGCGGAAGACGCTCGGCGGGGACTACCGGCGCCGCGTCCGCGCCCGCCTGCAGGAGATCCGGGACCCCCTCCGACAGAGGTGGGACGACCTCTGACTCCGCCGTCTCGGCCCTTGGTTGCCGCCCTCCCACCTCCCACACACCTGCCACCTCTGAGGGGAATGCGACACGGTGTCCTCCACAGCGCCGACAGGCGCCAACAGGTGCGCGCAGTGCTCCCAGGTGGCCGCGTGCCCCTGGCCCGAACCTCCCGCGGGCCCGCACAGGCGCACGGAGGAGGAGGCTTTGCACCGGCGCATCGGGGGAGCACACGCCCCCTGACACGAGCGCGCGGGCCCCGCGGGCGCCGCCCTCCTGTGGACCCACGTGCACCTGCGGGACCCAACATCCGTTGCGCACCTGTCGCACGTGTTTGCGCCCTGACTCCCACCCGCCGCCACACTTTGCAGAGCCCGTAGCACCATGCCTCGCCGACGGGGGGAAGGGCCGGGACACGCCAGGGCCCGCCACCAAGCGCAGGAGGCGGCCGTCTGGGGCCTGGTAGCGGACGCGGTGACGGAGGCGCATGACGCGCACGCTGCCGCACGACGCGACCCGACGGGCAGTGCGAGGGCTTTCCTGCACGAGGCCGCCCTCCCGGCCGTCCGCGCCCTGAACAGAGCAGGGGCCCCTGCGCTACTCCCGGCGAAGCACCGGATCGTGAACGCCGTCCAGCCGGGGCTCATCAGCCCGGAGGCGGCCCCCTTTGGGCACTGGATGGAGTGGCGCGAGTCCAACCGGTCGGGCCAGCCCCTGTCGATGGGGGACGACCTGCGGCTGACGGGAGCGGGGTCTGCCATGTCTCTCCGCAGCAGCGCCCCAGCCCTGCTGCACGCGCTCAGGGCGCGCTGCCCCGGGGACACGGCCCCGTACCTGAACCAGGCGCGGGCCACATACCCCGGGGGGGGTGTCCGAGCTGGACGCGGCGCTCCACCTTCTACACCCACGGGACGAGGACCTGCAGGTGGGCGAAATCACGGTGTTCGTGGAAGGCGCGGACGAGGGGCCCCCCCGCCCCCGACCGACCAACCCGGTATACGACGGCGACAGGCCGACCCCCCCCTACGCCGTCATGTGCGAGGCGATCCCCAGGGAGCCCACCTGGTGCCCCGCCCTCCCGCCGGCGACGCACGCGCCCCGCGGCTGGGCCCACCCAGAGCTGTCCTGCCCCCTCTCCAGGACCAGGGATGCCCACCACAGGGGGCAGGTCCTCTGGCAAGAACGCCCGGGCACCCCCCTGCTCCTCCTCGTCGTCGCGACCCGCAGGGACCCGGAGCGGGTCCTGGGGATCACCCCCACCCACCTCTACGGGGCAGCAGCGTACCCCGCCCCCCCCTCCCGGCGCCCGCGGCGCGGGACGGGGTACACACCTTCCTGCGGACACAGGGGGTCACCCCCGTTACGGGGGTCCACCTAGTGCGGCTCCCCCCGGCACCACCCGACGACCACCGGGGGCCCAGGGCCCTGAGCCCCGCCCCAGACTGGGAGCTGTGGCGCGACGGATGGGCCGCCCGGCTCCCCCGCCTCCCCTTCCAGTGCCGATGGATGGCCACCGGCCCCCGCCCGTACGGGGCTGACGCCACCCCCGGCCCCCCACCCCCTCCCTGCCTCCCCCCCGCGGAGGACTGCACAGCACTACCCACGGCACGACACGGATGCACCGGGAGGTAGTGAGAAGGGCGCACCTGCGACTACGCATGCCTACCAGGATAACAGTGATGTCGGACTCCGATGGCTCCCCCCAGCGGGACGCCCGCCACCACCGCCGGTCCCGCTCCCGCTCCCCCGTCTCCCCGGGATGTGCGGGAGAGACCCTCGAGGAGCGTGAGGAGCGGGGGCTGGCGGAGGCGGCGGTGCCGGTCGGGCCGCCGGCTGGGCAGCCCCGGGCGGCCTCCGACGACACCGGGCCGTTGACCCAGGGGCCGAAGCGGGCCGAGGAGACCGCCCCCGCCGCCCAAGCAGCAAGCCCTGCCGCCCCGCCCCGGGAGGGGCCCGGGACACACGGGGGGCTGAGACCGAAGCCCCAGCAAGCCGCGCCGCGGCCCCGACCGCGGCCCCCGGCGCGCCGCCAGCGCGGGGGGTAGCCCCGGCGCAGGACCCAGGCGCTTTGCCGGGGGCTGCCGCAGCCGCAGAGGGGGACGGCGAGGGTGCACGAGGGGTCGAGACCGCGGCCCCGGCGAGCCGCGCCACCGCCTCGGCCGGCCATGCCGCGGCCCCCGGCACGCCGCCGACGCGGGGGACGGACCCCGCGCGGGCCCCGGGCGCCTCGCCGGGGGCCGCCGCAGCAGCAGCAGTGGGCAGGGAGGGCGCGAAGTACCGCGCCCACACCAACCCCACCCACACCCACACCAGCCCCCCCAAGCCGTTCCCCCCCAAGCCCTTCCCCCCGGGGCGGACGCGGCACGTCCGCCCCCCGGCGCCCGAGCGATCGGCGCCGGGCGTCACGCTACCGCAGCTGCAGAGGCAGCGGGACGCCCGGCCCGTGATCCAGGAAGGGGGGGACGGCGCGCAGGCGGGGCAGGGTGCCAGCCACAGGAGCGCGGAGCGGGCGACAGGAGGCGACAGGGGGAGTGCCCAGGGACACACGCAGGGGGCGGGCCAGGGCACACGCGGCAAGGAGCAAGGGCGCAAAGGCGGGCGAGGCACCGAGGCCAGCAGCAGCGGAGGGGGACAGAGCGCGGGCAGCGGACGGCGCGACGCGGGGCAGGGAGCCGGGAATGGGCCAGGGCACGGGAAGGGCGCGCAGGAGCGCGAGCAGGGCGCCAAGGCGGGCGGCCACGGAGCGCATGGAGCGGAGCAAGGAGCGGTGAACAAGCGTGGGCGCAGCCAAGGGCATGGGCACGGGCACGGGAAGGGCACGGGCGCCGGCAGTGCAGGCCAGGGCGCGGGTGACAGGAAGCGGAACCCACAGCACGGACAGGGGGACAGAGGCGTGGGGGCCGGGAAGGTACCCAAGGGCAAGGGCAAGGGCGCCGTGGGCCCCCGGGGACAGACAGGACGGGGCATGGGAGCCCTGGAGGGAGGGCGGAGCGAAGGGAGGGGGACGGGGGGCGGGGCGCCCCCGCAGCTGGACGTGCAGCCGGTGCGGTGCATCCCCCCCGGCATCCAACAAATGCCGGCGCACCACACCCACCACCACCACCACCACCACCACGCCCACCTCTACAACATTGACCCCGACGCCGGAGAACTCATCCCCCCCCAACCCCCACGACCGCAGCACCAGCCAGCCCCCCCCGCGCGGAGGGCGGAACCGGCGCGGATGGCCTCGGCGGGGGGGGGGCGGGGCGCAGCGCTGGCGCCGCAGGCACAGGGGCCGCAGGGGGAGCCGGCGCGAGGGGCAGGAGGGGCCCGGCCCTGGGACCAGGACTGGGGCACGGTCCCGGACCTTCTGGGAGATGAGGCCCTCTCCCTGGTCGTGGAGGTGTACGGGTGGTTGAGCTGGGCCTGCTCGGGGAGCACCAGGGGGATGAGGAACCGGCCCTTCGATGCCGTGCTCCTCCGGAGCGACAGGGGGAACCGGAAGGTACCCCCGGGGGGGTGGGCGGCCCCGGAGGACCACGAGAGGGTCCTCTGGGCGGTGATCTGGGAGGCCTGGCCCGACAGGGAGCCGACGTGGCCGGCCTTCCTGGAGGGGGGGACGGTGCTCTGCATCATGGATGCGGACGCCAACAACTGGCTCCCCAGGGCCTTGCGCAACACCCTCACCCACTGGGGCTCCCGCGCGCGAAACCCGCCACCGCCACAGCCCCAACCCCGACACAAGCGGCGACGCAGGTGACATCCCAGACGGCGGGCACGGGAGAGTGGGGGGGGGACAGTGCCGCGGGGCGCCCCCCCGGCGGAGCAGGGCCCCCCGACCCACGCCCCCCCCACAGTACAGCGCGACGAGGGGGCGCGCGCCACCTCCCGTGGGAGGGGGGGCGGGGGCAACGAGCGCGAGGGGGGGCCCACTGCCCCGCAGCCCACTAACCGCTGACCGCTGACCCACACAGCCGCCCCCAGCACCCACCGGCCCTCCCCCCCCCCCCCCCGAGCCAGCCAGCGCCGCGCGGTGACGGCGGGGGAAGCAGGGGACCCAAGCGAGGGCCTGCACGAGGGTCCGGCTCTCACAGGGTAGAGGGGGGCGGGAGAGGAGTGCGCCCCCCCAACCGACGGCTGGCCCCCCAGGGCCAGAACCGCCAGGCCGCCCCCCCCGCGGCCGTCGGGGGGCGGCGTCAGGGGACCAGGGCCCCCCCCCCTCCCCCCCCCCCTGGCCCAAGAGCGGACGGAGGCCGGCCGGAGAGACAACGGCCCCGCACCCCCCCCGGGGGGGCCGCTGCACCTAGGGCAGGGTTGGTACCATACAGTACGTGTACCGTTCGGTATCGATACCATACAGTACTCCGGTGTCCTGTATGGTATCGCCTAGCCCCAATGAAGACCCAGTAGGCACCACTAAATGTCCGCTGAATCCTTGGTTTTACGATATATTTGAGCTGATTCCAACAACCAAACTTTTATCCTAAAAACACCAGAAAATTTCAACAAATATTTGTTACCACACACCTGCTTTTAAATGTTTCTCAAAACACCCTGCAAATGATTCACACCTTAAATTGTTTGCTTCCCTTTTATGCACTACCCTGCCTGCAGTTCAGCCAAAAAGACAATGTTTCTTAAAACACCGTGCAAATGACTTTTCAGCTCTACCCTGTCTTGCCCTGCAACTCAGACACAAAGAATACTTTAACGTCGACTTTACTGCACACTGTCTTCTTCCTGGTCCAGCGCTAAGCGTGGGCCTTGAAAGAGGGGTCCCAGGATTCAACAGAGCTAAACAAAGGCAAGGCTACACATCAGGATATCAATACACACATGCATGCCACGCCTCAGGGTTGATGGAGGCACAGAGGCCAAAGTCAAATTTACAGATCCACTCATTGCATGTGAATGACAGGCACACGCACGTGACACACACTGAAAACAAGACTTCTGGCGAATACAACTGGAGGCAGACGACGCTTTTTTACCTTGGCGCTTGGGCGCAGCGCGGAGGTCGCCCCAGGCAGTGCTGCGTCGCCCTGACTTCACGCGTCGCCCTGACTTCACGCGCCACGCGTCGCCCTGACTTCACGCGCCGTGCGCGCAGTGCTGCTTCGCTCTGATTCTACGCTCAGTGCTGCTTCGCCTTGACTTCACGCGCAGTGCTGCTTCGCCTTGACTTTACGCGCAGTGCTGCTTCGCCTTGACTTTACGCGCAGTGCTGCTTCGCCTTGAAGTCCCGCGCAGTGCGCGCAGGGCTGCTTCGCCCTGATTCTATGCCCATTGCTGAGGCTTCGTTGGTGGACGCATCACTGGAGCATGAGGCTTGCGCTTGCACAGGGAGAGGGGCTGAGGCCCCAACATACACGCCGCTCGTCAGTAGGGTGGTCATCACGCTGATCGCTGCAAGCTCCGGCGACGGGTAGCTTCATTTGTGCTTGGCGTCGGTGGAACTTTTCTGACGCGGTTTTGAAGGGGTCTCCCAACTTGTGCACGGCTTTGAACGCGTCCTGCACGAGCACGTCCTCACATGGCCCATCTAAAAGGAGGGATTTAAAACCTTGCGAGCAGTGTTTTTCAGCGTACACGGCACCGCTGCTGGAAACTCATACACCGCTGAATGCGCATTTGCAACGCGGTCACAACAATACTAGTATTAGCATAATTCGTTCTTATGTTCCCAAAACTGCGACATTACGATTCAAGACTAAAAGTGGTGCCGTAATGCATAATACCGCTAATTACCAACATCGGTAGTAAACTTGCGATCCAGCAGCGTGTTTTTCGCAATATTTCAATTCATCTGGCAATTTTCCGTCTAGCGTGCGCGCGTGCTGCAATGCGGTGCCTGTCTGCGGCACCATCTCAATACCGCACACGTGCTGTGCGGTATTAATACCGGACGGTACGCGTTCGCGGACGGTACGCGTTCATGAACGCCGTTCGGTACCAGCCCTGACCTAGGGGGGGGGCACCGCGGCCGTGGCAAGCGCAGTCGCACGCCGAGCGACCCCGGTGGACCGCCCGCACACTCCCGCATTACCCGCTACCGACCGACAACGGAGCAGCGGCACCCAGGAAGGCACAAACGGAGCGGCCCACTCAGAGGCCGGCCTGGGGAAGGCGGGGGCGCGGACCAGGGCGAGGAGATCACTCCCCCCCCTCCCTCCGCCCCCCCCGACACACTGACCCACTGGCGGCCGACCGGGCCGCGCCTGACGCCCACGGCCGCCCGGCAACCCCCACAGCACGAGTATACCCCAGGGGGGCGCGCTGGAGACAAAGATCGACAGGGGCGGGGGCCACAGGCCACCCACCGGGTCAGGGGGGCGCGGAGCAGCGGAGCGCCCCCCCCCCCCCCCCCCCCCGGTCCCCCCCCAGCCTGCGAGCCGCAGGAGCGTTGGCCCTCCGCCCCCCCTGGAGCCGAGGGGACGTCCCCCCTCCCCCAGAAGGGACCGCCAAGCCAGAGGGCGGACGCAGCTGGACCCGCACGCCGCGCGCCCCTGGGCCCCCACCACCTGCTCCCGCGGGGGTCGCGGCCGACGGGCGAGCCCGCACCAGCGCGCCGGAGCAACGCACGGACCACGCCCGGGGGCGGCGCGCGACGACGAATCGAAACAGTATGGGGGCCGCGCCCCCAATGACCAGAGCATCGCCAGTGACACCCGCAGTGTTGCCCACTTGGGGAGGGCGGAGGGAGGGGTCGGGTCAGTCGGAGCCCGCAGGGGAGCGGTTCACGCGCCCCCCCCCCCCCCACAGCAATTGTCGTCCGTCAGCCCTGATGGTGAGTACTTCCCGACCGAGCCGGATGCCTTCAAGGAGGAGTTGTTGCGTCAAGCGATGGAACTGCACTGTGGCCGCCACATTGGCTCAGATGCAGGGTGGCTCCGGCGGCTTGCAGATCAGTACCGCCCACGCATGTCAGATCGGCCGGACATCACCGCGGCAACCCGATTGGCCCACGCGCAGCGTGGTGAGCGTGCAGTGGATCCCAGAGCACCAGCCACCTCAGGTTCCCCGCCCAGCTTTCAGGAGATGCACTTCGAAATCTGACGATCAGGGTCAGAGGCGGCGGCGTTTGGGGAGCTGGTGCAGTCGCTGCAAAGCCGGCTGTCAGGCACCGCCATCGGAGTCCTGGTGGAGCTATTGCACGCCACACACAGCGGGGCTCCAGCCCGCATCCTCAATGCGGTTCTGCACCTGTGCCTCCTGAAAAAGGAGCCGCAATGGCTGGTGCGCATGAGCCGGCCAGTCATGCTGGAGGAGCCGGTGCGGCGGAAGGAGTCGACAGCGATATTCCACCGCCTCCAGATGGTGTCCACAGTGCAGGGACTCGACCCGCCCTCAGCCTTCGCCTACCGCAAAGAGTTTAGTAGCCAGCTGGTGGCCATCTTCTGTCGCTGGGCCATTCCAGTATGGATACGGGAGCGCGGCCGTCTGTGGGTATTCGACTGGGACGAGAGCAACGCGTTCTGTAACGTGCAGCGCGAATCGCTGCAGCAGGTGTGCCCTGACGGCATCCGTGTAGACCCGTGGTACCAGTCCTTCTACGGCAGGCTGAGCATCTACGTGCAGTCGCCGTACGGGCTGGTGGGCCCCTACCGCATGCTCCACGGTGGGGCCCAGGGTGACAGCATGGGTGTCGGAGGGTTCAAAGAACTGGGCTCCGTGCGCTCCAGAGCGAACGCGGCCATCGTGGCCAACGCGCTACGCCCAGAAACTGGCGGTCCAGGGGGGCCTGACCCAGCCGACTGGTGTCCCGTGCATCCGGCGTGTGCAGCAGAGTACGTCCCAGAAGTATCCTCCAGCGACGACAGGCGCATCTTCGCATACACAGACGCAGGAGCAGCCCACGTACTGCGGGTCAGCCAGAAAACATGTCTGGCCGGAGGTGGGGCCATCAACCGGTCCAAGTTGAAGGGGTACCTCCTGGTCGACAAAGGGGGCGCCCTGGGCTACGCCGCCGGCCAACTGTCGACCGTCCTCGGCGTCATCAAAACGGACTCAGCCGACCTCGCCATGGTGAAGATTCCCGTCGTCATGGGTGAACCACCCAGAGCAGTACTGGTCAAATACGAGGAGGCACTGCGCCACCTGCACTGGGCAGTGCCGCGGACGGAGCCGGTGTATGCCTTAGCTCTGCGAGTGGTGACCACCTTCGCGCTGACCAAGGCAGATTTCGTCCTGGACGTGGTCCCAGCAGTGGGTTTCAATCTGGAGGCATGCCAGCGGCTGTCGGATGGCATCCACAGGCGCGCTCTGGGGCTGCCCCGCAGCTTCCCCAGAACCCTGCTCTATCGACCGCTACGTATGCTGGGTCTGCATGCGCCCAGGCTGCAGGACCGTCACGCGGTCCGGTTTGTGCACACTTTATTGGGCGCCCTCAACTGCCGCAGTAGCTATGTCGCTGACCTTCTGCGACATGAGCTGGGCCATAAGGCGTGGGTCCCGCAAGCGTACTCCGACGCCCACGTGCTGCACTCACTCCTCGAGGCGTGGCAGCTGCAGCTGGTCCTGCTACCGGCAGCACACGTGCCGCCAACAGCCATGCATGTGAGCCTGCACCGGGCCCCGGAAGGCCCTCAAGTCGTGGTGGCTTCTGATGGGGCATGCGGCCAGCGATCGCTGGCGTATGCGGCAGTCCTTGCAGACGCCCGCGGGGTGTTTGCAGAGGCGTGGTCTGCAGTGGCAGTAGAGGACCCGTACCCATGGGCAGCGGAATGGTTCGGTAGATACCTGGGGCTCGCTGTACTCCGCGAGATGCGCCTTCCTCTAGCCACGCGAGTGCTGGCCCTGGCGGACAACACCCACGTCACCACCGAAGGGGAGGATCACACCGTGTCGGACAGCCCGTATGTCGATAACCTGCGGGTCCAGTACGCGGCCGGACTGCACCTCTGGCAAGCAGACGAAGTGTACGTGCCAGCTCAGCAGGACTTCGCGAGCGGTGCTCCTAGCCCCGCGCCGGGGCTAGCCGGCCTTCAGCACAGGGCGCACAGTCTGGCGACGTCGCGGATGTCGGACGTGGAAGAGGGCCCCATGCCATTTGCAGCGGACGTCGGAGGCGTGGCGGTACTCACGACGGGGGGCGTGCCGTATCTGCGTCACTCTGTGGCCATGCAGCGCCGGTACGAGCAGTTAGCACCAGCGATGCCGCACCTGGATGCCCTCTTGCACCGCGACCCGGCGGCTGGGACGTCGTGGGAGCGAGTGGTTCAGGAGGCCCGTTTATCCAAGGACGCCCTCAACGTGGCCACGTGGCTTCGGGCAGCCCGGACGATGGCGACAGCCCCAGACAACGTCTTCAACTGCCCGTTCTGCGAACAGTCGTGTGCCGGATGGGGCCAGCACCTACTGGCAGCATGTGGCAAAGTGGCTCTGGCCGTACAAGCTGGCTTTCGTGCGCTGGTACTCGCGGCAGCGCCCGGTGCAACAGTGCCAGAGTGGGTGACCACCACGTGGGTACGCCTAGGGCGTCCCGGTGGTGACAGCCTGCACCTGGTCCTGCGGGCCGACCATGAGGTGACAGCGACGTGGCCACCAGCGCGCCCCCACACAGTATACGTCACGTGGTCGGGGATGCTCATGGGCACATGCGCGGAAGCGTCACGCTGGCTTACGGCAGCTCGTAGAGACAGCCTGGCCAGCGCCTACCTGGAGGCACTGGCCACATATGCCCGGTCAGCAGCCTGGGATCTGTTCTGGACTACATCCAATGGTCCAGTGAGCGGGTGGACGCATGGGCTGTCGTGGCAACACGCCGCGTGCCTGTCCGCATTGCTGCACCTGTACGACCGCGCTGTCACAGCGCTGGCGGAGTCCCCAGGCCTGGGCGTGGCAGCCCTGGCGGAACCAGAGTTCCCTCTGGGTTCAGACGGGCAGCACTGTTCAGTGCTTGTCGTGATTGGTGGCGGACAGGCGCCTGCCTGGGAAGGAGCCGCTGTACACCGCTGGAGCCTGGCGCGGCTGGACGCCCAGCCAGAACATGTGCATGTTCGTGTTGGAGACCGATTCTGGATGTCTGCGCCGGAAGGAACAGTGCCGCAGGGGCTGGCGGAGGCGCTGATGGCCCTGTCGGCAGTGGTGCCAGGCAGCTCCACAGTGGTCCGCGCCAGGGGAGACCCCGATGCCCCTCCCGGGGGTTCGGGCCCGGCGGCGGCGGAGTGATCCCGCGAGCGTCGAGAGCGGCGGCCCAGCCGTGTGGGCGCCGCCCTCAGGGCGCGGTGGGGCTGCCCCGGGCCAGCAGAGGCTGGCCAAGGAGCGATGCAGGCGGTATGCGCCAAGTGCAGCAGGCTGATGTGTCGTGCGGTCGTCCTCTTTCTGGTGGCGGAGTGTGCTCAGACTACTCCGAAGATTGCGCCGCTCCCGGGGGACCCAAATTTTTCAATTGACGGGTCCGTCGCGTTTTTCAAGTCGGGAGAGTCCAACCCAACCCAACCCAACCCCCCCCCCCCCCCCGCTAGGCAGGCCGCACCCGGTGCACGGGGCGGCCCCGCGACCCCGACCGAACGCGCACGCCGGGGGGGAATGCGCCGGCGACGAGAGGGGGGCAGGGTAGGGAACCGCAGGCCGCCCCCCAGAGGGAGAGCAGGGGGGCCGCGGCGCGACCGACCCCCCCGGACCCCCCCCACGTGCCCGCAAGCCGCGGGGGCGTCAGCCCCCACCCCCCCCGAGGCAGAGGGGATGGTCCCCCCTATCCCCGCCAGGACTGCGGCGCCCGAGAGGGGGGCCGGGGCAAGGCCCGCCCCTCCGCCCCAGCTGCCTGCTCGCACAGGAACCGCAGAGAACAAGCAAACCCGCGCCAACGCGCCAGGGCGCCACACGGACCGCGCCCGAAGACGGCAAGCGAGCACAAACCGGAGCAGTATGGGGGCCATGTCCTCCATGACCAGAACGACGCCAGTGACACCCGCTTTGTTGCCTGCCCTGGGAAGGCAGAGGGACGGAACGAGGCAGAGCGATCCCCCGCCCCACTGGCCCCCCCGGCCGCACAAACGGGGGGCACGGCGCACAGGCCGCCCCCCCCCGCCCCACCCCACCCCCTGGCAAGGGAACGCCTCGAACGCGCAGACCGACCCCACGGGGAGCGCACAACCCCAAGCCAGGTAGGGGGGAAACCGGACCGGCCGACCCCCCCCAAGCACGCCAAACGGAGCAAGGGACCGCGGCAGGACACGCGGAGGAGCACGGACCGCGTGGAACGGCCCTACCAGCGCCCAGCGCCGGGACCGCGCGAGGTGCGCGCGCCACACCAACCGGGGGAGGGGGGGGGGGGAGCGGACGCCGCGGGAGCGCGAGTGCACACACACACAAAGGGCACGCGGGAAATACCAGAAGGGCAACCGGACCGAGCTCGCGGAACGCACAGACCGCGTGGAATGGCGTACCAGCGAGCGAGGGTAAGGGACACCCGGACGGGACGGCCCGCCACACACAGCGCCGGACACGCGGGGCGGGAAGGGGGAAACGGGGGAGACACGACACCAGGTACCGGCCCGAGCCCTCCGGACCGGCCGCGAGCGCCGCGCACACACGGCGAGGGCACTGCACCCGCCAAGGCAGTAGTTGCGCACTGCGCCATGCCCCAACCCCAAGGCTAGGCAGCCACCGCGCCAGCCCAAGGGGGTCCCACTGGCGACAAGCCAGTAGCACGGACCCGGCAGCGCCGGCGCCCCGGGCGACCACGCATTAGGGGGGCGACGCAGTGGGTAAGCGCCCGCAGCCACGGCTGCAAATTGATGTACTGACCGGGGAGTGGCGAAAAGGAGAAGCCGGGGACGGACAGGGCTCCGAACCCTGTGAACCCGGGGGACTCCAGGCAGGAGGTGCGGCTTGTAGGGCCCCCCACTAGGCCCCGGTGGGGAGGATATCACCTGGCCCGACCAGGTGGCCACCGAGGCCGAAAGGCGTCTAGTACCCACAAAATCAAACCTCAAACCTCAAACCTGATTCTTCACCCGACCTTCGCGAGAACGCTTTGACAACCCCTTTGATTTGAGCAATACCTCGCTGCACCGAGCTTCTTTTGCCGATGAGGGGTTTTGTATATTCTGTTGGCGTATGAATGTCCATTCAATCATAATCCATGTCCATCATCAATCCCAACTTGACCGGCGTAGCAAAATGCTCATGCTTCATTGGGATTGTTGCGTGAGATGTTGCGGATGGCTCCTGGCCATGCAGGACATGATGTTCATATTCGTCTTCACCAATTGTTGACACCATTCGCAAAAAGGAACGGAACAAACAAACAAACAAACAAACCACAAAAATAACAAGACGAGTGATGAAGGAAAAATTAAAATGTATCACTCAAGCAAGATACGTATACACAAAACGATGCTACCATGCAATACGACTTTTCGTAAATCGTCCTATCCTTCTTGAAGTCTCCAAAAAATCAAGGAAAAAAAATCAAAAGGATGATTCAATGATACAAACCCAAAAATCAAATCTAAACTCCAATGCTTTTCCCAAAAGATAACCGCCCTCAAGTCACCCAGCATCAACTCGCAAGGCAACAAATCAAGCAGCACAAAACTGTGTATGAACCTAAAGTGAGGGTCTCCGTGAGGCTTCTTCACGTAGTGAATCCCCATATTCTGTAATTTGATTCCCGAATATGCAATCCGGAAGACCCTGAGAGAGGGCGAGAAAGAAGCATGTCAAAAAGAAGATGTAAAATGATATATGCATATGTGCATGTTCGAAACAAACATGTGTGCATGAATGCAGGGACGAGTGGCATTTACTGACGAGTGAACCATTGACTCTCCCTTCTCCCTATAGCACCGCAACACACATATGTTCTCCCTAAATTAATCATGTTCACATAATCGCCACAAGGACATGCAAATAAAATGGTATGTACATTCCAAGTATGTACATAAATGTGGCGAATGCAAACGAAAGAATCAATAGCACTTGGGCAAAGTAGCGACATTCGATGAGTAATTTCCATAAATCCATAGAGAGTAAGGCAATGGGGTCAGATGTGCGATGAGATGCAAAAATGAAAGTCAAAAGCTGTAGAAACAACACACTAAATCAGAGTGGACCCCTGTATGAGTGAAACACATGTAGCCATGGGGTCGCTCACATCGTCCAATATCACATTGAAGCCGGTTCGGACCCCCGTGGCCATCTTTCGGTCACTTGGGGTGTGTATCTATGTGCCGGCAAGCCGCCATTGGCTGATATCATACTCCCCCATCCACCTGACCTAACCTGATGTGATGGTGTGATAGGCTTGGCGATTCCAGCTATGAGCGGCCATATTCAATACCGAGGCGCCGCCGGCTGAGATTTATATATCAGAATATCAGGAATCAACAGGGTTTTTTTATCATAATGTTTCCGTAATTTTTCAGCTATCCGTTCTGATTGTCAATGTATCGGCAACTGTCAGTTGGCTCACGATTTTGCGGTAACCGATTGGTTAACTGTTATTTACAGATATTTTGGCGGAAACCCCAATGAAGGGTCAGATTTCATCAGAAAAGGGTTCGTTGCTTCCGCAATTTTCATGTTCTACACTCGCAAAATTAATCCGATTTTTTCAGACATTCAGAATCAGATTTTCGACTTCGAGGTCGCCGCACTAGATATGATGACTTTTGAGTGGTCCTACATTTTTCCCCGATCACGAATCAACCTTCCTTTTGTTGTCTCCTTCATTTTTCTTGGAGATATAGGCGAAACAAAATGGATTCGTGAGGCCACTTTGAAAAGTCATATCTCCCGCTCAATGCGAGGAGTTACAATTTTGAGATAATGGCTGGAATCGCCTTGGTCTCAACTCAATTTAGGAAGCGTCAAACGCCTTTGATGTGTACACATGCCCGGTGTAGTAAGGGATAATAGTCAAGAGGGTAGAAAGTGATTTATCACTCTTGGACCATGCGACCGAATATTTTAATGCGACTTTCGAGTGTACCGCATGAGTGCTGGGGTTGCATAGAAACTTTCCTTGGGTTCCTACGTATCTTTAACGTGAAGTTATGTCCATGGAGGGGCATGGCATACCATGGTGGGAGCCACTTCTTAAGGGTATGTGTTATATGGATGGTATGTGCTTCGCTATACTCACGCCCATGTTATATATCTCTGTTTGTAGAAAGATATGTGGAGTCATACGTGGCCAGGGCCTCGCCCATGTCCTAAAAGTGAGCTCCATAGCGCTAGACTAAGTGTACCGCACATATAGTGCATGTGGGAAGGCTTACGGAGCGACCCACAAGCGCCACTATCAATTTTCCCATTTTCATGGTGCGTATCGTGAGGAGGTTCGAAGGTGTCCCTGTGAGTCCATGTGGGGATCCACGTGGGGGGACTGTTTGCAAATGGTCCCAAGCAATCGTGTTTTGACCCATATGTTGATACCATGCGTGAGCGAAGTTATATACTATTGTGATTATCATGTATTTAGCAACATTTGCATGTTTTTGACCTCATTTTATGCTTAATTTTGTATTTCATGTGCTCAACTGGTCGGCTAACAGTAAAGTGCCTGGAGATCCGTGAACTATGGTATGTTGCTTATATGTTGGCATATGCTTCGGTGTTGCACCTCACCATATGCTGGAACACGTGGTCACTTTTGCGTGGCACACGAGGCCTCACAAAATTCGGTCTCAAATTCGTGAGTTGACTTGTGAAGCATGGCATGTGTATATCCGGAGGGGTTGGGGAGCCAATGTTGGGATATTCTTGGGCAAGCACCTTTGGTCTTCATCACCCTTGTATATTACTATCCGGTTTGGCACATGCATGGAACATTTGAATACTTGCCGTATGCATTTTTGAGTATATAATTGAATTTTGGGCACGATGGTGTGATTTGCCTGCTTTTGCTAGGTTGTGAGGTCATCTTCATGGGGCAATTCTCCAAGCCCAATCGACTCCAAGTCCAACCAAGGTTATGTCAGGGTAGGGCATGGTCCTGAGTACCACTCTAGGCCATGACACGCCACCTCCCATATTGGGCTAGGATTTAGAGGCTTGGGAGTGAACACATTTTTTGGGTTTGTGTAGTGACTTTTGACACATGGCATTTAGCCATCTTATTTGACTTGGTTCAGGGCATCATGTTCGCGAGACGGGGGAAGGTCTTGAGTCCAGGGAATGAGGGGTCTATGGCTATGATTGTGTATGTTTCCATCTTTCCCCAATTTTGCTTGATTTGTGTTCATATGCCAATTTCAGGGCTTTTTCCATTATTCTATTGGTGCAATTCTATGTACATGCCCAACGCCCGTGTCTCCGTGTGCACCGTGAGACGACCGGCGTGTTGAAAGGAGTTGTTGAGTGTCAACGCGGGACCTCAAACACCCTTGGAAGCCCTCAGTGTGGATTATTTGGATTTGAGCTATTGTACTTGGGAGTTGGTTATTGCAAGAGATCAGGATTTGTGTGAAGGAGCCAGATTTTTGTTTCTTTTCTTGGAAGTTGTGCAGGATAGGACAAGATCATGCAGAACCTGGTGAGAAGCAAGACCATAGGAGTGACGGGAAATGGTGGAAGGGGTACAGCAGGGGCCGGTCCTGGTAGGGACCTTCTTTATGGTAGCAGAGGAGTACCTGCCCCCTACCGCCGCACCGGGGACTTCGGCCCTCATGAGCCCTGCCCAAGGACGCCCCAGGTGCAGATCGTTGAGTTGGTGGAGTCGACGCCGGACTTAGAAGCCCAAGAAGAGCGAAGATGCCCAGGACGGAGAGCCCTTGCAGGACATGGGCTAGACATGGAGGACCTGGCCTCCATGTGTGACAGGCAATGCCGCAAGGCTTGCAATCTCCGCTCCGCTGAGGAGGAGTCTGGGGAGACTGGCAGCAACGGCAGGGCCCGGCGTTACCGGAAGCGCGGGTCCCCAAAACCCGCGGCGGAAGCCAGGGCGATGGAGACGGATCCCAGCCCGGTCAGGCTGTGGTCAGCTGCAGATTCCGAGGGGCATTCCGATGGCTATCGGACCGCTTTCCCTTCGGAGTCGGAGGAGATGGCCATACCGCCCACAAGGGCGCACACAGCCCCAGAACCCAGCCTGGAGCATGACGCCGAGGCGTTGGAGAGGCCTACCAGAGCCAGAACGGCGCCTGTGGCCCGGCACACGGAGCCAACGCGGGATAACATAGGCGACACACCCATGGCGGAGGAGACCGAGTCGCCGGGAAACGTGGGATGCACCAGATCAGGTGGAAAGCACGTTGAGTGCCACTGCGGGCACGTATGCTTCCTCATCGGCAAGTACCCAAAGATGGGGATAGACGCCATCGTGCAGCACCTCGACCGCCTGGACAACCAGAAGGACGGCCTAGAGGAGGACATCGCGGGGATCGTGGATGACCAGTCAAAAGCAGAGAGAGACATGGCGGAGCTGCGAGCGGAGCAGGACCGGTACCGGGAGAAGTTGAAGATGGCCCTGCAGAAGCAGCAGCGAGTGGTGGACAGCCTCCTCCACCTGGTGGAGGACATGTCGGGACGCCTGAAAAGGCTAGAGGAGTTACAACCACTCGCCTCGGGTCCGGAGCTCCCGGCAAGGCCGGCAACGGCAGAGCTTGTGGAGCGGGTTAAGACCCTCAGGAGCGCCATGGAGAAACCCACGGGCGGCCCTGCAGAGGCACCTTACGCGCCTCCGCGTGTTGACCCGGGTGCGCTGCCGTTTGTTCCCATGTTCAGCGAATCGATAATGCTCGGGGAGCATACGGCACCGGCTGGGTCCATGCGGGAAGGGCACGTAACCACGGACCTGAGGATCCTGACGGTACAGATGTCCCATCCCGCCCAGGATCCACCGACCACTACGACTGCCCAAGCAGTTTATGCGGAAGAGGAGATCCAGACCATGCAGGGGCGAACCATGGGAAGGGCCGACGGACATGGTCCAGGCCATCCGGGCGGAAACCTGTGGGTGAAGGACCCCACTACGGGGATATGGACAGCCGGTGGAGCAAGTCCTTCCCACATCCCAAACCCCATGGGTTCAGGGCCAACCGGATCGCACTCCATGGAGGAGAGGGAGGTACGGGGAGTGTACTCACACCCCCCGGCAACAGGTGGTATCCGTCTCGGTGGAGTGGTGGCTGCGGACGTCGGGGACGCCATCAGGATTGATGACCTCAGGGGAATCAAAATCCCCTATTACCATGGCAATCCCTCCAACCTGGATGACTTCATCCTGGATTGGGAGGACTTCGCCGAGGAGGTCGTCGGCGAGATGAGGGGAGCGCCAAGGGACAAGTGGGTATGTCCGACATTCCCGCACAGGCTGGCGCAGGACCTGAAGGAGGAGCTCAGGGATCAGATCCGCGAGGGATTGATCCAGACAGAGCAGGCCTGTCTCCAGTGGCTGGAGGACGAGGAGCGAGTGGACGCCCCCAACCAGAAATTGGAGGATTTGTGGTCCATTCCGCTGCCGCTGGAGCACGGAGAATTGAGGGTCCGAGAATGGAATCGGTACATCCGCAAGTACCGAAGAAGCCTCAAGCTCGTGGAGGACTGGAATGAGGCCAGCGAGATCCGCCACCTGCTGAAGGACGTCCTCACCGGGCACTGGAAGAGAAGAGTGGAGGATGAGGAGAAGGGGAGAGCAAAGAAGCGCGTGGCCGTACGGATCATGGCATCAGAGGACACCCACGCCGGAATAATGAAGTTTTTCCGGCGAAACCTCGGCGAGCCCAGTCGAATGTTGGGGTTGAAGAACGTCGTCTACGTGGAGGTATTCGGCGACATCATGGGGCAAAGGCTGATGCGCCTCAACAACATGGAGTGGAGGCGCGGAGAACCGCTGAGGATGCAGGTCATCTTCGCCCGCATGAGCCTGGAGGAGATCGTGAAGTACATCACGGTGGAGCTGAAGCTCAACGTAAAGAACGAGGCCCACGTGCAGGATCGACAAGGCCAAGGACATCGAGGTCATCGAGAAGATCGCCACCACCGAGAGGTCAAGGGGGAGGCGGTCGGCACCGCGGAGGAAGGGAGTGGAAGCGGCCAAGATCTTTGGACCGCGACCACGCAGGAGGATCATGAAGAAGCCCACTTCTTCGCGTTCGTAGCGCACAATACGAAGGAGAATGGGCAGGACAGGTCCAGGTGGAACCGCCTGGATCCCAGGGCCAAGAACCGCAGAGAACCGGTTGCTGGGTCTGCTACGGCAAGGGGAATAACCATGCACATGACCACCGGCATTGCAAGGTATATGAGGAGGAGAAGAAGATCTACTTCGCCGCCCATCCCGACAAGAAGCCCAAGGAGCAACGAATTGCCGATTGGAAGGCAAAGGGCGGAGACGGTGGAAGAGGCCAAGGAAAGGGCCAAGGGAGAGGCGGAGGAAAAGGCTATGGTGGAGGACCCGGCCCAGACCGACGCGTGAGGTCGATCGAGGAGGTTGCTGAGGACATGTTGAGGACGTTGGAGGAACTCAAAGCCCAGCAACGTGGTGGACAAAGTCTGAGCGGATCGCAGCAGGAGGGAGCTGCGGCAGGCCACGTCTGAAGGAGCCCCCATGGGAGTGGGACCTCGGAGGTCTCTCCTCCGAAAATCAGTGGAATCCTAGAGAAAGCGAAGGCACATCAAGTGGCGAAGAAGGCTCCAGAAGAGCCAAAACCACTGAGTTTTGCCACTCCCAACCCCTGGAGCGCCCTGCCAAGGGAAGTGTATGTGGGCAAGGGACGTGGCAAGAAAGAAGGAGCGACCACGGAGAGCCCCGTGGACGGGCAGGACCAGCCCAAGATCTACACCATCCGTAGACCATACCCTCGAAGTCCTGATGCACCCGGATGTGCTAGAGTTGCATGCCGTGAGAGTCGTCCATACACCGCAGGGTGACGAGCGGCAGTTGCACTTGAAGGTGCGTGTACGGTGCGGACAAGAGGAGTTGGTGGTGGATGTTTTGGTGGATGTGGGTGCCCAGGTGAGCCTGGTCCGGAGAGGGTTGTTCAAGGAGGAATCCCTGCAGCCCAGCCGTAGACCGGTACGCCTGAAGGTGGCCAATGGAGAGATTATGGGTGGTGGTACCCATGAGGCCACTATCAGTATGGAATTCTGGGAGCATGAGCGCTTGAACCGCCCTGATTTGGCGAAGAGAAGCACTCTATCCGGGATTTTCTATGTGGCCGACATTACAGATTGGGATATGATCATGGGGTATGACTTCATGGTGGCAAACGCCATTGGAGCCCTTCCCCATTGTGCAACGCTGGTCCGGGAGGATAATGAATGCCTTACATGGCTGTCCACGGACTATGCATGCAGATCATCCCAATGGAATGCTGAGGAAGAGGATCGGATCGTCCAAGCGGTGCAAGCTGTGGGTGCCAAGTCCAGAGGAGACCGCGGAGTTCAGCTCACGGAGTATGTAATGGCGCCCCAGGTGTATGCCAGGATGATTCAGACGCTGGGAGCCGAAGCGCCCGAGACCGACGTCCTCGCTTCCCGGGATGCCCCACTTTTGAGGAAGTGTAGGAGGCATTGGCATCGAGGAGACTCAGCCTGGCACAGGCATTGGGATTTGAAGGAGTGGGGGCCCTTGTATTGGCATGGCTCCCTGGACAATACCAGACGTACGGTGGAGAAGATCGTCGGGGATAGGGCGAAGGGGATCCTGGTCATAACCGGCATAGGATCCACCCCATGTCCGCTGGAAGGCCTCAAGTCGACGCTGGATTCCATCACCCTGAACGAGATGTCATTGGAGCCAGAGGAGGAGTTGTTCATCGACGCCAAGGGTTTATCAATGCCCTCCCCGGGTCAAGCGTGGGGTACCAAGGCTTTCCTGGTGGATGGGGCGCAAGCTCAGCCCACGGGTGATGAAGCATTCATCCGTAGGGTTGAGGCGGTGCCCATGCGGGTCATGTTTGAGCCCAAGGAGGGGACGGATCAGCCAATGGATGGCTTTGACGTCCTGTCCCACGCCGAGATTGACCACGTCGTCAACTACATGCGGATGGGGATGCATGACCGTGTGGCAGCCAAGAGGAGGCGAACCATGGTCACATCTCCGCATTGGTGGGATGACAAGATGTTGGTCACCGGCAAGTACGAGAAGGATGAGTTCGTGGCGAGGGTCATGGATCACATCGCGGACCAATATGACGGTCCGGTTGGGTCGGACCCGCCGACGTGGGATTTTCCAAGAATGGGGGCCGGTAGCGACAAGAACTCGGCTGATGCCGCAAAATTCCGAAGATTATCGGCGGGAAGCGCGCCCCACGACGATGAAGACGGCATATCGGACGAGGGGCAGTCGGACTCGGACCCGGAAGAGGCCTATACCGCTGTGCGGTTGGTTTAATCGATACCGAAGCAAGCGGCTGAAGAGGCCCAGGAGAACCCGAAGGCCGCCGAGCTGAAGGAGAGGCTGATAAATGCCTATCCGCGGCTATTCAGTGGCGTCGCCAACAAGAACCCTCCAGATCGTGGGAGGTTTGGCACAGCGAGGATCAAACTGAAGCCGAACCCGAAGATCTATCGTCATCGGGAGTACCAATTTCAGGGCGATCAGGCCGAGGCCATGAAGAAGTTGTTGGCCGAGTTTATTGAGCGGGGCTGGATCGAACCCTCCGACAGTGAGTGGGCCAGCCCAGCCTTTATCGTGCCCAAGAAGGAGAAGGGCGAGTGGAGGTTGGTGGTTGATTACAGGGGTTTGAACGAGCAAACCCAGCACGACTCGTACTCGCTTCCTCTGATCGACACCATCCTTCAAAAACAACAAAAAAAGCGGATCTTCACGGTGTTAGACCTGAAACACGGCTATCACCAGATGGCGCTACACCCGGACTCCAGGCCCTGCACAGCGATATCCACGCCGCTGGGGCCCATGCAGTGGAAAGTGGTGCCTATGGACGCCAAGAATGGCAACGCCGCTTTCCAGCGCATGATGGAGGACCTACTCGGTCCAGTCCGGGATTGTGCCGACCCCTTTATGGATGACATCATCATCCTGTCCGGCACGGAAGACATGACTGAGGACGAGCTCATCGAAGCGCATGAGAAGGATCTGCGCCGAGTGCTCAGCGAGCTGGACAAGCACAACATGGTGGCAAGCCCACCAAAGCCTCACTCTTCGTGAGGGAAGTGGAGTTCGCGGGTCACGTGGTTGGTCACGGGCAACGCCGTCCCACGCCTGGGAGGCTGGTGTCTCTGCACCACTGGGAGAGGCCCCAGACCATCAGCGAACTCCGATCCTTCATGAGGTTCTGCAATTACTATTCGGGCTATGTCCGGATGTATGCAGAACTATTGGGCCGGCTGCACAAGATGCTGCAGGTGGGCAAGTTCGATGGTCGGAAGGGAAGCAAGAAGAAGCTTGCCTGGAGCCCTGAGGCCCAAGATGCGTTCAGCCGCCTGAAGGAGCGTACTGGAATGCCGTGAGCGCCCCGTCGGACGACGAATGGCCTGAGGGCTTGACCGAGGATGGGGAGAAATTTTTCCTCAAGGACAAGCTATTGGTCCCTGAGAACCGAATGGAGGAGCTCACTGACCACTGGCATAACGCCCAGCTCGTGCATCCTGGTCGGGACAAGATGCAGCAGGACCTGGAGTGGCGTTTCAAGTTCCCACCGGGGTATTACGCCATCCTGGACAAGTACTGCAGTGACTGCGCCGTGTGTCGGGCCACAAAGAGCCCCAACCACTCCACGGCTGGCAACCCAGTGTATACGGCTATACCGGAGGCCCCTATGCGGTCAGTGGCCATGGATGTATTCGCCATGCCTGAGGTCACCGTGGAAGGAGAGACCTACGACTGTGTCATCCTAGCGGTGGATAGGCACAGCGGGTATATCATGGCGGTCCCTTGCAAGAAGTCGAAGAAGAAGGATAAGAAGGACAAGCATGGAGTGGGTCTGCAGGCCAAAACCGTCGCTAATGCCATGATCAGGCACTGGCTGACAATTTTTCATGTCCCAGCTGTCATCTGCAGCGATCGGGGCAGTCAATTTGTGGGGACATGGTTCAAGACGATGTGCAAGCACATGGGGATTCGGCACGCCAAGACCGTGGCGTACCACAGCCGGTCAAATGGCCGGGCTGAGGTGGCCGGGCGGCAGATGTTCGAAAAGTTCCGCCAGCTGCACATTGATGAAGCGGGCCGGAATTGGTATCCTTCGCTGTGGGGAGTTCTCCAGGCGTACCACGACCTTCCGGGGCCCACTGGACTGTCGCCCCATCGTATCCTGTTCCTACGGGATCGAGTGTAACGCACTCCCCCGTGGTTGAACCATGGCAAAGTGGCCCGGGATGCGGGTGCTATAATGACTGAGGCGGACGACACAGCGGCCAAGGTCTGCAAAGCACTTCAGGACAAGCATGAGAAGAGAGCCAAGTCCTTCAAGCAGGGAAAAGTCCAGACATATGCTCTCAGAGTTACCGTATGGGTGGAGCAGCACCACAAGGATGTCCTGTCTAGGCATCGGCAGGCGTCTTGGTATGTGCCGGGGGTAATCGTGCAGAAGGTCCGGCAGGATGTGTATGCGTTGTATATATATATGTATCTGTTGGAAGGGATTTGCTGCATCCAGAGATTCGTGGGAGCCTCCGAGCAGTTCCGTGCCGAGGTATACCACGATCTGGATGGATTATTTAAGGAAAAAGAACATTTCCTTGGATGTCAAGGACGTGTTGGTCCATTTGTTGGCTGCAGCAGCGCCGTGATGGATCCACCTTGGCATTTTGTTTGTTTTTGTGCTTGGGAGACGGGTGAGGGCATTCATCCGGGGATTTTTCGGCCTTGATTGGCCATATACCCCCTTCACTCGGTCTCCACATATATATTTCATTGTGGTATACTTATTTAGGTCGACCGACGACGTTTCTCTATCTTTGATCCCCTTGGTCCATGTTCTAGATCAAGAGGAGACCGGATGTGGCGGAGGGCACCGATTATGAGTGTCCTCACCCCTCCCTTGGGGCATGGGGGACGCCTACGCCGTATGTGGGGCCTCCATGTGTCCTTGGGACATGGGGGGGGGGGGGTTGGAGCCCATTGGGGTCCTGCCGTCCTCTCTTCAATGACTTCCGAGCGGATACAACGCTCTGAGAAGGGGGGTGAAGCCGGTTCGGACCCCCGTGGCCATCTTTGGGTCACCTGGGGTGTGTATCTATGTGCCGGCAAGCCGCCATTGGCTGATATCATACTCTCCCATCCACCCGACCTAACCTGATGTGATAGTGTGATAGGCTTGGCGATTCCAGCTATGAGCGGCCATATTCAATACCGAGGCGCCGCCGGCTGAGATTTATATAGCAAAATATCAGGAATCAACAGGGTTTTTTTATCATAATTTTTCCGTAATTTTTCAGCTATCCGTTCTGATTGTCAATGTATCGGCGACTGTCAGTTGGCTCGCGATTTTGCGGTAACCGATTGGTTAACTGTTATTTCCAGATATTTTGGCGGAAACCCCAATGAAGGGTCAGATTTCATCAGAAAAGGGTTCGTTGCTTCAGCATTTTTCATGTTATACACTCGCAAAATTAATCCAATTTTTTCAGACATTCAGAATCGGATTTTCGACTTCAAGGTCGCCGCACTAGATATGATGAATCTCGAGTGGTCCTACATTTTTCCCCGATCACGAATCAACCTTCCTTTTGTTCTCTCCTTCATTTTTCTTGGAGATATAGGCGAAACAAAATGGATTCGTGAGGCCACTTTGACAAGTCAGGTCTCCGGCTCACTGCGAGGAGTTACAATTTTGAGATATGGGCTGGAATCGCCTTGGTCTCAACTAGATTTGGGAAGCGTCAAACGCCTTTGATGTGTACACATGCCTGTTGTAGTAAGGGATAAGGGTCAAGAGGGTAGAAAGTGATTTATAACTCTTGGACTATGCAACCGAATATTTTAATGCGACTTTCGAGTGTACCGCATGAGTGTTGGCGTTGCATAGAAACTTTTCTTGGGTTCCTACGTATTTTTAACGTGAAGTTCTGTCCATGGAGGGGCATGGCATACCATGGTGGGAGCCACTTTTTAAGGGTATGTGTTATATGGATGGTACGTGCTTCACTATGCTCACGCCCATGTTATATATCTCCGTTTGTAGGAAGATATGCGGAGTCATACGTGGCAAGGGCTTCGCCCATGTCCTTAAGGTGAGCTCCATAGCAGTAGACTAAGTCTACCCCACATATAGTGCATGTGGGAAGGCTTACGGAGCGACCAACAAGCGCCACTATCAATTTTCCCATTTTCATGGTGCGTATCGTGAGGAGGTTTGAAGGTGTCCCTGTGCGTCCATGTGGGGATCCAAGTGGGGGGATTGTTTGCGAATGGTCCCAAGCAATCGTGTTTTGACCCATATGTTGATACCATGCGTGAGCGAAGTTATATACTATTGTGATTATCATGTATTTAGCAACATTTGCATGTTTTTGACCTCATTTTATGCTTAATTTTGTATTTTATGTGCTCAACTGGTCGGCTAACAGTAAAGTGCCTAGAGATCCGTGAACTATGGTCTGTTGCTTATCTGTTGGCAGATGCTTCGGTGTTGCACCTCACCATATGCTGGAACACGTGGTCAATTTGGGGTGGCACACAAGGCCTCACAAAATTAGGTCTCAAATTGGTGAGTTGACTTGTGAAGCATGGCATGTGTATATCCGGAGGGGTTGGGGAGCCAATGTTGGGATATTCTTGGGCAAGGACCTTTGGTCTCTATCACCCTTGTATATTACTTTCCGGTTTGACACATGCATGGAGGATTTGAATACTTGCCGTCTGCATTTTTGAGTATATAATTGAATTTTGGGCACGATGGTGTGATTTGCCTGATTTTGCTAGGTTGTGAGGTCATCTTCATGGGGGCAATTCTCCAAGCGCAATCGACCCCAAGTCCAACCAAGGTAATGTCAGGATAGGGCATGGTCCTGAGTGCCACTCCAGGCCATGACACGCCACCTCCCCTATTGGGCTAGGATTTAGAAGCCCTGGGAGTGAACTCATTGTGAAATTATATTAATGCACAGCGCTGACAGCGAAGCAAAGACATGTTGCAGTGCAACAACCAATTTTCCTCCACCTGACGTGCGCCTATCTCTGCTTTTGCATGACGGATCTAACACAATTAGCACTACGGTAGTACTCTGCTGGCTGGCCTGCATTACAGCGCGCCCCAACAGACAGCGCACACACGGCCAGCTTGATAATCCCTCCTGTAATGATAATATAATCTATTGCGTGAATCCATACTTTCAGCTGATCTCCCGACTCACAATATCACCACAGACAAACATGTGTCATGCACTTCCCCGTGTCTCATTGTGTACAGAGATTCATCATATGTAGAGCCCTCACTAAAAGGGCTGGTGTGCCTAAGGCCACATCCGTGCTTTCTTTACCCTTGGTCTGTCGTCGCTCTGTGGTCCTGTTACATTGTGGCACTCAGTCGAAAGATTGGCCTTGTCCAAGTCGATTGACACCGCCACCACTGTACATAAGGGACTATTCGGTGTCTTTCAGTTATATACTGTCAGTAAAGCGCCTTTTGTCATCCCTCGGCGTGTTACATGCCAAGCATTCAGGGCCAACATATCCCATCATGATGCACCATCATCAGGCCACCATCGAATCTGTTGCATGCTCGGGAACCAACATGCCAGAAAGCACAATTGGACTGAACGAACGACATTCTAATTGACCGACGTCTAAGCGAAGGCAATAGTCGTTGCGGTTTGAGACGTTCTGCCTCATTTCACCTTCATCCACGTAAATTTGTTCATTCTAGGACAATTTAGGTTCATTTACTTGTTATCTCCTCTTCTTTTTCCAAGATCTGTTTACGGCTTAGCCTAACCCTGTCAACGCTGATGTTGTTCTGTTCACTTAGAACCTACAGACCACACTTGTCCCCATTTCCCCTCTCTGCAACTGCTTCATTCCTTTCATCTCAGCCACAATTGGGACTCAACCTTGTTGATTCTTATGAAAATCGGTCGAATGCCTTAGATCTGTAGCACCTAATGTACGTCTGAGAAGGAGAAAAGCGGGCCTAACATGATGTAGAGTACGTGTTGGACGCCGGAGCGTGCCCGTAAGGACAAAGACGCCTAGAGCGCCAGAGATTTAACTTCATTTTAGTGATCCCCCCACTGAATGTCCCAATAATCTACCGCATTCTTAACCAAGGCATGGTTTGGTATCAAATCTTGATACGTTTGCATGCTCGCTAGCCCTTAACCGTGTGTTTTCCTGTCCGTTGGACTGTTTGTCACTCCTGATTCTGCTTCATTGCAGGCTGAATCATCCCAATTAGTTCCCCGTTCAGCCCAAATCACATCAAACTGAGCAGATTTTGTCTCATTGCGGCTACATCACCCCGTCATTTTTTACCGGGACTTACCCGCACTACGGTCTTCGCTGACCTAGTGATAAAGAAGGTCCCTACCAGGACCGGCCCCTGCTGTGCCCCTTCTGCCTGTCACCCCTGCTGACTTGCTCCTGATCAGCGCTTGCATTTCTCAAAGTCCAGGGTCCAAAATCCAAGAATATAGAAAATAAAATCCTCCTTCAACCCTGAACAGCAACAGGATCCCACAAATACAGCAATAACCCAATTCACAATCCAATCCGCACTGCGGGCTTCCGTTCAGCACACCGGTCGTCCCACGGTGGCGGGCATGTACAAGAATAGCACCAAAGAGGAAAGCCCTGAAATTGGCATATGAACACAAATAAGGCAAAGTTGGGGAAAGATGGAAACGTGCACAATCACAGCCATAGACCCCTCATTCCCTGGACTCAGGACCTTCCCTTGACTCGCCAACATGGTGCCCTGAACCCAGTCAAATAAGATGGCTGAATGCTATGTGTCAAACGTCAGTACATAAACCCTAAAAATGTGTTCACTCCCAAGCCTCTAAATCCTAGCCCAATAGGAGGAGTGGCGTGTCATGGCCTAGAGTGGCACTCAGGACCATGCCCTACCCTGACATAACCTTGGTTGGACCTGGAGTCGATTGGGCTTAGAGATATGCCCCATGAGTTTGAACTCATAACATGCCAAAAACTGCCAATTCACACCATATTGGCCATATATCAAATATATGCTCAAAATTGAAGTTACCACTTATCCGAAGGCTCAAAGTATGCATGGAATCGGAGTCTAGTATTCATGGAGGATGGAGACCAAAAGTCAATGCCCATGAACATCCCCACTTTACCCGCGAAACCCCTTCGGATATGGGCGCCACGCACTACCCAAGTCAGCCCATGATCTTGAGACCAATTCTTGTAATCCTTCGTGCGCCAAGCCAAATGGAGTACGCGATCCGGCATATGGTGGTGTTCAACTCCAAGGCATATGCCAACATATGAACAACATACCATGGTTCGACTCCCCATGGGCTTCTTACTGTTTGCCGACCAGGTAAGTACACAAAACGCAAAAATGAGCAAACATTGGGGTCAAAAACATGAAAATATGTCCAAATACAAAGTTGTCATGATAGTCTATCTCTATGCTCAACCATGATATCCGCGCATGGTTCAATATACAAATGATTGGCCCCATTTGTGAACAATTCCCCCACTTGGATCCCCAATCAGGCGCATGGAGATACCTTCGCCACTCATATCTACATGCCCCATGAAAATGGGAGTGCACTCATGGATCTCTTTGCCAAACATACCATGAGCAATACATACGCGGTAGACTTAGTCTAGCGCTTTGAATTCCACAATTGGGACATGGGCAAGGCCCTTGTCACGTGTGGCTCCCCATCTCTTCGGCCACACGAAGATATATAACATGGGCGTAAGCACATCGAAGCACATACCATGCATATAACACATACCCTCAAAAAGTGGCTCCCACCATGGTATGCCATGCCCCTCCATGGACATAACTTCACGTTAAAAATACGTGGGAACCCAAAGAAAATTTGGTATGCCACCCCAACACTCATGCAGTACACTCAAAAGTCGCAATAAAATATTCGGTTGCACGGTCTCAGAGTTTTATATCACTTTCTACCCTCTTGACCATTATCCCTTGCTACACCGGGCATGTGTACACACCAAAGGCGTTTGATGCTTCCTAAATTAAAGTGAGACCAAGGCGGTTCCAACCCAATTCTCGAAATTGGGACTACTCGCGCTGAGCCGGAGATATGACCTTTCAAAGTGGCCTCACAAATCAACTTTGTTTCATCTGTATCTCCAAGCAAAACGAAGGGCATAACCAAAGGAAGGTTGATTCGTGATCGGGGAAAAATGTAGGGCCACTCAAGATTCGTCATATCAAGTGCGGCGATGTCGAAGTCGAAAATCCGATTCCGAAGGTCTGAAAAAATCGGATTAACTTTGCGAGTGTATAATATGAAAATTGCGGAAGCAACGAACCCTTTACTGATGAAATCTAACCCTTCATCGGGGTTTCCGCCAAAATATCTGTAAATAACAGTTAACCAATCGGTTGCCGCAAAATCGCGAGCCAACTGACAGTCGCCGATACATTGACAATCAGAACGGAAGGCTGAAAATTACGGAAACATTATGATAAAAAAACCCTGTTGATTCCTGATATTCTGATATATAAATCTCAGCTGGCAGCGCCTCGGTACTGAATATGGCCGCTCATAGCCGGAATGGCCAAACCTATCACACTATCACATCAGGTTAGGTCAGGTGGATGGGAGAGTATGATATCAGCCAATGGCGGCGTGCCGGCACACAGATACACACCCCAAGTGACCCAAAGATGGCCACGGGGGTCCGAACCGGCTTCACCCCCCTTCTCAGAGCGTTGTATCCGCTCGGAAGTCATTGAAGAGAGGACGTGAGGACCCCAATGGGCTCCACGCCCCCCCCCCCCCATGTCCCAAGGACACATCGAGGCCCCACACACGTCGTAGGCGTCCCCCATGCCCCAAGGGAGGGGTGAAGACACTGAAAATCGGTGCCCTACGCCATATCCCGTCTCCTCTTGATCTACAACATGGACCAAGGGGATCAAAGATAGAGAAACGTCGTCGGTCGACCTAAATAAGTATACCACAGTGAAATATATATGTGGAGATCGAGTGAAGGGGGTATACGGCCAATGGAGGCCCAAAAATCCCCGGATGAACGCCCTCACCCGTCTCCCAAGCAAAGAACAAACAAAAATGCCAAGGGGAATCCATTACGGTGCTACAGCAGCCACCAAATGGACCAACACGTCCTTGACATCCAAAGAAATATTCTTTTTCTTCAGGTAGTCCATCCAGACCGTGGTGTACCTCGGCACAAAACTGCTCGGAGGCTCCCACGAATCCCTGGATGCGGCGAATCCCTTCAAACGGACTTTATAAAGCCTCCCCTCAGGCGTCCCCGGGTCCGGCTTGTCCGCCAGGATCCTCTCGGCGGTGCAGTCGTCGTCCTCACCCTCGTCGTCCGAATCCACATCGCCGGCCGTGAACTCGAAGGTGACGGGACGTCCGCTGGGGTCTGGCGCTCGGGGACGAAGCTGGGTATGGTCGCGTTCCAGGATCCTGTTATCCCCCACACGAACCGCATACACATCCTGCCCGACCTTCCGCACGATTACCCCCGGCACATACCAGGACGCCTGCCGATGCCTGGACAGGACATCCTTGTGGTGCCGCTCCACCCATACGGTGTATTGGAGAGCATACTTCTGGACCTTTCCTTGCTTGAAGTACTTGGCCCTCTTCTCATGCTCGTCCTGAAGTGCCTTGCACACTTTGGCCGCCGTGTCGTCCGCCTCAGCCATCATAGCATTCGCATCCCGGGCCACTTTGCCATGGTTCAACCACGGGAGAGTGCGTGACACTCGATCCCGCAGGAACAGGATACGATGGGGCGACAGTCCAGTGGGTCCCTGAAGGTCGTGATACGCTTGAAGTACCCTCGACAGCGAATTATACCAATTCCGGCCCAGTTCGTCGATGTGCAGCTGGCGGAACTTTTCGAACATCTGCCGCCCGGCCACCTCAGCCCGGCCATTCGACGGGCTGTGGTACGCCACGGTCTTGGCGTACCGAATACCCATGTGCTTGCACATTGTCTTGAACCACGTCCCCACGAATTGACTGCCCCGATCGCTGCAGATGACAGCTGGGACATCAAAAATCGTCAGCCAATGCCTGATCATGGCATTAGCGACGGTCTTGGCCTGCAAACCCACTCCATGCTTGTCCTTCTTGTCCTTCTTCTTCGACTTCTTGCCAGGGACCGCCACGATATACCCGCTGTGCCTGTCCAACGCCAGGATGACACAGTGGTAGGTCTCTCCGTCCACGGTGACCTCAGGCATGGCGAATACATCCATGGCCACGGACCGCATAGGGGCCTCCGGTATAGCCGTGTACACCGGGTTGCCAGCCGTGGGGTGGTTGGGGCTCTTCGTGGCCTGACACACGGCGCAGTCGCTGCAGTACTTGTCCAGGAGGGCGTAGTACCCCGGTGGGAACTTGAAGCGCCACTCCAGGTCCTGCTGCACCTTGTCCCGACCCGGATGCATGAGCTGGGCGTTATGCCAGTGGTCAATGAGCTCCTCCATTCGGTTCTCAGGGACCAATAGCTTGTCCTTGAGGAACAGTTTATCCCCATCCTCGGTCAAACCCTCAGGCCATTCGTCGTCCGACAGGGCGCTCACGGCATTCCAGTACTTGCTCCAGTGATCAGATGCCGCATAGTCATCCGACCAGTCCTCTGTGAGCACCGACCTGACTAGCTCTACGGGGGCCACCATCCATTGCTCGAGGGTTTCCTCTCGAATAGCTTGGACGCGGGCGCCCCGGAACTTGGCCAGGTCCGTACGGTTTGCCATCACCACAAAGCACTTGACCCCCTCTTGCTCCATGGCCTTCCCCATCTCGATGATACGCTTGGCCTCCTCGGTCTCCTCGGCGTCCCCATGGCTGGATATATCCATCCAGGCCTTGCTCGCGGGGTAGGCCCATCGACTGAGGCAATCTGCCACAGTGTTGTCCTTCCCCGGGACATACACGACACTGAGGTCGAACTTGGCGAACGTCTCATGCCATCGGGCCCTCCTTGCCGCCGGTCCCGAGGGGGTGTCGACGTGCTCCTTGTGCCAGCTCTGCAAGGACTGATGGTCCGTGCAAACCACCACCGGTTGCAATCCGATGTGGCCAGACCACTTCCTGAGCGCACAAACAATGGCGTACGTCTCCTTCTCCCTCGCGGTCCAGGTTCGGCGTTGGCCCTCGGCCAGGTTCCGGCTCCAGAACGCCACGGGTACATGTGACCCGTTGTCTCGGATCTGCTCGAGGACTGCCCCTACAGCATAGTCCGAGGCGTCCGTCCGTAGCACGAATCCCTTGTCCGGGTCCACCAGGAATAGCCCCAGCTGCCCCAGGAGTCGCTCCTTCAGGCGGCTGAACGCATCTCCGGCCTAAGGGGTCCAGGCAAGCTTCTTCTTGCTCCCCTTCCGGCCATCAAACTTCCCCACCCCGAGAGTTCTGCATACATCCGGACATAGCCCGAATAGTAATTGCAGAACCCCATGAAGGACCTGAGTTCGCTGATGGTCTGGGGCTTCTCCCAGTGGTGCAGGGACGCCAGCTTCCCAGGCATGGGACGGCGTTGCCCGTGACCAACAATGTGACCCGCGAACTCCACTTCCTTCACGAAGAGTGAGGCTTTGGTGGGCTTGCACACCATGTTGTGCTTGTCAAGCTCGCTGAGCGCTAGGCGCAGATCCTTCTCATGCGCTTCGATGAGCTCATCCTCAGTCATGTCCTCCGTGCCGGACCCGATGATGATGTCATCCATAAAGGGGTCGGCACAATCCCGGACTGGACCGAGTAGGTCCTCCATCATGCGGTGGAAAGCGGCGTTGCCATTCTTGGCGCCCATGGGCACCACTTTCCACTGCATGGGCCCCAGCGGCGTCGACATCGCTGTGCAGGGCCTGGAGTCCGGGTGTAGCGGCATCTGGAGATAACCGTGTTTCAGGTCCAACACCGTGAAGATCCGCTTTTTCTGTTGTTTTTGGAGGATGGAGTCGATCAGGGGAAGCGAGTACGAGTCGTGCTCCGTTTGCTCGTTCAAACCCCTGTAATCCACCACCAACCTCCACTCGCCCTTCTCCTTCTTGGGCACGATAAAGGCTGGACTGGCCCACTCACTGTCGGAGGGTTCGATCCATCCCCGCTCAATGAACTCGGCCAACAGCTTCTTCATGGCCTCGGCCCGATCGCCCTGAAGTTGGTACTCCCGATGACGATAGATCTTCGGGTTCGGCTTCAGCTTGATCTTCGCTGTACCAAACCTCCCACGATCTGGAGGGTTCTTGTTGGCGACGCCACTGAATAGCCGCGGATAGGCATTGATCAGCCTCTCCTTCAGCTCGGCGACCTTCGGGTTCTCCTGGGCCTCTTCAGCTGCTTGCTTCGGTATAGATACAACCGACCGCACTGCGGTATAGGCCTCTTCCGGGTCCGAGTCCGACTTCTCCTCGTCCGATATGCCGTCTTCATCGTCGTGGGGAGCTCTTCCCACCAATAATCTTCGGAAATTTGCGGCGTCGGGCTGGTTCTTGTCGCTATCGGCACCCATTCCTGGAAAATCCCATGTCGGTGGGTCCGACCCAACCGGACCATCGTATTGGTCCGCGATGTGATCCATGACCCTCGCCACGAACTCGTCCTTCTCGTACTTGCCGGTGACCAGCATCTTGTCATCCCACCAATGCGGAGATGTGACCATGGCCCTCCTCTTCTTGGCTGCCACACGGTCGTGCATCCCCATCCGCATGTAGTTGACGAGGTCGTCGATCTCGGCGTGGGACAGGGCGTCAATGCCATCAATCGGCTGATCCGTCCCCTCCTTGGGCTCAAACATGACCTTCATGGGCACCGCCTCCACCCTACGGATGAATACTTCATCACCCGTGGGCTGAGCTTGCGCCCCATCCACCAGGAAAGCCTTGGTACCCCACGCTTGACCCGGGGAGGGCATTGATACATCCTTGGCGTCGATGAACAGCTCCTCCTCTGGCCCGAATGACATCTCGTTCAGGGTGATGGAGTCCAGCGTCGACTTGAGGCCTTCCAGCGGACATGGGGTGGATACTATGCCGGTTATGACCAGGACCCCCTTCGCCCTATCCGCGACGATCTTTTCCACCGTACGTCTGGTATTGTCCAGGGAGCCATGCCAATACATGGGCCCCCACTCCTTCAAGCCCCAATGCCTGTGCCAGGCTGAGTCTCCTCGATGCCAATGCCTCCTACACTTCCGCAACAGTGGGGCATCCCGGGAAGCGAAGACGTCCGTCTCGGGCGCTTCGGCTCCCAGCGTCTGAATCATCCTGGCATACACCTGGGGCGCCATTCCATACTCCGTGAGCTGAACTCCACGGTCTCCTCTGGACTTGGCACCCACAGCTTGCACCGCTTGGACGATCCTATCCTCTTCCTCAGCATTCCATTGGGATGATCCGCATGCATAGTCCGTGGACAGCCATGTGAGGCATTCATCATCCTCCCGGACCAGCGTTGCACGATGGGGAAGGGCTCCAATGGCGTTTGCCACCATGAAGTCATACCCCATGATCATATCCCAATCTGTAATGTCGGCCACATAGAAGTTCCCGGATAGAGTGCTTCTCTTCGCCAGATCAGGGCGGTTCAAGCGCTCATGTTCCCAGAATTCCATACTGATATTGGCCTCATGAATGCCACCACCCATGATCTCACCATTGGCCACCTTCAGGCGCACCGGTCTACGGCTGGGCTGCAGGGATTCCCCCTTGAACAACCCTCTCCGGACCAGGCTCACCTGGGCACCCGTATCCACCAAAGCATCCACCACCAACTCCTCTTGTCCGCACCGTACACGCACCTTCAAGTGCAACTGCCGCTCGTCACCATGCGGTGTATGGACGACTCTCACGGCATGCAACTCTAGCACATCCGGGTGCATCAGGACTTCGAGGGTATGGTCACGGATGGTGTAGATCTTGGGCTGGTCCTGCCCGTCCACGGGGCTCTCCGTGGTCGCTCCTTCCTTCTTGCCACGTCCCTTGCCCACATAAACTTCCCTTGGCAGGGCGCTCCAGGGGTTGGGAGTGGCGAAACTCAGTGGTTTTGGCTCTTCCTGAGCCTTCTTCGGCACCCGATGTGCCCCGGATTCCTCAGGGATTCCACTGATTTTCGGAGGAGAGACCTCCGAGGTCCCACTCCCATGGGGGCTTCTCTACACTTGACTTCCCGCAGCCCCTTCCGGCTGCGATCCGCCAGGACTTTGTCCACCACGTTGCTGGGCTTTGAGTTCCTGCAACGTCCTCAACATGTCCTCAGCAACCTCCTCGATCGACCTCCCTCGTCGGTCTTGGCCAGGTCCACCACCATAGCTTCTTCCTCCGCCTTTCTCTTGGCCTTTGCCTTGGCCTTTTCCCCCGTCTCCGCCCTTCGCCTTCCAATCAGCAATCTGCTGCTCCTTGGGCTTCTTCTCGGGGTGGGCGGCGGAGTAGGCCTTCTTGTCCGCCTCATACACCTTGCACTGACGGTGGTCATGTGCATGGTTGTTTCCCTTGCCATAACAGACCGAGCACCGGTCGTGCTGAGACCTTTACTCCCGGAACGAGAGCGGTGGGTTCCCGATCCTCCTTGGCTCTTTGCCCTTCTTGGGTCCCACCCGGTTCCATTTGGACCGATCCTGCCCATGGTCCCTCACGTTGTGCGCCATAAACGCGAAGAAATGGGCCTCCTCGTGATCCTCCCGGGACCCGGTCCAGTGGTCTTGGCCACTTCCACTACCATCCTCCGCGGAGTTGGCTGTGTCCTCCTGGATCTCCCGATGATGGCGGTCTTCTCGGTGGCCTCGTTGTCCATGACCATGTCGATCCTGCACGTGGGCCTCGTTCTTCGCATTGAGCTTCAACTCCACCGTGATGTACTTCACGATCTCGTCCAGGCTCATGCGGGCGAAGATGACCTGCATCCTCAGTGGCTCTCCACGCCTCCACTCCGCGTTGTTGAGGCGCAGCAACCTTTGCCCCATGCAGTCTCCAAATACCTCCACGTACACGGCGTTCTTCAGTCCCAACATCCGGTTGGGCTCGCCCAGGTTCCTCCTGAAGAACTCCATGATACCCGCATGGGTATCCTCTGCCGCCATGATCCTCACCGCCAGCCGCTTCTTGTCTCGCTTCTTTTCCTCGTCCTCCACCTTCTTTATCCAGTGGCCGGGCAGGACGTCCTTCAGCAGGTGACGGATCTCGCTGGACTCGTTCCAGTCCTCAACCAGCTTGAGGCTCCGTCGGTACTTCCGCAGATACCGGTTCCACTCCCGGACCCGCAACTCACCGCGGTCCAGCGGCAGCGGGATGGACCACAAGTCCTCCAGCTTCTGGTTCGGAGCGTCCACCCGCTCCTCATCCTCCAACCACTGGAAGCAGGCCTGCTCCGTACGGATCAGTCCTTCCCGGATCTGATCCCGCAGCTCCTCCTTCAGGTCCTGCGCCAGCCGGTGTGGGAATGTCCGGCATACCCACTTGTCCCGCGGCGCTCCCCGCATCTCACCGACGACCTCCTCGGCAAAGTCCTCCCAATCCAGGATGAAGTCATCCAGGTTGGAGGAGTTGCCATCGTAGTAGGGGATTTTGATTCCCCTGAGGTCGTCAATCCTGATGGCGTCTCCGACGTCCCCAGCCACCACTCCACCGAGACAGATACCACCTGTGGCCGGGGGGTGTGAGTACACTCCCCGTACATCCCTCTCCTCCATGGAGTGCGGTCCAGTTGGGCCTGAACCCATGGGGCTTGGAATGCAGAAAGGACTTGCTCCACCGGCTGTCCATATCCCCGTATTGGGGTCCTTCGCCCACAGGTTTCCGCCTGGATGACCTCGATCATGTCCGTCGGCGCTTCCCATGGTTCGCTGCTGCATGGTCTGGCTCTGGATCTCCTCTTCCGCATAAACTGCATGGGCAGTCGTAGTGATCGGTAGATCCTGGGCGGCATGGGACATGTGTACCGTCAGGCTCCTCGGGTCCGTGGTTACGTGCCCTTCCCGCATGGACCCAGCCGGTGCCGTGTGTTCCCCGAGCATGATGGATTCGCTGAACATGGGAACAAACGGCAGCGCACCCGGGTCAACACGCGGAGGCGCGTAGGGTGCCTCTGCCGGGCCGCCCATCGGTTTATCCATGGCGCTCCGGAGGGTCTTATCCCGCTCCACCAGCTCTGCCGCTGCTGGCTTTGCCGGGAGCTCCGGACCCGAGGTGAGGGGCTGTCGCTCCTCTAGCCTTTTCAGGGGTGCCGACATGTCCTCCACTAAGTGGAGGAGGCTGTCCACCACTCGCTGCTGCTTCTGCAGGGCCAGCTCCAGATTCTCCCGGTACTGGTCCCGTTCCGCTCGCAGCTCCGCCATGTCTCTCTCCGCGGCCGACTGCTCATCCAGGTTCCCGGCTACGTCCTCATCTAGGCCGTCCTTCGCGTTGTCCAGGCTGTCGAGGCAATGCACGATGGCGTCCATCCCCATCTTTTGGTACTTGCACATGAGGAAGGACACGTGCTCGCAGTGGCACTCAGCGTGCTTTCCACCTGATCCGGCGCATCCCGCGGTTCCCGGCGCCTCGGACTCCTCCGCCATGGGTGTGTCGCCCATGCTATCCCGCGGTGGCTCCGTGTGCCGGGCCACAGGCGCCGTTCTGGCTCCAGCGGGCCTCTCCAACGCGTCGGCATCATGCTCCAGGCAGGGTTCTGGAGCCGTGTTCGCCCTTGTGCGCGGCCTGGCCGTCTCCTCCGACTCCGAAGGTTGCTCATAGGCTGTCCGATAGCCCTCGGAGTGCCCCTCGGAGTCCCACAGCCTGACCGGGCTGGGGTCTGTATCCATAGCCCCGGCGGCCCCTGCCGCGGGCTTGGGTGACCCGCGCTTCCGGTAGCGCCGGGCCCGTCCTCCACTGCTGCCTGAATGGCAGGTCTCCTCAGAGTCCTCCGCGGCGGAGCGCAGGTTGCATGCCTTTCGGCAGCGACGCTCACACATGGAGACCAGGTCCTCCATGTCAAGTCCTCCTCTTCCCGAACGTCGTACTTCTCTTCGGGCTTCCACTTCCGGCGTGGTCTCCACCGAGTCCACAATACGCACCCGGGGCGTACTTGGGCAGGGCTCATAGGGGCCCAAGTCCCCGGGTCGGCGGTAGGTAGGGGCAGCAGGTACGCCTCTGCTACCATAAAGAAGGTCCCTACCAGGACCGGCCCCTGCTGTGCCTCTTCCGCCTGTCACCCCTGCTGACTTGCTCCTGATCAGCGCTTGCATTTCTCAAAGTCCAGGGTCCAAAATCCAAAAATATAGAAAATAAAATCCTCCTTCAACCCTGAACAGCAACCGGATCCCACAAATACAGCAATAACCCAATTCACAATCCAATCCGCACTGCGGGCTTCCGTTCAGCACACAGGTCGTCCCACGGTGGCGGGCATGTACAAGAATAGCACCAAAGAGGAAGGCCCTGAAATTGGCATATGAACACAAATAAGGCAAAGTTGGAGAAAGATGGAAACGTACACAATCACAGCCATAGACCCCTCATTCCCTGGACTCAGGACCTTCCCTTGACTCGCCAACATGGTGCCCTGAACCCAGTCAAATAAGATGGCTGAATGCCATGTGTCAAAAGTCACTACATAAACCCCAAAAATGTGTTCACTCCCAAGCCTCTAAATCCTAGCCAAATAGGGGAAGTGGCGTGTCATGGCCTAGAGTGGCACTCAGGACCATGCCCTACCCTGACATAACCTTGGTTGGACCTGGAGTTGATTGGGCTTAGAGATATGCCCCATGAGTTTGAACTCATAACATGCCAAAAACTGCCAATTCACACCATATTGGCCATATATCAAATATATGCTCAAAATTGAAGTTACTACTTATCCGAAGGCTCAAAGTATGCATGGAATCGAAGTCTAGTATTCATGGAGGATAGAGACCAAAAGTCAATGCCCATGAACATCCCCACTTTACCCGCGAAACCACTTCGGATATGGGCGCCACGCACTGCCCAAGTCAGCCCTTGATCTTGATACCAAATCTTGTAAACCCCCTTTGCGCCAAGCCAAATGGAGTACGCGATCCGGCATATCGTAGTGTTCAACTCCAAAGCATATGCCAACATATGAACAACATACCATGGTTCGACTCTCCATGGGCTTCTTACTGTTTGCCGACCAGGTAAGTACACAAAACGCAAAAATGAGCAAAAATTGAGGTCAAAAACATGAAAATATGTCCAAATACAAAGTTGTCATGATAGTATATCTCTATGCTCACCCATGATATCCGCGCATGGTTCAATATACCAATGATTGGCCCCATTTGCGAACAATTCCCCCACTTGGATCCCCAATCAGGCGCATGGAGATACCTTTGCCACTCATATCTACATGCCCCATGAAAATGGGAGTGCACTCATGGATCTCTTTGCCAAACATACCATGAGCAATACATACGCGGTAGACTTAGTCTAGCGCTTTGAATTCCCCAATTGGGACATGGGCAAAGCCCTTACCACGTGTGGCTCCCCATCTCTTCGGCCACACGAAGATATATAACATGGGCGTGAGCATATCGAAGCACATACCATGCATATAACACATACCCTCAAAAAGTGGCTCCCACCATGGTATGCCATGCCCCTCCATGGACATAACTTCACGTTAAAAATACGTGGGAACCCAAGGAAAGTATCTATGCAACCCCAACACTCATGCGGTACACTCGAAAGTCGCAATAAAATATTCGGTTGCACGGTCCCAGAGTTTTATATCACTTTCTACCCTCTTGACCATTATCCCTTGCTACACCGGGCATGTGTACACACCAAAGGCGTTTGATGCTTCCTAAATTAAAGTGAGACCAAGGCGGTTCCAACCCCATTCTCGAAATTGAGACTACTCGCGGTGAGCCGGAGATATGACCTTTCAAAGTGGCCTCACGAATCAACTTTGTTTCATCTGTATCTCCAAGCAAAACGAAGGGCATAACCAAAGGAAGGTTGATTCGTGATCGGGAAAAAATGTAGGGCCACTCGAGATTCATCATATCAAGTGCGGCGATGTCGAAGTCGAAAATCCGATTCTGAAGGTCTGAAAAAATCGGATTAACTTTGCGAGTGTGTAATATGAAATTTGCGGAAGCAACGAACCCTTTACTGACCCTTCATCGGGGTTTCCGCCAAAATATCTGTAAATAACAGTTAACCAATCGGTTAGCGCAAAATCGTGAGCCAACTGACAGTCGCCAATACCTTGACAATCAGAACGGAAGGCTGAAAAATTACGGAAACATTATGATAAAAAAACCCTGTTGATTCCTGATATTCTGATATATAAATCTCAGCTGGCGGCGCCTCGGTACTGAATATGGCCGCTCATAGCCGGAATGGCCAAACCTATCACACTATCACATCGGGTTAGGTCAGGTGGATAGGAGAGTATGATATCAGCCAATGGCGGCTTGCCGGCACATAGATACACACCCCAAGTGACCCAAAGATGGCCACAGGGGTTCCGAACCGGCTTCAGTGACAAACCCCAGTGTGTTTTCAGAGGGAGAGTGTAATTGCAGCTAACCCCTATCTGCTCAGATCTTCACAGATGTACCCTTCTACGGCTACATTTTGGCCATTTTGCATACATCGGCGCTACCACCGACCCCCCGACCATTCCCAGGCCACAGAACTATATAATTCTGATGTGCCAGACTCAGTGCCGCTGTCAATTCATTGTAAAGCTGCCGCGTCCCGATGATTTACCTGGAATCGCCATTTGCTGCTGGTGCGCGTGCGCGACCCAAATCAGCCACATACTTTTTCACAATCGGATTTATATTCATCTTTTAAGACAGATTCAGACATTCAGATATATTTATGTTCATCCGCATTAATTTTGTATGTAGACTGGGATGTTTCTTGGGTCATATGAGCATGGACGTTTCTAATGTTCCCGCTGCCCTCTCTTTCAATGGGGTACCCTCGGTCACCAGAACCAACATCCAGGTCGCATCCCTGCAAGGCTGCACCCGAGGCCTAACCGGCCCTGAGCCCTCCGGCACCTTCATTCACCCGGGACAGCATTTACAGTGGTGTTTCGCCCGGTAGCATTAGGTTGATATTGTGTTTGATGGGTTCCATTCCCATTATAAGCAAGAAATTGGTGTGGTGTATATTGAGACTATATACCCTATATTGAGGGCGGCAGACTTCCTGGTTAGGTACATTTGGCGATTTGAAATGTTGTTACAGAGTAGAAATGCATTTCCAAATATCAGGGACTAGTGTGCATAAGGAACGCCGTACACCAGTGGAGGAACCGGTGGGAAGAGCAGTGCAAGCAGTGCTCAGTATGGGGATTGGGCTGTGCCTGAGTCAAGCCTCTCGCAGTGAAAGACTGATCCCTCATGCAAAACAATCTTATTCACGCTCGTAAGTGTTTTCGGTCTTGTACCTCCTTGGTTTCGTGAAAGATTGTCTCTAGTCGGGGCAGATTCATAGTCTTCACTTAAGCTGCCAAGTTTCAAGAAGACAACAATGAGGAAAAATACCAAAGGAATTCTTCAGACCTGACTTCATTCACTATAGCCTCTGGTAGCTAGTGATGGAAGATGCTTCATGTTGACAAAGATTGTTCTGTCTTGTAACCGCAGTGTCCGTTCTCGGGAACTCCGTCCTAGGGAGAAGTACAGGCAGATTACCACATGGAAAAGACAATGCACAAGTTGCCGCCACCCAAGTTCCACTTCTAATAGATGCATAGCACAGCACTATGATGAAAAACTACTAATTTGAGTCCATTGTAAGTATTTGTCCTTTGATCGAGGAACATAAACTCCAATAGACAGTACATGGCGGTGCTTCCCTGAGAGGAAAACAATGCATGCAAGAAGCAAACATGCAGGTGCGAAAAAGGACAGTGCCATGGCAGCAACATGGCAACACAATGAGACACATGAATCCATCGAACAACGCAGAAAATATTAATGAAAATTACAATTGCAAACGTTTCTGGCGGCAATTCCTAGGCACGTGCGACATACCGCGGCATAACCATCATACAAGTTCGTTCCTTTGCACCAATATGCACTGCCCGTGCCATTATGAGGGCTTTCGCTACATACGTATTCCGTGTATTAGAGCAACAATGAGTGCTGCTTGTCGCTACTGAGAAGTTTCAACTAGATATCAAACATCTTCAACTTAGGTAGGGGCACGAACTCTCTGGGTGTGTGAGGATTCAACTGATAGCATTCAGTCTTGAAATGCTTTCTCGGAGGATATGCATCAAGTGTGGTCATTCCAGTAATTCACAGAAGGTTTGGCTTGCAGGGAACCTCTATGATTTTTTCTCCAAAATCACATTGTAGTTGATAAGCAACTTAGGCGGCTCAAGTTGCATGGTCAAAATCACACCAAATGCACCCAATTTGGACCATGCAAAAAAAATAGTTTTTCACAGGCTCCGTTTTTTGAAAACAGAATATTAGTCCAAAGAAAGTATCTTTCTTACCATTTGTGCCATTTCGTGCCTTTTTTCGCACAGCCTAAAACAAAAAAAAATATAAAAAGAATAAATAAATGTTATGATTGCAGTGGGAAATGATGTGCTTTTAGCCGAAATTGGCCAAGAAATACATTTTGCGTTCCCCTTGTTTTTTGGATGAACATGGTCTGCAGAAAAAATGATTGCAACATCATTTTCTGTTCTGCATGTTCATTGCATACCTGGAAAAATGATTTATTGATCGAACTCTATGCGCGAGGCCTCGCGCAATCAAGACCAAGGATCATTAGAACAGAAGCATGGCGGATTAAATATCAATGCAAAACATATGCAACATGTGGTTCAAGGGCTGCCCCATGCGCGAGGCCTCGCGCATAACTTACTAAACCAAAAACCTCACCCTATTCATTTTCCTTTGGAAAGACGGCTTCAGGGTCGAGTGGTCTTAGTACCCACCCCACGGTTTGATTTTTGATTTGCACTGCCTGAAAAAAGAGGTATAGGTTGTGACTTTCGAGTTCTGGGACTGCCTTGCAGTCCTCATTGCGCGAGGTCTCGCGCAAAAAAAGGCCCAGAAAATATATTCTTTGTACCATTGTGATGGGTTCTCATCTGATAGCGCTTGTGCACAACCTTCACTGAAGCAACGAGTACCTAAATTGTCGTCGAGTCTCTGAAATTTACCAGAAGCTTGCCCCCCCCGGAGGCGGAAAAACTCTTTTTGGGCTTGGTCAGCCCCTGCGCTTGGCAGACTGCTTCCCCCAGGGCACCTTCTTTCTCCAGGTATCGAACATCATCTTGATAATTGGTGTCGTTTGCACTACATTGCATTTTACTCTCCAAAAAATCAGTTTTTTTGGCCCAAACAAACGCTCAAAAAAGTGCCACGCATGGCAAATTTATATTTTCTTTGCACATTTTACTTTGATCTATAGTCAACAACGGAAGGATCAATTTTCCTTCAGCCAAAGCTACAAGGGGGGTCCCTGTCCAGCTCAGCGTCATCTGTTGAGTGGACATGCTTCATGTGTTACCAGTGATACTCTTTTTTTTGCTTGACACTCCCCATAAGTTGTGGCAGGTGTGCATCATGAGCAATGCTGAAGGATGCACCCTGTGCAACACCTCCAACGTATGTGCTCCTTTTGTTAGGAATGCAACAACATTTGAAATGATTTCTTGAGTCATCAATTAGATTTGCAAGGCTTGTTTAGAGCACTGAATGTCCGCCCGCGTAAACATATTGTACAATGTGATCAAGTCAAGGGTGCCTGTAATGTCACTCCAGTGTAGGCGCCTGCTTGATTTCTCAATTCTACCATCATTACCTGACTTTGGAGGGGCAATGGACTGCTCCTTGCGCGAGGCCTCGCGCAAGGAACAGTCCATTGCGCCAAAAAAGGCATTTTTCGGACCCATCAGGACCAAGAAAGGGCCAAAATTCCTTAGATAAGAGTTCTTCTGGTGTTCCAAAAACGGCTTGATTTTGTACAAGCCAACGAATGGTTCTTTTGGTGTTTTTTCAGGCCGTGTATTTTGGGCACTTCCTGTCGTTTTATACCATGCAACTTGAGCCGCCTAAGAGCAACCTCGAGTGACATACTCTTCATTTTAGGGTGATCCAAGAAGAAGCAGCCCCAATACCTAAAGTGAAAGCATCTGTGTCCATGATATAGCACTCAAGAGTCACCTCTCAGGAAGATGGGGGGGGCAAGGATACCAGAGCGAGGGGGGTACGAGAGAGCCAGACAGAAGAGAAGAAGAGTGACACCCACACCTGCTACTGGCCATTGTCGGCATGTGCTATGCCAACCCCTATGTCAGTGAGCTGGGTCTTGTCCTCACTAAGCTTGCAATTCAAAGAGCACCCTTGGTGTTCTGCTCTCCCATTCTACTGTTTTACATCCTTTATTGAACTTTTTGTTGGTGCGCAAAACACATTTTTTACCTAAAATAATGGCCAAAATAGTTTAAAGAACCAACATTTTCAAAATGGAGAAATTTTGTTTTTTTTCGTTGATTTTCATGAAAACGTGACACAGGCACAAGACCCGATCCCACAAGTATGGCACATGGAATTAGAATGACCTTTTTTGTTGATGAGTCATCTGAGGACCCTTATTCATGTGTTGATTAACACAGTTTTAGAAAGCATTGTCATATGTAACATACAAATCAAACTCATCCCCATCCTCTGTGCGGTCTTGAGCTGCTGCCTGAATGGGGTCTGCAAGGGGTTGGGTTGGGTTGGGTTGGGTCAAGGCCTCGCCTGGTCGCCTACCCACGGTCCGCGCCGCCTTCCCTGCGGGACCCGACTGGGCGGCCGTACCCGGGTGTCCGGTCACAAGGCCTACCGGACTGTTGACCGCCCCCAGACCCCGCGGTGGCGCTCGCGGGCGGGAGATGCCGCCGTGCCTGTGTGTATGTGCCCTTGTGTGTCTGAGGGGGGGGGGGGGGGCTGTGGCACACCTGCTTGCTCCATTGTTGTTCGGCGTTGGCGCACATGGCGCGGGGAAGTGTGTGCCTGGTGCTCCAGGCCCCGGCAGGGAGGCTGGAGAGCCTGACGCTGAGCCCGCCGGGGGAGATCTGGGCCTGGGCTCGCAACCTCCACGTCACAAGGACATGCTACCCAACCACTCCACGACTGCCTATTGGCACGGGAAGGCGGTGGTACGTGGCACGACTGGGGTCAGACCCGCACTCCTTGACTGCCTTAGGCACAGGTGGTGCTGCCTCGCGGGCTGGGTCCGGCTCCCACGGCCGAGGGCGTACCCTGGGCAGCTGGAGGGGCACCAAGGCGCAGAGTGTGCTTCCCTGCCCTGGGTGCCACCAGTGCTGGCTGCACTGGCTGCGGCGCTACAGCCCGCGTAGACGAGGGGGCCCAGAGGGCACCACACCCGAATGGCCTCTCCGTTGAGGAAGGGGGGGGGGGGGGCAGGGGTCGGCTGGTGGCTGTCTGGCCTCCAGGGGTCACCCACAACTGCACTGGAGTGCACGGGGCTGTGCTGGCCTAGGCGTCTGTGATGAAGTTGGTGGGGCACGTGCACACCTGGAGGTTCCCTAGGCAGGCCGCTCAAGGGATACCCACAGCGGTCAAGCTGTGAGCCCTTCACAGCCTCCACTTTTTAGGCCCTGAGGGCGCCGACTCCGTGCACCCCTCCCGTCGGGGGCGCAGGCTGGGGGGGGGGGGGGTAGGGTGGTGGATGGGTCTACCTGTTCACTTGTGTGGGAGAGGAGGACCACCTGCTGGGTTACCATGCGGGTCCCAGATCCCAACATACTTGTCGCTCGGCGTCCGCTCCCTGAGGGACCTGGTTCACCATGTGACGGCCTGCAGTGAGGGTGTGAGGGCATGCGGGGGGGGGGGGGGGCCTGCTTTCGGTCCGGCCCCATTTCTGTTGGGGGGGGTGGGGGCAGCAAAAGGTCTGCTCCCCTGTTTCCTGGTCCCCACGAGGAACCAGCCCACGGCCTGCACCCTCGCTTTGTGGTGGCTGAAATTTGGGCCGACAGAGGGGTCTGCAAGGGGGGGGGGGGAGAGGGAGGGGAAGGCATTGGGCTGCAGCCTTCTTCTTTTTCTAGCTCGTTTTGGTGCTGCTTCTGTGGCTGCATTTGTGGTAGCATTTCGAGTGATCTGGTGTCCTAGTTTTCTTTTTGGTGCGGTCTTCCGTTTTGGTTCCCGTGCTTGACAGGCAGCTTCAATGAAGGTGTCCGAAGTCACAAAGCCCCCTAAGCGGAGGTTCCATGGATCATTTCTGGTGGCTTGATTGATTTCTTTTGATGTGCACTGCACCCCAGCATCACTTCTGCTACTGCTGCTTCTACTGATTGGGCTGCTGGACCCGCTGACAAGACTTGCTGGTCTGAGAGAACTTGGAAGGCTGAGAGAAATGGCAGGGCTGACAGGACTGGCAGGGCAGTCCAATGTAGAGGGTGTGGAGCGTTCTCTTTTTTTTCAATCGGGCAGAGGGGAGGTGCTGCAAAAAATCGGCTGGATCAAAAGGGGTGATGCCACAGGATTTGAAACTACCCAGTGTACTGCTTCCACAAAGGCTTTTATCCACAACTCAACAAATGAGGCAGATCTTGCTACCCTGCCTTTGCACTCTCTCTATTGTTCCCTTTCCCAATGCGTCAAAGCCCTTTTTAGGACTCTGAAAACTGTTCGGTCCAGTAGCCGTATTACATCAGTTAGATGGGCTGGCACGACTGCCACCTCTACTCCACGTTCTTTACATTCAGTTATATTTTACGGGGTAATGTGGGTTTTTGAGCCGTCTACGATCAACACTACACAACCATACTCATTTTGTTTTGGGTTTACCTCTGCTACAAACACCTCTCTCACCCACTCGCCGCGGTGCTCGACCTTCCGTGCCGTGAGAGACACCTGACGAGTTGCAACCGACGATCGTTCGCGGCAACATAAAGAGCACGCTTGCATGCCTCTCCGAGGGTGACTCTGTTTACGTTGTGGTCTCTTGCGGCTGCACATTGAGTTTTTTGTTGAGACAGGCTCTCAGCGACGGCTTGCTCCAACGGCGATGCATGTTTTGGCAAAAAGTTAGAGAGCTATTGTGCAAGAGGGAGGTCGTGGGGTTGCGGTGGCTCTGGCAGTACTCAGCTTTAAGGTTTCGAACCTAGTAATGTTGAAAATAACCGGTTTCAAACGATTATTTTTACAAAAATAACCGGTTTTGCCGATTAACAGTTTTCAAAATAACCGGGTTTTCCGATTAATTGCCCTTTACTAACCAAAATCTTGCCATCGGCACAAAAGAGCCCATACAAGTCGGAGCACATTGATCAAAACTAGGTTACAAGTTGTAATTTACCATCCGCCATCGTTTATTGCTACCAAAGCTTCTGTTTAGTGCAAAATTGGACAAAATGTACTGCCGAAAAGAACCCGAAAAATTTGGAACCATTCCGATTAATTGGTTCAAATTGGTTTTCAAAATAACCGGTTGTGCCAATTGTTTTGCTAATAACCTCCGATTATTGCCGATAACCAGTTTTTCCGATTAATTGGTAAAACCGGTTCCCAACCCTACTCGGCTTGGCCTTTGGCGGAGTGCTCAGAACCTCTGTCAACCATGATTTGCACCTCCCTTTTGCGCCACGCATTCTGATACATAGATTCATAGACAATTATTCAAACTACACATTTCGCAAAAAAATTTCCAATTTCATGCAGTATTAAGAGACCTTTTCTTCAACTAGACCACGCCCAGGAATTGGTCTCGGACGCGGTAATCTGCAATGCATGCGGTGCGGGATTTCAGCGTTGATTCTTTTGCACCGGCTGGATTTTTCAAAATTTTGACTTAAAGCTCTAAACTTTCATATTTCAACTACTAATCTAAGAATTCTTTGATTGCCAGCATTAATCGCAGCCATCTGCTGCATTTGCACACTATCGGCCTAGTTATTGGTCCGTTTACCTTAACACCGAGGAAAACATCCTACTCCTACTCGGAGATCTCTTCAGCGTGCATCAAGAACACCACCTCCGACTGAAACTCCACAACTTTGAGGTCATGAAGGAGCAGATAGACTAGCTCGGCTTCAATCTTGCGCATGGCGGCCCTGCGCCATGACAATCCAAGTTGCCACCCCTACTGCATAGCAAGTCATCGACGACAACCCTTATTTGAGCACCCACGGGGACCCATGTAGTGGCCACTGGCCCCGTGTTGCCAGTTCCATAAGCTTCCCTAGAGCCTCCAAAGTGCTGTCTGTACGTGGTTCACTAGCACTTGGTGTCGGCAGAGTTTCTCTGGAGCTCCAAAAAAAGGAAATTTTTCACATTTTTTGTGATATTCTAACCATTGACAATGATCAAATATCCTACACAAACCATGTTTTGGACCCTATGTATGTGTTTTAATCCCATTTGGGTGTTGGGGGAGGGGTCCAAATGGGCTGGGGAACAACCTACTTAGCTTTCCAACTTCTACAGCTCAAATATACAAATTTCCAAAACTGTCTTCTTTTTTTATTCTGACCATTCGCCAGGATCAAATATTCCATGTGTTTTACACGCTCTTTCTGTGTTTTTCACCCTAATGAGGTGTTTCGGGGGGCGAGGGGCTGGGGCACAACATGGTGATGCAATTTTTCACTCTCGGCGGCTCACAAATGGAAATGGGGGATGGGGGGGGTCTCAAAGATTTCGTGACTACCTAACCGATTGGCTGGCTGCGCTCCCTCCTTCTTTGAAGTGTCTTGCCGACAGGCAAGAAAATTTGAGCTTGAGTTCTATGTAATATGCTTGTCATGCATGTGCTGGTTGCTTGGGAAACGGCCTACAAGCAAACCCACTGGTTTTTGTAATTCTGCAAAAAAAACATTGTCCAGAACTTAGAAATTAGAATATGGACCTTTTGTGACGCTTTGTCTACACACAATGTCTTGTGTCTGGTTCCCCTGTAGTGGCACAGCCAAGCTGATGGATGACCATGCTGGTCAGCTCCTTGCGCAATGGTTTTGCGTATCACCTTGGGCGCAGCACCAACTCAAGGTGGCTTCAAGATTTTCTGGTCCAAGGAGAGGGCAAGAGCACTGCAGCGAGGAAAGACCCTCATTGAGCGTACTAAATTAGGTACCAGGTTTCACAACCGAGGTTTCAGGCGAAAAGATTCGGGAAATGAGGGGCATGTTGCAGGATTGGTGGGCACATTTGAAAAGCAAGATTTGGAGGGAATGGCACCCCTCAACCACAGGACCTCTATTGCCCACCATGAGTAATCCTCTGTTTGCTGTCCTATCAAATCTGTTCACCCCCAAGGTGCCTGAGCTACCCAATTAATTAGGTCCCAAAAAATAGGGTCCGAACGAAGGTGTTCATGGGACACGGCATTCGTTGGACGCAGGGGGCAAAAGCAACCCCCACCATCCAAAATATCCCCCCCCTAATTGCACCAGAAAATCCCCTCCAAAAGTACCCAAGGACACCTCAATATGGACCAGAAACAACTGCAAATATACTAACCCCACTGAGGAATGAACCGAAAAACCAGAATTTACCAAAAAACACCCCCAAAGTGCCCACCCCCTCTCAAGGTTGTATCCCCCGCCCAAAAAATCCAAAATATGGAAAAAAAAACAACACACGCAACCCCAAAAATAGCCCCCTCAACAAAAAACCCAGGGTAAAACGGGGTTTTTTTTTTTGCACCAAAACGGGAGGGTTTTCCATACGTACCAACCACTATGGTGCATGGGGGAAATCATTATTTGTGCTCTTCTGCCAAGCTCAAGCAGAAGCTTCTGCCTTGCCTTTACTCTGCCTTGGCAAAAATAGCTGGTCTACAATTGTCCACAACCTGCATAACTCTGCACGAACCTACTATCCTCAAATGCATTTTGCTATTCAAAGGCAGGACAAAGAGAAGGACTGGCAATGCAACTCCATAACTCTCCATGAACCCACAATATACAGTTGTTCAACACCTACAGCAGCCTCAACAGGGTCACATTGGGGACACTGTCATTCAACCCCCCTCCCCTTCCCAGAGGGTGGCGAGGGGCAAACGTGGACCGGGCCTGGCCCAGGTCCTCATGCTTCTTAGTCCTACTCAACCAGCCAGCCAGGGAGAGACAATAGATATTACGGCACTATCATGCACTTGTCCAGGGGCTGCTAGTCAGAGTCAAACTGGTCATTGCCCTGTGACCTGCTTGTTGCCATTGCCAACACACATGCGTCACAGCAAGGCAAGAGGGCCCAACGGATGAGAAAGCTTGTACCCCACCATTGCTATTGGCTGTGCGCCCACCAGCACTGTTGAAGAACCCATATTTTGGTGGGTGTCGGGTCGCACAATCCTCTGTGCTTTGGATTTGCTCCTTGTCCTTGAACAGCAGGTGCTTGCACAGCGCATGAACAGCATGGCACTTAGGCCGCCTGCATATCCGCCGTTTCCCCATCCATGGTGGTGCCCATTCCTCGACCTCTCCCTGTCCCCTTGCCCGTTCTCCTGTGGCTGGCTGCTTGGACGTGAACCAAAATTATTGCCTGAATACAGCCTTGTTCAATACATTCAGCAAACTGCGTCCAAATGATGCAGTGTTCAACACCAGGCCCACGCTATTTTGTGTTAGGACAGTGCCAGGGCATCTGCACTCACCGCCCTTCCCTGATGGTGGTAATGTGGCGCACAATGACCGCCATGTAGGAGGACAGGTCCCACTACATACATGCATACATGCATCGTAGACAGGGAAGGCATACCGTACCTTACGCGAAGTATGCAAAACTGTATCATCGAGGCACTTGGACGCAACTGGCTCCCGTTCCACTATGTGCCATCGCCATCAACCTGCAACGAAGTTAATGGCAGCCCAATGGGTGGACGACAGTTAGCCAAGTCGCAAATCACAATAGAACCAGTGCGAATCCGCAGAACAACCGAAAAAGCACATAACCCGAGCACCTTGGCCCACATCTACCAATTGGGACTGTACAGGGACCAAATGAAATGAGCCCCCACATTGGTACAATACACACGCCCTCCGTATTTCATACAACGGGGGGGGGGGTCCAATTTTACGCCTTGGCAATTGCTGTCCAGTGCTCTACCGGCCCTTACAAGGCGTCGTCCATGACTCACCAAAGGCCCTGCTTCAGACGAGCCCTGGCCCCACAGCCGTCAGATGGCAGACTCAGGGCCCGGGGGGACCGCTGGCATTTTGCAGCCCTTCCAGTCCTTGAGCCGGATCCACCGCTGAGCCTCCCAGTCGAAGAACGCGGGGTGGTGCTCGCATGCCCAGGCCCTATCAAAGCCGACCAGTGCCGCCACCAGCGCATCGAGGTTGTGCAGTCCAAAGCGCAGTCGGCTGCCCGCGCCAGCACGGGCACCTTCGCTGGAGGCGATGCCGTGGACTCGTGCGCGTGTGGCCTGGAAGCAAACCACCAGCAGCGTTGCCTTGTGCCCGAGCCGCAACCGAAACGGCAGGGGGCGCTCGTTCGGATCCGCCCCTGGGAACGGCGGGATGGCGCCGGGAGACACGAGCCACTGGGCAAGCCCGTCGATGCCGAAATTGGTCGGCAGACGCGCGACGCACAGCTCAGCGCAAGCGGCAGAGTCGCGGAAGAGCGCGCGCATGCCGCCGACCTCGGCCCCCATGTCGAATTCCGTGAGGCAGGCGTCGGCCGTGTACCCGGGCCCACCCCACGGGGGGTCGAGGAACACGGCGTCGCATGCGCACTCAACCAGGGCCCCGTGCGCGTCCCCACAGATCGTGCGGACGCGCGCACGGGCCACATCTGCACCGATGGCGACGGCGACGTTGTGCGCGAGCATCGCGTGGCGGTCCACGTCGAGCTCCACCGCGACGACATGGCGGAAATGCTGGGCGAAGGAAATGGTGTTGCCGCCCACGCAGGCGAAGGCGTCAAGTACGCTCAGGTCCGTCGTGGTTCGGGTTGGGGGCTGAGGATGGGAGACAACGGGAGCGTCCCCATCGAAGGTTGAGTCAGCGCTTTGCGGAGGAGCACCGGGTGCAGCCTTGGCCTCGGGGCACAACGGCGGCACGGCGCAGGCGGCGAGGGCGCCGATCAGCAGCGACACGCGGTCTGCGTCGTGTTGATCCGTCACGGAATACAGGGCCACGGAGTCCAGCCGCAGCGCCAGCCGCTGCGCGTGGGTCAGTTTGGAGAAAAGCATGTCGCGCTTGTCTGTGACCGGCGCGAGGGTCACGCGCACGCCCCCCACCTCCAGTGTGCCGCTGAGGGCGGCAATTGCGCTCTCCGCCTGCTCCTGAGTCTCCACCGCGGCCCATGCGTATCCGACCGAGTGGTTGTCACTGTTGACAGCGACTTTCACCTGCGAATGGAGGGACGCAGCTCCTCACCACAGGGGGACACAGCCGAGCATGGGATGGTGTTTGATGCCGCTGGTACAGGGGTGTGGCACCCATTTGGTGAAGAATTCTTGCCCAGACAGTATCCGGGTCTTATGAAATGCTGCCTGTAGAAGAAAGTACCCCTTGCATCGAGAATGGAGAGGCTGCAGAGCCTTATCTGCACTGCACTTTTGTGCGCCGATCCCTCACTTGTTCTTTTCACGGGGATGTCATTTTACTGAAAGGGGGGGGTCTGTGGGTCCTGATTGTGTTGCCTCAGCCTGTGTACCTTGCTTTTGCTTTCGCACATTGGCGCAGCTCTGACATCTGGTGCTGCTGGGCCGCAAATTCGACGATGGCCGTCACCCAGATCAAAAACCATTCAGTACAAGTGTCAGCAATGTGCCGTTAGGCACCGACATGTGGCTTTGCCATAAACTGACCATGGTTGTCACCCTCCAGAAGCACTCTGGCATACCACTATGTTCTGCAAGTCAATCTGCGGGGAAGCCGCGTCACGAATTGTCAGCAAGGCGCTGTTAGGCGCCACCCCATACCATGCAGGAATATCAGCAAAGCGTCGTTAGGTGCCCACACGAGTGTCAGCAGGGCGCATTTCGGCGCTGCCCCCGCCTACGCCCGTCTGACTCTCAGCCCCCAAGCACTGCTGTCCTGTCCCTCGCATGGTCACTCACACCCGTGCTGAACTGGTCCGAATTCGTAGATGGACCAACTCTTCCAGCAACTCTGACTCCCCCAAATCTGCTGCCGTGTCCACTGGAGGATGCATCTCTTCCAACACGTGGCTTGGACAAAGGGGTGGGGTGGGGGGAATTGAAAAACAAAGAAAAGCGTGTGGACAAAAGGCCATACCGCCTGACTGCAGGAGGAGCTCGAAGCTAACCCCCCCCCCCTCCCGGACAGCTCAGTTTTCGCTTCACCTTAATGTATGACAGAGCCCTCTCCATGCCTTGGCAACAGTGTTACAGTGGGACCAAGGCGGACAGTTTGCTGCCGCTTGCCATGAGCACTCACCTGCTGCCTCTGATAGTATGCATGAAGTCGCCCCCCCCGCTCCCCTACCCCCCTTTCCTTCCCCCCCCCTACCTACCCCCCTATCTGCCCCCCTTTTCCAGGCTCGCCTCGCTTCGCTCGAGGCGGGGGGCCGGCCCCGCACCCCCTTAAATAACAAGACTCCTGTGGTGGCTACAGACCGCCTTGTGTATGCACCGCCTTGTGTGTGCACCGCCTTCTGTGTGTATGCCCCCCCTAGCCCCCCCCCCCCCCCCCCCACACACACCCCACCTCCCCCCCCCCTTACCTCCCCCCCCTCCCCCCCTGCGTTCCCCCCCAGCCCCCCCCCCCCCCCCCCCCCCCCCCCCCCCCCCCACCTACCTCCAAGGTAAGGGGGGGGCGACTTCGTGCGACATATGTGCCCCTCCTGCAGTGGACGTGATGGAGTGCAAGGGAATACAACAGGCGACGCAGGCAAGAGGCACCGGCCATTGTGCAATGCACAAGGGACAGACTTTGCGTGCTAAGCCACCAAACGGCTGCAGGGCGTCACGGATCTGTTTCCTGAAACCTGTGGCCCGTACCGCCTCCGGCAGGCCAGAGATGAACAGCATCACCGGCGCTACTCCTCCTTTTGGCGCCTGCCTTTTTGGCCCCTGTCGTCTTCTGCGGTCTGTGCCAGAGTGGGACTGGGGCGCAGGCATGGCGTCATTGCTTGGCGCACCCTCACCCTCAGCTGGGGGCAGGGGCGCAGACTCCATGTCTGTGCAGGGACAGTTGTGGCCGCAAGCAGGTCACAAAAGCTCTACACACGCAGGTCCTGGCATGCATATGCTAACATGTAATTGGTGTGGGATTTCCCATGTTGGGAGGTGATTTCTGATGTTCTCAACCACAAGAATGTCCTCACGTACCCAGATTTTAGGCTGCCCCAGAAAGATACACTGAAGGCGGGGCATACCTAATGACGACAGAACGGAAACTGACATGCAACGCTCGGTACTGTTCTCAATTGTCCCGTCTGCGCACATCAACTGAAATGATGCCTATCAGTCACTTGAATTTGATGTGGTCTTCCTTGGCTTTCATGACATGAATTGCCTGCATGTCACTGTACAGTACGGTGGTGCCCCTGTCCCACTTTCCTGGTTCCAGGGACAGTGTGAGTGGCATGGCCTAAGTCTCTTGCAACTAGGTTGGGAATTTTGGCAGCGGAGGCTTGCTTTTCGCTCCACATGGTTGTTTGAAGGGCATACACAAACTTCAGATGCATTCATACCCATTGCACGCATTACATGAGCCCGTTTTGACAGGGTTGTAGGCCAAAATGTTCCATTGACAAGCACCATTTACCCACCCAAGCTATGCATCACATGGGTCTCTCACACCTTGGGAATAGGCAATGGAGGCTTTGTTTTTTTGCACACATGAACACAGTTGCACACAGGATGACACAATCAGAGGAAATCCACAACGCGCATCCTGCATGCATAGTATAGTGTACAGGACTGGAACTTGGGCTAATGGCCTGGTCTCCCGTCAAAATGCTAGCCCTCGGAGGCCTCTAGAGTGTGCTGTTGCGGTCCTGGAAGATTTTGTGCTCTGTGGTGTTCCTGGAGTGCTTTGGGCACAGTATTTTTTTTTGGGGGGGGGGTTGGAGGTCTTTTCCTACATCATCAATTATGTCCTTGAGGTGCACAACCACAATCTACGCATAATGCACACAGTGCTGCACAGCAAATTGCATACACCACACTGTGTAGTACCACGCATGTAAAAGCACAAAGAACACAGAAGCTGCTTCAGGGCCAGCTCATGATGCATTATCAGCAGCATTATGCCAAACATGAGACGGCACGTGCCGTAGGGCGGGTACCAGACTAAGCTGGCAAAAATGAGTGACAAGCAGCAACACCTGGATGATTGCATGCCAATCACCTGTGGTACCACACCACATATTTCTCGCCAAGCTCTGACGCCACCAATAACAAAACAAATGCCCAATCCTTGCCTGATACCATTCATGCACAACAATGTAAGATTGTGGTGCTTTAATTGGTGAGGACACCACCCTAGCCCCCCCACCCCCATTGCACAAGCACCCTCAAAGTCAAGAAAACAACAGTCAGACCAGGTCCCGGTGCTTGGACAAGGCGGTGCTTGCGCGCGACGCGCGGTACCAAAAGAATGCATGTCACTGAAAACCTGCCCATACCTCACCCTCAGCACACTTGTTGTAACAGGGCACCAAAACACATTGTGCAGGCAACTTTCAGCAAGTTCTGGAGGTCCTCACTGCCCATCAGGGGCATCAGGAGCACCAGTCCAGGTCCTGTGTTTTGAAGTTGTGGAGGGGAACCAGTACTGGAAACAGGGCGGTCCTTGACACACACAAAAAAAAACAGTGTTCCTGTACACAGGTTTCCCAAAAACACCCGCGGGTACTCCATTTCACCATTGGTTCCTAGCCCTGTATGTCTTTAACCATGGGTTCCCAGTTGCTCAACCATTGGTTCCCATCCCCTCATGCACGGGGGGGGGGGGGGCGTCTCCTCGCTTTTGTACGCGACCCCCCCCCAGTACAAATGGGCCGAAGGCCCCCAAGGGGAGGGGGTGTGAAGCAACGGATACTCAGCTACCATATGACCCCCGCGACACAGGTCATAGGTCATCGCCAACAACATTGTCCTGCTGCACTGCAGCACTGTTTGTTCAGTAAAGTATTTAAAGCAAAGTCTCGGCAGGTCACCTCACTCTGCCCTCCCCATGGGCATGAAATGAAGAAATGAGGACAGCCCCAAGGGGAGGGGGGGGGGGGGGGGGGCATTGGAGGGGTGGTTCAGGGAGGGGCGATAGGGGGGGGGGGGGCGGTCGGGAGGGTCGGTTGGGGGGGGGGGTTCGGGTGGGGCGATTTGGGGTGGTGGGGGGGGGGGGGCACAGGCTCCCGTTACCTCCCCTTGCCCTCCCTCTAGGGTGAAAGCTAGGGCTAGGCTTAGGGCTAGGCTTAGGGTCACCGAGCTGGTGGAACCAGTCTTGGTTTTATAACCCTTTTTAGTGTCTAGGGTGGACCTACCAGGTTTAGCAGCAAGCAGCAAGCAAGCAAGCAGCAAGCAAGCAAGCAGCACGTGCGAAATGGGTAAAAATCAAAACTCCGTCGTGGTGCTTTGGATTTGGTTGAAATTTTGGTGGATGATACCTATGGGTGTGAAGTACAATCACACAAAGTTTGAGCGAGAAACTAAACGCCGGCGGCCGGGAACGGGATTCGCAAGTGGCGGATCTCAGTTTCAAAAACTGCAGTTTAGGGCCAAAAACAGCCATTTTTGGGCCAAAAAAGCCCTGGAACACATTCAAAACGGCCAAACGAAGCGAAACGGTGGGTACACTCCACGTGCGGCTTGACATCCCCGTGTCAACGAGCTCTTTGCGGCCCTCTAACTCCATGATATGTCCCGGAAACGGCCCAAAATGGCCCCCAGAAGCTCCAAATGCCAACAGCCACAAACCAAGAATAGGCCATATCTTTGGCTACATGGCTCAAAATGCGATTCCGAGGGCACCTAATCCACCCGCAACCCCCCACTTTTTGTGGTTTCCACGCCTCCGGATTGCCCAAACGGACGCCCATACCCCAATACCTAGGCCCAATAGGCTGCGGCAAGCTGCAAGCTCAAGCCCAAACAGGTGGGTGCCCAAATGGGTCAACAGGGTCCAGTAGGGGCAAAAATGTGACTTTTCTCAAAAATGATCCTAGACCATGTGCGACGCTAAAACAAGTGTTTTTGGACTGTTTTGAGCTTGTGTTGGCCCATTTTGGTCCTCCGAAAATCCCAAAATGCCTTGAAAATGGGCTGTTTTGGGACCAAATGGGTCGCAAATGGGTTAAAAATGCATTTTTCCAAACCTCATCCTGAAACATTTGGGGTGCACAAACGGGTGAAATGAGCCCATTTTGAGCCCATGTGGGGGCATTTTGGCCCCTCAGAAGTCCAAAAAGCCTTGAAAGTGGGCCTTGTGGTGATGGGGTTCACTTGCAAGCTGGTTTCACTTTGTCAAGAGCCATCAATGTGTGAATCATTCTTGATGTCCCTCACCAGTCATAGCTGATGTTCCCTCCCCCACCAGCTCGGTCCCAATATTCAGTCTTGATTAGGGTCACCGAGCTGGTGGAACCAGTCTTGGTTTTATAACCCTTTTTAGTGTCTAGGGTGGACCTACCAGGTTTAGCAGCAGCAGCAGCAGCAAGCAGCAAGCAAGCAGCAGCACGCGCGAAATGGGCAAAAATCAAAACTACGTCGTGGTGCTTTAGATTCAGGGGAAATTTTGGTGGATGATACCTATGGGTGTGAAGTACAATCACACAAAGTTTGAGCGAGAAACTAAACGCCGGCGGCCGGGAACACAATTCGCAAGTGGCGGACGTCAGTTTCAAAAACTGCAGTTTAGGGCCAAAAACAGCCATTTTTGGGCCAAAAAAGCCCTGGAACACATTCAAAACGGCCGAACGAAGGGAAACGGTGGGTACACTCCACGTGCGGCTTGACATCCCCGTGTCAACGAGCTCTTTGCGGCCCTCTAACTCCAAGATATGTCCCGGAAACGGCCCAAAAAGGCCCCAAAAGCTCCAAATGCCGACAGCCACAAACCAAGAATAGGCCATATCTTTGGCTAATGGCTCAAAATGTGATTCCGAGGGCACCTACTCCACCCGCAACCCCCCACTTTTTGTGGTTTCCACCCCTCAGAATTGCCCAAACGGACGCCTAGACCCCAATACCTAGGCCCACTAGGCTGCGGCAAGCTGCAAGCTCAAGCCCAAACAGGTTTCAGTGCCCAAATGGGTCAACAGGGTCCAGTAGGGGCAAAAATATGACTTTTCTCAAAAATTATCCTAGACCATGTGCGACGCTAAAACAAGTGTTTTAGGACCGTTTTGAGCTTGTGTTGGCCCATTTTGGTCCTCCGAAAATCCCAAAATGCCTTGAAAATGAGCTGTTTTGGGACCAAAAATGGGTCAAAAATGGGTCAAAAGCGCGTTTTTCCAAACCTCATCCTAGACCATTTGGGGTGCACAAACGGGTGAAATGAGCCCATTTTGAGCCCATGTGGGGGCATTTGGGGCCCTTAGAAGTCCAAAAAGCCCTCAAAGTGGGCCTCGTGGTGATGGGGTTCACTTGCAAGCTGATTTCACTTTGTCAAGAGCCATCAATGTGTGAATCATTCTTCATGTCCCTCAACAGTGATAGTTGATGTTCCCTCCCCCACCAGCTCGGTCCCAATATTCAGTCTTGATTAGGGTTAGGGTTAGGGTCACCGAGCTGGTGGAACCAGTCTTGGTTTTATAACCCTTTTTAGGGTCTAGGGTGGACCTACCAGGTTTAGCAGTAGCAGCAGCAAGCAGCAGCACGCGCGAAATGGGCAAAAATCAGAACTCCGTCGTGGTGCTTTGGTTTGAGTTGAAATTTTGGTGCATGATACCTATGGGTGTGAAGTACAATCACACAAAGTTTGAGCGAGAAACTAAACGGTGGCGGCCGGGAACGGGATTCGCAAGTGGCGGATTTCAGTTTCAAAAACTGCAGTTTAGGGCCAAAAACAGCCATTTTTGGGCCAAAAAAGCCCTGGAACACATTCAAAACAGCCGAACGAAGGGAAACGGTGGGTACACCCCACGTGCGGCTTGACTTCCCTGTGTCAACGAGCTCTTTGCGGCCCTCTAACTCCATGATATGTCCCGGAAACGTCCCAAAATGGCCCCCAGAAGCTGCAAATGCCGACAGCCACAAACCAAGAATAGGCCATATCTTTGGCTACATGACTCAAAATGCGATTCCGAGGGCACCTACTCCACCCGCAACCCCCCACTTTTTGTGGTTTCCACCCCTCAGAATTGCCCAAACGGACGCCTAGACCCCAATACCTAGGCCCACTAGGCTGCGGCAAGCTGCAAGCTCAAGCCCAAATAGGTTTCAGTGCCCAAATGGGTCAACAGGGTCCAGTAGGGGCAAAAATATGACTTTTCTCAAAAATTATCCTAGACCATGTGCGACGCTAAAACAAGTGTTTTTGGACCGTTTTGAGCTTGTGTTGGCCCATTTTGGTCCTCCGAAAATCCCAAAATGCCTTGAAAATGGGCTGTTTTGGGACCAAAAATGGGTCAAAAATGGGTCAAAAGCGCATTTTTCCAAACCTCATCCTAGACCATTTGGGGTGCACAAACGGGTGAAATGAGCCCATTTTGAGCCCATGTGGGGGCATTTTGGCCCCTCAGAAGTCCAAAAAGCCTTGAAAGTGGGCCTTGTGGTGATGGGGTTCACTTGCAAGCTGATTTCACTTTGTCAAGAGCCATCAATGTGTGAATCATTCTTGATGTCCCTCACCAGTCATAGCTGATGTTCCCTCCCCCACCAGCTCGGTCCCAATATTCAGTCTTGATTAGGGTTAGGGTCAAGGGTAGAGTTAGGTATAGGGTTAGGAGCAGGCTGAGGGTTGGGGTGGGCATTAGAGTCAAGGTTGGGTTCAAGTATAGCGTTGGGGTGCTCCACCGCCTAGGCGGGGAGGGATGCTACGTGGGCAGGAGGATGAAAAAAAATTTTCGGCCGCCTTTGGCGCCACCATATGTATGGCCAGTAGCTATCGACCCTTGGTAACTAAGTGGGCCCGGCGTACCAGAACTGAGGAGACGCCCCCCCCCGTGCCCTCATGGGTGCAATTCGTGAAGCATTTGTTCCCACCCCCAAATGTGTTCAAAGATGGCATCCGAAAACTACCTGACACCCTACACAGTTCAAAATGAAGAAGATCACACTTTTTTCGCATCAAATGAAGTGCCACGGCGTTCGACCACCCGAATGTTCCATCGCCAGTGGCGCGGCTGACAATCCCTACACTTGGTACACCTGCTGGAAATGCGCCGTAACCCGCCCCATAAGGTCACCCTTTGCCCCTCTCACGCTCCAACCATGCTTCTTGCAAATAGTGCAGAACTCAACGTTGGTCCACTCATGCGACTTACCCCTCTCCCAAGCCGCCTGCACGTCCTTGCTCGAGGTATTTGGGTGAGTGGCCCGCTGCGGGTGGGAAGAACCCGATGCATATTTGCGCAAACAGCGGGACCACATCTCACGCCTGTGTGCCAGACTACATCCAGCTTGGAACTACGGGACATGGGCAGCCGGGTTCTACTCCCAGCTGCGCATCAGAGTGGTATCAGCTGATGTCAGGGTACACCCCAGAAGAGGGATACTCGCAGGGTAATCCCTTCTCCGCGAATGGGTACCAGGATACCTCCGTGCTCTCCTCAGCTTCCCTCCCCTTTCCGCGCTGCATTCACATACCCCCCTGGCCCTCCCCCTCCGCCTTGCCTATCAACAAGGTCTGCTACAATGACGACAGAGCATTCTTGGAACCCAACGTGGTCCTAGTGTCAAATATTGCGGGAGCGTGTGTCCAGGCCACACTCGACACCAAGGGTGTACCCAACATGGATAAACTAGAGGTCAGCTACCACACACTGGACACGGACTCCCTCCCCCAGCCCCAAGTAGTTGAGGTGCCCCAATTCAAGACATGCACCTTCCCCGACACCCCCCTCATACTGGGTATCCCCATTTTTCACACCCTGAAGCCAGCAAACAAGCTAAATGATCTACTGGCCACGTTCCGCTCAGTGTATCATTCTATGAGCGACAAGCACATGGCCCCACTCCTGATGGTGCGCTCCTTCGTAGCCTTTGCTCTCTCCCGCTGGGACTATGTGTTCGCAGGCGTGCTCGCTGACCAAAACTGGCTGCAGGATCTGCAGGTGCATGCTAACAGAGCTTTCAGGGCAGCCTATGCCCTACCCCCGTGGACAGCCAATGTGTTCCTCCGCCTCGCACTAAGTGCCAGCGGAGCTGGCTGCCCGTCCCTGCCCCTTCGAAACGTCAGCCTTCTCTGCCGGACGTACCTGCAGGCCTCCGTTAGTCGCAACCCCCTCTCCAGAGCCTCAGCGACCTACACGCTGGCCTCGCAGGCCCCATATTCTGAGGGAATGGCCCTGCGCACATGTCTGGTTGATTTGCGCGCGCGTCCACATCCACCGTTTCCCGCACTTGCAAGACATGAGCATCCATGCCCACGCCGTCGCTCGAACCCCATTGCTTGACGAGCATGTGGGTGATCACCGATGGTACCCTCGCCGGCAACACTCTGGGAGGCGGCATACCATTTTATCACCCCCAGCAGGGAGTGCTGCAGTCGCATAGCTTTGGACTACAGGTTGTCAAAGCCACATCAGCGGATGCTGAGTGGCTGTCCAAGGTAGTGGCTCGACACTTGCTCCGCGAATGGGCTGGCCAGGCACACTTCTTGGCCGGCGCTACAGCCTCCATGCACTGTGCGCTAACCAAAGCCCGCCCCGCCCCCCGTCCACTCTCCTCAACCATCTGTTCCGCCAAGTAGTGAACACAGCAGTAGGCGCCAGCGAGTTTAGGCTATAGGCACAGCACAGCACGGGGAACACACACCCAGTGGCACTGCTCCAGCGTGAAGCCCAGCTCCTCGCGGCGCACGGCGCCAGGGCCCTTGTGTTGTTCACTGCACCCCTCCTCCCCCTGTTGCGCAGTGTTGCGCTGGCCTCCTGTTCTTGAACGTCCCCCTCAGTTTAGCCCACCTGCACGACCAGATTCTCGTGCGCCGGGCGTCGCGCGCAGCGTCATGGGACACCCCTCAATGGAGCGCTGACGCTTTCACTTCCCTCCTGTTGGACTCCTCCCTCCCTAGGGCACAAGTAGTCACAGCCTTTCGCTTGCGGGCCCTTGTGTTCTGCCCCCCACCAATCTCGGTGCACTACTATAGCTGTGACTTCTGCGATGCACACGTGGATCACCCGTGGTTCCACGTGTCTCATGCATGTCCAGTTTTCCTTGGCAGGTGCCAGTGGGCGTTGGTGCGCCTTCTGGCGACCCTCCCCAAATCCCCTGGCTCGTACCTTTCAGACGGCACCACCTAGGTACAGCTAGCAAGTGGCACGTCCATGTCGGTGTCTCTGGAGTCGGACATAGGTCTGCCAGCGCCCCCCCCCCCCCCCGGCACAGCACGGTGGTCTACTCACCGTCAGGCCTCGTCCGCCGTGACTCCCCCCCCAGACGGCCAATGCCGCACGTTCCAAGGAAGCGGTCAAGATCTTCCTAGAGGAAATGGTAAACCCTGCACCGCCTCTAGCCGATCTGCTCATGATCCTGGACACGCTGGAGTGGCCTACCAGACCTCACCCGGCCCTCAACCCTCACATTGAGGTCCTGCATCCGCGGGCAGTGCTGCCCCTCTCAGTGGCTTTTCTGGCGCGCTGGACAGTGTGCCACCTCCAGAGTTGGCGCATGATAGCGGGGGGACGCCTGCCAATGCGAATGCCCCCTCCCCCGACCACGCGCTGGGCCCCCCGGGTGACCATACTCGTACACCCTCCCGGGCAGGACCCTTCCGTGTTGCACCCGCTGCAGGTTTCACCCTGACCCTCTGGTTAAACTCACCCTAACCTCTGAGGTTCAATCCCTGCTCCATGCACTCCGAGGACCCATGAACACACTGGCAGTCTGCCACCATGTTGTGGGACGCCTCTGTGGTCCACACTTTGCCGACCGAGGATCACTTTCAGTGATGAGTTTCCCATGGCCTTCTCCTGCCCTTGCTGTGCCTGCCTCCTCCCAACCGCCTGAGTTACCTGGCAGGGTCGAAATAGCGGTGCACCGTCACACAGCACATGCATGACCGCACTAGGAGGTGTATGCCCCGCTGCCAGACCGCGTGGCGCGGGAGTGAGTGCGGCGCACCTAAGCCTAACTTCCCCAATGAGAGGCACTCCGTGGGTCCCTAAGACCCTCTTCGGATCGGGAAGACAAGCCCAAAGCCCAAAGCCCCGGGCAGCACGCATGCTGTGGGTTGTTTGCGAACAATTCAGTCTGTATATCCAGATTTCGCAGGGCGTTCACACACAAACCTAATCAGTTGGTAGTTTTCACTTCGGCGTTTAGGAAGGTTTCTGTAAGGAGAGCAGCTGCTCCTGAGGATGTCTCCTAATCTAATATCTCTCAAAACCCGGGAGGGGGGGGGGACTGGGGGGGGGGGGCGCATACAAGGACCGGCCCTAGCCTCCGCCCCACCCCACCCCCCGGGGCCTGCTGAATGCTGTCTTCTCCGCGATGAGAAGGATTAGATGCTTTTTCACCAAAATCACACGCAAATACTGGCACCAAATATATGGCAAAATGGGTGTGTGCACAGAAAAATGTTGATCTACGAACAGAGGAACAGGAAAATGCAAACAAGTCCCAATGCACAGCCACGCTTTTCCATTTTTCTCAAATCGGCCTTTTTAGCATTACACACTCCCACAGAAACCCAATAAACAAATGCCAAAATACATTTCCTTCTGCCACACTCCGCCGACGATCACTGGTGATATATTCACTAGTAATGCGCTGTACATCAAATACGGTAGTCGCCAAGCTTTGGGTGAAAGAGCGTCGATTGTTCCGTCTCAAAAATAGTCCAAGAGGACCTATTATGGCTACACTTTTTTGGATTTTTTTCACACAACCAACTTCCAAAATCTGAAAAGGGAAGAAGCACAGGAAATGATAATTGGATCATCATTGAAACAAAGCATGAGCTAGAAAGGATCCTTTTGCAGAGAAAAATAACCGGGCTCGGTTTTTCAGTTGCAAATTGCAAGTTTCTAAAGAAGAGTGTTCATTTTCATAGCTGGCTGAAACCAGTGAGAGGTACGGGGTGTTCGAAAAGATACCATGTCTGATATCAACATGCTCCTTGAAAAACCACTTGTGTCCAATTTCTCTCACCTTCAGTTGGACACAGCACCTGAACAAGATTTTAGCACCTGCAATCGCTTGTTGAAATGTTAGGTGGTAGCATTTGACACCCCCCCACTCGGTCCACGTCTGTCACTGATCACTGGTACAAACACAAACACTGCGGAGGGCCAGCACAAGAATTTGAGCTCATTTCATCATAACCGAATGATATGGGGAAAACAAAAGCTGACTGGCGGCAATAGTCATCAAATTATGAAGAGGGAACCGTAGTGACTGGCCGGCTGCCCCCCTCCCCCCCCTCCACTGGCTGCCGAAAGCCTGTATGTCCCCCGATACCACACACACGGACCAGACCAGTTACTGCCGGGGCTAAACTAATGTTTATTGCTAAACATTAGTTTTGAGAAAAATCGCATGCCGGTGCGGCATTTCTGCTTGATCCCAGTGCCTATCTTTTTGGTGGCTTCTGTCATAATTCCAAGTAAAAAATCTCGATTTGGACCGTGTCAATTCGTGTATCATAAAAAGCGTTGGCACAATGAACAAAATAAAAGAAATAAGCAGTGCATCACATCCAGATGTTCATGCACGGTGCAATCGAGGTTTCAGCACACTTGACAACACTTCGCAACTTCGTGTCACATCTGCCGATTGGGACATGGCAATAGATACAAATGATGTCAATGACAAGCGTGATTTGATGAAGTGCCTTCGCACAAAGTGTGTATGCAGTGCAAAGCTTCGGTACTACTGTGAATGTGTAATGGTTCAGGATGCCCACTACTGATGTTGGAGCCTGCTGCCGGGGCACAGGCACACCAAAGGCAGAATTGATCCCAAAATGGAGAGATTCCATCGGCCGGCAACCAACGCAACATGAGGCAAAATACTGAGAAACATTTTGCTAAAACATTGGGGCAATTTGCATCTTGGGCACGCGGTACTTGGGTTGTTTACACCATTGGAGCTCAGTTGCGTACGTATGACTCAGGAGCGCATAGACACTCGTTGGATCATGTAAGTTAGAATAACAGTAATTCAGTGGGTAGTCTGGGTGCTTCCCATCCTATGTCGCAGGATTGGGGAGCGTGCTGTAAATGAGAATGACTGTACTGGACCAGCGAGCCACTCCGATCCATCATGTCCCCTGCATGAACCTGGGTTAATTTTTTATGTGCAAACAACCTTCGTTTACAATGCGCTATAATCGGAAAAAAAGCTAAATTTTCGGCCAAAAACAGCGAGAGAATTTGAGTCAAACAAGCCAAATAGAAGAGTTCATTGCCTCAAGGGTTAGATACACGTCCGGCAAAAACAAGCCACTCTGAAAGGACCCCAAGCACATTTACAACAATGCTCCCAAAACACAGAGACACCAAGCTCCAACATTGAAACTGCAGATTGAGGTGGCACCGCAATCGGCGATAGGCTCCCTTATGAAATCCTGTGGCCATCACAAAATGAGAGAAATGATGTATTGGCTAAACGCCCAACAATGGAGCCTCCGTACCTCTGGTACATCACTTTTTCCCAACCAATTCCCAATCACGCAAGGAAATTACTCGTACCTGTGACTTGCTTGCTCCACGTCCTTCTGCAATCTGCTCATGGCATTGAAGGAACGGATCGCAGCACCAAAAATCTGTGCAGGGCCTCTAATTACACGTCAGGTATGCCCGACATAACGATGTGGCACGGAAACTCGATCACACCCAATCTGCACCACAGGACTCTGATGACACTTCAATCTGGGGTAGGATATAGGCTGCACTCTAAGTGTGATAGAGCGTTGGAGGTTAAGTAGCCGATATCACTGTGGCCCTGCTTATGGGTGGATGTGGTCTCCTTCTGATGATGGGGGAAGGGGGGGGGAGGGGTGAAATTCATTGGGCCCTTGATACTGGGCTTTGATGGCTGAGGGTCATCCGTCATACACTACCAGTACTGCGCTAGAGTGGGGCCGTTGAAACACACGGCCAGCAACGGAAGCAACCTGCGTACAGGCGCAGCGACGGATTCTCCTGCCGGGGAACGCTTTCAGTTGGGCTGGGGCTCATGGGGGAACCTGTGGACATTTCTGCACACAGAGATCTGAGACGTCCCATTAGGCTGGCCGCATACAGGAAGCACCAGTATCCTTGGGGTGCACTACGCGCACAGATACAGCCGTAAACCCCAAAACCTAGGGCGCCGTAAAAAATACACATTTCTGAAAACATGTGTGTGACAGGGCTCTAACCCCCTCAATCACCAATGGGGACCCCAGTCAACATTTACGGCGCCGGCGCCGTAAATGTTTACGAATCTCGGTCTAATTTTCCATGTTCTCTACACCGAAATGTATCTGCGAAACACAGTCCCAGCAACGTGTTGTACCAATATGTCACACCCTGGGCCTTGTTCAGCTCTGGCCTGATGGTTCATTGGTAGCCCCGGAGGAATAGTGAAAAAGAAACGAAAAAGGGAAGGATAGGTGCAAGGTCTAATTTGCGAAGCAGAGGCAAGGCTTTTGTCTATTTGTACAACGGCAAGGAATGAAATATTGATCTCTGAAGGTCATACTGCCTGTCAAAATATCATGTCTTTGTAATTTTCAGTGTAGAGATTCTGCTTCCACTGAAGTCTCTCAGCGAAAATGTTTACGGCGCCGGCGCCTTAAACAATGAGAGCTGTCAAAAGAATCGGAATGTGGTGGAAATGTTGTTGCTCATACAGGGTTGGGGAAGAGATGCCTAGATGGGGGGGAACCTGCACAGTCCACTGATACCACTTCTGCTCAACTAGTAATTCCCCCTTGCTCCTACCCTTGTGGAACACAGTACATCCCTTTACCCCCCCTCCCCCCCAAACCCCCTCTCACCTGTTAGATGATGCTGAACAACACAAACACAGCAGGCATAGCACAACTGCAAATCATCAAAGTTTTTGCAACATCTCTCAGCAGTAGATTTCTGCCCCTCCAACCGTCAACGAAGTGTTCATTTGTTGTGCACCAACGCACAGATCAAAAAAATAAATCTGTAGAGCACACCAGAAATTTGCAACAGATGGATGGAGGATAGGGAATAAGGCCAATGGGCAGCAGACCATACATCTGTCTGAAAAAACAGAATATACCTGTAGGGAGTTATACGGGACGGTTGAGTCCCAATGAAAAGACATGCCTGAGTAATCTGCTATGCTACAACCTCATGTTGTTCCTGTTTGCGGGTAATGGCATTTGAAATAAACCCGAACGGGCTCTTTACGGCGTCAGCGCCGCAAAATGAAATGCGGATGCAACGTTGCAAAAAATATACACAATGTGCATTGCATAAGAAAATGTATGCAAAATAAATGTTAGATACCAATGGAAGATACCATTGTCAATTCGAAAAGAATGCACCGGTGAAAAAAGTAGAACATGTCCCTGTTCAGCACAATGTATCATGCAGAAAACCGCCTTTCAAGGAGAGAGGCGGCTTGCCTCAAGGCAAAAAAATGTTTGCAGCGCCAGCACCGTAAAAATAACATCAAGGTTATATATATAGACATATACAGCATGTGCATTGTATACAGTCCACATACAACCAACCAGCCCTGAAAAGCTACAAACCCTGCATGTCAGGATAGTAGAACGATCACAGCAGTAAAAAACATCACTGAAACAGAACTAAGGTTGCCCTAGAACATGTCACTGTTCACCCCAAACAGGGAGTTCAGCTGCGACTCCCCAAGTGCCTCACTGTCGTCTACGACAGACTGCAGGTCCGAAGCCCCATCAGTCTTTGGGCTCTTGGCCCGGAGACGCACCTGACGGGTCTGCTTTCTCTTGGGGCTGCCTGTGGTACCTCCCTTTGCAGGAGTGCTGCGACCTGCCCTGGCACTCTGCATGTCTTGGGTGTCCTGGTCAGCATTTTGCCGACTTGGGTCAATCCTACCCTTCTTGGCAGGGGTTGTGTGCTGACCTGTTGCAAGCAACCCACTGCTGACAGTAGGGACCGCACCTGTGGTCTCCAGCTGCCTACCTGTTGCATTTGCCTGGGCCTGCTTCCGCCGCTGCTTAAGGGCAGGGGTAGGTGTGCAACCTCGGTGTTGCCTGCACCCTTTGCCTCTTGTTTCTCCTTTGTTTTCCTGTCCTTCTCGTTATCCCTATGCTGCTTCACAAGGGTAGCCACTTGTCTCCTCCTCTCTGTGAGGTCCTGAACTGTCTGGCGCTGGATGTTGGTTGCATCCAGCACAGTACCTTTGACCAGGAGCCCAATCTCCAAAGTGAGCTCCTGGCCGGCAGTACCCTCCTCAGCAGTCCTGGCAATCTCCGTGTCCTTGGAGAAATGCTTCACTGCTCCCGGTGGCACAGTGACTGACACCTGCTACCGGGGGAACGTTGTGGCCACTGCAGCCACCAAATCTAAAGCGGAGTTCCACTTTGGATGCAGGCACAAAGCCACCTAAAAAAATTTCCTATTCCTACATCAGGCTTAACCCCAGCCCGGAGCATCAGCATTGCAATAATGCTAGGTCGAAGACCCAGCTTACTGCCAATATAAGGTGGCAACGATGCCGCCTCAGGGCTAAGCAGCGCCACAGAGACCATCCCACCCTACCCCGTCAACCTAGGGTTGGGCAGGTAGAGTTGTCGCTCTTCCGGCGACCCAAGATACAAAGTATGGGTCGCCGAAAAATTACAAACTTGGGATGCCCCATCCCCAGTGTTTTGGTCCAGTCAATCCTGAATAACAGTGGCTTTCCCAAACATAATAACTGGGGTACCCCCATGGGCCACCCTCAGGAGGCCCTCACTGTATGGGACGTCGCCATCGAAGCACTCCACCAGAATGCAATGGGTACTCCTGGCGTTGACCACCGCCATCAAGTCGCTACCAGCCAGGACAACCTTCTTGTGTGGCCGCCGAATTCGGCTTGATAACCCACAACATCCTTCATAGCAGTGGGTGTTGTAGATGGCACTGTTGCTTGTCCAGAGGGGTTGAGCAAACGCTGCCGTAGGGCTGCGAATGCCGGATCTGTCTAGACAGGGCTTTTCAATAGAGAGCCCCATTCTGGCCAGTCCGCTTTTCCCAGGCGGAGCTCGGCGTAAGCTCGCCCTCCAAGTCCGCCGCGAGGGATAAATTTATCCGCATGTTTTTCGTAGAGGGAGTTTGCAAGGTTGTAGCAAAGCTCCAAGCTTTCTGTACAACAAACAAAATGTGTGGGTTTAATAATTTATGGCGCTGGTGCCGTAAATAGTGAAAACGTAACAAATGCACAGAGACATATTGTTTTGATCTGCCACCAAATCATTTTTTGGATGGCAGATGTTCCAAATAATGCTGCGGCGGCACTTGAGGAACTTGAGGTAGCCGTTCAGCTTGGACACGTTGACCGACATTGGTCTATCCACCAACCACTGGGTCAGCTCCTGGATATCCGACGTCGTCAGTCCCGTGGAGTAGTCATGGAAACTGGTAGCCCAGATGGGCTCGTGTGCCTAGTGCATCTCTGCCCTGTCCCTCACCCTACTAAACACCCTGCAAACATCTGGCCTGCCTCAGGCAGGCATTTCCGTCACGCTCTCGTGTTCTCGTTGTTGTTTTGTTGTTGTTGTCCTTGTCTGTACCTGCAAAGAGGGAGGACAAAAGGGAAAGGGGGGTGTAGTCTCTATTCCTATTGGGGGGGGGGGGGGTTGAGTTCCTGTAGTACCTACCTCCTTCTCCCCCCAATACCCCGCCAATTTACGGCGCCGGCGCCGTAAACGTTTACAGCAAAAATGTTGTAAATTGCCTACCACCCCCCTTTTGGCATTGCCAAAAGTTAAATGTAGCTGCCCAAGTGTTTCCGGCACTTTTCGCACCCGCGTGCTCCACATTTACGGCTCTTGCCATGCGCACAGTGCACCCCAAGGTATCTCTTGCCGTTTATAGCTGCTGGCGCTGTAGTCCCAGGGAGGTGGGGCGCCATCAATATACACCATGAAACCCCATTGCAAAGGGTCATGGGGCAACCATTTTGCAGCTTGATCACATTTTGGTCAAAGCCAGGCCACAGGTTGGTGATACCAATGAGCCAATTGACGCAAATCAGTGCAAAAATACCAGAATAAAAAACAAATAAATGGGATCACAAATCGAGGGCGTGACCCCGTCATCGAAGATTACGAAGAGTACGAAGTAGGCTAAAGGTCGGGCGCAAGGCTCTATGTGGTTAAGAAATGGTTAGCAAAGAGTTGATTATCCGAGCAGAATCCAAATTACAGCACCGATGCACAGCTGTATTGAGTTGTGTTGTGGAAGAGGCAAGATTTTGCCTATACCAAACCCCCAACTCCGACGAATGCGCAGAACCGCGAAGCCGAGCCACGGACAAAATTCTCATAACAGAAAATGCCACTCAGTACAAACCAATGCCATTGAAATCATTGAAACCAAGGCATAAGCCCCGTAGAACCTCAAAACATGCGGCACAGGCCACCGCTGAACGCACTTGCCCGTGATGAAGCCCAAATCCACTGAAGTTGGGGAGTCGCATTCCCATACGTTGGGGTGTGCAGGCTCGTCAAAGGCCAGAAGCGGGGTCCAGATGCGCGTCACGTCACTGGCGCTCTCGGCAACAGCACAGGCCAGGCCCTGTTAATCTGGAGACTGGCGTATACTATGCGTCGGGCGTCTGATGTGCTCCATGGCCCCGTTCTCCTCCGGCCATGCGCACAGCATCGACCAGATGTGCTGCTTACTGGAGGACACACTCACACCACCGAGCAATTGGCGTCTCCTGCATACATCAGAGAAGACCACGGTACTACTGCACTCGTATCCTGAACTCGCTCGCTCTGAACGCAACATAGCGAGCACCAAATGCGCCACTGCCGCCAGGAACACCGATACAATTGCCCAACACGCGCATCACAAGTGGTGACAGACCTGGACGTAACTGTCATCGATGTAGTTGTCCTTCCTACCGTAATCCGCCGTCGAACGACGCTTCAGGGGTCTGTCTTGGGCGGGTCCGGGCGGAGGCACTTTTGCATACGGAGATGGAGCCAGTCCATGAAAACTTCGAGGGGAGTCACTCTCCAGGGCAGCAGAGGAAGACCTATTCGCCCGGACGGCAGACATTGCTTGGGTTGTTGTCTGATACTCTCGCGGTGCGAAGTCTGCAAAATGCTGGCCAGTCGCCCGCCGGTACTCATGCTCCGGGAATTCTTCAGAGGGTCTGGATCGGCTGTAGTCCATGCCCCCATCACTCTTTCGTGAACGGCCGTAATTCGTCCCGCTGTCACTCTTTCTTGGACGACCATGATCCAGCAGCACATGCCCCGCTTTTGAGCTGCGATACTTGGCCAAGTCGTCGTAGATCTGCAGAGGCGATCGTTTGGAAAGGCACATGGACAATTGGCATGCGTGTCAATGCATGGACATACACTTGATTGGAAACCGGGACAATCGGCGAACAGGTATCCCAGTCATCATCATCACAGCCGGGATACCACTGCACAGGTTCACAGCCCATAGTCCATGCAAAGCCAAATTCCGGCGACCAGCTTAGGGTGCCGTTCCTGTCTTGTATGGCCTCCTGCATCGACGTTTCGTCAACTCGTTGATATCACACCTTAATGCTGTCTGCAACCCTCCCGGGGTGTACCGTGCTTGGGGTGGTCCACTGGGTCCAAAACTGCTCGTCCTGTACTCGGGACTGACCGAACATGACGTCCGACTCTTTGCCTGGACGCTAGTGGGTTCGCTGTGATTGCTCTGTCTGGTTCGCCTCCCAATGTGATAGCAGACCCTGCCATATGAACAGCCCACCACTGTCCTGCCTCTACAGAATCGTGTTGCGGCGACGGGGCCCGGGAGGCCCTCCTGGGCCTCAGAATCCATATCATGCCTGGCCTCATCATCACAGTGCCCCAAAAGAAGGGCTTTTCCAGAAAGCCATGGCCTTGAGGGGATTTAGTGGCGGGGTACGTGGATTTTGAGGTTGTCCGATGCTTTAGGCGGCAATAGCATTGGTGCATTCTGGTGCATCATCAAAGCAATACATTCGTCCATGCATCATGCAGAATACTTTGTTGATCGCAATTTCGGGTTATTCCTGCACTGCCTGTGCGCTGCATGCACAGTCATGGGTCTGATACAAGCTGTTACAGTGCGGGGCTGCTCACATATTGGGAACGCAATCCACTACGCTAGCCACAAACATGAGAATCCACAAATGCACAAGCGTACAAACCAATCCGCCCAGAGATTCAGGAACTGGTTCTGTGAACAACGCCACAAAACACAACAGATAAGGACGTCCACCAATTGTCGATTCCAACCGTCAAAGAATTTCTCTCAGCACCGCCAGATCCATATCTGACCACCAAAAACAATCAACCGTAAACCAAAGTCAATCAAAGGGAAACAACAATTGATGCAACAGGCACTGCAAAATCTTGGCAGCCAAATGAAAACACAATGTGCCAATCACTCGGTACAATGCCGACGGCGGAACACCGTGCACCAAGCGCCAACTGCCAACTGCGGACTGTCATCAGCAGAGCACCACCTCCATCGCTCACGCCACAGAGCATTGCCTGCGAGAACAAACCTCACTGTCAGGGTCGAAGTCCCTCACTCGAAGTTCGTGCTCACTGTCGTCCGTCGTGTAGTAGTATCGATCCAAGGCACCCGATTTCTCTCGACGAGCACCAGCAGCAGGAGAGCAGCGAAAAGACTGGTACGAAGCAGTGCCTTGTGATGCTGACGCTTTGCTGTAGTACCCGTCATAAACAATGTTTCCAACCTCAGCTTCGTGTCTCCGGTTGTCATGCATGGTCTTGCAACAGTGAAAGATGGAGGATGGAGCTGGCTACGGCGGTTGAGGCCCACGAGGGATATCATGGCACATCCGAGCATTCCCCGAGCACGAAACTATACAGTAATTGTCGCCCCATGGTACAACACAGACCAGTGGGGGAAATGCTTTTTCTTTTGCAAGTCCCCCAGGCAGTTCCCCACAATTGCTCCTCGGCCTGCCCTGTGTTGATCCATAGGCAGTTGTCCTGGGGCTGCCTGCCCACTTTGTGTGTGTGTGTGTGTGTATGTGTGTGTGTGTGTGTGTGTGTGAGTATGTGTGTGTGTGTGTGTGTGTGAGTATGTGTGTGTGTGTGTGTGTGAGTATGTGTGTGTGTGTGTGTGTGTGTGTGTGTGTGTGTGTGTGTGTGTGTGTGTGTGGGTGGGTGGGTGGGGTTTCACCATTTTTACCAGGTCTCCCGGTTGAGCCTGTATGGCCACACTGGCATCCTCGGGTCGGGTCGCTCCCCATTATAGCAGGCCCACGGTGCAGGCCAGGGGTGCGTCCCTGTATTGCCCCTCGACCAGTGCGATATGCACTTAGGCCAGAACCTGGCTCGCTGCCCCAGGACCACCCTGGAAGTGGGGTGGTAGCTCCGTGGCTTCCGCCGGGCCAGCTCCACGGTATTACTTCAGCGAGCCCGTCATCGCCATGTTGCCCCGTGTGTTGTGCGTGTATTGGGGCTTTCACAGCTGGTGGTGCTCGCGGCAGCGAGGCGGCCTCCATGGCCTACTCAATTTGGCAATTTCCCCAGAAAGGATGTCCTTGACGCACGGCTGCCACCGCGCGCCTCCAGACATGCCTGATCCGGGGATTGATCCCACGACCTTTCGGTTGCGAGACCTACGCTTAGCCCAGTTGAGTTAGCCGGGTGTGTGTGGGGGGGGGGGGGGGGGACAACCCCATATTATAGAGGAAGGCCTGCATGGGTCTCCGGATTAGCTGTCAATGCGAGGGTGCTCTGTGCATCGCGCTCATCGCTGAAAAAGGCAAGCTACTGGCACCCTCCCGCAGTTGTCCCCTCACCTAGGCCAGAGCCTCTATGCAGGTAACGGTTATGAGCATTCCGTACCCGCATGGCCGTGCCGCTCCACTGTGCGCCGCGCAGGGCACAAGCGCTTGCCCATCACTCCAATTTGAGGGGGGGGGGTCCCTCTGATGCTACACTGCTCTCCTCTCTTGCCCTGAGTCATGTGAGGCCTCCCCCCAACGGGGAGGGGGGGGGGGGCTGTGCTCCTCTTTCGAAAGTTTGTTGCCAGCGTGCGCCCCCCTCCTAGGGTCCTTTGGCTGCTTTTGCAAACCCGCCTCTGGGTCCCACGTATGGCCTCTACCTAAGACCATCGACTTCTAGACATTTATCTCTTGCCCTGTCAGCTAGACCCACTTGCTGGTGGCCATGAGCATAGCGGTAGCGACGCAATGCACAACGCCAACATGTATGTGTCGTCTGCATAGCCCTCCATCGAGAGCTCGATTTGAGTGCCTGATGCCATCTCAGCCACCATCTTTGCGGCTTCCTCCTCCTCTGGCTGATGCTCATCCTCCAAGTTGTCGAAAATAATTCTGGGCCTCAGTGGCAAAATCGATTCATGCAGCATGCCACCCTCGTGCCTACTATCCAGCGTTCTAATTGGTCAAATGGACACCCTAGATGTTTTGGTGCTCGCCGGCGATGGCATTTCTTCCAAGCCCAATTTGGACCATACCACCCCCCTTTGGACCCACCAACAGGCAGGCAATTCTGGTTCCTCTGGTAGCGGTAGGCCGCGCGTTGTGATGGTCACCGGTTGGCGGATGTCATCAATGACTTGTTTCCACGTGGTGGTGAGCACGTTAATGACAATGACGGAGAAAGGGCACCCTTGTGGGATGCCATTTGTTGATCCTGGGTGTCCCTTGATTTTAACATTCGCCTGAGCTGTGTGTACATTCCTCAGAAGGCACATAGGACTTCCTTTTCCATTCCTTGTATGTCCACATAGTGATAGATATAGCTTGCGGAATTAGGTCAAAACACTTTGTATACTCCGTTGGGGTCCCCGATGCCTTGGAAAATTTAATGAGGAGCGCACCAACGCTGCGTCGAGTGAGCTGCGGTATGGCCGAAAGGCGGACAACTCATCATGTGCCCATGACTCCTGCCATTCAATGGCATCTTCCATGTGGAAGCCTGCCTAGATTGTGTAAAATTGGTACATGAGTGTCAGTGGTCGCAAGTTCATGTGTGTGTTGCGGGGGAGTTGCCATACATGTTGAGTTGGTGTGCTGGTTGGTACTTCCACATGTACACATTGGTTTGAATTTCTAGAAATAAATTATTTGCATTGCTTGTTCCAAAGGCTCTTTGCATTTTTTGGTGTTCAGCTCGCAATTTTTGGTGAAATCAAATTACCTCATGCATACGATGCTAATGAGTGGTGCCATCTAAACCAAAAGTTGCAAAATAATTTAAAAAAAACAATCTTGGAGCAAAAAGCAATGTGGAGGGCGGCAAGAGGGGCAAGTGATTCAGCAATTTGGGCTTTGGAAGGGGTAGCTTTCTGGAGGGAAGGCCGCACCATCACAAAACAATCCTCCAAAGCCAAAGGTGCTAGTTGTTTTTACTGCTTTATTGCCGTGCACATTAGTTCTTGTTTTAGGAGTTTTTTTTTCAAGTAATTGCGCAACTTTTGGTTTTCGTGGTGTCTACCATTAACGTTTTATGTTCAAAATAGGAGCGACGCCATTTGATTTCGCCAATAACCACTATCTCGACACCAAAAATGCAAACAGCTCAAACCATTGGGGGAAAGCATTTTCAATAGGCGACAATGGTACAATTGTCCCTCCCTTCACAAGTGTTGCTTCTGCCCTTTGGCCCTTGAAAGTCAACCAGATTTGGATGGATGGGTGGGAGGTGGGTGCATCCTGGGGTGGCTTCCCTTTGGTGCGCTCTGAAGGGGGCGGGAGGGGGGCGTTCATCATCACCCTCGAAGTGGTGGCATTGCTTCTTATTTACCACTGTCCCCGTATGGTTTTGCCTCCCTGTCCTTTCCCATGTGCTCACCCGCCTTTGAATAATCCCCAGAATCCCTTTGGGGGGGGGGATCCCCCCCCCCACACACACACACCCTTGGGGTGCCAAGTTTTTAGAGGTGCCGAAAAGAATGTTTGGTGCAATCGTGAGAGCCAACATGGAGGAAAAAAAAAAGGTCACCAGCAAACAACAATTGTCATACCGAGTTTCACAATGGGGGTTCCAAGCCTTTTCCGGAAATCTCGCTAGACCAAAAGGCCGCATATTTAGCCATGGCATGCAATGGCATCTCTCTGAAAGGATGTGAACGTGCCGCAGTGCCATGCATGCTGTCAAGGCCAGAGTTTGTGGAAGGGCAGCTTCAGGCTTCCTCCACTACATGCCATAGGCCATACCTCCAATAGATGCCATAGGCCATAGCTGTAGTATCAGGACCCAAAATACACCAGGCAAACGGAGGTAACAATGGCAGAACAAATCTTTTGGGTGGGGGGAAAGGGGGCTGGAACCCCCCCCCCCCCGCCCCCCTGAATCAACGCCTCTCCCCGCTCCTCGCTAAATAATACCCTCCCCCTGAATGTTGCATGAATTCGGGGGCCATGATTCATTCAATACTCGAGATGAGAGCCGAGGTTATGGGGGTAATCTACAAGGGCACACAGAGGAGCAACTGTAAACACCCGGTGCAGCCACAAGCACATTGCCAGTGTGAGTGTTCGGTGTTGGGCAGCTGTGGTGGTCTGTGGCCCCTCCTCTCTCCACCAGCCCCCCCATTCCCATGTAACGGCAAGAAATTGCCGACCGCTTTCCCAACCGCCAGTAACCGCTCTGACAACCACCCTTGAAACCCACCTTTAGATCCCATCCCCCTTACGCACAACGCTTACACTGGCGACAGCTCATGCACCACTGACACAAGGCTCCACGTGCTCTTCACGTTCACCGAAGCACCTTCACCGAGAGATTTTGGTTGACACAGGTGCCTGTGTCACAGGAACCCCTTCTTCAGCCCCTCCTGCACCACTGCAAGGGGCTGCCGCGGCTCTGATTTGAACCCTGCGGACCTCCATGCAAGGCTTGCGCCACTTTTCATGAACCCTGCGCAACACCACTGCATTGAGCTGCTTGGAGTGCGCAAAGCGGTACAAAAGTACAAAAGTGCGCAGCATTTCTTACTACCAATGAAGCAGGGAAAGTGACAAAGAACACGGAGAATGCAAAAGTGGGCGTGGCAGGGCCCAGTCAGAGATCTGGCGTCGCTGGGTGTGGTGGCCCATGGCAAGGACCAGGGCAGGGGCAAGGGTGAGGACTGGGCACAGCCAGGGGTGGGGGCTGTGGGCAGGAGCAACGAGACACACCTCATGCTGTCGGCTGCGAAGCTTCTGCCGCCGATCTTGCACTCTTTTGTCTTCTTGCTTCTTCCTTCGGCTGGCGACGCGTCTCAAGTCTTCGCTCTCCCGCAACACTTGCTACGTTTTGAAAGGTGGCAGTTGGCAGGCACGATGCATGAGAAAAACAGAAGATCCGGAATGTCACCTCCTGGAACTATGACTTGCACATGCGCCCATACACACAACTGCACCAGCAGACGGGGGGGACTGCGGTCATGAGGCGTGCACTCTAATGGCGATAAATTGCGGAAATTGTGGGAAAATTGCAATGGCACAAGCAACCCTCCTAAACCGTCAAAGAACAACACTTCTGGACAGGTGGCTAACCATTTTTTGTTTTCTGTCATACAACATGGCCCACTGGCATCACAATTGCAGGAGCCGAGCCTCAATATGCAACTGCACAAACGTCTTTCGTTGATGAGACACAGGTTTTGCACAACTGCTACAGACCAAATAATCCTCATTCTTACCAGAAACAATGACAGCAAAAGGCCCCATCAGGCACGCAAGATGGGAAGGCCAGAAGCAATTGGCAAGATGGGAAGGCCAGAAGCAATTGCGAAAAAAATGTGATACATTGCGCTTCAAAACCACGACATTATGTGGAGCAGGACCACGACACCATGCACCATGCATCATGTGGAGCAGGAATGGTCCGATTTGGATTGTGAGATGTGACCACATGGTGCACTAGCTGTGCAGCCGCGGTCATGCCCTGGACCAGAAAATCAGACCGCGTGCTTTGATTCGTCACACGTGTCCTCCAGTGCAGAGGGATAAGTTTGGGCAATTGCGAAAAGTTGCGGGAAATTGCGGACCTCGACGACCCCCCTCTCCCCTGTCGGGGATCCCAAGGACCTTGAACCCCAATCTGAAACTCAGGCCCAAAGCATTTGGACCAATGATCTCTGTCCATAATCGAGGTGTCATTGTCGTCATCGTGGTGGAAAGTGTTGGGTGCATGCGCATGGGTGGCATGTACAGGGTGGTGACGTTTTGCCATGTCCAATCGATCGTACCACATGGCTGTTTTGTTCAAGGTGTGGCCTGCTATGCGCTGAGTTCCATGTATGGGCCCAAACACGACGATGCACGTCTTCTCCTTCATTGTGCTATCCGTGACAGCATGTACCACATGTCCCGTGCGTGTGCTCTTACGCTGCATGCAAACAATTTACACTGTGTCTGCCTTGCCGAGCAAAGCGTGACCTCTTGTTCGGCTTTTGAGCTTGGAGTTTGTGCACTTAGAGGTGTATTTGAGTGTTTTCATTCTGCTCTGTGGCCGCTGTGACATGACCATCTGTAACCATGCAAGTATTGCATGAAACCTTGATCATGTATGAACTCTTGTACACAGCACACTCCTGAGCTATGCTGCTGTATGACGTGTGGGGCCGCTCGAACGTGTTGCGGCATGCAAGATGTGTACAATGTAACGATGGTTGGTATGACCACATTGCAAGCCGGGAACCCTGTACTATGTGAGGCCTGTTGCCGTACCATTTCCTTCATCTTGTCCCATTCGTGACAGTGTGATACTTGCATGCATGCCTTAGCTTCAGACACAACACGCATGGTCTATTTACCACGGAGAAAAGCTGTGGTACCCCGAGCAACATGCAAAGATAGCAGCACCTCAGCAGCGAGTTTTCGTTCGTGCCACACATCTTTTTGAGTCTGGCGTCTCTTTGGGCCGAATGACATCAAATGCACCCCCCAGCTAACAATGGAGATCACAAGACCCACGAAGGGTCCCCTGCCATGCTGTGAAAACAATGAAATGGGTGAGTGGTCTCGATGACAAATCAACAGCAACGTTCACAAGTGAGGAAGAAAAGCGAAAATGGTGGGTGGACCAGGTGAAATGGAAGATGACAGTATGGTGGCATGTGGAACCAAAAGACTGAATGATGAACTGTTTGCCTCCTTTACTGTCATACATTTGCAACACCGTGCGGTGCAATCCAGTGAAGGCTCTGCAACTCAAAAGAACATGGAACCTGTTTACATACAGCATGGATGCAGTGCTAAAATTCCACATTGGATTTCACCCTGAGTCGTTGCCTTGTGTCGCTGTATGATAGAAAGCGATTCCGCCTGCCCTCCCTGATCGCCTTGCCCACGCCAGTGGTTTCCTTTTACAGAGGCGCTGCAGATAGAATGGACAAACTTTTGAGTCATGTACTTACAGGGGCTACCACATATGAAACGACAACATCTGTGCAACATGCCTTTCCACAGAAAACGTGCACAACTCATACTCAGCATACAAACCACCCAACAGAGCAGTGTAGCACCTAAGACCGAGGGATTTATTGTAGTCGAGGGTAAAAAGCTAGGTCCGTGAGAACTTATACGTTCTATCCCGACAACACAATCTTTTTTTCCCACCCTTTTTTTCCCTTGCACCTCACAGAACTCGATAAACAAGGGGGGTTTGGAGGGTGAACAAATCACAAGAGCCCCTCTTCCAGGTGCCTTGCCAAAGGCAACAGAATTATTAGGCTGAAGGTATTGACCCACACTACACACTACACACTGAACAAAACTTTCATGAAGCACAATAAACATCACATTTGTTGTTCAATTTAATTGGCAGGTTTGGTGTTGTGTTGTGGGCTGCAGATATGGTTTTGGGGTTGATTAGATTTGAAGGATGGCAATTTTCTGGTGGGTTTTGGGGCTTCTCTAGGATAGGGGATGCTTGAGGCTAAAGTCTAGGACCCCTGCTCAAAAGTAGTGTGCTGGGTGCACGTTGTGCAAGCACTCCTGAGACTCCATGCTAATGGCATGCCAAAACTGTGTGCTCTGGGGTAAACAATTGAACTGATTGGGGCAGCAATTCTGCCACCTACCAAGACAGGGGTTTCGAGTAAATCACCAAGGTGGTCGGTTCTTTATGAGGACCTTACATCCAAAGATGTGCTTTGCTTAGTAGCAATATCATCTGCCTGTCACACTGTGCATGCAAAGGTCCACAAACCATTGCCTGGGGAGGGCCTTCGGTTCAGGGTTTGCGATGCAAGACTGATAGGTATAGGGGGCATGTGTATGAAGTGATGTTTCTATACCGAGGGAGGCACTTCCCAACGGCCAAGAGCATAGCACTTGTGTTCCCATGATGCCGTGGCAGGGGCACAATACCAAAACATCCTTGCACACAAAGATCTGTACAGAGAGGTACAAAATTGCCTAGGATGAAGCATTATGGTTGCGCCAAACCACATGCAACATCCAATCCTTCACTTGCCAACACCATTGGTTAGGGGGTCCACATAGAAGTGGACTGAAAAAGTGAAAAAGTGGAATGGGGCCTGGGTTTGAACCGACGCACAGTGGTGGCCGTAAGCCATCCAAATTTTGCCCATGAATGTGCTAACGGGTCCAAAAAGCACCACTACGAGGGCCTGGTTGGTGCTACATGGTTTGTGTTGGCTGTATACACTCCCATTGTCACCAAATGGTCACCCATCAAAAGCCTAAGGGTCCCCGGGGGTCGTCGGGCATCACCCCGAAATTGTGAATTTTCAACTAACCCATGCCGGCCCGAAAACGGCTCAGTCCTCACCGGTGGGGCCCCATATCAGGGCCGATCTTGGAAGGTTGGAGATAGCATCTAGGAACCTAGCCATTGGCTAGGAGGTCCAGGTAGAAGAGAAAAATGGCGTGGGACTTGGGTCCAAATCGACACATAGTGGCTTCTATAGGCCAACCAAAATTTTGACCCCCCCCCCGACCCTCCCAAAAAAGTGGCACCTAGGTACAGTGGGTGGAGGGGTCAAAATCAAAAAATGCATTGGAGGATAATGTCTCCCAAAATGATGATTTTCCAAGGGGTTAAGCACATGATATATTACTACACCCCTCTCCCCTTAAATCTAGCTTACCAGCAAGCAAGCAACAAGCAAGCAACAAGCAACGCTTCTCCTTTCCGTTTTGGCCATTACTCAGTTCCAACGCTTTGGGCTCTACTCTACTCCAGCCATCCTAGAGCCTAGGTGGTGCCCTTGCCAAATCCAAGCCAAAAACTCACCGGTGACGCACCGGGGCGGGGGCGCCAACTAGGGAGGTGCCTTTCCAAAACTGCGCATTTGGTGCCCCAAAGCAGCCTTTTTTGGCCCAAAACGGCACCCCGAAACCCACTCAAAACGGACCAACGAAGGGAAACGGTGGCTACACTCCATGTGCACCTTGACTTCCTCGTGATGAAGAGCCCCGCCTCGCCCTCTAACTCCACGATATGTCCGAGAAACGGCCCGAAAATGGCCAAAAATGGCCCAGAATGTGCGCAATTTGTGTCAAATTGCCCCAAAACCAAGAACGGGCCGTATCTTGGGCTACGTGGCTCAAAACCATATTCCGAGGGCACCTAGTCCACCCGCAACCCCCCACTTTTTGTGGTTTCCAACCCTCAGACTCACCCAACGAGACGTCTACACCCCTGTACCAGTGGTCACTTGGTGGAGCCACAGGGCAGCCCGGGCCGCGCACAGTGGGGGCCAACGGTGGGTCCACCACGGTCCCCGGGGCGGAAAAAAAGATTTTTTCCAAAGTTGTTCCCAAACCACCTGGGATGCTCAAAAAGTGTTTTCAGCCCATTTTGAGACCATGGTGACGCGTTTTTGCCTATACGAAATCCCAAAATGCCTTGGAAATGGGTCGTTTTGGGACCAAAAATGGTTCAAAAATGGGTGGAAAATGTGTTTTTCCAAAAGTGATCCTGGACCATTTGGGATGCTCAAACAAGTGTTTTTAGCCCATTTTGAGCCCTTGGTGACGGGTTTTGGCCCATTGACAATCCCAAAAAGCTTTCAAAATGAGCTGTTTTGGAACCCAAAATTGGTCAAAAATGGGTCAAAAATGTGTTTTTCCAAATGTTATAGTGGACCGTTTGGGGTGCACAAAGAAGTGAATTGTGCCCATTTTGACCCAGTTTGGACCCAGTTTAGCCCACTTTGCCACATGTATGCACCAAGTTGTACACTTCACACATACCTTAGAGCCATATTGTGGAGCCATGTAGAGTTGGGGAGAGGGGTGTAGATTAGAGGATATATATATATATATATATATATATATACATATATATATAACATATATATTACTACACCCCTCTCCCCTTAAATTTAGCTAACAAGCAACAACAACAACACGTCACCATTCCGTTTTGGCCATTGCACCTTCCCATCGCCTCGGGCTTGACTCTACTTCAGCCACCCTAGAGCCTAGGTGGTGCCCTTGCCAAATCCAAGTTTTGAGCCAAAAACTCACCGGTGGCGGCCCGGGGCGTGGGCGCCAAGTCGGTAGGTGCCCTCCCAAATCTGCGCAGTTTTGGGCCAAAAACAGCCATTTTTCGCCCAAAACAGCCCTAGTAAGGGTTCAAAACAGCCAAACGAAGGCAATTGGCTGCTACACTCCACGTGCGGCTTGACTTTCTCGTGACCAAGGGCCCTTTGGTACCCTCTAACTCCACGATATTTCCGAGAAACGGCCCAAAAAGGCGCCAAAAAGCCCCAAAAACTGCGCAATGTGCACCAGCACCCCGAAACCAAGAACGGGCCGTATCTTGGGCTACGTGGCTCCAAACCGAATTCCGAGGGCACCAAGTCCACCCGCAACCCCCCACTTTTTGTGGTTTCCAAGCCTCGGAATTGCCCAAACGGACGCCTAGACCCCCGTACCAGTGGTCACTTGGTGCAGCCGGAGGGCCGGCCAGCCCACGCACAGTGGGGGCCAACGGTGGGTCCACCGGGGTCCCCGGGGCGAAAAAAATGTTTTTTTCCAAAGTTGTTCCCAGACCACTTGGGATGCTCAAACAAGTGTTTTTAGGCCGTTTTGAGCCCGTGGTGGCGCATTTTGGGCCATGGAAAATCCCAAAATACCTTGAAAATGGGCCGTTTGGGGACCAACAATGGGTCAAAAATGGGTCAAAAACGCGTTTTTCCAAAAATGATCCCGGACCATTTATGATGCTCAAACAAGTGGTTTTAGCCCATTTTGAGCCCGTGGCGACGGGTTTTGGCTCATTGAAACTCCCAAAATGCCTTGAAAATGGGCCATTTTGGGACCAAAAATGGGTCAAAAATGAGTCAAAAACGCGTTTTTCCAAAAGTGATCCCGGACCATTTGGGATGCTCAAACAAGTGTTTTTTGCCCGTTTTGACCGAGTTGAGCCCCTTCCACCACATGTATGCACCACTTTGTGCCCTTCGCACGTACCTTAGAGCCGTGTGGTGGAGCCACCTAGAGTTGGGAGAGGGGTGTAGATTGGAGGATATATATATATATATATATATATCCTCCAATCTACACCCCTCTCCCAACTCTAGGTGGCTCCACCACACGGCTTTAAGGTACGTGCAAAGGGCACAAAGTGGTGCATACATGTGGTGGAGGGGGCTAAACTCGGTCAAAACGGGCTCAAAACGGGCTAAAAACACCTGTTTGAGCATCCCAAATGGTCCGGGATCACTTTCGGAAAAACGGGTTTTTGACCCATTTTGGAACCATTTTTGGTCCCAAAATGGCCCATTTTCAAGGCATTTTGGGATTTTCCATGGCCCAAAACGCGCCACCACGGGCTCAAAACGGCCTAAAAACACTTGTTTGAGCATCCCAAGTGGTCTAGGAACAACTTTGGAAAAAATGATTTTTTTCGCCCCGGGGACCCTGGTGGACCCACCGTTGGCCCCCACTGTGCGTGGGCTGGCCGGCCCTCCGGCTGCACCAAGTGACCACTGGTACGGGGGTCTACGTGTCTTGTTGGGCGAGTCTGAGGCTTCGAAACCATAAAAAGTGGGGGGTTGCGGGTGGACTTGGTGCCCTCGGAATTCGGGTTTGAGCCACGTAGCCCAAGATACGGCCCGTTCTTGGTTTCGGGGTGCTGGTGCACATTGCGCACTTTTTGGGGCTTTTTGGCGCCTTTTTGGGCCGTTTCTCGGACATATCGTGGAGTTAGAGGGCACCAAAGGTCCCTTGGTCACGAGAAAGTCAAGCAGCACATGGTGTGTAGCAGCCGTTTACCTTTGTTTGGCTGTTTTGAACCCTTACTAGGGCTGTTTTGGGCGAAAAATGGCTGTTTTTGGCCCAAAACTGCGCAGGTTTGGGAGGGCACCTCCCGACTTGGCGCCCACGCCCCGGGCCGCCACCGGTGAGTTTTTGGCTCAAAACTTGGATTTGGCAAGGGCACCACCTAGGCTCCAAGATGGCTACATGAGCAAAAGATCTGAAGCGTTGGGACAAAGCAATGGCCAAAACGGCACGGAGACGTGTTGTTGTTGTTGCTTGTTGTTGTTGTTGTTGTTGTTAGCTAAATTTAAGGGGAGAGGGGTGTAGTAATATATGGCTTATACGCGCATTCTCCCCCCCCCCCCACCCTGGGCCAACCGGTCTACTATGGGGCAAGGTTAGGGACCCCTCCCCCCTATTTTGGGGTCGAGAAACACAAAAAAACATGTTTTAGAAGTGAATTGAATGGTTGTTAGTGGGTATTTGCCCCTATAAAGGGCTAAAATGGCTAAAATTAGGGTATGACATCACTGCTGGTAGGATCCTAACCAGAGTACTAAAAATAACCACTAAATCCTAAAAATAACCCACACCACCCCTATATACACCCAATGACATAGTAATTCAGCATTTTTAACATACCCTTGTCCATTTTCATGTCCTATGATACTATTATTGGGGGTATTTGGTGCTAGTATTAGTGGTTTGGACCATAATTGTACCTATGTTTAGTACTCTGGTTAGGATCCTACCAGCAGTGATGTCATACCCTAATTTTAGCCATTTTAGACCTTTATAGGGGCAAATACCCACTAATAACCATCCAATTCACTTCTAAAACATGTTTTTTTGAGTTCCCCAACCTCAAAATAGGGGGGGATGTCCTTACTTCCCATTGAAGACGCACCTAGTAGTGGCGGGAGGGGGGGGGGAGGGGGGGGGAATGCGCGTATAAGCCATATATGGCTTATATAGCCAGATTTAAGCGGAGAGGGGTGTAGTAATATATCCTCTAATCTACACCCCTCTCCCGAACAATAGGTGGTTCCACCATGCGGCTCTAGGGTAGTTGCGGAGGGTACAACGTGGTGGTGGGTGGGTGTTATCCTCCCCAAAGAATGAGCCCCATCTGTACCCCGTGGTACACAAACCCAAACATAACCTTACCCTTTGGCAGTCTTGGAAGAACAAAGCACAAAAATGGCAAAACACGGGAAGGAACTATTTGTTTGTCTTGTACCAAACACTCCACAGATATTGTTGCAACCCTTGCTCGCAAAGATTAGACATGGCGTGAACGTGAAGGTAACTCCGTTAAGAGTACACCTGCACTCCGAGTCCAATCGCTAAGAGCAAAGGGCACAAACGGCAAAACACGTAGAAGTGCTTGTTGCTTGCTTGCTTGCTTGCTTGCTTGTTAGCCAGCTTCAAGGGGCGAGGGGTGTAGTGGTAGTTACCCGAACTGCTAGCTCTTGGATACCACTTGCATGTTGAGAGAATAATGCGAAAATGTGTCAACGTTGGCACAAAAGGGGTATTATTGTTGTTTGAGGATCGCAGTGGTTTGGTCACGCTTTGCGCAACTATTGGGAGGAAGGTTGGTGGAGTTGCAAAGCGGGACGGAATAGCATTAGCAGCAGGCGGTACGCAAAGAAAACGACACCGTAGTGTTTGGCCAATGCCTTGTTCGGAAGTACTTTGAACAAATGTACATTAGCATGGTGAAGCATAAATGTGATGTTAAGGGTAACGCGCGAATGGGCAGTTGAATTCAATTGAAAGCCCAAGCAGAGTACAGAAGAATTGCATCCGTGACTACGCACTTGCTGCTGGCGTGCGGGAATAATATAGTCTAGCACGATATGATGCTCCAAATGTAGTGAATTGGGCATTAAATTGCATGAAGCAAGCACATTAGAAGGACACAAGTTTGCCGCTTTCCTTCTTGAAAGTTAGTACAATATGTGCTGCTTTGCTCTCCTTAGCTGGCTTAGGCTGGACTGCTTTTGGAAATTGAATGGTGCGGTGATAACATTGAGGTTCCATGGCCTCATCCTTTGTGCCCGTTGATGGCAACTCATGAGCAAATTGCAATTCGTTCACGTGGACGACGGCATTGGGGGGTAGACCCCTTGGACTCTCGATGTTCAAAGTAACGGCATTGGCATCCGCCGTACCCGTGACTCCGTGTCGGGCAAGTATGACGAAAGAATCCTCAGTTTCGTACATTGTAATTGGTATGGCGGCCTTGTGTTTCAACTCTTGCGGGCGAGCGTAACTTGGAGTCGGTGTGGCGAAATTTGGTCGCCAAATTTTCCGCGGTGGTGTCGAATCCATGGGTGATGTCGATGCAGACGGAGAGGGTACGGGCACGCACTCACCTGTGTTATTTGGCGTGTACACCCAACCGCATACCACACAATCACGATATTGGAGGAATTACATCCCAAAGGGGATTCATCCCAGCATTTGAATGAGTAAGTTGTGCCGCACTTTTTGATCCGTGCAGGCACTCCACACTGACATGACCGAAAATAATGTGGGACATGTTTTGGCGGCTCCGTCCACTTGAAAGCACCTTGGTGACGGTTGTCCGGCTTGTCATTGGGGCATGGGGCTAAAAATGCTCGGTCGAAATTCGGAGTCGCTGAGCCGCTAACCTTGGGGATTGGTTCGGCGTGGCACACGGGGCAGGTGGGCGCAGTGTCCATATTTGAAGTCAAGGTAATTCCGTTAAGAATACACCTAGCAAGAGGGAGTGCAAATGTGGGAGATGGAGATGTGGATGTGCGAAATGCAGGGTTGTGCTAGAACATAGCCCGTGAGTGCATGTTCAAGGGATGGTTGGGACCATATGTGTGTATTACCACAAAATAGTGGTGAAAGAATGGCAACCCGGTCCCTTATTGTCATTTGAAGACTGCGCACCATGGACAACATTTTCAGACGGCTTGTGCACAAATTACATTTTTAGGTTGATGCTAATTTAGGTTTTTGTAGTGAATGGGGGGACCCTTTAATTGGCGTGTGGCCAATCGTTGGCTTTTGGCTGGGGGGGGGGGGGTGCACATTAGCATTATTTACGTTGTTTGAAAGGGATGCCACATTGGTACCCTCGGGCCCTTATGGATTGAACATGGCAATGGATTGGAAAATGGAGTGCTTTACTTGAGTTCGAGGGACCTTTGAAGGTAATCCCGTTAAGGGTACACCTATGATCGAAGTCAAGAAAGCCGGAAATGTTGACCATGGAGATGCTTTAGGAAATGGATTGATTTCCATTCAAGTGTTGCTGAAGGTAACCTCGTTAAGGGTACACCTTGATGGAAGTCAAGGAAGTTGGAAACATTAACGTAACCGATGGAAAAAATAGAAGGCGCACGCACAATGTGGTTTACCATGGCAGGGCTGTCCTTAACGGGGAAAAAAAAGTTGTTCCGGAACCTTGTATTTTCAAAAGAGCCCGCGGACAGTACATGTCTTCACCCCGGTGTTCCCAATTGTTTAACCATGAGTCCCTAGCCCAAAATTTGTATAAGCACACAACCATATGATCCTAGCCCCACATGTGTTGCATGATAGCATCAGAACCCTACCTCACATCCTGCACAATTCAACATGAACAAGAGCAATACTTTTGGCGATCAAATGCAGTGACGCAGCGTTCGACCACCCGAATGTTCCATCGCCGGTGGCACAGCTGATAGAAAACTCCCTACAGCTGGTACAACCTCTGGAAGTGCACCCTGACACGCTCCATAAGCTCACCCTTCCCCCCGCTCACACTCAAACCATGCTTCCTAGAAATGGCCTTAAACTCAACTTTAGTCCACTCATGCAACCTCCCCCTCTCCATTGCCTTCAACACCACCTCATCCACATCATACGCAAACACCAAAGGCGCGGCAGGGTTAGAAGAGGTGGAGGGGACAGCTGAGGGGTTACGAAGGTCAGAAAAGGAGCTACTGGCAACTTCACCTGCCTGCTCCAAATTCTCGTCCTCACTGTCTTCGTCCTCACCCTCCAACCCAACCCCATACACATCGCCAATGTCGCCGTGACGTGTCGCCCTCTTGGGGACAACCCACAAATCTTGAATGTCCAACCGAACCTCTGCCTGACCATCCTCTTCCAAAGAAACTGCCAAATTGTTGAAAGCCGCAAACCCAAGCAAACCACCATCTTCCACCTCAACTGCATGCCCTTGCTTCCGTTTGCGCGGGCGGAAAGGGGTCTTGCGAAGATCATCAAAAACCTCAAAGGGCCCCCAATCCTCTGGTGCCTCCCCATTGCACCTTACCCACGAGAGTGGCCCACTTGTGGGCAAAGTGGCTATGTCGCCCCTGCCGTCTCGGGGATCCCCACCGCTTAAGAGCGGGGGGCAAAATCAGAAGTGGCCCACTTGTGGGCAAAGTGGCTACGTAAACCTTGCCGCCTCGGGGATCCCACCGCTTCAGAGCGGGGGGGGAAATCAGAAGTGGCCCACTTGTGGGCAAAGTGGCTACGTCACCCCTGCCGTCTCGGGGATCCCCACCCAAAAGAGGGCGGAATTGCTGCGTAACTCCTGCTTTCTCGGCAATCCCCCAAAAGGGGGGATAGACATGGCCCACGTTGGGCCGGGGCAAAAAGGCCTTTAGGGGCTGTCCTTAAGGGGTGTCCTTAACAAAAAAAAAATCTCGTCCCTTAAGGACCCCCCTGGTTACCATGAATGGTTTGAAATGATATTGAAAGTAAGTGAAGGTAACTCCGTTAAGAGTACACTTGCTTTCCAAACCAAATGTTCACAGTAAGGTTTAGAAAATGGATCGCCCTCTGTTCGAGCGTTCTTGAGGGTAAACCCGTTAAGGGTACACCTTGATTGAAGTCAAGGAAGCCGGGAGCTGTAACATACTGATGGAAACAATAGAAGGCGCGCGCACAATGTTGTCTACCATGGTTGGTTTGAACTTTTATTGCAAGTAAGTGAAGGTAACTCCGTCAAGAGTACACCTGCATCCTACCTCGTGTACAAATTGTATGTAGGTTTCCTAAATTCGTAATTTAGTGTATTTGAAGGTAACCCCGTCAATCGTACCCCTCGAATGCGAAGCCCACAAAGTCGGAAATTGAAATGCAACAAGTGCAAACAATACATATTTGCAAAGTACACGCAATTGCACGAAAGAGAAAAATAGCATGTTTGATAGATGCAACCGAAGCTGTTTTGTGGAGTTATGTAATGGTGGGCGCCATGGTGGGTGGAAATATACATACATGGAGCATCATTGTACATTAGAAATGCATGCGTTGATGGCGATGACGTAGGATCGAAGCAAATTCCCAAGGTTGGAAGAAATAATATAAATATGTTTGTTCATTGGCCTGAAAAAGATCTCCGCTCACTGCATCATCTGATTCGCTAGAAGGAGAATCATATACAGTCCTCGGCTGGATTGCTTGCTATAGCATTGGTGCCTCCGCGTTCACGTTGTGTTCGACGATAATAGCGATAGTAGTTGGAGTACTTGATGGGGATTGCAGCAATGGGGCGCTCCAAATATTGGTCATAGCGATCCAAATTCCAAACGTCTGTGGAGTATCTTTGTCCGGGAGATGCCTTCGACGCTTCAGCCGTCCTAATTTTGGCCATGGATCTATTGGAATCCATACCACATCTCGGCTACCTCGACGTTGATGAATTCCTAAGAGCATCATTCCGTTCTCCATGCGTCCCAATGAACGCAGCTTGAGCAGACACTCCACATCGCTTGCATCAGAAGAGATGGTGATGGGCACTGTCAATGACTTTGCTGGCTTCGTGAGATACTTGGCGAGATATAATTCCGAACCCAAATATGTTATCCGTTGCACATTATTGTGGCAGTGGAGCTGGACCAAGAAACGGCGATTGTGCGGAATAACACATGCATCTTCGGCTTCATATCTGCGATAAAGCAAGCGGACTCCACTGTCATATAATTATTGTCTCTCCTGCGGCACGCTAAAGGGATAACCCGACTTGCACTTGGTGCATACACGCCCACGACCAATATTGAAACACGTGCCGGGGTAGCATTGATGCACCATGTTGCACTCCTCGTACAATTCCCGTAGGTATGCTGTGATATTCGGATCGAAGCCGTCACTTTCACGAGGCATTGTTGCACAAATCACATCGTCCAGGATGTTGTTGGCTTCACACCACACCACGCCATGTAAATGCACCCGGCCTTGCTCTTGATATTGAAATTGAAACCAATAATCCCGCACCTTTCCAAATGGACCCTTTTTGCCAATAGCCAAGAACTCCCACTTGAAGATCTCTACCCGCTTGTGGAACGCCACACAAGCCTCCATATCGCGGCCATCTTGGATTGGCTTGTTTGGCCTTGTGCTTTTGGGGTAATCTCCAGGCCACACAGCTCCTGCAGGCACCCTTTTTGCACGGCAGCTTGCAAATCGCCCCGGTTGTCATTCATGGTCAAGGTGATGAAAAGGTTTGCCTTGCCAAGTTCACGACTCATGGCTGTAAGATCTAAATGTCATGAGGCCCAATAGGAACGGGTTCCAACCAATTTGGAAGGTACATAAGTTCCATACCGATAATACGGGTTGAGCTTGGTAGTACACTTATCCGTCCCCTCGCGCTCGAGATTGTGGTTCATAGATTGTACCTTGTCTTGGTAGCATGCACGCGGCTTTTTGCCTTGACTAGTCGGCGGAGTTGACGGCAATGTTGACGTTGTTGCACACTGGGGACCCAATGGAGGGTTTTGGGTGCTTTGAGTTGCGGATTCTGAAGAGTGACTCGGTTGGGTGCATTGACTTGCTTGCGGACACTGTGAGGTCGTGTGTGGTTGTTGTGAGGTAGATTTTTTCGGCCCCGGTTTTGGACCTGTGGAACTCCTCGCACTTCTCAAATGTGCTGCAGTAATGTCCTCTGCTCGGTTCGCACGTTGAGCCTTGAAATTTTGTTGATTCGAGATCAATTGCTTCTTCATCTGTTTGCTCACTTGGAAAAAGGACCACCACCGGTCACGACGCCATCGTCCATCAAAGGCAAGATAACGACTACAGCAGCAGACGGCACATCCAATTCTGCAACCTACAGCATATCCACCCACGCCGCCAGGATACAAATTGGGCCATACACACGGTTCCAACTTGGGCTCATTAAAATGCAAACAAGTGTCATTGGCCAATGATTGAGCGGCCGTGGCAATGTTCCCACCCGCTCCTTGGAAGGGTGTCCGATGGAGGAAGCCCACTTTGTCAGATTCAGGAGCAAAATCCGGAGTGATGTTCCGGGGGGCATCACACTCCACAACCCAAGCAACATACTCATCTTGTAGATGGTATTCCAAGTGTTTCCCGTACTTGTCTTCATAGGAGCGCTGTGTCAATGTGCCCATGGTGGTGGCCGCATTCTCCAACGTCTCATAGTGCGCCAAGAATCGAGAATAAAAAGGGTGAATTTTCTTGAGCAACAACAACGCTTGGTTCATTTGGCGGGTGCTTTGCTCACTGTCCTTGGGCTTCTGGTAATCACGCAAAATATCCTCTCTCATTGTCATGAAACCATAAAGTGGATTGTAGTGTTGGCTTGGCTTCCGGCCGACACCGACGGTACCAATTGCATGGTGCCATTGCTTGTGACGGAGATCCACGTGCTTCGGCGCATTTGAGTAGAGGGCCCCAAGTGCAATTTGTCGCTTCTAGTACTCGGTGAGGTCCGCAATCTCGGAGGGGATATTGTAATGGATGTCCCCGTCCAAAGTGTAGCTAGAGTTGATGGGGTCATGCTTCGCGGAATACTTGCTACACATGTGGCAAGCATACATACGCGTGGCTAAGTGCCAAACAGGAGTGTCATACACCACAAAGCGGCTTGTGCTAGGACTTGTGCGGCGGAACTAGAAACGGTGCAGTACTTCAAAGAATTGGCGAACATCTCATTGCGGAACAGAAATATCCAACTTGTGTCCAAATTTGTGGGTGGCACGCCAAACAAAATTTTTGTACGTAACTCGCCATCGTTCCGTGGAACCGTAAACTTGTGTCCCCCACCTACTGGGCCCCAAAGGAGTTGACCACACCGGTAGCAAAGCGCATCAAAAAGTGGTGAGTACAAAGTGTCCAAACCATCAAGCCAATACTCTCGAACAGACTTCAAAGAAATGCTGGATGGCGACGATGGATTGACACGGAACAATTGCCGTGACACACTACGTACTACCCCAGAAGAACGACGCCGCGATGCCTTGATGTGTTGCTTCTCTGGCGTATTGTTGTGGGCACAAAAGAACAAAGCACACAAACGGCAAAACACGGCAAGGAACTAATCGTCGCTCTTGTACCAAACACTCCAAACTATTGATGCAACTCTTGCTCCCATGATTAGACATGGCATGAATGTGAAGGTAACCTTGTTAAGAGTACACCTGTACTCCAAGTCCAATCACTAAGAGCAAAGGGCACAATAAATAAAGCACGAGTAGTCCCGCAAAATACAGTAATAAGCAATATGCTCGTGCACGCACAAAAACTACAAAGAACGTTGATGTGGACCGGGCCACTTCCCTATCACAACTCCTTTGTCTCTATCCCGATGGTCAACGATCATTATTATTCAATGCAATTTCCACTCATAGTGGGGCCAAAGTGGCTGTAAGTGGGCTCAAAATGGGCTCTTTTCACTTTTTTGTGCACCCCAAAGGGTCCACGATCACTTTGCGCTTTTGACCCATTTTTGACCCATTGTTGGTCCCAAAACAGCCCATTTTCAAGGCATTTTGGCATTCTCCATGGGCCAAAACGCGTCAACACGGGCTCAAAACGGGCTAAACATACTTGTTTGAGCATCTAAGTGGTCTGGGAACAACTTTGGAAAAAATCTTTTTTTTTGCCCCGGGGACCCCGGTGGACCCACCGTTGGCCCCAACTGTGCGCGGGCTGTGCTGCCCTCCGGCTCCACCAAGTGACCACTTGTACGGGGGTCTAGACGTCTCGTTGGGCGTTTCTGAGGGTTGGAAACCACAAAAAGTGGGGGGTTGCGGGTGGACTAGGTGCCCCCGGAATTCGGTTTTGAGGCACATAGCCCAAGATACGGCCCGTTCTTGGTTTCGGGCCGGTTTGACACAAGCAGTGCACATTTAGGCCATTTTTGGCCATTTTCGGGCCGTTTCTCGGACATATCGTGGAGCTAGAGGGCAAGAAAGGGCTCTTGGTCATGGGGCAATTGAGGCGCATGTGGCAAGTAGGAACCGTTTGCCTTCGTATCGCCGTTTTGAGTGGGTTTCGGGGCCGTTTTGGGAGGGCTCAAAAGGCTATATCACCTTCTGAAGGTTGCCACAACAGAGGACTGAGGGTGCCACATCGCCGCATCACCACTTTTGCATTGGGCCCACCCAGAGTGGGGGGTCTTGGGTAGCGCTTGGGATAGCTGGTTGGGGCTTTCAAGGCCTAAATGATGCCTAGCGCACACTTGGCGCATGCCAAGCGCACAGAGGTTCCCTCTAATGCTGCCCCTAGTGCATCGAAAATCAACAAATTTAACGTGTGCCCGCCAGCTTTTCACCTAATCTTGATCTTGAGCCCAATCTTAACTCCGAGCTTTATACATCACAAATTGGCGTGCCATTTTGATCCCTCGTACTGCTGCCTTTGCAATGGACGGCACACATTGAAAAACAACAAAAAAAACCTCCATATTCCTAACAGATCCCTACCACACTGACACCTTGTTGATAAAACACAAAGAAAATGTGTAACTGGCCAAATATTACACCGGAAAAAATGTTTCACACACACGGCAATTTAAATCACAAAACAGCCAGATTTATCCATTCACAACTACCATCCATTCAGAACACTTGCAACCACTTATGTGGGCTGTTGAAGCTTCCAACAGATCTTCAACCACCGTTCAGCTTTCAAACTATCACACAGTATCATGCAACATTATGCACCACGTGCCCTCTGCTGGCGCAAATCCATGTGCACTGCTGTTCCCTGAACCTTCTTGCACCAATATTGTTGTGCTGACGACCTCCTGGCTGCTTGTGCTTCAGAATTCTCCTCCCTCTGTAACTGCTCAACGCAAATTCGGATGAATCTCAAGGAGTATCAACCACTCTGGACACATATGCCATCGCTAATACAACATGCAAACACTTATTCAGTGCAAACAATGCTGGACAGCAATATCAGTGGAAGCTCCTTTGCCAATATCCGGGCTAACTGTTCAGTCATGTTCAAAGCTAACCCACATGGTGCACAAGCACAATAAACGTTTCCAAAATATCACACCTCCACAGCTCACACAGTGCTGGCAGTACTGATACAATATGAATCAGCAAATGGGGATGTACGAATATAACAAGAACAATCAAATGTTCTGAGTGCGTTTACCTTAGATTTGAAAGCGCAATTTCAATCTGCAACTAGTGCTCAGACAAAGAGGTTACCTGAAAGACCAGTAAAACCACGAATGGTGAAAAGCCTTGCTTTTCTTGGAGGGGTACTCCTGCTTTAAACGCACCTTTTTCATTCATTTGGTCAAAACTCCTTGCGGCCTACAGCGCAGGCCGCACACGCCATGGATAGAGGAATCCTCTTAAAGGCATCGCGATCAGGGAATTACCCACGAAGCAGGGAATATGGTGTGGTTAAAGAGAACACTTGTGAAAAGAAATCAGCGAACACCCTACACTTCACAGCCCCCAACAAGTTGCTTGCCTCCCAACTTGCCAACATAGTATTGCCACCACAGGTCAGATTTGAGGCAGCAGTTTGACTCCTGTCTCTTATCCTGGTGCTACCGAACCTGTTACCCAATCTGTATATTGGGCTTGTTTCGTACATTGGGCCCGTGAAAGGCTGATGACGGTGAAGATCCCAACCCCAATTGATCCCCAGACCGCAATACGAACCCAAACAGCGATCTCAGAATGAAGCATTGGTTGACAAATGTGTTGCCCTGCTCTTGCTTCCAAAAATCGGTTTGCCAAACTTGGGCATATAAAAGCATTGGGAGTTTGTGAGCTCTGTGTCTTGATGGCCCCTAAAGACTCTAACAGTCTCCAAAACGCCAACACCAGAAATGGAGAGACGGAAATTAAAAATGCACGGAACTCAAACACAAAATCTAAATCTGCGACCAGCACCACAAACTCGGCACTAACACTGATACAAATGCGAACCTTCTTGCAACACAATGCCCATTGGGCACTGTGCAGCTCTGTACCTTTACACATATACTCAGCCTTATATGGTAGTCTCAATCTCTTGGGGCTGGTAGCAAAAAAAAACACACAGCAATCCAGGTGATGCCGATGTGCTGTCCAACAAATCACATTGGTTCCGGCCAGCCTTTTAAAGTCCTCTTAGGGGCCAAGGCAGGCTCTAAAATTGGCTACCACACACAGAAAGACAATATACCTAACCCCCTCTGAAGGATAATTCAATGGATTTGAGGTGCCTTCGCTTGATCCAATGTGTCTGGAGTCATGGCTGCATCCTCCCCACAAAAGTGAATTTGGGATGCAGCAGGAAAACTTGGGCACCCTCATGATATAGCCAGCCCCTATTCAATGATTCCAGCCCATCAACAGTGCCAGACTGTTGTGGGCGCTAATTTTCTTTCAGCACTGTCCCATGTCACATCAAACCATGCAACAGGTTGTGCAATCATGCAGGAACGAAACGCCCCCCCGAAAAATGGAAGCTCAGTGCTGTAGGTTTGTCATACCCACACAGGATGTCTGAGATTTCTTGGCAAACCTGCAGAAATGGTTAATTGACCCGGCAAACAACTTTCAATACTTCGAGACCTAATGGCAGCGCCGCCTGTGTGCTACGATACGCTCCTTCATCCCATGCACCTCATGTGGACAGCGCCGCTGCCAGTGCTCTGCAAAGAATTGCACATGCAATCCTGAACAACATGCAACGGTTTGTACACAATGGAACCCCACTGGATGGGAAGCAGGCGGTAATGTCGTGACCTGGTGAGCGCTAACCGACTTTATTGCTGATAGATGACTGCAAGCCTTTGATCTGCGTGCACCTGGAAGCGTGGAAATTGGAACGTACAGGCGGCAGCTGAAACACGGGCAGGTCATTGAGAGAGGAGGGGAAACAACCCGCCCCGTGCATGCAGCACCTAACCCTCTGAAGTGCATCGGGGCCTCGCGTTTCCCCAGTTAGGCTTGCCCAGGAGCATCAACAATCTGCATACATTCCCATACAATGCACACATCCATGCAATACATCCTGCAGTGCAATCCGTGGGTAACCCTGACCAGCCCTGCCAAGCACCAGCGCAGTCACAGGTCCCCCACGCAACGGCACCGCCCCCTCTGGGTCCTTTCCCTTGGAGCACCCTCCCTTATCTATCGCCCCCCCTGCGGCCACCCTTGCGCCCCCTCCCCTGCAGCTCCCTTTCCTGGTGGCCACTTGACCTTTGGCTCCTTCCTGTTGCCCGATCGCCGTAAGTGCAGGGGACAACAACACAGGTTCAAATTGGGCATTGTGCAAGTGGACCGGGGCATGCGCCACTTGGTTCATGGCTATGGTCTCGTCCGCATTCTATCTCCATGCCAAACATAAATACGCGAGGGGTTGGTGGCCGATGGCCTCCTGCCAAGTTCTTGTCCGGTGCACCAACCTCAACATCCACTGCGCCGAACACTGACTTGGGAAAGCCGCACTAAATCCAAATCCTCATTCGCCACCCGACTCCCGAGAAAAGCAAGGGCAACGCAAACACGACGTCTATTGTGAGGAAGCCTCCTCCTGTTGACAGACGGTGAACCAGGACGCGGATTCAGTTGGTGGGACCCTGAATCGTGCAGACGAAGAAGCAGGAATCCTCCTTCATATTGTTCATAACACATTTCTCTGATGAGTTTGCAGTCTTTCAGCAATTCTAGTTGGTTTGGTTGTGTTGCACAGCAGCAGCTGGAGCAAACAATAGCAAGGGCAGAGGTGCTGCCAGAGTTATGAAAAGAGCAGGAGGCAGGATACCATTTGTTGATGGCATTATATCGTGCATCTTGTTTCACAATGTCTTTGAGGTTCAAGACCTGATTCATTTGGTCAATGTACCCTTGCACACGGTTGTCCAGGATCAAAGTCACCAGCAGGCTCTCAACATCCTCCATGGGGATGTTGAGTTCCTCAGAGATGTACCGGATTGTGATCCTGTTGGTTTGTGATTCAGAGTGAGGAGCATGGATGGCTCGCAGTGGCAGAGAGACAGAGCGAGGAGAATGGAGACATGGATGGCCTCCTCGTTGGCGGCCCACGGGCCTAGATCCCGTGGGCCAGACGGGGTGTAGGAAGGTTGCTAGCATTCGCGGCACCAAGCGCTTGTGTCTGAAAGCACCAATGCCTTCTCCACCAGTGCCATGTCTTGTGTGAACTGTCCTTGTCGGTCGACTTCATTTGTGTGCCCGTGGGGCGGGGTGGGTGATGTACTATTGTGGGTGTGAGTGGAATGTTCATCCCGCTGCTCACTCCTGCTGCCTCATGGCGTCACACCCCTGCCAGCGCTGGCAGGCGTGGAGGGTGCTCTTTGGTGGGTGCTCTGCACCACGCATGTGGGAACTTGTAACACAGGGCCAGGGGGTTATGAACACGGGGGATAACTCAACTCAGATCTAGACCCCAACACCCGCAGCGGTGTGTGTGGAGGGAGGGGGAGGGATTAAAAAAAATTTCTTTGTGTTTTGGGGCCATTTTTGAATTCCCCGTTGAATTCTAAGCACACAGTCGTGGGCAAAACCAGTTCCCCGTTCAACATGAGTGAAAATAGAATAGTGCATTCCAGCCACACAACCCCGCCGTTTCGGGGCCACGCCCAGAGTGAGCGCGCATTGGGGTGACAAATGCCCGATTGAAAAAACTGCTCATCCCGATTGGCGAAGCTTGGGGGCTGGGTGGGGGGTTCCTTCCCTACACGTGTCTACCCCCGTGTGTCACATCAGTGCTGCAGTTCCAGGCTTTGTTTGTTTGGCACGCGGCGTTGCGGATAGAGTGACTCCCTGTGACATGCGAAGGGCCGTCCCCAGCGGCTCTGCATTCGTGCAGGAGGCGGGGGGTTAGGTGGACAAACCGCTGACAATTCCACTACGCAGGGGGCCGGGTGGGGCTAGGCGGTGTGCAGGCGCAAGATCAACGCCGGCTGCAGTCGGTAGGTCCGTCGGTGGGTTGAACTATGGCTTCTTTGCTTTGCTGGCGCTCTTGGCTTATCGCTAAAAAAAAAAACTATCTCGTTGAATTACACGTGTCTCGACACCGCCACGGAGAAGGCAACCAGGCACTACACACAGCACTACAGCAGCACTACGCGCAGCACTAACTACACACAACACTACATACAGCAAAGTTCCAGATCATCCGGTAATACACCCACCTCATTGATAAACAGAAGACAGATGAACCTTCACCCGCAGTCAGTACTTAACGACCAAAGAATTGGCCATACACCGCCGGCAGTTGGCGATTCACTGCACAAGAGGAAAGGCGTCAGAAGGGCAAACCTGGTGTAGGGCTTGATCAGAGCAATTAAGACTTGGGTGCGAATAGTCCGCAGCAGATCCTCGATGTACAAGCGAATGAAATTGTCGTCCATGATACTGCGGTGTGGAGACGAGATGTGATGGACCGCCTCAGTCCCCAAGCCTCAAATCCTCCCCAACCAAGAGGGGCCTGGCGCTCCGCAACTCACGTGCCGGTTCCGGTTGGGTGGCTCCGAGAACGTAAACCTAAAACTGCCGCAGACTACTGCATGCGTTATGCTGCCCACAGCCCAATTCCACGCAATCCTATATCCAATTCCGATCGCAGCGTGCGCTCTTTGCCCAAATGCACTGCAAAATGCCAATCTGGACAGCAGCGACATGTCGTGCCATCAGCTCACATTTGCGGTGGCGAGCACGTCCCAAAGGGGCCGTACGTGGGGCGTTCGCATTGGATTGTCAGCTGGCCGCCCCCCTTCGCTCGGCAGGACACGGCATAATGATGCCAGCGCGTCGTGCCGGGTTTAATTTATGGGTTGGGGCTGCACTTCCATCCGCACAAAGCTCACAGTGAGTGGGAGCTCACAGTGAGCGGGCTCTTCACCCTCCTCAAACGCTTACTGCTGAGTCCCCACCAACGTGGCATGATCTGTGCCGGGGCATATCTCTCGGGGACGGTGGGGATCCTGCCAACACAGAGCGTTTTCAGGGGTCGCCGTCATTGTTGCCTCATTTGTGCCCACTGAGTGTCCCAAAGGGGGGGGTATGTGGCCCTTGAGGAGGGCTTCTCGGAGATGTATGAGTCAGGGGGGGGTCCGGAACCATATTTTTTCGAAAATTGGCCATTACCGTTGACAGGTTGGGTTTTTTTTGCCTGTTCTGTTCCGGTTGCAGACAGACTGCACCGCACCCCTACCCCCCTTACTCCAACGTATGGGCATATCAGGGTCAAGTCATTTGGGTGGATTTGTTGCATTTGATGTGTAGAAGACATGTGCAACATGGGTCCCCTCAAGACCCCAATATGTTGAAGACTTTGACCGATAATACCTTGGACACCTGGGTGATGCCTCGTTCAACTTGCAGCACCAAGCTAACCAGAGTGCAACAAATCAAATATGGCAGAATTTCTCAAACATGCTGTCAAGTTGGGACATGAGACCACAATATTTGGATTCAGCACGTCAAAATGCATCCACTCATCCCCTTTCACTTTCCTCCAACTCCACAATATGTCGGAGCACCCAGGGGAACACTTATGAGTTGGTGTCCCGCACGCGTGCGCAGAGCAGCCTGAGGCCCGAAAACCCTGAAACGCTGAAAAGTTCGGCCTCGGTACCCAAAAATATGGTCACCTACCCCCTAACCCAATACATTTCTGAAACGGCCTCTTCTCACAGATTCCGAAAAGTATACACGTACCCCCCCCAAGGTGACGACATTTTGGTGCATTAGACCAAAAGTTGAGAAAACCCTGAAAAAATGTGAATTTGCTCTGTGTTGGCAGGGAATGAATGTCCCCGAGAGATACACTGACTTGATAATCAAGTTCACTCGGGGCATTTGTACTGGGTCTGAAATATTGCAACATCACCGACTTGCCATCTATTTGTTGCCTCTCTTTGTCTCTCTGTAAATGTGTTTGTGTGTGGGGGGGGGGGGAGTACTGGTTTTACCAGGTCTTCCCGGTTGGACCTGTATGGCCACACTGGCATCCTCGGGTCAGGTCGCTCCCCATAATAGCAGGCCTTTGGTGCAGGCCAGGTGTGTGTGTGTGTGTGTGTGTGTGTGTCAGAGCCGCTTGAGCGATTTGTCAATGCGTGTTTTGGAATCTCCACGCCGTCGTGGCTTTCATGTCCGCCCACAACCGCCCACCAACGATTGTGTAAGCACCAGAACCCCCCTACCGCTTTTCCAACCACCGCAAGCGCTTTGGCAACGAAAGAGCTTCTGGTTGTGGTTGTGTACATGTGGCATATACGTGTGTAGTTGTACACGTGTACATCCAAGCGACATTTCCGGCGAAAACCCCAATCACGGGGGGGGGACTAAAGGTGGGCCAAAGGCCCCTCCGGGTTGGCGGGAGGGGGTGGGGCGAGGGCTCAGCCCTCTCGGGAGCCCAATATTGTGACCAAAAAGCAACTAAGGGCTTCCATGCGAATGAATTATTCTCGCTCCTTCCATGGCTGGGAAGTCTGCCGGACATATGTGGCTACAATTTTCGATTCCATGGTTCTCGCTTTGATCTAATTAATACCAAAGCCATCGTACATCTAGCCCGTTTCAGAAGAAGTTTACACAAGGTCAGGAATATTTGCCACCATAGGCGCAACAAAAAATTGTTGAGATGGGGCTGATGCAGTCAGTATTGGAAGACAACGCCATGACAATCGGTGCAGGGGTGCAACTCTAATGACGGCGGGCAACAGAGCCCCTTTGCCAGCCAGCCCCTCTGCCCCGACCCTTCGAAAGGGCATGGGGCATTCCTGGGCCTCCGGGCTGTATCAAGGTTCGGACAGCGGGTGCCAGCAGGAGGTGGGGAAAGCGCAACTCATGGGTGTATTGTACGTCCCACGTCACTGCGGTACGTGAGTGCGCAGAGTACAGTGTCCGTGGTCCATCCTTTCATAAGGCATGGGTTCAGGCCGGGTTGCATCGCTTGGGGGGAAAGGGTTGCATAAAGGCTGCTTGGGGTGCCGTGTAATAGGCCGCTGTCCAGAGCCATGCCTTTGGTCCGACCTGCTTTTGCTGATCGAGGGTCTCTGTGAAAGGGACTTGTGGAGGTTCGGTGTCGTGGGTGAGAGTGGAATGTTAGCCCCATTGCTCCTGCAGGGTGCTTTCGGTCCCAAATGATGCGGAAACTGAAACACAGGGGGCCTCCTTCAGTTAGTTGCCACTCCCATAGTCCAAGCAGTCCCCTTACAGAAACGAGTTGAGGGTCAAAACCTCCGCCGGTTGCGCTGCAGAATATTCTCGAATTGCTTGATCTTGTTCTGCTCATAACTTGTCAAGAGATCCGTCATGGCCACAATGTCAGGGTTGTCTTTGTATGGCTGCGTTGCAAATGTGCTGGGGTGCGGGCGGTCGGGGGCAGGTGAATGCAGGGGGCAGGAGGGTACAAATGTGGTGCAGGTCTCGCAGCAGCGGCCGTACAAACAATGGACATTCTGTTTCCAACGTCCAAATTCGCTGTTGTCGGAGACTGGACATGTGTCATGTGGGAAGGACTGCATGGGTGGGATCACTGTTGTGCGACTGGATGCGGTCTCGAGGGGGACGCAGACGACAGTTGGTGGAATGGCATATGGGTGTGTTCTACAAAGACACAAATAAGCCGTGTCGAATGTTTTGACCCTTCGGTACATTTGGTTCCTCTGCTGCGAAGGGGTCAGACCCCGGGGAAGTCCTCCAAGGCTCAGGCAAATAAAACGTTCCCGCTCATCCTATTCTCCCCATCCAGTCCCCCAACAGTGAATCGAGACCCATTGCCTCAAAGTTGTTTCACTGGTCTTCCGCAACAGCGCCATGAACCCAGAATTTCTGAATTTCTGGAACACCCCACTCCACGTCCCAGAGGCTACCACTAAGCACAACCCTGCATCAGACCCGGGACCTCTGCCACTGGGTTGGTGCGCAGGGGGATCACTGTCACAGTACAACAAAATGAGTGGAAAGCCCTTGAGGCTCGTGTCCAAACGGTGTCGCTTCAAAGCTGCAGCCATCGGCCCCCTGCATTTTTCTGAAATCTGCAGTGCGTCCAGTGACATGGAGCAGCAGGCGGCAGGCAATAGCTCAAATTGCGATTCCATGCGTGAGTTTGAACATCAGCACTTGACAAATTGACGTTACTACAACAGCAAAACTGAAGCAAGCAATTGGACACAGGCTAATACTCAGCCTTGCCCATTATTTGCAAGCCGACCTGTTCGTTGATATGTTGTCTGCACGCCCTTTCCGCGGCGCATTAAAAGTATTTCCTATTGCATTGGGCAGAGGGATTCTCACGTGACCCTAACACGTGCTCTCAGCGCATCGCCACGGGGGTTCTGTGTGAAATCACCGTTTGCCGGCGCTACGTTTCAGGGGAGAAAATGTTTCAACGTGGCAGAAAGAAATCTGTGACATTTGGAGCCGTGATGAATGTTCCGAAGAGACGGAAGTGGCGCTGGGTGCAAACGGCTTAGGCTACCGCTGCCTTTCCGTGTGCGCACGCTGCGTTCGGAAGGGCACGCCCTTTGTTCACGGACGACAAGGCAGAAAGAAATCACATGGCAGCCTCGATGGGGCGAATGATACCTTCGCTTCTGGACTATCAAACGGGTTGATCTTACTGACCGCCAACATATTGGCCAGCACCAGATACTTGAGGCAGTGGATACGGCGGGGATGCCCCGCCTCATCGTAATTCTTGAACGCCTCAAAGAAGTCAGTGTGGGCCTTGTCCCATTCTCTGCAATGCCGTCCAGTTGTATGCAATACTGCGAGGGCCAAAGCCCGCCAGAAACAATGCAAAACAGGACAGGAAGGGGGGCGTGCAGTGATGCTGGAGGATGCAAATGTTCAAAAGAGGAGACCCCCTCCCCCGGGGGTGCCCCAGAAAAATCCTCATGTGAAAGAGCAAATTTCTTACAGAAAAACAACCTCGGGGCTATTGTTGGTAAACATACCCTTGGGTCTCAGTCCCCCACTCTTCCCCTGGTCCAAAGCGTCCTTGGAGGCCCGGCATTGGAAACAGGGGTAAAGATAAAACTACATCGTAAGTGTGGATGCCCCCATGACATGAAGGGATTCAATCTGCACAACCGGCACAATATTGATGCAACCCGATGCAACGTTTTGGTAGTGCCCACCAAATCAGGTGGTGGAAGAATGGAAGCACGAGCATCGTGGATAATGCACCCGCCACCAGCGAAGGGCTGCAGCCTGTGAACAGTGGCGGGGGCAAAAACGCCTGTACCCTCACACATGCACGTCACTTGTGCACTTCCGCGTTGTTTCCACGATTGTTTTGCTGCGTTTCACTGTCATTGTCCGTTCGCGTGCTTGTGTATCACTGTCGTAGCTCACAGAGTGGGCACACAAAGAGGAGAAATCGACTGAGACTAGTAGAATCCAGCCCCCCCCCCCCCCCCTGGACATGAAGCATATGGATGCCCAGAGGCCGATCCCCAGCACCCAAGGGGTGGGGGGACTTTCGGCTGGCGATATTTTCCGGCGGGGAAAACTTCGGCACCCCCAAACTTTGGGGTCTTGTGAACAGCCAGCGGAAGTAAGCTGCACGAGGGCCACAGAATCAAAGAGCCAGGCCAAGATCGGACCTCCGATTACTTGAGGAAAACGTGTGATAAGGACCTCTTTTTGTACAGCAGAACACTTGCGCCAAGGCTTCTCCTTGTTTGGGCCTTTGGGGTCGGGGAGCAAGAAATGTCCCAAGTTGCCCACAAAAGAAATTTCGGGGGGAAATTTCGGCATCAAAACTGAAAAACGAAATTTTCCCCATGAAATTGACCTTGCCAAAGCCCCCCTCCCTGGAGCTGGAAGTCGGTCTCCTTGTCTGCATTATAGTGCTGTCTTCTTAACGCTAATTTGAAACCCAGACCTTAAAGCTATTAGACACGGTGCACCAGGCAATACCCGCTTCAAGGAAACCTAGTCCCGGTCCACGGGGGCCGCCGCCAGCCAATGTGCGACCCCGAGGGGTGTGCAACCGTTTTGGGGGTAGTAAGGGGGGTGATTCCCCCCCCCACCCTTGGTTGACCCAAACCTTGGGGGTCGGCGGGTCGGGCGGTCAGCTGCCGGGCTCCCCGGGGAGGGGGTCGGTGGGTACCCCAACATACATACCTCAAAATGATCCCCATGACACACTGATCATTTTGAATATGCACAAGTGGGGTAAAATTTTTTTCAAAAAAAATGCCCATCAACTCAGGCTCCCATCAGCCAAGGTCCGACCCGGAGGCCGGGTCGGGGTCAAAATCCTTTTTTGTGCTTTTCAGCCATTTTTGAATTCTCCATAAAATTCTGAGTATTTTGAGTACAGACACATAGGGTCGAACGAAAAAAATTCCCCCTGCCGTATGCCTAAAACAAAATCTCTGGCGCCTCTGGCGCCCACAAAACCCATTGATCTGTACAACCATTTTGGGGTCTATAGAGGGGGGGGGGTACCCCCCCCCTTTGGGGTCGGGTCCTGACCAGGATCGGCCCCCGTGTCCCGGTCACAACCGTCACACCGATACCTCTCAGACATGTGCATTTTGCCTCCACATTCCCGAATCACCCCCATGATTCGGGGATGTGGAATTGCAGACTTGATCTGCATGGAGCGCGAATATAATTCCTTCAGCTTCTTGTGGTTCTTTTGCTCCGTGCACAGCTGGATCTCGAGCGCACAGATCTCCTGAAATGGGGACAGCAGGGCCTGTGCATATGAGGAATCATGCTGAGGGCAGCGTTGAGGGGCGCACTGACTATGGGCAGCAGTGCAAATCAACCCGCTGGAGCATTGGGCTTGTGAAGATGTTCGCCGGACATCACGAGCCCGCCGATTCAGACGCATTTGCCCATCAAATGAGAGGAACGGAGCGACAAAACAAGAGGGCGAGGCTCTTCTCATACGAGACTGCCGACACGAAAGGCCCTGGTTACAAGAGATAGGGCCCTACCATGAATCTTTTTTTAGAATTCTCAAGGGCTCGTCAGCACGAGTAACAGTGATGCACAAAGGCCATGAACTAATTCTACCCAGAGCAGCAAGATTGCATCAGGCAGTCTGTGAACAATTCTGGTTTCCACATCACTGTGCCGAAATCTGACAGAAAGATGTGGCATCAGCGTGGGCAGTCCCAGAGCCTGATGTTTGGGAGAAATCCCCCCGTTTGCGGGGTCAGCCTACCACGGGGCAGCTGTTGTGCAACAAAACACATTTGTCAGTCTGGGTGCAAGCCAATTGGACATTGGACTGACTGCCATCGGTTGCAACCGATAGCACTCTGAAACTTAGGGCTGGTGGGGCCTGCTCGACTGATGGTCATTGTTTTCAACAGTGGGCACTGTAGTGCCGGAAGGAGTAACACTACTGACCTGCGAGCGTTCAACCCCTGACGGCGGTGCGCCCCCTCCGCCCCCACCCCGCCCCCTGAAGCTCTACACCTACTTGTAACGAGCCCCCCCCCCCCCCCCGATTTCTGGACACCAACCGAGGCTCCTTGGGTCCTGTGCGAGGATTGGCTAGCACCGTCAAAAAGAAAGGAGGGGATTATAACCCGCGTCTCTGGAGCCTAAACCATTTGAAACCCTCGTGAACTCAGCGGGTATGACCAATTTGTTGCGGTCCAGCAAGGGGCAAAACCATGCGTCCAAATACCAACACAAATGTGTTTGGAGCAAAGCTGCATGATCGGGGCACACCTGCAACTGGGTCCCTTTCTTTGCATCTTCTTGCCCTTCGCTGCCCTCACATGACTTGTGTAACTTCTGTGGCAAAACGTAGGGACGATGTCGGTGCTGCCGGAACGACAAATCATTGGCACAGGTACCGCAGCATGGCTCAAAAGGAAGACGCGAATAAAACACCAGACGACACAGGGGAGTTTTTTGAGGGTTGCTCAAGAATGCAGGCCTCCTGAGGGAGTGCTGAGTGGTTTGGACATTAGAGAGAACTGCTGCATGTCGTAAGGTCGCAGGAAATTGGAGCTACCGGGCACCTTCCCAACAAAAAACTTGAGGGAGAAAGGTGAACCCACGGTCGTGCATGCGGCTGCACAACACACTCGCAGAGCTGGCACATGTCTCATACCCGCCACGGGGCTGCCCACACCACAAAGCTATGGCACATCAAGCAAAACATCGGCGGTCTGGCCGCACGAACCCTTTACAGCTTTGTTCCACCCGGGCCACATGCACAAAATCCTGGCAGAATGGTAGCAATGGTGGCCGAATCAAATCAGCCATGCGTGATTGTGCTTCTCGACCACGTGCCCGTATCACCGAAAACCCATCGCACGACCGCCACAATGTTGTAGAGCCGCCGCGAAGCTGCAGCACGGGGCGTAGCGCAATTGGCGGCACACGAAGTAGTGGCAAGCGTCTCAAAGTTGCGAGCGCATTGCTCTAGCGCATGCCGACGCAAAACTACGGGGGACCCTTTTTCTTTATTTGTAAGAGGCCTCCGAAGTTCGCGAGGGGATCCGTTGCCTACGGGGCAAACGGCTTGGGTCCGAGCGGGGTGCTCGGTTGTTGTCCAAGGTCTCCAGAAGCTATACGAAATTGTACGCAGCGGTGCACGAACAATCAAGAATTGCGTTGCACCCCCCACCCAAAAAAAAGGCCGGCTGAAGTGCCCATGCCTCACGACCTTGGGTGCACAAACCTTTAAGATCTTCTGCATTTTCACATAATCCTTGGATTCAAAACATATCTTACAAAGCTTGATGGTCGTACTGAACCATAGCCGATCATTTTTGGCACCCGCCAACACTTCTAGCGTGGTCTCATAGAACTTCTCCAAAAATGCAATTTGGCTGCTGCTGGACACGAAATCTACCAAAGGGAAAAGGCATCATCACCATCAAAAGACGTGTAATGTCCGACGTGCACTGCAGGGATACCACACCGATGCGCCCGAGGGAACTCACAGTTGGTTCTTTCCGAATCAAATGCACGGAGACAATAATGGTGCATATTGCAACGCGCAACTTTGTGCTCGCAATCGAGCACGCATGCACCCCGCCGGGAAATGCAACTTTTTTGAAAAGCCGTGATGTGGTCAAGAGTAATGGTGAATACTATGTGTGATAGGAGACTTGGTGTCTTTGATCGGACTTGCATTATTGTATTGTCGTGTCGAAATACCCGTTTTGTGGTGAATGGTTCGCGAAAGGGAAATGGGCGCATTCGCAACCTGCACGTCTTGAGGCGATGGAGACACAATGTGTCTCGGTACTAATTGGTTGATTCTTCTGTGGGATTGCATTACCAATGCCATGCACGTTTCGGGGCACAACGTGCAATACCCGCTTCTCATTGCAACGTGTAATGCAACTGGCCACTCGGGACCACAATTCCAAAGACTAAGCAATCGGGCGATCGGGCAAATGTTGGTTTGAACGCTGCCTGCAACTGGAGGGACAAGAGAGACGACATCATTGCTAGTTGCCCTCTGGCACATATACCTAACAATTTGTTGATCACCTTCTCGCTGTCGTTTCGGGTTACTGCTGAGCACTGCACATACTCCAACAACATTTTGTACTTCTCTAACATATCGTCCTCCCTATGGCGTTGTGTTGGGGGATCCGGGTTAGGGCGAGAGCAAGGGCATGGCCCAAAGCAACAAATCATCGTTGCTTTTCCGTGCAACCGCACAACTTCGAGCAAACTGACCATGGGGCCTAGCAGCATTCCTTATTGCCAATGCGATCACATGACCACGGATGAACATGCCAAAAACGCGCGACTTTGGGGGGTCATTACAAATTTGTGGTTGGCGGTAACGAAAGCCAATGTGGGATGGAAGAATGAGGAGTGCCAACGACGGCGTCAAAACATGCGACGGGCTCCGAAGCCAGAACCGAAAAATGCGGAGTTGGGCAGTTGCACGGTTGCAGTTGGGAATGTGGTGGCTTGATGCTCGGAAAAGAAAAGGCGGAGCAGGACGACGGACAGAAATACAACAATTGGAAAGGAACAACCTGCCAAGGGTGAACAACACTTTGCACATTTGTTTCAAAGCCTTGAATCCCCATTTACCCTTTTCGGGCTCCATTTTGATGACCTCCTCAAAGCCTTTGAGGGCCTGAATATGGAACGTCAAGCGCTTTGAAAACACGACCTCGCATGCAACTCCAAACTACTCCAAGCTTCTTAGCGACTCCGGGCATCCGTGCCGTTGTGGGAGTTGATGTGAGGCAATTTGAACGGCATGTGTGTGTGCTACTTCATGCAAGGCGTGCGACTAGCTGCTTCGGTCACTCGGCTACGTCCCCTAGCTCTTCCTCACCACTAACTCGTGGTGGACTGTGTGATTGGCTCAGTTGTCGAACGAAGTTAGAACGAAAGAAGTGAGCCTCTCGCCCTCCAAAGGAGGGAGCAACCACGTGACAACACGCAACGATAACAACACCCACTCCGTGCCTGGGCCAAACCCTCCTTCCCAAGCGATGAACAAGCAAACAAGACCCCCCACTAGTGGCGAAATTTGCATCACAAATGCAGGAAGTGTCGGGGTTGCGGAGCCTCAAAAGCTAGCGGTTTCCATTCCCCGAGCTTCCCGGACGTTTTCAAAACGGTTTGAGTCTTCCCTCCCCTGATGGCCCACGATAACCTACAACCATCCAACCTTTCGAGGGAGGTTATGGCGGGTCCATAGTCATGCCAAGACGTTACGCAACGTTAGGCAATCACGACCGTGGCGAGACAACACCTTCTTTTAACGTATTTGTCGATAAAGGAAAACGCCACTCACGAGGAAAGATTCCCTTGGACACCCGAAGAATTCATGAGCGTGCACGGGCAACCAAAAGACCGCCCCCCCATCCTATTCCGGCACACTCCGCAGGATGCCCCACAACTAGAACCTCTTCCGGGCTCGTTTCGATTTCCGCCTTCGAGTTATAATACTGATTCTCAATGTCCACTTCCAACTCGGGCTCTTCATCGTCCGTGTCATATTGGAAGTCATATTCCGCATCATCGTAGTCCATATCATCGTCCGACATTGTGGCGCAGTTTCTCTAAACCTCAGCAATATTTCATAGCAAGTAAAGCTACTTCGGACACGATCGGCACGATCTCATAATCTCACCATTAGCTAGCTCCCTAAATCCCCTAGATTTGTCATTAATGACTCGTGGTTTGATTTCCTTCAGTGAAGACAGTCAAAGATTTCCAGAACTCGCGACTCTAAGTCGCGAGAACCATCGACGTCCCAGCGGCTGTTATTGATTTACACCCGCGTTCAAATTTTGCGGTTTTCTCTTGGCTGCTGCGGAGTTTCCACCCTGAACTGTGACGCCCTTGCAGCTGGAGTGATGGAGGTTTGGATCCTAGGTGGGCAGGGAGAGGATTTGTCAAGGAAACCCGGATTCCGGCAGTGCCAATCGCTGTCGCCCGCAGCAGGGTTGGAAGCCACGCCTGTCCGGTGCGAGTCCAACGGTCAGACCGCTGGAGCACAGCCGCCGATAGTTGTCATCCTGGCGATTGTGTATATTGGTTTGTCATGGTATGTAGGTCATCTGTTGTCTCGTGCAACAGTATCGCTTCCACATCCTGTGCGCTTACTGGGGCTTGTCCCGCAAGTTTTGCCCCAAAGGCCTAGGGTGTATCCAACCGTAGAATATCAAACGTACATTTAGTATGCCTCTTGTGCCAACCGAGACCACTGTCATGTTGCTTCGGGTGGATAGCATTGACAGCCTCAACGCTGTGTTCTCGGGACACACACTAGTATTCTCCATGTATGAAGGTAGGTAGGGCTGTCGATGCGCAAGGCCTCACGCATGCAACACAACATCGTGCAACACCACACACGAAACAAACATACTAATCGGTGCTTTTCCATACCCTACTAACTGTCACATTGCTATTTCTCAGCCGCCCGTCTTGCTACCTGAAAGGAGGTGGCAGGCCTGAAGACACGGGCATTGAAGGTGAATAGTAAGAAAAAGTGCTTTTCCAATGCTTTAGGGTATACTTTAGTTGTATTAGAGGTGCTCTAAGCACTCTTGCATTTTTATCTCAGTATTGGCCTGACCAAAATGGGTGATAACACATTTACACCTATGGAACCAAACACTATATCAGGATGTGGTGTGGACCCCTTAGTCCCCAAGTTATATGCAGTAAAACATCTTTTCCTGGGTGACTGAGGCACTGATATACTGAAGGCAGAGCCTATGAATTTATGTATGTTTTCTCATGAATTCTTAGCTATCCTAGTGGTATGCACCCTAGGGGGCTGGGGCACCTCTTTTTGAGAGGTCCTTGTTTCAATACCCAGTCAACCCAGCTAAGTAGGAATATCCCATGTGACATGGCACTGACCTCAGCGCCACAAGCCATGCCACCTCAGCACCTATGGGACCCAAAAACAAAGAGTGCACATCTCAAGATGGCACTATGGAAGAGTGAGAGCCCACGGGGCAGTTTTTCAATCAGTTTTTGTCAAACATGTAAAATATTTCATCCTGAGTTGCAATGTATGTTAATTGCTGTGGTCTATTGTTGATAGTTGTTTTTATCTAACTCTTTGTGACTGCAGCCCTTCATGCTTTGATCCTGTTTATCTTCTACTTGCTTATCTCTGGCTCGGGTCATCCTGGATTGGTTGTATTTCAACAATAAAACATTTTCCTCATCAAAAACAAGCAGCAGGAACCCTACACCAGCAGCAAGCAGCAGGAGAGGCACAACAAAAACACAGTGCTGAAAACACTATAAAACTTTCTGATAGCGAGACGCAGACAGTCTCTGCGTACCGGCAGCAACCCCGTGCCGTACATCGAGTGCGCCGAGTACTGTCATAAGCAAGAAGGGCAAATATGGGCACAAAGAAGGAGGACACCGATGTGAGGACGGCGCCTGAGGCACCAGCAATGCCAGCACCTGGTGAACCTGGACCTGGACCTAGCGCTGTACCTTCGGTGCCCTTACATGGGCCAGTGGACATGGTTGATGACTCGCTGGAGGGACTTCAGTCAGCCGTCCAAGCCCTCTCAGTCGAGGAGGTGGACACCAACCCTGTGAAGAGAAAGAGGGAGAGAGATAAGGATGCAGGAGAAAGCATGGCAGACGAAGGAGTAGACCATGAGCACGACCCGACGAGTGAGTCGACCTTCAAGGGCGCACCAAGCGCCTCTGGCCTCAACGCATCACCCTCTCCTACAACCACCACACTCCCAACTCCAGACCCAGCCGCTGCAACATCCACACCCATAACCACCCCGCCTATGGCTGAGGGCACAGGCTTTACTGGTATGCCTACCTACCCTGCCTATGGTGTGGACCCATCTACCACTGCGTTTCCAGAGGCAACTACCGCCGGTGAGCCAGTGGCATCCAATTCTGCGCCGCGCTGGTACGCGGCAGACTATCACCATCCTCTACCCGCTACGGGAGCCTATGTGGATGTTCCTGGGTATGCAACCCTGAGTGGGCTGAGGAGAGGCCCTGAGTCATGCGGGAGCAGGAGTAGAGGATCGGGGAGATCCTCCAAAAGGTCCCTGACGCGGTCGGAGATCAACGAGGCGCTCCGAGGAGCCAGCTCTAAAATTGTTGGTGATCTCACTCAAGAGATTTGGGCTAAACTGGAGCCCCTGATTCCATCCCAAGCGTCACCTACCATCGTGGGAGTTCCACCCCACCGAGTACAGGCCAACCACCTGGGGGCAAGGTTGGCAAACACCCTGGGGAGCCGTCTCCTGCTGTGATACCGAGAAGCCCTTTCATACCAAGAACGGCCCAGCCTCCCTACAGCCACGTGGGGAATTGCACGAGAGCCGAGCTGGACCGGCTGGGGCTGACAGCCCTAAGGGCAATGGTTGATGTGGAGCCCTCTGGCTCTAGTGAGCTAGGCGGAGACCCCTGTGACGATGAGCCGCCGTCCATGACTTGTGCTTCGCCCTCGGAGGACAACGACCCTGAGGACCCCGAGAACCCGAGTGGGCGGAGGAAGAAGAAGAACCATGCGCCCTAAGGGACGCAGGTCTCAGGAGGCTAAGGCCATTGCCACCTCCAAGATCGTGGTGAACTTGCCGGAGTTCACAGGCAAGGATCTCAGCGAGTTCGCTGAGAATTTTGGCCGGTTCCTCCGAATGACCGGCCAAACCCATGCTAGTGGGCGAGTCAAGTGTGATCTGCTCCTGCAGTGCTGCAAGACCAAGTACCTGGAGAAGCAGGTCAAGCAGATCGTGACTAAGTCCGCCACCTTTGCCGACGTGTTGGTTGCCTTGGAGAGGCAGTACCCTACCTACGAAACCGACCTCTCCATCAGGGCCGAGATCCAGAACCTGGCCGTGCTGCCCAACAACCCCAAACCTGCCAGGGTCTCTGAGCTACTGGCTGACGTGGATCACTGGGCTGGATGATTGACGCCCGGTTCCTACAGCAACGACGACCTGCTTTTCCTGTTGGTGGCTAAGCTCCCTTGGGAGCTATGGGACGAGTGCCGGTCAACGGCAGAGCGCAAGGCTAGAGCCCTCAACTACGAGGATTTGTCTATGCTACTCTTGGAGCTGGCGCCGGAGAAAGAAAGCGACCAGCACCTGAACGCCTACCGTCCTGGAGAAGGAGGTTCTGGAAGCCATGGCAAAGGGTACCAAGGACCCAGACCTGGATAGGGGACTACCCCCAAGCACGCCCGTATCATGGACAATGTCAAGGAGCTCTTCTGGTGTGACGCCAGAGATGAGCATGGCCACCTGCAGCACGCCCCTGACTCCGAGCAGCGAGACTGCTTCGTAGTCCAAGGGAAGAAGCAGGAGACCAACACCGGCGCCAAGGCGAAGATGCCAGATCACTACAGGTGTACTATCATTTGTGCCTTCTGTGGGAAGAGGAAGCACTACGAGGATGAGTGCTACGACAAGCAGCGCCTGTCGGCGAAGCTCAAGGGCGGGGATCCTGGCAAAGGCTCTAGCAAGGGCGGTGGCAAGGGCAACGGCAACGACTCCGGCAAGCGCAAGTCGAAAAGACGTCGAAAAGGACAAGACAAGAGGCAAGCTGGACGAGGAGGAGGCGCTAACCGCCAGCCAGACAAGGACAACAAGAACCCGGACAAGAACGGAGTCAACCCCAACCCTTAAAGAAGGTCCCTACCAGGACCGGCCCCTGCTGTGCCCCTTCCGCCTGTCACCCCTGCTGACTTGCTCCTGATCAACGATTGCATTTCTCAAAATCCTCAAAGTCCAGGGTCCAAAATCCAAAAATATACAAAATATAATCCTCCTTCAACCCTGAACAGCAACCAGATCCCACAAATACAGCAATAGCCCAATTCACAATCCAATCCAAATCCAGACTGCGGGCTTCCGTTCAGCACACCGATCGTCTCTCGGTGGCGGGCATGTACAAGATTTGCACCAAGAAGGAAAGCCCTGAAATTGGCATATGAACACAAATAAAGCAAAGTTGGGGAAAGATGGAAACGTACACAATCACAGCCATAGACCCCTCATTCCCTGGACTCAAGACCTTCCCTTGACTCGCCAACATGTTGCCCTGAACCCAGTCCAATAGGATGGCTAAATGCCATGTGTCAAAAGTCACTACATAAACCCCAAAAATGTGTTCACTCCCAAGCCTATATATCCTAGCCCAATAGGGGAGGTGGTGTGTCATGGCCTAGAGTGGCACTCAGGACCATGCCCTACCCTGACATAACCTTGGTTGGACTTGGAGTCGAATGGGCTTGGAGAACTGCCCCATGATGATGACCTCACAACCTAACAAAATCAGGCAAAACACACCATAGTGCCCAATATTCAATTATATACTCAAAAATGCATACGGCAAATCCCCAAATGCTCCATGCATGTGTCAAACCGGAAAGTAATATACAAGTCTGATATAGACCAAAGGTCCATGCCCAAGAATATCCCATCATTGGCTCCGAAACCTCTCCGGTTATGTACATGGCATGCTTCACAAGTCAGCTCATGAGTTTGAGACCTAATCTTGTGAGGCCTCGTGTGCCAAGCCAAAGTGACCACGTGATCCGGCATATGGTGAGGTGCAACACCGAAGCATATGCCAACATATAAGCAACATACCATAGTTCACGGATCTCTAGGCACTTTACTGTTAGCCGACCAGTTGAGCACATAAAATACAAAAATGAGCATAAAATGAGGTCAAAAACATGCAAATAATGCCAAATTCAAGATAATTACAATAGTATATAACTTCGCTCACCCATGGTGTCAACCTATGACTCAAAACACAATTGCTTGGGACCATTTGCAAACAATCCCCCCACTTGGATCCCCATATGAACGCATAAGGACACCTTCGAATCTCCTCCCAACACGCACCATGAAGATGGGAAACTTGATATTGGCGCTTGTGGGTCGCTCCGTATGCCCTCCCACATGCACTATATGAGCGGTAGACTTAGTCTAGCGCTATGGAGTTGACCATTGGGACATGGGCAAAGCCCTTGCCGCGCATGACTCCATATATCTTCCTACAAACGGAGATATATAACATGGGCGTGAGCATATCGAAGCACATACCATGCATATAACACATACCCTCAAAAGTGGCTCCCACCATGATATGCCATGACCCTCCATGGACATAACTTCACGTTAAAAATACGTAGGAACCCAAGGAAAGTTGCCATGCAACCCCAACACTCATGCGGTACACTCGAAAGTCGCAATAAAATATTCGGTTGCACGGTCCAAGAGTTATATATCCCTTTCTACCCTCTTGACCCTTATCCCTTGCTACACCGGGCATGTGTACGCAACAAAGGCGTTTGATGCTTCCTAAATTAACTTGAGACCAAGGCGGTTCCAACCCAATTCTCGAAATTGAGACTACTCGCGGTGAGCCGGAGATATGACCTTTTAAAGTGGTCTCACGAATCACTGTTTTTTCGACTATATCTCCAAGAAAAATGAGGGATATAACAAAAGGAAGGTTGATTCGTGATCGGGGAAAAATGTATGACCACTCGAGAATCATCATATCAAGTGCGGCGATGTCGAAGTCGAAAATCCGATTCTGAAAGTCTGAAAAAATCGGATTAACTTTGCGAGTGTATAATATGAAAATTCCGGAAGTAACGAACCCTTTACTGATGAAATCTGACCCTTCATCGGGGTTTCCGCCAAAATATCTGTAAATAACAGTTAACCATTCGGTTACCGCAAAATCGCGAGCCAACTGACAGTCGCCGATACATTGACTATCAGAACGGAAGGCTGAAAAGTTACGGAAACATTATGATAAAAAAAACCCTGTTGATTCCTGATATTCTGATATATAAAACTCCGCTGGCGGTGCCTCGGTACTGAATATGGCCGCTCGTAGCCGGAATGGCCAAACCTATCACACTATCACATCGGGTTAGTTCAGGTGGATGGGAGAGTATGATATCAGCCAATGGCGGCTTGCCGGCACATAGATACACACCCCAAGTGACCCCAAGATGGCCACGGGGGTCCGAACCGGCTTCACCCCCCTTCTCAGAGCGTTGTTACCGCTCGGAAGTCATTGAAGAGAGGACGGGAGGACCCCAATGGGCTCCAAACCCCCTCCCCCATGTCCCAAGGACACATGGAGGCCCCACACACGTCGTAGGCCTCCCCCATGCCCCAAGGGAGGCCTGAGGACACTGATAATCGGTGCCCTACGCCATATCCGGTCTCCTCTTGATCTACAACATGGACCAGGGGGATCAAAGATAGAAAAACGTCGTCGGTCGACCTAGATAAGTATACCACAACGAAATATATATGTGGAGATCGAGTGAAGGGGGTATATGGCCAATCAAGGCCGAAAAATCCCCGGATGAACGCCCTCACCCGTCTCCCGAAGCACAGAAACAAACAAAATGCCAAGGGGGATCCATTACGGTGCTACTGCAGCCACCAAATGGACCAACACGTCCTTGACATCCAAAGAAATATTCTTTTTCTTCAGGTAGTCCATCCAGACCGTGGTGTACCTCGGCACAAAACTGCTCGGAGGCTCCCACGAGTCCCTGGATGCGGCGAATCCCTTCCAACGGACTTTATAAAGCCTCCCCCCAGGCGTCCCCGGGTCCGGCTTGTCCGCCAGGATCTTCTCGGCGCCCATGAGACCCACTGGGGGGGGTATTTTCTTCGAACGAACTTCAGTCTTCGAACGAAGATTCGAATCTTCGAACGAAGATTCGAATTCGAAGACTGCATTTGCTTTAATCGCAATTCAATTAAATCCAATTGAATCCAAGCTGCTGGGGAGAATTGCCGCAAAAGCGCAGCAACAGCAGCGCGCGCACCCGATTGACAGGCGATTGCCGCAGACTTGTGCCAGAAAAACGCAGATTTGTGCCAGAGAGACGCAGATTTGTGCCAGAAAGAAGGGTTTTTTTTGTTTTTTCAACTGATTTGTTGTATTTTTAAGGGTGTCACTGTTTGACCAATGGTGCAACTTGGAATTACGCTCAAAAACGCGGTAGGCACGACGAATGCTTATAGCCAGGACGTTGAGGACGCGCTTGTGCAATTTTTCACCTCCTCCGGCCTGGGACGCCAGCTTTTACACTCAATCTACACACGAGTCAACCCAGGCGCTGACAAGCAGAGATTGAATCAACTTCTACGGTGGCACAGCGATGCTCAATGCTCGCCTGAAGAAGCAGTCGCTTTGCTTCTCGATTTGGGAATCCCTAGACGCCGCCTTCGGGTTCTATCGCGCTTTATTTCCAAGCGTGCGGACGTATGGTACAAACAGACTGGCCTAAGGTTTGGGAAACCAATGCCAGGCCGCCGGAGAGTCAACTTGGCAGGGAAAAGGATGAAGGAGCCCCTGCACCTTGTTGGCCACATCGACAAGAAAACTGGCATCCGAAATGTCTCCTGGCTGTTTGATCACTGGATCAACTACGTTTTCACACAGCCTTGCCTCTATGAAACTCTACAGCCCAGCAAAGATGGGTTGGTTTTCATTGTGAGTGGCGATGGTTATCCTGTAGCGGGTGTAAGCTGGACTCAGCTTACCATTCGCATCCGAAATCATGAGCATCTAGCCCGCAATGCAGCACACATTTGGGTTTTAGAGCTGGCATACTGTGGTGACTCCAATCTGAAGGATTTGCGCCGGGTCTGGAAAAAGAATCTGAGGGTGTGTTATTTCTTCGAATATTGCCTTCGTTCGAACCTTCGAACGTTCGAACGAAGCTTTTCCTTCGAACGAACATGTTTTTCGAACAAAATTTTGATTGCGCTTTGTACGCTACTAGGTCCTGCAGCGGATCATAACTACGCGATCCGTCATCGTGAAGGGCGCACGCTGTGCGGCAAGTGTTATGCTGGGCGGGGATTTACCGTTTTTGAAGAAGTTTTTGGGACTTACTGAGCATTGGTATATACCGTCAGTTCACAACTTGGGCCTTTGGAACCCTCTCAAGAGGCGGTACCTGGGCTGTCACCGGCGCAGAACGCGCACGGGTGATGCGTCCCGACTTGGCAAGACCCCTATCTGCAAGGGAGCTCGTGGCTGCGCTTCAAAACCTTTGCTTCAAGTGCCACGACACCATGCCATTATTTGTGTTCTTCATATGCTTATGCGAATTGGTGCTTTGCTTGGGGAATACTTGGAAAGGCTATGCTTGTCCGCCAGCAGGGAAGCACGCAACGCTATCAATAACATGCTGAAGATTGCTCTGTGTGGTTGGCAGCTAGGTGGAACTTGTAGACCTGATGGACAAGAAACCAAGCGTTTGTTTTTTATATGGGATGGTATTGCTCATGTTTTGGGGTTGGCCGATGAGCACTTGGGTAACCAGGCTGTCATGCGGTTGCGGGACGTGATGCAACGGCTCTATCGCACCTATCAGCGCATCGACATTGACCTCCCAGCGGACTGTCGGCAGGCGGCCTGGGAATTTCGCGCACACCGTTTGCCTGATACCCGTTCTCATTATCTGATAATCTTGCAGTTCGATGTGCCCAGAATCCTAGAGGCGATAGCACCTTACGGGCTTGGGATGTACTGCCAGGACTTGGCTGAAACCACGAATGCCAAGCTAAAGGATTTCTACTTGCGGTTCACAAACAGAGGGGGCAGCACCACAGATGACTACCAGCTCTCTGCTCTACTACAAACCATGGAGCATGCCTTCTTGTACACGCACTCCCATATTGTAGCTCACGGTACAACGCGCCCGGTCTCTTGCCCAAACGCTGCATTGTTCGAATCCTTAATAGACGATGCCGCTCAATGGTGCTGACAAAGGAAGACAAGGCCGATGTCGCAAGACTGGTGGCGGTATGTGTTATTCTCCAAGCCCTGCAGGCATGCGTTGTAGTCCTTCGAATTTAGTCTTCGTTCGAATCTTCGAATCCTCGAACGAACTCTCGTTCGAAGATTTTTCTTCGTTCGAATATTCGAATCTTCGTTCGAAGATATGTTTCGAATCTTTCGCGCTGTGCTCAGGAGTTGCTTCAGGCGCACCCAACTTCTGCCCCAGCGTCACGATCAGCGCCAGGAACACCTTCCCAGAGTAGTACACAACTGGCTCAGCACCCAGCGCCGCAGCGTTCAGCGGATTTGGAGCCGTCACCATCCCCTTCTCGCCGTTTGGATGACCCGCTAGATTTTGGATCCCAGGATTCAGAAGAATATGATCCGGATTACGTGGTGGTGAACGAAGTGTTCGATGTCAGCGCCGAGTTCGACACTTGCCGCCAGGTAATCGTTGAATCCGGAGTCACCCGCCCCTACCTTGACCTCATTCTAGGGAAATCCGTACCAAATCCGCATACGCCCATTTTCGGGGACCCGAAGTACGCTTGGCTTACGCCACTGTCAACCTATGGGCGCTGTTTCGGAAAGTGTTTATCAGCCGATTGCAAAGATGTGGCTGTGGAGAGGGACTTGCCTTGTGCACTGGTCGCCCGCGCCTTCCCCTTCGCAGTCCCGAACAAAAAAGGCACCCCAACCCCGATAATACGTATGCTTGCGCTTGTTTTACACGCCTACGGCGCAGTGGAGAGCTGGCGTGAAGACCGTACCGTGATGCTCAGATTCCCCTCATCAGAGCCCCCAGGGTGGGGCAAATGTACATCAACGGGCCGCTTGAAAGGCGTCAAGGTCACCGCTCAGGCGCGGGGTGGTGGTGAGGCAGCCCAGACGGACGAAGGAGCGCAGGAAGCCGGGGGAGTACAACAATTGCAAAGCACAACACCGGCGAAGTGGCAGACGGTGCTCCAGGCAGCAGTCGCAGCAGGAGTGCAGCATGGCTACATGGGAGGGGACATTCCTGAATGGGAGGTACCGCATTTACCTTGTAGCTGAGCGCTTTTGACCATGCATGCGTCCTCTACGTTATTCTTCGAAAAACATTCTTCGTTCGAAGAAAAAAACGTTCGTTCGAACATTCGAATCTTCGAACGAAGATTGTATTCGAAGTCTTTTACCGCTCCACTGCCCACAGGTTGCAGCAACGCAAACCAGCGCCGTTGGCGTCAGGTGGAAGCTTCAGCTACCATGTCGTGGAATTGAGACGACCGTGACTGCGAGCAGCCTGCTCAACGACCTCCTAACGAAGCCTGCGAGAGCACTGACGGTCCTCGGAGCACTCCAAAACCATGAAGAAGGTCGCAGAAAGGTGAAGTCGATGCCAACGTGGGTCAACCTGAGCCAGGGTGGTTCCACGTTGCATTCCCCTGAGGCAACCGAAAAAAAAGCGTCGACGACCAGAGCTGGTGTGCGGGGCAAAGATGCACAACCCGTTGTGTCCGGACGACGGGCAAAGAACCTTGCCGAGATTCTCTCGTCTTACAAGAAGACAAAGAAGCCGAAGAAGAGACCACGAGCGAAGCCAGCGGCTAAGGAACCTCCGAAGAAAAAGGCAAGGCTGCTGCCGGGTGAGAGTTCGGAGAGTGAGGAGTTCGAAGAGACTGAAGAAGATGAGGAGGAGGAGCCGCCTTCCGGAGATGAGGAGGAGGAGCCGCCTGCCCGAGATGATGACGATGAAGACGAAACCCAGGAGACACAGATTCCAGACCGAGGGGCACTGCCGTGGGCATGGCTTCCCCTCCAACAAGAGGACCAGTGGGGAGCGTGGAGAGGAGTGCCGATTTCGAAGTGGCGCCCCTGGCGAACGGAGATACCCAGAGACATCCTGCAGCAGAAGACCAAACTGGGCCGTGCCGGTACAATCTTTTGGGTCCCTGCAGACTACAACTCTGCCATGTGGCATTCTGTGGGGGAGTATTGTGTTGCGGCCCGAAGCTACGCAACGGAGGAGGAGTGCAAAAACGCGGCGGCAGTGGCGTCGGCAACCGGTGGCGTGCCAGCTCCAAGTGCCAGGAAGAAGAAAGTGAAGGCAAAGAGGCCAAAGAAGAAGAAGAAGACGCCAACGAAGAGTGGTGGAAAGCAAGAAGAAGAAGATGCCGGAGAGGGAGACAAAGAGGATACGGAAAAGAAAGACGAGGTTGCAGTACTAGTGTCAGGCAGTGAGTCATGAGCCAGGACTCAGAGAGCTACATTGGACAGGGACATTGGTGGTTCTGCGGTTCTGTTGTTGCCTGTATGTGCATTTGTAAACGCCGCGTCTTTTTCTTCGAAAAATATCTTCGTTCGAACATTCGAAGGTTCGTTCGAAGAAAAGTCCACCACATTTCGAAAACACATTTTCAGGGCATTCAGGTGGTTGCAGGCTGAATCTAAAGAACCAAACCCTCAAAAATACCTGTGTTGAGCATTTCATCGCAATGTTTGCAGCAAAACGGCCACAACAAAGGCGTTCGAACAGTTCAAAACTTTTCTTCGTTCGAAGAAATAATCTTCGTTCGAAGGTTTCGTTCGAAGAAAATACCCCCAGTGGTGGGTCTCATGGGCGGTGAAGTCGTCGTCCTCACCCTCGTCGTCAGAGTCCACATCGCCGGCCATGAACTCGAAGGTGACGGGACGTCCGCTGGGGTCTGGTGCTCGGGGACGAAGCTGGGTATGGTCGCGGTCCAGGATCTTGTTATCCCCCACACGAACCGCATACACATCCTGCCCGACCTTCCGCACGATTACCCCCGGCACATACCAAGATGCCTGCCGATGCCTGGACAGGACATCCTTGTGGTGCCGCTCCTCCCACACGGTGTCTTGGAGAGCATACTTCTGGACCTTTCCCTGCTTGAAGTACTTGGCCCTCTTGTCATGCTCGTCCTGAAGTGCCTTGCACACCTTGGCCGCCGTGTCGTCCGCCTCAGCCATCATGGCGTTCGCATCTCGGGCCACTTTGCCATGGTTCAACCACGGGAGAGTGCGTGACACTCGATCCCGTAGGAACAGGATGCGATGGGGCGACAGTCCAGTGGGCCCCGGAGGGTCGTGATACGCTTGGAGTACCCTCCACAGCGAATTGTACCAATTCCGGCCCGGTTCGTCGATGTGCAGCTGGCGGAACTTCTCGAACATCTGCCGCCCGGCCACCTCAGCCCGGCCATTCGACCGGCTGTGGTATGCCACGGTCTTGGCGTGCCGAGTCCCCATGTGCTTGCACATCGTTTTGAACCACGTCCCCTCGAATTGACTGCCCCGATCGCTGCAGATGACAGCCGGGACATTAAAAATCGTCAGCCAATGCCTGATCATGGCATTAGCGACGGTCTTGGCCTGCAGCCCCACTTCATGCTTGTCCTTCTTGTCCTTCTTCTTGGACTTCTTGCCAGGGACCGCCACGATATACCCACTGTGCCTATCCACCGCCAGGATGACACAGTCGTAGGTCTCTCCTTCCACGGTGACCTCAGGCATGGCGAATACATCCATGGCCACGGACCGCATAGGGGCCTCCGGTATAGCTGTGTACACCGGGTTGCCCGCTGTGGAGTGGTTGGGGCTCTTCGTGGCCCGACACACGGCGCAGTCGCTGCAGTACTTGTCCAGGATGGCGTAGTACCCCGGTGGGAACTTGAAGCGCCACTCCAGGTCCTGCTGCATCTTGTCCCGACCAGGATGCATGAGCTGGGCGTTGTGCCAGTGGTCAATGAGCTCCTCCACTCGGTTCTCAGGGACCAGTAGCTTGTCCTTGAGGAATAACTTCTCCCCATCCTCCGTCAAGCCCTCAGGCCACTCGTCGTCCGACGGGGCCCTCACGGCATTCCAGTACTTGCTCCAGTGCTCGGATGCCGCGTAGTCATCCGACCAGTCCTCGGTGAGCACCGACTTGACTAGCTCTGCAGGGGCCACCATCCATTGTTCGAGGGTTTCCTCTCGAATAGCTTGGACGCGGGCGCCCCGCAACATGGCCAGGTCCGTACGGTTTGCCATCACCACAAAGCACCTGACCCCCTCTTGCTCCATGGCCTTCTCCATCTCGATGATGCGCTTGGCCTCCTCGGTCTCCTCGGCGTCGCCATGGCTTGATATGTCCATCCACGCCTTGCCCGCGGGGTAGGCCCAGCGACTGAGGCAATCTGCCACAGTGTTGTCCTTCCCCGGGACGTACACGACGCTGAGGTCGAACTTGGCGAACGTCTCGTGCCATCGGGCCCTCCTAGCCGCTGGTCCTGAGGGGATATCGACATGCTCCTTGTGCCAGCTCTGTAGGGACTGGTGGTCCGTGCAAACCACCACCGGCTGCAGTCCGATGTGGCCAGACCACTTCCTGAGCGCACATACAATGGCGTATGTCTCCTTCTCCCTCGCGGTCCATGTTCGGCGTTGGCCCTCGGCTAGGATCCTGCTCCAAAACGCCACGGGAACATGAGTCCCGTCGTCCCGGACTTGCTCGAGGACTGCCCCCACGGCATAGTCCGAGGCGTCTGTCCGCAGCACGAATCCCTTGTCCGGGTCCACCAGGAACAGCCCCAACTGCCCCAGGAGTCGCTCCTTCAGGCGGTTGAACGCATCCTCAGCCTCAGGGGTCAAGGCAAGCTTCTTCTTGCTCCCCTTTCGGCCATCCAACTTGCCCACCTGCAGCATCTTGTGCAGCGGCCCCGAGAGTTCTGCATACATCTGGACATAGCCCGAATAGTAATTGCAGAACCCCATGAAGGACCGGAGTTCGCTGATGGTCTGGGGCTTTTCCCAGTGGTGCAGGGACGCCAGCTTCCCAGGCACGGGACGGCGTTGCCCGTGACCAACCACGTGACCCGCGAACTCCACTTCCTTCACGAAGAGTGAGGCTTTGGTGGGCTTGCACACCATGTTGTGCTTGTCCAGCTCACTGAGCACTCGGCGCAGATCCTTCTCATGCGCTTCGATGAGCTCATCCTCAGTCATGTTCTTCGTGCCGGACCCGATGATGATGTCATCCACAAAGGGATCGGCACAGTCCCGGACAGGACCGAGTAGGTCCTCCATCATGCGCTGGAAAGCGGCGTTGCCATTCTTGGCGCCCATAGGCACCACTTTCCACTGCATGGGCCCCAGCGGCGTCGACATCGCTGTGCAGGGCCTGGAGTCCGGGTGTAGCGGCATCTGGTGATAGCCGTGTTTCAGGTCCAACACCGTGAAGATCCGCTTTTTCTGTTGTTTTTGGAGGATGGAGTCGATCAGGGGAAGCGAGTACGAGTCGTGCTCAGTCTGCTCGTTCAAACCTCTGTAATCAACCACCAACCTCCACTCGCCCTTCTCCTTCTTGGGCACGATGAAGGCTGGGCTGGCCCACTCACTGTCGGAGGGTTCTATCCATCCCCGCTCAATGAACTCGGCCAACAGCTTCTTCATGGCCTCGGCCCAATCGCCCTGAAGTTGGTACTCCCGATGACGATAGATCTTGGGGTTCGGCTTCAGCTTGATCTTCGCTGTGCCAAACCTCCCACGATCTGGAGGGTTCTTGTTGGCGACGCCACTGAATAGCCGCGGATAGGCCTTGATCAGCCTCTCCTTCAGCTCGGCGACCTTCGGGTTCTCCTGGGCCTCTTCAGCCGCTTGCTTCGGTATCGATACAACCGACCGCACTGCGGTATAGGCCTCTTCCGGATCCGAATCCAACTTCTCCTCGTCCGATATGCCGTCTTCATCGTCGTGGGGTGCACTTCCCACCGATAATCTTCGGAAATTGGCGGCGTCGGGCTGGTTCTTGTCGCTATCGGCCCCCATTCTTGGAAAATCCCACGTCGGCGGGTCCGACCCAACCGGACCATCGTATTGGTCCGCGATGTGATCCATGACCCTCGCCACGAACTCATCCTTCTCGTACTTGCCGGTGACCAACATCTTGTCATCCCACCAATGCGGAGATGTGACCATGGCCCGCCTCTTCTTGGCTGCCACACGGTCGTGCATCCCCATCCGCATGTAGTTGACGACGTTGTCGATCTCGGCGTGGGACAGGACGTCAATGCCATCAAGAGGCTGTTCCGCCCCCTCCTTGGGCTCAAACATGACCTTCATGGGCACCGCCTCCACCCTACGGATGAATGCTTCATCACCCGTGGGCTGAGCTTGCGCCCCATCCACCAGGAAAGCCTTGGTACCCCACGCTTGACCCGGGGAGGGCATTGATACACCCTTGGCGTCGATGAACAGCTCCTCCTCTGGCCCGAATGACATCTCGTTCAGGGTGATGGAGTCCAGCGTCGACTTGAGACCTTCCAGCGGACATGGGGTGGATCCTATGCCGGTTATGACCAGGATCCCCTTCGCCCTATCCGCGAAGATCTTCTCCACCGTACGTCTGGTGTTGTCCAGGGAGCCATGCCAATACATGGGCCCCCACTCCTTCCAACCCCAATGCCTATGCCAGGCTGAGTCTCCTCGATGCCAATGCCTCCTACACTTCTGCAAAAGTGGGGCATCCCGGGAAGCGAAGACGTCCGTCTCGGGCGCTTCGGCTCCCAGCGTCTGGATCATCCTGTCATACACCTGGGGCGCCATTCCATACTCCGTGAGCTGAACTCCACGATCTCCTCTGGACTTGGCCCCCACAGCTTGCACCGCTTGGACGATCCTATCCTCTTCCTCAGCATTCCATTGGGATGATCCGCATGCATAGTCCGTGGACAGCCATGTGAGGCATTCATCATCCTCCCGGACCAGCGTTGCACCATGGGGAAGGGCTCCAATGGCGTTTGCCACCATGAAGTCATACCCCATGATCATATCCCAATCTGTAATGTCGGCCACATAGAAGTTCCCGGATAGAGTGCTTCTCTTCGCCAGATCAGGGCGGTTCAAGCGCTCATGTTCCCAGAATTCCATACTGATAGTGGCCTCATGGGTGCCCCCACCCATGATCTCTCCGTTGGCGACCTTCAGGCGGACCGGTCTCCGGCTGGGCTGCAGGAGTTCCTCCTTGAACAACCCTCTCCGGACCAGGCTCACCTGGGCACCCGTATCCACCAACACATCCACCACCTTCTCCTCTCGTCCGCACCGTACTCGCACTTTCAAGTGCAACTGCCGCTCGTCGCCATGAGGTGTATGGACGACTCTCACAGCATGCAGCTCTAGCACGTCCGGGTGCATCAGGACTTCAAGGGTATGGTCACGGATGGTGTAGATCTTGGGTTGGTCCTGCCCGTCCACGGGGCTCTCCGTGGTCGCTCCTTCCTTCTTGCCATGTCCCATACCCACATGTAAATCCCTTGGCAGGGCGCTCCAGGGGTTGGGAGTGACGAAACTCAGTGGTTTTGGCTCTTCCGGAGCCTTCTTCGGCACCCGATGTGCCTCTGATTCCTCAGGGATTCCACTGATTTTCGGAGGAGAGACCTCCGAGGTCCCACTCCCGTGGTGGCTCCTCTAGACTTGACTTCCCGCAGCCCCTTCCGGCTGCGATCCGCCAGGACTTTGTCCACCACGTTGCTGGGCTTTGAGTTCCTCCAACGTCCTCAACATGTCCTCAGCAACTTCCTCGATCGACCTCACTCGTTGGTCTTGGTCAGGTCCACCACCATAGCCTCTTCCTCCGCCTTTTCCTTGGCCTTTGCCTTGGCCTTTTCCCCCGTCTCCGCCCTTCGCCTTCCAATCGGAAATCTGCTGCTCCTTGGGCTTCTTCTCGGGGTGGGCGGCGAAGTAGGCCTTCTTGTCCGCCTCATACACCTTGCACTGACGGTGCTCATGTGCATGGTTGTTTCCCTTGCCATAACAGACCCAGCACCCGTCGTGCTGAGACCTGTACTCCCGGAACGAGAGCGGTGGGTTCCCGATCCTCCTTGGCCCTTTGCCCTTCTTGGGTCCCACCCGGCTCCATCTGGACCGATCCTGCCCATTGTCCCTCACGTTGTGCGCCACAAACGCGAAGAAATGGGCCTCCTCGTGATCCTCCCGGGACCAGTGGTCATGGCCACTTCCACTACCATCCTCCGCAGAGTTGGCCGTGTCCTCCTGGATCTCCCGATGATGGCGGTCTTCTCGGTGGCCTCGTTGTCCATGACCATGTCGATCCTGCATGTGGGCCTCGTTCTTCGCATTGAGCTTCAACTCCACCGTGATGTACTTCACGATCTCGTCCAGGCTCATGCGGGCGAATATGACCTGCATCCTCAGCGGCTCCCCGCGCCTCCACTCCACGTTGTTGAGGCGCAGCAACCGTTGCCCCATGGAGTCTCCAAATACCTCCACGTACACGGCGTTCTTCAGTCCCAACATCCGGTTGGGCTCGCCCAGGTTCCTCCTGAAGAACTCCATGATACCCGCATGGGTATCCTCCGCCGCCATGATCCTCACCGCCACGCGCTTCTTCGCTCTCTTCTTCTCCTCGTCCTCCACTCTCCTCTTCCAGTTGCCGGGGAGGACGTTCTTCAGCAAGTGGCGGATCTCGCTGGCCTCGTTCCAGTCCTCCACCAGCTTGAGGCATCTACGGTACTTCCGCAGATACCGGTTCCACTCCCGGACCCGCAACTCACCGCGGTCCAGCGGCAGCGGGATGGACCACAAGTCCTCCAGCTTCTGGTTCGGAGCGTCCAACCGCTCCTCATCCTCCAACCACTGGAGGCAGGCCTGCTCCGTCCTGATCAGTCCTTCCCGGATCTGATCCCGCAGCTCCTCCTTCAGGTCCTGCGCCAGCCGGTGTGGGAATGTCCGGCATACCCACTTATCCCGCGGCGCTCCCCGCATCTCGCCGACGACCTCCTCGGCAAAGTCCTCCCAATCCAGGATGAAGTCATCCAGGTTGGAGGGGTTGCCATCATAGTGGGGGATTTTGATTCCCCTGCGGTGGTCAATCCTGATGGCGTCTCCGACGTCCCCAGCCACCACTCCACCGAGACGAATACCACCTGTGGCCGGGGGGTGTGAGTACACTCCCCGTACATCCCTCTCCTCCATGGAGTGCGGTCCAGTTGGGCCTGAACCCATGGGGTTTGGAATGCGGGAAGGACTTGCTCCATCGGCCATCCATATCTCCGTATTGGGGTCCTTCGCCCACAGGTTTCCGCCTGGATGACCTCGACCATGTCCGTCGGCGCTTCCCATGGTTCGCCCCTGCATGGTCTGGCTCTGGATCTCCTCTTCCGCATAAACTGCATGGGCAGTCGTAGTGATCGGTAGATCCTGGGCGGCGTGGGACATCTGTACCGTCAGCCTCCTCGGGTCCGTGGTTACGTGCCCTTCCCGCATGGACCCAGCCGGTGCCATGTGTTCCCCGAGCATTGTGGATTCGCTGAACATGGGAACAAACGGCAGCGCACCCGGGTCAACACGCGGAGGCGCGCAGGGTGCCTCTGCAGGGCCGCCCATGGGTTTATCCATGGCGCTCCTGAGGGTCTTATCCCGCTCCACCAGCTCTGCCGCAGCCGGCTTTGCCGGGAGCTCCAGACCCGAGGTGAGGGGCTGTCGCTCCTCTAGCCTTTTCAGGCGTCCCGACATGTCCTCCACTAAGTGGAAGAGGCTGTCCACCACTTGCTGCTGCTTCTGCAGGGCCAGCTCCAGATTCTCCCGGTACCGGGCCTGATCCGCTCGCAGCTCCTCCATGTCTTTCTCCGCCGCCGACTGGTCATCCGAGATCCCGGCGACGTCCTCCTCTAGACCGTCCTTCGCGTTGTCCAGGCGGTCGAGACGATGCACGATGGCGTCCATCCCCATCTTTGGGTACTTGCCCATGAGGAAGGACACGTGTTCGCAGTGGCACTCAGCGTGCCTTCCACCTGGTCCGGCGCGTCCCGCGGTTCCCGGCGCCTCGGACTCCTCCGCCATGGGTGTGTCGCCCATGCTATCCCGCGGTGGCTCCGTGTGCCGGGCCACAGGCGCCGTCCTGGCTCTGGCGGGCCTCTCCAACCCCTCGGCGTCATGCTCCAGGCTGGGTTCTGGGGCCGTGTTCGCCATTGTGGGCGGTCTGGCCGTCTCCTCCGACTCCGAAGGTTGCTCATAGGCTGTCCGAAAGCCCTAGGAGTGCCCCTCGGATTCCCACAGCCTGACCGGGCTAGGGTCCGTATCCATAGCCCCGGCGTCCCTTGCCGCGGACTTGGGTGACCCGCGCTTCCGGTAGCGCCGGGCCCGTCCTCCACTGCTGCCTGAATGGCAGGCCTCCTCAGAGTCCTCCGCGGCGGAGCGGAGGTTGCATGCCTTGTGGCAGCAAGGCTCGCACATGGAGACCAGGTCCTCCATGTCAAGTCCTCCTCTTCCCGAACGTCGTACTTCTCTTCGGGCTTCAACTTCCGGAGTTCGCCATGCTTTTGAGCGTCTCGGCTCTTCTCTGGCTCCTATCTCCGGCGTGGTCTCCACCGAGTCCACAATAGGCACCCGGGGCGTGCTTGGGCAGGGCTCATAAGGGCCCAAGTCCCCGGGTCGGCGGTAGGTAGGGGCAGCAGGTACGCCTCTGCTACCATAAAGAAGGTCCCTACCAGGACCGGCCCCTGCTGTGCCCCTTCCGCCTGTCACCCCTGCTGACTTGCTCCTGATCAACGATTGCATTTCTCAAAATCCTCAAAGTCCAGCGTAGAAAATCAAAAAATATAGAAAATGTAATCCTCCTTCAACCCCGAACAGCAACCAGATCCCACAAATACAGCAATAGCCCAATTCACAATCCAATCCAAATCCAGACTGCGGGCTTCCGTTCAGCACACCGATCGTCTCTCGGTGGCGGGCATGTACAAGATTTGCACCAAGAAGGAAAGCCCTGAAATTGGCATATGAACACACATAAAGCAAAGTTGGGGAAAGATGGAAACGTACACAATCACAGCCATAGACCCCTCATTCCCTGGACTCAAGACCTTCCCTTGACTCGCCAACATGTTGCCCTGAACCCAGTCCAATAGGATGGCTAAATGCCATGTGTCAAAAGTCACTACATAAACCCCAAAAATGTGTTCACTCCCAAGCCTATATATCCTAGCCCAATAGGGGAGGTGGTGTGTCATGGCCTAGAGTGGCACTCAGGACCATGCCCTACCCTGACATAACCTTGGTTGGACTTGGAGTCGAATGGGCTTGGAGAACTGCCCCATGATGATGACCTCACAACCTAACAAAATCAGGCAAAACACACCATAGTGCCCAATATTCAATTATATACTCAAAAATGCATACGGCAAATACCCAAATGCTCCATGCATGTGTCAAACCGGAAAGTAATATACAAGGGTGATATAGACCAAAGGTCCATGCCCAAGAATATCCCATCATTGGCTCCGAAACCTCTCCGATTATGTACATGGCATGCTTCACAAGTCAGCTCATGAGTTTGAGACCTAATTTTGTGAGGCCTCGTGTGCCAAGCCAAAGTGACCACGTGATCCGGCATATGGTGAGGTGCAACACCGAAGCATATGCCAACATATAAGCAACATACCATAGTTCAGGGATCTCTAGGCACTTTACTGTTAGCCGACCAGTTGAGCACATAAAATACAAAAATGAGCATAAAATGAGGTCAAAAACATGCAAATAATGCCAAATTCAAGATAATTATATATATATATATATATATATATATAATTATATATATATAACTTCGCTCACCCATGGTGTCAACCTATGACTCAAAACACAATTGCTTGGGACCATTTGCAAACAATCCCCCCACTTGGATCCCCATATGAACGCATAAGGACACCTTCGAACCTCCTCCCAACACGCACCATGAAGATGGGAAAATCGATATTGGCGCTTGTCGGTCGCTCCGTATGCCCTCCCACATGCACTATATGAGCGGTAGACTTAGTCTAGCGCATGACTCCATATATCTTCCTACAAACGGAGATATATAACATGGGCGTGAGCATATCGAAGCACATACCATGCATATAACACATACCCTCAAAAGTGGCTCCCACCATGATATGCCATGACCCTCCATGGACATAACTTCACGTTAAAAATACGTAGGAACCCAAGGAAAGTTGCCATGCAACCCCAACACTCATGCGGTACACTCGAAAGTCGCAATAAAATATTCCGTTGCACGGTCCAAGAGTTATATATCCCTTTCTACCCTCTTGACCCTTATCCCTTGCTACACCGGGCATGTGTACGCAACAAAGGCGTTTGATGCTTCCTAAATTCACTTGAGACCAATGCGGTTCCAACCCAATTCTCGAAATTGAGACTACTCGCGGTGAGCCGGAGATATGACCTTTTAAAGTGGTCTCACGAATCACTTTTGTTTCGGCTATATCTCCAAGAAAAATGAGCGATATAACAAAAGGAAGGTTGATTCGTGATCGGGGAAAAATGTATGACCACTCGAGAATCATCATATCAAGTGCGGCGATGTCGAAGTCGAAAATCCGATTCTGAAAGTCTGAAAAAATCGGATTAACTTTGCGAGTGTATAATATGAAAATTCCGGAAGCAACGAACCCTTTACTGATGAAATCTGACCCTTCATCGGGGTTTCCGCCAAAATATCTGTAAATAACAGTTAACCATTCGGTTACCGCAAAATCGCGAGCCAACTGACAGTCGCCGATACATTGACTATCAGAACGGAAGGCTGAAAAGTTACGGAAACATTATGATAAAAAAACCCTGTTGATTCCTGATATTCTGATATATAAAACTCCGCTGGCGGTGCCTCGGTACTGAGTATGGCCGCTCGTAGCCGGAATGGCCAAACCTATGACACTATCACATCCGGTTAGTTCAGGTGGATGGGAGAGTATGATATCAGCCAATGGCGGCTTGCCGGCACATAGATACACACCCCAAGTGACCCCAAGATGGCCACGGGGGCCCGAACCGGCTTCACCCTAATCCAGGGGGGAATCCCGAGCCCTCTGGAGGGCAGTCTGGTCCTACCACACGCTCACAAACTCAGGCCCAGCGAGAACAAGGGGCCAAGGGTGAGCATGAAGGTGGTGATGACGGCAACGCTAAGAAGAGAAGCCGTTTCATGAGGATGGCCCGCAAATTGCGGAACAAGGGGTTCGAGGTGACCTGTCCCGCGGAGTTCTGACGGGGACGCTCCGGTGGGGCCCTGGACCTGGTGTTCTGGGTACGCATCCGACTAGGGGGACGTGAATACCTGGGGGTATTGGATACTGGACCACCATATCTATAGTGGCCAAGACAACTTTTCCTTGTGGGAGCCTGAAGAACACCATGACCACCGCGGCTATACGAATGGGGGATGGACATGTGGTGCACAGCTGCGGGGACTTTGAAGTGGAGGTACCAATGGGCTCTCGAACTATCGCCCATCGGTTCTATGTGATGGACACTGAGGCCTTCGACTTTGTATTGGGGACTGACTTCTTCGTGCAGCACTCCCAGATACAATCCCTGATGCTGCAAGCGCCCTACCTTCTCTACGTGGACCACAGCAATGGCAGAGAGTCCGTGCCACTGGAGCAGTCGAAGCACACCTCCAGCTACCTGAGGGTATCGATGGAGGAGCCCTCAAACATGATGGCGGCCTCCAAAACTGAGGACTATCAACCATTGGGGGAAGTCCTAGACCAGAGTCTGAAGGGGTTTGGTTACTCCAGAGAAGACCTGAGTGTGGAGTTGTTCGCCAGCGACAAGCAACATGTCTTGGACCTTTACTGCAGCAAGCCGAAAAACTGCGGCTACAAATTTTACTGGCCCTCTTTCGGAATGGCCTACGGGAACCCCAGGTTCAGTGAACTGGGGAAGGTCTTGACCAAGGTGGCGTTGGAACGTTCCCGTATGGTCCTGTGTTCCCCCGATTGGGGAGCCCATGGGGGCAACGAGTACTGGCGAACCCTCCTGGACAGGCTGACTATCAGCTCTGTTCGGTTACCTGATGAGGCCGTATACGTGCCTCTGGGGCGTAAGATGCCCATCGGGAAACCCGGATGGGGAAGTATGCTCAGCGTGGTGGACGGAGGTCTTATCTCCATCCCCTGGGAGGATCTGGACTCGGTTTTGGTCCAGGCTATACAACGAGAAAGCGATGGACTTACCCTGGGCGACTTGAAAGATCGACTACGACCTCAAGATGCTATTAGATTCGGGCCGCCTCGCTCCCCTGTCGCCATCCTGTCGCCTCCTTGTCGCCTCCCTGTCCCTTTTTTGGCACTTTTGGCCCCCTGTCGCTCCCCTGTCGCTTGCCTGTCACTTCCCTGTCGCTCTCCTGTCGCTCTCCTGTCGCTCCCCTGTCGCTTCCCTGTCGCATTCCTGCCGCTCTCCTGTCGCTATCCTGTCGCTTCTCGTCGCTTCCCGTTGTTTCTTGTCGCCATGCTACTTTTTCCCTGGCGCCTTCCTGTCGCTCTCCTGTCGCCCTCCTGTCGTTCTTTCCTGTCGCTCTCCTGTTGCTACTTTCTGTCGCCCCCCTGTCGCCTCCCTGTCGCCTCCCTGTCGCTTCCCTGTCGCCCAATGTGGTACCCTGTCGCTCTCCTGTCGCTTGCCTGTCGCTTGCCTGTTGCTTGCCTGCCGCCTTCCTGTCGCCATCCTGTCGCCTTCCTGTCGCCTCCTTGTCGCTTCCCTGTCGCCCAACGTGGTACCCTGTCGCTCTCCCGTCGCTTGCCTGTCGGTGGCCTGTCGCTTGCCTGTCGCCTTCCTGTCGCCTCCCTGTCGCCTCCCTGTCGCCTCCCTGTCGCCTCCCTGTCGCCCAACGTGTTAACCTGTCGCTCTCCTGTCGCTTGCCTATCGCTTGCATGTCGCTTGCCTATCGCCTTTCTGTTGCCTCCCTTTTGCCTCCCTATTGCCTCCCTGTCGCCTCCCTGTCACCCAACGTGTTACCCTGTCGCTCCCCTATTGCATTGTTGTGGCTTGCCTGTCCCTTTCCTCTCGGCTGCCTGTTGCCTACCTGTTGCTTCCCTTTCGCTTTCCTCTCGCCTGCTTGTCGCCTTTTTGGCGCTTTTAGGTGCGAGGAAAAAAGAAACGTTGTCCCTGTTGAGATATTTCCCTTTTGCCTTGTGTTTCACCATCTTGTGGGTCTTAAGCATATCCATTATTGTTGTCTCATCCTCACTCTCACTCTCACAGCACGCGCCGACACTCAAATGACACTCACAGCACGCGCCGACACTCAAATGACACTCACAGCACGCGCCGACACTCAAATGACACTCACAGCACGCGCCGACACTCAAACGACACTGACAGCACGCGCCCACACTCAAATGACACTCACAGCACGCGCGAACACTCAAACGACACTCACAGCACGCGCCGACACGCAAACGACACTCACAGCACGCGCGAACACGCAAATGACACTCACAGCACGCGGGAACACTCAAATAACAGTCAGAGCAAGCAGCAGCAGCAGCAGCAGCAGCAAGCTGTAGCACCACCACCAGCAAGCAGCAGCAGCACCATGAGCATGCAGCAGCAGCACCAGCCGCAGCAGCAAGCTGCAGCAGCACCACCACCAGCAAGCAGCAGCAGCGCTAGCAGCAAGCAGCCGCAGCTCCAACACACACGGCGGCAGCGGCAGCTTCAGCAGCAGCAGCGGCAAGCAGACCTTGGACCTCGGCCCGATCTTCTTTTCTTTTTCTTTTCTTTCTTCTCTTCTCTGCTCCTTCCTCTTGTGCTCCTTCTTCGTCTTCTTCGTCACCTTCTTTGTGTCTTCATATTCTTCCCTCCTGTTCTTCTTCTCCTTCTTCTTCACTTGCTTCCTGTGTCGCCCTGCACACACAGAACAGACAGAAAAATTCAACCACTAATCTTAGTCAAACGGAACAGACACAAAACGAAATTGAACAGTTGTAAATTGCATACTTGTACGCCATTTTCTGCATATCGGGATTGCCGGTGGGGTTAGGGATTACCGGACAGGTTGCTCGCTGCTAGCTATTCACTTAAACCATCATGTCACAAAGCAAAGATATTTTTCTGTTGAAAAACAATGGAGTGTAGTGATTCCAAAAAAGATTCAAATTCATCAAACGCTAAAAATCTGTCCCTGAAACAATGAAATGACATCTTAACAAGAATCCAAATAAATGTTAAACATTGGTTCTCATTGTTGTCACATACATCCACCTATATAAAAATCCATGTACTATTTTGTCTCACTTGTTGTCTTCCACAAGCCTGTCGCTCTCCTGTCGCACCCCTGTCGCCTTCCTGTCGCCTTCCTGTCGCCTTCCTGTCGCAAAAAAAAGCCCTGCCGCTCTCCTGTCGCTCTCCTGTCGCTCTCCTGTCGCTCTCCTGTCGCTTTCTCCTGTCGCTTCCCTGTCGCTTCCCTGTCGCCGTTAGCCCTGTTGCCCTCCTGTGGTCTTCCTTTCGCTTTCCTGTCGCTTATCCTGTCGCTATGTCTTGTTTCCTGTCGCTTCCCTGTCGTCTCCCTGTCGCCACCCTGTCGCCGCCCTGTCGCCCTCCTGTCACCCTCCTGAGAAACGTTTATAGTGATTTCAACACTGTGTTTGTGCCTCTCCTGCTGCTTGCTGCTGGTGTAGGGTTTCCTGCTGCTTGTTTTTGAAGATGAAAAGCTTTTGTTTGCTGAAATACAATCAATCCAGGATAGCCCAAGCCAGAGGTATGCAAGTAGAAGAGAATCAGGATCAAAGCATGAAGGGCTGCACTGTAAACAGTGAAAGATGAAAGGATATTCACAGAAACTGCGACTCAGGTCAAATCGGATTGCATATTCACAAAGATAGCTGAAATGTTTTGGAAAAGAGTTGGAAAACTGCCCCATGGTCACTCTATCTCCATAGTGCCATGTCTAGAGATGTGCACTCTTTGTTTTGGGTCCCATATGTGCTGAGGTAGCAGGGCATGTGACGATGAAATCACTGCCATGTCACATGGGATCTTCCTACTTAGCTAGGCTGACCGGGAATTGAACCCAGGACCTCTCAAAAAGAGGTGCCCAGCCCCCTAGGGTGCATACCAAAAGGACAGCTAGGAATTCATGGAAAAACATAAATAAATTCATAGGCTCTGCCCGGGATATGTCAGTTCTCAGTCAACTCAGGAAAAGATGATTTGCCTCACATTGAAAGGCAATTAAGGGGTCCACTCCATATCCTGATTGAGTGTTTGGTTCCATAGGTCAAAATGTGTTATCACCACTTTTGGTGGGGCCAATACTAAGATAGAAATGCCTGGATGCTCAGTGCATCTCTAATACAACTAGAGTATGCCTCAAAGCATTGGAAAAGCACTTTTTCTTACTCCCCCCTTGTGCTGTGGTGGCCACCACTGTCGCATTTTCAGGAAAAAGGGATTTTTTTTTCTTGGCCTTTCCTTGGTTTCCACATCTACTTTAAAATACCTATAGTGTCCCTCACACAGAAAAATGGGCGCTCACCATGGCTGGCGCTCTTTTGCTGCTCTGTTTGTAACATTTCCTACAGAAAGCTCAGCGCTCATGGCGCTGCCGGGGTTCCTGTGGCTTGGCTGGGTTAGTTTGGGAGCATGCCGAAAAAATGTGCATCTGCATCCCTCCCTCCAAGACGCAGCGCGACATAAACCCAACGTAAGACACAATATACACATTCGCATGGGTTATCGTAAACCTGCTGGCGACCTGTGACCTGTCTTGGGGCGAAAGGAGTTGTTAAAAAAAATTAATTTGCCCCTTGGTGGGGTCTTGGGTTCTGGTCAGTCTCCTGGCGGCTGCTTTCCAGCCCGAACACGGCCTACTCAGCGACGCTTTCGCGAGGATATCTGCAGAGACAGGAATGGGAGAATTATGGACGAATCCACGCAAACGCGAAGCGACAACACCTAAATCCGTCAAATGACGGCCTAGAATTTTTCTAAGACAACACACCTGAGCAGAATCCAATTTCGCATCAAAAGCACATTTTTATAAAAGTTATAGTCATCTCTAGACTTTTTAAATCAAGAAATTCCTACGCATAAGAAGGCGGCGCGCAGGAGCGGCTCCTAGCGAAGCGCCGGAAAATGCAGAAATAATGGAATTCTAAACGTATGTCTCACGTAACTCGGAAAATGACGAGACACACATTAATAAATAAACATACAGATTCCACCCACACTAATAGAAGAATCAAAAATCCAAGAATTCGAAAATCAACAAAAAGACTTCAATGAATCAGGTATAAACTACAGGTGTGCTCGTCTCGTATGCAGCATACACATTGCTCGTCTCGTGTCTCCGTGAACGAGTCTTGTAGCAGCGCTAACAACGATAGGACGCGATAGAGGGATTGATTAGAAAGATTGCAGATGATTAGAGGTCAGATCAGGGTGATTAGACATACACACAAGTGCATAGCGACGTTTTCCGCTTGCGCCTCGTTCACGTTCCCACTTGCTCTCTCTCCCCAGCGGTAGGTAAGGTGAGTAAGCCCAGGAGGGGCCACCCCCTGGTGGAGTTCGTGATTGCGGTTCAGATGGGCAGGTTCGCCCAAGACAGTCGTGCATGCTCGTGCATTCACACACGCATTAAAGGGTAGGCCGCGCGAAATGCGCACGGTAAACCCTGTTTAGGCTACCCAGGGGCTCCTCGGTACGTTCTTTAAGAGAACCTGAGGAGTCCCTTAACGCTTGCTTGCTTGACAGGGTGTGTTTGCGGACAGTGTATTATTGAAGCGGTACCCAGAACCCCATGGCTAGGTTACGGCATACAACCGGTCTCCGGTCCACTAACCCCAAGTACGGAAGGGATGACCGGTCTCCGGTCCACTAACCCCATGTACAGAAGGCGCCCGTTGACGCCCGGTGCGAGCCCGGCGGGAGCGTGTTCCCTGCCGTAAAGTCCCGCATCGGCAACCGATGCACCGCCAGCGGAGATTTATATATCAGAACATCAGGAATCAACAGGGTTTTATTTTCATATTGTTTCCGTCAATTTTTACGCTTCCGTTCTGATATTCACTGTTTTGACTGCTGGCGGTTGGATCGCGACTTTACCGTAACCGCCAGTTTAACTGTTATTAATGGAAATTTTAACGCAATCCGTCACGAAGGCTCCAAAGTCTTCAGGAACTGCATGGCTGCTTCCGCAATTTTCACATCTTACACTCGCAACCTTAATCCGAATTTTTCAGGATGTCGAAATCGGATTTTCGACTTCGACATCCCCGCAGTTGATTTGACCTCTTTCGAGTGGACCTACGTGCTTCCCTATGCACGAATCAACTTTCCTTTTATCTTGCCCTCCATTTGTCTTAAAGATATGGGCAAAACAAAGTTGATTCGTGAGGCCACTTGTGAGGGTCATATCTCGTGCCGCTTGCGAGGAATGACGATAAGGAAACGTGGGATGTATTCACAATACTCCGGACGTAATTTAGGAAGCATTATATGCCTTGCGTTTCCACACGTGCGCGCTAGGGTAATGGATCATGGTCAAGAGGGTAGAGTTTGCGTTGTAACTCTATGGCCATGATAATGCGTGCGTTAAGATAACTTTCGAGTGTAGCGCGCGAGTGTTGGTGTTGCATAGGAACTCTCCTTGAGTTCCTATGAGCGATTGACACAAAGTTATGCCCATGGAGGGGCATGTATCGTGGGGGGAGCTACCTTTTTGGGCAATATGGAGTATGTGCCTTGTGTTGTGTTGCGTGCCCATTTGGCGGGTCCATTGCTCCAAGCCAAGCCCGCCAATGGACCTCATATTGTGCAAGCCCCTTCTCCATACTCCCTACGATCAATTGCAAGCCTAACCTCTGTGAAGGGAAGCTTGTGTGGCGATCCCAAAGCGATGCGTTGGGAGCAAGGTGTGTGTTTTGCAATTTTCCATATTTTCATGTGCCCACTTGGAAGGCAGCGCTCGTAAACTTTTCAAAGCGCCCCAAGTGGAGCACATATGTGGGATCGAAGGTCATTGGTGTCAAGTCATCATGTTTAGAAGGATTAGTTGATTGCACGATCCATGCCGAAGATATCATAATATAATTGTGCGCCTTTCAAGGCACTTTTGTGTATCTTTGTGCCAATTTTGCCGTTTTTGGCCCGTCATGATGTCAAGTGGCGACCGTGTATTTCAACGTGGCGCTCAATTGACATCATGACCTAAGTATGATATGAGGGTACATACTTCCGTGCCCAACATATCTTGGACCCGGCGAATAACTCCTCTTGGGCTTGGCGTACCGTGGCCGCCATGTTGGCGATTTGGGACCATCCCAAATCATGGGCTCACTTGGCGACCCTGCCATTCTCAAAACCGGAGGAGTTGGGCGACGCCCAAAAGATATGTTGGACACACATGACTTGATACCAATTCTATGGCACACTCCGGTCCAAGTCGGGCATGTGCCTTATTTGCCCCAACCATGAGTGTGCGCATTTTTGGCCATTTTGAGCAATTTTCCACTTTTGCTGCCCGCCGTGCACTATGTTCTAACCCTCGTGCACGTCGGACGCATGGACCAATGGACCAGATATGACATGGGTGTTATGGGTAATGGTCCCCATGGTCCACACACCACATGGGTGAAGCAGAGCCACCTTCGTTAAGGTGCTAGCCCAAAGTGAGTGTGGGCAATTTTGCCATTTTGGCATTTGTGGACCCAATTGGGATCGTCACCATGCCAGGTGGCATGGAGATCTTTGAGAGCCAAGAGCATGGGAGTCTCTGTTTAACTCCCGGTGGATCGCGTATGGAATGGCAAATCCGATCTCCAAGCCGGCGTGGAGATATACTATTGGGAGTACCCCGAGTTTTGGCTAATTTCGAGCAGCCAAAATGACCCCATTTTGGGACCCCAATTTCCCCCTTCCGTGCGGTCAATTGGCGGCCCCATTTCTCTATGCCCACAGTGAGCCCGGACCTAACTTCAAGTTGTGCACTCAGATAGAAGTCCTAGGTCCTGCCTCCTAACCTGTGAGTCATTGGCCTCGCCCTGGCCGGGCGAGCCACGCGTGGGAATGACGCCAATTTTGGTGATTTTGACATCATGACCCCACTTGACGAACACGTGGTGCCCTAATGTGGGGACCTCAGAGGGAACCAGGTTGGGTGAGGGCTCCAGGGAGTTTGTACTCGAAGGGCATAGGGTCAGTTGCCTCGTCCCTACCTCTGGCGGGTCCGGACGAGGGGTCAATTTCGGAGATTTTGGAGTTAATATCAGTTTGGGCTGAAACAGCCCATTTTCAGCTACCAACTCCTAGGGGATAATGGCGGAGCCATATCTCTGGCTCAGAGAGGAGTTAGAACCTGCCGTTAAGGGAGCATAGGGAGCCATTGTCGGTTAGCCTTGAAGCCTCTTTGTCCCCAGGAACTCGCCTGTGGCTGGGCGATACACCCCCCCTATTGGCAGGGTTTCAGGGTCCGGACTGAGCAGGGCATGGGTTGTGTTTGAGCCCCCGCCCCCACCAGCCACTGAGAGGGTCGGAACTGGGATTGGGATACAAGTTAGGATAGAGTGTCTATTGTCCTGTGATGCCCTTACCCCAGTCCAGTCTTAACCCCATGTGTACATATCCTGATGTGTTGCTGTACATACTTTCGTTCCCTTGTTGCAGAGTGGCAAGGATCCTGAAACGCTTTGTCACATGACATGAGCGCATTGATGCCCCTATGAGCGTAGTGCTTTGCCTGCCTGCTCACTTGCGCGTGTCCACCGCAGCGTCCCGTGGCCGGCCCCCGACGGGAACGCGTCAAAAGCGTTTCACCGCCGCGGGGTTACCCAGCCCTCGCGTGCCACTCGGGGCCACCAACCCCGAGCAGCGCGGCGCAGCAGCTCGCAGCTCGCAGCTCGCAGCGCAGCGCAGCACCTCGCAGCGCAGCGCAGCGGCTCGCAGCGCCGCCCAGCGACAGCGCCGAGTTCGTCACGGAGCCCGCAGCGCCGTCCAGAGCATCGCCCTGACCGCACCGCGACCGTGAAGGAGGTTCACAGACCAGACCCATCGGCCGACCAGCAAGGCCGCGTCAACCACCTCCACAACCACCGGCTGACCAGCACCAGCCGCACTTCCAATCCAGTGCTGCAGCACCCGCCTCAACAACCACCACCAGTTCGTTGAGTAGAGCGAGTGCACACCAAGGACCTCAAGACCAAGTACGCCCCCCGCTGCCATGGTAAACTGGCAAGAAGCGGGCAGGACGTGGCCGCGGCCCCACCCCCATGCAGCGCGCCTGCTGCGTGGGTTGGCTTGGGACCAGCACTACCGCCATAGCCACCCCCAGTGCGAAGGCGGCATGCCCGGGAGCTTCGAGCTCCGCGAGGACATGGGGGAGGACCGCCTGCGGGCAGTGGAAGAGTGGCTGCGGGCGGAAGGGTACGAGTACCGCTTCCGCCGCAAGCGCTGGAGGACCTGGACCTGGCCGGACAGGCCCGGCGAAGGGCTGCGCCCCGACGGGGTTGAGGAGGACGAGAACTCCAACGAGTAACCGTCGGGCGCCACGATCAATGTCTCCATGTGGGACATGATCGAAAAGAACTTCCCGGAACCGGGGAGCGAGCGCAGGCTGCAGGGCAGCAGCAGCGCGTCTCCGGGGAAGGAGAAGCGGTCCGCCGGGGACAGGAAGCGGGACCGGAAGTGGCGGGAGTACCAGGAGTCCCTGGCCGCCGAAGCCGCCCAAGGCGCCAAGGGCGGAACCCCAGCCCCCAGTCCCCAACGGGCCAATGGTGGTCACCACCCCGGCCACGCCACCCTCTGTGAAATCATGGAAGTCGCCAAGCAGACCAGGGCCAAGCCCCGTCCGCTGCTCCTGAGGCCCCAGCAGGCCCCAGCAGGCCCCAGCAGCAACGTGGAGTCGGCCCACCGCGGGAGGATGCCGGCCGACCAGGCCAGCTCCAGCAGCAGCGCCGCTCCCGCTCAAAGGGACGTGGCGCGCGCCTGTGAGCGCGTCTGTGGGGTGCCCTGCAACCTTCGGGTTGCCCAGCAACGGGCCACGCAGCGGAACGCTGCCGTGGAGGGCGCCGTCGGCATCACCCATGAGGAGGCCACCGAGTGGGGCAGAGGCATGGGCTGCCACGCCTCGAAAGTGGCAGCCATCGCGGCCGGTCTCACGGCTGCGGCCGCCCATGAGGCAGTGGCTGCCCGGATCAGGGCAACCGACGAGGAAGCCCGCCGGACGCAGGAGGCCATTGCCTGCAAGGAGGCCGAGGTGAAGGCGCTGGAAGAGGCGCTTGCCCAAGGGAGGGCAAAGAAGGAGGCGGAGGAAAGGGCCCACGCCGAAGCGACGGCTAAGGCCCAGGAGGACGCCGCCAAGAAGGACGCCATCGAGGCCGCGCGACGGAAGGTCGCTGAGGAGAGGGCCAAGACGGAGGCGCAGCTGGCGACGTTGGAAGCGGAGAGGGCTCGGCTGCAGCGGGCCCGGGAAGCCGAAGCGGCTCGTGCCCGTGAGGAAGCTGAAGCGCGAGCTGCCGCAGCCACGGCCGCCGCAATGGAGGAGGCAGAGGCCAAACTCCACCGCGAGACTCCCCCGGGAGGATCACGAGTGGAGACCCTTCGAAAGCTTTTCGAAGGGGACGCCTCCTCCAAGATGACGCTGGACGAGGCCGACACGGGCAGCAGTGGGAGCAGTGGCCCCACTGCCCATCGACGGAGGAAGGGCAAGTGGAAGACCCCCGAGAGGCCGCGGAGGCCAGCGGGTGGACACCCCCACGACAGTGACCCCTTCTTCACCGCCAGCGACCGGGATGAACGAGGCCGCCGACATCGCCAAGTGGTGGCTTGGACGGGCGGAGGCGGCGGAGACGTCCGCATGGAATCGGAAGGTGAGGATGAGGATCTCCCTCCTCCCTACCGGAGCTCGGAGTCTTCCGAGACCGAGAAGCCCAGGTGGGGCGACATGGACGAGGATGACGACATGGACTTCGGCATCACAAAGAAGCGCCCATCCTCGGACCCACCGAGGCGACCCGGCGGAGACCCACCGGGACCCCCTGGCGGAGGGCCATCAGGATCCCCTGGAGGACGCCCACCAAGTGGACCCCCTGGAGGCGGACCACCGGGCGGGGGAGGACCCCCTGGACCGGGCGGACCCGGCAGAGGCCCTCCTGGAGGACCCCCTGGGTACCCCGACGACCCACCAGGGAACGGCGACCCGGATACCACCTGGCGGTGGATTGTCTACCTCCGCAGGAGGGTCTTTTCCCTCGAGTGCGAGGTAGACACGGGCAAGGGCGAGATGACTCGCATCTCCAAGGTCGCCGCGCGCGCGCAGACAGAGCTGGACATCGCTAGGGCCGAGATCAGACAGCTGAACACCGTCATCAGCGGCCTGCAGCAGAGGCTGGACGCGCTGGAAGCCCGCGGGAGCGTCGGCAGCGACCGCCCACCCCTGAAGTCTGGCTCGTCGGACGACGGCTGGGGACCCGGACCAGGTCCAGGCAGACCCCACGCCCCCGGCGGAGCCCCCAGGAGTCGCCCCAGCGCCAGTGCCCCCTCTCTCACCGCCCCCTCTCACCACAGCGCGGGCCGCCGCAACGAGCGCGTGCCGCCCGGCAGTGGCAGTGAGGATTGGCGTGATGAGTGGCTCAGCGCGGAGTACCGCAACCGCCGTGCTCCACCGCGGACACCGGTACGCCCCCGGCGCCCCGCACCAGCCCCGGAGCCAATCCCAATGGCTGGTGGACGTTATGGTGGACTCAGGGATGAGGTCCCCAGAGGAGACGTGGAGTGGGATATCGGCGAAGGTGAGGATCTGGACCTGGACCTGGAGGAGTTCGACATCAGCCCGCCGCGTGGTGTACGACGGGAGGCCCCTGAACGCAGCCGCCGGCGCCGTGATGAGGATGCGTACATGGAAGGAGTACGGCGTGAACATCTAGGTTCAGCGTACATGGAGGAACCGCGGCGTAGCCACAGGGATTCCATGGAGGAGATGGACGTGGCGGCCGTGGGAGTCCGTGGGCGAGGCCGATGGGAACCTCGGTCGACCTCGCGGCCGGCGTTCATGGTCTCTAAGGCCGCGGATGCCGCCGTGTGGGAAGACTTGAAGGACATCAAGCCCCCCATGTACGATGGCAACCCCCTCAACCTCGACCGCTTCTTGGTGAAGCTGGACGATTGGGGGCTGACCGTCACTGAAGACCTGCCTCCCGCGGATGCGGAGAGATATGTCTTCAGACGGTTCAGGTACCGCCTGCCGGAAGTGCTCGGCGAGCTATACTTCGTGGCGACCAAGGAGGGGAGAATCAAGACCCTCAAGGAAGCCAAGAAGTGGCTCAACGAGCAGGAGCGGGTGGACGCTCCGCAGGTGGCTGCCAAGCGCTGGAAGTCCATCAAGCTTGAGCATGATGGACGGGAGATCCGCCTACGAGATTGGCGAGACTTCCGAGGGAAATACACCCTCTTCCGCCGCAACGTGGAGGATTGGAACGAGGATGACGAGCAGGCTCGCCTGCTCTCCATGCTGCCGGAAGCATGGAGCAAGAGGGTCACCAAGGAGGAATCCAAGAGGGCCAAGTCCAACCACACGGTCAAGATGATGCTCCCCAAAGAGTATCATACGAACGTGGTGGCTTGGACGAAGAAGAACGTGGCCCGGGATGTCGAACGGCACTCCCTGCGGAACGCTCTCCTCATCGCCGTCTCGGGCGATCGCGAGAAGACCGCGATGTGGCGCCTTGACGAGTGTGAGTTGAGCGGCCAGACCATCCGTCTGCAGCCCATCCCGGCGCGGATGAGCTGCGACGAGATCCTGGAGTGGGTTGGCGAGGAAGTACTCAAGGAGTACCGAAACCTCCACCACACCCGCGGGTTGAGGCCCGGCGACCGCGACGTCAACTACGTTGGCGAGGGACCTGGCGGGGAAGCTGCCATGGACCCAGCGGGAGCCGGCGGCGATAAGACTCTCGTCGACGATGACGACGACGATGAGCCCGCCGAAGTGGCCGTTTGTGCCTTCGTGGCCAAAAACCTGAGCGCGGGGAGCAAACCGGGAAACTGGAAGCCCCTGCAGCAGGGTTGGAGGAAGCAGGAGAAGAGGGACCCTCGCCGCATTGGCGACCCTCCGCTGTCCTTTGGGGAGTTCATACGAGCTCACCCTCAGGGCTGTTTCGTGTGTTATGGGAGGAAGCGAGGCTTCAACCATGACCACCGAACATGCCCCGTCCACAAGGCCGACACGGAGGCTTACAAGAAGGCGCACGGGTCGAAGAAGCGTGCGCCCGCGGGTATCCGGGAAGCCAAAGTAGAGGTCGACAAGGACGAGCTGGCCAAGCTGATGTCGTCGGTGGGGACCGAGTTGGCCAAGGAGATCCAGGAGATCAAGCGGAACTGGGTCCCCAGGTCGGACAACAAGAACAAGGAGAACAACCAGAATGACCAGAACAAGGACAAGGACAAGAAGGGTAAGAAAGGTGGAAGGAAGAAGGGCGTCAACGAGGTTGATGCGGAGGAGAACACCCCTTCCTCCACAACCGACGCCCCCTAGCGGAGCCCCTGCAGCCAAGGGCCCCAGCTAGGGCGGTCGCAGGATGGTGACGTGGGAAGCGCCGAACCATCCCAGTCGGGAGTCGATAAGCACAAAGGGACTGCCGCGGGCGAAAGGCCCGGTCCGGCACCCAGTCGCGGAGGCGGGCTGAGGGCAAGTGAAGGCACGAACCCTTGCACCCGTCCGTCCTTCGCGACCAAGAATGTGTTTGATGTACTACAGGATCTATCCGAGAGTATCGGAGGATCACCCGGACCGCAGCTGGATGCTGCAGATGGGCAGCCTGAGCCCATTGTCCACGACCTGCACCAGTCGCTTGTTGAGCTTCTGGAACGGCCGGAGATCCTCAGTTTGCACGCCGTGCGCCGTGTCGGTCGCGAGCGTCAGTTGCATCTTAAGGTCCGTGCCTTATGCGGGGAAGTGGAAAAGGTTTTCGACGTGTTGGTTGACACGGGCGCTCAGGTCAGCTTGGTCAAGGCTGGCCTACTTCCGCCAGAGTGTCTGACCGACGGTCGGAAACCTGTCAGGCTGAAGGTGGCGAACGGCCAGTACATGGTGGGAGGCACGAAGGAAGCGGCCATTGGGCTGCAGTTCGTGAACCATCGTGAGCTGAGCCGCCCAGACCTCGGCAAGGAAATCCTCCTGCACGGTCGCTTCTACGAGGCCGAGATGGACTGGGACATGATCGTCGGGTACGACTTCATGATGGACACGGACTCCGGCGTCCTCCCGGCCCAGGCCTCCATGACCCTGTACCAGGACGACCAACTCTCGTGGCTTTCGTCACCTGAGCACCATGTGGAATGCCAATGGACCCACCCCGAACGCAATCAGCTCGAAGTGGCCGCGCTGGACACTGAGCCAACTGGTCCAGCAAACCAGGAGTACGGCGTAATGCCGGAAGTGGCGAGCCGAGTTGTCGCGGACTTGGGAGCTTCCGATCTGGCCCTGGATGCGTTCTCTTCAGGAACCTCCGCCCATCTTCGGGTTTGTGAGAAGTACTGGAGCGCCCAGGACTCCGCGTGGAAGAAGCACTGGGGTCCGCATCAGGGATTGATGTGGATCCATTGCCCCCGTTGGGACATTCCAAGAGCGATAGCGAAGATTCGCAAGGACCGCTCCAAGGCAGTGCTGGTTGTTCCTATGGGATGCACCGAGGAGGAAAGTACCCGACATTGGGTAGCCTCATTGACCAACATGACCTTAAACAAGGTCGTCCTACCGGCTGGAGAGAGTGTCTATCAGGACGCTAAGGGACAGCCCATGCCACCCGAGAGATGGCCAACGGAATTCCACTATGTGGATGGGGGCCTTGATCAGGCCGACGCCACGGACTTCGTGTGTGTCAACCGCATCATAGCAGAGCCATGGCGGCAATGCTTTGCGGTTCCCCCTGTTGACATCGAAGAATCGGAATCGGAAGACCCCCTCACTGAAGAGGAGTGGGATCTGGTTCAGGGGTATATGGATCAGCCCTTTCACGACTGGGGAAACCAGTGCGAGGGCAAAGGCCAGGACAAAGCCTGGTGGGAAGTGGACTCGATCGTCTCTGGTTCCTATGACGGGAACACCTTCGTGCAGAGGGTGCTGGACCACCTGTCCAGGCAGGACGAGCCAATCGGGGGTAACCCACCCACCTACGGCGATCTATTCCGAGGCAAGACCAGAGATGGCCCTTTGGGCCACCTGGGAAGACCACCTGAGCCGAAAGCGAGCGGAGTAGCTACCCCTCAAGTAAGGTCCGTGGTCCAGGTGCCCGGAAAAGCCAAGGCGGAGTCCGATGACTGCCCCAAGATCCAGGCATTGAGGGCCAGGCTGAAGCAGAAGTATGGTGATACCTTCTTCAGCGGTAAGCCTGTGTTTCCCCCACCGGTGGGTGGACCTTATGGCGAGGCCAAGATACGACTGAAGCAGGACCCCCGTGTGTATCGGCACCGGGAGTTTGCCCTGAGGGGCGAGAGGAAAGAGGCCATGGAGAAGATCCTCCGTGACTTCATCCAGAGAGGCTGGCTCGAGCCGTGCCACTCCGAATGGGCCTCTCCGTGCTTCGTCGTCCCCAAGAAGGTTGCCGGTGAGTGGCGGCTCGTGGTCGACTATCGCGGCCTGAACGCCCAAACGCAGCACGACAGCTATACGCTGCCCCTCATTGAGGACATGCCCCAAAAGCAACACCGGCGGAGGATCTTCACGGTGATTGACCTGAAACATGGTTATCATCAGATGCCTCTCGCCGAGGAGTCCCGTGCCTGCACAGCCATGAGCACCCCACTTGGACCTCTCCAGTGGAAGGTGATGCCCATGGGCGTTACCAACGGCAATGCGGCTTTTCAGCGGATGCTGGAGAACCTGCTTGAGCCGGTGCGTGACTGTGCGGACCCCTTCGTGGACGACGTGATCATCGCGCCCGGGGACCCCAGTATGAACTACGAGGAGCTCCTGGAGGCACACGAGAGGGACGTCACTCGAGTGCTGGACCTCCTGGTTCGGCACAAGCTCACGGGCAGCAGTGACAAGGCCACCATTGCGGTAAGCGAGGTGGTCTTCGCTGGCCACGTAGTCGGGAACGGGCAGCGAAAGCCCATACCTGGCAAGGTGGCAGCGATGGAGCACTGGGAAAAGCCCAAGACGGTCTCTGAGCTACGGGCGTATCTGGGGTTCTGCAATTACTACTCGGGGTATATCAAGATGTATGCCGAGTATGCAGCCCCCATGACGACCATGCTCAAGGGCAACCGAGAGGAGACCAAAAAGGGGTCCAAGAAGGCTCTGGTCTGGACAGCTGAGTCCGACCGTGCCTTTGAGGGGATGAAGCAGGCGCTGCTATCCGCAGTGGGTCTGCACCTCGTGGATCCCGACCGAGGGTTCGTCCTCCGCACCGACGCTTCCGACTACGCCATTGGCGCTGTGTTGGAGCAAGTGCTTGACGACGGGAGGCACGTGCCCGTGGCCTTCTGGAGCCGAGTCCTGGCGGAAGGCCAGAGACGGACGTGGACGCCCCGTGAAAAGGAGGCGTATGCCATCGTCATGGCTCTCAGGAAATGGGCTGGGTACTGACGCGTTCCCGTGGGGGGCCGGCCACGGGACGCTGCGGTGACACGCACAGGTGAGCAGGCAGGCAAGGCACTACGCTCACAAGGGCATCAATACGCCTGTGTCATGTGACAAAGCGTTTCAGAATCCTTGCCACTCTGAAATGAGGGAACGAAAGTATGTACAGCAACACATCAGGATATGTACACATGGGGTTAAGACTGGACTGGGGTAAGGGCATCACAGGACAATAGACACTCTATCCTAACTTGTATCCCAATCCCAGGTCCGACCCTCTCAGTGGCTGGTGGGGGCGGGGGCTCAAACACAACCCATGCCCTGCTCAGTCCGGACCCTGAAACCCTGCCAATGGGAGAGGTGTCCCGCCTAGCCACAGGCGAGTTCCTGGGAAGCAAGGGGCTCCAAGGTCAACGGACGGTGGCTCCCTATGCTCCCTTAGCGGCAGGTCCCAACTCCTCTCTGAGCCAGAGATATGGCCCCGCCATTATCACCCAGGAGTTGGTAGCTGAAAATGGGCTGTTTAAGCTGAAGCCGGTTCGGACCCCCGTGGCCATCTTGGAGTCACTTGGGGTGTGTATCTATGTGCCGGCAAGCCGCCATTGGCTGATATCATACTCTCCCATCCACCTGGACTAACCCGATGTGATAGTGTGATAGGTTTGGCCATTCCGGCTATGAGCGGCCATATTCAGAACCGAGGCACCGCCAGCGGAGATTTATATAGCAGAATATCAGGAATCAACAGGGTTTCATTATCATAATGTTTCCGTAATTTTTCAGCCTTTCGTTCTGATAGTCAATGTATCGGCGACTGTCAGTTGGCTCGCGATTTTGCGTTAACCGATTGGTTAACTGTTATTTCCAGATATTTTGGCGGAAACGTTTCTGAAGGGTCAGATTTCATCTGTAAAGGGTTCGTTGCTTCCGCAATTTTCTAAATAAGCACTCGAAATTTTAATCGGAATTTTTCGTGATGTCGAAATCGGATTTTCGACTTCGACATCGCCGCACTTGATTTGGACTTCTTCGAGTGGCCATACTCCTTCCCCTATGCCCGAATCAGGTTTCCCTTATACTTGCCACCCATTTGACTTGGAGATATAAGGGAAACAAAATCGAATCGTGGGATCACTTTGAAGAGCCATATCTACGCGCGAGAGTGAGGAAAGAGAATAGGGAAAGTTGCGTTGCAAGAGCCTTTGTCTCGACTTAATTTAGGAAGCATCAAACGCCTTTGGTGCGCACACATGCCCGGTGTAGCAAGGGAAAAGGGTCAAGAGGGTATAAATTGATATATAACTCTTGGACCGTGCAACCGAATATTTTAATGCGACTTTCGAGTGTGCCGCATGGGTGTTGGGGTTGCATAGCAACTTTCCTTGGGTTCCTACGCATTTTTAACGTGAAGTTATGTCAATGGAGGGACATGGCATATCATGGTGGGAGCCACATTTTGAGGGTATTTGTTATATGCATGGTATATGTTTGATATGCTCACGCCCATGTTATATATCTTCGTGTGGCCGAGGAGATGGGGAGCCATACGTGACAAGGGCTTTGCCCATGTCCCAATTGTGGAAATCAAAGCGCTAGACCAAGTCTACCGCATATGTATTGCTCATGGTATGTTTGACAAAGAGATCCATGGGTGCACTCCCATTTTCATGGGGCATGTAGATATTAGTGGCGAAGGTATCTCCATGCGCCCGATTGGGGATCCAAGTGGGGGAATTGTTCGCAAATGGTTCCAATCATTTGTGTATTGAATCATGAGCGGATATCATGGGTGAGCATAGAGATATACTATCATGACAACTTTGTATTTGGACATATTTTCGTGTTTTTGACCTCATTTTATGCTCATTTGTGTGTTTTATGTGCTCAACTGGTCGGCTAACAGCAAAGTGCCTAGAGATCTGTGAACTATGGCATGTTGCTTATATGTTGGCATATGCTTCGGTGTTGCACCTCACCATATGCCGAATCACGTAGTCACTTGGGCTTGGCACACGAGGCCTCACAAAATTAGGTCTCAAATTCATGAGCTGACTTGTGAAGCATTTCATGTACATAACCGAAGGAGTTTCGGAGCCAATGATGGGATTTTCTTGGGCATGGACCTTTGGTCTATATCACCCTTGTATATTACTTTCCGGTTTGACACATGCATGGAGCATATGAACATTTGCCATGTGCATTTTTGAGCATATAATTGATTTTTGGACATAATGGTGTGATTTGCCTGATTTTACCATGTTGTGAGGTCATCTTCATGGGGCAGTTCTCCAAGCCCATTCGATTCCAAGTCCAACCAAGGTTATGTCAGGGTAGGGCATGGTCCTGAGTGCCACTCTAGGCCATGACACGCCACCTCACCTATTGGGCTAGGATTTAGAGGCTTGGGAGTGAACACATTTTTGGGGTTTATGTAGTGACTTTTGACATATGGTATTCAGCCATCTCATTTGACCTGGTTCAGGGCAATATGTTGGTGAGTCAAGGGAAGGTCTTGAGTCCAGGGAATGAGGAGTTTATGGCTGTGAATGTGTATGTTTACCTCTTTCCCCAACTTTGCTTTATTTGTGTTCATATGCCAATTTCAGGGCTTTCTTCCTTGGTGCAATTCTTGTACATGCCCGCCACCGTGGGAATACCGGTGTGCTGAACGAAAGCCCGCAGCCCGATTTGGATTGTGAATTGGGTTATTGCTGTATTTGTGGGATCTGGTTGCCATTCAGGGTCGAAGGAGGATTGTATTTTCTATTTTCTATATTTTTGGATTTGGAACCCTGGATTTTGATAAATGCAAGCATTGATCCGGAGCAAGTCAGCGGGGATTACAGGCGGAAGGGGCACAGCGGGGGCCGGTCCTGGTAGGGACCTTCTTTATGGTAGCAGAGGCTTACCTGCTGCCCCTACCAACCGCCGACCCGGGGACTTGGGCCCTTATGAGCCCTGCCCAAGTACGCCCCGCGTGCGTATTGTGGACTCGGTGGAGACCACGCCGGAGATTGGAGCCATAGAAGGACCGAGACGTTCAAGAGCATGGCGCACTCCGGAATTTGAAGCCCGAAGAGAAGAACGACACTCGGGAAGAGGAGGACGTGACATGGAGGACCTGGTCTCCATGTGTGAGCGTCGCTGCCGAAAGGCATGCAACCTTCGCTCCGCCGCGGAGGACTCTGATGAGGCCTGCCATTCAGGCAGCAGTGGAGGACGGGCCCGGCGCTACCGGAAGCGCGGGTCACCCAAGTCCGCGGCAAGGGACGCCGGGGCTATGGACACGGACCCCAGCCCGGTCAGGCTGTGGGAATCCGAGGGGCACTCCGAGGGCTATCGGACAGCCCACGAGCCACCTTCGGAGCCGGAGATGTCCGCGCCGATCGCCAGGGCGCATACGGCCCCCGAGCCCGCCCTGCAGCACGACGCCGAGGGCTTGGAGAGGCCAGCCAGGGCCCGGACGGCACCTGTGCCCCGGCACACGGGCCCAGAGACGGACGCCATAGGCGATACGCCTATGGGCGATGAGTCTGAGGTGCCGGGAACCGCGGGATGCGCTGAATCCGGCGGAAAGCACGCTACGTGCCACTGCGAGCACGTGTCCTTCCTCATGGGCAAGTACCCGAAGATGGGGATGGACGCCATCGTGAATCATCTTGACCGCCTGGACAACGCCAAGGACGGTCTAGAGGAGGACGTCGCGGGGATCCTGGACGACCAGTCGGCCGCGGAGAACCACATGGAGGAGCTGCGAGCGGATCAGGCCCGGTACCGGGAGAATCTGGAGCTGGCCCTGCAGAAGCAGCAGCAAGTGGTGGACAGCCTTCTCCACTTAGTGGAGGACATGTCGGGACGCCTGAGAAGGCTAGAGGAGCGACAGCCCCTCGCCTCGGGTCCGGAGCTCCCGGCAAAGCCGGCCGCGGTGGAGCTGGTGGAGCGGGTTAAGACCCTCAGGAGCGCCATGGAGAAACCCATGGGCGGCCCTGCAGAGGCACCCTACGCGCCTCCGCGTGTAGACCCGGGTGCGCTGCCGTATGTTCCCCTGTTCAGCGAGTCCACAATGCTCGGGGAACACACGGCACCGGCTGGGTCCAGGCGGGAAGGGCACGTAGCCACGGACCCGAGGAGCCTGACGGTGCAGATGTCCCACGCCGCCCAGGATCTACCGCCATCAACGACTACCTATGCAGTTTATGCGGAAGAGGAGATCCAGAACCAGACCATGCAGGGGCAAACCATGGGAAGGGCCGACGGACATGGTCGAGGCCATCCAAGCGGAAACCTGTGGGCGAAGGACCCCAATACGGGGATATGGACGGCCGATGGAGCAAGTCCTTCCCGCATTCCAAACCCCATGGGTTCAGGCCCAACTGGACCGCACTCCATGGAGGAGAGGGATGTACGGGGAGTGTACTCAAACCCCCCGGCCACAGGTGGTATCCGTCTCGGTGGAGTGGTGGCTGGAGACGTCGGAGACGCCATCAGGATTGACGACCTCAGGGGAATCAAGATCCCCTATTATGACGGGAACCCGTCCAACCTGGATGACTTCATCCTGGACTGGGAGGACGTCGCCGAGGAGGTCGTCGGCGAGATGCGGGGAGCGCCGCGGGACAAGTGGGTATGCCGGACATTCCCACACCGGCTGGCGCAGGACCTCAAGGAGGAGCTGCGGGATCAGATCCGGGAGGGATTGATCCGCACGGAGCAGGCCTGCCTCCAGTGGCTGGAGGATGAGGAGCGGGTGGACGCTCCTAACCAGAAGCTGGAGGACCTGTGGTCCATTCCACTGCCGCTGGACCGCGGTGAGTTGCGGGTCCGGGAGTGGAACCGGTATCTGCGGAAGTACCGCAGATGCCTCAAGTTGGTGGAAGACTGGAACGAGGCCAGTGAGATCCGCCACTTGCTGAAGGACGTCCTCCCCGGCAGCTGGAAGAGGAGAGTGGAGGACGAGGAGAAGAAGCGCGCCAAGCGACGGGTGGCGGTGAGGATTATGGCGGCGGAGGATACCCATGCGGGTATCATGGAGTTCTTCAGGAGGAACCTGGGCGAACCCGACCGGATGTTGGGCCTGAAGAACGCCGTGTACGTGGAGGTATTCGGGGACTCCATGGGGCAAAGGTTGCTGCGCCTCAACAACGTGGAGTGGAGGCGCGGGGAGCCGCTGAAGATGCAAGTCATCTTCGCTCGCATGAGCCTGGACGAGATCGTGAAGTACATCACGGTGGAGTTGAAGCTCAATGCGAAGAACGAGGCCCACGTGCAAGATCGGCATGGTCATGGACAACGAGGACACCGAGACGACCGCCATCATCGGGAGATCCAGGAGGACACGGCCAACTCCGCAGAGGATGGAAGTGGAAGTGGCCAAGACCACTGGTCCCGGGAGGATCACGAGGAGGCCCATTCCTTCGCGTTCGTGGCGCACAACGTGAAGAACCATGGGCAGGATCGGTCCAGATGGAGCCAGGTGGGACCCAGGAAGAACAGAGAAGGACCAAGGAGGATCGGGAACCCACCGCTCTCGTTCCGAGAGTACAGGTCTCAGCATGATGGGTGCTGGGTCTGTTATGGCAAGGGACACAACCATGCACACGACCACCGTCAGTGCAAGGTGTATGAGGCGGACAAGAAGGCCTACTTCGCCGCTCACCCCGAGAAGAAGCCCAAGGAGCAGCGGATTTCCGACTGGAAGGCGAAGGGCGGAGACGGGGGAAAAGGCCAAGGCAAAGGCCAAGGAAAAGGCGGAGGAAGAGGCTATGGTGGTGGACCTGGCCAAGACCGACGAGTGAGGTCGATCGAGGAAGTTGCTGAGGACATGTTGAGGACGTTGGCGGAACTCAAAGCCCAGCAAAGTGGAGGACAAAGTCCTGGCGGATCGCAGCCGGAAAGGGCTGCGGGAAGCCAAGTCTAGAGGAGCCCCCACGGGAGTGGGACCTCGGAGGTCTCTCCTCCGAAAATCAGTGGAATCCCTGAGAAGGCGAAGGCACATCGGGTGCCGAAGAAGGCTCCGGAAGAGCCAAAACCACTGAGTTTCGCCACTCCCAACCCCTGGAGCGCCCTGCCAAGGGAAGTACATGTGGGAACGGGACATGGCAAGAAGGAAGGAGCGACCACGGAGAGCCCCGTGGACGGGCAGGACCAACCCAAGATCTACACCATCCGTGACCATACCCTTGAAGTCCTGATGCACCCGGACGTGCTAGAGTTGCATGCCGTGAGAGTCGTCCATACACCTCATGGCGACGAGCGGCAGTTGCACTTGAAAGTGCGAGTACGGTGCGGACGAGAGGAGAAGGTGGTGGATGTGTTGGTGGATACGGGTGCCCAGGTGAGCCTGGTCCGGAGAGGGTTGTTCAAGGAGGAATTCCTGCAGCCCAGCCGGAGACCGGTCCGCCTGAAGGTCGCCAACGGAGAGATTATGGGTGGTGGCACCCATGAGGCCACTATCAGTATGGAATTCTGGGAGCATGAGCGCTTGAACCGCCCTGATCAGGCGAAGAGAAGCACTCTATCCGGCAACTTCTATGTGGCCGACATTACTGATTGGGATATGATCATGGGGTACGACTTCATGGTGGCCAACGCCATTGGAGCCCTTCCCCATCGCGCAACGCTGGTCCGGGAGGACGATGAATGCCTCACATGGCTGTCCACGGATTATGCGTGCAGGTCATCCCAATGGAATGCTGAGGAAGAGGATCGGATCGTCCAAGCGGTGCAAGCTGTGGGTGTCAAGTCCAGAGGAGACCGTGGAGTTCAGCTCACGGAGTATGGAATGGCGCCGCAAGTGTACACCAGGATGATTCAGACGCTGGGAGCTGAAGTGCCCGAGACGGACGTCTTCGCTTCCCGGGATGCTCCACTTCTGCGGAAGTGTAGGAGGCATTGGCATCGAGGAGACTCAGCCTGGCACAGGCATTGGGGTTTGAAGGAGTGGGGACCCATGTATTGGCATGGCTCCCTGGATAACACCAGACGTACGGTGGAGAAGATCATCGCGGATAGGGCGAAGGGGATCTTGGTCATAACCGGCATAGGTTCCACCCCATGTCCGCTGGAGGGTCTCAAGTCGACGCTGGACTCCATCACCCTGAACGAGATGTCATTCGGGCCAGAGGAGGAGTTGTTCATCGACGCCAAGGGTGTATCAATGCCCTCCCCGGGTCAAGCGTGGGGTACCAAGGCTTTCCTGGTGGATGGGGCGCAAGCCCAGCCCACGGGTGATGAAGCATTCATCCGTAGGGTGGAGGCGGTGCCCATGAAGGTCATGTTTGAGCCCAAGGAGGGGACGGATCAGCCTATTGACGGCATTGACGTCCTGTCCCACGCCGAGATCGATGACGTCGCCAACTACATGCGGATGGGGATGCACGACCGTGTGGCAGCCAAGAAGAGGCGGGCCATGGTCACATCTCCGCATTGGTGGGATGACAAGATGTTGGTCACCGGCAAGTACGAGAAGGATGAGTTCGTAGCGAGGGTCATGGATCACATCGCGGACCAATACGATGGTCCGGTTGGGTCGGACCCACCAACGTGGGGTTTTCCAAGAGTGGGAACCGGTAGCGACGAGCACCAGCCCGAGGCCGCAAATTTTCGAAGATTATCGGTGGGAATCGCGAACCACGACGATGAAGACGGCATATCGGACGAGGAGAAGTCGGACTCGGACCCAGAAGAGGCCTATACCGCAGTGCGGTCGGTGGTTTCGATACCGAAGCAAGCGGCTGAAGAGGCCCAGGAGAACCCGAAGGTCGCCGAGCTGAAGGAGAGGCTGATCCATGCCTATCCGCGGCTATTCAGTGGCGTCGCCAACAAGAACCCTCCAGATTGCGGGAGGTTTGGTACAGCGAAGATCAAGCTGAAGCCGAACCAGAAGATCTATCGTCATCGGGAGTACCAACTTCAGGGCGATCGGGCCGAGGCCATGAAGAAGCTGTTGGCCGAGTTCATTGAGCGGGGATGGATCGAACCCTCCGACAGTGAGTGGGCCAGCCCAGCCTTCATCGTGCCCAAGAAGGAGAAGGGCTAGTGGAGGTTGGTGGTTGATTACAGAGGTTTGAACGAGCAGACCGAGCACGACTCGTACTCGCTCCCCCTGATCGACTCCATCCTCCAAAAGCAACAGAAAAAGCGGATCTTCACGGCGCCGCTTGGGCCCATGCAGTGGAAAGTGGTGCCTATGGGTGCCAAGAATGGCAACGCTGTTTTCCAGCGCATGATGGAGGACCTACTCGGTCCTGTCCGGGACTGTGCCGATCCCTTCGTGGATGACATCATCATCGGGTCCGGCACGGAGAACATGACTGAGGACGAGCTCATCGACGCGCATGAGAAGGATCTGCGCCGAGTGCTCAGCGAGTTGGACAAACACAACATGGTGTGCAAGCCCACCAAAGCCTCACTATTCGTGAAGGAAGTGGAGTTCGCGGGTCACGTGGTTGGTCACGGGCAACGCCGTCCCATGCCTGGGAAGCTGGCGTCCCTGCACCACTGGGAGAAGCCCCAGACCATCAGCGAACTCCGGTCCTTCATGGGGTTCTGCAACTACTATTCGGGCTATGTCCGGATGTATGCAGAACTGTCGGGGCCGCTGCACAAGATGCTGCAAGTGGGCAAGTTCGATGGCCGGAAGGGGAGCAAGAAGAAGCTTGCCTGGACCCCTGAGGCTGAGGATGCGTTCAACCGCCTGAAGGAGCGACTCCTGGGGCAGTTGGGGTTGTTCCTGGTGGACCCGGACAAGGGATTCGTGCTACGGACAGACGCCTCCGACTATGCCGTGGGGGCAGTCCTCGAGCAAGTCCGGGACGACGGGACTCATGTTCCCGTGCCGTTTTGGAGCAGGATCCTGGCCGAGGGCCAACGCCGAACATGGACCGCGAGGGAGAAGGAGACATACGCCATTGTATGTGCGCTCAGGAAGTGGTCTGGCCACATCGGACTGCAGCCGGTGGTGGTTTGCACGGACCACCAGTCCCTACAGAGCTGGCACAAGGAGCATGTCGACACCCCCTCAGGACCAGCGGCTGGGAGGGCCCGATGGCACGAGACGTTCGCCAAGTTCGACCTCAGCGTCGTGTATATCCCGGGGAAGGACAACACTGTGGCAGATTGCCTCAGTCGCTGGGCCTACCCCGCGGGCAAGGCGTGGATGGACATATCCAGCCATGGCGACGCCGAGGAGACCGAGGAGGCCAAGCGCATCATCGAGATGGAGAAGGTCATGGAGCAAGAAGGGGTCAAGTGCTTTGTGGTGATGGCAAATCGTACGGACCTGGCCAAGTTCCGGGGTGCCCGCGTCCAAGCTATTCGGGAGGAAACCCTCGAGCAATGGATGGTGGCCCCTGTAGAGCTAGTCAGGTCGGTGCTCACAGAGGACTGGTCGGATGACTACGCGGCATCCGAGCACTGGGGCAAGTACTGGAATGCCGTGAGCGCCCCGTCGGACGACGAATGGCCCGAGGGCTTGACCGAGGATGGCGACAAGTTGTTCCTCAAGGACAAGCTGCTGGTGCCCGAGAACCGAGTGGAGGAGCTCATTGACCATTGGCACAACGCCCAGCTCATGCATCCTGGCCGAGACAAGATGCAGCAGGACCTGGAGTGGCGTTTCAAGTTCCCTCCGGGGTACTACGCCATCCTGGATAGGTACTGCAGCGACTGTGCCGTGTGTCGGGCCACCAAGAGCCCTAACCACTCCACAGCGGGCAACCCGGTGTATACGGCTATACCGGAGGCCCCTATGCGGTCCGTGGCCATGGATGTATTCGCCATGCCTGAGGTCACCGTGGACGGAGAGACCTACGACTGTGTCATCCTGGCGGTGGACAGGCACAGCGGGTATATCGTGGCAGTCCCGGGCAAGAAGTCCAAGAAGAAGGACAAGAAGGACAAGCATGGAGTGGGGCTGCAGGCCAAGACCGTCGCTAATGCCATGATCAGGCATTGGCTGACGATTTTCGATATCCCAGCTGTCATCTGCAGCGATAGGGGCAGTCAATTCGTGGGGACGTGGTTCAAGACGATGTGTAAGCACATGGGGATTCGGCACGCCAAGACCGTGGCTTACCACAGCCGGTCGAATGGCCGTGCTGAAGTGGCCGGGCGACAGATGTTCGAGAAGTTCCGCCAGCTGCACATTGACGAACCGGGCCGGAACTGGTATAACTCGCTGTGGAGAGTACTCCAGGCGTATCACGACCTTCCGGGACCCACTGGACTGTCGCCCCATCGTATCCTGTTTCTACGGGATCGAGTGTCACGCACTCTCCCGTGGATGAACCATGGCAAAGTGGCCCGGGATGCGAATGCCATGATGGCTGAGGCGGACGACACGGCGGCCAAAGTGTGCAAGGCACTTCAGGACGAGCACAACAAGAGGGCCAAGTACTTCAAGCAAGGGAAGGTCCAGAAGTATGCTCTCCAAGACACCGTGTGGGTGGAGCGGCACCACAAGGATGTCCTGTCCAGGCATCGGCAGGCGTCTTGGTATGTGCCGGGGGTGATCGTGCGGAAGGTCGGGCAGGATGTGTATGCGGTTCGTGTGGGGGATAACAAGATCCTGGACCGCGACCATACCCAGCTTCGTCCCCGAGCACCAGACCCCAGCGGACGTCCCGTCACCTTCGAGTTCACGGCCGGCGATGTGGACTCGGACGATGAGGGTGAGGACGACGATTTCACCGCGGAGACGATCCTGGCGGACAAGCCGGACCCGGGGACGCCTGGGGGGAGGCTTTATAAAGTCCGATGGAAGGGATTCGCCGCGTCCAGGGACTCGTGGGAACCTCCGAGCAGTTTCGTGCCGAGGTATACCACGGTCTGGATGGACTACCTAAAGAAAAAGGGTATTTCTTTGGATGTCAAGGACGTATTGGTCCATTTGGTTGCTGCTGTAGCACCGTAATGGATCCCCCCTTGGCATTTTGTTTGTTTCTGTGAATGGGGAGACAAGTGAGGGCGTTCATCCGGGGATTTTTCGGCCTTGATCGGCCATATACCCCCTTCACTCGATCTCCACATATATATTGCATTGTGGTATACTTATTTAGGTCGACCGACGACGTTTTTCTATCTTTGATCCCCTTGGTCCATGTTGTAGATCAAGAGGAGACCGGATATGGCGTAGGGCGCTGATTATCAGTGTCCTCACCCCTCCCTTGGGGCATGGGGGACGCCTACGACGTGTGTGGGGCCTTCATGTGTCCTTGGGACATGGAGGGGGGGTTTGGAGCCCATTGGGGTCCTCCCGTCCTCTCTTCATTGGTTTCCGAGCGGATACAACGCTCTGAGAAGGGGGATGAAGCCGGTTCGGACCCCCGTGGCCATCTTGGGGTCACTTGGGGTGTGTATCTATGTGCCGGCAAGCCGCCATTGGCTGATATCATACTCTCCCATCCACCTGGACTAACCCGATGTGATAGTGTGATAGGTTTGGCCATTCCGGCTATGAGCGGCCATATTCAGAACCGAGGCACCGCCAGCGGAGATTTATATAGCAGAATATCAGGAATTAACAGGGTTTTATTATCATAATGTTTCCGTAATTTTTCAGCCTTTCGTTCTGATAGTCAATGTATCGGCGACTGTCAGTTGGCTCGCGATTTTGCGTTAACCGATTGGTTAACTGTTTTTTCCAGATATTTTGGCGGAAACGTTTCTGAAGGGTCAGATTTCATCTGTGAAGGGTTCGTTGCTTCCGCAATTTTCTAAATAAGCACTCGAAATTTTAATCGGAATTTTTCGTGATGTCGAAATCGGATTTTCGACTTCGACATCGCCGCACTTGATTTGGACTTCTTCGAGTGGTCATACTCCTTCCCCTATGCCCGAATCAGGTTTCCCTTATACTTGCCACCCATTTGACTTGGAGATATAAGGGAAACAAAATCGAATCGTGGGATCACTTTGAAGAGCCATATCTACGCGCGAGAGTGAGGAAAGAGAATAGGGAAAGTTGCGTTGCAAGAGCCTTTGTCTCGACTTAATTTAGGAAGCATCAAACGCCTTTGGTGCGCACACATGCCCGGTGTAGCAAGGGAAAAGGGTCAAGAGGGTATAAATTGATATATAACTCTTGGACCGTGCAACCGAATATTTTAATGCGACTTTCGAGTGTGCCGCATGGGTGTTGGGGTTGCATAGCAACTTTCCTTGGGTTCCTACGCATTTTTAACGTGAAGTTATGTCAATGGAGGGACATGGCATATCATGGTGGGAGCCACATTTTGAGGGTATTTGTTATATGCATGGTATATGTTTGATATGCTCACGCCCATGTTATATATCTTCGTGTGGCCGAAGAGATGGGGAGCCATACGTGACAAGGGCTTTGCCCATGTCCCAATTGTGGAAATCAAAGCGCTAGACCAAGTCTACCGCATATGTATTGCTCATGGTATGTTTGACAAAGAGATCCATGGGTGCACTCCCATTTTCATGGGGCATGTAGATATTAGTGGCGAAGGTATCTCCATGCGCCTGATTGGGGATCCAAGTGGGGGAATTGTTCGCAAATGGTTCCAATCATTTGTGTATTGAATCATGAGCGGATATCATGGGTGAGCATAGAGATATACTATCATGACAACTTTGTATTTGGACATATTTTCGTGTTTTTGACCTCATTTTATGCTCATTTTTGTGTTTTATGTGCTCAACTGGTCGGCTAACAGCAAAGTGCCTAGAGATCCGTGAACTATGGCATGTTGCTTATATGTTGGCATATGCTTCGGTGTTGCACCTCACCATATGCCGAATCACGTAGTCACTTGGGCTTGGCACACGAGGCCTCACAAAATTAGGTCTCAAATTCATGAGCTGACTTGTGAAGCATGTCATGTACATAACCGAAGGAGTTTCGGAGCCAATGATGGGATATTCTTGGGCATGGACCTTTGGTCTATATCACCCTTGTATATTACTTTCCGGTTTGACACATGCATGGAGCATATGAACATTTGCCATGTGCATTTTTGAGCATATAATTGATTTTTGGACATAATGGTGTGATTTGCCTGATTTTACCATGTTGTGAGGTCATCCTCATGGGGCAGTTCTCCAAGCCCATTCGATTCCAAGTCCAACCAAGGTTATGTCAGGGTAGGGCATGGTCCTGAGTGCCACTCTAGGCCATGACACGCCACCTCACCTATTGGGCTAGGATTTAGAGGCTTGGGAGTGAACACATTTTTGGGGTTTATGTAGTGACTTTTGACATATGGTATTCAGCCATCTCATTTGACCTGGTTCAGGGCAATATGTTGGTGAGTCAAGGGAAGGTCTTGAGTCCAGGGAATGAGGAGTTTATGGCTGTGAATGTGTATGTTTACCTCTTTCCCCAACTTTGCTTTATTTGTGTTCATATGCCAATTTCAGGGGCTTTCTTCCTTGGTGCAATTCTTGTACATGCCCGCCACCGTGGGAATACCGGTGTGCTGAACGAAAGCCCGCAGCCCGATTTGGATTGTGAATTGGGTTATTGCTGTATTTGTGGGATCTGGTTGCCATTCAGGGTCGAAGGAGGATTGTATTTTCTATTTTCTATATTTTTGGATTTGGAACCCTGGATTTTGATAAATGCAAGCATTGATCCGGAGCAAGTCAGCGGGGATTACAGGCGGAAGGGGCACAGCGGGGGCCGGTCCTGGTAGGGACCTTCTTTACAGCCCAAACTGAAATTAACTCAAAAATCCCCAAAATTGACCCCTCGTCCGGACCTGCTAGAGGTAGGGACGAGGCAACGGACCCTATGCCCTTCGAGTACGAACTTCCTGGAGCCCTCACCCAACCTGGTTCCCTCTGAGGTTCCGGCATCAGGGCAACACGGATGAGTCAAGTGGGGTCATGATGCCAAAATCACCAAAATTGGCGTCATTCCCACGCCTGGCTCGCCCGGCCAAGGTAAGGCCAATGGCTCACAGGGTAGGGGACAGGACCTAGGACTTATATCTGAGTGTACAACCTGGAGTTAGGTCCGGGCTCCCTATGGGCTTAGAGGAATGGGGCCGCCGATTGACCACACGGAAGGGGGAAATTGGGGTCCCAAAATGGGGTCATTTTGGCTGCTTGAAATGAGCCAAAATTCGGTGTGCTTCCAATAGTATATCTCCACGCCGGCTTGGAGATCGGATCCGCCATCCCATACGCGATCCACCGGGAGTCCAACAAAGACTCCCATGCCCTTGGCTCTCAAAGATCTTTATGCCACTCGGCGTGGTGACGATCCCAATTGGGTCCACAAATGCCAAAATTGCAAACTTGCCCACACTCACTTTGGGCTAGCGCCTTAACGAAGGTGGCTCTGCTTCGCCCACGTGGTGTGTGGACCATGGGGACCATTACCCATAACACCCATGTCATTTATGGTCCATTGGTCCATGCGTCCGGCGTGCACGAGGGTTAGAACATAGTGCACGGCGGGCAGCGAAAGTAGAAAATTGCTCAAAATGGCCAAAAATGCGCACACTCATGGTTGGGGCAAATGAGGCACATGCCCGACTTGGACCGGAGTGTGCCATAGGATTGGTATCAAGTCATGTTGGTCCAACATATCTTTTGGGCGTCGCCCAACTCCCCCAATATTGGGAATGGCAGGGTCGCCAAGTGAGCCCATGATTTGGGATAGTCCCAAATCGCCAACATGGCGGCCACGGTATGCCAAGCCTAAGAGGAGCTATCCGCCGGGTCCAAGATATGTTGGGCACCGAAGTATGTACCCTCATATCATACTTGGGTCATGATGTCAATTGAGCGCAACGTTGAAATACACGGTCGCCACTTGACATCATGACGGGCCAAAAATGGCAAAATTGGCACAAGCACACACAAAAGTGCCTTGAAAGGTGCATAATTATATTATAATATCTTCGGCTTGGTTCGTGCAATCACCTAATCCTTCTACACACAATGACTTGACACCAATGACCTTCGATCCCACATATGTGCTCCACTTGGGGCGCCTTGAAAGGTTACGAGCGCTACTTCCCAAGTGGGCACATGAAAATATGGAAAATTGCAAAACACACACCTTGCTCCCAACGCATCGCTTCGGGATCACCACACAAGCTTCCCTTCACGAAGGTTAGGCTTGCAATTGACTGTAGGGAGTATGGAGAAGAGGCTTGCACAATATGAGGTCCATTGGCGGGCTTGGCTTGGAGTAATGGACCCGCCAAATGGGCACGCAACACAACACATGGCACATACCACATATTGCCCAAAAAGGTAGCTCCCAACACGATATGTCATGCCCCTCCAAGGGCATAACTTTGTGTCAATCGCTCATAGGAACTCAAGGAGAGTTCCTATGCAACACCAACACTTGCGCGCTACACTCGAAAGTTATCCTAACGCACGCAATGTCATGGCCAAAGAGTTTTAACGCAAACTCTACCCTCTTGACCATGATCCATTACCCTAGCGCGCACGTGTGGAAACGCAAGGCATATAATGCTTCCTAAATTACGTCGGGAGTATTGTGAATACATCCCACGTTTCCTTATCGTCAATACTCGCAAGCGGCACGAGATATGACCCTTACAAGTGGCCTCACGAATCAACTTTGTTTTGCCCATATCTCTGAGTCAAATGGAGGGCAAGATAAAAGGGAAGTTGATTCGTGCATAGGGAAGCACGTAGGTCCACTCGAAAGAGGTCAAATCAAGTGCGGGGATGTCGAAGTCGAAAATCCGATTTCGACATCCTGAAAAATTCGGATTAAGGTTGCGAGTATTAATTATGAAAATTGCGGAAGCGTCCATGCAGTTCCTGAAGGCTTTGGAGCCTTCGTGACGGATAGCGTTAAAATTTCCATTATAAACAGTTAAACTGGCGGTTACGGTAAAGTCGCGATCCAGCCGCCAGCAGTCAAAACAGTGAGTATCAGAACGGAAGCGTAAAGATTGACGGAAACAATATGAAAATAAAACCCTGTTGATTCCTGATATTCTGATACACAAATCTCCGCTGGCGGTGCATCGGTTGCCGATGCGGGGCTTCACGGCACGGAACACGCCGTGCATGGGGTTAGTGGACCGGAGACCGGTGGTATGCCGTAACCTGGCCATGGGGTTCTGGGTACCGCTTCACCCCCCTCCTTAGAGCAAACCCTGGGGGGGGCTCGATAAAACCCACGCATGGCAGCGGGTACCCAGGACCACTTCCTGAAGGGGGGGGGGGGTGTCACATCCTCACTTCAGTAAGTCACAGTAAGATAGGTATGATGTCGTATAAGCTCGTAGCACATGTATAGTATCAAGTATCAAGTCCCGGGTCCTGGCGGCGATTGTTCGGCATCCAAAGGACCCGTTAACCCATACCAGGCGCACCGGGTGCCGGCTGCTACGGTCACCACCACAGTGGCAGTGGCATACACGGCCAACATAGGCGACACACGACGACCGAGGTGGTCCCACAAGTCGAGAGCGACCACAAAGATCCATCAGGCTACCCCAAGCTTCCCAAGGCCCGCCGACTGGGGAGAGTCCCCACGGGTCCTTCCTCGGGCGCACCATGTCCATATCCATACGACGCGAGTCCAGAGTGCCATAGTCGAACTCCTTAAGAACCCCAGATCTTAATGGAACTCCTCCTGAAGGGATCGGGCATCAAGGCCGTCTTTTCCCTCGCCCTACTGCCACGAAGGCCATACATGAGGGAGTCCCCATGCAGTGTGGGCGGAGGCGTCGACTCCTCAAACCACCAGTTTCCCAGGCAGACTGACCGAGGTCAGGAGCACCGGAGGCCGCCATCCGAATGCAAGTGCGTCTGCGAATCGGTAGGCTCACACTGGGACTGACAGTGGCGGACCGCTGGGAGTGTAGTCAGGCAACTGGGCTTCCCGCCTGGCGCCATCAGGATCTCCTCAAACACAGCGAACAGGGCAACACGGTATCACAGGCACTCAAACAGTAGAATCTGTATTCGGGTATTGGTCCAGGCTGGACCAGGCTGTATGAACATGTACACGGCGGCTCAAGGCGCCTTTGTATTCGATTCGTGAAAAACAGTCCACACTCCGGTGATGGGCTGAAGACAGCAACATACAGATGCACATATCCTGGAGGGCAGAAAAACAAGCAAAAATCTGGGTAAATAGGCGTGTAAACACGCTCTGGACAGAGCGCCAAACCACGCCACGGTCAGGATAAGGCAGTGCAGGGGGGTGGACAGGAAAACGCCTGAGTTCAGGCCATATATAGTCTCGAGACACACGTCGACTGGTCTGAATTCCGCGAATGCCATGGAACCAGACCACACACTCAAAAATCGCAATGCCGATGACAGCGGCATCCGTTGCGCAACGTCGTATGGGCTTCAAGGCCCCAAGAGCTCAGAAGAATGAAGGTCAGTCGCCCTACCTGGTTTCCCAAGGATTCAGCAGGGGGGTGAGTGACGAACAGAAGAAGAGAGGGGCCATCCTCCTCTTGATTCAGCAGGGGGGGGTGTATGGCCACTCTGTCACCGAAAGATGGAAGAGAGCAAGCAAGTAAGGGACGATTCGTCGGCCTCACAAGCGCTCAAAACGCATCAGGGGAGAGCCCAGGGCGCTGATCAGGCACCCCTGGCTGCAATCGCCCGGGTGAGTGCTGCCAAGTCCGAAACGTGGATCTTGGTCTTGTGCTTGCGGATGTACTCCATGAAGGGAGTATTGACCCGCGGCACGAACGAGGAGACGGGTTCCCAGGTATCGTGGGACGGCCCATAGCCTCGCCAACGAACCTTGAACTCCAGACCTCCGGGTGCCGAGGCCTTCGGACGCTGAGCCAGGATCTTCTCGACTGTATAGTCGTCCTGCTCGGCATAGTCGTCGTCCGAATCGGCCTCATGTGCGGCATAGCTCAGGGACACATGCTGGCCACGGAGGTCGGGTTCTCGCACACGGAGTTGACTCTCGTGGCGCTCCCGGAACTGTCCGTGACCCACCTTGATGCGGTAGGTGTCCTCACCAATCCTGCGGACCACCTCGCCGGGTGTGAACCAGGTTTTGGTGCGGTGGGTGCCCATGGGGCGGGGTCTGATCACCCACACCGGGTCTCCCACCCTGAACTTCTGCGCTGTCGAGCTCGGGGCGGACTTCTGACGCTCAGCATGCTCCTTCTCAAGCTGCTGGCGGATGTCCCGCGCCGTTTGCTCTTGCCGCGCGAAGAATTCCTGGGCATCCATAGCCATGCCATCACCAGACAAGGGAAGTCCCCTACCCAGGGGGTCCCTGCCGAACAGAATCTGGTGAGGGGACAAACCGCCCGGAGTGGGGGTGTCATGATGGGCCTTCAGAGCAGGCCACATCTCCTCAAACCAGTTCCGACGTGGATTGGTGATGTGGATCTTGCGCAGCTTCTCGAACAGCTGCCGTCCAGCCACTTCAGCACGGCCGTTAGACCGGCTGAGATAGGCGACGCTCTTGGCATGACGTATTCCCATGAGGGAACACATAGCCTTGAACCAGCCACCAGTAAACTGGGGCCCTCGGTCACTGCAAATGGTGCGGGGGATGTCAAAGACGGTCAGCCAATGACGAATCATCATGACTGCCACTTCCTTGGCAAGCAACCCCTTTTTGCGTGCCGGAACGGCTACAACGTAGCCGCTGTGGCGGTTTACACAGAGAACCACACAGTCAAAGGTCTCCTTGCCAATGTGCACTTCGGGCATGGAGAAGACGTCCATGGCCACGCTCTCCATGGGCTGGTCAGGAACCGGGGTCCATTGGGGTTCCCCCTTGACGTTCCGGTTATCGGGATTGCAGGCCTGACAGACCGAGCAACCCTTCCTGACCTTCTTGATGGCGGTGTAGAGAACGATATGGTCGATCTCGAACCGACGCTGCATGTCAAGAGCCTGCTTCTTGACCCCTGGGTGCAGCATGTGGTGGTGCCAAGCTTCACACAGCTCGAGCACCCGGGACTCTGGTACTAGCAGCTTACCATTCCGGTAGAGCTTGCCATCTTCCTCGGTCAGCCCCTTTGGCCACTTCTGCCCGTCGTCAGGGTCGGTCACAGCCCTATACTCGGCCGCAAAGGCCTCAGACTTGGCGTAATCGTCGGTCCAGTCGTCCTGGAGGCAAGACTCCGGGAAGAGATGCTTGTCGGACTCAGCTCCCTCAGGGGCGAGCACACTGACCGCTCTGCTCACCCTCCACGCGAGGGGGGCATCCGCAGCCATGACGACGAAGCATTTAACATCCTCCTCCTCCATCAGGCGCTCCATTTCAATGATCTTCTTGGCTTCAGCGGTCTCAGCCTCATCGCCATGGGCAGAGATGTCCTGCATGCCCTTGCTGGCGGGATAGGCCCACCTACTGAGACAGTCCGCCACGGTGTCATCCTTTCCAGGAATATACACAACCGTAAGGTCGAACTTGGCCAAGGTCTCATGCCATCTTGCCCGTCGGGAGGCGGGACCCGAGGGGGTGTCCACGTGCTCCTTGTGCCAGGACTGCAGACTCTGATGGTCGGTGCAGACGGTGACGGGATGGAGGGCTATGTACCCAGCCCATTTCCTGAGAGCCATGACGATGGCATACGCCTCCTTTTCACGGGGCGTCCACGTCCGTCTCTGGCCTTCCGCCAGGACTCGGCTCCAGAAGGCCACGGGCACGTGCCTCCCGTCGTCAAGCACTTGCTCCAACACAGCGCCAATGGCGTAGTCGGAAGCGTCGGTGCGCAGGACGAACCCTCGGTCGGGATCCACGAGGTGCAGACCCACTGCGGATAGCAGCGCCTGCTTCATCCCCTCAAAGGCACGGTCGGACTCTTCAGTCCAGACCAGAGCCTTCTTGGACCCCTTCTTGGTCTCCTCTCGGTTGCCCTTGAGCATGGTCGTCATGGGGGCTGCATACTCGGCATACATCTTGATATACCCCGAGTAGTAGTTGCAGAACCCCAGATACGCCCGTAGCTCAGAGACCGTCTTGGGCTTTTCCCAGTGCTCAATTGCAGCCACCTTGCCAGGTATGGGCTTTCGCTGCCCGTTCCCGACTACGTGGCCAGCGAAGACCACCTCGCTTACCGCAATGGTGGCCTTGTCACTGCTGCCCGTGAGTTTGTGCCGAACCAGAAGGTCGAGCACTCGAGTGACGTCCCTCTCATGTGCCTCCAGGAGCTCCTCGTAGCTCATGCTGGGGTCCCCGGACGCGATGATCACGTCGTCCACGAAGGGGTCCGCACAGTCACGCACCGGCTCAAGCAGGTTCTCCAGCATCCGCTGAAAAGCCGCATTGCCGTTGGTAACGCCCATGGGCATCACCTTCCACTGGAGAGGTCCAAATGGAGTGCTCATGGCTGTGCAGGCACGGGACTCTTCGGCGAGAGGCATCTGATGATAACCATGTTTCAGGTCAATCACCGTGAAGATCCTCCGCCGGTGTTGCTTTTGCAGCATGTCCTCAATGAGGGGCAGCGTATAGCTGTCGTGCTGCGTTTGGGCGTTCAGGCCGCGGTAGTCGACCACGAGCCGCAACTCACCGGCAACCTTCTTGGGGACGACGAAGCAGGGAGAGGCCCACTCGGAGTGGCACGGCTCAAGCCAGCCTCTCTGGATGAAGTCACGGAGGATCTTCTCCATGGCCTCTTTCCTCTCGCCCCTCAGGGCAAACTCCCGGTGGCGATACACACGGGGGTCCTGCTTCAGTCGTATCTTGGCCTCGCCATACGGTCCACGCACCGGTGGGGGAAACACAGGCTTACCGCTGAAGAAGGTGTCACCATACTTCTGCTTCAGCCTGGCCCTCAATGCCTGGATCTTCGGGCAGTCATCGGACTCCGCCTTGGCTTTTCCGGGCACTTGAACCACGGAGCTTACTTGAGGGGTAGCGACCCCGCTCGCTTTCGGCTCAGGTGGTCTTCCCAGGTGGCCCAAAGGGCCATCCCTGGTCTTGCCTCGGAACAGATCGCCGTAGGTGGGTGGGTTACCGCCAGGCGGCTCGTCTTGGCTGGACATGTGATCCAGCACCCTCTGTACGAAGGTATTCCCGTCATAGGAACCGGAGACGATTGAGTCCACTTCCCACGGGGCTTTGTCCTGGCCTTTGCCCTCACGCTGGTTCCCCCAGTCGTGAAAGGGCTGATCCATATACCCCTGAACCAGATCCCACTCCTCTTCAGTGAGGGGGTCTTCGGAGTCCGATTCTTCGATGTCAACAGGGGGAACCGCAAAGCATTGCCTCCAAGGCTCTGCTATGATACGGTTGACACACACGAAGTCCGTGGTATCGGCCTGATCAAGGCCCCCATCCACATAGTGGAATTCCGTTGGCCATCTCTGGGGTTGCATGGGCTGTCCCTTAGCGTCCTGATAGACACTCTCACCAGCCGGTAGGACGACCTTGTTTAAGGTCATGTTGGTCAATGAGGCTACCCAATGTCGGGTACTCTCCTCCTCGGTGCATCCCAGAGGAATAACCAGCACTGCCTTGGAGCGGTCCTTGCGAATCTTCGCTATCGCTCTTGGAATGTCCCAACGGGGGCAATGGATCCACATCAGTCCCTGATGCGGACCCCAGTGCTTCTTCCACGCGGAGTCCTGTGCGCTCCAGTACTTCTCACACACCCGCAGATGGGCGGAGGTTCCTGAAGAGAACGCATCCAGGGCCAGATCCGAAGCTTGCAAGTCCGCGACAACTCGGCTCGCCACTTCCGGCCTTACGCCGTACTCCTGGTTTGCAGGACCAGTTGGCTCAGTGTCCAGCGCGGCCATTTTGAGCTGATTGCGTTCGGGGTGGATCCATTGGCATTCCACATGGTGCTCAGGTGACGAAAGCCACGAGAGTTGGTCGTCCTGGTACAGGGTCATGGAAGCCTGGGCCGGGAGGACGCCGGAGTCCGTCTCCATCATGAAGTCGTACCCGACGATCATGTCCCAGTCCATCTCGGCCTCGTAGAAGCTACCGTGCAGGAGGATTTCCTTGCCGAGGTCTGGGCGGCTCAGCTCACGATGGTTCACGAACTGCAGCCCAATGGCCGCTTCCTTCGTGCCTCCCACCATGTACTGGCCGTTCGCCACCTTCAGCCTGACAGGTTTCCGACTGTCGGTCAGACACTCTGGTGGAAGTAGGCCAGCCTTGACCAAGCTGACCTGAGCTCCCGTGTCGACCAACACGTCGAAAACCTTTTCCACTTCCCCGCATAAGGCACGGACCTTAAGATGCAACTGGCGCTCGCGACCGACACGGCGCACGGCGTGCAAACTCAGGATCTCCGGCCGTTCCAGAAGCTCCACAAGCGACTGGTGCAGGTCGTGGACAATGGGCTCAGGCTGCCCATCTGCAGCATCCAGCTGCGGTCCGGGTGATCCTCCGATACTCTCGGATAGATCTCGTAGTACATCAAACACATTCTTGGTCGCGAAGGACGGACGGGTGCAAGGGTTCGTGCCTTCACTTGCCCTCACCCCGCCTCCGCGACTGGGCGCCGGACCGGGCCTTCCGCCCGCGGCAGTCCCCTTGTGCTTATCGACTCCCGACTGGGATGGTTCGGCGCTTCCCACGTCACCATCCTGCGACCGCCCTAGCTGGGGCCCTTGGCTGCAGGGGCTCCGCTAGGGGGCGTCGGTTGTGGAAGAGGGGGTGTTCTCCTCGGCCTCAACGTCGTTGACGCCCTTCTTCCTCCTCTCACTGCGAGTAGGCTTCTTGTCCTTGTCCTTGTTCTGGTTGTTCTGGTTGTTCTCCTTGTTCTTGTTGTCCGACCTGGGGACCCAGTTCCGCTTGATCTCCTGGATCTCCTTGGCCAATTCGGTCCCCACCGACGACATCAACTTGGCCAGCTCGTCCTTGTCCACCTCCATCTTGGCTTCCCGGATACCCGCGGGCGCACGCTTCTTCGACCCGTGCGCCTTCTTGTAAGCGTCCGTGTCGGCCTTGTGGATGGGGCATGTTCGGTGGTCATGGTTGAAGCCTCGCTTCCTCCCATAACACACGAAACAGCCCTGAGGGTGAGCTCGTATGAACTCCCCAAAGGACAGCGGAGGGTCGCCAATACGGCGAGGGTCCCTCTTCTCCTGCTTCCTCCAACCCTGCTGCAGGGGCTTCCAGTTTCCCGGTTTGCTCCCCGCGTTCAGGTTCTTGGCCACGAAGGCGCAAACAGCCACTTTGGCGGGCTCATCGTCGTCGTCATCGTCGACGAGAGTCTCATCGCCGCCGGCTCCCGCTGGGTCCATGGCATCTTCTCCGCCAGGTCCCTCGCCAACGTAGTTGACGTCGCGGTCGCCGGGCCTCAACCCGCGGGTGTGGTGGAGGTTTCGGTACTCCTTGAGTACTTCCTCGCCAACCCACTCCAGGATCTCGTCGCAGCTCATCCGCGCTGGGATGGGCTGCAGACGGATGGTCTGGCCGCTCAACTCACAATCGTCAAGGCGCCACATCGCGGTCTTCTCGCGATCGCCCGAGACGGTGATGAGAAGAGCGTTCCGCAGGGAGCGCCGTTTGACATCCCGGGCCACGTTCTTCTTCGCCCAAGCCACCACGTTCGTATGATACTCCTTGGGGAGCATCATCTTGACCGTGTGGTTGGACTTGGCCCGCTTGGATTCCTCCTTGGTGACCCTCTTGATCCATGCTTCCGGCAGCATGGAGAGCAGGCGAGCCTGCTCGTCACCCTCGTTCCAATCCTCCACGTTGCGGCGGAAGAGGGTGTATTTCCCTGGGAAGTCTCGCCACTCTCGTAGGCGGATCTCCCGTCCATCATGCTCAAGCTTGATGGACTTCCAGCGCTTGGCCGCCACCTGCGGAGCGTCCACCCGCTCCTGCTCGTTGAGCCACTTCTTGGCTTCCTTGAGGGTCTTGATTTTCCCCTCCTTGGTCGCCATGAAGTATAGCTCTCCGAGCACTTCCGGCAGGCGGTACCTGAACCGTCTGAAGACATACTTCTCCGCATCAGCGGGAGGCAGGTCTTCAGTGACGGTCAGCCCCCAATCGTCCAGCTTCTCCAAGAAGCGGTCGAGGTTGAGGGGGTTGCCGTCGTACATGGGGGGCTTGATGTCCTTCAAGTCTTCCCACACGGCGGCATCCGCGGCCTTGGAGACCATGAATGCTGGCCGCGAGGTCGACCGAGGTTCCCATCGGCCTCGCCCACGGACTCCCACGGCCGCCACGTCCATCTCCTCCATGGAACCCCTGTGGCTACGCCGCGGTTCCTCCACGTACGCTGAACCAAAATGTTCACGCCGTACTGCATCCATGTACGCATCCTCATCACGGCGCCGGCGGCTGCGTTCAGCGGCCTCCCGTCGTACACCACGCGGCGGGCTGATGTCGAACTCCTCCAGGTCCAGGTCCAGGTCCTCACCTTCGCCGACATCCCACTCCACGTCTCCTCTGGGGACCTCATCCCTGAGTCCACCATAACGTCCTCCAGCCCTGGGGATTGGCGCCGGGGCTGGTGCCGGGCGTCGGGGGCGTACAGGCGTCCGCGGTGGAGCACGGCGGTTGTGGTAGTCCGCGCTGAGCCACTCATCGCGCCATTCCTCACTGCCACTGCCGGGCGGCACGCGCTCGTTGCGGCGGCCCGCGCTGTGGTGAGAGGGGGCGGTGAGAGAGGGGGCACTGGCGCTGGGGCGACTCCTGGGGGCTCTGCCGGGGGCGTGGGGTCTGCCTGGACCTGGTCCGGGTCCCCAGCCGTCGTCCGACGAGCCAGACTCCAGGGGTGGGTGGTCGCTGCCGACGCTCCCACGGGCTTCCAGCGCATCCAGCCTCTCCTGCAGGCCGCTGACGACGTTGGTCAGCGACCTGGTCTCGGCCCTGGCGATGTCCAGCTCCTTCTGCGCGCGCGCGGCGACCCCGGAGATGCGCGCCATCTCGACCTTGCCCGTGTCTACCTCGCACTCGAGGGAAAAGACCCTCCTGCGGAGGTAGACAATCCACCGCCAGGTGGTATCCGGGTCGCCGTTCCCTGGTGGGTCGTCGGGGTCCCCAGGGGGTCCTCCAGGAGGGCCTCCGCCGGGTCCGCCCGGTCCAGGGGGTCCTCCCCCGCCCGGTGGTCCGCCTCCAGGGGGTCCACTCGGCGGGCGTCCTCCAGGGGGTCCTGATGGTCCTCCGCCAGGGGGTCCCGGTGGGTCTCCGCCGGGTCGCCTCGGTGGGTCCGAGGATGGGCGCTTCCTCGTGATGCCGAAGTCCATGTCGTCATCCTCGCCCATGTCGCCCCACCTGGGCGTCTCGGTCTCGGAGGGCTCCGAGCTCCGGTAGGGAGGAGGGGGATCCTCATCCTCACCTTCCGGTCCCATGGGGACGTCTCCGCCGCCTCCGCCCGTCCAAGCCACCACCTGGCGATGTCGACGGCCTCGTTCATCCCCGTCACTGGCGGTGAAGAAGGGGTCACTGTCGTGAGGGTGCCCTCCCGCTGGCCTCCGCGGCCTCTCGGGGGTCTTCCCCTTGCCCTTCCTCCGTCGACGGGCGGTGGTGCCACTGCTCCCACTGCTGCCCGTGTCGGCCTCATCCAGCGCCATCCTGGAGGAGGCGTCCCCTTCGAAAAGCTTTCGAAGGGTCTCCACTCGTGATGCTCCTGGGGGAGTCTCGCGGCTGAGTTTGGCCTCTGCCTCCTCCATTGCGGCGGCGGTGGCTGCGGCAGGTCGCGCTTCGGCTTCCTCCCGAGCACGAGCCGCCTCGGCTTCCCGGGCCTGCTGCAGCCGCGCCCTCTCCGCTTCGAACGTCGCCAGCTGCGCCTCCGTCTTGGCCTTCTCCTCAGCGACCTTCCGTCGCGCGGCCTCGATGGCTTCCTTCTTGGCGGCGTCCTCCTGGGCCTTAGCCGTCGCTTCGGCGTGGGCCCTTTCCTCCGCCTCCTTCTTTGCCCTCTCTTGAACAAGCGCCTCTTCCAGCGCTTTCACCTCGGCCTCCTTGCCGGCAATGGCCTCCTGCGTCAGGCGGGCTTCCTCGTCGGCTGCCGCCAACTCACCGTTGACCTGGGCAGTCGCTGCCCCATGGGCGGCTACGGCCGTGAGTCCGGCCGCAATGGCCGCCACGGTCTGGGCGTGGATGGCCATGCCATGCGCCCACTCCGCAGCCTCCTCCTGGGCGATGCCGACGGCGCTCTCCACGGCAGCGCTGTACTGCCTGGCCCGTTGCCGGGCAACCCGACGGTTGCAGGGCACCCCACGGGCGCGCTCACAGGCGCGCGCCACGTCCCTTTCGGGAGCGACGCTGCTGCTGGAGCTGGCCTGGTCGGCCGGCATCCTCCCGCGGTGGGCCGACTCAACGTCGCTGCTGGGGCCTGCTGGGGCCTGCCGGGCCCTCAGGAGCAGCGGACGGGGCTTGGCCTGGGTCTGCTTGGCGACTTGGATGTAGTCGCCAAGGGTGGTGGAGCCGGGGTGGTGACCACCATTGGCCCGTTGGGGACTGGGGGCTGGGGTCCCGCCCTTGGCGCCTTGGGCGGCTTCGGCGGCCAGGGACTCCTGGTACTCCCGCCACCTCCGGTCCCTCTTCTTGTCCCCGGCAGACCGCTTCTCCTTCCCCGGAGACGCGCTGCTGCTGCCCTGCAGCCTGCGCTCGCTCCCCGGTTCCGGGAAGTTCTTCTCGATCACGTCCCACAAGGAGACGTTGATCGAGGCGCCCGACGGGTACACGTTGGGCTCCTCGTCCTCCTCAATCCCGTCGGGACGCAGGCCTTCGCCGGGCCTGTCCGGCCGGGTCCACGTCCTCCAGCGCCTCTGCTGGTGGCGGTACTCGTACCCTTCCGCCCGCACCCAGTCCTCCACGGCCTGCAGGCGGTCGGGGGCGATGTCCGTGCGGAGCTCGAAGCTCCTGGGCATGCCGCCTTCGCACTGGGGGTGGCTGTGGCGGTAGTGCTGGTACCAAACCAACCCACGCAGCAGGCGTGCTGCATGGGGGTGGGGCCGCGGCCACGTCCTGCCCGCTTCCTGCCAATTCACCATGGCAGCGGGGGCGTAGTTGGTCTTGAGGTCTTTGGTATGCACTCGTTCAACTTAACGAACTGGTGGTGGTTGTTGAGGCGGGTGCTGCAGCACTGGGCTGGATGTGCGGCTGGTGCTGGTCAGCCGGTGGTTGTGGAGGTGGTTGACGCGGCCTTGCTGGTCGGCCAATGGGACTCCGGGTCGGCCGAAGGGGCTGATGCAGGAGTCCTGGTCTGTGCACCTCTTTCACGGTTGCTGCGCGGTCAGGGCGATGCTCTGGACGGCGCTGCGGGCTCCGTGACGAACTCGGCGCTGTCGCTGAGTGGCGCTGCGAGCCGCTGCGCTGCGCTGCGAGACGCTGCGCTGCGCTGCGAGCTGCGAGCTGCGCCGCGCTGCTCAGGGTTGGTGGCCCCGAGTGGCACGCGAGGGTTGGGTAACCCCGCGGCGGTGAAACGCTTTTGACGCGTTCCCGTGGGTGGCCGGCCACGGGACGCTGCGGTGACACGCACAGGTGAGCAGGCAGGCAAGGCACTACGCTCACAAGGGCATCAATACGCCTGTGTCATGTGACAAAGCGTTTCAGAATCTTTGCCACTCTGAAATGAGGGAACGAAAGTATGTACAGCAACACATCAGGATATGTACACATGGGGTTAAGACTGGACTGGGGTAAGGGCATCACAGGACAATAGACACTCTATCCTAACTTGTATCCCAATCCCAGGTCCGACCCTCTCAGTGGCTGGTGGGGGCGGGGGCTCAAACACAACCCATGCCCTGCTCAGTCCGGACCCTGAAACCCTGCCAATGGGAGAGGTGTCCCGCCTAGCCACAGGCGAGTTCCTGGTCAGCAAGGGACTGCAAGGTCAACCGACAGTGGCTCCCTATGCCCCCCCCAGCGGCAGGTCCCAACTCCTCTCTGAGCCAGAGATATGGCCCCGCCATTATCACCCAGGAGTTGGTAGCTGAAAATGGGCTGTTTCAGCCCAAACTGAAATTAACTCAAAAATCCCCGAAATTGACCCCTTGTCCGGACCCGCTAGAGGTAGGGACGAGGCAACAGACCCTATGCCCTTCGAGTACCAACTCTCTGGAGCCCTCACCCAACCTGGTTCCCTCTGAGGTTCCGGCATCAGGGCAACACGGATGAGTCAAGTGGGGTCATGATGCCAAAATCACCAAAATTGGCGTCATTCCCACGCGTGGCTCGCCCGGCCAAGGTAAGGCCAATGGCTCACAGGGTAGGGGGCAGGACCTAGGACTTATATCTGAGTGTACAACTTGGATTTAGGTCCGGGCTCCCTATGGGCTTAGAGGAATGGGGCCGCCAATTGACCACCTGAAAGGGGGAAATTGGGGTCCCAAGATGGGGTCATTTTGGCTGCTTGAAATGAGCCAAAATTCGGTGTGCTTCCAATAGTATATCTCCACGCCGGCTTGGAGATCGGATCCGCCATCCCATACGCGATCCACCGGGAGTCCAACAAAGACTCCCATGCCCTTGGCTCTCAAAGATCTCCATGCCACTCGGCGTGGTGACGATCCCAATTGGGTCCACAAATGCCAAAAATTGCAAACTTGCCCACACTCACTTTGGGCTAGCGCCTTAACGAAGGTGGCTCTGCTTCGCCCACGTGGTGTGTGGACCATGGGGACCATTACCCATAACACCCATGTCATTTATGGTCCATTGGTCCATGCGTCCCCCGTGCACGAGGGTTAGAACATAGTGCACGGCGGGCAGCGAAAGTAGAAAATTGCTCAAAATGGCCAAAAATGCGCACACTCATGGTTGGGGCAAATGAGGCACATGCCCGACTCGGACCGGAGTGTGCCATAGGATTGGTATCAAGTCATGTTGGTCCAACATATCTTTTGGGCGTCGCCCAACTCCTCCAATATTGGGAATGGCAGGGTCGCCAAGTGAGCCCATGATTTGGGATAGTCCCAAATCGCCAACATGGCGGCCACGGTATGCCAAGCCTAAGAGGAGTTATTCGCCGGGTCCAAGATATGTTGGGCACCGAAGTATGTACCCACATATCATACTTAGGTCATGATGTCAATTGAGCGCAAAGTTGAAATACACGGTCGCCACTTGACATCATGACGGGCCAAAAATGGCAAAATTGGCACAAACACACACAAAAGTGCCTTGAAAGGTGCATAATTATATTATAATATCTTCGGCTTGGTTCGTGCAATCACCTAATCCTTCTACACACAATGACTTGACACCAATGACCTTCGATCCCACATATGTGCTCCACTTGGGGCGCCTTGAAAGGTTACGAGCGCTACTTCCCAAGTGGGCACATGAAAATATGGAAAATTGCAAAACACACACCTTGCTCCCAACGCATCGCTTCGGGATCACCACACAAGCTTCCCTTCACGAAGGGTAGGCTCGCAATTGATCGTAGGGAGTATGGAGAAGGGGCTTGCACAATATGAGGTCCATTGGCGGGCTTGGCTTGGAGTAATGGACCCGCCAAATGGGCACGCAACACAACACATGGCACATACCACATATTGCCCAAAAAGGTAGCTCCCACCACGATATGTCATGCCCCTCCAAGGGCATAACTTTGTGTCAATCGCTCATAGGAACTCAAGGAGAGTTCCTATGCAACACCAACACTTGCGCGCTACACTCGAAAGTTATCCTAACGCACGCAATGTCATGGCCAAAGAGTTAGAACGCAAACTCTACCCTCTTGACCATGATCCATTACCCTAGCGCGCACGTGTGGAAACGCAAGGCATATAATGCTTCCTAAATTACGTCGGGAGTATTGTGAATACATCCCACGTTTTCTTATCGTCAATACTCGCAAGCGGCACGAGATATGACCCTTGCAAGTGGCCTCACGAATCAACTTTGTTTTGCCCATATCTCTGAGTCAAATGGAGGGCAAGATAAAAGGGAAGTTGATTCGTGCATAGGGAAGCACGTAGGTCCACTCGAAAGAGGTCAAATCAAGTGCGGGGATGTCGAAGTCGAAAATCCGATTTCGACATCCTGAAAAATCCGGATTAAGGTTGCGAGTATTAATTATGAAAATTGCGGAAGCGTCCATGCAGTTCCTGAAGGCTTTGGAGCCTTCGTGACGGATAGCGTTAAAATTTCCATTATAAACAGTTAAACTGGCGGTTACGGTAAAGTCGCGATCCAACCGCCAGCAGTCAAAACAGTGAGTATCAGAACGGAAGCGTAAAGATTGACGGAAACAATATGAAAATAAAACCCTGTTGATTCCTGATATTCTGATACACAAATCTCCGCTGGCGGTGCATCGGTTGCCGATGCGGGGCTTCACGGCACGGAACACGCCGTGCATGGGGTTAGTGGACCGGAGACCGGTTGTATGCCGTAACCTGGCCATGGGGTTCTGGGTACCGCTTCAGTACATAGCCCTCCATCCCGTCACCGTCTGCACCGACCATCAGAGTCTGCAGTCGTGGCACAACGAGCACGTGGACACCCCCTCAGGTCCCGCCTCCCGACGGGCAAGATGGCATGAGACCTTGGCCAAGTTCGACCTTACGGTTGTGTATTGTAAGTGCGGCTAACCCCCATCTGCTCAGATTTTAGCAGATCTGCCCTAGATTGGCTACATTTTGGTCATTTTCTCTGCTTCGGCGGAATCGCCGCCCCGCAGCTCAGTCTCAGGATCAGACCTATATATTTCTGATGTGCCGGATCTGATTCCGCGGTCCATTCATCATAAATCCGTCGCGTTCCGATCATTTACCTGGAATCGCCAATTGCCGCTGATGCGCGCCCGAAGCCAAATCAGCCAAATATTTTTTCACAATCGGATTTATATAAATCTTTTCAGACAGATATGGACACTCAGATGTACTTAGAATAATCCGCATCAATTTTCTTCATAGACTGGGATTTTTTGCCGGATAACAATCAGCATGGATCTTGCCTCCGTTGTCGCCGCTCTTGCCTCCGTTGGTGTCCGTGTATCCAATTCTACCCCCAACAGCAGCGTTCAGGTCGACTCCTCGCGTGCCTGCCCCCCCGGTCTTGCCGGCCCTGAGCCCTCCGGCACCACACACGACCTAGGGCAGCACTTTCATGGTAGCAGAGGCTACCTGAATGTTGCTTCACAGCCCTTCAGTCCACAGCCCGTTCCCCAGTACGGCCCCGTAGACCCCGCCGCTTCTGGAGAAGTAACGATTACGCTGCCATGGTGCTGCGCGAACGAGGCCTTGAGAGGAATGCCTTGCGCAAGCCCAAGCTGCCCAAGAAGGGCGCACATCAGCAGCTGTGGAGGCCCAGATTACCATTATGATCCCAGTCGAAATTGGCCATCGAGCAGCTGGAATCCGCCGGCCTACGACGATGGCAACGCTCCGGTGGAGCTTACGGACCTGGCAGGTACCAACCTTCCTTACGGAGGTCCAACATTCGAGACCATTGACGCCGATCTGAACGACATTGAGATGGGTGGTCCAGGTGAGGTACCTAGCTATAATCGACCACCCTCTTGGGCAGACTGGGGCGACCATTTGTCCCCAGAAGTGACCCGTAACCTTGAGGCCCTTGAGGCCCTTTGTCTCTTAGCCTCGTCTAAGCTGATCGAACAAGAAAGAATCGCCTCTGATTTTTTAATGGAATATTTTTTCCTCCTTCAGGACGAAATTAATACCAGGATGTGGTGGCGTGCTCAAGAAGATGACACTTTTGCCATTTTTTTGCAGATCTGGGAGGCAAGCCCCTTCCCAAAGGAGAAGGGCACGGCACCTGTTCCCGGGCCCTCCGCCCCTCATCCCCCTGTTTCCATCCGCGACGATCTAGCCGCCGCGGTTGAGGAAGGAATTTTAGAGGCGGCCAGGCAGGCAAGCCTGGAAATCAGGGCTGAAGGAGCTCCCCAAGTGGACTCCTGGCTGTGGACCACCGAGATCAGCGGTCCGACAGCCTGCTCAGGCCCTTCAGGACACGGTATGTACTGTCCTGCCGACTGCTCCTGCAGATTCCAGCGAGATGCTGAGCTCCAAACGCTCAAAGATCAAATGCACCTCATCATTGAAACGCTGGGAATAAAAAATCTTTTCAAGACGCACATGCGGTCTGAGGGCGCCTCATCGGTGGAACAAGCAACAGAGCCGTCGGAGGAGGCGACAGAAATTTTTTCAATTGCTCCTTCGGTGGACTCCAGGACCACCGATGCAAGGATCAGCAGGACCAAGCTAAAGGAAAGGGTTAAAATCTCTCGATCTGAGAGTAGGACGGCGAAGGCTAGGACTGAGGCTCAGAATGCCAAGCGAACTGCCTCCCGTACTGCCCCTCCTGCTGCTGATTCCAATACCTTAGCCCAGCTGTTGCTCGCCCAGACCCTCGCTGGAGCTGGTGTAGCGAATGATGCCGCCAAGGTGTCTGCCATTACGGCCGGTGTTGGGCTGGATTCGCTTCTTAATCCTACTTCCTTGCGACTTCGTCAGGTTGCCAAGCAACCGAAGTATAATGGGAACCCCCGACGTTGGCCTCAGTTCCAACGGGAATTTGAACTGTGGGTTAAGACTCGAAAACTCCAGGATGATCAGTTCCTGATGGCCCTCTTGGATTGCCTTGAGGGAGCGCCGGCCAACACTTGGCTCAGGACTTGGAGTGATCGTGAGGATTCAAGTTCCCCCCTTACCTTTGATGAGGTGTGGGAACAGTTGGAGGTACGTGGATCCCGGCTGCCAGAGGACCATTACCACCAAATGTTGAAGAATTTTCCTTCATTCTCGCGATTAATCTTGCACGAAGTGCAAGACAAGAGACAGCGCTTCTGGAACTTAGTGGAAGAAGCTGAACATTCAGGCGAAAAATTTTCTAGTGCCGAGCTGAAAAATCTGATTTTTGACAAGATCCCCTCAGAAACTGCCGCCACCCTTCGGAACAAACAGTCCGAAGAAAAGGTCAAGACCTGGTGGGTGGAGGTGGAAGGCTTCGATGCCTCCGCCAACAAGTTTTCCGTCAGGGAGGCACTTCAAAAGTGCTCCCCCACGTCCTTCTCCAAGGTGAAATTCACTGAGGAGACGTGGAAAATCAAGTTTAATGAACACGAGGATCGGGACTTGTTTGTCAAAGTCCTCAACAGGGGAGTCAGTTTGCATGGCCATCGCCTGAAGGCCAAAAACTGGGTGTTTTCGTACCACCCGAAGGAACTCTGGGAGGAGGTTGAGCGGCTCGCCGACGCCGCCAATCAGAATTTCCATGAGGGTCTTGGGGGAAACAAGAATACCCAGCAAAACACCCAAAATGGGGCCCAAAAGGGCAACAAAAAGGTGAATGACACCCGGAATGTTCAGCAGCACTGTAGCATCTGCCTTCTTTTAGGTTCTACCAACCGAGCTAAGACGCATTCTACTGATAATCACCGATGGTCTCCTTACGATCACAAGGTGATTGGTGAAAATATCAGTAATTCGCAATATTCAGACAGGAATCACAGACAGGTGCATGGTGGGAAGGCTGGAAAAGGGAATCCGACCCCCTCCGGTGGAAACAAAAATCCTGGAGGCCCTGGCGGGTCCCAAGGCACAGGAAATCGGACTCCATCCGGCTCCGGTGGGCAGCCGAACGGCCAGAAAAATCCCAATAGCAACGCCGGAGGCGGAAATCGAAATCCAGGCCAAACCCCTCAATCCGGTACAAACAAGGGAAATGCTCCAGGATTCCAGGGTAAAGGCAAGGGAAATCCTTCGGGGACCCCTTTCTCTGGTAAGGGCAGAGGGCGTGGCGACGGTGGAGGTCCATCATCCGGCGGCCGTGGCCGTGGACGTGGAAAGGGCAACCATCGTGTGGATCAGGTCTCAGCTGCAGATCAGGTGTCCGATGCGGATCGAGATTACGCTGAAAATGCCTTGAATCCAGCAGATGATCCGCTCCAAGATGAGTGGGTCGACGAATCAGGGTGTGTTCACAATGTTAACGCAGCCACTGGAGGTCAGAACGCCTAGGGGAGCCACGAAAATCGCCCCTCCCCAGGCGATTTCAGGCATGATCCCCAGATTCCATCTCGACCACTACTTGATGTAGGGTCGCTTGTCTCCTCTCCCCTGGATCCGGCAGCGGATCCTTCTGTTGCAGTGGACGAGGTTGGTGTACAGTCCAAGCACAGGGCCCGTCAGTTTGTCACAAAGATGTGGGTCTCTGATCGCAAGGGCAATTTCCACCTCGCCACTTGTTTGTGTGACAATGGATCGGAGGTAAATCTCCAATCCAATTCCTTTTTGCCTGACGACTGCGTGTTTGATTCGCCTCTTCCTGTTACCCTCGAGGGAGTTTCTGGACATTCTCTCGCAGGTGGGCAACGCGGTTGTTATATATCAACTCATTTGGTCGCTCAAGACCTTTGGGAAGAAGGTAATGTGGAGGAAGTTGTCCTTAAGGATGACTACTTCTATCGTGCCGACATAAAGTATGACCTTTACTTGGGCCATCCTTGGCTTCGCAAGAACAGGGTAGCGCCCGTAGGTCATCGGCGTTGTTTTTTGCTGGAGTCAGGTCCCTTGGAGCGTCCTGAATTTCGTTTTTTGCACGCAGGGTTTAAAAGTGCAGAAGAATTTTTGAAGCAAAAGGTTACACCAAAGTTTGGCGAAGATGTCACCATTGCAGAGGTGAATGGGAGTGCCGATTACTCCCGAGAGTTAGAATGTCTTCGTAGGGACTCCCAGCCACGACGCCCTTCGCGCTGGCACTCTTCATCCTACAGAGTTGTCGACAAATGGCGCGATACAATTTGTGGATATTTTTATGAACACCATTCCCTTTGGCCACAGTATGATGCCTTTGCTAACCGCGAGAACAAGCGCTTTGATAAGCACTTTCGCGACGCTTGGACCCATAAATGGGACAAGAAGTTATGGATTAATCCTCCGTTTCATTTAATCCAGCAGGTCATTTACGAAATCAAGCAAGATAAAACCCAGGCGATTTTAGTTGTGCCCTTGTGGGACGACAAGCCTTGGTTTCAGCAATTGCAAGACATTTGTGTAGATTACATCGAACTTCCCAGGACGATTAAGCTGTATGCCAGGGACGACACAGGTCCCCTGCCACAGCGGCCCTGGAGTTCGCTTGCATTCCTGGTGGATGGAAAGCTTGCTGACTCTGATTCTGCTGATTCTGGTACTGATTCCTGTGTTGGGTCTGAATCTGAGGTTGAGCGTGGTACTGATGATGAATCTATTTTTTCTGATTTTTGTCCGTCAGATGCCCAAGGTGATCCAACGTCAAATGGATCCGCCTCGTCTCCCTCTTCCCCAATACGATCTACATCCAAAAGAATCTTCAGTGCACGGGCGAAGAAAAATTTTAAATCGCGCCGCAAATTCAGAGTTTTTTATGAAAAACCCCGTGTGGAAGCTTTCATAGATCCTTTCGAGGAGCTGGATCACGAAGAGAATCTCTGGAATGTCGACACTCGACCCACCTATCTTCAAAAGGCAGTTGATACGGACCTTTTTAGGGACATCCGTAAGAAGATTCTTCCTGCCAAGGCCGAAGAAATCGCCAAAGTTTTTTCGACAGTAATTCCTGGCGATCAGGTGGACACTGAGTTGTGTTCCAAGAAAAGAGACAAGATTTTTGAGGAACGGAAGGACAAAACCCTTTCGGGGAAGTTGATCAAAGACCCCCCTGTCCGTGGGCAGTTCGGTGAAGCCTTCATTGAGCTTCGTGAAGGGTACAAGGCGAAGAAACAGCGTCCTTATGAGAACCATGGACACAAACATGACATACTCAGAAAAATAATCGAGAGAAATCTCCGGGAATTTGGTTGGCTTGAGGGTTGTATGACCAGCGAATGGTGCTGTGCACCCTTCACAGTCCCGAAGCCGCCGCCTGCAGACCAGAACACTATTGATGGTTGGCGAATGGTTGTTGATTTTCGCAACCTCAACGCCGAAACCAAGGCGGATTCACACCCCCTGCCCCTCATTGAGGAGGAAATCGCCAAGAGGGCAAGAGGTCGTTTGTTTTCTGTGCTGGATCTCCGTCGGGGCTTTCACCAAAGCCCGTTGAGGAAGGACAGCCGACCTCTCACCTGTATGTGCACGCCATGTGGCCCAGTCCAGTAGACGGTCATGCCCATGGGCCTGAAGAACGCCCCTTCGTTTTTTCAAAGAATGATGGAGGATGTGCTTTTTACAGCTCATCCCGAGCTTCGTGCCTTCGTGAGTGTGTACATAGATGACATAATCATCGCGACAGAGGGGGAGGGACTGACCGAAGCCGAGCTGGTGGCCCTACATGAAAAGCAGCTGAACCAGGTTTTGGACATTATTGATGCCAATCAGCTGATTTGTGGGCCAAAGAAGGGAAAACTTTTTTTAAAATCAGTCGAATTTTGTGGTTCTCTCCTTGAGAATGGCACCCGACGACCCAGTCCAGGGAAGCTCGTCGCTATTCAGAAGTGGAAGCGCCCTGAGACGATCACGGAATTGAGAGGATTCCTGGGTTGTTGCAATTTTTACCACACTTTTGTGCCGAATTCTGCCAAATTTGCTGCCCCCCTCACTGAACTATTGAAGGTAGGGAGAGATGCGGGCAAGGCAGGTTCAAAGGTTCGTGTCAAGTGGACTGACGAGTGCGAGGAGGCCTTCCATCACTTGAAGGCGGCCCTCTGCGAAGTCGCCACGTTGCATGTGCCGAAATTCGACCGACCCTTCTACATAAGAACCGACGCTTCTAGGTACGCGATCGGAGCTGTCCTTGAACAGGTTGATGAAGCCACAGGTGATCATTACCCTCTTGCATTTTGGTCTCGGAAGCTAGCCCCACGCCAAATGCAATAGTCGCCGCGTGAGCAAGAAACCTACGCCATAATCTGTGCTTTGAAAAAGTACCAATCGTGGGTTGGCACCAATCGAGTCGAGGTCCTGACGGATCATCGATCTCTGGAGTATTGGGCCACCGAACACATTGATACTGTCGCGAGCCCAGCTGGTCGACGGGCCAGATGGCACAAATTTCTCAGTCTGTTTGACCTCCATGTGTCGTATTTGCCTGGAAAACACAACACGGTAGCGGATGCTCTGAGCTGATGGGCTTACCCCGCTTCAGAGGGGCTGCAAAGTACCAACATCCATGGTACGGAGCAGGACCGCCACGTCGTAATCGAGTGGGATCAAGAGGAAAAAAAGCTCATTCGACGTGAATGCATGCAGTGCGCTGTTAAACAGCACGCATTACCGTGCCATGACATCACGGCCTTCTCAGATCCGGCGCATGCCCATGAGATCGTCACCAAATCACTGAAAGTCGTGGAGAAAGTCACCGATCCCTCCTCAGGGAGTGTGAAACGGTTTGACTACACCCGACGTGTAAGTGGATTTCGGTTGATTCGGGGCATTAAGCGTCGAGATCCGGCCAAAACTCCACCCCTGCCGAAAGATTCCCTTATTATCCGTGACTGGACGAACGATTATCTGCATGATTCCATGTTTAAAGAGGTCTTTGAGAATCTGAAATTCAAAGATGCTCACAAGGATGGAATTTATGCTGAGTATTCGTTGGATGGGGGAAAGCTGTGGATGGAGGGTAAATTGTGCGTACCAGACGCCCTGGCCCCCCGAGTGTTAAACTGGTGGCACAAATGGGAGTCCCCCCACGCACATGGCCGTAGATTGTGGTCGATGATTAAACATAGGTTGTTTGGCTCAAGGCTATATACTCATTGCATGAAAGTAGCCGCCGGATGTGCCCAATGTGCTGTCTCGACGCCCCCCAGCGCGAAGAAGCACGGCCATCTGAGGCCACATCCTATTCCGGAGCGCCTCTTTAACAGAGTCACCAGTGATTTTTTTCCCTCTTGGTGAACTCGACGACGAAGAGTGCCATTGGACCAACAAAAAGGTCAATGGAGTGCTCCTTATTCAGTGCCGTCATTCCGGCTACATTCAGGTGTTGCCTTGTAACATCGAGTCGATGACTGGCAAGGCTGCCGCCAAATGGTGCGCGCAGACCTGAATGGGAGGTTGGGACGTCCCATCCGAGGTGGTTACGGACTCAGGCAAAGAGTACACCTCCGAATGGTGGAAGGAATTATGTGCTCGCCTTGGAATCCACCACCTGAGATGTGAAATCCACTCGCATCGAGCGCTGCCTGGCGAAGGAGCCGGCCGCTCTATTATAAATATGCTTCGTAAGGAGCTCGCGAGTGAAAAAGATTTCCATTGGCTTGAAGTTCTCTTCGCATTGCTTCGCCGTTACCACAACACGCCTTTGTACCATGGCCTTTCTCCAAATGAAATTGTCTTTGGACGAAAGAAGTGTTGGTGGAACATGCCGTTGAATAATCCTCGCCCTTCGTTGTTTTTGGACGAAATCCAACGAGCAGAAAAAACTGTCTCGAAATTAATCGATAAGCATCAAGCTGACTGGCTTTGGGTCCAGAATCAAGGCCGAAAAAACCCCCACAATTTTGAAGTCGATGATCGAGTTTGGCTTCGAAAATCCGAAACCACCCTGGGCGGAGATGATAAGCTTCTTCCCTTGTGGGAGGGGCCATTCGCTGTCACAGCGCGTCTAGGTGAGAACAGGTGGAGGATTCGTGTGGATGTCAGCAGGGAAATTGAAGTTTCGGGCGATCGCCTCAAGAGAGAGATCCCCTCCCCCAAGGATCGGGTAAAACCCCTTTTTTGGACTTCGAAATTTTTGTCCGATCGGGTCATCGAAGGGGGGAAGTACGAACTCAAGAGGATTTTAGAAGCAAGACGTGACGAAAAGGGCGAATGGGAATTTCTATGTGAGTGGAGGGGCTTTGATTCCAGTCACAACAACTGGGAACCAGCCCCTTCTTTTGTCCATGGGTACACCAAGGGGTTCATCGACTTCCTCAAGAAGCACCCCGAAATTGGCGTACTCCTGACAGACTGTCTGTCGAAACCAGACAGACAAGTGGAGAGCGACGGAAAAAGACCTGTGGTGAATCGAGATCCAGCCTTTTACGGCCCTCAGCAGCCACATTCCAGGGCTGATCCGTCGATCCCCCCTCCTGCGGTCAGGCCAGCCCAGGAGCCAAATGAAGACCAAGCTTCGAGTTCGGCCGCTGATTTGCAGCGCCCAAGCCGTACGAGGGCCAGGCCAGACAGGTTGGTGGTCACATGTATTCGTGCTTGGCCGAATTGAGGAAGCCATCCCAAGACTTGAGTCCCCGGCGCTCTAAATTGGCTAACAGTCGTCTAGTCCAGGGCGTCATGGCACTCGTCGCTAGGGCTCAAGGGTGTAGGTTCGAAACCCTTGCATGTCCAACTCCTACAAAAGCTCCAGCCTCGCCCCGTCGACCACTTATTCCAATGTGAGTGTTCTGACGACTTGAAAAAACCACATTCTGCTCAATCCACTGTTCATTTTTTCTGATTACATCATGATGTGGAGAACTGTGAATGTTTGATAATTTGACGTCAATCAACTTTTCTTTGGTCTCCGTTCGGCAGACAAGGCGTAGATACGCTGCCGAAAGCCACGGAGTGTGCTGCCGTGTTCAGAAAAAACCAAACTCAGGCTTAATTCAGGCAGATTCGGGGTAATCTTGTCTCTGTTGGTCTGTGCATTTTTGGAATTTGGCTACTCGTGCAGATGGAAGCAAATGTACATAGTAAAAATGCCGGCCGGCGACATTCACCCCTACAGGCACCCCCTGTAGTACTGGCGGCACTAGATGCGACGCCAGGAACTCAGATCTTACCTTCATTTGCCGTGATGCTGAAGTCAAAGTCCAGATTCAGATCCAGATTCCTTGAATTTACCTTGAATTCCTCAGGTTTGTCCATCATTCTTGCACTGTTGTAGCAAAACCCCGACGTCAATTGTTCAAACAACCTTCACATAGGAGCTCTAGGGACTTCTAACAGCAACTTCGGAGGTCCGTAAGCTTCGTTGTATTTTTGGCACACGCCAATGTGAGCTCAATCCGACCTGAAACTGTCGAAAATGGTGAATCCAAGTGTCTTGTGGGACTCAATCGAAAGACGGGCCGTGTCCAAGTCGATTGACACCGCCGCCATTGTAAATAAAGGGCTATTCGGTGTCTCTTAGGTATATACTGTCAGTAAAGCGCCTTCAGCGAACCTTCGGCGCGTTACATGCCAAGGATCCAGGGCCAGCATGTCCCATCATGATGCATCATCACATGATCCACATTTTCATGGAATCTGTTGGATGCTCGCGAACCAACGTGCCGGAAAGTACAATTCAGCTGAATAAACGACAATATATATTAACTCTAGTCTAAACGAAAGTGTTAGTAGTTTCAGTTCTAGACATTCCGCTTCATTTCACCTTCATCTTAGGGAATTTCCTCATTTTAGGACATTTTAGGTTGATTTCCTTGTCATCTCCTCTCATTCCTCGAAGATCTGTTTACGGATTTGCCTAACTTCGCTGACGATGATGTTTTTCTATTCACTTAGGACCTGCAGACTACATTTGTATTTGTTTTCCCTCTCTGTGATTGTTTCATCTCCTTCATCTCTGCTCAAATTGATTCTTATTCTTGCTGAATCTTGTGATCGTCCACCAGATGCACCAAATCTGAAGCACATGCTGCACTTTTCAGAACGAGAAAAGCGGGAGTAACACGATGTAGAGTACGTGGAGGACACCGTAGCGTGCCCGCGACAGCTAAACTGTGCCAGAGTGCCGAGATGTCACTCCATTTCTTGATTCCCCCACTCAATCCACCAATAATCTACCTCATTCTCAACCAGGGCATGATTTGGTATCGATTCTCGATACGTTTACATTCTTGTTAGCCCTTAACCTAATGTTTTACTGCACGGAGGACTGTTCGTCACTCCTCATTCTGTCTCATTTCAGATTCATCCATCCTTATTCAGTGCCAATTCAGCCCAAATCAGGTCAGATCAAGCAGATTTCGCCCCATCGAGGCTACATTTCTATTTTTTTTCTGGGACTTACCCACACTACGTTCTTCGTTGACGTAGCGACACACCCCAGTGTGTTTTTGGAGGGGGAGTGTAAGTGCGGCTAACCCCCATCTGCTCAGATTTTAGCAGATCTGCCCTAGATTGGCTACATTTTGGTCATTTTCTCTGCTTCGGCGGAATCGCCGCCCCGCAGCTCAGTCTCAGGATCAGACCTATATATTTCTGATGTGCCGGATCTGATTCCGCGGTCCATTCATCGTAAATCCGTCGCGTTCCGATCATTTACCTGGAATCGCCAATTGCCGCTGATGCGCGCCCGAAGCCAAATCAGCCAAATATTTTTTCACAATCGGATTTATATAAATCTTTTCAGACAGATATGGACACTCAGATGTACTTAGAATAATCCGCATCAATTTTCTTCATAGACTGGGATTTTTTGCCGGATAACAATCAGCATGGATCTTGCCTCCGTTGTCGCCGCTCTTGCCTCCGTTGGTGTCCGTGTATCCGGTTCTACCCCCAACAGCAGCGTTCAGGTCGACTCCTCGCGTGCCTGCCCCCCGGGTCTTGCCGGCCCTGAGCCCTCCGGCACCACACACGACCTAGGGCAGCACTTTTATGTATATTCCTGGAAAGGATAACACTGTGGCGGACTGTCTCAGCAGGTGGGCCTATCCCGCCAGCAAGGGCATGACGGATATCTCTGCCCATGGCGATGAGGCTGAGACCGCTGAAGCCAAGAGGATCATCGAGATGGAGCGCCTGATGGAGGAGGAGGGTGTTAAATGCTTCGTCGTCATGGCTGCGGATGCCCCCCTCGCGTCGAGGGTGGGCAGAGCGGTCAGTGTACTCGCCCCTGAGCGAGCTGAGTCCGACAAGCACCTCATCCCGGAGTCTTGCCTCCAGGACGACTGGACCGACGATTACGCCAAGTCTGAGGCCTTTGCGGCCGAGTATAGGGCTGTGACCGACCCTGACGATGGGCAGAAGTGGCCAAAGGGGCTGACCGAGGAAGATGGCAAGCTCTACCGGAATGGTAAGCTGCTAGTACCGGAGTCCCGGGTGCTCGAGCTTTGTGAAGCTTGGCACCACCACAATCTGCACCCAGGGGTCAAGAAGCAAGCCCTTGACATGCAGCGCCGGTTCGAGATCGACCACATCGTTCTCTACACCGCCATCAAGAAGGTCAGGAAGGGTTGCTCGGTCTGCCAGGCCTGCAATCCCGATAACCGGAGCGTCAAGGGGGAACCCCAATGGACCCCGGTTCCTGACCAGCCCATGGAGAGCGTGGCCATGGACGTCTTCTCCATGCCCGAAGTGCACATTGGCAAGGAGACCTTTGACTGTGTGGTTCTCTGTCTGGACCGCCACAGCGGCTACGTTGTAGCCGTTCCGGCACGCAAAAAGGGGTTGCTTGCCAAGGAAGTGGCAGTCATGATGATTCGTCATTGGCTGACCGTCTTTGACATCCCCCGCACCATTTGCAGTGACCGAGGGCCCCAGTTTACTGGTGGCTGGTTCAAGGCTATGTGTTCCCTCATGGGAATACGTCACGCCAAGAGCGTCGCCTATCTCAGCCGGTCCAACGGCCGTGCTGAAGTGGCTGGACGGCAGCTGTTCGAGAAGCTACGCAGGATTCACATCACCAATCCACGTCAAAACTGGTTTGAGGAGATGTGGCCTGCTCTGAAGGCCCATCATGACAGCCCCACTCCGGGCGGTTTGTCCCCTCACCAGATTCTGTTCGGCAGGGACCCCCTGGGTAGGGGACTTCCCTTGTCTGGTGATGGCATGGCTATGGATGCCAAGAAATTCTTCGCGCGGCAAGAGCAAACGGCGCGGGACATCCGCCAGCAGCTCGAGAAGGAGCATGCTGAGCGTCAGAAGTCCGCCCCGAGCTCGACAGCGCAGAAGTTCAGGGTGGGAGACCCGGTGTGGGTGATCAGACCCCGCCCCATGGGCACCCACCGCACCAAGACCTGGTTCACACCCGGCGAGGTGGTCCGCAGGACTGGTGAGGACACCTACCGCATCAAGGTGGGTCACGGACAGTTCCGGGAGCGCCACGAGAGTCAACTCCGTGTGCGGGAACCCGACCTCCGTGGCCAACATGTGTCCCTGAGCTATGCCGCACATGAGGCTGACTCGGACGACGATTATGCGGAGCAGGACGACTATACAGTCGAGAAGATCCTGGCTCAGCGTCCGAAAGCCTCGGCACCCGGTGGTCTGGAGTTCAAGGTTCGTTGGCGAGGCTATCGGCCATCCCACGACACCTCGGAACCCGTCTCCTCGTTCGTGCCGCGGGTCAATACTCCCTTCATGGAGTACATCCGCAAGCACAAGACCAAGATCCATGTCTCGGACTTGGCAGCACTCACCCGGGCGATTGCAGCCAGGGGTGCCTGATCAGCGCCCTGGGCTCTCCCCTGATGTGCTTTGAGGCGCTTGTGAGGCCGACGGATCGTCCCTCACTTGCTTGCTCTCTCTCATCTTCCGGTGACCTGCCATCAGAGTGGCCATATACCCCCCCCTGCTGTATCCAGAGGAGGATGGCCCCTCTCTTCTTCTATTCGTCACTCCCCCCCCTGCTGAATCCTTGGGAAACCAGGTGGGGCGGCTGACCTTCATATTTCTGAGCTCTTGGGGCCTTGAAGCCCATACGACGTTGCGCAACGGATGCCGCTGTCATCGGCATTGCGATTCTTTGGTGTGTGGTCTGGTTCCATGGCACTTGCAGAATCCAGACCAGTCGACGTGTGTCTCGAGACTATATATGGCCTGGACTCAGGCGTTATCCTGTCCACCCTCCTGCATTTGCCTTATCCTGACCGTGGCGTGGTTTGGCGCTCTGTTCAGAGTGTGTTTACACGCCTATTTACCTCGCTTGTTTTGCTTTTCTGCCCTCCAGGATATGTGCATCTGTGTGTTGCTGTCTTCAGCCCATCACCGGAGTGTGGACTGTCTTTCCCCTCCGAAGGGATGCGAATCGTATACGCAGGCGCCCTGAGATGCCGTTAACATGTTCTTACATATGGTCCAGCCTGGACCAGTACCTCAGTACATATTCATCTGTTTGAGTGCCCGTGATACCGTGTTGCCCTATTCGCTGTGTGGAGATCCTGATGGCGCCAGGCGGGAAGCCCAGTTGCCTGACTACACTCCAAGCGGTCCGCCACTGTCAGTCCCAGTGTGAGCCTACCGACTCGCAGACGCACTTGCAGTCGGATGGCGGCCTCCGGTGCTCCTGACCTCGGTCAGTCTGCCTGGGAAACTGGTGGTTTGAGGAGTCGACGCCTCCGCCCACACTGCATGAGGACTCCCTCATGTATGGCCTTCGTGGTAATAGGGCGAGGGAAAAGACGGCCTTGATGCCCGATCCCTTAAGGAGGAGCTCCCTTAAGATCCCTTAAGGAGTTCGGCTGTATCACTCTGGACTCGCGTCGTATAGATATGGACATGGTGCGCCCGAGGAAGGACCCGTGGGGACTCTCCCCAGTCGGCGGGCCTTGGGAAGCTTGGGGTAGCCTGATGGATCTTTGTGGTCGCTCTCGACCTGTGGGACCACCTCGGTCGTCGTGTGTCGCCTCTGTTGGCCGTGTATGCCACTGCCACTGTGGTGGTGACCGTAACAGCCGGCACCCGGTGCGCCTGGTATGGGTTAACGGGTCCTTTGGATGCCGAACAATCGCCGCCAGGACCCGGGACTTGATACTTGATACTATACTTGAAGTTACAAGACCCTACAGCACTATACCTGTCTTACTGTGGAGTTTGGAGCCTAACCTGCGAATCAGCCTGAAGTGAGGATGTGACACCCCCCCTTCAGGATATGGTCCTGGGTACCCGCTGCCATGCTTGGGTGTTATCGAGCCCCCCCCAGGGTTTGCTCTAAGGAGGGGGGTGAAGCGGTACCCAGAACCCCATGGCTAGGTTACGGCATACAACCGGTCTCCGGTCCACTAACCCCAAGTACGGAAGGGAAGACCGGTCTCCGGTCCACTAACCCCATGTACGGAAGGCGCCCGTTGACGCCCGGTGCGAGCCCGGCGGGAGCGTGTTCCGTGCCGTAAAGTCCCGCATCGGCAACCGATGCACCGCCAGCGGAGATTTATATATCAGAACATCAGGAATCAACAGGGTTTTATTTTCATATTGTTTCCGTCAATTTTTACGCTTCCGTTCTGATATTCACTGTTTTGACTGCTGGCGGTTGGATCGCGACTTTACCGTAACCGCCAGTTTAACTGTTATTAATGGAAATTTTAACGCAATCCGTCACGAAGGCTCCAAAGTCTTCAGGAACTGCATGGATGCTTCCGCAATTTTCACATCTTACACTCGCAACCTTAATCCGAATTTTTCAGGATGTCGAAATCGGATTTTCGACTTCGACATCCCCGCACTTGATTTGACCTCTTTCGAGTGGACCTACGTGCTTCCCTATGCACGAATCAACTTTCCTTTTATCTTGCCCTCCATTTGTCTTAAAGATATGGGCAAAACAAAGTTGATTCGTGAGGCCACTTGTGAGGGTCATATCTCGTGCCGCTTGCGAGGAATGACGATAAGGAAACGTGGGATGTATTCACAATACTCCGGACGTAATTTAGGAAGCATTATATGCCTTGCGTCTCCACACATGCGCGCTAGTGTAATGGATCATGGTCAAGAGGGTAGAGTTTGCGTTGTAACTCTATGGCCATGATATTGCGTGCGTTAAGATAACTTTCGAGTGTAGCGCGCGAGTGTTGGTGTTGCATAGGAACTCTCCTTGAGTTCCTATGAGCGATTGACACAAGGTTATGCCCATGGAGGGGCATGACATATCGTGGGGGGAGCTACCTTTTTGGGCAATATGGAGTATGTGCCTTGTGTTGTGTTGCGTGCCCATTTGGCGGGTCTGTAAAACTTCACCTACGGCTCAAAGCTGTTCCGGGGCTACCATCCCCGGGTCGACCTTCTCCAAGCCCATGCGGCCTCCTCCCTTGCATGCGTAGCACAAGCAGAAGACCACTCACATCCACATGAACTCAGTGAGCATCCATCGGGATTGCGAAATCGAAGCAATCCCTTTGAGGTCTAAACAACAAAGGAAAGAAAGCATGTACAAAAGGTCATAGGAACATGTAAAACCTCCAAAACGTGTCCCGGTTAGGGTAAGGTACAGAAATCAACATAAGTCACAAAGGAAGAGGCATCAAGGCAGGAGAGGGGGGGACAAAGGGAGCCCACTCTCCCACTCAGCACATCCTGGGTAGCCTGATTCAGGATCCCCAAGGAGGAAGAACAAAACATGCAAAAACAACAAGACATCGGTAAGGCCCATTGGCTGTCAAAGCCTGCCCTGTTGGGGGGGGTGTCACTCTCCACTCCCGGCACTACAGGACCCCAGAAGCGGGGGTCTAGTGCCTACACACTCACTCACCATCCTCACCAAATATCCCAACTCAAGTCCTCTTGGGGCAGGAGATAGCCCCACCACACCACTGTAGGGGGGGTGGTGGTCCTGGGTGCCTATAAGACTTAGGCCCCAGAAATTCTGTGGAAAAGGGGGTAAAGTGGTATATCACCCATATCACCTCAGGATCCTACATCCCAAAAGGAAACAAGGGTAGTTGGGGGTAGCCAAGACCTTCACCCTGACACACGTAGAGGGGCAGGACCCAACTCCACACGGGCTCTGAGGCCTAGCATGGGAAGCAGGGTACAAAAACAGGCAAAACCAAAAATCAGAGGCTACCCACTTCAACACACTCTCCCGCCAAGGCAAAGGGGATTCGAAGGATTCCATGTGGGCACATCCAAAGGGCCAGGGAAGTGCATGCACGAGGGATCAGGGGAGGAGTTGATTGTCCTAAAGGGGTTGCCCCTACCTCTCCCTCAGGTTGGAGCAAGGCAACAAACTCCAATACCCACTTTTTGAGGTCATTATTGGGGACCTCAAAAAGGGCTTATGCATACATTCCTGAGTCAGATTAGAAGTCCAAATTGAGGTGACATATGGGTTTGGTCCGATCCCATAAGGGTTGGCCATAACCCAAACTCCTCAAATATAGGGAATAGACACTGATGAGAGGCCATGGGTAAAATATTGGCCCCAATCGAGAAGATGGCCTAACTTTCCCATGGCCCAGAAGTGACCTCATGAAATTTGGAATTTTCAACCAAATTCTAGAGAAAATTCAAAACAGTGAACCTGTGTACCAGTAACCTTCCAACAAATGCTCAATACAAAGTAGAGAGCACCATTGAAACATAGGAAAAGACCCCAAGGTCCAACTCCTCATAGGTTCTTTACTGTTTACCCGCCAAGTGACTACATGACAGGGTGGTTTTCAGGGTCCATAATGTACATCTCTGGGACCATGTAAAACCACTATCCTATACACTTCGCAGACTTGGTTCCAATGGATTGGGTAGGTGATAGAACATACCAAAACAAGTTCAAATACCCAACGTAGACACATTGGGGAGGTCTAGGGTCAAAGAACAAGGAGATTTGGCCCAAAGACCCAACTGAACCAAGTGAATGAAGTGAACACACAAAATTTGAAATCTCCAAAAAGTTTTAGAGATTGCAATGTTGTGGTGAGCCCAAAGTGAGTTATAACCAAGTAAAAGCATGCACCTGAACTGGAAAGCATGCTCTTTCATTGGAATCAACACTTGGGTTCGAACTCAACATGTACATGAAGATATGAGTTCAAAAATCAACCCATAAATGAGTAAATTTGGGCAATGTTCACATGACCAAATTTACTACAAGCAAAAATTGACCAAAATGGCACATAGAAAATTGGTCGTAGCGTAAAGACAAAAATCGACGACAACCTATGGTGACCATATATGGATAGTAGGGACTATGGAGACCACGAATAATCGAAAGTTCGACCGAAAACTCAATGATAGTGGATCTCCATAGTCACCAAAAGTGAACACATGAAAAATATAAAATTCAAGACACAATCACTAAAATTCATGTGTGGCCCTATGTACAATGAATCACGGCCGAACAAAGTGCATTAACGAAAGAGGACACATGCCACAACACGCACAAACAACACTTAGACTCAAACTCGACACGAGCTTGGAGATCCAAGCTCGAAAAGTAGGCCAATGACAGGCCAAAAATGAGTGATTTTTGGCATAAAATGACTATGCCAAAATGAGCTCAAAAAAGTTTAAAACTTCGAACCAAAAGATGTCGAAAGCGTCGAAACGCAACCAAAACTCGAACATATATTGTTCGTACTCACCAAGTACAAACAAAATGAGCTCTTACTTTTTTTCCGTCGCCACTATATCATGGAGATATAGTGGCGAACTTTGAGCACATGAAAACAAAGTGCTCAAAATGTCGAAACCAAAAAATCGACAATGACGCGACACACAAACTCGACAAAGTGGCATCATGAACACAACAAAAATGCACTATTTATTCATGAAAGTGGGTCCCACCATGGAGTGTGGTGACCCACCACGACCATATCTCGACGTTGCAAAGGGAAGGGAAGGCAAACCAAAATGATTACCAATGTTGGGTTCACCCTGGAATCAATGAAATCAACTTGAGCTTGAGATTCACCATGGTCTCTTCACCACAACCAGAACTCAATTCAATCTTAATAATTACGGCATATCTCCAAACTGGCTTGCAACTCACACAAACAAATAACATACCATTGTAGAGGAGAGTCATGCCATTCCATTGCATCTCTCCTCAAGAGAAATGGATGGAAAATCTCAATTTACGGTTAGGTTGAAGTGACTACATGAAATGCATAAGATATGCATGCCATGCCTAATCTAACAATGGGGGGTAAAAGAAAAAGGCACCGTAAGGTGCCGGCAACGATGCCTAAGCTATCCCCATACTTTAAATGGCTGGGCATCATGACGTTAGGGGGTTTTTGAAAATAGTGGCACCGGAACCTGAACTTTTAATTCCCTATCATAAACCAAGTATTGACTATTACAACCATGCAGTCAGAATTAATTCAGGTCAACAGGATGAAGTTGCCGTAAAGGCCAGTTCATGGTCTCGCGATTTGGGTCGCCAGATCCCAACTGGCAGTTCGCCCGCGAATTGGCGCGACGCCGGTTCACCACCAGGCCGCTGCCAATATTTAACTTCTGTACCTATGCGAATTTAAGGCAAATTCGCATAGGTATCAACAGGGCAATAAATTCCCTAATGATTGATACGAAAGCGGCGGAAAAACACGCCGAGTTCCATGATATCCCTCCTGCAGGCTCAAGTCAAAAGTACAATGAAAGGAAAGGTTAAGGGGGGATGAAGGCTAATGATATCCCCTATCAAATCTCATAGTGTGGGCCTATAATAGCCTACACAAGGGTATGACGGGGGTCAGCACAAAGAGGAGTATGTGTCCCCATAACCGGGGATCAGGCCCCACAGGGGGGGCCGGGGGGCGCAGGGCATGACGGAAACCAAACAGGGTGCATTGCTCCAAGCCAAGCCCGCCAATGGACCTCATATTGTGCAAGCCCCTTCTCCATACTCCCTACGATCAATTGCAAGCCTAACCTTCGTGAAGGAAAGCTTGTGTGGCGATCCCAAAGCGATGCGTTGGGAGCAAGGTGTGTGTTTTGCAATTTTCCATATTTTCATGTGCCCACTTGGAAGGCAGCGCTCGTAACCTTCCAAAGCGCCCCAAGTGGAGCACATATGTGGGATCGAAGGTCATTGGTGTCAAGTCATTATGTTTAGAAGGATTAGTTGATTGCACGATCCATGCCGAAGATATTATAATATAATTGTGCGCCTTTCAAGGCACTTTTGTGTATCTTTGTGCCAATTTTGCCGTTTTTGGCCCGTCATGATGTCAAGTGGCGACCGTGTATTTCAACGTGGCGCTCAATTGACATCATGACTCAAGTATGATATGAGGGTACATACTTCGGTGCCCAACATATCTTGGACCCGGCAAATAACTGCTCTTGGAATTGGCGTACCGTGGCCGCCATGTTGGCGATTTGGGACCATCCCAAATCATGGGCTCACTTGGCGACCCTGCCATTCCCAAAACCGGAGGAGTTGGGCGACGCCCAAAAGATATGTTGGACGCACATGACTTGATACCAATCCTATGGCACACTCCGGTCCAAGTCGGGCATGTGCCTTATTTGCCCCAACCATGAGTGTGCGCATTTTTGGCCATTTTGAGCAATTTTCCACTTTTGCTGCCCGCCGTGCACTATGTTCTAACCCTCGTGCACGCCGGACGCATGAACCAATGGACCATATATGACATGGGTGTTATGGGTAATGGTCCCCATGGTCGACACACCACATGGGCGAAGCGGAGCCACCTTCGTTAAGGTGCTAGCCCAAAGTGAGTGTGGGCAATTTTGCCATTTTGGCATTTGTGGACCCAATTGGGATCGTCACCACGGCGGGTGGCATGGAGATCCTTGAGAGCCAGTGGCATGGGAGTCTTTGTTGGACTCCTGGTGGATCGCGTATGGAATGGCGGATCCGATCTCCAAGCCGGCGTGGAGATATACTATTGGGAGTACCCCGAATTTTGGCTCATTTCGAGCAGCCAAAATGACCCCATTTTGGGACCCCAATTTCCCCCTTCCGTGTGGTCAATTGGCGGCCCCATTTCTCTATGCCCACAGGGAGCCCGGACCTAATTCGAAGTTGTGCACTCAGATAGAAGTCCTAGGTCCTGCCTCCTACCCTGTGAGCTCTTGGCCTTGCCCTGGCCGGGCGAGCCACGCGTGGGAATGACGCCAATTTTGGTGATTTTGGCATCATGACCCCACTTGACGAACACGTGGTGCCCTGATGCCGGGACCTCAGAGGGAACCAGGTTGGGTGAGGGCTCCAGGGAGTTCGTACTCGAGGGCATAGGGTCAGTTGCCTCGTCCCTACCTCTGGCGGGTCCGGACGAGGGGTCAATTTTGGAGATTTTGGAGTTAATATCAGTTTGGGCTGAAACAGCCCATTTTCAGCTACCAACTCCTAGGGGATAATGGCGGAGCCATATCTCTGGCTCAGAGGGGAGTTGGAACCTGCCGTTAAGGGAGCATAGGGAGCCACTGTCGGTTGGCCCAAAACTCCTTGGTTCCCAGGAACTCGCCTGTGGCTGGGCGGGACACCCCCCCTATTGGCAGGGTTTCAGGGTCCGGACTGAGCAGGGCATGGGTTGTGTTTGAGCCCCCGCCCCCACCAGCCACTGAGAGGGTCGGACCTGGGATTGGGATACAAGTTAGGATAGAGTGTCTATTGTCCTGTGATGCCCTTACCCCAGTCCAGTCTTAACCCCATGTGTACATGTCCTGATGTGTTGCTGTACATACTTTCGTTCCCTTGTTGCAGAGTGGCAAGGATCCTGAAACGCTTTGTCACATGACATGAGCGCATTGATGCCCCTGTGAGCGTAGTGCTTTGCCTGCCTGCTCACTTGCGCGTGTCCACCGCAGCGTCCCGTGGACGGACCCCCACGGGAACGCGTCTTTATAGGTCACACTGAGAAGCGTATAATACGTGGGGTGTGGCTTGGTTCCTCCGCCGCAAACACCCCTTCATTTGCCTTTGCTTTACAGGTGGGCAGGTAGGGTGATTGGTGCAGCAGCATACCATTTTTTTCTTGCCCTGCTAAACAAGGGCGCAGATCACACAAACAAATAACTCCGCCTCTGCCTGTGGCAGAGCAGGGAGTCCGACTCCATCGACATCTGCGCCGTGCACGCAAAATTAGCACCTCTTCCCTCCAAGCCCTAGCAGGGGAAACGCATTGTGGCGTCCCCTGTTAGACCACAGTTGCTTAGCAGCGCTGTGTTCTCTTGTCTTCCTCACAGGAGGGTCGTTAGGACCCACGACATGTTCTTCAGCAACACCCAGTAGAGTGTGCGTGTGGGAGTGGTAGTCCTGAGTGGGGGCTTGAGCCAGTTGCAGAAGTGCTCGCCCACCAGGATGGTGCCACTGTAGGGTGTGTAGGACCTGTAGTGTGTGTGTCACTGTCCCACCCGTTTCCTGCAATTTTAGCAGGGTTGGTGGGCAGTGGCAGTGGTTAGGTCAGTGTTTTGGCGACTTAGCAAAACGGCCTTTTCATGCCTTCATAGCTTTTGGCCACCCCTCCCTGTAGTAGACAGATAGGTAGGGAAAACAATACCTGGATTAGTATGCTGGGTATTCCCCAAAGGTTTTGCGCCAGCACAGAAATTGGGCGCTTAGGGGAGGGGAGACCCGGGGCGTACCCCGTGGCATCAATAAGCCAACCCTCCAGGTTTAGCAAGCGTGCAGACTTGGGTATAATTAGGACACCACTTCTGCGGCTTGCTCTCAGGACCTTAGGAATAGCACACTCACACATACGCTTAGGCAGGTAAGGGTAAGGTTCAGTCCCTAGCTTTAGTCTTGGAGGCAAGCGTCTCAGCGAGCCTCAGCAACTCACCAAGGGTGTTCTGGGACAAGTAGTCAACCAGAACTGAGTTTAGGCGTCCCTCAGGTAGAACAAACGCAGAGAAGGGCTCCCAGGTGGCCTCTTCGACTCCAAACCCTTCCCAGAGGGTGAGGAAGCGCCAACCCTGGCGATAGCGGTGGCGTAGGACAGACTTCACCAGGTAGAAGCCCTCCTTAGCCATCTCCTCGGCGTTCATGTCGGGGAGTTCACCTTCAACTTCCATAGGGCTGGCAGCCCCTTGTAGGTCCAGAGCGGCGATTTCCTCGTCGTTCAGCTCCCACTCCTCCCCACAGAGGTCTTCAGGATCATAGTAGCGCTTCAGGTGTTGAGCAGCGCACACCAGCATCCCCCCTAGACGAGGAGAACACCGCACGGTGATACGGTGTCCATCCACTGATAGAATCTTGTACGGCCCGAAGTATGGGTCATCGCTGGTAGAGCGTGGCCAGGCGGGTAGTCGACTGTGGTGCACCAGCACCCAGTCCCCCTGTTGGTAGGTGGCCGGTACTCGGTGCTTGTTCTTCTTGTTCCACTGATGCTCCCTCACTCTCTGGAGCATAGCCTTGGCCTTGTCCACATTCGCTTGTTGCTCTTGGACCCATTCACCCACAGAAGAATGGGTGTCCTCTGGATAGGGGGCATGTAGGAACCATGCCGGGCGCCCTAGGAATAGCTCATGGGGCGAGTAGCCAGTAGCTGAACTCTCTTGGGAGTTCATCATCAAGGATATGACGGGGAGTAGTCTCACCCAGTCTCTGGTGCGTTCAGTTTTGCACCATATCCGTACATTCTCCTTCAGGACACGGATCTGTCGCTCACATAGGGGGTTGCTCGTGTGCGAGTAGGGAATCCCCGTAGACATCTGGACATTGAGGGATCTCGGGACCCTCTTGTACCAACCGGTATCTGAGCGTACTCGTACGTCCTCATCGGAGTTGATCTCCTTGGGCGCCCCATAGACACAAAACCACTCCTCCAGGAGTATCTTGATAGTCTCCTCCCCGGTAATGTGCTTGGTACATGGGAACACCCTGGTAAACCTGGTCAACCCACAGGTTACCACGAGGGCGAAGTCATAGCCCCCGAACTTCGGCATCTCCGTGTAGTCCACGTATAGAACACTGTTAGCACAGTGAGGGATGGGCAGGGTCGAGTAGAGACCTCTGTCCCTGATATCCCCTGGTTTACAGGACCTGCACGGGCACTTGTCCACGATAGGCTGGAGGGTTTTCCGCAGTTGGTCATCAGTCCACGTAGTGTGGAATCACTGCTTGAACAGCCTCAGGGTGCGGTCAGCACCCACATGACCGCTGGACTCATGGGTCCACTTCAGCAGCGCTGGGACTCTGTCACTAGGCACCACAATGCGGTCCTCGTGCCAGAGGTAGCTCTTGTCCCTCTTCCACTGGTCTTGGTTGACCAGGAGGGGTTCAAGGCGTTTCTCCAGGCGCTTGTAGATATCCCCAAACTCCTTCAGGTACTCCGATTGTTGGAGTCCATCCAGGGGGCGTATCATCGTCATGTTGAGGTCCAAGTGGACGTCCATACGGCTGAACGCCTCATTAGCCAGCGCTTCAGACCGGGCACCAATCAGGGCGTCGAAGTTGTTGCGGCTGATGTAGTCGGCACACTCGTTCTTCACTCCCTGGATATGGTGTACCGTCAGCCGTAGTTGACTGAGGTAGGTCCACCAGCGCCGTAGCTTGGCCTTCTCAGGTGGAAGCCCTTCTGGAAACTGCGGACCGGTTCTTGGTCACACAGCCAGACCACAGGGTTACTCCCCAACAGTCGTGCTTGTGAGGATAGGGCCAGCATACCCGCGAGCAATTCCTGCTCATAGGTGGACTAGTTCCCCCTGGCCTGGTTCCACTTCCAGTTCCAGTGGCCCAGAGGTACTAGGACCCACTTGTCGTCAGGGTAGCTGTGCTTGAGGGTTCCATCTCGGTTGAGACCTTCCGTCCCCCATTGGGAAATGGCCGAGTCAAACTCCTCCTTCTCTGGTGCTTGCCATTGGAACAACGTTCCACCACCGCCCACATTGCTGGCGTCGGTCACCAGGATAATCTCCCCTTGTGCCCTAGGCAGGCCCAAGCACTTAGCGTTGGCTACCTTGTCTTTGAGCTCGTCAAATGCTTGTTGCTCTTGTGGGCCCCAGCGCCAAGTAGTACTCTTCTTGATCAAGTCCGTCAGAACGGCGCTGGTGTAGGTGAAGCTTTTGATGTGGCGGCGATAGAAGTTGCACGCCCCAATGAAACTGCGTACATCATGAAGTCCTTTCTTGGGGTCTTCGTGTCGTACCTTGGCATCCATCAGGGGTTTGGTCTTAGAGGCCGCTGGGGTCCACCACCCATAGCCAACATCAAACCCCAGGTACTGCATGGTCTCCTGCATGAACTCACACTTCTCCAGCTTGAGTCTTGTGTGGTTCTCCTGGCAGACCGCAAAGAACTCACCCAAGAAGATTGGGTGATCCTCCTGGGTATTGGTCCCGAGGCATACATCGTCGATGTGAGCCTCCATCTGGGCACCACGGGATATGAGCTCCTGCACCTTAGGTCTCCTTCGTAGGATGGACAAGATCTTGTTCATCAGCTTTTGGAATGAAGCGGGAGCATTAGGCACGCCAAACGGCATGACCCTCCACTTGAACACCCTCCCCTGAGGGGTGATGAAGGCCAGTAGTTCCTGTGCGTTGGGCGTCAGGTCCACTTGCCAGAATCCGCTCCTCTTGTCCATTTTGGTCTTGTAGCGACAGGAGGCTATCTTCTCCAGGGTAGACTCCATATTGGGAATGGACCCTGAGTGGTTCAGCGTTTTCTTGTTCAGCTCTCCGTAGTCCACTACCAGCCGTTTGGCTGTAGACCCAGGTTTAGCCACCAGGAAACAGGGGCTGCAGTGTAGGGGGTAGTCCCCGTCCTTGTACTCCAGGACTAGGCCAGCATCGATACATTCTTGTATCTGTCGCTCAATCTCGCCGGCCTGCTCTTTAGGAGCTGGATGGGGTCTCCTCCGGATCTTGTGACCCACGAACTCGGGTTTCAGCTTGAGGTCCATCTGTACCAGCTTGTCGCATGAGGCTGGAGGGGGTAGTTCTCCGAACACCTCCAGATAGGTCCTTATAAGCTTCTGTACCCGCGGGTCCAATAGCTTGATTTTGTCCTCCATGTCCTCGTCAGAGTGTAAGTTGCTTGCCCCCTGAGTAATAGACGTCGGGAGGTGGTCCTCCACCGACTCTTCGCCCGTGGTAGTGTCCTTCAGCCCTTGGTAGGCATATAGAAGGTCTTGTTCAACCATCTCCGGTGGACGATGGCAACATAGGCACGCTCGAGGGGGTTCACATACACATTCCTCCGAGAGGTCGTCCTCCTCAGGGGTCCTCACATGGGCATACCACACGCTCTTCATAAGCTTAAGATCTACCTCCCTTTGCCAGGTGGTGATCTTCTGTTCGAGGTCCTCCTTCAATTTGGAGAGATCTCCCATACTTCCTTGCTTCAGTGGCCATGAGCTGCGGGTAGGCTTCGCGTAGCATAGCTTTTTCGCCACCAACTTCCTCTTGGAATCCACATACTCCCTTAGCCTGGAACGAGGGTCCAGCTCTTCGTCCACGGGGTCTTCCACCCTCATGGAGAGTAGGGGTTTTAGTGGGGCGACATACTCGGCGTTCTCCACTTCCTCCACACAGGTCTGCACGAAGAAGGCGTCGTGCTCAGTTTCGTCATCTGAGTGGATAGAGCTAGGTAGCTCAGATAGTCCACACTCAGAGACTCCATCAGGAACAGGTACATGGCAGGAATAGTTGGGGGCGTTGGTGTCAGTCACGACGTAATCATCTCCTCCGGGTGTAGTCTCAACAGCATCTTGAGGTCGTAGGCGATCCTTCAAGTCACCCAAGGCGAGTCCGTCGCTTTCTCGTTGTATAGCCTGGACCAGAGTCGGGTCCAGATCCTCCCAGGGGATGGTGGTAAGACCTCCGTCCACCACGCTCAGCATACTCCCCCATCCGGGTTTCCCAATAGGCGTCTTACGCCCCAGAGGCACGTAGATGGCCTCATCAGGTAACCGAACAGAGCTGATAGTCAGCCTGTCCAGGAGGTTTCGCCAGTACTCGTTGCCCCCATGGGCTCCCCAATCGGGGGAACACAGGACCATACGGGAACGTTCCAAGGCCACCTTGGTCAGCACCTTCCCCAGTTCACTGAACCTGGGGTTCCCGTAGTCCATCCCGAAAGAGGGCCAGTAAAATTTGTAGCTGCAGTTCTTCCCCTTGCTGCAGTAAAGGTCCAGTACATGCTGCTTGTCGCTGGCGAACAACTCCACACTCAGGTCTCCTCTAGAGTAACCCAACTCCTTCAGACCTTGGTCTAGGACTTCCCCCAATAGTTGATAGTCCTCAGTTTTGGAGGCCGCCATCATGTTCGAGGGCTCCTCCTTCGATAGCCTCAGGTAACTCGAGGTATGTTCCGATTGCTCCAGTGGCACAGACTCTCTGCCACTGCCGTGGTCCACGTAGAGGAGGTAGGGCGCTTGCAGCGTCAGGGATTGTATCTGGGAGTGCTGTACGAAGAAGTCAGTCCCCAGTACAAAGTCGAAGGCCTCAGTGTCCATCACATAGAACCGATGAAAGGTAGTCCGGGAGCCCATTGGTACCTCCACTTCACAGTCCCCGCAGCTGTGCACCACATGTCCATCCCCCATGCGTATAGCAGCGGTGGTCATGGTGTTCTTCAGGCTCCCAGAAGGTAAAATATTCTTGGCCACTATAGATATCGTGGCGCCAGTGTCCAATACCCCCAGGTATTGAAGCGGTACCCAGAACCCCATGGCTAGGTTACGGTCTCCGGTCCACTAACCCCATGCACGGAAGGGAAGACGCCCGTTGACGCTCCGTTCCGTGCCGTAAAGCCCCGCATCGGCAACCGATGCACCGCCAGCGGATATTTGTATATCAGAACATCAGGAATCAACAGGGTTTTATTTTCATATTGTTTCCGTCAAGTTTTACGCTTCCGTTCTGATATTCACTGTTTTGACTGCTGGCGGTTGGATCGCGACTTTACCGTAACCGCCAGTTTAACTGTTTATAATGGAAATTTTAACGCTATCCGTCACGAAGGCTCCAAAGCCTTCAGGAACTGCATGGATGCTTCCGCAATTTTCACATCTTACACTCGCAACCTTAATCCGAATTTTTCAGGATGTCGAAATCGGATTTTCGACTTCGACATCCCCGCACGTGATTTGACCTCTTTCGAGTGGACCTACGTGCTTCCCTATGCACGAATCAACCTTCCTTTTATCTTGCCCTCCATTTGACTCAAAGATATGGGCAAAACAAAGTTGATTCGTGAGGCCACTTGTGAGGGTCATATCTCGTGCCGCTTGCGAGTATTGACGATAAGGAAACGTGGGATGTATTCACAATACTCCCGACGTAATTTAGGAAGCATTATATGCCTTGCGTTTCCACACGTGCGCGCTAGTGTAATGGATCATGGTCAAGAGGGTAGAGTTTGCGTTATAACTCTTTGGCCATGACATTGCGTGCGTTAAGATAACTTTCGAGTGTAGCGCGCAAGTGTTGGTGTTGCATAGGAACTCTCCTTGAGTTCCTATGAGCGATTGACACGAAGTTATGCCCTTGGAGGGGCATGACATATCGTGGTGGGAGCTACCTTTTTGGGCAATATGGAGTATGTGCCTTGTGTTGTGTTGCGGGCCCATTTGGCGGGTCCATTGCTCCAAGCCGAACCCGCCAATGGACCTCATATTGTGCAAGCCCCTTCTCCATACTCCCTACGATCAATTGCAAGCCTAACCTTCGTGAAGGGAAGCTTGTGTGGTGATCCCGAAGCGATGCGTTGGGAGCATGGTGTGTATTTTGCAATCTTCCATATTTTCATGTGCCCACTTGGGAAGTAGCGCTCGTAACCTTTCAAGGCGCCCCAAGTGGGGCACATATGTGGGATCGAAGGTCATTGGTGTCAAGTCATTGTGTTTAGAAGGATTAAGTGATTGCACGATCCAAGCCGAAGATATTATAATATAATTATGCACCTTTCAAGGCACTTTTGTGTGTGCTTGTGCCAATTTTGCCATTTCTGGCCCGTCATGATGTCAAGTGGCGACCGTGTATCTCAACGTTGCGTTCAATTGACATCATGACCCAAGTATGATATGAGGGTACATACTTCGGTGCCCAACATATCTTGGACCCGGCGAGTAACTCCTCTTAGGCTTGGCATACCGTGGCCGCCATGTTGGCGATTTGGGACTATCCCAAATCATGGGCTCACTTGGCGACCCTGCCATTCCCAATATCGGAGGAGTTGGGCGACGCCCAAAAGATATGTTGGACCAATATGACTTGAGACCAATCCTATGGCACACCCCGGTCCAAGTCGGGCATGTACCTCATTTGCCCCAACCATGAGTGTGCGCATTTTTGGCCATTTTGAGCAATTTTCCACTTTTGCTGCCCGCCGTGCACTATGTTCTAACCCTCGTGCACGCCGGACGCATGGACCAATGGACCATATATGACATGGGTGTTATGGGTAATGGTCCCCATGGTCCACACACCACGTGGGCGAAGCGGAGCCACCTTCGTTAAGGCGCTAGCCCAAAGTGAGTATGGGCAATTTTGCCATGTTGGCATTTGTGGACCCAATTGGGATCGTCACCACGCCAAGTGGCATGGAGATCTTTGAGAGCCAAGGGCATGGAAGTCTTAGTTGGACTCCCGGTGGATTGCGTATGGAATGGCGGATCCGATCTCCAAGCCGGCGTGGAGATATACTATTGGGAGCACACCGAATTTTGGCTCATTTCAAGCAGCCAAAATGACCCAATTTTGGGACCCCAATTTCCCCCTTCCGTGTGGTCAATTGGCGGCCCCATTTCTTTAAACCCATAGGGAGCCCGGACCCAAATCCAAGTTGTACACTCAGATAGAAGTCCTAGGTCCTGCCTCCTACCCTGTGAGCCATTGGCCTTACCTTGGCCGGGCGGGGCACGCGTGGGAATGACGCCAATTTTGGTGATTTTGGCATCATGACCCCACCTGACTCATCCGTGTTGCCCTGATGCCGGGATCTCAGAGGGAACCAAGTTGGGTGAGGGCTCCAGGGAGTTCATACTCGAAGGGCACAGGGTCAGTTGCCTCGTCCCTACCTCTGGCGGGTCCTGACGAGGGGTCAATTATGGGGATTTTTGAGTTAATTTCAGTTTGGGCTGAAACAGCCCATTTTCAGCTACCAACTCCTTGGTGATAATGGCGGGGCCATATCTCTAACTCAGAGAAGAGTTGGGACCTGCCGTTAAGGGAGCATGGGGAGCCACTGTGGGTTGGCCTTGGAGCCCATTAGTTCCCAGGAACGCGCCTGTGGCTGTGCGGGACACCTCTCCCATTGGCAGGGTTTCAGGGTCCGGACTGAGCAGGGCATGGGTTGTGTTTGAGCCCCCGCCCCTACCAGCCACTGAGAGGGTCGGACCTGGGATTGGGATATGAGTTGGGACTGAGTGTCTATTGTCTCTTGATGCCCTTACCCCAGTCCAGTCTTAACCCCATGTGTACATATCCTGATGTGTTGCTGTACATACTTTCGTTCCCTCTTTGCAGAGTGGCAAGGATTCTGAAACGCTTTGTCACATGACACGAGCGTATTGATGCCCTTGTGAGCGTAGTGCCTTGCCTGCCTGCTCACCTGTGCGTGTCACCGCAGCGTCCCGTGGCTGGCCCCCCACGGGAACGCGTCAAAAGCGTTTCACCGCCGCGGGGTTACCCAGCCCTCGCGTGCCACTCGGGGCCACCAACACCGAGCAGCGCGTCGCAACAGCGCGGCGCAGCTCGCAGCTCACAGCGCAGCGCAGCGTCTCGCAGCGCAGCGCAGCGGCTCGCAGCGCCTCTCAGCGACAGCGCCGAGTTCGTCACGGAGCCCGCAGCGCCGTCCAGAGCATCGCCCTGACCGCGCAGCGACCGTGAAAGAGGTGCACAGACCAGGACTCCTGCATCAGCCCCATCGGCCGACCCGGAGTCCCATCGGCCGACCAGCAAGGCCGCGTCAACCACCTCCACAACCACCGGCTGACCAGCACCAGCCGCACTTCCAATCAAGTGCTGCAGCACCCTCCTCAACAACCACAACCAGTTCGTTGAGTTGAACGAGTGCACGTCAAGGACCTCAAGACCAACTACGCCCCCGCTGCCATGGTGAATTGGCAAGGAGCGGGTAGGAGGTGGCCGCAGCCCCACCCCCATGTGGCGCGCCTGCTGCGCGGATTGCTGTGGGACCAGCAGTACCGCTACAGCAATCCCCAGTGCGAAGGCGGCATGCCCGGGAGCTTCGAGCTCCGCGAGGACATGGGGGAGGACCGCCTGCGGGCAGTGGAGGAGTGGCTGCGAGCGGAAGGGTACGAGTACCGCTTCCGCCGCAAGCGATGGAGGACGTGGACCTGGCCGGACAGGCCCGGCGAAGGGCTGCGTCCCGACGGGATTGAGGAGGACGAGGACCCCAACGCCTACCCGTCGGGCGCCTCGATCAACGTCTCCCTGTGGGACGTGATCGAGAAGAACTTCCCGGAACCGGGGAGCGAGCGCAGGCTGCAGGGCAGCAGCAGCGCGTCTCCGGCGACGGAGAAGCGGTCCGCCGGGGACAGGAAGCGGGACCGGAGGTGGCGGGAGTACCAGGAGTCCCTGGCCGCCGAAGCCGCCCAAGGCGCCAAGGGCGGAACCCCAGCCCCCAGTCCCCAACGGGCCAATGGTGGTCATCACCCCGGCTCCACCACCCTTGGCGACTACATCAAAGTCGCCAGGCAGTCCAAGGCCAAGCCCCGTCCGCTGCTCCTGAAGCCCCAGCAGGCCTCAGCAGGCCCCAGCAGCGACGTGGAGTCAGCCCACCGCGGGAGGATGCCGGCCGACCAGGCCAGCTCCAGCAGCAGCGCCACTCCCGCCCAAAGGGACGTGGCGCGCGCCTGTGAGCGCGTCTGTGGGGCGCCCTGCAACCTTCGGGTTGCCCGGCAACGGGCCACGCAGCAGAACGCTGCCGTGGAGGGCGCCATCGGCATCGCCCATGAGGAGGCCACCGAGTGGGGCAGAGGCATGGACTACCACGCCTCGAAAGTGGCAGCCATCGCGGCCGGTCTCACGGCTGCGGCCGCCCATGAGGCAGTGGCTGCCCGGATCAGGGCAACCGACGAGGAAGCCCGCCGGACGCAGGAGGCCATTGCCTGCAAGGAGGCCGAGGTGAAGGCGCTGGAAGAGGCGCTTGCCCAAGAGAGGGCAAAGAAGGAGGCGGAGGAAAGGGCCCACGCCGAAGCAACGGCTAAGGCCCAGGAGGACGCCGGCAAGAAGGACGCCATCGAGGCCGCGCGACGGAAGGTCGCTGAGGAGAAGGCCAAGACGGAGGCGGAGCTGGCAGCGTTGGAAGCGCAGAAGGCGCAGCTGCAGCAGGCCCGGGAAGCCGAGGCGGCTCGTGCTCGGGAAGAAGCCGAAGCGCGAGCTGCCGCAGCCACCGCCGCCGCAATGGAGGAGGCAGAGGCCAAACTCCACCGCGAGACTCCCCCGGGAGGATCACGAGTGGAGACCCTTCGAAAGCTTTTCGAAGGGGACGCCTCCTCCAGGATGACGCTGGATGAGGCGGACACGGGCAGCAGTGGGAGCAGTGGCACCACCGCCCATCGACGGAGGAAGGGCAAGGGGAAGACCCCCGAGAGGCCGCGGAGGCCAGCGGCTCGTCACCCCCATGACAGTGACCCCTTCTTCACCGCCAGTGACGGGAATGAACAAGGCCGCCGGCATCGCCAAGTGGTGGCTTGGACGGGCGGAGACATCCCCATGGAACCGGTAGGTGAGGATGAGGATCTCCCTCCTCCCTACCGGAGCTCGGAGTCTTCAGAGACCGAGACGCCCAGGTGGGGCGACATGGGCGAGGATGACGACATGGACTTCGGCATCACGAAGAGGCGCCCATCCTCGGACCCACCGAGGCAACCCGGCGGAGACCCACCGGGACCCCCTGGCGGAGGACCATCAGGACCCCCTGGAGGACGCCCACCGAGTGGACCCCCTGGAGGCGGACCACCGGGCGGGGGAGGACCCCCTGGACCGGGCGGACCCGGCGGAGGCCCTCCTGGAGGACCCCCTGGGGACCCCGACGACCCACCAGGGAACGGCGACCCGGATACCACCTGGCGGTGGATTGTCTACCTCCGCAGGAGGGTCTTTTCCCTCGAGTGCGAGGTAGACACGGGCAAGGTCGATATGGCTCGCATTTCCGGGGTCGCCGCGCGCGCGCAGAAGGAGCTGGACATCGCCAGGGCCGAGACCAAGTCGCTAACCAACGTCGTCAGCGGCCTGCAGGAGAGGCTGGATGCGCTGGAAGCCCGTGGGAGCGTCGGCAGCGACCACCCACCCCTGGAGTCTGGCTCGTCGGACGACGGCTGGGGACCCAGACCAGGTCCAGGCAGACCCCACGCCCCCGGCGGAGCCCCCAGGAGTCGCCCCAGCGCCAGTGCCCCCTCTCTCACCGCCCCCTCTCACCACAGCGCGGGCCGCCGCAACGAGCGCGTGCCGCCCGGCAGTGGCAGTGAGGAATGGCGCGATGAGTGGCTCAGCGCGGACTACCACAACCGCCGTGCTCCACCGCGGACGCCTGTACGCCCCCGACGCCCGGCACCAGCCCCGGTGCCAATCCCCAGGGCTGGAGGACGTTATGGTGGACTCAGGGATGAGGTCCCCAGAGGAGACGTGGAGTGGGATGTCGGCGAGGGTGAGGACCTGGACCTGGACCTGGAGGAGTTCGACATCAGCCCGCCGCGTGGTGTACGGCGGGAGGCCGCTGAACGCAGCCGCCGGCGCCGTGATGAGGATGCATACATGGATGCAGTACGGCGTGAACATTTTCGTTCAGCGTACGTGGAGGAACCGCGGCGTAGCCACAGGGGTTCCATGGAGGAGATGGACGTGGCGGCCGTGGGAGTCCGTGGGCGAGGCCGATGGGAACCTCGGTCGACCTCGCGGCCGGCGTTCATGGTCTCTAAGGCCGCGGATGCCGCCGTGTGGGAAGACTTGAAGGACATCAAGCCCCCCATGTACGACGGCAACCCCCTCAACCTCGACCGCTTCTTGGAGAAGCTGGACGATTGGGGGCTGACCGTCACTGAAGACCTGCCTTCCGCTGATGCGGAGAAGTATGTCTTCAAACGGTTCAGGTACCGCCTGCCGGAAGTGCTCGGAGAGCTATACTTCTTGGCGACCAAGGAGGGGAAAATCAAGACCCTCAAGGAAGCCAAGAAGTGGCTCAACGAGCAGGAGCGGGTGGACGCTCCGCAGGTGGCGGCCAAGCGCTGGAAGTCCATCAAGCTTGAGCATGATGGACGGGAGATCCGCCTACGAGAGTGGCGAGACTTCCCAGGGAAATACACCCTCTTCCGCCGCAACGTGGAGGATTGGAACGAGGGTGACGAGCAGGCTCGCCTGCTCTCCATGCTGCCGGAAGCATGGATCAAGAGGGTCACCAAGGAGGAATCCAAGAGGGCCAAGTCCAACCACACGGTCAAGATGATCCTCCCCAAGGAGTATCATACGAACGTGGTGGCTTGGGCGAAGAAGAACGTGGCCCGGGATGTCAAACGGCACTCCCTGCGGAACGCTCTTCTCATCACCGTCTCGGGCGATCGCGAGAAGACCGCGATGTGGCGCCTTGACGATTGTGAGTTGAGCGGCCAGACCATACGTCTGCAGCCCATCCCGGCGCGGATGAGCTGCGACGAGATCCTGGAGTGGGTTGGCGAGGAAGTACTCAAGGAGTACCGAAACCTCCACCACACCCGCGGGTTGAGGCCCGGCGACCGCGACGTCAACTACGTTGGCGAGGGACCTGGCGGGGAAGATGCCATGGACCCAGCGGGAGCCGGCGGCGATGAGACTCTCGTCGACGATGACGACGACGATGAGCCCGCCGAAGTGGCCGTTTGCGCCTTCGTGGCCAAGAACCTGAACGCAGGGAGCAAACCGGGAAACTGGAAGCCCCTGCAGCAGGGTTGGAGGAAGCAGGAGAAGAGAGACCCTCGCCGTATTGGCGACCCTCCGCTGTCCTTTGGGGAGTTCATACGAGCTCACCCTCAGGGCTGTTTCGTGTGTTATGGGAGGAAGCGAGGCTTCAACCATGACCATCGAACATGCCCCATCCACAAGGCCGACACGGACGCTTACAAGAAGGCGCACGGGTCGAAGAAGCGTGCGCCCGCGGGTATCCGGGAAGCCAAGATGGAGGTGGACAAGGACGAGCTGGCCAAGCTGATGTCGTCGGTGGGGACCGAATTGGCCAAGGAGATCCAGGAGATCAAGCGGAACTGGGTCCCCAGATCGGACAACAAGAACAAGGAGAACAACCAGCATGACCAGAACAAGGACAAGGACAAGAACAAGGGTAAGAAAGGGGGAAGGAAGAAGGGCATCAACGACGTTGAGGCCGAGGAGAACACCCCCTCTTCCACAACCGACGCCCCCTAGCGGAGCCCCTGCAGCCAAGGGCCCCAGCTAGGGCGGTCGCAGGATGGTGACGTGGGAAGCGCCGAACCATCCCAGTCGGGAGTCGATAAGCACAAGGGGACTGCCGCGGGCGGAAGGCCCGGTCCGGCGCCCAGTCGCGGAGGCGGGGTGAGGGCAAGTGAAGGCACGAACCCTTGCACCCGTCCGTCCTTCGCGACCAAGAATGTGTTTGATGTACTACAGGATCTATCCGAGAGTATCGGAGGATCACCCGGACCGCAGCTGGATGCTGCAGATGGGCAGCCTGAGCCCATTGTCCACGACCTGCACCAGTCGCTTGTGGAGCTTCTGGAACGGCCGGAGATCCTGAGTTTGCACGCCGTGCGCCGTGTCGGTCGCGAGCCGCAGTTGCATCTTAAGGTCCGTGCCTTATGCGGGGAAGTGGAAAAGGTTTTCGACGTGTTGGTCGACACGGGAGCTCAGGTCAGCTTGGTCAAGGCTGGCCTACTTCCACCAGAGTGTCTGACCGACAGTCGGAAACCTGTCAGGCTGAAGGTGGCGAACGGCCAGTACATGGTGGGAGGCACGAAGGAAGCGGCCATTGGGCTGCAGTTCGTGAACCATCGTGAGCTGAGCCGCCCAGACCTCGGCAAGGAAATCCTCCTGCACGGTAGCTTCTACGAGGCCGAGATGGACTGGGACATGATCGTCGGGTACGACTTCATGATGGAGACGGACTCCGGCGTCCTCCCGGCCCAGGCTTCCATGACCCTGTACCAGGACGACCAACTCTCGTGGCTTTCGTCACCTGAGCACCATGTGGAATGCCAATGGATCCACCCCGAACGCAATCAGCTCGAAGTGGCCGCGCTGGACACTGAGCCAACTGGTCCTGCAAACCAGGAGTACGGCGTAAGGCCGGAGGTGGCGAGCCGAGTTGTCGCGGACTTGGGAGCTTCGGATCTGGCCCTGGATGCGTTCTCTTCAGGAACCTCCGCCCATCTGCGGCTGTGTGAGAAGTACTGGAGCGCACAGGACTCCGCGTGGAAGAAGCACTGGGGTCCGCATCAGGGACTGATGTGGATCCATTGCCCCCGTTGGGACATTCCAAGAGCGATAGCGAAGATTCGCAAGGACCGCTCCAAGGCAGTGCTGGTTGTTCCTATGGGATGCACCGAGGAGGAAAGTACCCGGCATTGGGGAGCCTCATTGACCAACATGACCTTGAACAAGGTCGTCCTACCGGCTGGTGAGAGTGTCTATCAGGACGCTAAGGGACAGCCCATGCCACCCCAGAGATGGCCAACAGAATTCCACTATGTGGATGGGGGCCTTGATCAGGCCGACACCACGGACTTCGTGTGTGTCAACCGTATCATAGCAGAGCCTTGGAGGCAATGCTTTGCGGTTCCCCCTGTTGACATCGAAGAATCGGACTCTGAAGACCCCCTCACTGAAGAGGAGTGGGATCTGGTTCAGGGGTATATGGATCAGCCCTTTCACGACTGGGGGAACCAGCGTGAGGGCAAAGGCCAGGACAAAGCCTGGTGGGAAGTGGACTCAATCGTCTCCGGTTCCTATAACGGGAATACCTTCGTACAGAGGGTGCCGGATCACATGTCCAGCCAAGACGAGCCGCCTGGCGGTAACCCACCCACCTACGGCGATCTGTTCCGAGGCAAGACCAGGGATGGCCCTTTGGGCCACCTGGGAAGACCACCTGAGCCGAAAGCGAGCGGGGTCGCTACCCCTCAAGTAAGCTCCGTGGTTCAAGTGCCCGGAAAAGCCAAGGCGGAGTCCGATGACTGCCCCAAGATCCAGGCATTGAGGGCCAGGCTGAAGCAGAAGTATGGTGACACCTTCTTCAGCGGTAAGCCTGTGTTTCCCCCACCGGTGCGTGGACCGTATGGCGAGGCCAAGATACGACTGAAGCAGGACCCCCGTGTGTATCGCCACCGGGAGTTTGCCCTGAGGGGCGAGAGGAAAGAGGCCATGGAGAAGATCCTCCGTGACTTCATCCAGAGAGGCTGGCTTGAGCCGTGCCACTCCGAGTGGGCCTCTCCCTGCTTCGTCTTCCCCAAGAAGGTTGCCGGTGAGTGGCGGCTCGTGGTCGACTACCGCGGCCTGAACGCCCAAACGCAGCACGACAGCTATACGCTGCCCCTCATTGAGGACATGCTGCAAAAGCAACACCGGCGGAGGATGTTCACGGTGATTGACCTGAAACATGGTTATCATCAGATGCCTCTCGCCGAAGAGTCCCGTGCCTGCACAGCCATGAGCACTCCACTTGGACCTCTCCAGTGGAAGGTGATGCCCATGGGCGTCACCAACGGCAATGCGGCTTTTCAGCGGATGCTGGAGAACCTGCTTGAGCCGGTGCGCGACTGTGCGGACCCCTTCGTGGACGACGTGATCATCGCGTCCGGGGACCCCAGCATGAGCTACGAGGAGCTCCTGGAGGCACACGAGAGGGACGTCACTCGAGTGCTGGACCTTCTGGTTCGGCACAAACTCACGGGCAGCAGTGACAAGGCCACCATTGCGGTAAGCGAGGTGGTCTTCGCTGGCCACGTAGTTGGGAACGGGCAGCGAAAGCCCATACCTGGCAAGGTGGCTGCGATTGAGCACTGGGAAAAGCCCAAGACGGTCTCTGAGCTACGGGCGTATCTGGGGTTCTGCAATTACTACTCGGGGTATATCAAAATGTATGCCGAGTAGTCAGCCCCCATGACGACCATGCTCAAGGGCAACCGAGAGGAGACCAAGAAGGGGTCCAAGAAGGCTCTGGTCTGGACACCTGAGTCCGACCGTGCCTTTGAGGGGATGAAGCAGGCGCTGCTATCCGCAGTGGGTCTGCACCTCGTGGATCCCGACCGAGGGTTCGTCCTACGCACCGACGCTTCCGACTACGCCATTGGCGCTGTGTTGGAGCAAGTGCTTGACGACGGGAGGCACGTGCCCGTGGCCTTCTGGAGCCGAGTCCTGGCGGAAGGCCAGAGACGGACGTGGACGCCCCGTGAAAAGGAGGCGTATGCCATCGTCATGGCTCTCAGGAAATGGGCTGGGTACATAGCCCTCCATCCCGTCACCGTCTGCACCGACCATCAGAGTCTGCAGTCGTGGCACAAGGAGCACGTGGACACCCCCTCAGGTCCCGCCTCCCGACGGGCAAGATGGCACGAGACCTTGGCCAAGTTCGACCTTACGGTTGTTTATATTCCTAGAAAGGATAACACCGTGGCGGACTGTCTCAGTAGGTGGGCCTATCCCGCCAGCAAGGGCATGCAGGACATCTCTGCCCATGGCGATGAGGCTGAGACCGCTGAAGCCAAGAGGATCATTGAAATGGAGCGCCTGATGGAGGAGGAGGGTGCTAAATGCTTCGTCTTCATGGCCACGGATGCCCCCCTCGCAACGAGGGTCAGCAGAGCGGTCAGAGTACTCGCCCCTGAGGGAGCTGAGTCCGACAAGCACCTCTTCCCAGAGTCTTGCCTCCAGGACGACTGGACCGACGATTACGCCAAGTCTGAGGCCTTTGCGGCCGAGTATAGGACTGTGACCGACCCTGACGACGGGCAGAAGTGGCCAAAGGGGCTGACTGAGGAAGATGGCAAGCTCTACCGGAATGGTAAGCTGCTAGTACCAGAGTCCCGGGTGCTCGGGCTGTGTGAAGCTTGGTACCACCACATGCTGCACCCAGGGGTCAAGAAGCAAGCTCTTGACATGCAGCGTCGGTTCGAGATCGACCATATCCTTCTCTACACCGCCATCAAGAAGGTCAGGAAGGGTTGCTCGGTCTGTCAGGCCTGCAATCCCGATAACCGGAACGTCAAGGGGGAAGCCCAATGGACCCCGGTTCCTGACCAGCCCATGGAGAGCGTGGCCATGGACGTCTTCTCCATGCCCGAAGTGCACATTGGCAAGGAGACCTTTGACTGTGTGGTTCTCTGTGTGGACCGCCACAGCGGCTACGTTGTAGCCGTTCCGGCACGCAAAAAGGGGTTGCTTGCCAGAGAAGTGGCAGTCATGATGATTCGTCATTGGCTGACCGTCTTTGACATCCCCCGCACCATTTGCAGTGACCGAGGGCCCCAGTTTACTGGTGGCTGGTTCAAGGCTATGTGTTCCCTCATGGGAATACGTCATGCCAAGAGCGTCGCCTATCTCAGCCGGTCTAACGGCCGTGCTGAAGTGGCTGGTCGGCAGCTGTTCGAGAAGCTGCGCAAGATCCACATGACCAATCCACGTCGGAACTGGTTTGAGGAGATGTGGCCTGCTCTGAAGGCCCATCATGACACCCCCACTCCGGGCGGTTTGTCCCCTCACCAGATTCTGTTCGGCAGGGACCCCCTGGGTAGGGGACTTCCCTTGTCTGGTGATGGCATGGCTATGGATGCCAAGGAGTTCTTCGCGCGGCAAGAGCAAACGGCGCGGGACATCCGCCAGCAGCTTGAGAAGGAGCATGCTGAGCGTCAGAAGTCCGCCCCGAGCTCGACAGCGCAGAAGTTCAGGGTGGGAGACCCGGTGTGGGTGATCAGACCCCGCCCTATGGGCACCCACCGCACCAAGACCTGGTTCACACCCGGCGAGGTGGTCCGCAGGATTGGTGAGGACACCTACCGCATCAAGGTGGGTCACAGACAGTTCCGGGAACGCCACGAGAGTCAACTCCGTGTGCGGGAACCCGACCTCCGTGGCCAACATGTGTCCCTGAGCTATGCCGCACATGAGGCTGATTCGGATGATGACTATGCCGAGCAGGACGACTATACTGTCGAGAAGATCCTGGCTCAGCGTCCGAAAGCCTCGGCACCCGGAGGTCTGGAGTTCAAGGTTCGTTGGCGAGGCTATGGGCCGTCCCACGACACCTGGGAACCCGTCTCCTCGTTCGTGCCGCGGGTCAATACTCCCTTCATGGAGTACATCCGCAAGCACAAGACCAAGATCCACGTTTCGGACTTGGCAGCACTCACCCTGGCGATTGCAGCCAGGGGTGCCTGATCAGCGCCCTGAGCTCTCCCCTGATGCGTCTTGAGCGCTTGTGAGGCCGACGAATCGTCCCTTACTTGCTTGCTCTCTTCCATCTTTCGGTGACAGAGTGGCCGTATGCCACCCCCTGCTGAATCCAAAGGGGGATGGCCCCTCTCTTTCTCTTTTTCTATTCGTCACTCACCCCCCTGCTGAATCCTTGGGAAACCAGGTAGGGCGACTGACCTTCACACTTTCTGAGCTCTTGGGGCCTTGAAGCCCATACGACGTTGCGCAACGGATGCCGCTGTCATCGGCATTGCGATTTTTGAGTGTGTGGTCTGGTTCCATGGCATTTGCGGAATCCAGACCAGTCGACGTGTGTCTCGAGACTATATATGCCTGAACTCAGGCGTTATCCTGTCCACCCTCCTGCATTTGCCTTATCCTGACCGTGGCGTGGTTTGGCACTCTGTTCAGAGTGTGTTTACACACCTATTTACCCCGCTTGTTTTGCTTTTCTGCCCTCCAGGATATGTGCATCTGTATGTTGCTGTCTTCAGCCCATCACCGGAGTGTGGACTGTTTTTCACTGATCGAATACGAAGGCGCCTTGAGTCGCCTATACATGTTCATACAGCCTGGTCCAGCCTGGACCAGTACCCGAATACAGATTCTACTGTTTGAGTGCCCGTGATACCGTGTTGCCCTATTCGCTGTGTATGTCGAGATCCTGATGGCGCCAGGCGGGAAGCCCAGTTGCCTGACTACACTCCCAGCGGTCCGCCACTGTCAGTCCCAGTGTGAGCCTACCGATTCGCAGACGCACTTGCATTCGGATGGCGGCCTCCGGTGCTCCTGACCTCGGTCAGTCTGCCTGGGAAACTGGTGGTTTGAGGAGTCGACGCCTCCGCCCACACTGCATGAGGACTCCCTCATGTATGGCCTTCGTGGCAGTAGGGCGAGGGAAAAGACGGCCTTGATGCCCGATCGGTTCAGGAGGAGTTCCCTTAAGATTTGGGGTTCTTAAGGAGTTCGACTATGGCACTCTGGACTCGCGTCGTATCGATATGGACATGGTGCGCCCGAGGAAGGACCCGTGGGGACTCTCCCCAGTCGGCGGGCCTTGGGAAGCTTGGGGTAGCCTGATGGATCTTTGTGGTCGCTCTCGACTTGTGGGACCACCTCGGTCGTCGTGTGTCGCCTATGTTGGCCGTGTATGCCACTGCCACTGTGGTGGTGACCGTAGCAGCCGGCACCCGGTGCGCCTGGTATGGGTTAACGGGTCCTTTGGATGCCGAACAATCGCCGCCAGGACCCGGGACTTGATACTTGATACTTGATACTATACATGTGCTACGAGCTTATACAACATCATACCTATCTTACTGTGACTTACTGAATGAGGATGTGACACCCCCCCCCTTCAGGATATGGTCCTGGGTACCCGCTGCCATGCATGGGTGTTATCGAGCCCCCCCAGGGTTTGCTCTAAGGAGGGGGGTGAAGCGGTACCCAGAACCCCATGGCTAGGTTACGGTCTCCGGTCCACTAACCCCATGCACGGAAGGGAAGACGCCCGTTGACGCTCCGTTCCGTGCCGTAAAGCCCCGCATCGGCAACCGATGCACCGCCAGCGGAGATTTATATATCAGAACATCAGGAATCAACAGGGTTTTATTTTCATATTGTTTCCGTCAAGTTTTACGCTTCCGTTCTGATATTCACTGTTTTGACTGCTGGCGGTTGGATCGCGACTTTACCGTAACCGCCAGTTTAACTGTTTATAATGGAAATTTTAACGCTATCCGTCACGAAGGCTCCAAAGCGTTCAGGAACTGCATGGATGCTTCCGCAATTTTAACATCTTACACTCGCAACCTTAATCCGAATTTTTCAGGATGTCAAAATCGGATTTTCGACTTCGACATCCCCGCACGTGATTTGACCTCTTTCGAGTCGACCTACGTGCTTCCCTATGCACGAATCAACCTTCCTTTTATCTTGCCCTCCATTTGACTCAAAGATATGGGCAAAACAAAGTTGATTCGTGAGGCCACTTGTGAGGGTCATATCTCGTGCCGCTTGCGAGCATTGACGATAAGGAAACGTGGGATGTATTCACAATACTCCCGACGTAATTTAGGAAGCATTATATGCCTTGCGTTTCCACACGTGCGCGCTAGTGTAATGGATCATGGTCAAGAGGGTAGAGTTTGCGTTTTAACTCTTTGGCCATGACATTGCGTGCGTTAAGATAACTTTCGAGTGTAGCGCGCAAGTGTTGGTGTTGCATAGGAACTCTCCTTGAGTTCCTATGAGCGATTGACACGAAGTTATGCCCTTGGAGGGGCATGACATATCGTGGTGGGAGCTACCTTTTTGGGCAATATGGAGTATGTGCCTTGTGTTGTGTTGCGGGCCCATTTGGCGGGTCCATTGCTCCAAGCCGAACCCGCCAATGGACCTCATATTGTGCAAGCTACTTCTCCATACTCCCTACGATCAATTGCAAGCCTAACCTTCGTGAAGGGAAGCTTGTGTGGTGATCCCGAAGCGATGCGTTGGGAGCATGGTGTGTATTTTGCAATCTTCCATATTTTCATGTGCCCACTTGGGAAGTAGCGCTCGTAACCTTTCAAGGCGCCCCAAGTGGAGCACATATGTGGGATCGAAGGTCATTGGTGTCAAGTCATTGTGTTTAGAAGGATGAAGTGATTGCACGATCCAAGCTGAAGATATTATAATATAATTATGCACCTTTCAAAGCACTTTTGTGTGTGCTTGTGCCAATTTTGCCATTTTTGGCCCGTCATGATGTCAAGTGGCGACCGTGTATCTCAACGTTGCGTTTCATTGACATCATGACCCAAGTCTGATATGAGGGTACATACTTCGGTGCCCAACATATCTTGGACCCGGTGAGTAACTCCTCTTAGGCTTGGCATACCGTGGCCGCCATGTTGGCGATTTGGGACTATCCCAAATCATGGGCTCACTTGGCGACCCTGCCATTCCCAATATCGGAGGAGTTGGGCGACGCCCAAAAGATATGTTGGACCAATATGACTTGATACCAATCCTATGGCACACCCCGGTCCAAGCCGGGCATGTACCTCATTTGCCCCAACCATGAGTGTGCGCATTTTTGGCCATTTTGAGCAATTTTCCACTTTTGCTCCCCACCGTGCACTATGTTCTAACCCTCGTGCACGCCGGACGCATGGACCAATGGACCATATATGACATGGGTGTTATGGGTAATGGTCCCCATGGTCCACACACCACGTGGGCGAAGCGGAGCCACCTTCGTTAAGGCGCTAGCCCAAAGTGAGTATGGGCAATTTTGCCATTTTGGCATTTGTGGACCCAATTGGGATCGTCACCACGCCGAGTGGCATGGAGATCCTTGAGAGCCAGTGGCATGGGAGTCTCCGTTGGACTCCCGGTGGATTGCGTATGGAATGGCGGATCCGATCTCCAAGCCGGCGTGGAGATATACTATTGGGAGCACACCGAATTTTGGCTCATTTCAAGCAGCCAAAATGACCCAATTTTGGGACCCCAATTTTCCCCTTCCGTGTGGTCAATTGGCGGCCCCATTTCTCTAAGCGCATAGAGAGCCCGGACCAAAATCCAAGTTGTACACTCAGATATGAGTCCTAGGTCCTGCCTCCTACCCTGTGAGCCATTGGCCTTACCTTGGCCGGGCGAGACACGCGTGGGAATGACGCCAATTTTGGTGATTTTGGCATCATGACCCCACCTGACTCATCCGTGGTGCCCTGATGCCGGGACCTCAGAGGGAACCAAGTTGGGTGAGGGCTCCAAGGAGTTCATACTCGAAGGGCACAGGGTCAGTTGCCTCGTCCCTACCTCTGGCGGGTCCTGACGAGGGGTCAATTATGGGGATTTTTGAGTTAATTTCAGTTTGGGCTGAAACAGCCCATTTTCAGCTACCAACTCCTGGGTGATAATGGCGGGGCCATATCTCTGGCTCAGAGAGGAGTTGGGACCTGCCGTTAAGGGAGCATGGGGAGCCACTGTGGGTTGGCCTTGGAGCCCATTAGTTCGGAGGAACACGCCTGTGGCTGTGCAGGACAATTCTCCCATTGGCAGGGTTTCAGGGTCCGGACTGAGCAGGGCATGGGTTGTGTTTGAGCCCCCGCCCCTACCAGCCACTGAGAGGGTCGGACCTGGGATTGGGATATGAGTTGGGACTGAGTGTCTCTTGTCCCTTGATGCCCTTACCCCAGTCCAGTCTTAACCCCATGTGTACATATCCTGATGTGTTGCTGTACATACTTTCGTTCCCTCTTTGCAGAGTGGCAAGGATTCTGAAACGCTTTGTCACATGACACGAGCGTATTGATGCCCTTGTGAGCGTAGTGCCTTGCCTGCCTGCTCACCTGTGCGTGTCACCGCAGCGTCCCGTGGCTGGCCCCCCACGGGAACGCGTCAGTATTCGCGTCCCCCTAGTCTGATACGTACCCAAAACACCAGGTCTTGGGTGCCACCGGAGCGTTCCGTCAGAACTCCGCGGGACAGGTCACGTCGAACCCCCTGTTCCGCAGTTTGCGGGCCATCCTCATGAAACGGCTCCTCTTCTTAGCGATGCCGTCATCACCACCTTCATGCTCACGCTTGGCTCCTTGTTCTTGCTGGGCCTGCGTTTGTGAGCGTGTGGTAGGACCAGACTGCCCTCCAGAGGGCTCGGAGTTCCCCCCTGGATTAGGGTTGGGGTTGCCTCCGTTCTCGTCCTTGTTCTTGTTGTCCTTGTCTGGCTGGCGGTTAGCGCCTCCTCCTCGTCCACCTTGACCCTTGTCTTTCCCTTGTCCACGTCCTTTCGACTTGCCCTTGCCGGAGTAGTTGCCTTTGCCTTTGCCTCCACCTTTGCCTGAGCCTTTGCCAGGATGTTCACCCTTAAGCTTCGCCGATAGGCGTTGCTTATGGCACTTATCCTCGTAGTGCTTTCGCTTCCCGCAGAAGGCACACGTGATGGTGCACCTGTAATGATCCGGCAACTTTGCTTTGGCGCCGGTGTTCTTCTCCTGCTGCTTCCCCTGGACTACGAAGCAGTCTCGCCGTGCTCGTCTCTGGCATCACACCAGAAGAGCTCCTTGACGTTCTCCATGATACGGGCGTGAACGTGTTTAGGGGTAGTCCCCTGCCCGGGTCTGGACCCTTGGTATCCTTTGCCATGACCTCCAGAACCTCCTCCTCCAGGACGGTAGTTGTTCAGGTGCTGGTCGCTCTCCTTCTCCAGCGCCAGCTCCAGGAGTAGCACGCATAGATCCTCGTAGCGGAGGGATCTAGCCTTGCGCTCCGCCGTCGAACGGCACTCGTCCCACAGCTCCCGAGGGAGCTTGGCCACCAACCAGAACAGCAGGTCGTCGCTGCTGTAGGAACTGGGCGTCAGTCATCCAGCCAAGTGATCCAGGTCAGTCAACAGCTCAGAGACCCTGCCAGGTTTGGGGTTGTTGGGCAGCACGGGCAGGTTCTGGATCTTGGCCCTGATGGAGAGGTCGGTTTCGTAGGTCGGGTACTGCCTCTCCAAGGCAATCAACACATCGGCAAGAGTGGCGGAGTTAGTCACGATCTGCCTGACCTGCTTCTCCAGGTACTTGGTCTTGCAGCACTGCACGAGCAGATCGCACTTGACTCGTCCACTAGCGTGGGTTTGGCCGGTCAATCGGAGAAACCGGCCAAAATTCTCAGCGAACTCGCTGAGGTCCTTGCCTTTGAACTCTGGCAGGTTCACCACGATCTTGGAGGTGGTAATAGCCTTCGCCTCCTGAGACCTGCGTCCCTCAGGGCGTCGGGTCTTCTTCTTCTTGTTCTTCTTCTTTCCCCTTGGGTTCTCGGGGTCCTCCGGGTCATCGTCCTCCGAGGGCGAAGCAGAAGTCATAGACGGCGGCTCATCATCGGAGGGGTCTCCGCCTAGATCACTAGAGCCATAAGGCTCCAGGTCCACCATTGCCCTCAAGGCTGCCAGCCCCAGCCGGTCCAGCTCGGCCCTCGTAGAGTTCGTCATGTGGCTGTAGGGCGGCTGGGCCGTTCTCGGTACGAAAGGACTTCTCGGTATCGCTGCAGGGGTAGGCATCGGTCGACTCCTCAGGCTCCCCAGGGTGTTTGTCAGCCCTGCCGCCAGGTGGTTGGCCTGTACTCGGTGGGGTGACATTCCCACCGTGGTAGGTGACGCTTGGGGCGGTATCATCAGGGGCTCCAGTTTCTCCCGGATCTCTTGAGTGAGGTCGCCCACGATTTTTGAAGTGGCTCCTCGGAGCACCTCGTTGATCTCCAACCGCGTCAGGGACCTGTTGGAGGATCTCCCCGATCCTCTACTCCTGCCTCCAAGAGACTCAGGTCCTCTCCTCAACCCACTCAAGGTTGCATACCCATGTGCATACCCAGGAACATCCACATAGGTTCCCGTAGCGGGTAGAGGATGGTGATAGTCAGCCGCATACCATCGCGGCGCAGAACTGGAAGCTACCGGCTCACTGGCAGTAGTTGCCTCAGGAAACGCAGTGGTAGGTGGGCCCAAACCATAGGCAGGGTAGGCAGGCATGCCAGTAAAGCCTGTGCCTTCTGCCATAGGCGGGTTGGTTATGGGAGTGGATGTTGCAGCGGCTGGGTCTGGAATTCGGAGTGTGGTGGTTATAGGAGAGGGTGATGCGTGGAGGCCAGAAGCGCCTGGTGCGCCTTCGAAGGTAGGGTCATTTGTCAGGTCTTGCCCTTGGTCCTCTCCCTCGTCTGCTTCGTCTCCAGCATCCTTCTCGCTCTCTCTCTTCCTCTTCACAGGCTGAGTGACCACCTCCTCGACTGAGAGGGCCCTGAAGGCCGACTGGGGTCCATCCAAAGAGTCCTCAGCCACGTCCACTGGCCCATGTAAGGGCTCCGAAGGTACAGCGCGAGGTCCAGGTCCAGGTTCACCAGGTGCTGGCCTTGCCGGTGCCTCAGGCGCTGTCTTCACGTCGGCGTCCTCCTTCCTTGTGTCCATCTTCGTTCGCCCTTCTGCTTATATGTGACTGTACTCCGCGCACTGGATGTACGGCGCGGGGTTGCTGCCGGTGCGCAGAGACAGTCTGCCTCTGCTACCAGAAAAGTTTATAGTGATTTCAACACTGTGTTTGTGCCTCTCCTGCTGCTTGCTGCTGGTGTAGGGTTTCCTGCTGCTTGTTTTTGAAGATGAAAAGCTTTTGTTTGCTGAAATACAATCAATCCAGGATAGCCCAAGCCAGAGGTATGCAAGTAGAAGAGAATCAGGATCAAAGCATGAAGGACTGCAGTGTAAACAGTGAAAGATGAAAGGATATTCACAGAAACTGCAACTCAGGTCAAATCGGTCTTAAGCATATCCATTATTGTTGTCTCATCCTCACTCTCACTCTCACAGCACGCGCCAACACTGAAATGACACTCACAGCACGCGCCGACACTCAAATGACACTCACAGCACGCGCCGACACTCAAATGACACCCACAGCACGCGCCGACACTCAAACGACACTGACAGCACGCGCCCACACTCAAATGACACTCACAGCACGCGCGAACACTCAAACGACACTCACAGCACGCGCCGACACGCAAACGACACTCACAGCACGCGCGAACACGCAAATGACACTCACAGCATGCGGGATCACTCAAATAACAGTCAGAGCAAGCAGCAGCAGCAGCAGCAGCAAGCTGTAGCACCACCACCAGCAAGCAGCAGCAGCACCATGAGCATGCAGCAGCAGCACCAGCCGCAGCAGCAAGCTGCAGCAGCACCACCACCAGCAAACAGCAGCAGCGCTAGCAGCAAGCAGCCGCAGCTCCAACACACACGGCGGCAGCGGCAGCTTCAGCAGCAGCAGCGGCAAGCAGACCTTGGACCTCGGCCCCGTCTTCTTTTCTTTTTCTTTTCTTTCTTCTCTTCTCTGCTCCTTCCTCCTGTGCTCCTTCTTCGTCTTCTTCGTCACCTTCTTTGTGTCTTCATATTCTTCCCTCCTGTTCTTCTTCTCCTTCTTCTTCACTTGCTTCCTGTGTCGCCCTGCACACACAGAACAGACAGAAAAATTCAACCACTAATCTTAGTCAAACAGAACAGACACAAAACGAAATTGAACAGTTGTAAATTGCATACTTGTACGCCATTTTCTGCATATCGGGATTGCTTGTGGGGTTAGGGATTACCGGACAGGTTGCTCGCTGCTAGCTATTCACTTAAACCATCATGTCACAAAGCAAAGATATTTTTCTGTTGAAAAACAATGGATCGTAGTGACTCCAAAAAAGATTAAAATTCATCAAACGCTAAAAATATGTCCCTGAAACAATGAAATGACATCTTAACAAGAATCGAAATAAATGTTCAACATTGGTTCTCATTGTTGTCACATACATCCACCTATATAAAAATCCATGTACTATTTTGTCTCACTTGTTGTCTTCCACAAGCCTGTCGCTCTCCTGTCGCACCCCTGTCGCCTTCCTGTAGCTTTTCTGTCGCCTTCCTGTCGCAAAAAAAAGCCCTTCCGCTCTCCTGTCGCTCTCCTGTCGCTCTCCTGTCGCTCTCCTGTCTCTTTCTCCTGTCGCTTCCCTGTCGCTTCCCTGTCGCCGCTAGCCCTGTTGCCCTCCTGTCGTCTTCCTTTCGCTTTCCTGTCGCTTATCCTGTCGCTATGTCTTGTTTCCTGTCGCTTCCCTGTCGTCTCCCTGTCGCCACCCTGTCGCCGCCCTGTCGCCCTCCTGTCACCCTCCTGAGAAACGTTTATAGTGATTTCAACACTGTGATTGTGCCTCTCCTGCTGCTTGCTGCTGGTGTAGGGTTTCCTGCTGCTTGTTTTTGAAGATGAAAAGCTTTTGCTTGCTGAAATACAGTAAATCCAGGATAGCCCAAGCCAGAGGTATGCAAGTAGAAGAGAATCAGGATCAAAGCATGTAGGGCTGCACTGTAAACAGTGAAAGATGAAAGGATATTCACAGAAACTGCAACTCAGGTCAAATCGGATTGCATATTCACAAAGATAGCTGAAATGTTTTGGAAAAGAGTTGGAAAACTGCCCCATGGTCACTCTATCTCCATAGTGCCATCTCAGGAGATGTGCACTCTTTGTTTTGGGTCCCATATGTGCTGAGGTAGCAGGGCATGTGGCGATGAAATCACTGCCATGTCACATGGGATCTTCCTACTTAGCTAGGCTGACCGGGAATCGAACCCAGGACCTCTCAAAAAGAGGTGCCCAGCCCCCTAGGGTGCATACCAAAAGGACAGCTAAGAATTCATGGAAAAACATAGATAAATTCATAGGCTCTGCCCTGGATATGTCAGTTCTCAGTCAACTCAGGAAAAGATGATTTGCCTCACATTGAAAGGGGATTAAGGGGTCCACTCCATATCCTGATTGAGTGTTTGGTTCCATAGGTCAAAATGTGTTATCACCACTTTTGGTGGGGCCAATACTAAGATAGAAATGCCTGGATGCTCAGTGCATCTCTAATACAACTAGAGTATGCCTCAAAGCATTGGAAAAGCACTTTTTCTTACTTCCTGTCGCAGCTCTCCTTTCGCCTTCCTGTCGCCTGCCTGTCGCTTCGTGTCGCTTTCCTGCCGCTTTCCTGCCGCTTTCCTGTCGTCTTCCTGTCGCCACCCTGTCGTCTTCCTGTCGCCGCCCTGTCGCCTTCCTGTCGCCACCTTCAATTTTATGGGACACAAAGTGGCCAAAACTATGAACGTCTAGCCGCTTGGACCTTAGAATGGATGAGCGTCTAGCCGTTTTGCAACCGATTGTGAGATCCTAATCATTCACCCTACCGTTTGTCGAGCCACATGTCGGACTATTACGAAAACATGAAATGTGTATTTTCCCCAGGAAAATGCACTAAAACAAGTGTTGCACCAATTGGTGCGCCGATCGTCGCACTGATCGTCACACCAATCGGTGCACCGTTTCTTCCCTGCATTTGTTTGTTGGAAAGCGTTGTACTTTTTTGAAAAAAAACCTTGGAATGAGGCATACTACGCATTATGTGAGGCCCAAACCGCAAATGCACATCATTGCACGGATCATGCTGTGATGATTTCTGCAATGTACATATCATCGCACTGATCGGTTCACCGATCAAGCTGATCTCAGAGCCCAGGCACAATGTGACTCAGATGTTGGTCTGACTGTTTAAACAATATGTTGTCGAAACAATCTTAGGTTATGCAAGCCAAGCCAGCTTAGTTTTGTCCGTGGTTACACCACTGTTCGTCGCACTGATCGTCAACCCGATCGTCACAGCGATTGGCTCACCGATCGTCATAGCTATCGGCTCACCGACTGTCACCCCTCTTCCTCTTCTTGCCCGACTTTTCCTCGTCCAGCACCAGCGCTTCAACTGTCTCCAACCGCTTTGAAAGGGCCGCCACCTCACGCCGTAGTGCTTCAAGCTGGTCCTCCCCTGATGACTCGCAGTGGACCTTCACTCTGTGGTTAGTGCAGCAGAAGATGAAGTACATCTTCTCCTTGCGTGATGGCAGCACCTTGAAAGTTGTCTCTGCAGCCAGATGCCACGCTTCATTACCCGCAATCACGTCCGACACGATAGGGCACTCTGCAGGCACAGACGACAGAGGAAGGCACAGAGGAAGGCGCAGAGGAAGGCGCAGTGATTGTCGCAACGATCGTCGCACCGATCGTTGCACCGATCGTCGCACCGATCGTTCCACTCTTCAACATACTTGTGGGATGCATCTGGCAGTGCTTTGCCTTGCCCAACAGTAGTAGCATGACCCAGTTTTCGTCCTCCTCCGCAACTGTGACGCGAAACTCCCCTTCGTGAGCTCCCGGTGCCGCTCGGAGGACGGTGAAGGAGTCTGGAGGTTCCCGATTTGTGTCATCCTCTCCCACAACCTCACTCAGCAGATCTGTCAAACTGTTAGGAGTCGCAGCAAGTTGAGACAGTGTCTTCGACAGGGTGACCCACCTGGTCATCGGTTGGCGGTGGAGCACTTGTAGGAGTTGAGGGAAGTACTTGACGGCCACCGTGAACTGTTCTGCCGGCCAGAAAACGACATCTTCCTCATCTTCCTTCTCATCTTCCTTCTCATCTTCTCCTTCTTCGGACGAGTCGCTTCTCATCTTCTCCTTTTCCTTTTTTCCTTCCTTGTCACTGTCATCTTCCTCCTCTGCTTCCTCTTCTTCGGACGAGTCGCTGTCCTCTGCTTCTGCAGGTGGCACATCCTTGCCGGCGGCCATAGCGCTAAAAGCAAGCAGCACACAAAGTGTTGCACGGATCGTCGCGCCAAACGTTGCACCGATCGTCGCACTGAACGTCGCACTGATTTACTGGCAGTAATTGTCAAATATTTAAGTTGTACCCAAAATCGTTTGGCAACGTTAAGCTATCGCAACAAAAATGAACATTCCACACATCTGGATGCAAAAACCATAAGAAATGGTAAATTCAGGGTTGGATCGGCGCAACAATTGTATCATCGCTGGCGCCTGCGCATTTGCGGGACCGTTTCGGTCGGTGCGGGTTTTGGCCGGCAAAAGCCCTGTAAATTCATAGGTGGCTCCCTGCCGCATTTCACCGTCGCCTGCCTCGCGTGGCCCGAATTTATTGAGACTCTACCCGGGGGAGATGAATACGTCGTGGCTAACACCAATGCTCCCAACTCTCCATGCCGTGTACCTGTTCCCGATGGAGTCTCTGAGTGTGGACTATCCGAGCTTCCCAGCTCTATCCACTCAGATAACGAAACTGAGCATGACGCCTTCTTCGTGCAGACATGTGTGGAGGAAGTGGAGAACGCCGAGTACGTCGCCCAACTGAAACCCCTACTCTCCATGAGGGTGGAAGACCCCGTGGACGAGGAGCTGGATCCTCGATCCAGGCTAAGAGAGTACGTGGACTCCAAGAGGAGGTTGGTGGCGAAAAAGCTATGCTACGCTAAACCTACCCGCAGCTCATGGCCACTGAAGCAAGGACGTATGGGAGATCTATCCCAATTGAAGGAGGACCTCGAACAGAAGATCACCACCTGGCAAAGGGAGGTAGATCTTAAGCTCATGAAGAGCGTGTGGGGCGCCCATGTGAGGACCCCAGAGGAGGACGACCTCTTGGAGGAATGTGTATGTGAACCCCCTCGAGCGTGTAAGGTTCGGAACTGGTTTGCACCAAAAAAAAGCAGTTTCAAATGATCGTTTTACCAAAAATAATCGGGTTTTCCGATTATTTTCCTAAAAATAACCGATTCAATCCGATTATTTTGCCCAAAATAACCAATTAATTGCCAATTATTTGTTTGATTTTCCATCAATTTTTGTATCTCTGTGATTTCACCCTTGCACCTTTGAGTTGTTGTGTTTTTCCACTGTGGTTTGACTTAGCTTTAATACTAAAATGAAGCTTCACCAAATAAGGCCTTGAGTGGCCACAGGCCTGGTGCTTTCAAACAGTGCCCAATGTTTCTCCTAGGGGAAAACCCAGGAGAAAACCGTGCACAGTTTTACTCACCCTGCTGCTTGTTTAGGTTTCCCCAACAACAAACAAGCCAAGGTCCACGGCTCACCACAAAAAAGACAGAAAATGTCTGCTGTGCTCCTTGTGTGCTCTATTCAGCTGGCACGTATGTTGCCAAACAGGGACTTCCCAAGTGCTCGGCCAATACCAAGCAGCCTGGGGGTCAGCACCCTGTGCTCTCACAATATGAACAAAAAAAGAAGCAAGCCCATATATTAGCGCTACAAGTGAAAGCGCCTGGTGTCGCCTGAACTGTCAAAAGCGACTTAAAACAGAAAGTCAATTTTTACATTCAGGCTAAATCTGAAGTGAATCTGCGCCCCAGAGCCTTGCTATGGCGCAATTGAAACACCAGGCTTACAGAAGCTTCCTTACGGCGCTCAGTAGCGCCACACTCGCCCACTGAGCCTCAGAAGAGACTCGCAGCACAATAGCGCTGAGGTTGTCGCACTCAGGCTGCAGGACCTCCAACAGCGCTCACACAGCACGCTGCTGTCGCACTCGGAGAGCATCTCGCTTGCCGCACAGCACAACAGAACTGAGGCCTGTCATCCTGCTTGCAAGACCTCCAGTAGCGCTTGCACAGCACGCTGCTGTCGCACTTGGTGAGCATCTCGCTTGCCGCACAGCACAACAGCGCTGAGGCCTTGTCATCCTGCTTGCAAGACCTCCAGTAGCGCTCGCACAGCACGCTGCTGCCACACTTGGCGAGCATCTTGTTGGTTGCACAGCACAAAAGCGCTTAGGCCTTGTCATCCTGCTTGCAAGACCTCCAATAGCGCTCGCACAGCACGCTGCTAGCGCACTTGGCGACCACCTCGTTTGCCGCTGAAGCCGGTTCGGACCCCCGTGGCCATCTTTGGGTGACTTGGGGTGTGTATCTATGTGCCAGCAAGCCGCCATTGGCTGATATCATACTCTCTCATCCACCTGGCCTAACCCGATGTGATAGTGTGATAGGTTTGGCCATTCCGGCTATGAGCGGCCATATTCAGTACCGAGGCACCGCCAGCTGAAATTTATATATCAGAATATCAGGAATCAACAGGGTTTTTTTATCATAATGTTTCCGTAATTTTTCAGCCTTCTGTTCTGATTGTCAATGTATCGGCGACTGTCAGTTGGCTCGCGATTTTGCGGTAACGGATTGGTTAACTGTTATTTAGAGATATTTTGGCGGAAACCCCGTTGAAGGGTCAGATTTCATCAGTAAAGGGTTCGTTGCTTCAGCAATTTTCATATTATACACTCGCAAAATTAATCCGATCTTTTCAGACTTTCAGAATCGGATTTTCGACTTCGACATTGCCGCACTTGATATGACGAATCTCCAGTGGTCCGACATTTTTCCCGTGTTTGTGCGCTCCGGCGTAGCTGACGAGCTTGGCGAGCTTGGCGAAGAGCTGAGCCGCTGTTCCTGCGCAGCAGTGGGCTTTTTCACGTTACAGCGCGCCGCACTGTCACGCACTGCCTGCTGGCGTCGCGCATTGGTACCAGCAGCGTCCTCATCTGGAATCCTCTTGCCCTGCACACTGGCGCCGCTCTCCAAACGCTGCACACGGCCACAGAGCTGCTCCATGCGTCGTTCCAAGCTTCGAAAGCGCTGCTCGCGGTGGTCAGCTGCAAAAGAGGCATGCACAGCTCCTTCGAGCAAGTGAACATACTGCGCGTCTTGTGCAGACGGAACATCACGTCGTCCCCAGTGCTCCTTCAACTCCAAGCGATATAGTTCTTTCTGGAACTCCCTTAACCGCTCTGCGACGTCTTTGCCCTCACTGGTGAAAGCAACAGCAAACACCGGCGTGCTGCCACTCGTAGCCTCGCTGCTCTTCATAAGCCCTTTCTGATCGTACCGTACGCTCAGATCCAACTCCTTGTTCAGCGCATTTTTCTGAACTGTAATGAGACTGTTGCAGGTATTTCAGGTATACACCTGCAATCTGCTTTCAGATCTAATTCTGAAATTACACATTCTGCACTCTGCTGTGCCGATCCCATTACACTCCCCTGTGCGGCGCCGCTGCGACGCAAAATAATTGATTCGATTTCAAGGCGGGTAGGAAAATAATCGATCGATTGCAAATAATTTTTTTGGATGGCCGATAATTGGCGATTAATCGATTAATCGATTAATCGCCAAAATCGATTCCAAACCTTACGAGCGTGTCTATGTTGCCATCGTCCACCGGAGATGGTTGAACGAGACCTATTTTATGCCTACCAAGGCTTGAAGGATACTACCAAGGGCGAAGAGTCGGTGGAGGATCACCTCCCGACGTCTATTACTCAGGGGGCAAGCAACTTACACTCTGACAAGGACATGGAGGACAAGATCAAGCTATTGGACCCGCGGGTGCAGAAGCTTATTAAGGCCTATCTGGAGCTGTTCGGGGAAATACCACCCCCAGCCTCATGTGACAAGCTGGTACAGATGGACCTCAAGCTGAAACCCGAGTTCGTGGGTCACAAGATCCGGAGGAGCCGCTATCCAGCTCCTAAAGAGCAGGCCGACGAGATTGAGCGACAGATACAAGAATGTATCGACGCTGGCCTAGTCCTGGAGTACAAGGACGGGGACTACCCCCAACACTGCGGCCCCTGTTTCCTGGTGGCTAAACCTGGGTCTACAGCCAAACGGCTGGTAGTGGACTACGGAGAGCTGAACAAGAAAACGCTGAACCACTCGGGGTCCATTCCTAATATGGAGTCTACCCTTGAGAAGATAGCCTCCTGTCGTTACAAGACCAAGATGGACAAGAGAAGTGGATTTTGGCAGGTGGACCTGACGCCCAACGCCCAGGAACTACTCGCCTTCATCACCCCTCAGGGGAGGGTGTTCAAGTGGAAGGTCATGCCCTTTGGCGTGGCCAACGCACCTGCTCTTTTTCAAGAGCTGATGAACAACATCCTGTCCATCCTACGACGAACACCTAAGGTGCAAGAACTCATATCCCGTGGGGCCCAGATGGAAGCACACATCGACGATGTATGCCTCGTGACCAATACCCAGGAGGATCACCTAATCCTCTTGGGTGATTTCTTTGCGGTCTGCCAGGAGAACCACACAAGACTCAAGCTGGAGAAGTGTGAGTTCATGCAGGAGACCATGCAGTACCTGGGGTTTGACGTTGGCTATGGGTGGTGGACCCCAGCGGCCTCTAAGGCCAAACCCCTGATGGGCGCTAAGGTAAGACACAAAGACCCCAAGAAAGGACTTCATGATGTACGCAGTTTCATTGGGGCGTGCAACTTCTACCGCCGCCATATCAAAAACTTCACCTACACCAGCGCCATTCTGACGGACCTGATCAAGAAGAGTACTACTTGGCGCTGGGGCCCACAAGAGCTACAAGCGTTTGACGAGCTCAAAGACAAGGTGGCCAACGCTAAGTGCTTGGGCATGCCTAGAGCACAAGGGGAGATTATCTTGGTGACTGACGCCAGCAATGTGGGCGGTGGTGGAACGTTGTTCCAATGGCAAGCACTAGAGAAGGAGGAGTTGGACTCGGTTATTTCCCTATGGGGGACTGAAGGTCTCAACCGAGATGGAACTCTCAAGCACAGCTACCCTGACGACAAGTGGGTCCTAGTACCCCTGGGCCACTGGAACTGGAAATGGAACCAGGCCAGGGGGAACTACTCCACCTATGAGCAGGAATTGCTCGCGGGTATGCTGGTGCTAGCCTCTCAGGCACGACTGTTGGGGAGTAACCCTGTGGTCTGGCTGTGCGACCAAGAGCCGGTCCGCACTTTCCAGAAGGGTCCCCCACCTGAGAAGGCCAAGCTACAGCGCTGGTGGACCTACCTCAGCCAACTACGGCTGACGGTACACCATATCCGGGAAGTAAAGAACGAGTGTGCAGACTACATCAGCCGCAACAACTTCCACGCCCTGATTGTTGCCCGGTCTGAAGCGCTGGCTAAGGAGGCGTTCAGCCGTATGGACGTGCACTTGGACCTCAACATGACTATGATACGCCCCCTAGATGGACTCCAACAAGCGGAGTACCTGAAGGAGTTTGGGTATATCTACAAGCGCCTGGAGAAACGCGTTGAACCCCTCCTGGTCAACCAAGAACACTGGAAGAGGGACAAGAGCTACCTCTGGCACGAGGACCGCATCGTGGTACCCAGTGACAGAGTCCCAGCGCTGCTGAAGTGGACCCATGAGTCCAGCGGTCATGTGGGTGCTGACCGTACCCTGAGGCTATTCAAGCAGTGGTTCCACACTACGTGGACTGATGACCAACTGCGGAAGACCTTCCAGCCTATCATGGACAAGTGCCCTTATAGGTCCTGCAAACCGGGGGATATCAGGGACAGGGGTCTCTACTCGACCCTGCCCATCCCTCACTGTGCTAACAGTGTTCTCTACTTGGACTACACGGAGATGCCGAAGCTCGGGGGCTATGACTTCGCCCTCTTGGTAACCTGTGGGTTGACCAGGTTTACCAGGGTGTTCCCATGTACCAAGCACATTACCGGGGAGGAGACTATCAAGATACTCCTGGAGGAGTGGTTTTGTGCCTATGGGGCGCCCAAAGAGATCAACTCCGATGAGGACGTACGAGTGCGCTCAGATACTGGTTGGTACAAGAGGGTCCTGAGATCCCTCAATGTACAGGTGTCTACGGGGATCCCCTACTCTCACACGAGCAACCCTCTATGTGAGCGACAGATTCGTGTCCTCAAGGAGAATGTAAGGATATGGTGCAAAACTGAACGCACCGAGACTGGGTGAGACCACTTCCCGTCATATCCTTGATGATGAACTCCCAAGAGAGTTCGGCGACTGGCTACTCGCCCCATGAGCTATTCCTAGGGCGCCCGGCGTGGTTCCTACATGCTCCCTATCCAGAAGACACCCATTCTTCTGTGGGTGAGTGGGTCCAAGAGCAACAAGCGAAGGTGGACAAGGCTAAGGCCATGCTCCAGAGAGTGAGGGAGCGTCAGTAGAGCAAGAAGAACAAGCACCGAGTACCTGCCACCTACCAAGAAGGAGACTGAATGCTGGTGCACCACAGCCAACTACCCGCCTGGCCACGCTCTACCAGCAATGACCCATACTTCGGGCCCTACAAGATTCTATCTGTGGATGGACACCGTATCACAGTGCGGTGTTCTCCTCGTCTAGGGGGGACCCTGGTGTGCGCTGCCCAACACCTGAAGCGCTACTACGATCCTGAAGACCTCTGTGGGGAGGAGTGGGAGCTGAACGACGAGGAAATTGCCGCCCTAGACCTACAAGGGGCTGCCAGCCCTATGGAAGTTGAAGGGGACCTCCCCGACATGAACGCCAAGGAAATGGCTAAGGAGGGCTTCTACCTGGTGAAATCTGTCCTACGCCACCGCTATCGCCAGGGTTGGCGCTTCCTCACCCTCTGGGAAGAGTTTGGAGTCGAAGAGGCCACTTGGGAGACCTTCTCAGCGTTTGTTCTACCTGAGGGACGCCTAAACTCAGTTCTGGTTGACTACTTGTCCCAGAACAACCTTGGTGAGTTGCTGAGGCTCGCTGAGACGCTTGCCTCCAAGACTAAAGCTAGGGACTGAACCTTACCCTTACCTGCCTAAGCGTATGTGTGAGTGTGCTACTCCTAAGGTCCTGAGAGCAAGCTGCAGAAATGGTGTCCTAATTATACCCAAGTCTGCACGCTTGCCAAACCTGGAGGATGTCTTACCGGTGCCACGGGGTACGCCCCGGGTCTCTCCTCCCCTAAGCGCCCAATTTCTGTGCTGGCGCAAAACCTTGGGGGAATACCCAGCATACTAATCCAGGTATTGCTTTCCCTACCTATCTGCCTACTACAGGGGAGGGGTGGCCAAAAGCTATGAAGGCTTGAAAACGCCTATTTGCTACGATGGCCAAAATCTAGCCTAACGACTGCCACTGCCCACCAACCCTGCTAAAATTGCAGGAAAAGGTTGGGACAGTGACACACGCACTACAGGTCCTACACACCCTATAGTGGCACCATCCTGGTGGGCGAGCACTTCTGCAACTGGCTCAAGCCCCAACTCAGGACTACCACTCCTACACGCACGCTCTACTGTGTGGCGTTGAAGGAGAAGTCACGAGCCCTAGCGGCTCACCTGTCAGATTGCGAGAAAACACAGAGCTACTAAGCGTCTGTGGCCTAACAGGGACGCCACAACGTGTTTCCCTGCTAGGGCTTGGAGGGAAGGAGTGCTCTTTGGCGTGCACAGCGCATATGTTGATGGAGTCGGACTCCCTGCTCTGCCACAGGCAGAGGCGGAGTTATTTGTTTGTGTGATCAGCGCCCTTGTTTAGCAGGGCATGAAAAAAATCAATCGCTGCTGCACCAATCACCCTGACCTTCCCACCTGTAAAGCAAAGGCAAATGACTCAGGTTTGCGGCTGAGGAACCAAGACTACCTCCACGTATTATACGCTTCTCAGGTAGCCCTATAATACACTGTCCTCAAACCTCAGTACAAGCGACCAAGCTTAAGGAACTCCACCCGTTCTCTTATAGAATGTGGGGTGGAGCCCCTTGGTAACCTAAACAAGGGTTGTACCGAGCGCACCACGCGTGGCCTACCCTTTAATGTGTGTGTGAATGCACGAGCATGCACGAGTTTTCCAACCTGTCAACCTTGATCAATCTTTCTCTTTCCTCCTAATCTTACCCACAATCACAAACTCCACCAGGGGGTGGCCCCAGCTGGGCGTACCAACCTTACCTACTGCTGGAGAGTGAAGCAAGGTGAGGGAAAAAGCGAAGCACAAGCGAGACACGACACTATGCATAAGTGTGTATGTTCTAATCAGTGCAACAAAAAGGCTGGTTGTGCTGTAAGAGCAGTTGTCACGGTTGCCCAGCATTGCATCGCAGGGCAGGACCGTTAGCCCCCCGTGACAACCACTCCCTGGCCGAAGGTCATCTGTTTTTTCCCTAATCTCACCTCTAATCACCTGCAAGCTTTCTAATCTAGCCCTCTATCGTTTGTTAGCGCTGCTACAGAGCACGTTCACGGAGACACGAGACGGCCAATGTGCATGCTGCATACGCGACGAGCACACCTGTGGTTTATACCTGATTCATTGAAGTCTTTTCTTTGATTTGGGAATTCTTGGAATTTCGATTCTTTCTGTCAGTGTGGGTGACATCTTTATGTTTATTTATTAATGTATGTCTCGTCATTTTTGTCATTATACGTAACATACGTTTATCATCTTATTAATTCTTTATTTTCTGGCGCTTCGCTAAGACCCGCTCCTGCGCGCCGCCTTTTTCTGCGTGGGAATTTCTTGATTCAAAAAATCAAGAGATGACTACAAATTTTATAAAAAGCTGCATCTGATGCACAATTGGATTCTGTTCAGGTATGTGCTTTCAGAAAAATTCTAGGTCGTCATTTGACGGATTTAGGTGTTGTCGCTTTGCGTTTGCGTGGATTCGTCTCTCATCCCTCCATTCCTCTGTTGTACAGATATCCTCGCAAAGTCTCGCTGAGTAGGCCGCTGTTCGGGCCGAAAAGCAGCAGCAGGAGACTGAACCAGAACAAAGACCCCTCCAAGGGGCCATTCAAATTTAATCTTCGAACCCTCGCCCCAGTACCCGGACAGGTGTCTCCATCAGGTTCCATGAGACTTAGATTGGGCGTGCTATGAGTGTCTGGCATTGGGTTGTGTTACGCTGCAGCTTGGAGGGAGGGATGCATATCCATATGGTCTTTGCATGCCCTATGCTAACCCCACCAAGCCACAGGAACCCTTGCAGCGCCGAGAGCGCTGAGTTTTCTGTTGGAAAGTGTCATGAACATTGCAGTAAGAGTCGCTGGCCATGGTAAAGCGCTCTTTTTTAGTGTTAGGGAAGCTATAGGTATTTTAAAGTATGTGTGGAAACCAAGGAAAGGCCAAGAAAAAAATCCCTTTTTCCTGAAAATGCGACAATGCTGGCCACCACAGCACAAGGGGGGAGTAAGAAAAAGTGCTTTTCCAATGCTTTAGGGTATACTTTAGTTGTATTACAGGTGCTCTAAGCACTCTTGCATTTTTATCTTAGTATTGGCCTGACCAAAATGAGTGATAACACATTTTGACCTATGGAACCAAACACTATATCAGGATGTGGTGTGGACCCCTTAATCCCCGAGTTATATGCACTAAAACATCTTTTCCTAGGCGACCGAGGCACTGATATACTGAAGGCAGAGCCTATGAATTTATCTATGTTTTCTCATGAATTCTTAGCTATCTAAGTGGTATGCACCCTAGGGGGCTGGCGCATCTCTTTTTGAGAGGTCCTGGGTTCAATACCCAGTCAGCCTAGCTAAGTAGGAATATCCCATGTGACATGGCAGTGACCTCAGCGCCACAAGCCATGCCACCTCAGCACCTATGGGACCCAAAAACAAAGAGTGCACATCTCAAGATGGCACTATGGAAGAGTGAGAGCCCATGGGGCAGTTTTTCAATCAGTTTTTCTCAAACATGTAAAGTATTTCATCCTGAGTTGCAATGTATGTTAATTGCTGTGGTCTATTGTTGATAGTTGTCTTTATCTAACTCTTTGTGACTGCAGCCCTTCATGCTTTGATCCTGTTTATCTTCTACTTGCTTATCTTTGGCTTGGGTTATCCTGGATTGGTTGTATTTCAACAATAAAACATTTTCGTCATCAAAAACAAGCAGCAGGAACCCTACACCAGCAGCAAGCAGTAGGAGAGGCACAACAAAAACACAGTGCTGAAAACACTATAAAACTTACTTGAATCTTGGTACCTGGATTCTTGGCCGCATCCGGAAGCCAAGAATCATGGTCTCTGGCCGGCATGGAAGGCCACGCAGCGCGCTACGCTACGGCAGCAGCCGGAAAAAGGCAAGCAAGTAGCCCTGGAAATTGAAAGTGTCACACAAATGCTAGGGTCGCCTATCGTCATAAGCCGTGTTGTGGCTGCAACAGCCGGTGTCCCCGTTGACTTCAAGTACGTAGAGATGGTAGATCCTATGGACTCTGCGCAGATAATTAGAGTGAAGACGATCCCAATGACCTCCTTTAGCCAACCAACCACTCAAGCGGTTTCCAAAAATCGACAACACACTTATGATATTCAATGGCGATCTGTTTGAGCATCTTTCTCCAAGGATGATGTGTCCCCTATGGTTATTTGACGAGATGGCATGCACTGAAACCCTAATTTGTGAATCCCAAACTGTCATTGTCAACCTCTACGACTTTTTGCGGAAGGAGAATGATACGGGCTTGAAGGAGGATCCAACTGCTCCGCGGGTGCACAGCATGTTCCGTGGACCAATGTTTAAGTGGCCTACGAAACACAAGGCGGCATGGGCCCGCTAGTTTTTGACGATCGCTAGTTGTTGATTCTAGCACCGAAGCCTTGATATAAAAGGGTATTATTTCATCATCATGCCATCCCCATGTGCCAGGCCTCACGCATCGATCGCTTCTTGTTGCTTTACAGATCCCGAGTTACATCACGATTGGTCCAATGCAGATGAAAGAGATGGAGAAGGCAGAGTTCGGGGGTTGCCTTCCGATTACTCATGTCATGTGGTATTATGATACTCATTTGCAACCTCGCAAAGGGCGGGATTCGACGGCTATGTTTGCCTTCGTCGATCCTGTCTCACATATGACTTGTAAGATTGCAAGCATCGAGGCTTATTGCCTCATGTACCTCCTTGGTGTATCTACAGATAGAGCCGCTCATTGGGACAACCAAGTGAAGCTGAAGTTGAAACACGACTTGATGCATGGTGAACGCTTGGATGAGTGTGGTGATTGGGATAAGCAAGCCAACTGGATCAACCGTGTGATTGCCCTTTGGGTTATGGATGTCAAGTATGGTCAAGCTGCTTGCGATGTGAAGGGGAAAACGCCCCTGCCAGTGGAGAAAGGGCAGGATGAACCGGACCAAGCTACCGGTGTAAAGCAGAAGTTGACCGTTCAGGAGCCCACCCTGAAGAAACAAAAAACTGCTGCTAAGCCCACAGCCGGGAAAGATTCCAAGGGTGACCGAAGAAGAGGAAGAAGAGGAGGATAAGGAGGAAGAGGAGAAAGAAAAGGCTTCCCCAACAAAGAAGCGAAAGAAGGCAGCCGAGAGATTGGAGACCAAAGAAGTAGGTGGTTGGGACTAGGGCAGAATTAGAGCCCCATTCAAGCAGCCGGCCCGTCAGTCTTCACCAAGAGAGCATCCTGCCAAGCCGGCTCCGAGGGGTAAGACAACGGTAGCCAAATCCTTGGCCGCTAAGTTGGCAACTCCTCCGAAGAAAAAGTAATTTCTTCATTTGTTGTGATATGTTATGCGCGGGGGCTCGCGCAAGACGCTGCTCTTTGATGACATTTTTGCTATAATTTGCTGTAGCATATTTCACCGTGTGATGCAACTTTGTGTGCTTGCTCTGTTCCTTCATGCGCGAGGCCGCGCCCATTAAAACAGAATCAAACAATGTTTTTTGATGGTCCTCTGTTAGAATGGGGCTAAAAAGTCGTATGCAAACAATTGATGGTTCGTACCTAGTTTTATGGAAAAAAGACAACAACCAAAAATAGATCTCACGTTTCATTTTCGGTAAAAAGCAAAATTTTTCTCCTGCCTTTGGTTTCACCAAAAGCAGACCAAAATGGCCCAATTAATAGATCTTTGGCCAATTTCTGAGAAACCTAGAAATTTGTTTGCCCAAAAAAATATTTTCCGTACGTGCTGCAAAGGGGACATTTTCACTCGTTTTGACCATGCAACTTGAGCCGCCTAAATCATATGTGGGAGCTTTGGCTACTTGATTTTGGTTTGCTGTCATGAACATTGGATCTATGGGATATACTGCAATGTGTGGAGCCTAGAGCGATACCATGAAAAAGTGAAATGCTTTTTGGACTTTTTTTGCCGCATCAGCATTGTGGTTGGGGATAGCATTTGTTTTTTTTTTGCACAAAAGCCTTCTCCATTTGCGTGTGCTTTGTCTTGTCGGAGTGATGGTGTGTTGCAATGCGTTATTTGTTTTCATGTGGATTTTCTGTTGCCATTCGCCTACATGGTGCAGTTTCACCAACACATCACACTGCCACACATAGAAACACATTTATTCCCTTTAGCCAAACAAACATCCAACAGTGTTTGTGAGCCAGAATCGCAAAATGAAGTAGAACAAAGCTTAGCATTGAAACACTAGGGGGCGTAAGCATGCCCAAGATCAGGTAAAACGACTGTTCGGCAGGGATGCTGTGCTTGACCAATGCACGCTTTCGGGATGCAGCCACTCCATTCACCTCAGCATAGTGGCAATTTTCGACCATTTCTCCTGCCGTAGGCCATATTCATGTTGTTTTGGGTGCAGCATTTTCTGCTGATGCCCTTGTACCGGCCCCAGGAATATCAGCTTCCCCCAAAACCAGCATCATAACCACTCCTATTCCCTCTGTGCTTGTGCATGCTCATCGAAAGATATCAAAGAAATGCACCGGAACCTGCCCGCGCTTCACCTACATCGTTCGGTTTGGGGTGAAGCGGGTGGGGGTGCAGCCTCTTGTATAACAACCAACGAACTGGGGGAACGTATGAGGGACAGAAATAACAAAACAAAAGGTTTATTTGAAAGTTATGTTCTCGGGTGTTGTCCATTATCAGATTATGGCATCACATCCTAATTGGTTTTGCCGTTCCAAGAAACTGTTGCAACAACACTTCGATGCACCCCATTCTTTGCATGGGCATGGGAACAACTTGTACTCATGGCATGACTCGTCCCCTCTTTTCCAGTACCGCTGACTGGTGTACCTGTCATCTGACATCCTTGACCATAAAAGCGACATCAAAGTGGCTATGCAACCCCTGCCCTATGGGGTCCCCAGGAGGAATCGAAATGGCTACATAACCCTGCCGTATCGCAGGGGGGTGGGGGTGGCGAGACACAACCGCTGTTGGAGCAAATGGGCAATGTATGCTGTTTGCGTCTTGGGGGACAACCACAACAGGTTGTGCAGCGAAAAAGCGGGTCCACAATGCTGCTCAATGGCCATTCTGCCATGCAATCCTCATGCTAAGAATCAGAAATAAAAGAGCAATTGTGCGAACTAGAAATTCCCTCCATGAGTGGGGAAGCACTCACTACGCAGTGCACAGTCAATGCCATTCTCACACAACTACTCATATGTTAATTCCACACTGGGACCCGCCCAGAGACTGCCAGGGCTCAGACTGTTGCTGAAGCTCCCGAGACGATCAGTACAAGTTGCGCCTTGTTTGACAGTGGGGGGCGTGGTGTGGGTGTCACTGTGAGTACTGGCCGGAAGGGGCGTGGTTCAATAAAGTGGCTGTCAGAGGCTAGAGAGAAGCAGGCTGTGGATGTCTTGCAGTGACGAGCAGGGGAAGCTCGCCACTTTCAAGGTGATGATGACGATGGTCAGGGTTGTGCAGAGAAGCGGGGGGAAAGGGTAACACAGAGGACGAGTCGGCTATTTTGATTGTTGAATTTTCGATTCCGATTTCGGATGTGTCATCGCTGGAATGTCCAAAGTGCCCCTGGTCAGTGCGCACCCTCTGGTAAATGCGTAATTGCCAGGGGCATTGGGATGGCATTCACACACAGTCAAAATGCTTTTAATCGATCAAGAGTGCGGTCAGTAATAAATAGACGACCACCCTAAATGCTCTCGATTCATGCAGTGTCCCAGGCAAACGGCACACTCTGGGACAGGAGGGAAGGATTGGCTGTAAAAGTCACGGAACAGGGTTCTGGCCACAGCACCCTCCTGGACACTCCAAAACAAATGCAGCCCCCCCCCCCCCCGAGCCTGGGCCAGGTTGGGTCATTGTGCTTAGACATGGCCGTGCTTGCGGGCGACCTGAGGCGGAACGACAAACAACAAACAGCAACGTCAATCTTTGCTTGCAAATCTTAGGCAAAATGTCGCGATAACGTTCAGGCGTGGTCTTGCATGATGAAGACCACCTCATGGTACCATCGTTCTGGGGGCTTTGGAGCGGGGGGGGGGGGGCACTGTGGTTTTAAATGCAAGTAAAAGGCATTTTGTGCTGATGGTAGCGGGAAACAGGGACTGTTTGATGGTTTTTAGGGTTGTGTGTGGAGTAAGGTGGTTGCCATGAGCCAAGAAACTGTCTACCGACATGCCTGTAAAGGAGCGCAACTACCGTTTCTCAGACCTGCAATCTGCAAATGGTTCGGGGCTGCATAAAACCTGATCATACGTATTTACCCGCTTGATCAACCCCCATCGATGCGTCCGTCTGTATGTGTTGCACTACCCAGCCATTTGTGCTGATGACACACGTGCGCAAACTTCTTCAAGGATCCCTCTTGTCTGCATCCTTGGGATCATAGACGAGCAGGTGCATGGAAGATGCTGGTGTCCCATCAGCGCGCCGGGGACCAGTCCAAAGACGAAAAGTGCCTTGCTCCGTTCCATTTGCAAGCACGGCCAAGGTTAGGGAAAACGAGGGTCAGAGGGATCCCGTGCTTCGAGACGGATTTGAGAGGTTTGGGCCCCGAAGTAGCAACATCGGCCGCATGAAAACAGATGAAAGACCAAAACACTGTTTCATTACCAGAACCGAAGCTTCACAGGCACACTGTCCTCTTTCCCACTTACCCCCCCCCCCCCTTGAGAAATCTCCACGCCCCCAGGGGAACATACCCAAAATGATGGGATCCTCCCCCCCCGGGGGGGGGGGGGGGCACAAAGGACGCACAACACGAAACAAGACATGCAAACTTCGGGGCGTGCACTCCCCAAAACAGCCACCGAATCGTTTGTTGGGGCGTGTGTTTAGGTCTACTGAGAGACAGGCCCATGTGCCACTTTGTCTGCCGCGAATACTTGACTGGGAAGAGCTGCATATGCTCAACAGGGCCACTGGAATGGGCTCTCCAGCCACAGGCTTGGCTGCAGGCTTGGCTGCCACCTTCGCAGCAGGTTTGGCTGCACTCCTGCCTGAGGCTTTGGCACCAGGTTTGGCAGCTTGGGGAGCACAACAATGCACCAATAATACCACCTTGTCCAACCAGTAGACACACGGAAGAACCTCAATATCCAATCCTGTAATTGAAATTGGAAAACTCAAAGTGATGGTATCCCCAGCCGCCCCGGGGGGGGAACACAATGGTGCAGTCAGAAACACAACGGTCAAACGGCTGAGGGAGGGGGGGATATGGCACGAAGCTGTCATTCAGGGAGATGGACTGTTCCGTTGCGAAGTGTAGTGAACGCTGCAGAGTTCGGCTTTGGAGCAAAACTCACTGGCACATCACGTGAAGACATCTTGGCACTGTCTGCAGCAATACACACGGTTTCATATTGGTGGTCGTGTGCGCGTCTTGACATGGGATGAACGCCGTCGGAGGTCAAAAAGCGAAAACAAGGCACACAGAAGAGATTCAAACGCGCAAAAGCCCAGGGTCAAGAATCCCACTCAACCCACCGCATAATGCGGAGCGGCCCGGACTCCTCCCGCAGCGGAGGTCATATTCCATCTTTAGCATGCCGACCCTTGGTGAGTGCACAGGTGTGCGGAGTGTGGCACACAGGAGACGGAACACGGACACTGGGTGCAGGCGGGACACTTGGAGGGCATGTCGCTGGCGACAGCAGTGGTAATCCTCCGTATCAGAGTTGGGGGGGGGGGTTGGTCAGGCTTCGCGATGTTGTTACCCGAGATTCGCGAATTCGTGGTAGGAAATACGCTCTTTGGGCCATTGGCCCTCTGCTTGGCACGCGGTATCTTGATGCTTGTCGCCCCTTGCACAGGGCAGACGCTCCTTGCGCATCATCGGCGGCAAACAGGGGGCGGGTTTTGGGCTGTCGGCTGCTTGGGCACTGGTCCCGGTTTCGAAGGAGTCAGAGAATTGAGACGATCGGCCCACCGTTTTTGTTTCATGGGCGTTGGGGCATTGCGTCACTCATCACCTGCGCAGGCACATGCTCAAAGGCCGCCTGCACTTCACCACCCCTGAGGGGTAGTGATCACACCCGCAGGAAGACGGAGGGCATCAGGTTTGCCTCCACTGCTCTTTAGCACCAAGAACACGGCTGGAGGGCCACGAACCCCACGAGGTGAGGGGCTTGTGGTGTTGCTGGTGATCCTCCCCCTCCTTCCGCTCCCCAACACGAAGCACCCACTAGCGACACCGCGGGCAAATGCCTGGAACTGCTGCGCGCCACTGATGCGTAACACTGGGTGACCCGGAACCCCCAGGCCCCGCCAGCAATTTCCCACATCAGATGTGGTGGAGAGCACTCTTGGCATGACTGAATGCGAAATCTCTCAGTGCGGGCAGGGAAGTGGACGCCACGAATGCTTGTATGTGTGTGCAGAGGGTCTGGCATCCCATTCTCACCCACTAAACTGCGCCGCCCCACCCCCTTCGTCCGAGGAGCTGCGGTGAGTGTAATGTACTCTGGCAAGCCTCACCAGTCTCAAGGCCTGCAGACCTGGTCCTGTGGTCTGGTGGCTCGGCCCTGACCTGGTGCATCATGTCTCGGACTGTGCACCACTGCCCATGTGTCTCTGACACCGTGGCGCGTTGTGGGACGCGCGGTGGCTGCCACTGCCTGTCGGTCAGCGCAGATACTCCACTGACTGCTTTGCGTAGGGCCTCAGTGTCCCTGGTCAGGACCATAAATTGACACGGTTGTGAGAGAGAGAGTGCGTGAGCAACATGTGCATGTGCCAGGCTTCACTGCGTCTGGGTCGCCCAGGGTCAGCAGTGGCCTGTACTCCCCGAGTGCAGTGCGGGGGGACCTGGGACACCCTCGTGGATCTGTCGTAGCACCTTGGGGAAAGGCGCTTCAGGTGCTGGGCAGACTGGTTGTGGATACACTCTCATCCCATCCCGCCCCATCCCACCCCCCACCGTGGCCGCAACCAAGCCCCCCCCCCCCCCCCCCCTCCCCGCGCGCTCCCCCAAAACTGCCCCGAGGTATCTACCAACGCTGTCAACTGCCACAACGTAGTCGATGATCGTGTGGACGGCGAACCGCCACCAGTTGACGAATAACCTTTGATTGTTGAATGACACCCCTGCCCGAAACCTGAATCCCCAACACGACTCCCAACCGCTGCAATGGCCCCGAACACCTCATGGCCCTTGCATGAACTAAAAAGATTAGATTGTGTGGATGGTCAGAAATGTCATTGATGGAGAGGTGTTTGGAGACACAAGGGTCATTCAATGCAGATGGGATGTGTACCACCACCACCGTTCTCCCCTCCTGTGATGAGGCTGGAGGGGAGATTTGGTAAACCTTCGTACCGGATGAGGTAACACTTAGTAAAATTTGGTAAAACTAAGTAGAAACGAGGTAAAACCTAGTAAAATTTTTTTCAAAAAAATTTATAAATTTATGTTTACTAAGCCCCCCCCCCCCCCGGCTGCGTTTTAAACAATGTAGTTAACGCTTCGATGGCAGGTGGTGCTTTTGTTTAAGGGCACAAGGCCTGCGGGTCGATTCTCGGCCACTTGTGTTAGTGGCGCCCCACCCAAGCCAAACCATCATGCACACCAATTAGTTGGCACGTGGCCAACATAACAAAATATAATTGGGGTCGGGCAGTAGAAACAAAATTGGGCTTAAGAAAACAGTCCTGACAGGGCCATGGCCAACATTTGTGCCAGCTACTTACAAGTAGTCACAAAAGACACACTTAAAAATTCAAGTCGGCCTTGCTATCCGCATGCCTCGGTTTGGCTGCCACTGTGGGATTATGGGTGCACATCCCAAACAAAGCCATTTTCAATTCCCCTTGCAGCTTGAAGCAAGAGTCTTGGTCATTTTGCAGTTGACCATCAGCATTTTGCGGATATTGAGGAGGCACTGCATACCACTTGCAACAAATCCACACACCATGACGGGTGTTAACAGCAGAAGTAGCAACAACAGCAGAAGCAACACCAACAGCAGCAAGGTTGCCCGTGCAAAATTGGCGCAACCCAACACAAATCTCCGATTGACACAAGACTGACGCATGCAAGGCACAATGAAGAAGCTTACATTCGTGGCAGGCGATGTGAGGTGTGCCATCACAAGAAAAGTATGCGCCAACAGGGTCCGGAGATTTGGGTTCGGGTTACATCCGAGCCACCTCCCAATGTACAACTGGGGTCCTTGGGGTGGAGGCCTACTTTGAATGATTGAAGTACAGAGTAGCTTCAGCCATGTCACGCAGCAACCACAATCAATCTTGTGGCACTTGCAATATGCCCTTGACAACGCGCCAAGACAAGGCACAATACAATGTCAAGCGACATGCCGGATGGCACCTGACACCATCAATCTGCCGGATGAAGGTGGAATGCACGGGTGCAATTGCAAATGCAAGGGCACCGAAAGCATCCAAAATCTTTGACCACTTCTTCCGCTGTTGTGGTTCAACGCCTTCTCGCTCGGCAATCAAATCCACAACAGCCAACTCCTCCTAGTTTGCCCCAACAATGTGTGGCCTTTGGGTGACACATTGGGTCAAACTTAAGGCAGAGGTATTCGCGAGTTGGGGCAATCAACAACAAGCGGAGCACCCAATGGGAATTGCTCAAATTATATACCTGCGCCACAATCAGGGGTGGTGCGAAAGACATATCTATGGACGACGCTTCCAAAGTGCGCTCCGCCCACGATCCAACCAACTATTTTCGGCGTTGTGCACTGGGACATGAGGCATTCCACAAAGAGTCACGGATAACCCACAAAGCATGGATTGCGAGTTCCTAACCCCAACTCAAGGGGGCCACGCAACAAAGCGTGGATTGAGAGTCCGTAGAAGTAAGTAAATATTTTTTACTAAGTTTTGAAACTTAGTAAAAAAAATTTAAAAAATTTTTTTACTAAGTTTTACCACGGACCCGGCTGGAGGCACCTTGATGGATGGGAACTGAACGGGTGAATGTGCAAACTGAACTTTCACAAACAACAAAAGAATCTAACCAACTTGATCTCTGCACAATGCACCTTGTACAGAGGTTCATACAGCAGCACAGCCCAAGCATCAAGCCATTTCGAAACAACAGATTGAACCTTGAAGCGTAATGAGGGAGCAAATCCCCCAGTAAGGCATAGGCAAACAGTCGGCAGAGCGCTACCCTAGGGCCCCGTGCGCCGTCGTTGCTGCCCGGCGTGCTCTGGGGTCGTACTTCTCGTACTTCTCGGGGACCGCCATCTCCCATTCCCGGGGGAAGACCCGCGGGGGGACCCCGGCTGCAGAATCCCTTGGTAGCCGCGCCTGGACTGAGGGCCTTTGGGGGACCCTTGGGGAGACCGGGGGGACGCCCCTTTTGGGGACCCCAGCGGGCCTTTGGGGGACGCCCCCCGCGGAGACCCCGGGGCCAAGATCCCCTGGAACGGCCGCCGCGGCGAGGCCGAGGCCCGCGGGGACGCGCTTTGGGGCGAGCCGACGGGGGAGAAGCGCGAGGACGACCCCTGGGACGAGCCCTTGGGGCTGCCGGGCTGCATGTTGTACAGGGAACGGGGCGACGTGTGCTGCAGCCCCACATAGAACTCGTGCCAACTGATGCTGCCATCCTCGTCCTGGTCCAGATGCGTGATGACCATGTCGATCTGCTCCTCCGTAAGCATCACGCCATCCACTTCGCACAGGCACGTCATGCCGTCGCGGAACTCCTCGCGACTGAGCTTCCCGTCACCGTCAACGTCGATCTCATAGAACAGGTGGATCAGCGAGCGGCGGCAGTTGTAGATGCAGCGGGCGATGCGCTCCACGAGGCTGTCCACCTGCGGCGGGGACGGGTGGAAGCACGCGAGGAACTCCAGCAGACTGATCGTCCCCGAGTTGTTGTCGTCGAACGCCTCGAACACGCCCTGGATCAGCTCCTGGGCACAGAAGTCGGAATACTCCGGCTTCTGTTCGCTGAGCCAGCCGAGGAAGCCCGTCAGCTCTGCGATGTCCACGATCCCATCCTTGTCCTTGTCGATCTCCCAGAATTTGCTCAGCATGTCCTGCAGTGCAAAGAGGAAGCATCTTTGGGATCACGCCAAGATCATTTGGACCCCCTGCCTCTACTTTGCCGAGCAAAGAGGGCAGAAAAGCGGCCCGGTCCACATACCCCGAGGCTGCAGCGGTAATGGAACAGAGAACCGCGTAAAGGCTTTGCAGGAGGACGGCCCGGGTATACCTGAACGCTTGAGTCAGAGATCTCCCGATCATAACTCGACCGTGAGAGTGTCCCATACTCCTACACACGCCCATGACACACTCCAACTCGCTGTTTTAGGGAGCGTTTCCAAGCAGAAGGCAGTCCAGCAAACTCGATCTGCTAAGCGCTGGCAGTCATTGCAAATATCTCGGCAAAAAAAAAACAATCTGTGCCGATGCATTGCGTATCAAATGGGCAGGCTTCAGACCGGAGGTGGACGCTTTTGCCTGTACCATGCCCCGAACCCACAGCACCGTAAACGCAAATGTGTTGTACGTTGCAGAATCTCTGGCAACATGTCCTTCCCCCCGATGACCACACGAAGAGCGAGGTTATCGAAATCCCTGGACTGGCGTGTGCAAGTGCTGACGTCAACGGAGAGGCACCCAAGGCAGTAATGCTGTGGGGGCTGCGGGTGTAGGACTTCAGGTGTAGAACCAAAGCACAGTGCGGGATAGGCTGTCGGACTGTTGGGTAGATTTGTGGGCGTGGACACCTTCAACACGTGAAAAACGAAACTGTGGCCGTTCGGCACCATTGGGGACCCTGTGTCAAATAGTGGCAAACTATTAACCGACGGTGGTTGGAAATTAGCAAGGCAGTTGGCGCTCAACCAACAGCTGTTGGCGGTTAATCGCCTGATCCCGGTTGACCAGCCGTTGACACTCATCCGACGAAGATTCTCCGGGTGATTGCAGCTAACTCGCCGGTCACCTCCGGCCTGGGGGCAGCTGGGGGCAGCTCTCCTTCACCAACGGCAAGCCCCGTCCCTCCGGAACGTCAGGCACCTTCGGGCAACGGCCCATCGTGGCCTCGATGGCCTTGATCACCTCCTCAACCTCCGGATCCAGCGGCCTTCCGGAGTACGTAGGCTGCAGGCTGCCGATGAACGTCATGACGTCCACCATTCCGTTGTCCCCGGGCTCTGGCAGCAGAGAACTGAGCACCGATGCGCCCAAGTCCAACCCGAGGCCCTGCAGACTGCCCACCAGCTCGTCCGCGGACAGAAAGCCATCGCCGTCTGTGTCCAGCAGTCGGAAGAGCGCCGGGACGCTGAGGTCGCGCTGCATGAGTTTGGAGCGTATGGTCTCTTTCATCTCCGTCACCCAGTCGCCGTGCTTGCCCTGCGCGTCCCCTTGCACTTGGTACTGCCCCAGGAACTGATGCCAGTTGATGTGGCCGTCTGGGGTCAAGAGCACCAGGGCTTCATGATAGGCCTCGAAGTCGAGGTCCAATTGCAATACGGAACTCAGCCCAAGGCACCAGTCCATCACGGTGATGCAGCCCGGCGAGGCCTCATCGCAGCAGGAGTAGTAAATGCCCAACTCGTCGTGGTTCTCCGTGATCAATTCTGGGATTTAGAGGGAGGTGGGTGGGGCTGGGGAGGGCTGGAGGGCATGCAACTTTTTGGGGAAGGAAGCCAAACCTACGGGGCCAATGACTCTGCGCTTTCTGGTCGGTTCTTGTCCTCTTCTCTTCCCTCCTTATCCACCCCCTCCCATCAGCTTTCTGGCTGCCCCTTTGTTTTTGAACCGCATGAGCGCAAAGGCATTGACCGAAGGCCAGGTGGCCTCGACCCCTGTTACCGCATGCCTGCCTGCGGGTACCTGTCCAGAAATGTGCTTATCCCTGGGGGGGGGGGGGGGCTGATTTGCCGGACCCACCCACCCGGGGGTTCTGGGGAGGAACCCGCCCACCCAAATACAGAGAACTTTCATCGTGTGCCTTGTGGTGCAGACTGCAACAAAGTAACAAACGAAGGTCTCATTGGAGAAGGAAACAGAGAAGTCTATGGACCCAAAGCTAGAAATGCGCCACCCCCACGGGACGGGGAGGTGGGTCTGAACCAGTCACCCATCCACCCACCCACCCACCAAAGATTTCCAAAAGCCCGCCGGAGGGTAAGCCAATCACACAGCAAATCCCTGTACCTGTCTCCGTCCATGTTATTCTCTGCCGATCCAGGGCAACGTAACTCTGGGCAAAGCGCCCCCGAACGGGCAAAATGCCGCGTGCATCAGCTGGACAAGACACAAGAGATGGTCTGCCATATTCTATTTCAAATCCGCCCTCGTACAGGGGGGGATCTGGCAACGGGGCAGGGCAGTGCAAAGTGGCCAGCAGGCCGTCGAGCGCAGAACCTTCAAGCCTTTCACATATGGCGGCTTGGCACCGGAGCTCCACCTCCTCTTCCTCCAAACCCATGGTGATCTGGAACACTTTGGAAGCAGAACGGGGAAGCGCGCCCACTTGGGGCTCCAACACTTCCGTCACTTCGACAAGACATGGGGCCATGTGTTCCTTGAATGTGTATTCTGCAGGCGCATGAAACACCACCAGGCCACCCCAATTTCCCTGCAAGCCGCAGTAGTTACTTGCACTGAAGACAGTCACCAGTTTCCCATCGTGAAGAACCTCGAAGCCCCGATTCGTAGAGGGCACCTAATGACGGGGTCATAGCATGGGATTACAGAGGAAGCTGAGACACGCCCCCAGCCCAACATGCGCACAACCATGAAAAGCGCCAGGATCAAACAGGCATCACAGGCCACCAGGTCAGGATGCAGAAGGAAGAAAAACCAACTACTGAGACTTTAGGGCAAACCCGCCCCCCCCTGCGCCCCTTATGTACGTTCATGATAACAACCCCTCAGCCAAATGGTCGATGAGCTCAGATAGACAGTGAGCTGTCCTGAGTGCTCTCCAATAGCGCATTCTACTAACAACGTTCTGTGCCAGGGCCTGGCACCTGACTCTGCTGAGTGTCGATCCTGAAAAGACTTTCAAAAAGCTTGGGTATGTTTGGCCTATGGATGATGGATCCTACATACAGCTCTGTGCACTGCCTGAGTAGAAATATAACCCCAAGACATTTGATTCGGTTTGCCAACCCTCGTTGAATGCTCAACTTTCAGGTGGCACTGGGGGGTGTAGTGAAAAAGGGGGGGTACATTAAAAAGGGGGGTACACGTTCATAGTGGGACGGGGGGGCAGGTATTGTGCTGCAGAACTCACAGGCAATGCATCAATAAATTGGCCACATGACGCAGCAGATGGGGTCCCCAATGCGTTGCTGCACTGTTGAATGAAGGACACAGGAAGGATCTGCCAAGTATCATGTGTGCTGGAAACAGATGGCGGGGCAGTTGGTCGGTCTACCAAAGTGACAACAAAACGAGCTGTTTGGGTGTTAATGTGAAGCGTTCGCATGTGGCGTAGGTTATCGCCATTTGGCTGGCTGGTGGGCACATACGCGTGCACACTGGCACACGAAGGAAGCTGAGCAGCAATGAAAAACACAAAGTGCTTTGTACATGGCCACAGTGCTTGCCTGAGGCAAGTGAATGCACTTGGCTCATGAGGATGGCTGCGGGCAGAATGAGCAGCCATAGATGGGTCAAATGGGCAAGGGACCTCTGGGCCTGAGCGTAGGGCAGACGATAAGAGATGCAAGGATGCGCCAACACGCAACCAAACTTGGAGTTAGTGCGGCTCCTCGGTTTGAAAGATGGCCACTTTTTCTTTTTTGGTATACACACACGGGATACACACTTTGATGAGTCGGAGACACATGGGGATACAGAAAATAGCAAACACACATTGATGTCTTTGGCAGGGAAAAACACATGCATGCTTTCAACGATATTTGCTTCATGTGTGTCTGCTGGAAGTAGTAGCCCAGTACACAATATCCAGTTGCGACAAGAGGATTCTGGGTATGCATCAAATTCACAGTTTTGAAGCTTGGGATCAAGAAGATTCACACTTAGCAATTTTTGGAGTGCACACTAACTAACAAGTCTCACACATGTACATCAACATGGAACTGCGATCAATGATGTAAAAGCAACCACTTTCTCTAAATGACGCCAAAAAAGGAAACGTGATACAGAGAACACAACAAGCATGTCTTGTTCACGGTTAAACAAAAGGCAAAACTCGCAGCAAATATGGATGCCACAGTCGTATACATACAGTGCAGGTAAAAAATATCTCGGGGGAAAAATTATCCCACAGCTTCCAAGACCGTGGTATCCCAGACCATGATAATTTGTACTGATTGGAATATTTCTCCTCTGTACACTTTATTCGCTGATGGCCAACAGTCTTTGATGCTTTCTTGGTCGGCTTTAGGGGGTCCTAGCAAAGGCAAGAACATTCTGTGTTGTTTAGACTCATGGGACGCCACACACTGCCTGGGAGCAGAGCACAACACAAGCACAAGCGATGGTCCTACAATGATAACTTACCACAAAAGTTACAATGGAAGCAAGACAAGTTGGGTATCCAGCAGCAGCACACAAGCATGCAAATCATGATGACGACGCGTGCATTTGGCAGGGCTTTTGGTAGAAAAATGGTAAATGCTTCCAAACAAGAAACAATGGTGGCTTGCCCAAGTGTATAGCAGGGCAAAGGGATGCTCTCCACAGCCCCGAACAAAGAAATGCCCATCAATGTACTGAGCTTGCCATTTTGTGTGGTCCTTATTCTTCGGCTTTGGACATGGTATAATCCTTCGGGCTTGGAGACCCACAGAGGGGCAGAATAGCAGCGTGGAGTAACGTGGGTGCGTGGCCCATTGCGTGTTGGGGACGGGCAACAAGTGCACCATTTGTGAAGGGAAGAGGCCCAAAATGAAAAACGGACTGAAAAAATATGGAAAACAAATGGTAGGAGTATATATTTCAAAAGAAGGCCCTAAATATAAGCACCACTATATTTCTCCTGTTCTGCAATCATCACCCAATTTGCACACCCCATGGTGCACCGCAGGTGCCTTGGGCACCACAAGATAAGCACTCCCAGTGAGGGCAAAGAAATCCACGAGGACCATTTCCAACAATAAATATAACGTCCTAGTGATCTTGTGGTCCATGTCTAATTTTCGTTCAGTCACTCATCTCACACAGGTTCCCAACTGCTAGTGGACAGCTCCCCATTTGAGTATGTGTTCTTGGAGATTGGAAGACGTCAGATCACAACAAAACGCGTAATCTCCATGACAAAGGCACATTTGACATGCCATTCCTGCATGCCCCTTCTTCATCACCAACAACACGTCCGGAAATGTGGTGAGAAGAACGCTCGAAAATGGAGAATACAAACTTCTTTCTCACAGCCCTACAACCCTTTTCAGCATATCTAAATGGAGGCCATTCCAACAAAAATGTGTTGCATTGTGTTGCACATTGCAATTCTGAGAACGAGTACTACCAGACGCTTTTCACAAAGTGTTATCTGTAGGCTTGTGAGCAATTTTTTTCGGCCTTCAAATCAAGGCCAAAAACATGCCAACCCTCCTCCTTGGAAACGGCTTAAGGTGCAGGGCAGGGCAATCACAAGAAAACCATTTCAGCTCAGAGCAACCATGGAAATTGGGTCATTTTCCTGAACAACACCGGAAGGTTCGATCATGCCAAGCAAGAACAGTCTACACCAACCACACTGCATGACAACCATGTTTTCATCCCCATACTCATATATACATATACTACACTGAAGGCTCTAACCTGTGCACGTTTCGCACCTGATGGGACCGTATCACCAAGATCAATCCGTTCCGCGTCAGGAAATTCTCGGTGATATCGGGGCCGAACGTCGTTGTGCCATCCCCTCGTTCCCCGAACGACTGCCCTGGCTCGGTCTGGGGGTCGCTCCACAGCGCATCCACCAGCAAAGCCATCGCGGGGTCCTTCGCCGGGTCGCACAGCGTGTCGCAGTCCTTGCGGGGGGTCATCTCCAGATGCTCAAGCGTCGCATCGGGCAGCCGAAACAGGCCCCCGTGCACGACCAGCACCTTCTCATCGATCACAGCGCAGACTGGCAGCTGGTCCCACACTTGCACGAACAAATCTAACATGTGGGCACTCTCGTATTTGGTCAGAATCTGAGCGACAGCGGGTGGGGGGGCGAAAAAGGGAGGAGGGGGCGACTTGTCCGCGGCGCTTCAGCAGAAACTGGACGGCACTACGACGGCGATTCGCTATTCACCGGCGGCACTCGATTGGTCACCGGTTGGACGACGGCGGTTGGCGGTTACACTTCAAATATGGCTGGCGATCGGCAGTAAATGGAGTCGAAACAAAAAGCGGTTCCTTCAGGACAGCCCCCGAAGTGAGGGGCCGCTCGCCGGGAGACCAGGCACCAAGCTTTTGCTGGAAAGGGGTAGAGCATCAAAGCGGCGCGGGTCCCAGAGCACGGTGCCCAAAAAGAGCAGGTGCAAGCGCCAAGGGGCTCTTCAGGGAGCAAAAATGCCAATCAATCCTGGCATATGGACGAGTGTTGCTGCAGGAATAATTCCTTTTTTTGAATAGATTTCGGCTTTGTGGTCCGATTAAGAAATCATAAGACCGTTGTGTTGCCAACAAGCTACGTCGGAAAGAAGCCTCCCAAAGAGCTCTGAAGACAGGTGATCAGGGTCATTCTATTTCTAAAACATGCTTCTGAAGTATGCGAGTTGCTGCCGATTGCGCACGTCCCAATGACCAAAACCCCATCGCATCCAAGGTCCCCGCAAACCCGGAATCACGAGGGCTGACAGCACCTCTCATGGGTCTATAGGCCTTGGTGTGTCACACGATGCCTTCTCCCAATCTAGAGCAGCAACTGCACCGCAGTATCCGGCAAAAATCCAGAGGGGGTTTCCTCGAGCCGTTGCAACCGGCCTCTAGCCCATGCCTGTGTGAAGGGGGATGGCAAACGATTGCTCCATCACTCTTCAAGCCACATTTCATTTGTGCAACAGAAAATTGGCCAAAAAACAACACAGTGCAGCGAAAATGTTCCTTTCGGCGTGCAGCTTTGTCAGTGATGCGCTTGAGGGGTGCTGAAGGGTTTCGAAAGCGGTTGCGCACTTCCTGATGGTTGTACCGCTGGGAGACAAGGTCTACCGATTACAAACGGTTGATGGGGCGTTGAGGGCGGACAGAAGCGGAACGAACTGTCACCCCGAAATGTGTGCATGCGTGCGTGTGTGTGTGCGGGCGCGTGCGTGTGTGTGGGGGGGGTGTGAGAGGGTATGCGTGGTCATGCGCTGGGAGGTAACCCTTCCCCGCATCAAGGGCATTTTCAATCTCGTCCCACCATCCATTGAGACACGCCCTCGTGGAGCTATCAAAACCTTTGGGGGTGCGGGGGCCGTGTTCAGGGGCTGTGCCTTCCGCGTGCCTCGTGGCCTTGTCTAAAAACGGAAACAGAGGAACGAGGAACCTCCTCCATGAAACCGTAATTGCAATTCATGGATTTGGATTCGTGGTTGCCGCGGTTCAAGTGCACGGAATCCGGGTACAACAGTTTGTACGCCAGCAACAGCGTCGTCACCTCTGCCCCCATATCCCCGCGGTCCACGAAGTCCCCGTTGAAAAGGTATTGGACGCCCGTTACACTGGGAACCCCGTTCTCCGTGAAGATGGTAAGCAGGTCGGACAACTGCCCATGCAGGTCCCCAGCGACAATCAGCTTCTTGTGTTGTCCGGACAGGGTCTGCACGCGCTGGACCCGGGGAAGCGATCGCATCATGGCCCTGGCCTCCACGAGGATCTACAAAGGGGGCATCAATGGCGGCGAAGAAGTCCCCCATGGCACTCGAAGCGGCCCCATGGCATCAGACGTGCCCCCATGAATGAGCCCACGGCACTGCCCCATGGCATCACAGGTGCCCTCACGATTTCGCCATGGCACTAAAGATGCTCCCAGGAATACCCCCATGCACTAGACGCCCATGAATATCACCATGGGACTCGCGGTTCATGACCCACGATACCCATGACCCACGAACACTCCCATGACTGAGCCCACACAAATAGCCGTACTGGGGTGCCCCCGTGCATAGCGCAAACGCACTAGGCGCCCCCATGAGTATCCCAATATGCTCTTGTGAGTACCCACATGGCACTGGGGATGACACAAGGAACACCCCCGTGGCAGCACTGGAGCGCCCCCATGAAGAACCCCACGGCACCAGAGATGCCGCCACGAATGCCCCCATGGCACTAGCAGTGACCCCATGAACACCGCTGTGGCACTGGAGTGCCCCCATAAATACCTCATTTGCAGTAGATGTGTCCTCATGAATGACCCGATAGCACTAGTAATGCCCCACGAATACCCGTACTGCTCCCACTAATACCCCCATGTCACTGGAGATGACCCCATGCAGGCAACCGCATGAATATCCCCCATGGCAGCGCTAGAGTGCCCCCATTTGCAGTAGAGGTATCCCCAGAATCACCTCATTGCACCACAAGGGCCGCCAGGAATTCCCAGTAGACGCGCACCCATGACTACCGGCATCGTATGACAGGTGCCCGCATGAACGTCCCTTCTGCAGGGGGGGCGCCGATCGTGTGTCAATTGATCCCCTATATCGTCGGAGACGAATCGCTTGCGGCCGAATCTTTCACGCTGTTTTCTTGGATCCAAACTCACCAATTCACTGGATTTAGTTTTCGGAGGTACCAAGGCTTGTAGCTCAGGCCTTCAGTACTGACGTTGACATCCTCTTAACAAGCCCGATCCCACGCAGTGCCTTTCGCGAAAGTGTGCTGGCTGTTCTAGGATATCGACACCGTAGGCACACTGAACTCAGGGCACCGTGAAACAAGATCGGCGCTGCGGATACGCATGCCCTTGCAACACAGACAGAAGCACCCACACAGGTTGGACTAAAATCGGTGGCGGTTGTGGTCTATGGTGTCGGTTGAGCCAGGCGGGTTGGGGTTGTAAATGAAACTGAATGTGCAGTTGGAAAACTGGCTTGCGTGGAGCATGGCGGTTTCTCCCTGGTGTCTCTTCAGCGGAGGTGCAAGCCAGACCCAATGCTCTCGTAGGGGCACGCGCCTCCGGGTCAACGCGAAGCAGCTTGAACAACCCCGAGTGCGCTTCAATTCAACGCCGGATTTCCTTCCTGTGCTGTCCCTAACAAAGTTTAATTCCGCTACCTTGAACAGTTGAAAGCTCTCGGAAGAACTGAAGTAAGGGTGGACAGGGATGGGAGGAGACCCGGCATTGATAACTGTCATGCAGCGGCACCTCTGGATCTTTGGCAAAATGCAGCCCTGAATGGAAAGGAGAGGTGGGTAAAGGTAAAGGTAAAGTGCTCGGGCGCTCTCCGAACTCCAGCGTATCAGTGATCCCTACCTGTCCCTCGCAGCATCCCTTCCGGCTCGCGGGGTCACCGACACCCTAGCGCCTAGGACACTGCGTTCCAACCCCACCGGGAGTCGAACCGAGCACCTCTATTTCAGGGGTCACGTGCATGACCGCTGAACTACGCGACCTTCTCGAAAGGAGAGGTGGGGGGAGGGCTGGGGGGGGGGGGGGGGCAGGGCAACACACGAGTCTCAATGCTACGTCCGCCATATTATGTGATGGCGCTCCAGGTGGACCAAGCAACGCAAGGCATGCCACGCGAATGAGATACCACAGCACTGTCCTTGAATTACTCCGCCCGCCCCCCAATAGTAGGAGTTAGAAAGGCTAAAGGGAGAAGGTGACCCTGCCCCCTTACCCTCCATGCCCCGCCCCCCCCAAAGTGTGAAGCGCAGCGCGTCAGAGGGACTGAAACAAGCTGCACGCAACGGGCCCACTTTTATTGATTTTCATTTGGTAACCGAAAAAAGCGGTTTGTTGGTGATGGCATCATCATTTGGTGACATGATGACATCGTAGTATTCCCTCATGAGTATGTCGCTGAAACTGTGCGCCTCGTTACACGAGGCGCAAATCGGGCTCGGCGCGCGCCTCGTTGGTGCCAACCCCCCCCCCCCCCGTGTGCCTCGATAGCGCCAACCCCCCCCCCCCCCCCCCCATGCGCCTCGGCAGTGCCAAACCTCGAAAAAAACATTTTGCCCCAAACCCCCCGCAATCCCCCCCCCCCGTGTCCCTCGGCTGCGCCAACCCCCCCCCCCCCCCGTGCGCCTCATTTGATGAGGCGCGGGGTCTCGGTGAAACTATGTTTCTCATACATGTGTTGGGTCAAGGCAAGCTTAACCCAGTTGCCGCGTGCTGCCAAAAACCCTGCCCAACTGCAAGCGTACTCCAAAGTGAGTGGGGTGATCTCATAGAGTACCTTTTGTTGGTGGGTCTACTATTGGTGGGGGGGAGGGGGGCGACTTTTAAGGTCCAACACACTCTTGCACAAGAGGGGAGTGCTCAGGCGAGGGGGTCTGCAACAGTGCACCCTCATTGGAGTGGCGGCACTGTGGCCCTCCGACGGCAGGGGTGGACCAAAGGGCACCGTCGGCGGCCGAGGGCGGGGGAGCATAAAAGGGGGGTGGGGGGGGCTGCTTGAGCGGAGGGGGGAGTCCAGGGGAGGGGGGGAGCCCCCTAACCAAAATGAACCATATCCACTAGGAATTACAAAAATGCACCACACTGACCCATTCAACATATACATTTGTCATAATGTCTGAAGACAGGTAATCAACTCATCTTTTTGGGTCCACACCTTGTGCCCTCACCAAAACACCACCAAGCAACACAAACAGGAAACACGGATCCTATTCCTTAGACGTCAGAAATTCATTCGGCTCCTTGTCCGGGACTTCACTGTTCGCACCGCACTCTATACTTCATGTCCCGAAAATGGCAACATAGACTTCATGGCTTGTCGTGCCATTGGAGTGTTCAGAAAAAGTGTGGAATATGCTTTATGTGCAACATTGTATGCCTCTTGCCTTTTCTTCCCAGTCCATCTATCTTGGAAGCGAAAATGGAGGATCGCGTTTAAAACGTCGTCACGTTTTGCGCGGGGACACAGTTGGACCGGAGTGCCGAAGAACGTACTTATGGGACGCTGGGACATGGTGTCTGCAACAGAGGGAAGAAATGACATGAGTGTAATGACCAAAGAACCTTGCTATAGGTGCGCCGAAGGCGCAGGAGGAAAAAATTGGCCAAACGAAAAAAGGTTCCCAAAATCCTGATTCTCAGGTGAATTAAAGCGGAGGGGGGAGGGGGTCTAGGGGAGGGGGGGAGGGGGAGAGCCCCCCCCCCCCCCCCCTCGCCGAAACGAAAATTAAAGTAACGCCCTAGGGGGGGGCGGGGGTCGGTCACAACAAGTTCCAAGATTCTAAAATATGAAACCCAGCACACTTTAAGAGGCATAGGGCTTTGGATGCACGTGGAGCAAGGCGAAGCAAAATGGATGCGGGGAGCGGGAAAGGTGAAAGTGAGGTGCTTCAAGGCATGGTGGACGAGGCTACGAAGATGTGTGCGGAGGGGGAGGGAGGGGGTAAGAGGGGTCATCGAGAATTGCTCCGCAATGAATCGCCTTCACATGTGCGGCCGACCGCGACCACTCTACGCCCAAACCTAAGCCCCTTGCCTCCAAATGGGGAGACGTGTCGTTGGGTCTTGGGCATATGCAAAGTGCACACCTAACAGATCCACTTGGTCCTGTGTCAAAGGAAATGTGAGGTGTGGCCCACAATACGCATCATCGGGTTTGGAAGCAAGTGTCTCCGTCTCCCATTGGGCAAACCTTTCTTGCCGTAACGTCTCCTTCGTGGGGTGGTTGCTTTTGTACGTTTCACTCAGGATGTGGGTTGTACTCATGGCGTTGACCGCAGCGCACTCGTCGTGTGCATCCAATTCGTCCCACGCTTTGGATGTCTCGGACATGCAAATCTACAAAGAACAAGGTAGGGGGTCGGATCCTCGACTACTGTCCGTGGAAAGTGTAGAGGGTGCAAGAGCAGCGTGCGAGAGCTATGTGTCGCTCTAAGTATTAGCGACATTTGTATCGTAGGGCAAATAACCCGAGTGTCTTGTTTGACGTCAACCCCCCCCCTCCATTCTTCTGATACGACATGCTACTTCGGCCCAAATCGCTCGTTTCCGAACTATGGGTGGCCCACGGGTGAACCGCGGCCGGACAGTTTTGCCCGCCCCCCCCCCCCAAAAATTGTTCAACCAACGTCTCCGAGAGTGTCGAGGCTTGGTCACGGGAGCTTACCCATGTCAAGACACGTGTCGCGGCACACCCAATGCCCCCCCCCCCCCACTCCGTGTCATGGTGGCACAACCGGCATAGGTGACACAGATGGCACAAGTGCCACTCATCCTAGTACACGAACCATTGCGCACCGTGCCATGACATAGCCCAAGCGGCGGCCCCGTGACACAACACAGCCCCCCCCCCAGCCCCCCCTCCATGGGTGGGTAAGCTCCACGGACTGCCGAACAAATCAGGGGACAATGGCAACAGTGCCCAAAGAAAAGGACAACGCAACATCACATGTACCAGTCGCGGCCATAGGCCGAAATACCCTTGTTCATGTAGTGCCAATAGGGCAATTGCATGTAGTACGACTAGATTAGATTTCATTTGGTACCGACTATTAGATTACGTTAGAGAGACTAGCCTCTCTTTTACGTTGAGCTCGTAGCCCAACCTTTACTCCCAAGTCGCCCACCTAAATGTCAATGGAAGGAACAAGCAAAAACGCAACTCCACCATATGATCTACATGCAAGGAAGGCATCACCTCCTCGGGGTCAATTGATAGGGGAGGGCGGATTCTTGATGCCACTTTCGGCGTTTCCGATGCCGAGTTAGATGTTCCACAAGGCGCGTCCACCTCGCTCATCGATGCCACATTAACGCTCTTCGCTTCCGATGCCGAATCACTTATTCCACGAGGCGAGTCCACCTCGCTCATTGTAACCACAATCACCGTTGCTGCGAAAGGAGAAAAGTGTGAGGCCCTAACACCATGTTCTATTCCTCGACGTCTAGTTAACTCCGGCCCACCATCTTTCTTGTATGCACTATGTAGCGATGGCACCAATCAACAGTGAAGCACTATTCCAAAGGCTGTGCAGCGCGCACACAAAACATGTTCTTCTTCCATACTCCTACCTATGCACCTTGCATTATGCCATGTGAATACCACATTATGCGTGTGATCGTGTGACTTCACTATCCATAAAGGTGCCTCGGGGCGGTCCCACCCCCCTTGCTGTGCCTCACTGTCTCCTCATCGCTTCCTCATGGGCCCTTGTTGGTGTGGCTAGTTGTGGTGGTGGCGCCCCTCACCCGTGCCATGTGGGTTGTTTGAGTGCACTTTCTCCTTGGGAAACCCAAAACGTAGTAGGCTTTGGCGCCATGTATGGAGCCACCAACGTCGTGGGCATCCTTTTGCTAGGATTTCGTACAATGTCATTCATATGTGAGTCCACCCAATCCTGGATGGAGGCGAAGAAAATGCATTTCATTGCAAGTGATGGGATAAGGCTCTGCAGCACACTCTTGGCATCCGGTGAATCTGTTTCGGGTTATCGGACGAAACATCTAGAAAAAAGGCATAACAAGCGTCAATTGTCTCGCGCAACAAGGCATGATCGCAGTACCGGGTTGAGAGGGGATTGTACGTGTGTTTTTTGTATTTGGCTTCTCGTTAGTAAGCAATGTACGGAGCGAAGCAACAACTCCTCAAGAATGCATAATTGGCAAAGCACACGAAGCAAGGGGCTTAATAATTTCAAGTTGAACACAATCACCGCAAGCAGAACTCGTCAGATGGCCATTAAGCAATGCGAAAAAAAAATAGACACTCAAAAAGTGCATTCAAGGCTTGATATTTCACCACGACCACAATGTCTCCTCAGTGTAAGTGTTTTGGGTTGGATTGTATGTGATTGCAGGTGAATCACAGCGCACGGCAACTAGGAATGGGTCCTAGATGTCCGTTTGTCATAGTTTTTGCATATAAGGTAACCCTATGAGTAGAGTGGATCAAACCGAACGCGATGGTCACTTCAGCTTTAGCGGATGTTACTGTTCACCCCCTTTTTGAAGGATGACCGTGACGCAACCCGATCAGAAGGGTCAGTCGAGTCACAACTCAACACTGGAGTCCACACTTCCTGTCGCCGGCGTTTCTGGTGTCGGCGGTTGGCTGATTGTCCTGCCCACGGATTCGTCAGGAGATATTTTAAAGAGTGCGGGTTCTCAATTCAAGATAGTTTTTTGATATTTGCATAATGTAATTTCGGATGATCAGGCGGTGCTGGAGCAAGCGTGGGGGCTGTTAATCAACAATTTTTGGAGGCTGTGCCCGAGGTGCACCGCGAGATCTGTCAGCAAATAGTGATCAAGGCTGGGTCATGGCAAGGACACAGCATGGTACAAGCTTCTCTCTCTCTCGCATGATCTACTCGTGGACGGGGGTACACATTTTGACAAGTGATTGGACGCGCTATCCTGGTGTCTTTGTTATTGCCTTTGCGCTCTATTACCGCTTGCCTAATTTGGCCAAAGACTTGGTTGGTGAATATGCGGAGGCCGCTTTGAAATTGTTTGATAAGTTGGACGGTGTGGACGACATGGTTGATGGAGATGATGATAATAAAGACAAGGCTAAGGGTGCGATAACCATGCCTTGAGATGCCCCGCGCATATCTTTGCTACCACATCTACTTTATTGTTGGAACAATTCTCGGACCACAATGGACGCGGACATGCCTTGTGTCTCAGAATTGCGACATGAAGGTCAATGCAGTAATGATCGGGGAGATCGGGTCAACAAGAATGATCCGCTTTACAAGAATGGGCAAAAACAACGTTTTCAAGCGCTACCAGTGGCGGCAAATTTTGAATCAATTCTACAAGGAGAATAGTCGGATTTCACCGCGGAGGATATATTTTTGAGACTCTTCACGTTATTGGCCGATTTGGGAACGAAGGTACGAGACCAACGCAAACTTGGCTTTATTCCTCATTCCGTTGGACGTGCCAGTCCGTTGTTCGGCAAGGAGGAGTTAGCTACCACCGCGCTTCAAGGAAAAATCAACAAAACGGGGAACATTTTTTGCAAGTCCAATTATGGCGATGGTTATGGGCAGAGATGTAGTTATGGCAAAGGATATCAAGGAAATAGTGGAGTATGCCAAGGCTATCATGGTTACCAACGCGGCGGAGGATATGGATATCAATCACAAGGCCAACAACGCCGAAGCCCCTGTTATGGCCAAAAAAGCCGAGGTGTTTCGCCAAAGGGTGCAAGCAAATGATGATGCGATCCCAATCCCGAGACACCTCTACTCTCACCGGGCATGCTAGCGGCGAAACGCAGCCAAAATTTTTCTTCGCTCCTCCCCAGAAGGCCTACTTCCAAAGTTCGATTGCGGGTAGTTGTCCTCGAGCACCACATTGCCGCGGCAAGGTACCAAGGAGTATATTGCAGGTTATAACACCGTCCTCGGTTATGTTTCTTAGAGTGTTTGTGGCAAGTTGCCGGAATCCAAGTTGCATCTTGTGCGTTTTAAGGTTCCATGGTTCGTTATTCCAAAACGGGATTCGGATCAATGGTGTTTTATTACTACTTTGCGTCAACTCAATAGGCATTTGCGCCTTAAAAAGGTTTCCCTTGACACCTAGAAGTCCATGTTTCCCATGTTGAAAGAAGGAAGATCAAATGGACCTTAAAGATGCATATTTTCACGTGCTATTAAGCCAGGAAGTGCAATGTTATGTGTGCGTGCGCTTCGGGTCCGAGGTGTTTCATCTTTTAGTGATGCTTTGTGACATTTGTATTGCGCTGCAACTGTGGACTTCGATCATGGAAGTTTGCAATTCCATTTGGCGTCACAAGGTATTGCTTGTATATGTGTACTTCGATGACAGTTCTGTGATCGGCGATGATCCCTGTGCGTGTGCAGCCGCCCGTGATCTTGTTTTACAAACTTTGCGTGATGCGTGTTTGTATGTTAATTTGGCGAAATCGGTTCCAGACCCGACGCAGCTTGTGCACTACTTAGGGGTATCCATAAACTTTGCTTTCGGCCGACCGAAGGGAGCACCACCGCGAGATAGGGAAGCTAGTGATCAAGGACGGTATGTCGTCCTGGGGGGTCTAAGTGCATGTTGATGTGTCTGTAGACATCACTACGTAATCCAAAACTCGGACAAAGTCTCAGCGGCGCCAAACGGTGCCGCTGCTGTGAAAAAATATTTAGAGCGTGGCTTGTGAACCTTCGTGCAATTGGAGACATCAACAATTTTGCAGTTGTTGTTCCCTGCAAGGAACAACTCTAGTCAAAGAACCATTTCTGTTGCCCAGCAACAAGAAAGTCGGGAAAAGCAAAATCTGTGAGCTCTTTGAAAAAGGTTTCGCCGAAATTGGTGAAAGTCGCACCCGCCGGCGTTGCCGCATCTTGAAATTAAAGGATTTTGTCTCTCGGACTTCTGAATTGTTGCACAGAACCGGAAACTGAAATTTTCAGGGTCTTTCATTGATAGCTAGAAATAACTGTCTAATCATTCAGCTTCTGCTCCACATCGGTTGACTGATTGCACAAAGTTAACGAAACGCGAAACCCAAATGGGCTTGAATTTCATTAGTAGATAGATTATAATGGCACTGATTCCTCCAATAAAACCTGAATATCATATGATTCACGACATTCACAATTATTTCAGAATACAACTCCAAAATGGCGAATGTGGTAATGCAGCAACCGTGCAAATTGTGCAGACTTTAAGAAACCATTATTCCAGCACCTTCATCACGCCCGTTTGACCACATGTTGCCGCCCACTTTTTGTTATGCTCCCGACAAACTGTAGTTGTGACGTGAAACACAAAGAATATCGGTTTCTGCAGTAGAGTTCCTACACTATGACATTGTTTGTGAGTACAACTGGTAACAATCTTTGCGCATGACTAGACAAGGAGTTTCGTCCCTTCGTATTTGCAAATACGAATGCATCGGTAACCGAAACTGCCTGCTGCCATGAGTGCTGCACAAGCCGATGACCAAGTGATATTGTGGCAAGATGGACCGCCCTTGTGCATGCAGATTTTGCCGTTGTAATGATCATCCGCGCTTGGATACATGTCACCGCAGTTTGCTCCTTTACATCGGTCCACGCAAAACTCAACCTCTTCAGTTGATAGACTGTTTCAGAAGTGGATACCATCACGGATGCGCTGTAAAGGGCCGCAGTACCACCGTATTGACAAGATATCACAGCATAGCCATGAGCGAGCACTTTCAAAACATTAGGGTCGGGAAAAAGGGGTTGGAGACCTCGAAAGTGAACATTTCTATTCCGTCAACCCATCCTTGGCGCGATCCGCTTTGCTTCTGCAGCGGTGCATAAACGTAATCGATAGGATTTCTTTTTCCAGTGGTAAAAAATAGGCGCACCCGGTGGTAAACACATACACCACCATTGGGCAACAAAACAAACGTGTTTCACAACCTTGCCTTCTCTCAAAAATTGCTTCCTGCCCTGCACTTTTTATAGCACATGTACGTTGTAATATGATCATGGCAGTTAAGCAGCAATCTTGGACATGTATGCTGTTTGATTCAGTTGTTAATCAAAGTCTGAACGATAGTCGAGTACGTTGGTGACAACTGTCGACTCCAAGATTCAAGTACTCGGTAACTAATCATTAATTTCATCCTTTTTTTCGTCCTTCGAGACAAGTCAGTTAAGCAATGGTGCGTGTCGTTGCACAGCATTCAACATGTTGATTGCATTACATCGGCAATGTTTGAAGAAATGTGCTATGGTGAGCTGCCACTCAGAGGCCCAAAGCTAGTGTAATGTTGGAAGGGTTGAATAGCAAAAAGGCAAAACAATGATGGGAGGATAAGTACACATGGACATGTTTTGCAGTTGTTTCGCCGAATTCGGCGAAAGGGTTTCGCCGATTTCGGTGAAAGACTAGGAATCGTATGGCCAGGTACGTAAGCAACAAGGGGTTCAAATCAACTTCTGCATCATGCTGGCCCTTGTTGTGTTCCTCATCCGATCAATGCAAGGAGAATCCACAATACAAACCCAATATGCAAATCAATGATTCATTGGTGCAACATAAGTCAGCCTTTTGAGTAATGCAATACTAAGGAGGAAACGCAATGATAGGCGGGAAAATCAGAGAGTGACTCTTGCTTGCATTAGATACAAAGGGCTTCACGAATTTTGGCAAACTTATTTCACCGAATTCGGTGAAAGTGTTCATCAAGAAAGCCTAGTTGCACTAAAAGATGAAGCTCCATGGACAACAGAAGGTCCATGGGAAACATTTTCCCATTGTTGTTCATTGTGTAGTGACACGAAATAGCTGAGTTAATGCGCTGCATAATATGAGTTTAGGTAGTGTGGATGCACACGGGGTTTCGGAAGTGGTTTTGGCAATGCAAAGTTTGCTTTAGGGAGTCATCACACTTTGGGACTTGGTCCCGGTAGTGATGTACAAAAGTTGGGACAGAAAGGATAGGTTGAAGTAGTAAGCACATGTTTACGAGTGCCTCAACCAAGAAAACAATATCTGCTACATGAGGCATGTCTCAGGTAGTAATACAACCATGACACGAGGTGCGGGTAGTGATGCACAATAGCCAAGTAGGGCATGTGGACAACGTGAAGCTGGTCTCAGGTAGTTATCGCACCCTGGCAAATGGTCCACGTAGTGGCGCGCAAAACTCGGGCACTGTGGGGCACCTAAACCGAGGTGTGCTTGGTTTGATCACACCCGTTTTCCCAAGACATGGTCTTCTACATGAATGGGTTCTTAGATTGAACCACAATCGGGCTGGTCTCTTGTACACATGGAAGTGTGTATTAACAGCACAAGAGAACGACAAGCTCAGTCTTGGATGTCAGCAGATTCCACATGTTTTTCTGAAGAACGCCAATATAATGTCTCAACAAAAATAGGCCCACGAGCTGAAACATCGCTATTTGGCACGAAGCAGATTTTTCTCTTGTGTTTCGCCTAACAGAAATAGTCATGCCAAATTAGCTACAATGGCAACGTGCACTTAGACCCCCAGGTCGTAGAGACAAGGCGCCTGCATCCTGGGCAAGATGCTTAGCCTCCTCGTTGTGTTCCCAGCGCTTCGCTGTTTTACCGACGCTTTCGTTACATGGGTGCAGCAAGCACATTTTTATGGTTATGACCTTGTGGCAGTTCTGCCGGAATTGGTTCGCCGGCAAGCACGTGAATGCAAGGCGCTAATGGGCGATTGGTCTAATGACGCGTTCCCGTGGGGGGCCTGGCCACGGGACGCTGCGGTGGACACGCGCAAGTGAGCAGGCAGGCAAAGCACTACGCTCACAGGGGCATCATTGCGCTCATGTCATGTGACAAAGCGTTTCAGGATCCTTGCCACTCTGAAACAAGGGAACAAAACTATGTACAGCAACACATCAGGATATGTACACATGGGGTTAAGACTGGACTGGGGTAAGGGCATCACAGGACAATAGACACTCAGTCCCAACACATATCCCAATCCCAGGTCCGACCCTCTCAGTGGCTGGTGGGGGCGGGGGCTCAAACACAACCCATGCCCTGCTCAGTCCGGACCCTGAAACCCTGCCAATAGGGGGGGTGTCCCGCCCAGCCACAGGCGAGTTCCTGGGAACCAAGGGGCTCCAAGGCCAACCGACAGTGGCTCCCTATGCTCCCTTAACGGCAGGTCCCAACTCCTCTCTGAGCCAGAGATATAGCCCCGCCATTTTCCCCTAGGAGTTGGTAGCTGAAAATGGGCTGTTTCAGCCCAAACTGATATTAGCTCAAAAATCTCCAAAATTGACCCCTCGTCCGGACCCGCCAGAGGTAGGGACGAGGCAACTGACCCTATGCCCTTCGAGTACCAACTCCCTGGAGCCCTCACCCAACCTGGTTCCCTCTGAGGTCCCAGCATCAGGGCACCACGGGTTCGTCAAGTGGGGTCATGATGCCAAAATCACCAAAATTGGCATCATTCTCACGCGTGGCTCGCCCGGCCAGGGCAAGGCCAATAACCCACAGGGTAGGAGGCAGGACCTAGGACTTCTATCTGAGTGTACAACTTGGAATTAGGTCCGGGCCCCCCGTGGGCATAGAGATATGGGGCCGCCAATTGACCACACGGGGGGGTGAAATTGGGGTCCCAAAAGGGGGTCATTTTGGCTGCTCGAAATGAGCCAAAATTCGGGGGTGCTCCCAATAGTATATCTCCACGCCGGCTTGGAGATCTGATCCGCCATTCCATACGCGATCGATTGGGAGTCCAAAGGAGACTCCTATGCCCTTGGCTCTCAAAGATCTCCATGCCACTCGGCGTGGTGACAATCCCAATTGGGTCCACAAATGCCAAAATGGTAAAATTGCCCACACTCACTTTGGGCTAGCACCCTAACACAGGTTGCTCCGCTTCGCCCACGTGGTGTGTGAACCATGGGGACCAATGTCCATAACACCCATGTCATATATGGTCCATTGGTCCAAGAGTCCGCCGTGCACGAGGTGGCTGAACATGGTGCACGGCGGGCAGAAAATGTGGAAAATTGCTCAAAATGGCCGAAAATGCGCACACTCATGGTTGGGGCAAATGAGGCACATGCCCGACTTGGACCGGAGTGTGCCATAGGATTGGTATCAATTCATATGTGTCCAACATATCTTTTGGGCGTCGCCCAACTCCTCCGGTTTTGGGAATGGCAGGGTCGCCAAGTGAGCCCATGATTTGGGATAGTCCCAAATTGCCAACATGGCAGCCACGGTATGCCAAGCCCAAGAGGAGTTATCCGCCGGGTCCAAGATATGTTGGGCACCGAAGTATGTACCCCCATAACATACTTGGGTCATGATGTCAATTGAGCGCAACGTTGAGATACACGGTCGCCACTTGACATCATGACGGGCAAAAAACAGCAATATTGGCGAAAAAACACCCAAAAGTGCCTTGAAAGGCGCACCAATATATTATAATATCTTCGGCTTGGATCGTGCAATCACTTCATCCTTCTAAACACAATGACTTGACACCAACGACCTTCGATTTCACATATGTGCTCCACTTGGGGTGCTTTGAAAGGTCAAGAGCGCTACTTCCCAAGTGGGCACATGAAAATATGGAAAATTGCAAAATACACACCTTGCTCCCAACGCATCGCTTTGGGATCGCCACACAAGCTTCCCTCCACGAAGGTTAGGCTTGCAATTGATCGTGGGGAGTATAAGGAAGGGCCTCATGCAATATGAGGTCCATTGGTGGGTGTATCGCTCTTAGCCAAACCCGCCAAATGGGCACGCAATACGACACATGGCACATACCACATATTGCCCAAAAAGGTAGCTCCCCCCACGATATGTCATGCCCCTCCAAGGGCATAACTTTGTGTCAATCGCTCATAGGAACTCAAGGAGAGTTCCTATGCAACACCAACACTCGCGCGCTACACTCCAAAGTTATCTTAATGCACGCAATATCATGGCCAAAGAGTTAAAACGCAAACTCTACCCTCTTGACCATGATCCATTACGCTAGCGCGCACGTGTGGGAACGCAAGGCGTATAAAGCTTCCTAAATTACGTCGGGAGTATTGTGAATACATCCCACGTTTCCTTATTGTCATTCCTCGCAAGCGGCACGAGATATGACCCTCACAAGTGGCCTCACGAATCAACTTTGTTTTGCCCATATCTCTAAGACAAATGGAGGGCAAGACAAAAGGAAAGTTGATTCGTGCATAGGGAGGCACGTAGGTCCACTCGAAAGAGGTCAAATCAAGTGCGGGGATGTCGAAGTCGAAAATCCGATTTCGACATCCTGAAAAAATCGGATTAAGGTTGCGAGTGTAGAATGTGAAAATTGCGGATGCATCAATGCAATTCCTGAAGACTTTAGAGTCTTCGTCACGGATTGCGCTAAAATATGTGTATATAACAGTTAAACTGGCGGTTACGCTAAAGTCGCGAGCCAACCGCCAGCAGTCAAAACATTGATTATCAGAACGGAAGCGTGAAAATTTACGGAAACAATACGAAAAGGAAACCCTGTTGATTCCTGATATTCTGATGTGTAAATCTCAGCGGGCGACGCATCGGTTGCCGATGCGGCCGCTAATAGTTGAAATGCCCAGATCTCTCACACAAACACGTCTTACCTACATCTGTTGTTAGGGTTAGGTTGCCGAATCGACGGCCGAAGGCGGTGCGGGGCAGATTGGCGTGAAATAGTTAGATACCGGCAAATGGCAGTTTGCCGGTACATGGTAACATGCCCCAAGTGGCCGGAATGCCGTCACGGGGGCTTTACGGCAAGGGACACGCTCCTGCCGGGCTCTCACCGGGCTTCACCGGGCGTCTTCCCCTCCGTACATGGGGTTAGTGGGCCCACGGAGACCGGTTGTATACCCCACCATGGTCATGGGGTTCTGGGTACCGCTTCACCCCCCTCCTGAGAGCAAACCCTGGGGGGGGCTCGAAAACACCCAAGCATGGCAGCGGGTACCCAGGACCATCCCCTGAAGGGGGGGGGTGTCACATCCTCACTTCAGGCTGATTCGCAGGTTAGGCTGTCAATTCCCACAGTAAGACAGGTACGGTGCTGTAGCTGTTAGTAACTGCAAGTATAGTATCAAGTATCAAGTCCTGGGTCCTGGCGGCGATTGTTCGGCATCCAAAGGACCCGTTAACCCATACCAGGCGCACCGGGTGCCGGCTGCGACGGTCACCACCACAGTGGCAGTGGCATACACGGCCAACATAGGCGTCACACGACGACCGAGGTGGTCCCACAGGTCGAAAGCGACCACAAAGATCCATCAGGCTACTCCAAGCTTCCGAAGGCCCGCCGGCTGGGGGAGAGTCCCCACGGGTCCTTCCTCGGGCGCACCATGTCCATATCCACGACGCGAGTCCAGAGTGGTACAGCCGAACGAGCTCCTCCTTAAGGGATCGGGCATCAAGGCCGTCTTTTCCCTCGCCCTATTACCACTAAGGCCATACATGAGGGAGTCCTCATGCAGTGTGGGCGGAGGCGTCGACTCCTCAAACCACCAGTTTCCCAGGCAGACTGACCGAGGTCAGGAGCACCGGAGGCCGCCACCCGACTGCAAGTGCGTCTGCGGGTCGGTAGGCTCACACTGGGACTGACAGTGGCGGACTGCTGGGAGTGCATTCAGGCAACTGGGCTTCCCGCCTGGCGCCATCAGGATCTCCACATCACAGCCACTAGGGCACACGGTATCACAGGCAGTCAAACAGAAGAATCTGTACTTAAGTACTGGTCCAGGCTGGACCTTATGTAAAAGCATGTACACGGCGACTCAGGGCGCCTTCGTAGTCGATTCGCATCCCCTCGGGGGGGAAAAACAGTCCACACTTCAGTGATGGGCTGATATACAGATGCACATATCCTGGGGAACAGAAAGACAAGCAATAAGCGGGGTAATAGGCGTGTAAACACACTCTTGACCGAGCGCCAAACCACGCCCTGGTTAGGATAAGGCATGTGCAGGAGGGTGGACAGGAAAACGCCTGAGTTCAGGCCATATATAGTCGCGACACACGTAGATTGGTCTGGACCCCGCAAGTGCCATGGGACCAGACCACACACTCAAAAATTGCAATGCCGATGACAGCGGCGTCCGTCGCGCAACGTCGTATGGGCTTCAAGGCCCCAAGAGCTCAGAAATATGAAGGTCAGTCGCCCTACCTGGTTTCCCAAGGATTCAGCAGGTGCAGAGTGACGAATAGAAGAAAAGAGGGGTCATCCTCCCCTGGATTCAGCAGGGGGGGGTATATGGCCACTCTGATGGCAGGTCACCGGAAGATGTAAGAGAGCAAGCAAGTAAGGGACGATCCGTCGACCTCACAAGCGCTCAAAATGCATCAGGGGAGAGCTCAGGGCGCTGATCAGGCACCCCTGGCTGCAACCGCCCGGGTGAGTGCTGCCAAGTCCGAGACATGGATCTTGGTCTTGTACTTGCGGATGTACTCCATGAAGGGAGTATTGACCCGCGGCACGAACAAGGAGACGGGTTCCCAGGTGTCGTGGGACGGCCCATAGCGTCGCCAACGAACCTTGAACTCCAGGCCTCCGGGTGCCGAGGCGTTCGGACGCTGGGCCAGGACTTTCTCGACAGTATAGTCGTCCTGCTCAGCATAGTCCTCGTCCGAATCAGCCTCATGTGCGGCATAGCTCAGAGACACATGCTGGCCACGGAGGTCGGGTTCCCGCACACGGAGCTGACTCTCGTGGCGCTCCCGGAACTGTCCGTGACCCACCTTGATGCGGTAGGTGTCCTCACCAATCCTGCGGACCACCTCGCCGGGTGTGAACCAGGTCTTGGTGCGGTGGGTGCCCATAGGGCGGGGTCTGATCACCCACATCGGGTCTCCCACCCTGAACTTTTGCGCTGTCGATCTCGGGGCCCCTTCTGACGCTCAGCATGCTCCTTCTCGAGCTGCTGGCGGATGTCCCGCGCCGTTTGCTCTTGCCGCGCGAAGAATTCCTTGGCGTCCATAGCCATGCCATCACGAGACAAGGGAAGTCCCCGACCCAGGGGGTCCCTGACAAACAGAATCTGGTGAGGGGACAAACCACCCGGAGTGGGGGTGTCATGATGGGTCTTCAGAGCAGGCCACATCTCCTCAAACCAGTTCCGACGTGGATTGGTGACGTGAATCTTGCGCAGCTTCTCGAACAGCTGCCGTCCAGCCACTTCAGCCCGGCCGTTGGACCGGCTGAGATAGGCGACGCTCTTGGCATGACGTATTCCCATAAGGGAACACATAGCCTTGAACCAGCCACCAGTAAACTGGGGCCCTCGGTCACTGCAAATGGTGCGGGGGATGTCAAAGACGGTCAGCCAATGACGAATCATCATGACTGCCACTTCCTTGGCAAGCAACCCCTTTTTGCGTGCCGGAACGGCTACTACGTAGCCACTGTGGCGATCCACGCAGAGAACCACACAGTCAAAGGTCTCCTTGCCAATGTGCACTTCGGGCATGGAGAAGACGTCCATGGCCACGCTCTCCATGGGCTGGTCAGGAACCGGGGTCCATTGGGCTTCCCCCTTGACGTTCCGGTTATCGGGATTGCAGGCCTGACAGACCGAGCAACCCTTCCTGACCCTCTTGATGGCGGTGTAGAGGCCGATATGGTCGATCTCGAACCGGCGCTGCATGTCAAGGGCTTGCTTCTTGACCCCTGGGTGCAGCATGTGGTGGTGCCAAGCTTCACAAAGCTCGAGCACCCGGGACTCCGGTACTAGCAGCTTACCGTTCCGGTAGAGCTTGCCATCTTCCTCAGTCAGCCCCTTTGGCCACTTCTGCCCGTCATCAGGGTCGGTCACAGCCCTGTACTCGGCCGCAAAGGCCTCAGACTTAGCGTAGTCGTCGGTCCAGTCGTCCTTCAGGCAAGACTCAGGGAAGAGGTGCTTGTGGGACTCAGCTCCATCAGGGGCGAGTACTCTGACCGCTCTGCCCATCCTCGTTCCGAGGGGGGCATCCGCAGCGATAACGACGAAGCATTTAACACCATCCTCCTCCATCAGGCGCTCCATTTCAATGATCTTCTTGGCTTCAGCGGTCTCAGCCTCATCGCCATGGGCAGAGATATTCGTCATGCCCTTGCTGGCGGGATCGGCCCACCTACTGAGACAGTCCGCCACGGTGTTATCCTTCCCAGGAATATACACCACCGTGAGGTCTAACTTGGCCAAGGTCTCATGCCATCTTGCCCGTCTGGAGGCGGGACCAGAGGGGGTGTCCACGTGCTCCTTGTGCCACGACTGCAGACTCTGATGGTCGGTGCAGACGGTGACGGGATGGAGGGCTATGTACCCAGCCCATTTCCTGAGAGCCATGACGATGGCATACCCCTTCTTTTCTCGGGGCGTCCATGTCCGTCTCTGGCCTTCCGCCAGGACTCGGCTCCAGAAGGCCACGGGCACGTGCCTCCCATCGTCAAGCACTTGCTCCAACACAGCGCCAACGGCGTAGTCGGAAGCGTCGGTGCGCAGGACAAACCCTCGGTCGGGATCCACGAGGTGCAGACTCACTGCGGATAGCAGCGCCTGCTTCATCCCCTCAAAGGCACGGTCCGAAACAGCATCCCAGACCAGAGCCTTCTTGGACCCCTTCTTGGTCTCCTCTCGGTTGCCCTTGAGCATGGTGGTCATGGGGGCTGCATACTCCGCATACATTTTGATATACCCCGAGTAGTAGTTGCAGAACCCCAGATACGCCCGTAGCTCAGAGACCGTTTTGGGCTTTTCCCAGTGCTCGATCGCAGCCACCTTGCCAGGTATGGGCTTTCGCTGCCCTTTCCCGACTACGTGGCCAGCGAAGACCACCTGGCTTACCGCAATGGTGGCCTTGTCACTGCTGCCCGTGAGTTTGTGCCGAACCAGAAGGTCCAGCACTCGAGTGACGTCCCTCTCGTGTGCCTCCAGGAGCTCCTCGTAGCTCATGCTGGGGTCCCCGGACGCGATGATCACGTCGTCCACGAAGGGGTCCGCACAGTCACGCACAGGCTCAAGCAGGTTCTCCAGCATCCGCTGAAAAGCCGCATTGCCGTTGGTGACGCCCATGGGCATCACCTTCGACTGGAGAGGTCGAAGTGGGGTGCTCATGGCTGTGCAGGCACGGGACTCCTCGGCGAGAGGCATCTGATGATAACCATGTTTCAGGTCAATCACCGTGAAGATCCTCCGCCGGTGTTGCTTTTGCAGCATGTCCTCAATGAGGGGCAGCTTATAGCTGTCGTGCTGCGTTTGGGCGTTCAGGCCGCGGTAGTCGACCACGAGCCGCCATTCACCGGCCACCTTCTTGGGGACGACGAAGCACGGAGAGGCCCACTCGGAGTGGCACGGCTCAAGCCAGCCTCTCTGGATGAAGTCACGGAGGATCTTCTCCATGGCCTCTTTCCTCTCGCCCCTCAGGGCAAACTCCCGGTGGCGATACACACGGGGGTCCTGCTTCAGTCGTGTCTTGGCCTCGCCATACAGTCCACGCACCGGTGGGGGAAACACAGGCTTTCCGCTGAAGAAGGTGTCCCCATACTTCTGCTTCAGCCTGGCCCTCAATGCCTGAATCTTGGGGCAATCATCGGACTCCGCCTTGGCTTTTCCGGGCACCTGGACCACTGAGCTTACTTGAGGGGTAGCGACCCCGCTCGGCTTCGGCTCAGGTGGTCTTCCCAGGTGGCCCAAAGGGCCATCTCTGGTCTTGCCTCGGAATAGGTCGCCGTAGGTGGGTGGGTTACCCCCGATTGGCTCGTCCTGGCTGGACAGGTGGTCCAGCACCCTCTGAACGAAGGTGTTCCCATCATAGGAACCAGAGACGATCGAGTCCACTTCCCACCAGGCTTTCTCCTGGCCTTTGCCCTCACGCTGGGCTCCCCAGTCGTGAAAGGGCTGATCCATATACCCCTGAACCAGATCCAACTCCTCTTCTGTGAGGGGGTCTTCCGATTCTCCGATGTCAATAGGGGGAACCGCAAAGCATTGCCTCCAAGGCTCCGCTATGATGCGATTGACACACACGAAATCCGTGGTGTCGGCCTGATCAAGGCCCCCATCCACATAGTGGAACTCCGTTGGCCAGCTCTGGGGTGGCATGGGCTGTCCCTTAGCGTCCTGAAAGACACTCTCTCCAGCCGGTAGGACGACCTTGTTTAAGGTCATGTTGGTCAATGAGACTACCCAATGTCGGGTACTTTCTTCCTCGGTGCATCCCATAGAAAGGACCAGCACTGCCTTGGAGCGGTCCTTGCGGATCTTCGCTACCGCCCTTGGAATGTCCCATCGAGGGCAATGGATCCACATCAAGCCCTGATGCGGACCCCAGTGCTTCTTCCACGCGGAGTCCTGGGCGCTCCAGTACTTCTCACAAACCCGAAGATGGGCGGAGGTTCCTGAAGAGAACGCATCCAGGGCCAGATCCGAAGCTCCCAAGTCCGCGACAACTCGGCTCGCCACTTCCGGCATTACGCCGTACTCCTGGTTTGCAGGACCAGTTGGCTCAGTGTCCAGCGCGGCCACTTCGAGCTGATTGCGTTCCGGGTGGATCCATTGGCATTCCACATGGTGCTCAGGTGACGAAAGCCACGAGAGCTGGTCGTCCTGGTACAGGGTCATGGAGGCCTGGGCCGGGAGGATGCCGGAGTCCGTCTCCATCATGAAGTCGTACCCAACGATCATGTCCCAGTCCATCTCGGCCTCGTAGAAGCGACCTTGCAGGAGGATTTCCTTGCCGAGGTCTGGGCGGCTCAGCTCACGGTGGTTCACGAACTGCAGCCCAATGGCCGCTTCCTTCGTGCCTCCCACCATGTACTGGCCGTTCGCCACCTTCAGCCTGACAGGTTTCCGACTGTCAGTCAAACACTCTGGTGGAAGTAGGCCAGCCTTGACCAAGCTGACCTGTGCTCCCGTGTCGACCAACACGTCGAAGACCTTTTCCACTTCCCCGCATAAGGCACGGACCTTAAGGTGCAACTGGCGCTCACGCCCAACTCGGCGCACGGCGTGCAAGCTCAGGATCTCCGGCCGTTCCAGAAGCTCAACAAGCGACTGGTGCAGGTCGTGGACAATGGGCTCAGGCTGCCCATCCGCAGCATCCAGCTGCGGTCCGGGTGATCCTCCGATACTCTCGGATAGATCTTGAAGTACATCAAACACATTCTTGGTCGCGAAGGACGGACGGGTGCAAGGGTTCGTGCCATCACTTGCCCTCAGCCCGCCTCCGCGACTGCGTGCCGGACCGGGCCTTCCGCCCGCGGCAGTCCCTTTGTGCTTACCGACTCCCGATTGGGATGGTGTGGCGCTTCCCACGACACCATCCTGCGACCGCCCTAGCTGGGGCCCTTGGCTGCAGGGGCTCCGCTAGGGGGCATCGGTTGTGGAAGTAGGGGTATTCTCCTCCGCATCAACCTCGTTGACACCCTTCTTCCTCCTATTCCTAGGCTTCTTGTCCTTGTCCTTGTTCTGGTCGTTCTGGTTGTTCTCCTTGTTCTTGTTGTCCGACCTGGGGACCCAGTTCCTCTTGATCTCCTGGATCTCCTTTACCAACTCGGTCCCCTGCGACATTAGCTTGGAGAGCTCGTCCTTGTCCACCTCCACCTTGGCTTCCCGGATACCCGCGGGCGCACGCTTCTTCGCCCCGTGCGCCTTCTTGTAAGCCTCCGTGTCGGCATGGTGGGTGGGGCATGTTTGGTGGTCATGGTTGAAGCCTTTCTTCCTCCCATAACACACGAAACAGCCCTGAGGGTGAGCTCGTATGAACTCCCCAAAGGACAGCGGAGGGTCGCCAATGCGGCGAGGGTCCCTCTTCTCCTTCTTCTTCCAACCCGGCTGCAGGGGCTTCCAGCTTCCCCGGTTGCTCCCCGCGCCGTTGTGGGCGACGAAGGCACAAACGGCCATCTCGGCGGGCTCATCGTCGTCGTCATCGTCGACGAGAGCTTCATCGCCATCGGCCCCCGCTGGGTCCATGGCAGCTTCCCCGCCAGGTCCCTCGCCAACGTAGTTGACGTCGCCGTCGCCGGGCCTCAACCCGCGGGTGTGGTGGAGGTTCCGGTACTCCTTGAGTACTTCCTCTCCAACCCACTCCAGGATCTCGTCGCAGCTCATCCGCGCCGGGATGGCCTGCAGACGGATGGTCTGGCCGCTCACGTCACACTCGTCAAGGCGCCACATCGCGGTCTTCTCGCGATCGCCCGAGACGGTGATGAGGAGAGCGTTCCGCAGGGAGTGCCGTTTGACATCCCGGGCCACATTCTTCCTCGTCCAAGCCACCACTTTCGTATGATACTCTTTGGGGAGCATCATCTTGACCGTGTGGTTGCACTTGGCCCTCTTGGCCTCCTCCTTGGTGACCCTCTTGATCCATGCTTCCGGCAGCATGGAGAGCAGGCGGGCCTGCTCATCACCCTCGTTCCAATCCTCCACGTTGCGGCAGAAGAGGGTGTATTGCCCTCGGAACTCTCGCCAGTCCCGTGGGCGGATCTCCCGTCCATCATGCTGAAGCTTGATGGACTTCCACCGCTTGGCAGCCACCTGCGGAGCGTCCACCCGCTCCTGCTAGTTGAGCCACTTCTTGGCTTCCTTGAGGGTCTTAATTTTCCGCTCCTTGGTCGCCACGAAGTATAGCTCTTGGAGCACTTCCGGCAGGCGGTACTTGAACCGTCTGAAGACATATTTCTCCGCATCTGCGGGATCCATGTCCTCAGTGACGGTTACCCCCCAATCGTCCAGCTTCTCCAAGAAGCGGTCGAGGTTGAGGGGGTTGCCATCGTACATGGGGGGCTTGATGTCCTTCAAGTCTTCCCACACGGCGGCATCCGCGGCCTTAGAGGCCATGAACGCCGGCTGCGAGGTCGACCGAGGTTCCCATCGGCCTCGCCCACGGACTCCCACGGCCGCCACGTCCATCTCCTCCATGGAATCCCTGTGGCTACGCCGCGGTTCCTCCATGTACGCTGAACCTAGATGTTCACGCCGTACACCTTCCATGTATGCCTCCTCATCACGGCGCCGGCAGCTGCGTTCAGCGGCCTCCCGTCGTACACCACGCGGCGGGCTAATGTCGAACTCCTCCAGGTCCAGGTCCAGGTCCTCACCTTCACCGACATCCCCCTCCACCTCTCTTCTGGAGACCTCATCCCTGAGTCCACCATAACGTCCACCAGCCATTGGGATTGGCTCCGGGGCTGGTGCGGGGCGTCGGGGGCGTACTGGTGTCCGCGGTGGAGCACGGCGGTTGTGGTACTCCGCGCTGAGCCACTCATCACGCCAATCCTCACTGCCACTGCCGGGCGGCACGCGCACGTTGCTGCGGCCCGCGCTGTGGTGAGAGGGGGCGCTGAGAGAGGGGACACTGGCGCTGGGGCGACTCCTGGGGGCTCCGCCGGGGGCGTGGGGTCTGCCTGGACCTGGTCCGGGTCCCCAGCCGTCGTCCGACGAGCCAGACTCCAGGGGTGGGTGGTCGCTGCCGACGCTCCCACGGGCTTCCAGCGCGTCCAGCCTCTGCCGCAGGCCGCTGATGACCTTGTTCAGCGACCTGGTCTCGCCCCTGGCGATGTCCAGCAGCTTCTGGGTGGCGGTGGCAACCCCGGCGCTTTTGACCATTTCGATCTTGGCGATGTCGAGCTCTCTCTGCGCGCACGCGGCGACCCTGGCGATGCGAGTCATCTGGCCCTTGCCCGTGTCGACCTCGCGCTCGAGGAACTGGACCCTCCTGCGGAGGTAGACAATCCACCGCCGGGTGGCATCCGGGTCGCCGTCCCCTGGTGGGTCGTCGGGGTCACCAGGGGGTCCTCCAGGAGGGCCTCCGCCGGGTCCGCCCGGTCCAGGTGGTCCTCCCCCGCCCGGGGGTCCGCCCCCGGGGGGTCCACCTGGTGGGCGTCCTCCAGGGGGTCCTGATGGTCCTCCGCCAGGGGGTCCCGGTGGGTCTCCGCCGGGTCGCCTCGGTGGGTCCGAGGATGGGCGCTTCTTCGTGATGTCGAAGTCCATGTCGTCATCCTCGTCCATGTCACCCCACCTGGGCTTCTCGGTCTCGGAAGACTCCGAGCTCCGGTAGGGAGGAGGGGGATCCTCATCCTCACCTTCCGGCTCCATGGGGACGTCTCTGCCTCCTCCGCCAGCCACTCCTCGGCGATGTCGGCGGCCTCGTTCATCCCCGTCGCTGGCGGTGAAGAAGGGGTCGGAGTTGTGGGGGTGTCCGCCCGCTTGCCTCCGTGGCCTCTCGGGGGTCTTCCCCTTACCCTTCCTCTGTCGGTAGGCAGTGGGGCCACTGCTCCCACTGCTGCCCGTGTCGGCCTCGTCCAGCGTCATCTTGGAGGAGGCGTCCCCTTCGAAAAGCTTTCGAAGGGTCTCCACTCGTGATCCTCCCGGGGGAGTCTCGCGGCGGAGTTTGGCCTCTGCCTCTTCCATTGCGGCGGCGGTGGCTGCAGCAGCTCGCCCTTCGGCTTCCTCCCGGGCTCGAGCCGCTTCGGCTTCCCGGGCCTGCTGCAGCCGAGCCTTCTCCGCTTCCAACGCCGCCAACTCCGCCTCCGTCTTGGCCCTCTCCTCAGCGACCTTCCGTCGCGCGGCCTCCATGGCGTCCTTCTTGGCGGCGTCTGCCTGGGCCTTAGCCGTTGCCTCGGCATGGGCCCTTTCCTCCGCCTCCTTCTTTGCCCTCTCTTGGGCAAGCGCCTCTTCCAGCGCCTTCACCTCGGCCTCCTTGCAGGCAATGGCCTCCTGCGTCAGGCGGGCTTCCTCGTCGGCTGCCGCCACCTCACCCTTGACCTTGGCAATCGCTGCCTCACGGGCGGCTGCGGCCGTGAGTCCGGCTGCAATGGCCGCCACGGTCGAGGCGTGGATGGCCATGCCATGCTGCCACTCCGCAGCCTCCTGCTGGGCGATGCCGACGGCGCCCTCCATGGCAGCGTGCTGCTGCGTGGCCCGTTGCCGGGCAACCCGAAGGTTGCAGGGCACCCCACAGGCGCGCTCACAGGCGCGCGCCACGTCCCTTTGGTCGGGAGCGACGCTGCCGCTGGAGCTGGCCTGGTCGGCCGGCATCCTCCCGCGGCGGGCCGACTCCATGTCGCTGCTGGGGCCTGAGTTCCTCAGGAGCAGCTGACGGGGCTTGGTCTTGGCGTGCTTGGCGACTTGGAGGAAGTCGCCAAGGGTGGTGGAGCCGGGGTGGTGACCGCCATTGGCCCGTTGGGGACTGGGGGCTGGGGTTCCGCCCTTGGTGCCTTGGGCGGCTTCGGCGGCCAGGGACTCCTGGTACTCCCGCCACTTCCGGTCCCGCTTCCTGTCCCCGGCAGACCGCTTCTCCTTCCCCGGAGACGCGCTGCTGCTGCTGCCCTGCAGCCTGCGCTCGCTCCCCGGTTCCGGGAAGTTCTTCTCGATCATGTCCCACATGGAGACGTTGATCGAGGCGCCCGACGGGTACTCGTTGGGCTTCTCGTCCTCCTCAATCCCGTCGGGGCGCAGCCCTTCGCCGGGCCTGTCCGGCCGGGTCCAGACCCTCCAGCGCCTCTGCTGGAAGCGGAAGGCAAACCCTTCCACCCGCAGCCACTCTTCGACTGCCTGCAGGCGGTCGGGGCCCATGTCCTGGCAGAGCTCGAAGCTCCCGGGCATGCCGCCTTCGCACTGGGGGTGGCTGTGGCGGTAGTGCTGGTCCCAAGCCAACCCACGCAGTGGGCGCACTGCATGGGGGTGGGGCCGCGGCCACGTCTTGCCCGCTTCTTGCCAGTTTACCATGGCAGCGGGGGGCGTAGTTGGTCTTGGGGTCCTTGGTGGTCACTCGTTTCGCTCAATGAACTGGTCCTGGTGGTGTTTGTTGAGGCGGATGATGCAGCACTGGACTGGGAGTGCGGCCGGTGCTGGTCGGCCGGTGGTTGTGGAAGTGGTGGCTGTAGCTGGGAGTGCGGCCTTGCTGGTCCGCCGAGGGAACTCGTTGATGACGGAGTTCTGGTCCCCGCACTTCCTTCACGGACTCGGCGCTGTCGCTGGGCGGCGCTGCGAGCCGCTGCGCTGCGCTGCGAGCTGCGAGCTGCGAGCTGCTGCGCCGCGCTGTTCGGGGTTGGTGGCCCCGAGTGGCACGCGAGGGATGGGTAACCCCGCGGCGGTGAAACGCTTTTGACGCGTTCCTGTGGGGGGCCTGGCCACGGGACGCTGCGGTGGACACGCGCAAGTGAGCAGGCAGGCAAAGCACTACGCTCACAGGGGCATCATTGCGCTCATGTCATGTTACAAAGCGTTTCAGGATCCTTGCCACTCTGAAACAAGGGAACAAAAGTATGTACAGCAACACATCATGATATGTACACATGGGGTTAAGACTGGACTGGGGTAAGGGCATCACAGGACAATAGACACTCAGTCCCAACACATATCCCAATCCCAGGTCCGACCCTCTCAGTGGCTGGTGGGGGCGGGGGCTCAAACACAACCCATGCCCTGCTCAGTCCGGACCCTGAAACCCTGCCAATAGGGGGTGTGTCCCGCCCAGCCACAGGCGAGTTCCTGGGAACCAAGGGGCTCCAAGGCCAACCAACAGTGGCTCCCTATGCTCCCTTAACGGCAGGTCCCAACTCCTCTCTGAGCCAGAGATATAGCCCCGCCATTTTCCCCTAGGTGTTGGTAGCTGAAAATGGGCTGTTTCAGCCCAAACTGATATTAGCTAAAAAATCTCCAAAATTGACCCCTCGTTCGGACCCGCCAGAGGTAGGGACGAGGCAACTGACCCTATGCCCTTCGAGTACCAACTCCCTGGAGCCCTCACCCAACCTGGCTCCCTCTGAGGTCCCAGCATCAGGGCACCACGGGTTCGTCAAGTGGGGTCATGATGCCAAAATCACCAAAATTGGCATCATTCTCACGCGTGGCTCGCCCGGCCAGGGCAAGGCCAATAACCCACAGGGTGGGAGGCAGGACCTAGGACTTCTATCTGAGTGCACAACTTGGAATTAGGTTCGGGCCCCCCGTGGGCATAGAGATATGGGGCCGCCAATTGACCACACGGGGGGGTGAAATTGGGGTCCCAAAAGGGGGTCATTTTGGCTGCTCGAAATGAGCCAAAATTCGGGGGTGCTCCCAATAGTATATCTCCACGCCGGCTTCGAGATCAGAGCCGCCATTCCATACGCGATCCACCAGGAGTCCAACAGAGACTCCCACGCCCTTGGCTCTCAAAGATCTCAATGCCACTCGGCGTGGTGACAATCCCAATTGGGTCCACAAATGCCAAAATGGTAAAATTGCCCACACTCACTTTGGGCTAGCACCCTAACGAAGGTTGCTCCGCTTCGCCCACGTGGTGTGTGAACCATGGGGACCAATGACCATAACACCCATGTCATATATGGTCCATTGGTCCATGAGTCCGGCGTGCACGAGGTGGCTGAACATGGTGCACGGCGGGCAAAAAATGTGGAAAATTGCTGAAAATGGCCGAAAATGCGCACACTCATGGTTGGGGCAAATGAGGCACATGCCCGACTTGGACCGGAGTGTGCCATAGGATTGGTATCAAGTCATATGTGTCCAACATATCTTTTGGGCGTCGCCCAACTCCTCCGGTTTTGGGAATCGCAGGGTCGCCAAGCGAGCCCATGATTTGGGATAGTCCCAAATTGCCAACATGGCGGCCACGGTATGCCAAGCCCAAGAGGAGTTATCCGCCGGGTCCAAGATATGTTGGGCACCGAAGTATGTACCCTCAAAACATACTTGGGTCATGATGTCAATTGAGCGCAACGTTGAGATACACGGTCGCCACTTGACATGATGGCGCGCAAAAAACAGCAATATTGGCGAAAAAACACCCAAAAGTGCCTTAAAAGGCGCACAAATATATTAAAATATCTTCGGCTTGGATTGAGTAATCGACCAATCCTTCTAAACACAATGACTTGACACCATGGACCTTCGATTCCACATATGTGCTCCACTTGGGGTGCTTTGAAAGGTCACGAGCGCTACTTCCCAAGTGGGCACATTAAAATATGGAAAATTGCAAAATACACACCTTGCTCCCAACGCATCGCTTTGGGATCGCCACACAAGCTTCCCTTCACCAGAGTTAGGCTTGCAATTGATCGTGGGGAGTATAAGGAAGAGCCTCGTGCAATATGAGGTCCATTGGTGGGTGTATCGCTCTTAGCCAAACCCGCCAAATGGGCACGCAATACAGCACATGGCACATACCACATATTGCCCAAAAAGGTAGCTCCCCCCACGATATGTCATGCCCCTCCAAGGGCATAACTTTGTGTCAATCGCTCATAGGAACTCAAGGAGAGTTCCTATGCAACACCAACACTCGCGCGCTACACTCAAAAGTTATCTTAACGCACGCAATATCATGGCCAAAGAGTTATAACCCAAACTCTACCCTCTTGACCATGATCCATTACGCTAGCGCGCACGTGTGGAGACGCAAGGCGTATAAAGCTTCCTAAGTTACGTCAGGAGTATTGTGAATACATCCCACGTTTCCTTATTGTCATTCCTCGCGAGCGGCACGAGATATGACCCTCACAGGTGGCCTCACGAATCAACTTTGTTTTGCCCATATCTCTAAGACAAATGGAGGGCAAGACAAAAGGAAAGTTGATTCGTGCATAGGGAAGCACGTAGGTCCACTCGAAAGAGGTCAAATCAAGTGCGGGGATGTCGAAGTCGAAAATCCGATTTCGACATCCTGAAAAATTCGGATTAAGGTTGCGAGTGTAGAATGTGAAAATTGCGGATGCATCAATGCAATTCCTGAAGACTTTAGAGTCTTCGTCACGGATTGCGCTAAAATATCTGTATATAACAGTTAAACTGGCGGTTACGCTAAAGTCGCGAGCCAACCGCCAGCAGTCAAAACATTGATTATCAGAACGGAAGCGTGAAAATTTACGGAAACAATATGAAAATAAAACCCTGTTGATTCCTGATATTCTGATGTGTAAATCTCAGCGGGCGACGCATCGGTTGCCGATGCGGCCGCTAATAGCTGAAATGCCCAGATCTCTCACACAAACACGTCTTACCTACATCTGTTGTTAGGGTTAGGTTGCCGAATCGACGGCCGAAGGCGGTGCGGGGCAGATTGGCGTGAAATAGTAAGGTACCGGCAAATGGCAGTTTGCCGGTACATGGTAACATGCCCCAAGTGGCCGGAATGCCGTCACGGGGGCTTTACGGCAAGGGACACGCTCCTGCCGGGCTCTCGACGGGCTTCACCGGGCGTCTTCCCCTCCATACATGGGGTTAGTGGGCACACGGAGACCGGTTGTATACCCCACCATGGTCATGGGGTTCTGGGTACCGCTTCACTAATAGGCAGTTTGACACCGCCCTCACAAGGCATATTGCTAGCGATTTGGCACGAAGCAGATTTTTCTGTTGTGTTTCGCCTAACAGAAATGGTCAGGCCAAATTAGCTACAATGGCAACGTGCAGTTTGACCCCCAGGTCGTAGAGACAAGGCGCCTGCATCCTGGGCAAGATGCTTATCCTCCTCGTTGTGTTCCCAGCGCTTCGCTGTTTTACCGACGCTTTCGTTACATGGGTGCAGCAAGCACATTTTTATGGTTATGACCTTGTGGCAGTTCTGCCGGAATTGGTTCGCCGGCAAGCACGTGAATGCAAGGCGCTAATGGGCAATTGGTCTAATAGGCCGTTTGACACCGCCGTCACAAGGCATATTGCTAGCGATGCGTCGGATCATGAATTAGGAGGTATTGACTTGCAGCGTGGTAGAATTCTGCATGATAACTTTAGACGGATGGGTGCGTTGCACATTCATTACAAAGAGTGGGTCGCGTCAGAGTATGTGGTGTTGAGAGTATGTGATATGGTCCGCGTGCTTGTAGACAATTCTGCGGCGCTCTTTTATCTTTTAAAGGGTGACGGCCGCTAGCCGCATTTGAATGATAGAATTCGTTTGCATCCAACACATCATCGTGCTTAAGATTGAGTGGTTTCCCGCGTCCGACATCTCCCGTTGGGGGCTGGACTACGCTGATAATCGTTGTCTCATTTGTTGACCTTTTTGTGTTTTTACATTTTCAGTTTTCGTGCCGCCTAACGGTTGACTTGTTCGCGACCTATGTCAATTCAAAGTGTCAAAGCAACGTAGGTCCATTCTCTAGCCCTTTCTTCCCGGCGACCGACGCCTTGTCTTGCGACGTGGTGGTGATACGGCATGCGTTTTCTCATCCGCCGTGGGGTCTTGTGTTTATCTTCTTCACCCGCCTTCGTTTTTACCCCCGCCTAAAGGTCCTGTTCATCGCCCCTTGGCTGGACTCAAGTCCCTAGTGGCCCCTACTGCTGCGGCTGCCCGATCCTTTGTCGGAACCGATGCGAGTGGTACGCCATCGGGGTATGTTTTGCGACTGCTTCGGGGACGGCCATGCCCCCCTCCCCTCCCCGAGCGGGATTTGATCTCTGTCGTTGTGTGAGGCTCGTTTTACAGGCTAGAGGGTATTCTGCAGCAGCCATTGAGGGCTATTTGGGTTGAGCCGCCAACTCGTTGAGGCCCTATGCAAACAGTTTTCGTTGGGTAGTGGCGCTGTTACATGAGCGCCACTTGGATGTTACCAGGGCCACAATAGCAGAGTTGTCTAGCGTGGTTTGTGACTTATCCCTTGTTTCTGCGTCGCATGTTGCCAATACATACTCTGCATTTCTCCTTTTTCCTCGTTTGCATATGCTGCGCTACGATGAAGTGGTGAAGCGCCCGAGGAAGCAAAGGACTGCAGCTGCACCTAACTATGCCAATTTCCTTGATGCTTTTGCGCTTTTGCAGCGCCTTGCATGTGAACGCTTAAATAGGTGTTCGGTCTCTCAGGCACGAAACCGCTTGTGCAATATGTGGTGTTTGTTCTAGGTATATTGCTCCATCGATTTGGTGCAGCTTAAACGCGCTGTTGCAGATGCACAACGCAAGGTGTTTGTTCTTGCTAAGCGCAAAGGTTGGACCACGTGCAGGAGGGAGCAGGTTTCTCGTTTGCCTATTTTCGCTAACTTGTGTCCCTCGACACTGTGGTGTTTGTTTGCATTGCTCAGTCAGAGCATAGGCGTGTATATATATATATATATATATATATATATATATATATATATATATATATATATATATATATATATATATATATATATATATATATATATATATATATATATATATATATATATATATATATATATATATATATATATATATATATATATATATATATATATATATATATATATATATATATATATATATATATATATATATATATATATATATATATATATATATATATATATATATATATATATATATATATATATATATATATATATATATATATATATATATATATATATATATATATATATATATATATATATATATATATATATATATATATATATATAGGGACGCGTGCCGCGCCTCGTGCCTGCGCCGTGCTTGCGTCGTGCCTGCGACATGTGTGCAACGAAGGGAAGACGACAAGCCCCCCCCCCCCCCACACACCTCCGCCCCCCCAAGGGTGGGGGAGGAAGGAAGGGAGGGGCGGGCAGCGGCCCCCCCTCCCAAGGACAAAGCGGCAAGTTGGAAAGGCAGCGGGGAGAGGGTGCGGGACGGGCCACACGACCGTGCCTGAAGGAAGCACGCGCCGTGCAAGCCCCAGCGTGGGGGGCACCTGGGGAGCGAACGCAGAGTGGGAAGGGCGACGACGGGGGCCACGCGGCATGCCCCACGCCCCAGCAGAGGGACCAGTGCCGCGCCACGTGCCAGCGCCGTGCCTGCGACGTGCTTACGCCGGAGGAAGGACAGCGAGGGCGCCCCCCCCCCCCCCCAGCCCCTACTCCCCCACCCACCAAGGAAAGGGGCAAGGACAGCGAGGGGGTGGCGAGGGGACAAGGGGGGGGGACAGAGGACAGACTGACGTGCCAGGGGAAGGGACCGGCGACGAGCGTTGAAAAAAAAAAAAAGCAACCACGAACAAAGCATACCAACGCGCCAGAGGAAGAAAGCGAGAAGACGGGGACCAAAACCGCGGCGAACGGGGGGGGGGGGCGGGGTGACATGGGCCCGCAGGGGACGCTGGTGAAGAACCTGACCACGGGCAAATGGGGGCCCCAAAGGGAAAACCCCCCCCTCCCCCCACCGCTGCAGCCTCGCCCTGTGCTTGCATCGTGCTTGCGTCATGCCTGCGACATGCGTGCTACAAAGGGAAGACGACAAGGGCGACAAGGGGGATGATGGTGGCGGGATGCGGACCCCCCCCCGAGGACACCGCGGCAGGGTGGGGAGGCAGTGGAACGAGGGTGCGGGACGAACCACATGACCGTGCCCAAAGGGAGCACGCGCCGTGCAAGCCCCAACGGGGGGACCACCGGGGGTGCGACCGCAGGAAAGGTAGGGTGACGACAGGAGCCACACGGCAAGCCCCCCCCCCCCCAGCGGAGGGACAAGTGCCGAGCCTCGTGCCTGCGCCGTGCTTGCGACGTGCTTACGCTATAGGACGGACAGCGAGGACGCCCCCCCCCCCGCTCCCTTCTCCTCCACCCTCCCAGGAAAGGGCGAGGACAGCAAGGAGACAGCAAGGGGACATGGGGGGGGGCAGAGGACAGACCGAAACGCCGGGGGGAGAGACGAGAGGCGAGCAAAAAAAAAACAAACAAAAAAAACAAAAAACAAACAACAAAGGACACCAACACGCCAGAGCAGGGGCAGACAGCAGGGGCAGGCGGGACATGGCGGGGGCCAGGAAGCACGGCAAGGGGCGCGGGACAGGGGGACGCCCCTGGGGACGAAAGCTAGGAGGCAGGGACCAACACCACAACGAACGGGGGGGGGCCGGGGTGACAAGAGCCCACAAAAGACGCTGGTGGGAGACCCGACCTCTGGGGTTTGGGCCCCCCCCCGGTGTCCGTATCGGCCCCACCCAAGCGCAGGCAATAAGGTGGGTTACGCCCGGGACCGTTGGCCAGCGGCCCCAGGTGGCACCGGCCCGGGGGGGTGGCCAATGGGCCTGACCAAGAGCACTCCCCACGGCACGTACTGCGGTTCGTGTCCTGTGAGGGGCTGCGGGTAGGGCACACCGTCCATCGGGGTAGGCAAGAGACGCGCCTATCCCGCAAGGACTCCCCAGAGACCCACAGTGTACCCCACCCCGGTGTGGGGAAGGGCCGACGTACCTGGTCACGACGCAGGTCCATTTGTACGCAGCGGGTACAAATGGACGGCCCGTACAACAGAGTTACACCCTGACGGGGAGTGCATGCATCGGCCCCCCCGTGGGGAAACTCCCGGAGGGAGGGACCAGAGCCAGCGTCGGGAGCCCCCCCTCCCCCCCAACCCTGCCTGGCAACAAGCCCGCCAACAACCGGGTTGGACCAAGGGGCACACCTAGGGGGCAAAACCGGGGGCAAAGGAACACGGAAGGGAAGGGGGGCGCGCAAGAGGGGTGGGCAACTGTGTCGTGCGAAGTGTCGTGCATCATTAAGCCAGCAGCAGGCGGGACGGGCCACAGAGTCCACCCGTTCTCCCATGTCCATAGCTCACACAGCCTTCGTTAGCTAAATGTCGCTATCTGTCCCCACCAATCCTGCGGAGTTGCCACCCTTCCGGCGACGTGCCCGGCGCCTGGTAGACACAGTGTCTGATCTCCTCAGATACGGGCCGCACACGTATGCGGCGTTCCAGGCGCGCGTGGATGTGGACCGTCCGGCCAGGGACAACGGATGGGACCACTTCGTCGACGTCTGCTTGCGGCAGATGTCGGCCCGCGATCCCCACCCGTACAACGCGCCCGACGTTCAGGCGCGGTTCGCAGCGGGCACGGTGCCGTTCGGGGTGCACCTGCTCAACCGACTACTCCGATGTCTACAAGATCTCGGGTAGCTCGAGGACGCGCAGCGCGGGCGGCCCCCAGTGGGATCGGCGGGGCGGCCGGGGTATGCGGCGCCGGGTGCGTTTCCGATGCCGCCGCCTCCAGGCCTCGGGCCCATGCCCATCCCGCCCTTTGGGGCTCACCACCACCACCAACCCCATCACCATCACCTACTTCATCACCCCGTCGGGTTCCCCATGATGCAGCATCACCTCCCACACCAATACGTACACCCGGCGGCTGTGCCACAGCTCCGCGTCCACCTTCACCATCACCATCGCCTAGCGGCTGTGCCACAGCTCCCCGTCCACCTTCACCATCACCATCACCATCACCGTCAGCACCAGCATGTAGAGTACCCGCATCCCCTGCCCCAGCAGCACCCACGACCGCCTCAGCACACAATGCCGGTGCCGGTACCGGTATCGGTGTCTGAGTCGGGGCGGAGCGCCCAGCGGCAGGGGGTGTCGCAAGGGGCTGTGCCACAGCACCCCGTCCACCTTCACCATCACCATCACCATCACCGTCCGCACCAGCATGTGGAGTACCCACATCCCCTGCCCCAGCAGCACTCACGGCCGCCTCAGCACACAATGCCGGTGCCGGTACCGGTACCGGTGCCGGAGCAGGGGCGGGGCGCCCAGCAGCAGGGGGTGTCGCAAGGGGAGGCACGTGGCGTGCCCCTGGGCGAGGCGAGGAGAATGGGGGCGCCTGCGGCTGCGCCACCCCTGACGGTGCCCCAGCCGGGGTTTACCGCGGCGGGGTCACCACCGCAGACGGTCCAGGTGCCGGACCTAGCCGTGCCGCGCGGAGCCCCGCCCGTGGTGCCGACGGAGCCTGAGCCGGTGGTGCCGGGTGGTGGTCCGCCCCCGACGCGTGGGATGCAGGGTGCGGCCCCCATGGGGAGGCCTACGGCGGGGGAACGAGCGGCAGATGCAGCGCAGGAGGCGGCAGTGGCTGGCCCGCGAGACATCAGCGAGCTGCTCGCGCAGGCCCTGGAGGCGTACCGGCGGACAGCCGCGGGGGGTGATGGAGCCGCGCCAGAAGGGGCTGACGCCGGCGAGCTGATAGCGCAGGCGCTCGCGGCTGTTGCCCCGAGGACGGAAGGGGCCAAGGAGAAGCCGTCGGAGGCGGTTGCTTCGGGGGGACAAGACGCGGGGCGGGGTGTGCCGGAGGCGCAGACGTGCCAAGGGGGAAGGAGTGGAGGACTGGATGTGGGAGTGGCGAGAGTGGCGCCAGGTGGCACCCGGTGAGCCGTGTCCGGCGGGGCTGGTGTACAGCATGGACCTCTATGCGGGCACCAGCTGGGCCCGGCTGCCCGCCAACCTGCGGGCACGGCTGGACGCGGCGGAGGCGGCAAGGGGCGGAGGTGCTGACGAGCGGCCTCTGGCGCCCTTCCCGCCGCGGCCGGACACGCCGCCGGCGGTGGTCGCGGCGGGAGATGGGGCGGAGGGAGAGCAGGAGGCGGAGGGCGAGGGGGACGAGGAGGCATACGGGCCCGGCAAGTCGGCGCTGGCCCTCATGTATGAGGACGACGCCGGGCCCGACGTCTACGCCGGCATGGACGAAGACCCGGCCAACGCGCCGCTGCGGCCCATGCCCACTGCGGTGCCGCCCCCTCCCCTGGGGAGCTGTGAGCGGCGGCACTGCAGGTACCATGCGGCCGAGGGTGCCCACAGGCACGGCCTCATGGGCACCGGGCAGCGGGAGGCAGGGATGCTGGCGAGCGCCCTGGAGCGCTACGAGCTCCAGCGCCCAGGGCAGATCGCCCGGGAGATGGCCCTGGCGGCAGCGTCCCCGGACAACGGCCAGGTCCGCTATGTCCAACTCGGGGACGCGGCGGTCCTGGGTCACCACCCCGGTGATGTCCGGGCGGCCGAGCCCCAGGAAGGCCTCCCCCTGTCGGTGCGCCTGTCCGTGGGGCGCCTGCTGGACGAGGCAGGGCTGGAAGACGTGCGGCGGGACGAAGGCCTGTACGTGGCCTTGTGGCGAGGTGGGGCTGACGTTTGGCGTCGCGAGAAGGCCGTGCGTCCCCTCACGCCCCAGGCGCTGAGGTCCCATGCGCTCCTGGTGGCGGTGCACCCCGAGGGTGCAGAGGTCGTGTTCGGCGCGGACCGCCTGCTGCTGACTGGGGATGGGGCGGTCCTCGTCCCCACCTCAAGCAGCTACCGCCTTGAGAGCCGCGGCGGTGACCTCAAGCTGCTGGTGGCGGTGGGCACGTGCCTCGACGAGAGCGCCGCCCCCCAGGGGTCCGAACATGCGATCCCGGTGGGGGGTGATGAGGAGGCAGGCCGTGGCGGTGACGAGCTGGGGCAGGAGCAGCCCACGGGGGAGGAGCAGCAGCAGGATCAGCCGGAGGTGGCCAGGGAGGAGGTGGACGTGCAGGCAATTGTTGTGGCGGCCCTGGCAAAGTTCACGGATGCGGCGGGAGCGCCGCCGACGACGGAGGCACTGGAGGAGGAGGACCAACGCAGGAGGAGTGAGGAGGCACAAATCGCCATGGAGCGGGACGAGGAGCCGGAGTTCAAGGGTGAAGAGGCACAGGGCGCCGTCGAGCAGGACGAGGAGCTGGTGATCGTGGGGGCGAAGGAGGCGCGTGAGGTGGGTCCACGGGAGCTGGGGGTGGCCGACAGGGCTGGGCCGAAGACGGGGGAGGTGGAAACCTGCAGGCACTGGGCCAAGGGGTGGTGCATGCGGGCAGATGCCTGCCGGTTTGCCCACCCCCAGCCGCCGGTGCCGCGGGGAGTACCCCAGGAATTACTCCTGATCCTCCAGGCCATGGCCCGTGTGGGGGCCCTCAGCCTAGACCGCAGCCAGGACCACGGCCGGGGCCACGGAACGTTGCTGCAGGAAGCGGTGGTAAAGGCGCAAGGAGGAGGGCTCCCAGCGGTGGGGTATACGGTGGAGAGTGGGGGCCTGACCGAGTGGGCAGTGGCGTTGCCATGTGGCATGGCGGCCCTGCTCACTCCGTTCCTGGTGGTCCCGTGGAGGGACGTGGTCACCGTCCAGGAGGCCAATCTGGGGTGGGTGTGCACGTGGCACACACATCCCGCCGGCATGGACCCTCCCGAGTGGCAGGCTAAGGCGGTCGTGACGTACCTGTCCTGGTCGTTGCCGGCAGCGCCGGCTGCGTGGGCGCAGTGGTGGGACAGGGCGCTCAGCTGGGCGAGGGATGGCAGTGCTGTGGCGACCCGCCCTGACCTCCCGCGCGAGCCCGTCTCAGTCCAGCCGTGGACTGTCTCCCTGCATCTCCCCACGGTTGCGGCTCGTCTTGCGGCCACAGACCAGGAGGTCTCGCTGCTGGGAGACCGAGAGGGGCCAGGGCTTCGCCTGGGCCGGGGGCTGGAAGTTCGCAGCGCCCGCCTCACAAGCCCTGTGAACGGGAACATCCTGGAGGGACTCCAGTTCACATGGGCTGGCGGGGCTGATGTGTGGACCGCTGTCCATCGCCAGCTCCCAGACGCGTGGACCCAGGTGTACCGGCCCCCTGGTCACGAGCGTCTGGTGGGAGTGGAATGGCGCGTGTGGGCCGCCAACAGCCCGTGCCCGCCGGTGGTGGTCCTGCCCAGGAGAACCAGCCACCCCAGCTGGGAGACCGTGGCAGTCTTGTGGGGATGGGTGGCAGTCCTTGGGGCCGATGGCCACGTCTTCACTGCCGCACGGGGCACGGTGATCGAGACCGAGGGGGGGACAGCGTTGCAGCTCACGGCAGAGCCCCTGACCACGCATGCTGTGGTGGCCGTCCTCCAGTGGGGTGCAAACAAGCCACAGCCCTGGCGCCATCAGGTCGCTAGGGCTGTCTGGCGAGACCTGCCGGTCCTTAAGGCTGCTGTCTGGTCAGGAGGAGCAGGGCGGAATCTGCCGGGCACACTCCCATGGCTGCGGGGCTGCGGAGACGCCTCTCGCCCACCGGCTGAGCTGCGGGGCGCCCTGGAGCACCTGTACTCCAAGCCCAGGCACCAGTTCCTGGTGGCCGCAGACCATGGGGTGGAGGGAGGGGTGGGCGGGCCAGCGGCATGACCAAACCCCGGCTGCCCTCCTCATTGCGAGGTACGTCGAGCTGGGGGGCTCGGAGGCGGTGTACCTCGACCGGTTGGAGACGCCGAACATGCGGCACTGGACGGCCCACCACCTCGTGGCCTCTGACATGCGGTTGGCCGTGGACCCGCTGGGCCGGCCTGTGGTGTCAGGGGCCTCGTTCCAGTGGCCGCACACGTGGGGCATGGCGGTCTGGACGATGCGCATGGCACCCAGGGGCCAGAGGGCGGGATGGCCAGGTGCAGAGCATCTGCTGGCGGAGGCCCGGGAGGCACAGGTGCAGCAGCCGCCCGGCAACACCAAGGACTGTGGCGTGTGCGCCCTCATGTCCGCCGTCAGTACCCTCCTCAGGGTGCCAAGGCCGGGCAACCTCCTGTCCGCGCTGGACAGGCGGTTGGTGGCGGCGGTGGTCCTCAACAGGGACATGGGGCCCATCGCGCGTCTGCCGTCCCTGGGGGAGCTGCCTGCAGCGGTGTTGGATGCCCTGCCGGCGCCCCGCACGCCCTTGGACCTGGCGGACGTCCCGCACAACGTGGGGCTGCCCGGGGCGCGCATGCAACATGCCCTGCTGTGTATGGCGGCGGCGGCGGACGGGGGGATGTCAATGCTGGCGACGGTGTCCCTGCAGCACGTGCAGGACGCGATGCAGCAGCAGCGGATGCATGCCCCCCAGCCGTGGGAAGAAAGCGCCAAGCGGTGGCTGAGGGTGGAGAGCGTGCCTTCCACCCATGCGGTGGGCATGGCGGATATGGGGCGGCTGGTGGTGTTGGAGGGGGCGGAGTATTGGGCCTGTGTTCGGGTGGAAACAGGGGGATTGGAGTGGGTCGTAGTCACCGCGTGCCGGCTCAGGAGGTAGCAGTCCAGGGGCCCGGCCTGCTACCGGGTGTTCCGGGAGTGCCTCGGGGAGCTGGGGCCGGCGCGCAGGGCGCACAGGTGCATGGCCGAGGACATACCGCCGGCGCCGGCGGTCTTCGTGGTGGTCACGCGAACGCCGGCGATCCAGGGGCAGGACGTCTGGCCCATAGCCCCGAGCAACATGTGGCAGGCTGAGCATGCAGCTGGCATGTGCAGGGCGCTGCAGGGTCAAGCGGCGGCCCTCCCCAGGGCCCCGGCAGCGCAGTCCTCCAGCAACAGGCCGGCAGCCTCGCTGGCACTGCTGCATAGCGTGTCGCGGGCATGGTGCTGGGTTGTGGCGGCATTGGAGCCCCACTCCCCGGCGCTGCGCCTGTACGATCGCGGAGAGGGCACGGTGCTCACGGTCCGCCCCGCCGACCTGGAGGCCCTGCACCTTAGTGCACTGAGTGGCGACAGGGGCGAGGCGCTGTACCTCGAAGGGACTGTGGCAGGCGCGGCCGCGACACGCTTCCGCCGGCAGAGCGGAGGAAATGCACTCTGCCTGGTCATGGCGGAGAACATGGGGCCTTGGCTCCGGGCGTTCTCAACGTCCAGGTGGAAGGTCGAGGGCGACCGGGAGAAGTTCGCCGACGCTTGGCGCCGTTGGGTGGAGGAGCAGTTTCCCGTGGGGGGAATGCTGCACCTGCCGCAGCCACCAAGCGTGCCACCAGTACGGCCTGCAGCACCCCCGGCCGCGGCGGCGAGGCAGGCCCCGAAAGCGGCGCCCAAGCCGCCGCCCAAGAGGGGCCAGCCGCCTCAGTATGGCGGGTATGCCAACATTCGGTACGTGCTGCAGCACTTCGGTGGTGACTTGGCCACGGAGCAGCGTGGGACAAAGACGATCAACGTCTGCCCCTGGTCTCGGCTCTATGGGGCTGGTCACTGCACATGGAAAGCTGGCACACACTGCCGGCCTACCCACCTCCACCCCAAGGACCTGCTGGACCACATCGAGCGGGACCATGCGACTGATCCGGCGCAACGGGACCAGGCGCTGGCCATGCTGGCTGGCGTTATGCCGGGGGGACAGGCGGGGCCTTTCGCGTCGGCCCAGGCGGAGTCCAGAGCGCTCACGCTGCCCACGGGTGCCCGCCCTGCGGCGGAGCGCGGGGTGTCGCCGTCGGCGGCACGATCTGGAGCGATTGGGTCTGCAGCACGGCGTGGGGCAGTGACTTCTACGGGGAGTACGGCGGCAAGTACCTCCAGCAGGCAGGCAGAGGGGGACCCCGCCGCATCTGCCGGGTCTCAGCAGGTGACGACCGCCTCGGGCGGAGGCCCACGGGGACAGGGGCCACCTCGCTGGCCGCCCGTGCCAGGTGCGGGTGGTCCCCCTGAACCTGCTGGTGGCCCCCCTCCGTCCGGTGACCCGGATCCGGCGGGCGGCCCCGATCCACAAGTGCAGCCATGAAGGGGCCCCGCCTCCTACACCCGAGCGGTGGTGTCCTGGAACGTCCAGGGCTCGATGCAGGGGGACGGCGTACCAGTGGCCCCAGGTATGCTCGACGGTGAAGCGGTGGCGGCGGGCATCATGAAGGCCGAGGGTGCCATCCTGGGCCTATTACAGGAGACCGGCCTGCAGGACCCTCAGGGTGTGGTGCACTCGGAGAACCAGTGGCGTCACCACGGGTATCATGAGTACCCAGGGGTGGATGCCCAGGCAACGTCGGCGGCAGCGGTGCGCGGCGGGCTCCTGATTGCCCCTCGGGCGGACGTGTTCGCCGCGGAGGAAGTTCGAGATATCGTGGACCTCGTGCCGGGCAAGGCCATGGCCCTCGATGTGGTGACCGCAGGTGGCACCCTCACGGTCATCAACGTCCACGGCCCGGGTAGCAGCGGCGACTCCTGGGCCTCTAAGGCGTCCTTCTGGGCTGACGTGGCCATGTACGCGGCGGCCAAGAGCGCGGGTGTCACCAGGGCCGTGCTCCTCGGAGAGGACTTCAACGTGTGGCTGGAGTCCCCGTGGCACCCCACCACGAGGAGGTTCCAAGCCCTGTGGGAACAGTGTGGCTTCCACAGGGCAGGCCCGGAACGGGAGAAGGACAGGAGGCCCACGAGGGCAGGGCGGCGACTGGACTCCTTCCTTCTAAACTCGCCTCTGGTCCCATGGGCGGCGAGTGAGCGCCCACACTTGGCGCCAGGGCGGTCTCCTGCGTCACTGGGGTCGGATCATGGCCCTGTGATCCTGGACATCCCGCTGGCGGTGGCTGGCAAAGAGAGGGTCACCAGGATGGCCTACTCGCACGCCCAAGGCAGGCTGCATGCCATACGCCCGGACTCCCCGGGGGTTCGTGAGGCGGCGGCGGCAGTACTGCAGAAGGCCTGCGGGGATCGGCGGCTACAGGCGTGGTTCTCGTCGGACCAGGACACTGCCACCATGGGCACGGCGGAGGTGCAAGCAGTCTTTGACCTGCTCTACGCCTTTCGTGATGACGTGTCCAGGGTCACGGGAGTGCGCATGCCATCAGGCGTGGACCCGCAGTACCCGTACGGGCAGGCGGAAACGGAGGCGTCTTTGGACCAGGTCCTCTCGGATCAGCAAGCCCTGGCCTGGCGCGCCCATCAGCTGTGGCAACAGGACGCGGCGGCGGCCGGACTCCACTCCCAGGAAGCGACTGCCCTGCTACAGCACCTCCGGCGAATGGACCCCGACCTGCCCCCCGCCTCGGTAGAGGACCTACGTGCCGCGTTGGACCAACAGCTCCACCACCTAGAGACACGCGCGGAGGAGCTGCGGGGTGTCCTCAGGAGCAACAGGCGCCGGTCCATCAAGGACTACTGGCGGGGCAGGGTACCGGATCTGCAGCTCCGATGGACGGCGATACGGGGGGCCATCAACGTGGTGAACTATGCCCCGTCAGGCCTATGGTCCGTACGCGTCCGCGAGTCGGAGAAGGTGCTCTTGGAGGCCTGGGACGTCATTGGCGAGGTCCAGAGGTATTACGAGGCGCTGTACGCCAAGCGGCCAGTGAACCTGCCGGCCTTCGAGCGGCTGGTCCGGGCCCACATTCCCAAAGGGGTGCCGGAGGAATGGAGGTCGGTACAGGACTACACCCTGCAGGACCTTAAAGACGCCGTGAGGCAGGCCGTGGCGGACGACAAAGCTCCGGGGTCCAACCGGGTCACGGCTGCCCTCATAGCAGAGCTGCCTGAACCGGTGCAGGGGCTCCTGGTGCACGCGTACAGGGCAATCCTACGGGGTCCGGACGTCCCGGAGTCCTGGCACGAGGCCATTATCTGGCTGATACCCAAGGGCACAGCCACGGGCTACTTGGACGAGTACAGGCCGATAGCGCTGGGGCAGCAAGACATGCGAATGCTCATGACTCCCCTCATGCGGAGGTTCACAGCTGTTCTGGCACGGAAGGGACTGGCTGCGGACTGGCAGTTCGGAGCCATGCTGGGCTCCACGGCGGCTGCCCCGGTGTTCCTGGCCCAGCGCAGGCTGCAGCGTGGGCTGGAGGAAAACCACGTCATGGCCTTCGATGTGTCAAAAGCTTTTGACACAGCGCCGCACGGGGCGCTGGCGCTCCTCCTGCGCCACATGGGTGTCCCGGAGGAGCTCATCAGGCTCTTCCACACCCTCAGCTGCGGGTCTCTGGTGCGCATCATCACCGCGCACGGCCCGACGCCGAGCATACGGCTCCACAGGGGCCTGCGGCAGGGCAGTGCGGAGAGCGCTGTGCTCTACCTCCTCCTTTTGGAGCCTCTCCTGCGGAGCCTCGCCTGCAAGGCGCGGGGAGATGCTCGCCATGCGGTGTCACCCCTGGTGCAGGCGTACTGTGATGACCTCCTGTTGATGACGCACTCCCTGCCGCAATTCCTGGAGTATGTTGCGGCGATAGCGCGGTATCTCACGGACATGGGCATGTCCCTCAACGTCGGCAAATGCGCCTATGCCAATACTGCTCGCATCCATTCGATTATGGTATACCTGAACCCAGGGAACACAGCGGCCCCATGGGTATGCTTACGTGCCAAGGGCACGGTACCATACTTGGGCCTGCGCCTCGATCCCAGGGGGATGGCGACCATGAAGGAGAAACATGTACTCCGGTGTGAAGCTCTGCTGGGCTGGTGCAAGAACACGTTAGGGCCGGCGTCGGTGCCTCATGAGGTGATGGCGGCTGTGGTTGGAGGCATTGTGCGGTACGGAGGCGGTGGTCAAACTGAATAGTGCCATCAAGGCTGCAGCCCTGTAATTCGAGAAGCTGCCCAAGGACCTGTCCAACGTGGCAGTGCGGTCGGGTCTTGGGTTACGGTTGGCGGATGTCCAGGTTATCTGCCGCGACTCCGTCGTGGCGACCATGGCTCAGCTCACCAACCACAGGTCGACGACAGTCCGGGATGAGCTGTGGGCCATGCTCCGGGACATGCACGTGCAGTGCGGAGTGTGCGGGCAGTTCATGGTGCCCTCTGCGTCATTCGCCACGCACGCTGACAATACGTGGGTGGACAGGGTACTCCGGGCGATGGGGACGTTGCGCGTAGGACTTCTCATGCCATCGTCGGTGTACTCGTGTGTACACGCCCATCTGCCGCAAGTGCAGTGGGCGGGGCGGAAGTGGGTGTTCCAATCCTATTCCTTCAAGGGTACGGACATCTGCGTTCTCTCGGGGCCCCGCACAGATGCGATGGTACAGTCCCTGACTGATCCCGCAAATGACCTCCTGCATGCGCGGCTCCCCTGTCCTGCGCCTGGGCACTGGGCTGTCCAGCTTCAGGAGTGCCATGAGGAGCACCTGCACCTTCCGCACGCGGGAGTAGGGCCCCATCAGCTGGACCACGTGTGGTTCACGGGGCTCCGCGACGTCTTCCGGCCGCAGCTGCCTGGTCCGTTGACTCACCGGCTAATACACCCGGTGCGCCGAAAGAAGGCCAGCAAACGCAATAGACAGTCCACTGCGGGGGACGTGTATGTGGTGGGCGGATGCAGGGAGGGAGGATGGGACCCAGCCAACCCGGGGCTGTCCATGCCGTTCGTACCGCTAGCCGCCCTCCTGTTTCTATTGGGGGACGTCTTTGAGCGCTACCAACAGCAAGACGATCCGGCGTCCGTCCCCCTACTCACTCCTCACGCCGGGGGCGGCATAAGCCCGCCACCACTGTGGGTTGTGCACGGGCGGCCAGCGTTTTTCAGGGCATGCGCGGCGGTGCACGGATGTAGCGAGTGGGCAATTGTCCTTCTGCTGCCAGCAGGCCCTATCCCGGATTAGGATGAGTACTCGGTCCCGGAAGTGGTCCGGATGTCCAACGTGCCACACGATCCGCACGTCGCCGTCACGTCGTTGCGTGATGGCGGCGCAGTGGAGCAGGGGTCTGTGGTGGTATACCAGCCTTCCTGCTCCGCAACAGTTCCGGGGGCGGAGTATACCACCGCCCTGGACGCAATAAAGTCAGTCTGCGGATGTGACCTGGCCTGGCGACCACATGCGGTATATCGACCGAGGGTGGTCCTGTCCCCGGAGCTCACGGCCTCCAGTGCGGCGTCCCTAGGGAAGGTGGTGCAGAGACCCCACTCCGACGTGGCGTGGCTGGAGCCCCACCGGTACTGCTGGGTGCCGGTGGCGACTAAAGTCACATCGTCTGACGCGTCGCCCCAGGGAGACGACGCCACAAACGTGGCGGTGGCCAGCCACGGAATCCCCACGTGGACGGGTGCCATCTACGGCACGGTCCCGGAGGCAGAGATCATCGGCGCGGCGGCGTACTTGTTGCACACGCCCCCGTCAGCGTGCACGGTACACGTGGTGGATGCGTCCGTCATAGGAGCGCATCTCCGCAGGGCGCAGGAGGCCCTGTACCGTGGCATCAAGGGGCCGACATGACATCTGGTCAATCAGCACGCACTGAGCTGGATAGTGGAGGGGCTGCGGCGGCTGCCGCGCCGAGTTGGGGGGCCGCACCAATGGGTGCTGAGGCAGAGCTCGCACTTTGCGGCGGTCCCGCTAGAGGCGCCGGACTCTGCCGCGGCCCGTGCAATGGCCCCGCCTGTCCATCTCGTCCTGCCAAAGGAGCACACCATCCTCTTAGTGCCGGGGGATAACGGAGAGCTCGAGCCGCGTGTGCCATCCATGCAAGCCCTTCAGCAAGTCCAGGAGATGGAGTGGCGTTCGCTAGCGGCTCGCAGCAGGGCGCACACGCCACTGGCTGGCGCCTGCGAGGCGATGCCCCTGGGAGCTGTGCACCACGGCCCAACGCACAGAAAGATGCTGCGGGCACGTGACGGTCGCTTGTCCACCATGCAGGTCATGCGACGGTGGAGGCAGAAGCTCACGCGTATGGCAATACCGGCCCACCCCTGTATCTTGTGTGGGGGGCCGGAGGAGGACATTGGCCACATGCGCCTACTGTGTGCGCGGGTCGAGGAAGTGGCTGGGCGCCTTTGCAGGCGTGTGGAGAAATTCACGGCGGAGCTACCCCTGACGGACAGGGCGGTAGAGTTCGTGGCGTGGAGGGAACACGGCTGCAGGTGGACTGAATCCCTGATGGCGGGTGTCGTCCCCGGGGACCTGAAGCAGCTGTTCGCTGCGGTGCGGGCGGCGTCCTCCCGGGGCCCTGCCAAGGCCAGGCTCTTTGTGGAGGACATGGTCCAGATTGGGGAAGATGTGTATGCCCACAGGAACCATCGGCTCACCCAGATCATGCAGCTGCCGATGCAAGATCGAAGGAGGGCGATATGCGCGTTCCTGCGAGGTGACAGACCCTTCTGCCCGCCGGCAGGGAGGATCCAGCAGCGTCCGCCGTGGAACCCGTTTGCCGGCCTCCCCGGAGACCTGCGGGCAACCTTTCAGAGGGCACCGCTGCACGCACTGCTGGTGTCAAGGTCGTGCATCGCGCATGAAGAGGCCATATCCTTGTTCCCTCACTGGATGGCGGCGATGGCGCAGGCCTTCGACCTGTGGATCGGTTCCTGGGTGGCGCGGGACATCACGACATTCAGGGAGTGGTCCCGCGTGGTGTCCGCGCAGTCGTGGGCCACGGTGCGTGGTACCAAGGTGAGAAGCCCTGATGGCCAGAGTGATCCCTGGCTCCAGGTGTACGCCAACCATCCAGCTGTGGGGAAAGTCATGGGCTGGCCTCGCGAGGTGCTGCCGGTCCTTCAGCAACCTCTGTGCAGTCTCCCAATCCTGGCTGTGGCTGTTGTACTTGACGTGGGTACGCTGTGGCTGTATGACCCGCAGCTGCGACGAGCCATACCAGCGGTCACGGAGCAGCGGTCCATGGCAGTGTTAGTGGGCTCCAAGCGGCTGGCACGGGTACAGGGCGACGACGCGCAGGGCCACATCACGGAGGCCATTTTCTCTCTGCCAGAGGAGGACGACCACGTGGCTGCCGATGCCCGTCACACCCTTGACACCCTGGGCCTCGAGGCGGTCATTGAGGCTCGGGCGGGAGGACAACGCTTGGTTCTGGCTTCCGCCAGGGGCCCGGAGCAGGACGGGGTTGATGTCATCGCGGAGGTCTTACAGGACTACGGTTAGGAGCTCCTGGCGCATGGCACACACAGCCCCAAAGTGGCGCGGTGGCCCCGGCTGCTTGAGAGCCTGCCCGTGATGCCCGACGGGCGACCGATACTCCGCCCGGTGTCCACGTGGGAGGAAGTGAGGCGCAGCCTCCTCAGTTGTGCCACAGCACGCACGCTGGCGGGTGCTTTGCTCGGACTCCAGGACGCGTGCTGCGATGTATGGCAGGACCTGTGGTCGCAGTGTTGTGATGGTAGCTGCGTTCTGTCGCGGTCTGTGCTTCCGCAGCGATGCCACGGGTGCAGGGAAACAGTGTCAGTTGGGGTTCATCAGTGTGCCTCCGTCCCGCTATGCGGGACATGTAAGGAGCGTGCCGATAGGGGGTGGCCTAAGGCGAGGTGGGCACTGGGGCACTCTGGACAGATGTCCTCAAGTGCCTGGAAGACTATCCAGGGTGGCCTGAAGAGCGTCCGAGTGGAAGGGGTACGGTGCCCTGGAGCGCCGTCTGCGGCCCTGCCCCTGATGCTGTGGTGGGCGGCTCTCGAGGGCGACTCACGGATACTCTGGTTGTGGCATCACGGAGGAAATGGTGACGGCGTGGTGGGGGCCGGGGGTGCAGATTGATGGGGTTAGAAATTGTGGGTGCACCTGCTACCGTCCCTACGCTGGACGCAGCGGAGGGGGTAGCGCCTGAGAAGCAATGCCTTCACGGCCTGATTGTGCGGTACTGGCAGGCGGCGTATGACGGCCAACGCGATGTGACAGGTCGTGCCGGCCTGATGGTGAGCAGTACTGCCCCCGTGCATGAGGGTCAGACAGGGATGCTTCACCCGCCTGCCCCGGGTCGCCGCATACAACAGTGAGGTGTCATGGGTCGTCCCGACCGGGGTAATAAGGCCCAAACCCCTGTAGGGTATTCCCATGGCACCGGGGTCTCTACTGGCGGCCCGGCTGCGGCAGTATTGGGAGTGGTTGCTCGGGATACACCGGGGGTGCACGGAGTTGTCTGGGGGTTACGGCGTTACGGCGCACCCTGGGAGTGTTACACGGGGCTGCGGGGACAGCCTGCAGGCCCCAGGGGCGGCGACGAGGCGAAGATGTGTGCGTAGAAGGATATGAGAGCGAGGTCGTCAGGAGGACAGTATGGCGAGCGTCCTGGAGACGGCATGGCAGCCTGGGAGGAGCATTCACGGGGGGCACGTGGAGTTCAAGGTGACGGTGTACCGGCGTCTTGCGGGTATACGCGGCGGTACTGGGGTCAGTAGGGTGGGGATACTCGGCGGTACTGGGGAACCGTACAGTGGGGGAGCAGCGGGGATGCATGGCGGTACTGGGGTGTCCCCCTGACCCCTCTAACAACTCAGGGGGAGCGTGGGGGCATCCCCTGGCCCCGTTAACAAACTAGAGGGACCGTGCCTGCGGGCATGTACATAGTCTAACCTCTGACCATGGCCTTGTGGTTGCGGTGGTGCGTGTCGTGGCGGCTCGCGGGTGGCATCGGCGTGGCAACAGCGGTACTGCGTGGCGTCGTAGCGAAGAGTATGCGGTCGCCTCACCACTGTAACGGCTTACCCCTGGGGGGCGCCAGTCCGGTCGGCTAGAGGCGAGGAAGGAGGAAGAGGAGCATGCTGAGTGGTCCGAGGGTTGCCGCTGGCCAATGCTATAAGTA